>CM062819.1:1920878415-1922378414 GCA_031772625.1 Pinus tabuliformis | reverse complement strand
TAACTCCAGTTGTTTATTTTGGACATGACCAAGGAATGACCATGGAAAATGATAGAATGGAATAACAATGGAATAGGCTAGGACTACAAATCCTTCTCTTCTATCTTTTGTTGCAGGAATAAATAAATCAACCCAAATGTGGCCCAACATCCAAAATGTTTTATTATATTTATGTTTTTAAGATTTTACTTTAGCTTGGGCAATTTGTAAGGTTGTATACAAGCCAATCTAGCATGTTTTTGAACATTGTTAAGCATTAAAGCAAGTAAAAGACAAGAAGAATATTGGTAAAAAAGGCTTTATGTCATTCTTCAACACAATGTATTTATCTCGTGATCTCAATTTATAGTACATGAATTTGACCATTCCAGATATAAATCTCATTGGTAACTCATCAATGGATCATGACAATTTTTCATCAAAGATAAAGATAATAATATCATCTTGAACTTTATAATTGTATATTCACGTGTAGTCTAACATTCCCCCTGTCAATCATAAGTCAGTATAATTATACCATTAACAATAATTCATGTTCTATTTAATTTGAAACTATTGTACTGAGATCTTATGAAGACATGCCTAAAATAATGCCAATCTTTCTTTTGAATAATTTATCTAGAACTTAAAAGTTTCCACATCTGAAAAATCTCATTCTTTCGATTATCATCCCAATAGTTGATTTGGTTGATTTTAGGAGACTAATTTCTATGCTAGAATTCCCTAATACTAACTGAATTTTGATTGTGATAAGACTTTGAAATTTGAAGTCTGATTATCATCATTGATATATGATCTCCCTCCCCTCCCATCAAGTGCAAGGTGAGAAGTTTGTTGAAGGGATCTATTATTGAGTCTTGTTGAGATTGCAACAAGATGATGGAGCTTAGTGAAAAGAGTCGCCTTCACTAAGTGGGCCCGCAGGCTATTTTTGGCGCAAGTCTATTTTTAGACTATGTCTATTTTTAGACATATGGATCATGTCTATGGATTGCAGGTTGTTGTTTATGGATGATTGATCAAGTTGGGAAAAAATAGATGGACTTCTATTTTTGATGAAAGTGTGAGTGATCACAGTGTGAGTGATCAAAGTCTATTTTTAGACTGGCTGTCAAAAATAGAAAAGTCAAATATTATTATCTCACAATAATATTTGGACTATAAACTTAATCTTATTCTCTTGGAGCACTTCAGTTTGAGCTACAGAGGTGGCACATGCAGCTGTCAGAAGGAAATACGCTTTTATTATGAGTCAGTTGAGTTTTTGCATGCATGACTTCAGTTAGAACTCAATCAGTTGAGTTTGGTGGAGTTGATTGTGGAGTTGATGGAGTTGTGTTCAATTTAGCTTTGTTAAACTGGTTGTATTTAGTCTAACTGGCAAATAGACTAGAGATGAGTTGGGTGAATTAGTTATTAATTAATTCACAAGTTATTAACTCATAATACAACTAATGAATACATCAGTTAACTCAGTTGCATGTCAGTGCATGTTCAGTTCAACAGGGACAGGTGGTAGAGAATCAGATTGCTATCAGTTGTGACTATAGTTGTGCACCAGATCTTGCACAATCAAGGGATTGAGTATGCCAATGAGTTTGCTCACGTATTTGCCCACATTATAGCTTGTGCTCACGTCCAACAAAGTGTGAGTGACTATTTTGTAGGTGAAAAACGAGTTTGGTGAGCCATTCTCATCAGTTCTTGAGCAGGTATTGAGCAGTGGAGGCAGGCAAGCAGTGGAAGAGATTTGGAGATCAGATCTGAGTTGTATTGTGTGTAACAGAGGTGGAGATACTTGTGAGAAGTATTATGCTGTGTAATGTTACATGACTCAATCATTAATATACAGATAGTTGGGGTTTTTAGCGAGATGCTTTCCCCGGGATACATACTGTGTTAATGTGTGAATGCTCTTGATGTTTTATTGTTATTGATGCTGCTATATTGATGATCAACGTAGAGGAGCTTATGTATTGTGTATGTTTTCCGCAATAGTACATGATCAGGATAATCTCCATTGAATATGTGTCATATTATTCAAAATTTCTACATGGTATCAGAGCGAGCTAGATAATTGTAGAAAAAGTTTCTACATGGTATCGGAGCTGTTGATCATCAGATCTACTATTCAGGAAGTGTTTACATTCTATTTCTCTAGGCAGAGCCTGTAATCGGGCCAGGTAGCCTCTGGATTCATCCTTCCTTTGGAAGGTGAGATATCCGGTGAATGCCCATACAGTCAATCTCTGTACGAGAAATATTTTGTTCTCACGAATTCTAGATCGGAAGCGGTTGAGTTGGAGCTGGTGGAAATTGGAATTTGCAGCAGTGTTGTTGAAAATGTATTTCAACGGATTGCAAATGTTATTCCAAAGCAAGAGCGACCTGGCGCTCAAGGATAAACTCAGAAACAATAAAGGTGAGAATGGATCTTCATCAAAGGTATCTGATGAAGAGAATTGCGCTTTGGTTGCCAAAGCAAAGAAGGGGAAGAACAAGAAAGCTTCTCATTCCGGTGCGAAAGGCAAGAAGCAGGACATGTCCAAGGTGAAGTGTTTTCACTGTCACCAGCACGGACACTATGCCACTAATTTTCCGCAGAAGAAGAAGAACAAGCAGGCTGCTGGATCTTCAGCAGGAGAGGCTCTAGCCTCACAGTTTGAGCTTGATTTTTCATTGATCGCATGCTTGGTTTCAAGTGTGATGGGATCAGTGTGGTTCTTGGACAGTGGTGCGTCTTTTCACATGACGGGAGATAGGGATTTGTTCTCTGACCTGGAGTACAAAGATCTTGGAGTGCACATCGAGATGGGTGGTGATGGTAGATACAGTGCGACCGGTATCGGTACCATTTCCTTTGAGAGGGAGTCTGGTAAACCCTTTGTATTGAAGGAAGTCATGCATGTTCCAGGATTGAAGAAGAATCTCATCTCAGTGGCGATGTTAGAAGACAAGGGGTATGATGTTGTTTTCAACGAGGGAAAGGACTTCCTGCGCAGCAAGATAACTGGTGAGACCCGGAAGATAGGGGTTCGAGTGAGGAACCTTTATCAGTTGCATGTAGATGGATGCGCAGCAATGGCAGGCAAGGCATAAGGATTGGTGAGCCGGGATGATGGCGAGTTGTGGCACAGGAGATTGGGTCACCTTCACCATGGAGCCTTGAAGATACTGCAGCAGATCACTACAGGGCTTCCTAAAGGCACACTTGTGCAGTCAGATCAGTGCAAGGGGTGTACTTTGGGGAAGTTTGTGAAAGCCACCTTTCACGAGAAGGATAGTCGCGCCACGACGATCCTTGAGAGAATTCACACAGACGTGTGTGGACCTTTCTCAGTTGCTTCGACAGCAAAACACAGGTATTATGTGATTTTTGTTGATGATTTCTCTCGTAAGTGTTGGATCTTCTTCATCCAGAAGAAGAGCGAGACATATTCAAAGTTCTGTGAATTCAAAGCACTGGTCGAGAAGGAGTCGGGGAAGAAGGTGAAGGCTCTTAGGAGCGATAATGGTGGTGAATACATCTTGGACGAGTTCAAGGATTTCTGCAAGACAGAAGGGATTCGTAGAGAGCTCATAGCTCCCCATAACCCACAGCAGAACGGGGTAGCTGAGCGGAAGAACAGAACGATTGTGGGTGCTGCACGGGCAATGTTGCATGATCAGGGCCTACCCCTTCACTTGTGGGTAGAAGCATGCAATACAACAGTTTATGTGCAGAACCGTTGTCCTCATAGGATACTTGGCATGAGTACACCTGAGGAGACTTATTCTGGTAAGAAGCCTGATCTTTCTCATTTGAGGATTTTTGGTGCTAACGTTTACATGCATGTGACGAAGGATGCCAGGAAGAAGTTGGAGCCGACCGCAGAGGTTGGGATATTTGTGGGGTACACTGATACGCCCCACAACTATTGTGTGTATTTGCCAGACAGTGGTAAAACTGTTGTGCGACGGGATATAAAATTTCAGGAGGAGAAAGCCATGAAGTGTTCGCTTGAGAGGGAGCTACACTTGCATGCAGATGAGGAGCTATTAGTTCCTAAGGATGAGCTTCAGGACATGGATCAGCCACAGGACGAGGTTCATGGAGTGGAAGAGACCACTCATGCAGCTCCAACCATCAGAGGGCGAAAGCACTTAACAGAAGCTGAGCGACTGGCTCAAGATGCAGAGAAAGTTGTAGGACCACCTACAACCCAACGCAGCCAGAGACAGTCACCTGATCGGTACACTGGATACATGGCTCTTATGAGCAAGTGTGTTGTAACTGAGCCATCCTCTTTCGAGGAAGCTGTGGAGGATCCCGCATGGGTAGATGCCATGTTGGAAGAGTATGATTCTATTGTCAGAAACAGTGCATGGGAGATTGTTCCTAGACCGGAAGGGAAATCAGTGGTGGGTTCGAGATGGATCTACAAAGTTAAGCAGGCAGCTGACGGGAGTGTGGAGAAGTACAAGGCAAGATTTGTTGCCTGAGGCTTTTCACAGATTGAGGGGATCAATTATGAGGAGACCTTTGCACCTGTCACAAGGTATTCTTCCATACGGACGATTCTTGCTCTCTCAGTGCAGATGGGATGGCACATTCATCAGATGGATGTGAAGACTGCGTTCCTCAACGGAGTCATTGAGGAGGAGGTGTAAATTGAACAACCCAAAGGCTTTGAAGTATTCAACAGCGAGTCGCATGTGTGCAGGCTCAAGAGAGCGCTGTATGGGTTGAAGCAAGCACCACGTGCTTGGTACACACAGATAGACAACTATTTCACAGGACTTGGATTCTCCAAGAGCGAGGCAGATCCGAACCTATACCAGATTGTGGTGGAGGGTAAGTTGCTTATCATTGTACTGTATGTTGATGATTTGATTCTAACGGGTGATGAGCTGTTGATACTGTCATGCAAGAAGGATCTTGCTACAAAGTTTGAGATGAAGGATTTGGGCCTCCTTCACTATTTCCTGGGATTGGAAATATGGCAGCGCAGTGGTGGACTGTTTGTTTCTCAGGGCAAGTATGCTCGGGAGATACTGGAGAAGTTCAACATGCATGGCTGCAAGCCTGTTGATACTCCTCTTCCTGGAGGTTGGAGGAAGGAGGATGCCACTTCAGGAGAAGAAGTGGATGCCACTGTTTATCGATAGTTGGTGGGGTCGCTGATGTATTTGGTCAATACACGACCTGATATATGCTATGCAGTTAACCAGCTTTCACAAGCTATGGTTAAGCCTACCAAGCTCTTATGGAAGGCGGGCAAGCATGTATTGCGCTACTTGAGAGGCACATCGGGATATGGTTTGTGGTACAGACAGGAGGATGAGGTGAAGCTATGTGGCTTCACAGATGCAGATTGGGCAGGGAGCCCAACAGACAGAAAGAGCACATCAGGAGGGGTCTTCAGTATTGGATCAACAACAGTTTCTTGGTACAACAGGAAACAGAGATCCGTGGCACTCAGTTCAGCGGAGGCCGAGTATATGGAAGCAAGTTTGGCTGCATGCGAGGCTATATGGATGAGGAAGATCCTAGTTGGTTTGTTCGGTTCTCATTTGGATCCTACTGTGATTTACTGTGATAACCAGAGTTGCATTAAACTCTCGGCTAATCCTGTATTTCATGATAGATATAAATATATTGACATCAGGTACCATCATATCAGAGATTGTGTGTAGCGGAGGATCATGTTACTTTTGTACATTCCAACGGAGGATCAGGATGCTGATATTCTGACGAAGGCTCTCACTAGGAGCAAATTCGAGTACCACCGAGGCAGGATAGGGGTTGCTGATAATCCATATCTTGTCGAGAGGGAGTGTTGAGATTACAACAAGATGATGGAGCTTAGTGAAAAGAGTCGCCTTCACTAAGTGGGCCCGCAGGCTATTTTTGGCGCAGGTCTATTTTTAGACTATGTCTATTTTTAGACATATGGATCATGTCTATGGATTGCAGGTTGCTGTTTATGGATGATTGATCAAGTTGGGAAAAAATAGATGGACTTCTATTTTTGATGAAAGTGTGAGTGATCACAGTGTGAGTGATCAAAGTCTATTTTTAGACTGGCTGTCAAAAATAGAAAAGTCAAATATTATTATCTCACAATAATATTTGGACTATAAACTTAATCTTATTCTCTTGGAGCACTTCAGTTTGAGCTACAGAGGTGGCACATGCAGCTGTCAGAAGGAAATACGCTTTTCTTATGAGTCAGTTGAGTTGTTGCATGCATGACTTCAGTTAGAACTCAATCAGTTGAGTTTGGTGGAGTTGATTGTGGAGTTGATGGAGTTATGTTCAGTTTAGCTTTGTTAAACTGGTTGTATTTAGTCTAACTGGCAAATAGACTAGAGATGAGTTGGGTGAATTAGTTATTAATTAATTCACAAGTTATTAACTCATAATACAACTAATGAATACATCAGTTAACTCAGTTGCATGTCAGTGCATGTTCAGTTCAACAGGGACAGGTGGTAGAGAATCAGATTGCTATCAGTTGTGACTATAGTTGTGCACCAGATCTTGCACAATCAAGGGATTGAGTATGCCAATGAGTTTGCTCACGTATTTTCCCACATTATAGCTTGTGCTCACGTCCAACAAAGTGTGAGTGACTATTTTGTAGGTGAAAAACGAGTTTGGTGAGCCATTCTCATCAGTTCTTGAGCAGGTATTGAGCAGTGGAGGCAGGCAAGCAGTGGAAGAGATTTGGAGATCAGATCTGAGCTGTATTATGTGTAACAGAGGTGGAGATACTTGTGAGAAGTATTATGTTGTGTAATGTTACATGACTCAATCATTAATATACATATAGTTGGGGTTTTTAGCGAGATGCTTTCCCTGGGATACATACTGTGTTAATGTGTGAATGCTCTTGATGTTTTATTGTTATTGATGCTGCTATATTGATGATCAACGTAGAGGAGCTTATGTATTTTGTATGTTTTCCGCAATAGTACATGATCAGGATAATCTCCATTGAATATGTGTCATATTATTCAAAATTTCTACAAGTCTTGGATTCTTTTATTCTTTAATAGTCTATGGTTGAAGGGGTCTAAGCTTGAGCTTCAGATTCTTCTATTCTTTGAGGGATCCAAGTTTGATATTTGGATTCTTCTATTGTTTAACATATCCAAACTTGAGCTTTGAATTATTCTATTATTTGAGGGATTCAATCTTGATCCTTGGGTTCTTCTATTGCTTGAGGGATATAAGCTTGAGCTTTGGATTCTTTTATTGTTTGAGGGATTTAAGATTGATCTTTGGATTATTATTTTCTTTAATGATTCATATTTGAAGGTATATAAAGTTTAACGAGATGGATATAATTAATGCTTGTAAATACGAGGATATAGAATAATTGTAAATGAGATGATAAGCTAGCAAGTAGTAGTATGCCAAAGAAATAATTAGATCTAAGATATGAATTAGAACCACATGACTTGAAAGAACAAACAAAAAAAAACATGGAAAAGTTCTTCTACATAATCTCTAGATCTTGTTGACACTAAATATCAAATTATAACCATATCCTTCGAAACTTTACAATGAAGAGCTTTAATTTCAAATTTAACAAAAAAGAAAAAGAAAAAGAAACTCATTTCCTTCGAGATCTACACTTTTTTTTTTAATATTTACAATAGATTGCAAATCAAGAGTACATAAACACACTTCAAAGGCATGGTGGCAGACATTTCACCAAAACATGATTGGTTTACTAGATTTACAAATTCCTTCTTTTACAAATAATTTGTAAAATTACAGATATGAAGTTTCACTCCAATGGACCTCATAGATTTATAAAAATAATATCTTTAACTAATTTTAAATATCAAATGAAAAACTTCTTTGAAGTTTCTTTATTCAATGATGAATGATTGATGTAGATTTAGCGACTACTCCTATTTTTCTAAATTATCATATTAGTATCATTGGCACACCTTTCATGGATCACTACCATAAAGGAGTCACCAAACCCTTAATACCATTGAAAGGATCTTTTCCATCATCAACTTTTAAATTAAAAATCTTCTATGGAAAAATACCCAAGGTTCTATCATCCCTTAAGACCGCAATCACTTTGATATTATCAACCTCTAATTAACTTGCATCTAATACCATATTAAGAATTAAAGAAACCACAAGAAAAGACAAATATTGGTGGAAAAGGCCTTATGTCATTCTTCAACACATTGTATTCATCTAATGGTCTCAATTTATAGTACAAGAATTTGACCATTCTAGATCCAAATCTCATTGATAACTCATCAATGAATCATGAAAACTCCATTTAAAGATAAGAATAGCAATGTGGTCTTAGAATTTACAATTTTCTAGAGACTTACAATCTAACAAACATAAGGTATTCATGTATTAGCTATGGGCATGAATTTTTAGGAGGAAAGAAGAGCGGTCACAGTGGATGTGGAAGCGGAAGAGAAGAAGATGACATCATCACTATTGTGTGCGCTCTATGTCACTCTGGTAGCGGGAGATGCAAATATGATGGGGAAGATTGTGAAAGTCGACTTGAAGTGGTGGTTCCATGGCCCCCATCCTTCAACATCTCATGTGAATACTCATAAGTCACATTGAATCTTCCTTCATGTTTAACCCCCTCTCCATCACTACGCTCAGTCATAACCTTGTAGTGGTAGAGGGTCGCGGGGACAAATTGGATACTAGGTTAATGTATGGACTCTGGACAAAGCAAGTTGCATGGTTACTCAAATCCAAGAGTACTCCAAAAAATCACTCATAGTATCGAAGTTTAAAGTTTCACCTCCCTTGTCGTCTTCATGTCTAACATTTGTACAAAAGAAGAAGGCATGCTTGTAGTTGTATGGGCCTTTTAGTTATCCTATCCCTGCAACAACACTAATAATGTTGGGCCTTTTAATTATCCTTCTAATTTCTTAGGAATATAACCAAAAGTTTTCTCATTTAATTGTCAATTTGGGATTCATTTGGAACTTGTGAACTGTCATGCATCGTATGTGCTAGTGCAATATGTTATGTGTCTTGAGGTTGTAGTAATATAAATGTTGCCATAATACAAGATAAAGATTCTTTCACAGGTCACTGATCTAATCAAACACACCACACCTTGCAGGAAATAAAGCACTCTTTGCAGGAAAGTAAATTGCAGGGAAGGTAAATCACAATTGCATGAAAGTAAACACACTCACAAAAAGTAAACACACCAACTGCTAAAAGTGACATGTTCAAGTATGATTATATTCTTGATTTCTATAACAATTATTCAATAACACATTCTTATGATGTAATGAATGACAAAAAAATAACTTTGAAATAAAGTGCAGACATCAAGATCTCATATTCACACAAATCTCAATTGTTAAACTGTTATTGTGCTGAAAAACAGAGCAAAAACTAGCTACAGACGAGTTGTAGCAGCAACTGAAATTCCAAAAACACACACAAATTCACACAAAATTAATTAGATAATTGATTAAAAATGAAGCTATTACTTGAATTGTATACCCTGGAGTTGCAACAATAATTAATCAATGAAAATGCAACATAAGAACTATCAGAATTGTAGCAAAAGGAAAATAAAAAAGTTGTAGCAAGAGTGATTAACTATGAAATAACATGATTATAAAGACTAACTATATGCTAATGCTACAAGTAGTGCAGGATAAGGAGGGGGTCCTACCTCCTTAAATGAGGTTCTGCTAAATCTTCGGTTCACTTGATCAAATATTCAGAGCAAAAGAAACCTTTTATTACAGGAAATGTAGAAATTACATAGTGCACTTTTACAATACTTTCCTTCTCTCCCCAAGATTTGAAATAAGCCAGCTATTTATACAAAATGTTACTATCTGAATTGAGTGAAAGATCAGATATCCAACTTGAGAGAATCAAGTGGCTCATCCTTTTACAACAATCCTTTTAGGAATTAGTATTTGTTGAACAAACAATGACTCAGATTAACTAGGTGTTTTTGGCATGTGAGTCTTCCTCCTTAATTAGTCATCCACTTCCCTCCTCCATCTTCCATCATGAGAAAATTATGTAAATTGTATAGCTAGTGCCTTCACCAAAGAGCTAGTGAGATATTATTAAGTTGCAATAATGGGAGTTTCAGAAACAAGACTTACAACAGAGGAAAACATGGGAAATCCAACAACGAAATGGCATTTCAAGAGATGTAACAAATTCATTTGGTCACGAGTGAGTTACAACATCATTATATTTGTAGATGACAGAATTGGAGTTGTAGAAAATATGACTGGGGCCAGAGTTGCAATAACTATGCACTACAACTAGAGTTGCAATACCTGAGCCTTGAGTGGAAACACCTATTGCAACACCTATAAGGAGTTGTGACTAGTAAATTTCGCTCATGTGCGATAATGTTAGTATGAAAAATGGAAATTTCATGTCATAATGCATAAGAATAAGTGTAAAAGTGGTGTAAAAGATATTATTACCTTCACCAAAAATGGGGTAATGATCGATGAAAAAGGCACTAGGAAGGGATGAAAAATGACAAAATGAGCGGAAAAAGGTATTGGATGGGTGCTGAAAATTGTGCCAATTTAGGCACATGTCACTATGCATCATGACGATAAAAATTTTCATAACTAGGAATCATTTACATACCAAACACTTGAAACATGCCTTCACAAGAACATTGTTGATACAACTTGAGAATAAACAAATTAAATATGACATTGACAACACTATTGGATAGTCACATGCCAACAATCATGACATTATTATATAAAATTTACAATATTTGAAAGGGCTTACCTACTTCGCTATGCTTGAATTTTGGGAGGTATCATGTAATTCAAGTCACCTACTTCTAGATCTGAGTCATATTCCATGATATGATATGAGAAACATCTTTCAAAAGTACTTCCTATTAAATATTCAAGAAACCTTTCTCCATATATGGGATAGCTAGAAAAATTGGATTTTATTTGGAATCTTGGCTCTACATGCCATTTAATTGGATATACTTTGGTATCTTTCATAGTAATAGAAAACTTGAAGCATAAGTTAAAATGTACAACAATATCCAAATATGATAGAAGAACTACAATAAGATTTGCATCTTTGAGGCTTTCATTGGAGCAAGGAACATATTTGGCAATAAATATTTTGAACAAGGAACTCCATTGATTGCTCATCAAAAGATGAAAATCAAAGCCAATAATGACTTATTTATGAAATTTAAGAAAAAATGATAAAGAACACCAATCATCTAGATTTTCCTTATAGAATTCCAAATAAAGTCTTCCTTTATCTTTGTCACATGTATCTATGTAGGCGTTGCAACATCCTTTTCTCCATTTTTCTATGTTATCATAAGAATTGGATTGATAAGCCATCTTTTCAATTATTTTTACTTGAACAACTTCTAGTCATTCCTTTATTTTGCAAGGAACAAAGTATCTAGATTTTTTGGCTCACTTGATTCTTGCATGTTTGCTACCATTTTTACTATCTTGATAGGTACTTGAAATTCTCTGGTCAAGAAATAAAAAAGAGCATTGTTATTTCCTTCTTTAATTCAAACTTAATATTGAAATTTCCTAACCATAAATTCCATCTTATTAATATGTTATTTGCTATATTGTTAATATTTTTAGATGTGAGGAATCCATGTGTTGAGCCACTTTTATTAAAAAGTTGTACAATCCATTGCACTTCTTCACGGCTTTTCCTCCTAAAAAGGCTTCAAAATAATTCCCCTAAATTAACTAAAATATTAAAGCCTTAGTGGTTAAGGTCCCGTAAAGAAATAAGAAGTATTTATATGACATCATTGCATAGTTTCAAGTTTTTATACTAGTACATGGCCTGTAAGTTGTTATACATCATTATATATATGCTATACATATACATTTTGTATGTGGTTTAAAGGTTTTTAACTATTCTAACATGAGGTTGATAGCTACAATATCTTGATGCACATAACTATATCATAATTCCATGATCAGACTTTAGTATAAGAGAAATAAGAAGTAAGGTATACTTCTTTCATTCTAAAACTATATTTTTTGAGCAATTATCCTTTACAATATCATTACACCTTTGAACACAAAGACAATGTGAAAGTGAAAGTTAAAGGTTCATATGCAACAACCCTACAAGTCATGGATGGTATATACCAGCATAAAACAGTCTTTTTTATTTAAATATGAAACATTACGACAAGTCCTTCATATGTTAGTGAAAATTACAATTGCAATGACATGAATATATTGTTAAAAGTATATCATTCAAAATACAATGACCTTGGCATAACCATGAAAGATATATGTGCAAGATCATGAGGTGTTACAAGGTTTTATTACAAAGGTCAAATTCCTCCACCATCGGTTTTAAACTATTGGAAGGGCACGTTATGAAAAATTTATTATACAAAACAGTAAACATGTGATGGGTCATAAGCAACATGGTCATCATGGATGTGAAGGTATAATAGAAATCCAAGCGTTGTCTACTCAAGTTACATGGTTGAGAGACCATCCACAACAAGCATGTGGGATAAAGTATTTTATGATTAACATATATAAATCGCCAACCCTATTAATACCTATTCAAAGTCTTTGAACACATAATCAATGCTATGGTGAAAGGAACACATGGAAATATAAAATTATTAAACATAACACATTTCCTAGACATTATATGACACACATGATAAATCGATGGTGTCAACAACATGAATATTTAGTCATCACCATGGCATAACTATTTTTTTTGGGAAGTCATATTGACATGTTGAAGATAGCACTCTGTGAATCAATAATACAAGATTTGATTACCAGCCAAAGTAATGAGACATGCCACACTTTTACTTCTCCACGCCTCAAGGAGCACATGGGGAATATTGAGGTCCTAAATTGTACTCATTTTGACACTTTTTTTCCCTCTCCTCCATACATTTCATACATATTTTTGTTATATTTATAGTCGATAAGGTTATCTAAGTCGTGATCAGACATGATAAGATGTATCATTCATTCATAGCAGGTAATATATAGTTTTTTTTGTGAAAATTGATCGAACCATTACTATGGCTACCGAAAAGTGCATATTCTGTAGGTAATCAGTGTTTCTGCAACTAAGTCCAAGGTTAAGAAGGTTCCCGCAAGATTGAGAGTGAACAAGATACATGGATGGATGCCAAATGTTGAACACAAGGATATCCACCTAATATGCTTACATGGAAGATCACAGAGCTCGAGAATTTGGTTGGTCAAAGAAAAAGTCAACTCCGGTTATAGAAGACTATTCTCACGCAGAGTTCCAAGCTAGAAAATGCCATCATCAGGTGAGCATGGAATCAAGAGAGCGAAACTTGGATTTAAAGTGATGATGTGTTGATCTTAAATATTCTCATGATTTTCTCTTCTTGTAGCAAATCACGAGAAACATATTTCCTATTTAAATTATAACATTTAGTTGTCAATCAAAGAACTAGTTTCTCGACCTATATTTCTTTGAAGTTGTTAGTCTAGAGATATTATAATTTGCTTTAAAAACAAAAGACAAGGCATCGATTATTCTAGTTTGTAATTATTGTTATCATCCAAGACTCTGTTTTCAGTAATACAATTACTCTGCTCTTAATAATATTGCACATGCATTGGTGATTTGATTTGTTGATCTAAGTTCAAGCTTCGCTTGCACTCAACAAGAGCCCCCTCGAAGAGTTGTGAGATTGTATAGTTTTTTCAATTTTGTTATTTTATGAGAAGTCATTTTACTCTGTTAGAGATTTTATGTCTTGATTGTGCTTGGTTTATTTCATTGTCGATTTGAATGCAATAGATTGAGCTCTCAACATTAAGAATAAAACACCAAAAATAATTTATTTTATTTTATTAGCTTGCACACTTGAAATTATTGCTTAGTCTCATATTTATGGTTTATGATGGGATTGACTCTCATTAAGATTGCGAACATTAGTAATTTTTCAAGATTCTCCTTTATTGCTTTCCAAGTCAATATCAATTTTGTTTTAATAGTGGTTATTTCATAGAGATAGAATATAATTGTTTCCTTTAATTTGTTTGTTAGTATAGTGTTTCAATTACGCAAAAGTAACATATGTTTTCAATTATGAAAAAGTAATATAGACTTTCAATTATGCAAAAGTAGCATATGTTTTTATCTGCAAATGTAATATAGACTTTCAATTCTACAAAAGTAACATAGATTCTTAATTGTTCTCATTAGAATAGACTTTTAATATCAGTTTGGTAGAACAAACTTTTCAGTTCTTGCATTCTAGCTTAGAAGTTGTTCTTACAAAAAGATGTTTGTGTAATTTGATAAGATATAGTCTTGAATAGTCGAATTTTGCACTTTGTTTTTAGGTAAAATTCCTTAATCAAAGATAAGCCTCCTAACATATATTGTGCACATACACTTCACAAGGATATGATCCCTGAGTTTGACAATTTAATGACGTAATTAACTAAAAATTAAATTATCCAACAATGATCACAACAGAACTAGGAAGTTGAGCTCATTGACCTGCCATTGTGCATCCTTACTCTTGTAGAGAGATTAAGGTTTCTAAGTCACTTGAATACTGGTTTCATTCCCAAAACGATTGAGAGGAATCTTTGGTAATTGAATCAGAAGTAGATTAAGTTTGTGGTCACAAGTACGAGCAAAATTTGATTCTAGCTCCCATTGTTAAAGATTCTTTTGCAAATATTGGATTGTTTGGTTTGTTAAATGTGGTGCAGGGAGCTAATCCCCTCCCATGCTTTTACTCTCTATTGTTTCCTTTGTTTGCTCGTTGACATGCATGTAAGATATTTAGTGTTTGTCTTTCAATTTTTTACTAAGTAGGCAGTGTTCTCACCCACATATACATGTTGTTTTTCCTTTGGCTTCTGAGTCACCCAACAATTAGAACCTTATTACATGACTTGTCACTAATTTTCATGGTTTCAAGAAAAAAAACATACAACATGACTTGTCACTAATTTTCATGGTTTCAAGAAAAAAATACATACAACAGGGGCAACCATGTTATGACCCACCACCCAAAATTCTTTGGCTAAGTCTCCTATCCTCTTGGAAGCCTTTTACGTAAACAACAATGCAAATTATGGGCATACTTGCTACCCATCACATAATTTTCCATTTTTAGAGTCACCACGATCTAGTATTATGTGCTCAGACTTTTATGAATATTTCATACCTTGTCAAGAGAAGCTCTTCCTAAAAATTTGTTCCATCGACTTATGGGTTTTATTTCAAGATATGCTTAGCCCACAACCAAGGCTTAAATTTATGTTCAACTAATAAGCTCAAACCATGGTAGAAGAAAACATACGATGTAAATTTCTTAAATTTATATCCTCCTCCTAGTAGAGTATTTCCGATCACCAATGGTTATTCCCTCAGGTTGCCACACTCAACTCTCAACAACTTACACTCTGTTATTCTTACATCCCACCGTGCAAGTCATCATTACACTATCTTATTGGCCCGTCGTTCAAATACAAAAGTTTGTTTCCATGACCATTTGATTTGGCTCGCATGTCCAACCCACATTGTGGTAAAATAGAACGATATAAACTCTGTTCCCCTCTAAGTTGAACCTTACATCACACAAGGGTGCATGAAATTATTTGGGCTACATACAATGTACGTTGCCAATTTTATTTTATAAATGTGTTGTTCAGGAATATTACACCATGTCGGCTTGCATTTCCAGCGTGTACCTCATTGTCTATGTCGTACTCCCACTCCACACCATGCCACTATGTGCCATGCCATCTTCGCTGCTCATCAGGAAATCATAAAACAATTGGAATTATGTAATTTCAAGTTTTATATGAATCACGTATTATTTGTTGAGTACACCCTCATCTAGCTTGTCATGCATAAAAACCATCACCCCAAAAATCCAAAAAAATGACGTTTGTGCACAACATGCACATTCACACTCCATACTTATCATTTAATGCCTCCTGCATAGAGACAACATCCCCCACCCACTTCCATTTTCAAAAACACACTCAGAATAAAATGTTGAGGTAGTTTATGAAGTTTATTTGTACCTTGGAAGCCAATAAGGGAAAGAAAATGTAAAACTCGGTTCACCTAAGTCTTACCTGTGTTTATTATATTTTCCCAGTTTCCTATACAAGTTATTGAAACACGTGGTCGTCATTATGAAGCAAAGGAGAAAATGATAATATTGTCTTAACATTTGCTAAGTTGTAAATATTAATTTTCCCCATTAATTTCTTTTGTATATACCTGTTGAATGCTACGTTTTATATATATTCCAACCATGCTCTGGTTTACGATGTAAACAATGAGAAATACTCCAGGATTGATTGTTTTTATTAACACATTGCTCTTGCACACTGTTCTATGATGGTTGATTGACAATTTATATGGGTATCCAAATGTTTCATTCCTCTGTCATATCTATTATATAAACATACATGTTCTCATGACACTTGTCTTAGTTTTATGTATGGGTAATTCCCTTTGTTGAAAATAGCAACAAGAAATGCTAAAAATAGAAATGCTAAAAATAACATTGCTATAGATAGCATTTCAAGATATATTCCAATATTAATTTGTCCTTGAATTAAAATTCGAATTTAGTCTCACTAGCTGTTTGAAAATTACTTAATTAATTCATCTTGAGTTAATTAGTTGGAGAAATTCAAACATGAAGTCTTTGTGAAGACATGCATCAATTATCCCTTTGATTGAGGAAGTTATCCCTTAATTTGAGTTGTAATTAGTTAGCTCAGTTAATTGAGTTAAGTCTAGTTAAATTAGTTCCAAACGGTGTGTGGAACTGATTGTGAGTTCAGTCAGTTAATGCATGCATGCATGCAACTAGTGTTCTCCAGATAACTGAATATTCTCTCATAAATAACTCATGCATGTCAGTTGAGACAAAGACCCAATTGAGGTTAAAGGTAGGGACAATGTATTATGAGTTGCAAGAATATTCCTATGAGAAAATCTCTTGCATGCAGAAGGAATTCATTCCTTGAGGATTACGCAGTTTTATAGTGTGTAAGAGCAGTTTTCCACTTGGTTGAAGGTGAGTCATCCCAGAGGAACAGCGCAAGGAAATAAGAGGCTTGGAGGGCAGAGGAGAAGGCATATGTGTTGTCTATTCTGTCTATGAGTAGCAGAGAGGGATTGCACTGAGAGCTGGATAACTGTGAGAGCTAAAGCTTTGTGTAATCCTGAGATATTTCCACTTGTATGATAATACAAATAGGGGGTTTTTAGCTGAGGCTTTCCCTAGAGTATTCTTCTATGTTTCATGTGTGATTGTTTCTTCTTCTTTGTTATATGTGTTCTATTTGATCTTGCTCAAATCGATTAAGCTTCCACAAGTTTGATTGTAGAAGTAGATTAAGTATTTTTCTTTAGTACATTGCATAATCAGTTTAATCTACAGTGAGAATTTCTACATGGTATTGGAGCAAAGGTGATCAGAGCTGTGAACAACATATTGAGAAGGGAAAAGTTCAAAGTTCAAAGTTCTTGATTGTAGGTACAAAATCGATTTCTTATCACACCTCAAAGTTCACCAATGGCGTTCAATGGCTTGAGACTCGAGTATGCCCTAGATGGCAGCTCAAATTACATAGCATGGAAGGATCGCATGGAAGCGGTATTAGAAGACAATGGTTTGAAGGATTTCATTGATCAAGAAATCCCTAAGCCAGCAGTAGCTAATGCCCAAGAATTGGCGGAATGGAAGAAGTGTGTGGCGAAAGCGAGGAGGATTCTTCTGGAGGGAGTTCGAGACCATATTGTCTCGAGTCTCCATGGGAAGGAGACTCCATTTTCAATGTGGAAGACATTGAAGGACTTATATCAGAACAGCAGCGACCAGAGGAAACTGGCGCTGAAGGACAAGCTTCAGAAAATCAAGTGTGAAAAGGGCGACACGATTTCTTCATATATGAACAAGCTCACCACCTACAGAGATGAGCTTGGAAGTGTAGGAATAACGACAGTCGATGGTGATATGGTGAGTCTTGTTCTCGTCGATCTTCGTAAGAGCTGGCATAACTACCAGGATTCAGTGAATGGAAGAGAGAAATTGTTGAATTGGGAACGATTGTGGTTAGATATGATGTAGGAGGAGATCAGCAGAAGCTCCAGAGATGGTTCTTCATCTAAACATGATGATGAAGAAAATCTAGCCTTAGCAAATAAGGCGAGGAAAGGGAAAGGGAAGGATTCCCATTCCAAATCGAGTTCTTCTCATGGAGGGAAGAAGATTGACAAATCTAAAGTGAGATGCTTTAATTGTCATGAGGTGGGCCATTGTGCAACTAATTTTCCATTGAAGAAATCCAAGAAGGGATCCTCGAAAGTATCTGAAGGTGAGGCACTAGCCTCTTAGTTTGAATTGGATTTTACCGTCATCGCATGCATGGTTTCATTGATGGTGGGATGTTTTTGGTATCTGGACAGTGGAGCCTCATTCCACATGACCGAAAATAAGAGTTTATTCACTACCTTGGAGGAGAAAGGCCTCAAGATGCGCATAGAGATGGGTGATGATGGAAATTATCGTGTTTCAGGTGAAGGTACGGTTGTTTTTTAGAGGGAGCATGGAGCTCCTCTCACCCTGACTGATCGAGACAGTTGAGCTGAAGCAATCTTGGAGCGAGTTCATACAGATGTATGTGGACCATTCTCGATAGCCTCCACCGCTAAACAAAGGTATTGTTGAAAAGAGCAACAAGAAATGCTAAAAATAGAAGTGCTAAAAATAACACTGCTATAAATAGCAGTTTGGGCACCAGTGTTAGATTGAGCAATAGGGAATGAAAAGTGGAAGTGCTAAAAATAGCATTCTATTTTTAGCAATTCAGGATGGATTCCAATTTTAGTCAGTGCCTGGACTAAAATAGGAAATAAAATTCGAATTTGAACTTAACAACTATTTGAAAATAAATTAATTAATTCACCATGAGTTAATTAGTTGTGAAAAATCAAACATGAAGTCTATGTGAGGACATGCAACAGTTTCTCTATTAATTGAGGAATTTATCCATCAGTTAAAGAGATAAGGATGAGTTCTAATTTGATTTGTAATTAGGTGGCTCAGTTAACTGAGTCAAGTCCAGTTAGATTGATTTAAACAGTTTGTTTAAATTAATGTGAGTTCAGTTAGTTAATTCATGCTTGCATATAACTGTCGTACTTCAGATAATTGAAGATTATCTCATGAATAACTCATGCATGTCAGTTCAGACAGAGACCCCGTTGAGATCAAAGAAGGGAAAATGTACTATCAGTTAGATGAATATTTTTCCTATAAATGAAGCTCATCCATGATGAGGATTTATCTCCTTCAGGATTGGGTAGTTGGATCAGAGGTTAGTGAGTGTGTGAAGAGGCCAATTCACACAAGTGGCTACACTGGACCCCAATCAGAATTGAGAAAAGAAATAGGAGGCTTGGAGGGTAGACCAGAGGTTAGATAGAGGCCTTTGACTGTCTATGAGTAGCAGAGGTATTGCAGAGAGAGCAGGATAGCTTTTGAGCCGATTAATTTTGTAATACTGGCTATATTTCCACTTGTATGATAATACAGAGTTGGGGTTTTAGGCTGAGGCTTTCCCCTGGTTATATATTCTGTGTTATGTGTGATTGATTTCTCCATATCAGTTATATGTGTTCTTATTGATGTTGCTCATGTTCGATTAAGCTTCCGCTAAATTGGTTGTAGAAGTAGATCAAGTATTTTGCATTAGTATATTGCATTATCAGGTGATCTACAGGTGGGAATTTCTACAGGTATTATGTGATTCTCATTGATGATTTTTCTCGTAAATTCTGGATCTATTTCATGCAGAAGAAGGATCAAACCTTCTCAAAGTTTTGTGAGTTCAAAGCTTTGGTTGAGAAAGAATCAGGGAAGAAGATCAGGGCCTTGAGAAGTGACAATGGTGGAGAGTATGTCTCTTAAGAGTTTAAGGACTTCTGTGCAGTGGAAGGAATTAAATGGGAGTTGACGGCACCTCATAACCCACAACAGAATGGGGTGGCCGAGAGGAAGAACAGAACGATTATGGGGGAAACTCGGGCGATACTGCATGACCAAGGCCTACCACTTAATTTGTGGGTTGAGGCATGCAACACATCAGTATATTTTCAGAATAGAAGCCCGCATCGCATTCTTGGGATGAAGACACCAGAGGAAGCTTTCTCCGGGAAGAGACCAGATGTGGGTCACTTTAGGATCTTTGGCTCATCGGTTTATTGCCATGTGACCAAGGATGCCTGGAAGAAACTTGAGCCGACAACAGAGTTGGGGATACTTGTGGGGTACACTGATACACCCCACAACTATCAGGTGTATTTTCCTACCAGTCGGAAGACAGTGGTTCACAAAGATCTTAAGTTTGATGAGAAGAAGGCCATGCGAGTTTCCCTTGAGAGGGAGCTCCAACTACAAGCTGTGGAGGAAATTTTGGTTCCTAAGGAGGAGGAGCCTCAGACTGATGCGAAGCAGCCGCATGCAAAGGTTCCAAGAGTGGAGACATCCACTCAAGAAGAGTCTTCCAGAGATGGGCAGAAGCGCACGAGAGAAGCTGACAAATTGTTGTCGGATGCGAGAGAGAATGTGGGAGAACCATCTTCTCAGCGCAGACAAAGGAGGTCACCTGATAGGTACACTGGATACATGGCCCTTGTTGGGGAATGTGTTGAGACCGAGCCATATTCCTTTGAGGAAGCAGTGCAATAGCCGATTTGGGTTGATGCTATGGTGGAGGAGTATGACTCCATAGTTCAGAACGGTGTTTTGGATGTGGTTCCAAGACCAAAGAACAAGTCAGTTGTGAGTTCCTGTTGACTTTACAAGGTAAAGCAAGCTACTGATGGTAGTGTGGAGAAACATAAGGCAAGATTTGTTGCCTGTGGTTTCTCACAGGTCGAGGGGATCGACTATGATGAGACTTTTGCTCTTGTAGCAAGGTACTCATCTATCAGATCAATGTTGGCACTATCAACACATATGGGTTGGAAGATCCATCAGATGGATGTGAAGACTGCATTCCTCAATGGCAAGATTGAGGAAGAGGTGTACATAGAGCAGCCAGAAGGATTTGAGACCTTCGATCGTGAGTCGCATGTGTGCCGACTCAAGAGAGCTTTGTACGGGCTGAAGCAAGCACCTCGTGCTTGGTACACCAGGATTGACAACTACTTCACCGGGTTGGGCTTCACAAAGAGTGAAGCGGATGCAAACTTGTACCACATCATGGTGGAAGGTAAGCAGTTGATCATTGTTTTTTATGTTGATGATCTGATATTGATAGGTGATGATTAGTTTATCATGTATTGCAATGACCTTGTAAGAGAGTTTGAGATGAAAGACATGGGTTTCACGCACTACTTTCTACGCATGGAAGTGTGGCAGAAGGATGGGGAAGTGTTTGTGTCTCAAGGTAAGTATGCCAATGAGATACTCAGGAGATTCCACATGGAGAAGTGCAAGCCCATGTAGACTCCTCTAGCAGGTAACTGGAGGAAGGAGGATGCTACTTCAGGTGAAGTAGTAGAAGCTACTATGTACAGGCAGCTTGTGGGTTCACTGATGTACTTAGTGAACACACGACCAGATTTGTGCTATGTGGTGAACTAGCTGAGTCAAGCTATGGTTCAACCTACCAAGCTATTTTTGAAGGTAGCTAAGCATGTTTTGAGATACCTCAGAGGCACATCTCAGTATGGATTATGGTACAGACGGACAAAGGGAGTGAAGCTATAGGACGTCACATATGCAGAATGGGTAGGGATTCCATCAGATCAGAAGAGCACATCAGGAGGAATTTTCAACCTTCGTTCACCTGCAATTTCTTAGTACAACAGGAAACAGAGGTCAGTTGCACTCAGCTCAACAGAGGCTGAATACATGGCTGCAAGTTAGGCAGCATGTGAGGCCATTTGGATGCGGAAAATTCTAGTTGGTTTGTTTGATCAGAGGATGGATCCAACTGTGATCTATTGTGATAATCAGAGTTGTATCAAACTCTCTGAGAATCCAGTATTTCATGACAGGTCCAAGCATATCGACATTCAATATCATCATCTCAGAGACTATGTGGCGAGGAGGATCATGTTGTTGCAGTATATTTCGACTGAGGAGCAAGATGCTGACATTTTGACTAAGGCATTGTCAAAGTGTAAATTCGAGTTCCATAGAGACAGGATCGGGGTGGCAGATAATCCCTTTCTTGTTGAGAGGGAGTGTTGAAAATAGCAACAAGAAATGCTAAAAATAGCATTGTTATAGATAGAATTTTAGGATATATTCCAATTTTAATTTGTCCTTGAATTAAAATTCGAATTTAGTCTCACCAGTTGTTTGAAAAATAATTAATTAATTCATCTTGAGTTAATTAGTTGGAGAAATTCAAACATGAAGTCTTTGTGAAGACATGCAACAATTATCCCTTTGATTGAGGAAGTTATCCCTTAATTAAGGAGATAAGGATGAGTTGTATTTGAGTTGTAATTAGTTAGCTCAGTTAACTTTCATTTTTGACACAAAGTATTCTCACTATGGTGATGTTGTATCTCTATTATTGAATTCAATGAGAAAGACCGTGATTTACTTGTAATCACATTTTGATTATCTTTTGACAATGACTTCTAGAGACTCCGGGCCTGGTCGATAGGGGATTTACTACTTTGTTTGTGCCATACTTATTTATTTCTTCTCTTGCAATTGTTTATTCTTGTTATTTCATGAAACTAGAATTATTCTGATTGTTGTGAGCATTGATCTTTATGATTTACCTTTATTGTGCAAAGTAGATTCTAGATCTTGCTATGTTTACATCTGTGTGTTAGTCTTTGATGAATTTATCATATTAGTTTAAGTATTTGATTGGTGTTCCTTCTGAGTAGTGTTATAAAAGATCTTGAGTTCATAGTTGTTGCTTTCAGTTAAAAGCTTGAATAATTTCTTGTTTTTTATTTGCTATAGTTTTCCTTCTTACTAAATGAATTATTGTCGATGCTAGTTAGTAGATCCGCTAAGAGTGATTCCCTTAGCATACTTGCATTCAGATTCAGTTTTCCACACAATAGATTAAAATAGATTTGAAAATGCTTTAAGGTTTGCCTTTAGATTTGTTTTGGATTGAACTTCAAGAATTAGATATTAATTATTGCAACGATTCGAAATCATTTCATTCTGAATTAACCTCTAAATTTACTTGCATAGGCAATGTTGAACACTCTTGAAATAAACAGACTTACCCTAGGTTGATAATTAATGTAGGTATTAAGGTTTCTTTTAATAGTCATCCTAGTGCACCAACATTTTGGTTCTGTTGTCGGGGAGAGTGTTTCAAAGTGATTTCTTTTTATTTTTCTTTTTGTAAATTGGGTATTAAAAATGGGAGGTAAGAACCTGCGTAACCAGCAAGTAAAGTGCTTGCTCAACAACCTGCTTTTCAATAAACGCATAGAGGTTAAATAGGAGTAAGGGTTTTTATGAATGACTAGGAATAAAATGGTAGAAAAATATCAGAACCCCCCACCCAAATCTACAAAAGGGATCGCTGAAACTTGGAAGATCAAATTTTATAGACGAAATTAGAAGAAAAGAAGAATCTCAGGCATCAGTAAGATCCCAAACTATATTTGGAAAAAGCCCTACCGTAATCCCTCATGCATCAGGCTCACCATTTGCAGCCTACACTGAGATTCATAGCCAAACTGGAGGATCTGAACAGAGCTTGCAGGTTACCAAAAATTTACATTCCGATCATTCACAAGAGGGAAAATCATGCAATTTAAGAGAAGGAGAGGGAGAAACTAGTGGATCTGTTAAGGTAGAGCCATAGTTGTCTGAAATAGGATCTCCTATGATCCCAAATCTGAGAAGTGTTGTAAAACTGCCTCAGATTGAAAATACTCCACTTACTCAAATGGCATCCCCTAAAGTCTCTGAAGGATATTGGTACATTTTCGACCAAATAACGAATCAACCACCTCAAGTTCAAACCTTGACGTTGGAATATCCCATAGTCGACCCAGTAGCTAATACCCCGATGAAAGTTATTCCCTTGCAAAACATCCCAACCTTCCATGGGATGACCACATAGGATCCATATGCCTTCTTATTCGAGTTTGACGTCATGTGCAGAGGATACGATAACACCACCGATCCTCAAAAATTGAAGTTGTTCCGTTCTACCCTAAAAAGAGCAGCTTTGTGGTGGTTTATGGGTTGGGGTGAACACACTATTAACTCTTGGGATGACATGAAAACTTCTTTTCTCACAAAATATTAGGACTACTGTAGGACTAGGGAATTAAAAGACGAAATCTTTAAAATGTCCGCGAAGGATAATGAAACTCTAGAAGAATATGTCGAATGGTTTCAGTACAATTTATAGATATCCCCTCACTCCACATTACCAAAACAGTCCTGAAAGCCATCTTAACAAAAGGAATGAAAGAAGAATGGATAGAAACTTTAAATCTGATGGGGAAGGGAGACATTTCTCAAGAGGATTATGGTGAAAATTTTCAATTGTGTACCATGTGTTCGCGAGGTAGCACACAGACCGGGTCAGGAAACCGAGTTCTATGACTAGAGGAAGCAAACCACCCAGTGGAGGCATGACAAGAGTGGAAATCGGTAACCTCCTGGAGGACTTCAAGACAAACATCTTAGGCATGTTGAATATATAGTTAGATGTCCTACAAGCCAAACAAAAACAAGCCTTAGCAAAACATAATTTGGTCTTTTTTTTCCCATGATGCTGGAAGAAGCACAGTCAATGTGAGTGTCCATTGGACTTGGTCTAGACATGCGCTATCTACCCCAAGGACCATGCCACTGAGGAGTGTCCATCACTTCCAGGGCTGAAAGAAGTTTTTAAAGATGTAGAATAAGAGACAGAACCATTGTACTTAATGTATCAGCGTTGACAGTGGCAAGTCTGACCTACAGGTATGTCACAAGATCCATCTCAGTTCTTTCCTTCTTCACCATTTAATCAGTAGCAGAATTCCGGAACAACGTAGCTAGGTCAATCACCTTTCTCCAATTGGAAGTCCCAACCATTTCCTATGTCACCTTGGCCAACTCTGTCCTTTCCAGGTAATGGTTGGACGACTTCTCCTTTTTCTACTCCTTTTTGGTAAAATAATCCATACCCATCTCAGTGGCATGCCTATACTTCACAAAATTCGAACTGGTCTCCGAATTGGCAGCGACCTATAAGGATAACCAATTCACCTATGGGGACAGGTTCTCAACCTCAAACTACATTATCAGCCCCATATCCATTACAGAAAAATCCTCAGCCCCTTCTGCGTCCCCAACTACCAGCTCAACCAAATCCAAACCCCAATAACAGACTGTTCAGTTGATACAAATTGTTGAAAACTCAGACCTTGAGACTGAACAAAAAGAATGCAATGAACTTAGGCTAAGGTCAGGATGCATTATCACTCTCTAGGAAGACAAATACCAGCCACCAAATGAGTTAGAAACATCACCTATAACTACACCTTCGACTGTGACTGACACATAAATAAAACAGGGAGAAGACACAGTCAAACAGAAAGATCCTGAAAAACTCATAATTACTTCTCCCCTGTTCCCTGAAAGATTAACAATACCTAAACCAATTGTTTATTCATACACTGATCTCTTACGTGAACTTAAAAATATTTGCATTAAAATTTCTCTCCTCCACGCCATCCAAGATATTCCTATTTATGCTAAAACAATTAAAGAACTATGTGTGAAAAAGCTTGTGAGGAAAATAAAAGCTTCACCAACTATCCATGTCATAGGGACCTTGTATGATTTACTTTTGGGTGGGGAAACACCGATAAAATATGAAGATCCAGGGAATCCCATAGTTATAGTCCAAATATATGGCCGCTCCTTTTCGAACATGCTAGTTGACTTGGGCGCAACCATTAACATCTTAACTGCGAAAATTTGTGAGACACTTGGTATAACAACTCTGGAACCAACCACTACCCTGCTAGAAATCACTGATCGTTCAATTGTAAAACCAGAGGGAACTTTACAGGACATTACGGTTTTTGTTGATTCATCAGAGTACCCAGTGGATTTTCTGGTTATCAACCCAAAAAGTTGATTAGATGGGCACCCTTTAATTTTGGGCCGACCTTGGTTGGCAACAACTGATGCTTATATAGGTTGTCGTACGGGCAACATGACCATTGCTAATGGAGACACTGTAAAGAATCTCGTTTCATATCCTCCTGCCAAACCAAATCCTCCCATTGTGAAAATACATAAACCACCACCCACATACCTGGAAGAAAGTATTCATTCACCACTTACAGTAGCATAGGAGCTTGAGTACAAGAATCAGAATGAAGACGATGTAATCAATAACTTTATTAATCATTCAGCCACTGAGAATAATGTCAAATGTAAAATGTTAAAATCTATTCTTGACAATGAAGCCTTGGAAGACCCATTAAAAGATATTGATGATCAACATATCCCGACAACTATCGTTCATAACAGCAAGCCTGTTGAAATTGAACTAGGAAATATTTTAAATATCAATGATAGTTTGGATAGTGACCAACAACAAAAACTCATTCAAGTTCTGCAAAAATATAAAGGGGATTTTGCTTGGGACTACCCTGACATGAAGGGCATAGACCTGCAATTATATACACATCATATCTACACCGAAAAGGATGCTCTTCCTATCTGGCAACCTCAATTCGCATCTCAAAGATATTGTAAAAGAACTACAGAAGTTGCTAGACGTGAATTTTATTTATCCCATTTCGAATAGTAAGTGGGTCTCTCCGCTGGTAGTTGTTCCCAAGAAAAACGAGAAGTGGTGCATCTGTGTGGATTAGGGAATTGTACAAAGCCACGCAGAAAGATCACTTCCCTCTTCCATTTATTGATCAAGTCCTTAATAAACTAGCAGGAAAGAAATTATTTTCCTTTCTTGATGGCTTCAGTGGCTATAATCAGATCCAAATTGCCCCTGAGGACCAAGACAAAACAACCTTTACCTTCCCATGGGGTACATTTTCTTACAGAGTGTTACTGTTTGGTTTATGCATTTGTTACACATCATTTTGTCACTGTCTCTGTACTCCCCATTCCTCGATCCTGGAGGACCTCTTTAGTGACCCTCACATGTTTTCCTGTCATGAAGAATATGTCCTTACATCCCTCTTCATCTGAAGAACATTTCCCTCTTACATCATTTCCCAAGAATATTCCTTCAAACTCAGTTTTCAAGATCGACATTATCACCCGGTTTCTTCCCTGTGCTGATTTGCAGAGTATAACAATGGGCCTAGCACCGAACAACATTAGTAATCCATTCGACCCACATCGACCCTCTTTTGGAAAGATTTTAAAAATGGAGTCAAAGCTTCCAGGTCTAGAAGCTTCGTGAATGGAAGTCTGGTAAATGGTTAGGAAAGATAGAGCCGAGAAAGACTGTTTGGGCTCCTTTCCCCTATTAAAATGGAACAAACCAAAAGGGATAAGGCCTCTCCCATCATAAGAGGATCCATTTACCCTCTCTCAAGCTATATAAAATCCTCCTTTTCCAACCTTAGCTAGATAATGAAAGGGTTAGAATAATCTATAAAATCTTGATAGCCAAGACAACTCTTGATAGCCTTAACCTTCTAGTTTGTGTTTGTAAAGGGAGAATAAGCTTGTAGCTTTTTTGGTTTGGAGCAAAGAGAAATAATCCTTGAACTTCCATTATTTTGAGGTGAATCATGAAATGCTAACAATGGTGCTGGAACAGGGACACATCAAAGGAAACCTGCAACGCTAAGGCGAAGGTTGTACTTTCCTTTTTGTCATAATAATATAACTAGTATTTTGTTTCCTATATCAGATCCATATGTTAGTTGGTAGCTTAAGACTGCTTAGCCTCTTAAGTAGGTTGAATATATTGTATGCTATCATGTGTGCTTTGGTTGCTTGTTTATTTGTTTCAGGTGCTTGATTGACATTAAGGAGCTGATCGCTGGAGCAAAGGCACAAGGACTTCATCAAACAAGGATTAGTGATACAAGAGGTAGGATCTTATCCATTCTCAATCTAAGGGAAATTATGTCAGATTGTCTTGTTTGTGGCTAGACCCTCTCCCCTGGGCTAGAGGGATTGTCTCTGTCCGCAAAGAGAATCTTCCTACTCCACAAATTGGCGACCATACTGGGGATCCATCCCTCTCTTTGGATTGTTTTTCATTTCATGATTTGTGACAACTTTTCTCATTTCACTCTTTCTCTGTTGTAATCTGTACTTCAAGTCATCTACTGCTTTGATTCTTGAATTTAGAGTGACAGGTTTGGTTTTGGTTTGTGAAAATTTTTATTTTTTCTTTGAATCCCTTGATCAGTGCTATTAATTTTCTAACAGTTGCGCCGACTAGTGCGAGTTCCTCTTGAACAGTCGCACCACAACACCTTGTAGTGGATGTTTCTAGTTAGACATTTGCGCTGATGCCTGTAGGTTAAATCAAGGTTTCTCTTAAATCATTTCTAGCATGTCTTGTCATCATAGATTCTGATTCTTGGCTTGTTTTCCTTTTATTCTCCCTGGCTAGAATACTTTGTTAGCTTGATTGGTTTGAGATTGCCTCACTTGATTTTTTGCATTTTTGGATGGTTTGTGTTCCTAGGACATCTAGGTCATTTTCCATTCATTTGTTTGTCTGCTCATCAAGTCAAGTTGTTGGTTTTCTGCTGCATGAATTTCACTTTTTAGTCCTCGCATCTATCTTGCTTTTGTTTCAATTGAACACGTGAAAAAGTTCCGTTTACTCTTCTCTTGTTGAACGACTCTTTTCTGAGCATAGATCACATTGCTCAGTTTGTTCCAGTTGAATATTTGCATTTGGTTTGAAAGGAGTTAATTTTGTCATGCTTTGCATTTGATTGATGTTTGGGTGTGTTATCACCGGATTGAAGCTCAGGCTAAAGGGAGGCAAGCCAGGGTAACCACAAACCATGTTTAGCCAAGTAGCTAGCCCTACTAGGTCGGGAGAGGGCTCTCTCCGTAAGGATATCAGCCAAGATGACTGGATTAGGAAAAGGATTTTAGGCTAGGTATAGTAGCACGAAGTTTTGATTGGATTTTGAAGGGGTTTTGCTGGATCAGGAGGAGTTGGGCAATTTAGGTTTGGGAAATTAGGTCAGCAATGCAGGGTGTTCTGTGGGGCAAGGTAGGCATAGGCTTTAGCACTTTAGGGCTTGATGAGGTGAGATTTTCAAGACTGGTGAGAAGCTAAGAAGGGCATGCAACAATCATGGATCCTTCTTAAACAGTAGAAAACATATAAATGTGAATATTTACCCAAAGCAGAGCAGTATTGTGATGGATTCTACCTATCAAATTGAAAACATTCGCTAAGAAGCAATGTAATGATTAATGAAACATACAAAACATTTTAACATATGACCACAAAAGAAGAAACTATACTAAAACTACATACCACATGGATCCCATAAAAATAGCTGCAATTCTTATTAGTCTCCTGCCAAACTGCTTACAAAGATGTGCAATCAAGGTCTGAGCATCCAACTGAGTCCAACCCCTTACAAAGAGAAAGAAGAAGAAGATATAGACATGATTTCAACCTCCTCCCATCCTCAGGGGTCGAATCCCTAAGATGAGGAGTTAATCTAACTAATACTGAACAATACATAGGAATATAGGCATCATCAACAACTTGCCTCTAAATTGGTTCATTTAGGTTCAAAGTAACTCCTAAGCAATGAATCTACCTTCTATTACTATTTATCAATCATATTTACAATCCATGACATCATTTACATAGGTAAATTATCCACCATGAGAGAGAATCCATGATTACAGTCAAAAGCTGGAAAAATAGCAACCCTGAGCAAAAACTGTGAAAAGTGCCCCGCCACTGGGCAAAACCGCAGCGCCACTTTCATGTCCCTTTTGGAGGCCTTCTCGACATCCAAATTGAACCCATGATAGCTCATTGGAAAGGTATTCAAGTATAATTTCCAAAAAACCTAAAATTTAGGCATTTGAAGCCCATTTGGCCCTTCAAAAATTTATTCTCCCAAGACTGCTTCTGTGTGTCCAAAAAGTGGCAGAAAGGTCATTTTTACGGTGTTTTTTTGACCTTTTGGTGGACCAGTTCTGCCCAAAAAACTTTGAAACTTGCTAGGGTGCATGTCCTCATCGCTATGAATCCAAAAATTCAAGCCATTTATTCAATGGGTGCCCCTAGGAAGAGCGCAGCGCCGGTGGCACAATGCTTATAAGCAGTTTTCCTGTGTATTAAATTTCAAAATTTACAAATGACAAAATTTGCTCCAAATTTGCCCAAAATTGGTGAGAAGCACCATCATCAGGTGATCTGATGAGCCAAGGAAGATTCAGCCAACATCATAAGTCTATCCTCCTCCTTTGTGTGTTTTTCTCTATTGCCTAGCTCTATCTGTTGAGGTGTCACTGCTTGTGTTTTCCTCCTCATAGTCTCGGTATTCTTGGTCCATGTTTGCAAGGTTGAGGTGTATGAAGGGAATTAATGAAAGTGGTTTTAGGAATGAGGGGATGGGATATGATCTTGTGACTAGGAAATGAATGGAGGAGTAGGAAATGAGGGGGAGGGCTTGTTTGCTTGAGAATTTGCTTTTGGGGAAGAGGGATAAAGGGAATGGGAATAATATGGAATAGGGGTAAAGGGAAAAAGGATAAAGTGATAGGGGAAAAGGGATAGGGGAATGTAGAGTTGTAGGGATAGATGCTAGGATGAATAGTGAGGATTTAGGGTTTTTGGCATCATTAGGGAGATTTTAGGGTTTCATATTAAACATAGAAAATGATGCTTAAACATTGGATTTTCAAACCATAACTAAAGTGAGGGATTTCCACTTACATGTAATGATGGAAGGAGAGAGTAATTTAGAGTTTCCTTGAGGGTTTGAGGGTTTTTAAGCTCTCCTACCAAAAGCGTAGCGCCACTTCAAGTCCACTTTTTACTACCTTATCGATGTCCAAATTTGGCGTGGGATAGCTCCTTGGAAAGCTTGTCAAGTCTACTTTCCAGAGAATCTTGCATTTTTCAATTTGGAGTTCATTTTCCCTGTCAAGAGCTCAATCTCCCAAGACTGGTCAAAATGTGCAGAATGAGGCTTCCAAAATGCAGAGTGATATTGCAGTCAACTTTTGGAGGTCTTCCTCAACTCCAAATTGAGCTCATGATAGCCCATTGAAAATCTCTCTATTTTTAGTTATCATTTGACTCAGTAAGCAAGTCATTTGGTCACTCCAACTAGGAGAAAGCTGGATTTTCCCAAGGCCACTCCAGAAGTGCAACAACTCTCTTGTAGCAACTGTATTTTTGACATTTCTCTAAAACCATGACACCTGTGTAAAAAGTGAAGGAGGTTTTTCTTCCTTGGCCTATTTTAGACAATAACCTCTCTAAATTGTTCTAAATTCTTCCCTGTTTGGTCTAAAACATAGTTTGAAGAAAAACCGGCCATGTGTGTGGCAAATGATTTGTCCCTTGGAATGACTTATTGAAAAATGATGGAGACATGATGTGTATGAGTTGGAATGGCCTCATGCCAACCCTAGCTCAATGGGTGAGGAAATTAGGGTTTAGTGCTTGTGGAAAATGATGATTTGGACACCATTGGGAAAAAACAACTCCCTTTGGCATGCACTTAACCCTTTGAAACTTTACCCTTTCACTTGACTATTTCCTTTCAAAAATTGATCTTTTGATGGTCTGGCATCTTTGGAACACTGATTTAATAGCTTGGGATGGTGAAATTATTACATTTGAAAGACATAAAATTACATAATGAAATAAGCATTTCTCTTTACAAATCATCTTCACATGGTGAAGGGATGTTATTTGATCACCTTTTACTTGCTGGTCTTATGCAATGGAATGGAACCTTGGCAACCCTAATGACCTAATGAAACCTTGAAAAACCCTAAAGACCTAATGAGACCTTGAAAAACCCTAAAGACCTAATGAGACCTTGAAGGACTGAATTTCAAGATGACATATTGACCTCATGACTGATACAAATGGCATGATAAAAATAATTTTATGGATGATGTACAGTCAAAACGATATGAAACTATGCCAGCAAGTAATCACATTTAGGGAAGAGTGATGTTTTTGGACTAGGACTACCATCAGTGACTAATTTTTTGCATGACCTAGTGGAATGATAAAAAATTGTTGAATCGAATGATATGAAAAGAGGATTTTTGATCACTGACGATAGGATGCAAATACTGAAACTAACATCGGCCTTATTGGGGATGGAAGCTCCTTGGAGGTGTCAAGAACATCATATACCAAGTGCCTAACCATGTGGGCCAATACGGTAAAAAAATTAAATTGAAATGCATGACTGAAAAATGACGACTTGACGACACAAATTGACTTTTACTCAACTAAAAACTGACTCAATACTAAAACACAACTGACAAACTGGAAAAAATGCTCAAAATGGAGCTTATTCAATAAAACCTACTCTAACTGTTCCATTCATCACCTGATCAAGTGAAATGAAACAACCAATGCAACCATGTAAGCATTCTGGCTACTGTTTGAATTATCTGCAAGTGCTTGTTTATGAGCAAGAAGAGAGAACCACTGAAATGCAACTCCCATGAAAAATTGTAAACAGATCCAAATTTTCCTAGATTGAATAATATGGATTGTCTATCTGACTCCAAACATACTGCATGAGGATCTTGAAATTCATGTGCACTAGGACTTAGCTCATCCAATGGATTACTTTGCTTCTCCTCATACCATGAATGCAAACTTTCATCTGAGCTTTGTGACGAGACCCCTGCTGAAAATGACAAAGAAACCAGCTGCCGGATCAAGTCTATATCAATACCTTTTTCAAGCTCAAAGTTAGCTAATGGAGAAGGACTTTGACTACAAACATCATCCAACACATCAGCTATTGGATCGTGAAAAACTTGAAGACTGTTGCAACCCATTTTCTATTGCTTCCAATGAGATTGCATGTTTTTCTACAGGCTACTCATCCTTTATTGAAGATATACTATGCAAAATTCCCTTCAAAAACTAAAATGATTCAAAACATAATGGTACAGAATCATCTTGCATCATTTGATCATATGTTATAGCTTCTGAGTCTTCATCTACAACTTGACATTCAATGGAATTTGAAGGCTGCAAATCTAGATATGGGAAGTCTTGAACAAGGATTTCATTGCCCTCTGGATGGTCCAGATCAAAACTTATCGACGATTGATTTCTGATTGCACGAAAGTTGTCTCTGATGAACTGAAATGAATTAAAACAAAGAGGCAAAGATCCTTCACTTAGTTCAAAATTTGATGCACCTTCCTCCTCATTTCCATATCTGATATACATCAGTTGATCACTGTATTCGAGTTGCTGAAAGTGAACTTCCTCCTTCCACAAACCAGCTGTTGATTCGTTTGCAAGATTAGCTTTTGTTTGGATAACATAATCATCATCATACTGATCAAACTTAGGCAAATCATCAGTATAAAACACATCATCAAGCATACATGTCAGATCAACAGATCTATCTTCTCCAAGATGATCTATAAAACAATCATTATCAGATCTATGACAACTGGGATAAGAAAGAAAATGTTTTAGATCAGCAACTTGTTTTTTTTCAATCAACGAGCCATGGTCTTGAACATCATACTCATTCCTTGTGGGAATCTTTTGCATCATTTCTTCCACTGCACTTACCAAAATGTCGAGCTTTACCTCTAAATATGTCGATTCCTCTGGATCTATGTTCTTCATCCCTTCTTCCTTCAACTTCGCCATTCTGATCAACAAATTAGCCTCTACATCTACTGCACTGTTATGCATCTCTTCAAGTGTTGTAAGGTTCCTTTCTCTTAGCTGAAACTCCATTTCCGAATCAAAGGATTCCGGGTATTGTAAGAGAGCGGATCCAGGAGGAGGCCTTATATTAGCAGGCATCAAAAAATAAACTTGGTTAAATTTGGCAAAAAATTGTTGTACTGTCTCCCATGGCAGTCTTTTCAGCTGGTTATACTCTTCTAGAATCAAGAAAGGGTTTTGTTTGACCACCCACTTGTTGAGGAAAACTTTGATGAACTGCTGGAAATCTGAGATGCTCGCATCAAGTAGGGTTTTGAACCAACTCTTGACTTTGCCTTGCAAAGAAAGAGAAAAAAGCCTAACACTGACATCCTCTTCATCAACTTCAAAAAGGTCAAGAAAAGACTCAAAATTCAGTACATGTCTCTCAGCAGTGATGTTGTCACATTCACCATCAAATCTTGGTAGATATAGGTAATGATTTTTAGGGAAAGCATGAGATATAGGAGGTAAAATCAGAGGCTTGTATCTATCTGGAATTTTACAAGGTATAGGAATATGTACAAAAGGTGTAGAATTATTCTTGATCTCTTGAAGCTCATCAGTTTGAAGACGGTCATCATCAGATTCGGAAGAAGGGTCTGATCAAGATCAAAGGCATGCGAATATTTTGTGGGGCCAAAATCAGATTCCATATGGGCAAAATCCTCCACTATGGGGCAAAAATCCTTATCAACAAGGATGGAATCCACAGTTCGGGTCTACTCAGAGACCCCAAATACCTTTTAATGCACAATTTGCCATTCTTGGCCACATTAGAACTCCCAAATGTTTCAAGGCTCACTAATGATCCTATACTTCATTCGCCTTTTTGGATCCCAGTTCCAATGAAATTTCCAAGTGATTAGCCAAAATTTGAGGGAAAAGTGAAGGAGGATCCACAAGCCCATGTGATGACATATCACCTTCGGTGCTCCTCCAATTCATACATCGATGATTCTATCCATCTCCGACTTTCCAACGAACTCTCACAAGAGCTACAACAAAATGGTACATAGAATTGCCTCGAGGTACTTATAGTGACTTCAACTCTCTCGCTATGGATTTCCTCACTCATTTCCAGCTTCCAGTTCGCTATGAAATTGACACCTATCTACTTACGTCACTTAAGCAAGACACCACAACCCATATCTCTGATCACATCCACGAATGGAGACGTCGGCATCGCCCGATCAATTTTGAAATTGTTGATCAGTTCCTGGAAAAATGGTTCACAACATCATTCGTTGGCCCAATTTCTAGGGACATAGCTATGGGTGGGTGTGTTACAGAGGAGGAAGCCATCGCTTGTGCCCAGTATTTGGACCTAGTCTACTCGCAATCTGGCACATTATATGAGCTGTTACCTGATTCTTAAAGACCATTATCCGATCTGATAGCATCGAAGTCTTTGACTACGCCACCTGTTGATGGAGTGATTGATTCCGTTTCTCAGACTCCCGTGAAATGTTCTTCCAACCAGAAATCGGTCTCGAACACAGGTTCCAATGATCCCTCTAGAAATTCTCATGGTCCTGGTAAAACCTCTAAGATTCACGCTATCTATATCTAGTCTACAGTAGCACAAAAAACCTCTAAGGGTAAAAAGAAGGGCAAAGGCAAGGCCAAAGCCGATGCCCCGAAATAGGGCCCTCCTAAGTCGTCTGCTGGCGATGCTTCTAAAAGAAAGTCAAAGTATCCATGCCTCATCTGTGAGGAGGATTATTAAACTAAATATTGTCCCCAACGATTTGAAGTTAGTTGCTTGCTAAAAGGGACCCCGGCTGTCTTGAAAGAACCCTTGCCATCCCAACAAATCCAAATGGTAGACCAGCCTCAGTCTTCCACTTCCATAGGTTCCCAAGTGTTTATGATGAATACGCCTATAAATGTGGCTACCGGATCTAAATATTATCAAACCCCAACGGGAGGGAAATAAAGTGAAAGTACTCCTTCCTCTTCTATCTCGTCGACTTTCGGTCCTCTCCATATAAAGCGACCTAATCTTGATTATGTTATCTGACCACCCTCTTAGGGTGTGCTGCGAAATTCCTCGTATAATCCAGACACTCAAGCTGCTTAGCACTACAATATTGTTGAGGATTTGGCTCAAGTGCCATCAGATATGTCTGCCCTTGAGGTCCTTCAAAGTTTTACTTCTCAGCAGAAAGCATTATTGTCAGCCATTAGAGGTGTTGATCCATCAAATTCAAACCTCATTTTCTTTGATCTAGAAAACCATTTTCCACGCTTACCCCATTAGATTTCCTTTCTCATTAAGGTGATTATTAATGAAAAGACAATTCACATGACTGTCATTGATGAAGGTGCTTCTACCTACATCATGTCTGTGTCTTGTTGGAAGGAAATCGGTTCTCCTACCCTGAACCAATCACCTAACACATTGGAAGCCTTTGATGGATGCGATTCTCGACCATTCGGTGTCCTTCCTAATCTTTCCATTACCTTGGAAGGTAAGATAGTTAATGTTGAAGTAGAAATTGTTGATGCAAATATTAACTATAATCTTCTACGCGGGCAGAGTTGGACCCATGTTATGCATTCTATAGCCTCTTCTCTTTTCCACGTGCTCTATTTTCCTCATCAAAGGAAAATCGTCACGGTCGACCAATTGTCTTTCTTTGCCTCTTCCTCCTCGGATGGCAATGTTCCTTACATGAAGCATACTGGTGCTCCATATGAGAGTGTGGGGGCTGGACTTTTCAAAGATCCCACCTTAATGGGTATTTTTCCTCTCCCACCTCCGCATGTTGCCTTAGTCAACATGATCTTGGTTAAGTCTGATCCTTGGGTCATTCCTCCTCTTGATCAAGTTGATTCATGGGGTGATGTTATGCCATTAAGCCCTGCTGAGATTAATTATGTGGAGATTGTTTCGACTTCGGCCTCATTGGCTTGGTTCTTCATATTTGTTTAATCCCTTAATCGAGATGTTTCCTAGTCACGAAAGTATCATGGAAATTATGTCTCTTGAGGAAGCACCTTGGAATTATACTCATCATCGTTCCTCGTTCTTACCTGTCCCGAAGGTCATGTCTACCTGTCTTAAGGAGTTCTCTTCTCGGTTCCCAACCCAACTGCTTCAGTGGCCCATCATGGCCCGTGAATTTTTTTGGACGGGTACTTGGGTAATATTACCCTAACGATGCCTACTGCCATATCAGTTTATCCTGATATTGTCAAGATCTTTTCATAAGGGGCATCTTTTCCTCATCATGAGTTCAGGTTTTTCTCGCCTCCTTTCACGCGGATTTTTTGCCAAGTCTCTACCATTTTCCCATTATCGCAATGGGGTTCCCCTCTTCCAACTCGTAACCCTCACTCGCCCGGGGGGCATGGGGACACAACCTTTTATGAGTTTTACTCTGTTATTTGGTCGAGTCGATGTTTACACGTGATGACAACGTTGAAACTCCGATTTTCTTCTCTGTAGATTGATTACCCGAGTCCAGAAATGGACTCCATTCAAAAGTATTATGCGTGAGTCATCTTGCATGGTTACTTGTGTACATAAGTATGTTAGTCATTTTTGTGCAGTTTGGTTTGGTGTGTTTTTTCAAGCAGCTTTCTTACTTATTATGTCTTCACTCGCTATGCAGATGTTTGTGACTCCTTATGTCGGTTTCGTTGATGGTGCTTGCAGTAGTACCCGAAATCTGTCATCCATGACATGGGCTATTTATGAACCTCATGGTGAGTTGATTGATCTTCAAGGTATTTGTTTGGGTCAAACAAGTAATAACATTGTTGAATATAGTGTGATTATCGAACTCTTATCAGAAGCCATTGCTCTTGACATTCGAGAAATGGTTGTTAACCTTGATTTGCAACTTGTCGTTCTTCAACTCAATGGGCAATATTCTATCAGAAACCCTCAGTTATTGAGAATGTATTTGCGTATTCATCTCTTGGAAAGAAATTTTGATTATATCACATATCATCACATTCCTAGGCATATGAATACATTAACATATGCATTGGCTAATGTTGGCTTGATGGGGCCTCACCCAGGTTCGGAGTTAATTTGCCAAACAAATCCCTACACTATTGGCCCTTTCAGCAATAGCCAGCAAAGCGCAGACTGAGGTCTCACCTGAAGTACTATGGGTGATGCTGGAACCAAGTTTCCGCACCCTTGAGATGTCTGAGGGGTTGATTTAGTCCAACTATGAATGGCTTCATGCAGGTCACTTTACATACTGCCTTGACCTGCAAGGCCTTCATGATATGTTATAATCACCTTCGCGCAGCCCTAACCAGGGGCTAAGATGATTTCGCCTTGCTAAGGCAGTGATCTGCACTATTTCCCCAAGTTACACCACGAATCTTACTTATCTTCTTATAACAGTTAGTTAACTTCACGTAAATAGATGCTTTATCTTAAATTCACTTAATCAACACAATCATATAAGTTCACACACCAGATAAACAGTGAAATTGCAATTTATACCCAATACATTCAATGCACAAAACAAGAAAAAGATACACAGAAATGATATGAAACTTCTCTTTATTACTTCTCCAATGGTTACAGACTCGATTCGCCCTGTGCACTTAGCTGCAAGGGTCTGTGCACTCAGCTGCGGACTACTAGGCCTCTGTGCACTCAGCTGCAGAGCCTTCTCCTACTCTATGACCCAAGGCTCATCTCTACACTTCAGACAAGACTCAATTCTTCACGAATCCTCTTTCTGTTTCTATTGCTAGCTTAAAACTTAGAGCCTTTCTCTATTTATACAATCCCATGGTCTGCAGACCATAGGTAGATATCTAAAGCTGACATTACATTACAAAAATGAGGGCGGACAACCTTATGACTCATTTACAAGCTCGCGCTCCGCGCCCACAAAACATGGAGTATTTACATCGAATTTAGTCAAAATTTGGGCTTTAATCCCCAAAACTTCCCTTGGGGGATCCCGCACCCAACAAGCCCCCAACACAAACATTGTGACTCACCCTCAAGTCACTCTATCGGTGTGGAGGTCTTTGCGCGGAGACCTCCCAACTCTGCCTAGACTGCTACAAGATCGGAAGAGCACTGAGCGGTTGCCTGCTATACCTCCTGGATGCGTTATTAAGAGACCGTTGTACCTGAATTGCTTCCCTGAACCTGTTTATAGTCCCCTGCCTCCTTTTAGCTGCCTGGAGCACTATGACTGTGCTTCTGTTGGCTAGTCAGATAGCTGGAACACCCGTGTATGGATTCAACTAACTACCATTCACTTTTCCTGGGAAGAGTTCACCATTTAACTTCACCAACTGCACCGCGCCACCATCTATGACCTTAATAACATACGGTCCCATCCCATGCATCAATCTGATAAACTTTCGGCGGTAGTCCCTAAGTTCGTCAATGTAACCAAGCTCCTCCTGCTTTATCACCACAATGTTTTTATCAAGGAATTCCTTTTATATTCCTTCGTCAAGCTTCTTCACTTCTACTTCCGCCTTGGCGCTTTTCTCCCCCAACCGAACTCTTTCATTCATGAGTTCTTGGAGCCTAGGATCACCTTGTTGGATCTCTTCATCGAGTCCCAACCGTTCTTCTTCGAGCTCTTCCAACTGCGTGAGCCTTTCTTCCAGGGCTTCGCGGTTTGTTACCCCTGTGAGCGCCACTATGCACGGACTAGACATGATAGACTCCATAGGCATTACGACTTCTACTCTATGGACCAACCGAAAAGGCGTCTTCCCGGGTACGTGTAGGTCCCAACCACTTTGCTGCACGTTTCTTACCTTGTTCAACGTGTTGCACACCTTATCAACTGCTTCCGTGTGGATAGCCTTTTGCGCAGTTGTTCTTTCGACATACTGTTTATCCAACATTAAGAGCTAATTGCACATTTTCCCCCCCAACATACGCTTAGTGACCATACCTCTCAGTGTGGAGTTCATGCGCATCTGCGTAGGTTGTTTTCCATATGCCTATATGCACCTCGCTAGATGTATGCGCGAGTCATCTTGCCCATTGTATTTACCTGTTAATCATACTTTAGGCTTCCCAAACAGTGTGCGCATCATCCTTTTGCATTTGCACAAGTCTTCAAAGCTCCCTTTGTGCGTACCCTACCACCTCGCGGGCATAGTGCGCACTACCCAATTCAAGGCTTGGAAATGTTGCTTTTCTAACACCTCCCTTTCAAACTTATCTAGGAAAGTATCTACCTCACTTAACCCATCATAAGTAGGCAGATCCCTCACTTCCGTCGATATGTAGCGCAGTGATCTTGTCATCATATTAGAGTTCAGCGTGGTTACCTCGTGTAACTGATTCCTCATCAGAATCCGACGTACAGGAGCTTTCGCGCTCCCATGAGATTCGTCTGTCCGCGGTGGGATTTATCCAATCTTGCTCTCGCGTGGTTATTTTGTAGATGCAGTGCAAATCATCATCACTTTTGTCTAGTCAATTTAACGTCTTAAATTTCTCTACATAAATTATCAATCCGAGTATCGTAAACTGATGAAGTGTGGTGCACCATATGTGCTTAGTTAACCTTTTTCTTACTTCGTTGTTTTATAGTTTTTTGTTTTGTTTTGGGGTTTTGTTCTTGTTGATCTCCTAAAGTGTCTAATGCAAATGGAAATCCTATTCCTAAGTCTCTAGAAGGCAAGTATGGATACAAATTTTAAGGCAATTATGTCCTCTATAATGATTTCCAGAACTTAACACTTCAGAAGGTCTTAGAATATACTAGTGATGACAGTAATGCTTGAACAAGAATGGAAAATGTGCTACTATTTAAACAAGTAAATAATGAACTACTGATCATGAAACTATTATCTCTGTTGCTGTCTAAATATAGAAAAACGATTTAAGCTACTGCACTCAAAGAAATAAAAAATTGCAAGAAAAGTAAAACTAAAATCAAATTACACATTCATAATTCGATTCTTTGCCAGTAGTCCTGTTATGGCTTTCGGAGGTAACCGTCAATGATATGAGCAATTTAATATCTAATTGCAGAAAAGTAAAACTAAAATCAAATTACACATTCATAATTCGATCCCTCGCCAGTAGTCCCGCTATGGCTTTCGGAGGTAACCGTCAATGATATGAGCAATTTAATATCTAATTGCAGAAAAGTAAAACTAAAATCAAATCACACATTCATAATTTGATCCCTCGCTAGTAGTTCTGCTATGGCTTTTGGAGGTAACCGTCAATGATATGAGCAATTTAATATCTAATTGTAGAAAAGTAAAACTAAAATCAAATCACACATTCATAATTCGATCCCTCGCCAGTAGTCCCGCTATGGCTTTCGGAGGTAACCGTCAATGATATGAGCAAGTTTATTTCTAAACTAACTAACAAAGCAAGTAAAGAAGACTGAAATCAAAACAGAACTAGAATTAAAAAAACTAAGAAAAGCAAAGTCAGCAGAGAGGTTAATCTCATGTCACTAGTTGATGCAAAAACATATAAAGAAAAACTAATCTACAATCAATCGGTTGAACACACTTACATGAATTAAAATTGCATGAATGGAAAATTTAAACTATCAAACTTGAAAGCAATCAAATGACATAATGAAATCAAAGCAAAATTACAAAATGAAATCTACTCTACCTTACATTCTAATATGCTCAATGGCATCTACTTTACATCTCCTTCCATGTTGAGAACATCAAAGCTTTATTCAAATTCTTCAAAATTACAAAGTACAACAAAGCTCTCCAAAGCTTTCCAAAGCCATCTCACAAGCTAACAAGCTAAGACTTAAGAACTAACAAATGAAAGAGAGAGATCTCCTATTTATACAAAAAGATGAAAAGCCATCTCATTAATGAGAGTCCATGAATCTCTTCCTCTACCTCTAGAGTCCTAATCAAAATAGGAACTAATAAGACACATGTCTTCTTAGAGTTACAATATAATTAGGAGATGTGACACATATCTTCATGATCCCATGATTCTTTCCACTCAAATTCGAATTTGGCCTTAGAGTGTCACATAAGGGTCTTCTAGAAGCCTCATTTCAACCTACACATGTCAACAATCTCAACCCATTTGTTAGGTATAAGCATATGCACATTATTTTCTAATTTTTAACCGCAAATTCACTTAAAAAGCTTAGAATTAATAAATTTTGGAAAAACATAAATGTGGCCCAATGATAATGAAAGTGGGATGAATGTGGTGACATAGTAGTGAAATGGAGGTGAAATGGAGGTGATATAATGGACATAATAGTGAAAGTGTAATGGAAATGAATGACATTTTCAAGACTCAACATACCCCCCAATTGAAGCTATTGCATGTCCTCATGCAATATATATTACATTAACTCTTTTGATCCTTGAGCTTTGGCTTAACTTTGCATGATATCATTTGATAACTTCATATTTTTCCAAGTGTTTTACTTGAATTGCAACATGGTTGGTTCTTGTGTTACAACCAATTTTTTTTTTTTGTTGCATTCTATTTTGAACTTTGAACTTTTCATAATGATATTTTGATTATTGTTGCAAAGTATATCTTTATTGGATTGCATGATGGTTGGTTCTTGTGTGACAACCATGATTTTGTTTGTATCCAATTTATCCTTTAAGCACTTTTTGAAAAGCCATTGTATGCTCATAATAACAATGTAATAGTTAATATATGTTGGAAGTATGTGGGCTCCTGAATATGATATGGACATGGCAAGATATGAATATGAATGTATTCCCCCCCCAACTGATGGTATTGGCAATTTTATGAAATGAGGAAGAGAAATGTTTTTCCAACAATTATCATTCTAGCTTTTTATGGAATTCTATGGTCAAAAGTTAGAAAATGACGTACCTTAACTTACCCTTTGGAATGGATGAGTTGTATGTGTGGTGGCTGCAAAATTATGATCATATTCTTCTTCAAGTGGCTGAACAAGAGGAGTCATGGATAAAGAGTTAAGATGACTTTTTATTGCTTCTACTAAAACTTGCTGAATCTGCTCCAAAATGCTGAAAATAATAGTCTTCATGTGTTCAAAACTCATTGGCACTATTCCTACTATGTGAAAAGAAGTTCTGATGTCGAACATAGTAGGAAATTGTTGACTTAGTGGCCATTAACGGATGCCACTAGTCAACACGAGAACTCTCACCATTGATGACAATGAGAGTCAAGATGCCCAAACACATCTTGCTAGGTACGAATGATTTTGCCGATGTCGATTCACCTAGAAGATCTGACGAACAAGGGACATTAATGTATTCCCATTGTTTGTAAGCATGAGAACTTGCCATTAAGGCATGCAAGCCTCAAGGTGTCTTTACAAGGAACTTAGACTCAAAGGACTATGGACTCAATAATTTGCATTGAAGCAGGGCTTATTTGCAAAATGAAAATGACAAGAAATGGAAGATGGCAATGGAGAGTAGAAATGGCAATGGGCAATAAGCATGTGAATGAAACTCTTGCTTTTATTTGTGGATTATGAATGGACAAAAAGAGATGGAAAGTGTATGTGAATGTAAATGGAAAATATGGAGTGAAATGAGGTGAAAGGTTTATTATGAAGTATGGATGTGATGGAGACAATAGTATCTGAAAGTTTTTAAAGTGTTTGGATCTGATTTTGCATCAACATATTTTCTCTTTGTTGCTAATCATCCTCTTTTGAAACAAATTGGTCTCTTAGAGAGACACCATTCTCTTGTAGTCATTTGTCTTTCCTCCTGGAACCTGCAGAAAAAACTAATACTTCTTCTGCAATGGAATGTAAAGTTATCAAAGGAGAGAGGTAATCAATCTCTCTAGCTATGATATTTACACACAAAACTAAGAATTTGTATTAATGAAATAAGTTCTCAAAGGAAAAATCAAAAGAATTTATACATGCTTTGGAATTGGACTTTAGCTGCAGAATGTCGATGGTTTCTGTAGCTAAAAATCTTGAATAAAAAGTTATCCATTCATCTTTCATCATCAGTCCAAAATTAATCAATACCTTCAGAAAAGTGAGCAAATAACTTATTCATTTCATTGATTCAAAATTATTATTTTTTCTTGACATGCAGTGACTTAGTGTGGCGACTTAGTGATAACACACAACTTGACTTCCCTTTGACCGGGGTCTTTTTCATCAAATTAGATCAAATGAATAGGACACCATCCATGTACTGACATTCTCCCAGCTACCCATGTGGCTTGTTTTGCTTGATGACACCTGCAACCTAGAGTTTAACAAAAATAGCTGCGGAAAGTTGAATTAGCTGCAGAATCAGGTTGCTTTCTGCAGCTAAAAGAGAGTCAATCATCAGTTTTGAAATTCAGCACGCAATCCTCCTACTTCTGTATGATCAATAGCAAGATTCATTGGTTCCAAGGCATAGTTCTCAAGGCTGTTGATTAAAGGAATTCTAGAAACTGGATTCAGCCATGTGCTAATTATTGACTTACTCAAATTACTTAAAACCAAAGCATATAATCCACCCTCGCTGTAAGCGTAGTTTGATAAATGTGAAATGGAAAATAGTTATGAGCTTGATCGGCACTTTTCATGGGATTACGGGTTGATAGAGGTCGTTGTATTGCAAATTTTTTGGCTGAAAATATGGTTAAACTGCCAAGCATATCATAATAAAGTTAAACACGTACACAGAACTTTGTCAATGAAGACAAGATCCATGAGTATCAACACCTGTGCCGATCAAGTAAAACACCGAGTCATAGGAATAGCTGTTAGATGGGTGCTTGGAGAAGTGCCGTATTTGATCATCTTACTGTCAAACAGGAAGTAGCGGAACAAGCGCAGACGGGTGGCAGCAACTTCACGGGTTTTAATGACAGAGAGTCGTGTTTCTTCAAACAACTACAACGTGCCGTGTTCAAACTATTCCTTGTTCATTTAATAGAAATCAATTTTTCTCATGCATTCAGAGACGTAGTGGATGACCTGGCAGCCAAAAAAATCGGATCTGGGCGGATTTCTCAAAGAAATCGGAATATAGTCGCAACTGTTCAAAAAAACAACTGTTTTTCCTCATGCGGCATGCAAAAAGAGGCCTCAAAGAACCGAGAAATTCTCCTAGACTACCACGAATTTCTTAAAACGGTTTCTGGGTTATTTAATTGATCCTACTGGCGAAAAAACCCATGTTTTATTTTTCTCAAATTCGTCTCCATTTGGCCAAATCATACATCTGAAGTTTGACGTTTTTCTCTATTTACGTTTTTCCTGAGTTGCTACATTCGACTGTAAAATTTCAAATCAGAGGTAGAATAATACACCTTTGTGCATTCTCCGCATTTACCATACATGTTAATAAGGTGGTTTTGTAAGAAAAGTTCTTGCTTCAATCCAATTTTTACAACGCGGGCGTGGACAATTTTTCCTTCTGGTAATGCCCCTGTCTTGGCGCATCCCTGCAATAGTGATGAATAAGCTTTGGAGTCAACACACATGAAGTGGTTGTTTATTATTGGATGCCTAATGTTCGGTTTTTCTCTCAAATTATCTTCTTCTTCTTCTTCTTCTTTTTCTTTCTTTTTTTTTTTCTTTTTTTTTTTTTTTTTTTTTTTTTCAGAATCCTTCTTCTTGATGTACTCGAAATTTCGATTACAGGATGAAACGTAGTTGTTGATGGCAGGATAATTTTGTGTGTGATCGGAGAGGTGGGCAGGAATATAATGCGAATGGTATTTTACACTAAAATGGGGAAAAAGAAAGACGCTTCATCGTATAGCATTGTAAATGTTGAAACACATAATTTGGTTGATCACAGCTCAAATTGTTTATATTGCAGGGTTTTATTATTTTATTATTTATTTATTTTTAATATAATTTTTTGCAGGTTTGTTTTAGGGTCAAGGTTTCAAATAGGAATGCAGATTTTTCTACTAAGGCCACAACGAAAGCTAGGATTGAAGATAGCTATAGATTGTTTTTCCTTTTTTTTTCTTCTCTGAAATTGTAAAATTTTATAAAAAGGATTAATGATTTTCAATTTCAGGCAGCATAGTCTTCAAAGAAAACATGCTAAAATTATGAATTTGACTGAGGTCTTAGGCTAGTTTTTTTATCAATCTAGGCTGGGTGACTAGGATAGGATCCATGTAAATACAATTATGGAAATGCCCATGTGGTCAGTTTCTTCATTGAACGCCTGTAACTTGCTAAACCTTGAAACTAGCTGCAAAATTCTCAACTAGCTACGGAATTAGACCACATTCCACAGCTAAGTTGCAAAATCTTACTAAAACAGGATACAGTGTTTTGAGGACCACTACAGACCATAACCAGTCAATCTTGGACAGTTTGAACCTATCAAAGCAGTTGGGTTTCATTTTTTTTTGTGTTGAATCAATTGAAATGATGAAGTTTATTTTGTCTTCTCTTTTTTTATTTTTTTTTATTTTAACATAACAATTCTTTTTCTGATCCTCCAGATCACAAAGTGGAGGAGGAGAGCATACTCAAGAATTATTAACTTTTTTTTTACATGACATTCTTTTTTCTGATCCTCCAGATCACACAAAGTGCAGGAGGAGAGCATACTCAAGAATTATTAAAAAAAAATTAGATGTAAGAAATAAGGTCTCCTAATTAAACTTCCCTGGCAACGGCGCCAAAATGTCTAGTCAATTTAACGTCTTAAATTGCTATACATAAATTATCAATCCGGGTATCGTAAACTGATGAAGTGTGGTGCACCATATGTACTTAGTTAACCTTTTTCTTACCTCGTTGTTTTATAGTTTTTTGTTTTGTTTTTGGGGTTTTGTTCTTGTTGATCTCGTAAAGTGTCTAATGCAAATGGAAATCCTATTCCTAAGTCTCTAGAAGGCAAGTATGGATACAGATTTTAAGGCAATTATGTCCTCTATAATGATTTCCAGAATTTAACACTTCAGAAGGTCTTAGAATATACTAGTGATGACAGTAATGCTTGAACAAGAATGGAAAATGTGCTACTATTTAAACAAGTAAATAATGAACTACTGAACATGAAACTATTATCTTTGCTGCTGTCTAAATATAGAAAAGCGATTTAAGCTACTGCACTCAAAGAAATAAAAAATTGCAAGGAAAGTAAAACTAAAATCAAATTACACATTCATAATTCAATCCCTCGCCAGTAGTCCCACTATGGATTTCAGATGTAACCGTCAATGATATGAGCAATTTAATATCTAATTGCAGAAAAGTAAAACTAAAATCAAATTACAAATTCATAATTCGATCCCTCGCCAGTAGTCCCGCTATGGCTTTCGGAGGTAACCGTCAATGATATGAGCAATTTAATATCTAATTGCAGAAAAGTAAAACTAAAATCAAATCACACATTCATAATTTAATCCCTCGCTAGTAGTCCCGCTATGGCTTTCGGAGGTAATCGTCAATGATATGAGCAATTTAATATCTAATTGCAGAAAAAGTAAAACTAAAATCAAATCACACATTCATAATTTGATCCCTCGCCAGTAATCCCGCTATGGCTTCCGGAGGTAACCATCAATGATATGAGCAAGTTGATTTCTAAACTAACTAACAAAGCAAGTAAAGGAGACTGAAATCAAAACAGAACTGGAATTAAAAAAACTAAGAAAAACAAAGTCAGCAGAGAGGTTAATCTCATGTCACTAGTTGATGCAAAAACATATAAAGAAAAACTAATCTACAATCAATCGGTTGAATACACTTACATGAATTAAAATTGCATGAATGGAAAATCTAAACTATCAAACTTGAAAGCAATCAAATGACATAATGAAATCAAAGAAAAATTACAAAATGAAATCTACTCTACCTTACATTCTAATATCAAAGCTTTATTCAAATTCTTCAAAATTACAAAGTACAACAAAGCTCTCCAAAGCTTTCCAAAGCCATCTCACAAGCTAACAAGCTAAGACTTAAGAACTAACAAATGAAGGAGAGAGATCTCCTATTTATACAAAAAAATGAGAAGCCATCTCATTAATGAGAATCCATGAATCTCTCCCTCTACCTCTAGAGTCCTAATCAAAATAGGAACTGATAAGACACATGTCTTCTTAGAGTTACAATATAATTACGAGATGTGACACATATCCTCATGATCCCATGATTCTTTCCACTCAAATTCGAATTTGGCCTTAGAGTGCCACATAAGGGTCTTCTAGAAGCCTCCTTTCAACCTACACATGTCAACAATCTCAACCCATTTGTTAGGTATAAGCATACGCACATTATTTTCTAATTTTTAACCACAAATTCACTTAAAAAACTTAGAATTAATAAAGTTTGGAAAAACATAAATGTGGCCCAATGATAATGAAAGTGGGATGAATGTGGTGACATAGTAGTGAAATGTAGGTGATATAATGGACATAATAATGAAAGTGTAATGGAAATGAATGACATTTTCAAGACTCAACAACTTTCATAGTCACGCACTGGCTCTGTATAGCGCGATCCTTCAGCAGGGTCCAAGGGTATAACTACGCACAGAGACTTCTTCTCAAAAATCATCTTGCGATTCTTTAGATTAATCACCCCGTTCATGTGAGTGGCCCAATCAATTCCTAAGAGCATGGGGTAGGGATTGCTATCATCAATAATCTCTATTACTTCAAAGTCTACTGGTGCGCTTGCTCCCTCAATATCCATAGTGATTCCTTGCAATCTCCCCATAGGTATTATCTTCTGGTGGTTCGCCATTTGCAGCTGAATAGGAGAACACTATAACATAGGCCTCCCCATGTGCTCCCATGTATACTTCGGAAGAACGTTCGCGTCCGATCCTAAATCCAGAATTACTTGGTCCATCTCATATTATCCAATCTACACGGTTAGCTTCATTTCTCTCCTCGTCCTCGTCTTATGCTTTCCAATCTTCCGGACTACTCACGGTTCTCCTGGCATGGTCCCAACGCATCTCTTAATGAGTTCTTTCAATCCTTTTATAGCCTTATTGTCGCGTAGTAGCTTCATAGATGTTTCCAGGAACGTCGTAAGCATAGATGGGTCCATCTCCAACTTTGGTCTATTTTTGCTTCTTGAAGTGGAGGCATTAACAAAGCTCTTCTTAGCTTCCATGAAGGTTTCCTTAGCGTGCTCCAAATCAAAGTCTGCTTCTTTTTTCGGAGCCTTTTGAACCCAAGTACTGTCTTTGGGTTGTTTGCCTTTATCATCTCTTGTCACGATTCCACTTCGGAGCACAATGTTCACATTTGGATCTTCCTCACGCGTCTCAGACCTTATCATTTGCATGTTCTGAGTCGGGAGAGGCGGTAGCGCTCCCGTGTCACGTATCCTAGCTATCAGCGTAGGACAATCTTCCATCTCATGATCAAACAAGGTACAGTACGGACACGATGGACACGTTGGGTTTGTACAATCACAGGCATAATGTTCTGGCCCTTCGCAATTGTTGTATATCAGCTGTCCACGACCTCTTCCTAGTCCTCCTCCACGTCGGCCTCCTCTACGCCCCTGAAATCCTGTTCGCGCCACTCCTGCATTCTGGTCTAAGGGTCGTGTTTCGATCTGAACTCTGTAAGTGGGAGTTCTATCCATCATTAGCTCATAGCTTCTACAAGTGTAGTCATAGTGTCCCATTGATCTACAAAAGTTACAGAACAATTACTATGAATTTTGTGTATACTTCTGTAACAAATGGCAGTTGTCCGTAGCGTGTTTCCCTCCTATTTGACAAATCGCGCACCACAAAGCAGGCGCCACGCTAGGTCCTGCTTGTGCTTCTGGCCTTAACGACAACGGTCCTCCTACCGCGAGGTAATTTGCGAACACCGGGCAGTGGTCCTTATAATGACGCTGACCCTTGCATTTTATGCACCATACCTCTTCGCGCACTTCTGGTCAGGCTATCCTGTCTGGTTTCAGATTCTTCATCTCAAGGCATAAGTTTTTCAACTGCACATAGATCTGCTGAACTCCCAAGTTAGGATCCTACATCGCGGTTTCATGCAGCCTCATCGCAATCTCTAAGGCCTCTGCCTGAGTCGATAACTTCTGTTGTGATAGCGCGCTCCTCAGATGTGGCGTTCGTGATGCTACAAACCATTCACAGTGTTTTCCATCCATCAGATTCATATTAGCTTCGCAAATCGTGCACTTCAGCCTCTGATCCAACTGCCAAGGAGTCTCGCTTGGTAGCATTGTGATCTCTTTGAATCCAATGATCGACTGCGCCTCTAACTTCGGCCTGCTAAATTCCCTATTTAGCGTTGCTAGGATATCCACAATTCCCGCATTCGGATTGTCATTAGAATTCTTAATATACCAAGTCAGTGCGCGATCCTGCAGAGCGTTGACCAATGTCACTTTCTTTATATTATCATCTGTAACTCCCTGCGCTTCCCACATGGCTCTTATGACGAACCAAAATTGGTTCGAATCCTCATTTCCTACTCCCATGAACACAGGAAACTTTATCGTGCTTGCCATATTGACTCGCGGTGGTGCAGAGTTGGTATGGGTGAAGATGGAGGTGAAGGCAGGGAAGCTGGTGGCGGTGTGTGTGGGGGTGGTGTGCACGGAATTCTTTGCCTTATCAGATGGATCACACTTTGCATAGAGACCTTCGCGAGCTCTTCGTCGTCCCCTCGCAGAGGTGAAATCAAAGGGCTATTCTCTGGTCCCTTACTTCCTTCATTTCTGTAGTTTTTTCCACTTTGCATAGCTCTAAACATCAAGGTAATTGCATAACCCTCTTTTCACACAATAGCATTTTAATCCAAGTATTCAGAGACTTTATGTAACTCGTGGTCCTTTGAGAAAGCGTCACTTTGCCTCGCTATAACTAACTGAAGTATCGCGAACTCAGCAATAAATCCTCCTATAATCCGATCGAGCAAGTGATCAACAACGTGCGCGATCTTATCCTCCGATGCTTCCAATATGTGCACCAACTATTGGGTCCACAGAATAGGACCGTCGAGTTTCCACCTTCCTTGGCTATCTATTAGCTTCGCGATCCACTCGTATAGCTCAATAGGGAAAGATGCAACAAAGATCTCGTGGATTTCTGTGTATAGGTAGAAATCTAACCACTCTTCTTTTTTCAGTCGCGGATTCTTGTTCTCCTATGCCACGAATTCGTGAATCCTCCTGTCTAACCAACCTTTAATTTCCTTCTTAGTTGGATTCTAATGATACGACATTAGACATCTCTATGTAGATTCCAGTCTCGACAACAGAACCATTTGTTAGCTTGATGGGGCCCGACCTAGGTTTGGAGTTAATTAGCCAAACAAACCCCTACACTACTGGCCCTTTTAGCAATAGCCCGCGGAGCGCGGACTGAGATCTCACCCGAAGCAATATGGGGGGATGCTAGAACCAAGTTTCTGCACCCTTGAGATTGCTGAGGGGTCGATTTAGTCCAATTGTGAATGGATTTGTGCAGGTCACTTCGCGCACTACCCTGACCCGCGAGGCCTTCGTGATCTGTTATAATCACCTTCGCGTGTAGGTTTTAACCCTGTACAGAAATTACCTGCATACAAATTCTAAAACACAGAAAATAAACAATGCGAGAGCATAACACATAAAACACATATACACAGAGATTTTCCCCTGGATCCCAAAACCGGGACTACCAGTTTGATTTTTCATTATATTCCTTTCAATGTTACAATACATATTTATACATGCCGAAGCATCCAATACCATGGACTAAAAAACCATCGCGTCCAAAATCATGGACGGAAAACCATAGGTAGGTTCGCCCAACATAATATAGGGTCCAAAATTTTTTTTCCCAGTGCGCTGCCCTGGACCCCGTAGAGGGGGGCTAACCGCCCCCCTCAAACCCCCCGGAAAGGTGGCGCTACCACCCTCCCTGTGACCCTCTTGCTGCGCAACAAAGGGGGTGCTCCATCCCCCCTCTAAACCCCCGGTTCACTACGTAGGTTAGTCGTGGAAGGAATATAACACAACCCATAATTCTCCTACTTGTTGTTTTCTTTCCAGAAGGGGCCGCAGGATAGTTTAGTCATTTCTCTAGCCCTCAAACACCCATTTTTTCTCTACACCAGGAGAACTTCTCATAGCTCATATATTTTTTCAATGTATCTGCAGTATTCTTCAAAGTGTCCACCTTTACCAGCAACACCTTTTTGTCTTCTATCATATCCCTCACAAAGTGATACTGAACATCAATGTGCTTTGTCTTTGAATGATAAGCAGGGTTCTTTACCAAGAAAATTTCACTTTGGCTATCACAGTCTATCCTTATAGCTCCCTGTACTAACCCCATACTTGAACACAATCTCTGCAACGAAACTACTTCCTTGCTTGCATGAGTGGCTGCCATGTATCCTATTTCTGTAGTTGATAGTGCCACTACAAATTGTTTCTTACTCATCCAACTGACTACACCTCCAAATAGGTTAAACACATACCCACTTGTAGATCTTCTCTGATCCAAATCTCCAACCCAGTCTACATCAACAAAGCCACGAATATCCAAAGCTCTATCCAATCCTAGTCTTCCTTGGTAGCACAAACCATAATCACTAGTGCCACACAAATACCTGAAAACCCGCTTCATTGTTGTCCAATGCTCCTTCCCTGGTTTTGACATAAAGCTGTTCAATACTCCCAATGCATGTGCAATGTCTGGTCTAGTACAGATCATTGCATACATCAGGCTATCAACTGCACTTGCATATGGAACATGGGACATATCCTTCTCCTCTTCTTGTGTCTTGGGACATTGTTCAGTAGACAACTTTAGACCTACAGGAATAGGAACCTTCACCAGTTTACTATCTTGCATATTAAACCTCTGTAGTATTGTCTCGACATACTTCTTCTGATTTAACCAAAGCTTCCTCCTTGCCCGATCTCTTTTAATTTCCATTCCCAAAATATAGTTTGCAGCACCAAGATCTTTCATGTCGAATTTGGAGGACAATTGGGTCTTCAAATCCTGGATAATTTCTTTGTCATTTCCAACCAGCAACATTTCATCCACATACAAGACCAGATAAATAACATGGTCACAAATTAATTTAAAATACACACAGTGATCTGCTTTACTTTTGGTGAAGCCAAGTCCCCGTATAAATGTATCAAATTTCTAATACCACATCCTTGGTGACTGTTTTAACCCATACAGAGACTTCTTTAACTTGTATACTAGTTCTTTCTTACCCTTCACCGCAAAACCTTCAGGTTGCTTCATGTAGATCTCCTCTTCCAGATCCCCATGAAGAAATGTTGTCTTCACATCCATCTGTTCTACCTCAAAATCAAAAGCAGCAGCAACAGATAAAAGTAACCTAATAGAAGTTACCTTGGCAACAGGAAAAAAAATATCACCAAAATCAATTCCTGGCACCTGGGAATAACCTTTTACTACCAACCGAGCTTTGTATTTCTCCACCTTTCTTTTTGCATTTGTCTTCTTCTTGAACACCCATTTGCTGCCAATGGATTTCCTTCCAGCCGGCAACTCCACCAGATCCCAAGCCTCATTTTTGTGCAAAGATTCCATTTCATCAACCATGGCCTCTTTCCATAGTTTTTCGTCCTCTGAATCTATTGCTTCCTTCACAATTCTGGGATCATCAGTGATAGATAAAGCAAAATTTGAACAGAAATCAGATGGACTGTACCTTTCTGGCTACCTTCTTTCTCGAATTGATCTTCTTACACCTGGATGTTGTGGCTCTTCATCTTCTGATTCCTCCTCTACTATAGAGTCTGATTCTTCCTCCTTTAGCTCAAACTCTATCTTCTCAAGTTCCTTTGGTTGGAATTCATGTTTAATAACATCTTTCACCTCTCTGAACGTTACATCTCAGCTGTACACAACCTTCCTTGTTGTTGGGTTCCAAAGATTATAACCCTTTAAATCATCCTTATACCTAATAAAGATGCACTTTTCAGATTTACTATCCAACTTGGTTCGTTTCTCCTTTGGAACATGTACATATGCATTTTTATCTAAATACCCTTAGATTTGAAAGAGAGGGTTTCTTACTAGTCCATACCTCTTGTGGAGTCTTATCCTCCAACGCTGATGAAGGTGATCTGTTGACTAGGTAACATGCTGTCTCCACCGCCTCTGCCCATAATTCCTGTCCTAACCCGTCACTACTGAGCATGCTTCTTGCCCTTTCCATCAATGTCTTGTTCATTCTTTCTGCAACTCTATTTTGTTGAGGTGCATATGGAGTAGTTTTCTGCCGTGCTATACCACACTTCTTACAAAATTCTTCAAATTCCTTACTGAAAAACTCTCCACTATTATCTGTCCTCTGCACCTTTATCTTCTTCTTTGTCTGGTTTTCCACCAGAGCCTTAAATTCTTTAAACCTATCAAAGACTTCGGATTTCTTCTTAAGGAAATATATCCATGTATTCCTTGAGAAGTCATCCATAAATCATACATAGTACACACACTTACTCAGTGATGGAACCTTCACGGGTTCAAACACATCACTGTGCACAAGCTCTAATATTTGTTTCGCCCTCTTAACACCAGAGGGGAAACTCACACGATTCTGCTTCCTATATACACAATTTTCATAGAAATCAAAATCCAGAGAGCTATTACTCATACCTTCTACCATACCTTTACCATGAAGTGTTCAAAGGCCCTTCTCTCCAATATGTCCAAGCATTTGATGCCACAGCATGGTCTTCTCTCTAGAGACCACTAGATTTTCAGCTCCACTTTCAGGAACCACAAAAATGTTGCACCCATAAACAACAGTGCTACTTTGCAGCTTGTACAGAGTTCCAATCCAAACTCACCGCATCAATACCAGTGCTCCCCGAACCATCTTGCAGGTATCTTTCTCGAACACTATCTTTAATCTTGCAACATCCAACTTGCTTATAGAAATAAGATTTCTAGCCAATGCAGGAATATGTAGAACACCCGAAAGTGTTCTAACCCTTCCACCTTGCAACTTCAACTTTACTTTTCCGCGACCAACAATTCTAACCTTCCTATCATCCCCCAAGAAGACATCACCACCATCGTATTTATCATACTCGCAGAAGCACTCTCTATGGGGAGTGAAGTGAAAGGATGCACCTGAGTTAATCAACCATGCCTCATGATCTACATGTGTACTTGAAGAAGCCATGTACACATCCCCACCTTCATCTGAGGTGGTTTTCACCTCTACAGAAGAAGCATCATCAAATCCCTTTCCTTTATCAGGAGCTTTAGATTTACAGCCCCTTTTGAAGTGCCATTCCTTTCTGCATTTCCAACACACCACCTTTACAGGTTTTCCTGGAGATTTAGATCTCCCTCTAGATTTATATCTCCCACTCGATGACTTATTTTTGTTTCTGTTCTGGGACCATCCTCGTACAAACAAGGCATCACTATTTTGGCTCTCCATATTTTTCTGTCTCATCTCCTCCGTCAGCAAGGCTAAGATTATTTCATCAAACTGCAAGGCAGTTGCATTGCTACCTTGTTGAAAAATGTGCAACAAGAAATGTTAAATTTAGAATGTGCTAAAAATAGGACTCCTAAAAATAACATGTCTAAAAATAGCAGTTTGGCCAGTGAGGTCATTGGCCACCTTGGGTGAGAGGTGAAGCTGCTAAAAATAGAAAGTTCTAAAAATAGCATTTCTGGGTCCCTTCCTATTTATAGCAGTCCCTAGTCTATATATAGGAAGTAAAACTAATTTTGGTCTTAACAACAGTTGGAAATATTAATTAATTAATTCAGTTGAGTTAATTAGTTAAAGAAATTCGAATTTGAAGTCTTTGTGAGCATGCACATGAGTTGTCCCACTGATTGAGGAATTTATCCTTAATTTCCTCCACTGATTAAGGGAATAAGTATGAGTTCTATAATGAGAGAATCAATTGACTTAGTTCTAACTAGTCAAGTCCAATTAGATTATTTTAACAAGTTGTTAAAATAATAAAATATAGTTTATTAATGGTTGCATGCATGTGACAACTATTATTTTAAATAACTGAGGATTCACTCATGGATAACTATTGCATGTCAGTTCTAATAGAGACCCAATTGAGATTAGAGAAGGGACAGTGTACTATTAGTTGGATGAATATTTTTCCTATAAAGGAAGCTCATCCATGATGAGGATTTATCTTCTTCAGGTTTGTGAAGTTATTTCTGAGGTCAATGTTGTGTGTGAGGTGAGAATCACACATGTTGCAGCTGGAGGACCCAGGAAAAACTATGCATAGAAATAGGAGGCTTGGAGGGCAGAGGAGAAGGTTTGTAAGAAGCCTTTGACTGTCTATGAGCAACAGAGGGATTGTACTAAGAGATGGATAGCTTCCAAGCTAAGGCTTTGTGTAATCCGGACTATATTTCCACTTGTATGATAATACAAAGATGGGGTTTTAGGTAGGTGCTTTCCCCAGATAAATTCTTCTATGTTATGTGTGACTGATTCCTTCTTATCAGTTATATGTGTTTTTATTGATGTTGTTCATGGTTGATTAAGCTTCCACTAAATTGGTTGTAGAAGTAGATCAAGTGTTTTGCTTTAGTACATTGCATTACTAGGTGATCTACAGGTGGGAAATTTCTACATGGTATTGGAGCTAGCTGATTTGTAGAAAAAGTTCTACATGGTATCAGGGCTAGCTGATTTGTATAAAATTTCTTCAAAATTCTACATACCTATTGCAATAATCAGACTATCCCACAAATCTGGTAGAGAACACAACAAACTGATGCACTTATCTTCATCTGAAATTTTAATATCAACAGATGCTAACTAACTTACCACAGTATTAAATGCGTTCAGATGCTCTGTCACTGAGTCTCCATCTTTCATCCTTAGGTTATACAACTTTTTCCGCAAGAATAGTTTATTCACCAGAGACTTAGATTGGTACAAAGTCCCTAACTTGTCCCACAAAGCCTTCGCTGTAGCTTCCCCTGATACATTCAGCAATACTGAATCTGAGACACACAATTGGATTGTGATTTTTTCCTTCTGATCCAACTTATTCCATTCTTCATCGGACACTCCCATTGGTTATGTACCCGGATCTACTGCGATCCACTGATCTTTATCCACCAATAGATCCTCCATCTTGAGTTTCCACAACTCAAAACTCTAACTATTAAATTTCTCGATCTCTATCTTTCCACTGCTCACCATCTTCTTTTACCACTAGAATCGATCTCGCAGATCTCCCATTGAACAGGGTCTACCACAAGCCCGCGCGAAACCCCTCAGCAACAATGGCATCCCCTTGAAGCCAAAATAGCTCTAATACCAAATGTAGGTTTTAACCCTGTACAGAAATCACCTGCATACGAATTCTAAAACACAGAAAATAAACAATGCGAGAGCATAACACATAAAACACATATACACAGAGATTTTCCCCTGGATCCCAAAATCGGGAATACGAGCTTGATTTTTCATTATATTCCTTTCAATGTTACAATACATATTTATACATGCCGAAGCATCCAATGCCATGAACCGAAAAACCATCGCGTCCAAAACCACGGACCGAAAACCATAGGTAGGTTTGCCCAACCTAATATAGGGTCCAAAAAAGATTTTCTGGGGTGCTGCCCCGGACCCCGTAGAGGGGGGCTACCCACCCCCCCTCAAACCCCCCAAACAAGGGGGGCTGCCGCCCCCCATGTGAAACCCCACTGCATAATTGGTGCAACGAAGGGGGGGCTCCACCCCCCTCTAACCCCCCTATTCATTACGAAGGTTAGTTGTGGAAAGAATATCACACAACCCAACATCGCGCAACCCTAACCAGGGGTTGAGATGCTTTTGTGCTGCTAGGGCAACAATTTGCCCTATTTCCCCAAGTTACACCATAGATCTTACTTATCTTCTTATAATAGTTAGTTAACTTCGCATAAACAAATACTTTATCTTATATTCACTTAATCAACACAATCATATAAGTTCGTGCACCAGGTAAACAGTGAAATTTCAATTTATACCCAATACATTCAATGCACAAAACATGAAAAAGATACATATAAATGATATGAAACTTCTACAACGGTTACAGACACGATTCGACCTACGCACTCAGCTGTAGGGGTCTGCACACTCACCTGTAGACTACTAGGCCTCTACGCACTCAGCTATAGAGCCTTCTCCTACTCTAAGACCCAATACTCGACTTTACACTTCAGACAAGACTCAATTCTTCATCATTCCTCTTTCTATTTCTATTGCTAACTTACAACTTAGAGCCTCGCTCTGTTTATATAAACCCATGGTCCGATCTCTAAAGCTGACATTACATTACAAAAATGAAGGCGGAAAACCCTATGACTCATTTACAAGCTCGCGTTCCGTGCCCACAAAACGCGAAGTCTTTACATCGGATTTATTCAAAATCTGGGCTTTAAGCTCCAAAACTTCCCTTGGGGGATCCCGCGCCCAATAGCTAATTATGTTTTAGACAAAAATTTACGCAATATGTGAAAACATTGTATCATGGTAAACAGGAAATATAGCATATATATGTCGATAATGTTTGAGTGTAATACATCAAAACCCAAAAAATAATATATGTGTTCCAAGTACATCCGTGGCTCGCAGGCCTCAAAACTGTAAATGCAAACTATGGAATACTCTATGTGGTGATCATGATAACATGTTACTGCTCGTACTACACAAGTCAATAATTAACGGAACTGATTCGACACTCACACCGTGTTTCGCTGGTAATGATGAGGAATGTCCTCGATCCGTGCATACTCTGGGATCCCTCTCATCAGGCCCTCCAAATTTCGGGCAATATCTTCTTTGTTGTCCACTCCTTCTTGATAAGGAGCGACCTCGAATTGCCGAGCCACACATCTAGCTATAGGGGACATCCATGCTGATCTTTCTGGTCCAACATCTGCAATTACAAATTCAAGGTGTCACGAATACATATATGCAAAAACAATAAAAAACAGAAAACAAAATTGTTTTACTCACCTCCATTATCAAAGTATTCTCCCTCTGGGAGTGGTTGATCCAATTTAACTCAACTCCCGGATTTAACCAAGATCTATTGCTTTCGTAATGTGATTAGAATTGTATTTAAAAGATCATAAAGGAACATATATGCATGTTGTAAAGAAGAAGGAACATGACAATAATCAACAACATAAAACATAAGGCGTTGATAATGGAGTTCGTCCAGGAGGGACTACGTCTCCAGGCCCTGGTGTCAAGATGGTGTAGGATCTAGCTGTGCCATCAATCTAATCCCAAGTAAAGAGACAAATAAGTACATTATCACATTGCATATACCTCACATCAAGGAGTTATATGAAGAAGAGGATGATAAACTGTTGGATCTGGCTGCGCCATCAATATCATGGCGTCGAATCTCATGGAGATGATTGCTCTCACATTGAATGCTAACACCTACAATCCACTTTGAAAATTGGCTGAAAAATGGAATGATCAAATGGAAACTCTGATTACACCATCAGATTCGTGGCATCGAATAGTGTAAAATCGATTGTCAAATTTCTGAATTCTGACAAAGTGAAAATCTAGGGCTACAAGAATATTTTAGATTCCCCATAGATTCCTCAAAGATTCCCTCATCCAGATCATCTGAAGATCTGTTGCTCAAATCAAAATTTTGTCTACGCCATCAGGTTCATGTCACTGAGAGGTGTAGGATCGACATAAAGTTTGTCCACCAACATGCCACAACGACATTCTTTGAAATTTCCGCCCACGTTTTCATATATATATATATATATATATATACCATGCTTTTTGCTCAGTAGGACAAAGGATGGAGGACGAATCTGACACGGAGTTCAAGACATAAATTTTTTTTAACTACTTTTGCAGGTGGAACCATGAGCCTGGAAAACAGGCAGGTGGAACCATGATTGAGCCAAATTTTCAAGTGGGTGAAATTTTTCTAGTGTCCAAATTGAACAAACTTTATGTCGATCCTACACCTCTCAGCGACACGAACTTGATCACGTAGATAGAATTTTGATCTGAGCAACATATCTTCAGATGATACAGAGGAGGGAATCTTTGAGGAATCTAGGGGGAATCTAAAAGATTCCTATAGCCCCAAATTTTGACTTTGTTAGAATTCATAAATTTGACAATCGATTTTACACTATTCAACGCCATGAATCTGATGGTGTAATCAGATTTTCCATTTGATCATTCCATTTTTCAGCCACTTTTCAAAGTGGAGTGCATGTGTTAGCATTCAATGTGTGATCAGTCATCTCCATGAGATTTGATGCCACGAGATTGATGGTGCAGCCAGATCCAGCAGTTTATCATCCTCTTCTTCAGATAACTCCTTGATGTGAGGTATATGCAATGTAATTATGTACTTATTTGTCTCTTTACTTGGGATGCATTGTGCTGTATAGATCCATGTTTGATGTTTGATGTGGGATCTTGTTTTGTTCTTGATGTGAGATGTACTTATTGTCATGTTTTGATTGAGATCCCTTTGTTGTCATGTTGACGAGATACTCATGTTGTCGCCATGTATGTTTGAATTGAGGTCCCTTTGATGCCATGTTAGCGGGATGCTCATTATTAACATATGTGAAATCATGTCATGCTGATAGGAGTCCTTTTTTGAATGAGAGTTCCTGCAGCAGAACATCTCTTGGATCCACTCCTGAGTGAAGGCATATTCCTTGCATGATAGAGAAAACACATGCATGTACATCATCACTCTTTCCAGCACTTAATGCAATGGCCTACACCATCTTGAAATCGGGGCCCGAAGACATAGTCCCTCCTGGATGAACTCCATTATCAACGTCTTGTGTTTTATGTTGCTGATTATTTTCATGTTCCTTCTTCTTTAAAATATGCATATATGTTCCTTTACACTCTTTTAAATGCACTTCTAATCATATCACAAAAGCAAAAGATATTGGTTAAATCTGGGAGTTGATTCAACTCGGATCAGTGGTATGTCAGGATCACCACAGAAGTCAGTCCCACTGTACGGCCAATCCTCCACCACGACATCTGCTAGCCCCCTCCAGATCTAGGCATCATCTCGCTCCATCGGACCATCCGTGGATCTCGTGGTACTAGGGGGTTCACCTCTGCCATCTGGTAATGGAATAGTGGGATCCGTTCCAAGAAGAAGGTCACTAAGATGGAGCCATATCCAAATTGCCTCAAGTTTCCTGCTTTGCATTTGGATAATTTTTGTTTCATGTTTACCTTCATGGCCTTCGCCCAGTTGAAGACAGTGGGCACCAAGCAGTCCACAACATATTGAAAGTGCGATTTGTTGGACTCGTGTAGTGCTTGAGCCCTAGCCACTCGGTTGATGGTCAAGAGTATTACCTTCAATACAAGATCATTTATGGTCATGATGTCGATCTTTCCGCTTGTATATTTCAGAGCTCCCGGGCAATGTTGGGCAAGCAACATGTTTACACTCGCCCCAATAGGCCTACCTCCATACAATTGGATTGGCTCCCCTCTGCGAGATAGCCTGGTAATGAAGTAAATGTCTGAAGTCTCCAACTCCAACTCTTGGTCATGGATCACAAATACCTCCTGTCCAACATCCCATAGACTGATCAAGTATTGTAATAACTCAGGTTGAGCCCGTAGGCCCAGTGTCAGAAAGAACTTGAGGAGCCCACAATTCCTCAATGCATCCAGACAGTTTGGATCTTCCAAGGCCATTTGGTCTATTCTTTCATGCTCTCATTCTTTCCACTCAATCACCATCTTTTCGCTTTGATTTGCCTGCAAACATCCCACATTTAATTTAGCATCAATATTTGAAAGGGAAATTTTGGATTTAAAGCATTAAAATTGAGTAAAATTTGAAAAAATTCCATTCTCTGCACCGGTGTGACTGTTTTTAAAATAGATTCACCAACGGTGCGAGAGCCCATGCTAAAATCCCCCGATCGGCATGGTCCCATGCCTAGATCCCATGTCGACCAAGGGTGATTTTTTTTTGCTAAAAGTCCCTCAAAATCTGTGAAAAGTGGTTAAATGCATAAAAAATAGGTATCAATGCGAAGAGTAGGGCCTCTGCTCATACCTGCAACAAACGGTTCAACGATCGGCTTCCAGATACATAGAAATCCACTCCTAAATATTTAGGGCACAAGTGGGTAGCAATTGCTCCAATTGAGGTAAATGAGGTAAATGGTAAAAATGTGTTACTTGTTTCCCTTTTTATAAACTTTTTGCTATGTTTTAGAGTTTTAAACAACATTTTTTGCCATTTTCCCTTAGAACTAGATAATGCATTTGCTTCTTGTGCAACAACAGGTGATGGTTTTCCAATGATGATGCAAAACTAGAGTCGTATTTCAGCTCTTTTCCCAACTTGTAAAAAAATGAAATGAAAATATTGCCGAGTATTTTTCTCTTTTTGACTCGTTAAAGAAAATAAAAATGGGGAGTCTGCTTTAAGCTCTTTTCCGACTCTCAAAACATTAAAAGATTATCTAGTTCTTATTGTTTTGACCTTGTAAATGGTTCCGAAATGTTGTTTACCCAGTATACGTTTACCCCTTTTTTGGGCTGAGATAAGCTATTTATGAGAAAGGTACTCCTTAGCTGACATGGTCAAGAGGTTCTCTCGAGTATTGTTTCCTACCTTTTCGGACTCGAGAGACAACTTTATGAAAATGGACATTTTAGAGTTTTCTTTTCTGTGTCTTTTTCAAACTCTCTAAACATGAAAAAGATACTGAGTTTTCCTTTGTCGGACTCATTAAAATTAAATGACATCGGATTCATCACCATGATGAACATGAGCTTCTCCTTCCTAGGGCTCATTAATCTTACTAGGTCGGATCTATTTGAAGGATGGACTTATATTACAAGCATATGCTATCCCCTTCAAGCTTGTGATAAAAGATAATTGGGGTACCTACCAGAAATGGTGGAGGAAATGGAAAATGTTTACCAGTTGTGTCGGCAGCTTGTCACTCTTGAACATGACACTCTTCTGCTACATGTCGGGTTGGGATATCCTCACTTCATCGTTTACCTTCCTGGGTTTGGGCCACCAATTTTTGCCTTTCCATCTGATCTTTGCCATGTCATCATGACCTCTGATCCTATGGATCCAAAAGCTGCCAAACTTCGGAATCGTGTCGCCGATATGTTCAAGAGTTAACCCTTCTGTAGTTTACACTCATTCCTGATTCCCTGTATCATCCATAATCATTGCATCCCCTTGTCTCGCGTCAATGATGTGGTATACATCATGGCCCTCCTTCGACAAGGTCACTTCCAATTGACTTCAGCTCATTATCCAAGAAGTTGGATGAGAGACTCCCTTCCAGTCCCTTAGAGCTTGCATGCCCTAATGGCAAGTTCTTCACACTTGATGACAAGTTCTCATCATTAGCTTTCGATCGAGGGACTTCATGGGTGTTCGACTTCAGTTCCTTATTCACACTCTGTGGATTTTGTTGCTCGCACCTTGAGAGACATTGTCATTATTGATGGTTTCTCTCGCGCTTGTTAACGGTTCACATCATTGACCGATAATCAAGCGAATTTCTAGTGTGTTTGACTTTGACACATCCATTCACATGCTATAATTTGTACTTTGATTAGGTCATGTTGGAGCACAAGACCCTGGGTTCAGATTAAAAAAGTCCAAGTTGCAGGGAAATGTGACATGATCATGCTTACATACATGTCTCTTTCAGATGGATGGATGTGACCATGGCATGAGTATGCTATATGTGATCCTTCTCATTATTGGATGGTTGCAACCATACCTTGGGTTATATATGATCCTTCTTGCTGGATGGCTGCACCCATATCTTATATCCATTTACATGATATTTTTTTTGGATGGTTGTGTCCATGCCACGATTCATGTATCTTTTATCCGAGATTTCAGTGATGTATATGTATCTATGCTTTCTTGTAGGTTTTCCAATGATAGTTTCTAGTTCCATGCATCTACTCATAAAGAATTTCACCCCTCACTCTTGTTCGGCCTTCACGCTTTAGGGGGCATTTGTTACACAACATTTTGTCACTGTCCCTGTACTCCTCGTTCCTCGATCCTAGAGGACCTCTACAGTGACCTTGATGTGTTTTTCTGTCATGAAGAACATGTCCTAACATCCCTCTTCATCTACATAACATTTCCCTCTTACATCATTTCCCAAAAATATTCCTTCAAACTCAGTTTTCAAAACCGAAGCTATCACCTATTTTCTTCCCTTCACTGATTTGCAGAGTCTAACACTGGGCCTAGCACTGAACAACTCTGGTAATCCATTTATGACCTACGTTGACCCTCTTTTGGAAAGTTTTTAAAAATGGAGTCGAAGCTTCTGTTGGGTGCTAAAAGGTGTCTTTTAAAACTCCTAATTGCCTCACATTAATTATCAACCTGGATAAGTCCTTTTGTTTAAAGAGTGTACACAATATGCACAGGCTATAAATCCAGAGAGCAATGCCTTTTAAGTTGAACTATAAAACTTGATACAAGAGTAACTGGATGCAATCATAAAACTCGAATTGCAATTGTTAAATGAAATATTACTTCTAAGCATCAAGACTTAATCCTCTGATGAAATCATAATCAAATCTCACAAAAACAATTCAATTGACAATAGCATCAACCGAGAGCATAGTAGCAATAACCAATCTCTTCTTAGCTAATTCAATCTAAATCACACTCAATCTTAACTAAGCAATCCAAATAGAAATGATGTCAACTGAGAGTTCAATAAAGATAGCCAAACTCTTACAGCTGATTAAATCAATAGGATTCGCTGTCTTAATGGCTAAATAATTTAATCTATAGGAAGCATAAATAGAATCAAATGACAAAGCTGCATAGCACGTAAGGTCAGAATTAAAGAAAGGTAAACTAATTGCAATACATGAAATCGGAATAAAACGAACAAGATAAACTAGCAGAGAATGGAAAAACATCAAACCAATTAAACTCGTGTGAATTAGAAAGATATAACATAAAGAATCGTAGTTTGATCCACCAGGGGTCGAGCCCTAGCCACCAGCGAATACTGTTGAGCTACTTTAGAGAATACGAATGAACAACAACGTAGATTATGTATTAACCATTGAATTCAATCCTCATTACAGCACGATGCATCCTTCAAAATAACATTTTGTATATTACAATTGAGGTCCCCAGCGAAAAGTTAAATCCCTCCATTATATCTCCTCCTATCCTATCCTATCTATCTCTAATCTAATCTCTAACCTCTAATAATCCATCCCCTCTTTGATCTCTGTTCTCATTTAAATACACAAAGAGCAGAGAGAAGTTACAACATATATGATTACAAAATGATTCCCATTACAAAATTGGATTGTTCACAACAAATTGATCAGCAAGATCATATCTGAAATATCTTTCCATCAGCATTCAACAGGAACAGGTCGAATTTGGTATTGCAACTGAGATAATTTGGAAATCAGCCGCAACAGCGAATCTGAGAAAAATGTCTTCAGAGAACCTTCCATTTCTCTTAATACAGACCGAATTTGGGAAAAATTCTCATCACAAAACTAATTCGGTCCGTTCTGAACAAAACCCATGTTTCAGATTTTCCATATTCTTCTCCATTTTCTCGAAACGTCCAATGAAAAGTTGTCACTTCTTATTCCTGCGAATTTCTGAGTTGGAATATTTAATGATGAGCTGGAGATCAAATCTGCAATCTGGAAAATAATGGTGGGTGATGTTACAACAAATTTATTAATAAACCATCATTGGTAAAATCATGCATAATAATTATCAATTTATTAAAAATAAAGGAGAATAAATATTTACCCATAAGAGCATAAATAATTATAAAATGGAATTATATGATAAATCATGATAAATGACGTGATAAAGAATGGTAGAAATGGATGAATTAGGCGTTAAAGAGTGATAATAATAATGACAAACTAGTGGCCCAACATACCCCCAAACTGAATATATTGCATGTCCTCATGCAACCCAAAGCCTCTTTTGTTAAACACACATGGGAAACAAAGGAATCTGAAGGATAAAACATGAGAGTACGATTTTTTTATTAACAAGAGATATACATTTATAGTACATTATGTGATCATTGGGTTCCACATCCCAAGGTCTCTTAGACTCCTTTTGTCTATTTGGCTTCCACACTAACCCATTGAGGATTAGGTGTCCAACATTCCCCCCCCTTAATCCGAAGGGTTATGTATGAGTCCAAGAAGAGAGCTGAAATACAAAATGTACAAAAATGCATGGCAGCACTAGGTTGAATGTGCTCTCTGAAATGTTGGTATAAAGGGCGGTGGTTTAAGGATGACCACCAACACTAAAACGCTTAGTGCAGTTCCCGAAACTCTTCCAAAACTGGCAAGAAGCTGAAGTCTTCTGCTAGAGGAAGTGCTCCTATTGTTTTGAAGAGGGAAATATTCAACCAATAAAGGGAGGTCTCACCTCACATAAAAGGGAGAACTTCACCCTGAAAAGGGAAGTCTCAACCTGTGATGGTTTAAGGATGACCAACAACTCTGGAATGCTTAATGCAATTCCTGGAACTCTTCCAAAATTGGCAAGAAGATGAAGTCTTCTGCTAGAGGAAATGTTCTCAATTTTGTTCCTGGAATCCTTCCGAAACTGGCAAGAAGCTGAAGTCTTCTGCTAGAGGAAATGTTCTCAATTTTGTTCCTGGAATCCTTCCGAAACTGGCAAGAAGCTGAAGTCTTCTGCTAGAGGAAGTGTCCCATAGTACCAACTGAAGGTATGCTCAGGGGCATCTTTGTCTCTGGTTACAACTCTAAAATTGGTGTGGCAGGTTGTGGCTCAGGCTCGCTTGATGTGGCTTTGAAGCTTGTAGATGACCATCATTCCCCCCTGTCAGATACAAGGTGAGATGATGGAGAAAACTCAACTGCAAGACTGTTCAATACTCTGGAACAAGTTCTGACATGTGTTTGGAATAACTTCTTGGCTGTTGATGCCCATTGCCAAGAAGCGATCCATCCAAGGTGAATCCTTGTTCTTGCAGGACGTTTATTTCTGAAGCATCTGTGTGAAGAATGATTGGTTTTATGACAGTGCTTACATGGATGAAGATCAAAACAATGATCTTTCAAATGGCCAACTCGGTCACAGTGCTGGCATTTCACAATCTGTTGTTGTTGCTGTGGAAGAGGAGCAGAATGAAGAGTAGGTGAACTATCATGAATGAATCCAACACTCTGAAACTGAATGGGCTTTGAGTAGTCTGGAATATGAGAGGACAAGTCCTTGTCATATCCAATACCAGTTCTTTTCTTGTTGTGGAGAAGCTGTTCCCAAGGTTTGATGATGGGCTTGGAAAGTGCAGACTGAGTTTCTGCATCTGCGTGTACAACTATTGCTTTATTGGGCACTGGATCTAAATGAACTTCAACAATATTGACTTGTTGTTTATGGGAGTCTGTTTCATTGTTCTGAACAGAAACATGTTCAGAATGATGATTCCTTTGTTTTAATTCTTCTTGCTGTAGCTGAGTTTCAAGTTGCAAAAAATCAATTTTCTCTTGTGCATTTTGTAGACAGACATAAATGTCTGTGAGAGAAACTTTGCTGACTTTTAATCTATCATGATTAGTAGACAATATCAGAGTTTTAAGGAACTCTAATACTTCACTGATTCTGGCCATTTTGTTTTTCTTCAATGTCTGATTTACACCTTAAAAATGAGCATCATGGCAAGGCCAGGAAGGCTGTACAAGCGCAGAATCTCTATTTTGCAATTTTAGAATCTTAGATAGAAACTAGCAATTCTTATATGTTGTACAAGGACTCGTGCAACAGGAAGAGCAATTAGCACAATTTTGGAATAGTCAAGTCTTCAAATCTTTGCATAGAAATTATCAAGTACACTAGCCCAACAGAAAGTGCAGGTTGTAATTTGGCATCAATTGCTCTACCATGAATTGTAAGAGAAAAGGGTATTCCTATTGAGTCTCATCCTTCAAAGCTTACTAGCAGCCTAGGTTCTAAGAACCGATACTTTGATTTTGATAAGCTAGGAGAGGTTACATCAATTATTACTTAAAACCCAAATAAAATCATTGATGTGAACTACTATCCTATGGAAACTTGAAAAGATTGAACTGAGATGCACTATGGAATCATTGTTGGAAGAGTTCTTTCATCTCACTTCCCTTAAACATTTGAGAATGTACGCAAGCGGGAAGTCGCTAACATTGCCTAAGTTGTTCGGGAATCTTACAAACTTTCGTGATCTTCACTTGACTGGCTACTCCAAGTTGAAAAGGCTACCAGATCATATGTTGGCTGCATTTCCGGGAAATCAACGTTCTGAAAGAGGAATTGGAAGAGTGGGGACAATCTCAAACACTGGACGCCACTGGTATGATGCTAGCCACAAGAATAAAACTGCTACCCGTCAGAAGGACCATACATGCTACCACGTTTCAGAGAGGAACCTGCGATTTTGCTACATGTTTTGCTTGATATGCCTGGCCTGCTATTTTTTACCATGTATACTCTGTTGGTCCTATTTTGGGTAGAAATATACTATCAAGCACGGGCAATATCAGTAGACGGTTATAGACCTGCTTTTATCACAATCAATGGTATCATCTATCTCATTCAGATATGCATATGGATTTACTCTTGGTGGAGCCCTAGTCCAGTTGTTGAGATCCTCTCCAAGTTATTCTTTGCAGGTGTCTCCTTCTTTGCAGCGTTGGGGTTTTTACTTTATGGTGGCAGACTGTTCTTCATGCTTCGATGTTTTCCAGTTGAATCAACAGGACGCAGAAAGAAGTTGCAAGAGGTCGGCTATGTTACTACAATCTGCTTTACTTGTTTTTTCATAAGATGCGTCATGATGTTTTTCTCTGCATTTGACAAAGGTGCAAACCTTGATGTTTTGGATCATCTGATCTTGAACTTCATGTATTACTTGATAGTGGAAATAGTTCCATCTTCACTTGTTCTCATAATAAAACTGCTACCCTGTTTCAGAGAGGAACCTGCGTATGTGCCCTCATTAGTGTCACCAAGTGCGAGGTTGTTTTGAGGCAAACATGGGGTGAAAACATAGCTTACGCCAACACTGACAGCAGGAATTTACAGGCTTGTATTATGATAATCACTCCATCTCTGTTTGTCGGTCAACTGAAACGTCAAGCCTTTGAAACGTCGAACATAATCTGGTCCAAATCAAGTCAAAATAATACAAGTGCAGAGTCTCACGACAAATATAGGCGCAATGGTAAAAAAGTACCAGAACTTGTTTATCTCAAACAGATCTTCACAACATCGAATCTCTCTTGCAGACAGAGAAGATTGCAGCCTGTTGAGGCAAAATCGGTGGCTCGTGTTTCAAGAAAGCAACAAACGTTGCGTTCCACTTGTTCCAAGAAAGCAGAAAGCCAACATTGTCATAAAATTTTACCGAACAACACTTTCATACCATTTGACTCCTCGATCAAACTTCTACCAAATTCTAAGAGAGCATTTTGTCAGCATTTCAAGGATCGACGACAGTTAGAAGAGAGTTCACGAATCACATTAAATAAATCAAGTCCTTATGAATATGTCCAATATAATAACACCTCCTGCGGTGCACTTTGAACTTTGAAGCCATCAAACAGAATGATAACTAGTGGATGATTGGCATACGACATGAGAATAAATCTTTGACAGAAATAAGATCTCCCTCGTCTCTGCCATATGGAAACGCTCCAGCATCTGCCAAAACACAGATAATCCTTTTCCAGTGAGATCTTGAGCAGACATTATAAAACCACAAGTTTAATAACTACTTTGTCACAATATTGCATGCCTATCGACGGATTTTGGAACCCTTCGAACTCTGGTCTGACATGTGGTGATATATATATCGGAAAGTATGGAAGTTTATTTTTATATATATCAGAAAGCATAAAAGTGTATCTTACGCCAACAACACCATTGTTCAAATGCTTCTCTCTGAAAAACTCGAGAATCTGCAGTTAAAGCCGAAACGAACCCAAGCGACCGCCGTCAACATACACTTCTTAGGCCGAGAATCATCTGCAGAACGATACTTGTTCTCAAGACAACTCCGGTAGGAAAATGGGCAGACCCACTTAAACAGAGGTTGAGAAACCAAATAGATAGGTAAAAAAATGCTTACTACAACTACCAGTAAACGACATGCACACAAAACCGATTCAGGTTCAGAGAAAGAAACTATGACCCAACAAAAAGCCTTGAGTTATACACAATAGCATTTAAGCTGAGATAAACAGAGGCACGACACATATCCAGATAGTTGGTGGAATGAGACGTAGCAAGGGATGACTACGAAACTTCCCCTAATGGTTAAGAGCATTTGCTGTCCCAACCCATTGGGTCCTTCATCATTCAACACTGTATCTCATTGGTAGCGAGGATGGACGAATCGATGGTTCACGCGGGTTCGGATGAAGCTTTATGCATACAATGCTCTGTTCTGACAAATGCTCTGGAGCAGCGTTCAAATGAGTAACACATTCAATGTGTATTCCTGTGTGGAGGCACCATACAGTGTTCAGCATTCAAGGCAGAGAGCCCAGAGAAAATACCAGGTTAGGGGTGTCAAAACTGAAATATGGGAAAAACAGGAAAATAGGTAGAAAATGGAGTTACAAAGGCAGGAATACTAAAAATAGGACCTGCTCATAAAGACCATAAAACAAATGGCTTAAAGAAATTATGTAGGGCAGGAATACGCCTGCTCTGATACCATGTTAAACACACATGGGCAACAAAGGAATCTGAAGGATAAAACATGAGTACGATTTTTTTATTAACAAGAGATATACATTTATAGTACATTATGTGACCGTTGGGTTCCACATCCCAAGGTCTCTTAGACTCCTTTTGTCTATTCGGCTTCCACATTAACCCATTGAGGATTAGGTGTCCAACATCTTTATTAACCAAACAATAATACAAAAATTGTTCATCCCAACTCATGAAATGGATGGAACAAATGAATTCTTCCTCAAATAATGAATATTCAATTTTAGCAATCTTGATGAAGGTGTAACAATTTTTACATTGACTTTCAACTATATGTATATGAAGTTGCAGTAAAATATGTTATAGGTAACAACAAACTCCATTAACCATTTTCTCAAAATCTATAAACCACGTTTTGCTGAAATTTTGCAAGTAGATTTCTACTATATTAATGTTTCTATGATCAAAAAATTGGATCGTTTTGATGCACGGATCATGAGATATAAAAAAAATGGTTGTAGGTGATATTGCATGATTTCCGAAATTTTATAAACTAATTTAACTTGAAATTATCTGGGTTTGTGTATTTTAATGATACCTCTTTGTTATCCAGAAATCACAAGAATTCAGTTCATAGTTTTAAAGATATACGCCAATCAATTTCTGCACTGTATAAAAATGAAATTGTATGCCTTAAATGAGAAAGAAAGTAGAAAACATTCATCATGTGTAGCAATTACTCCCTGAAACTGGAGAATTAGCATGCCCTCATGCAATGCTAGAAAACAAATTGAGGTGGTTGCTACCATCTATTGAAATCTATGCTTGGTGTAAAACAACATGGAATAAGGGAGGTGTTGAGAATGAATAAGAAGATCAATGGATGATAAAGAATATTAATGGCATGGTCATAATAAATAAATAAATAAATAAATGAAAGGAACATTCCCCCAAACTGAAAAAATCTATGTCTTTGAAAAATGGGAAGTGGTAAAGATGCAGAATGAATGATGATAAATAATGCTCAATGGATTTTCATGAAATTCTCCTAAATTTATAATAAATCAGAAAATTATGCTATTTTACCTCAAGTTTTACCTCCAAAAAAAATGTGGAATGACATGTATGGACTGACATTTATTGAAGCTGATGTAGGCCGAGTTGATGCTAAAAGTGATGCAAAAGGTGGAATCCAAGCAAGCACATCATGTCTGAACAATTGTTTGCGTTCGCAAGTTTCTCGAGCCTCTTCTGTTAGTTGCAATAGTGTGGTCGTGTTGCGAATAGAATTCCACCCATACTTGTTGTTCTCTTGTAAACAATTCACTATTCGGCATGCAATTTTCTTAAATCCATTGTGTTAGTTTTGAATAGCAACAGATAAGATGCATGCAAGAATTTCAATGAGAAAAACTTTTTTATAAATGCAATACTAATATTTTGTCAAATCAAAGAGTTCATTAATTATATCACATGCTATCCCATAATGCATACATTCCCCCCTCCAATTGGAAAAGAGATTCCATGACCATAAAACATATGAAAGGTATTGTGTTGATGGCAAGGAAAGGGAATGAACAATACGGTAGTAAATGAAGCAGAGTACACATATCAATGATAGGATGATGAGAGGTATGGTTATAATGAGAGAAGAGTGTGTACACATAGTTATGAATAAGAGAAAGGACGCTATGAATTGATGATAAGTTATGCGAAAAAAAAAAGGATAGCAATATCCCAAAAAGATGCTTTGCTAACGGTATTCTAGCTGAAAATGATGCGATTGATTGGAAAACAATTTCTCATGTGTAAAGGTTTAAAACAGGGAAAAATTAAGGAAATAACTTCTCCGATAAAAAGAGAGAATAAGTAAAGGGTATTATAGTAATAATTGACGATAAGATATAACTTCAATACCATAAGCAGAGCCTCTGCTGCCAGCAGGCGTCCATAGCCTCGGCAGGGTTGCTTTTTAACCTGTATGAGCCAAGATCCTCAATTTATAAATGGAGAGTTCTAGTGCTGTTCTACAGAAGAGATCAGTGTGTTGGCGTGGTAACCAGATAACCACATTGCCATTCACTGGGATGTAGCAAAAGTGATCAGGTCGGCTCGTGATGAGACCTCATGTTCCAAGGATATTTTGGCTATCCAATGGATCATAACCCTGGTGTGGTGGCCATAGTGGGAATGTCACTTCGCTACATCCTTATGAACATGGTAGGCTGGCTCTTAATGAGACCCCCTATCCTCTATCTGTAGGCAAAATTTTGCTGTTATTACACATTTTTATGATAAATAGAGGGAGGCTTAGTACTCCTTAAGAGTAGGGATGGTGGAAGAAGTTGAACATGTCAATAGAAAAAAATATACCCATAATCTCATTTATTATAGACAGAGAAGATTATAACCAGGAAGGGTGGAACTAGCATGGTATTAAGATGATCAATCAATATCATGTACAACCGAAAACAATGCAGTAAATTAGTATATAGATAATTGTGTCCCTTTTGAAAAGAATCTATCATTAAGGAGTTGTCTTGTTAAAGATCATAACGTGAATGATATTAACTCGCTTCAATAGAATCCATAATTCTTGTCCTCATAAAAGTAGTGTATTTCATGCCATGAAAGGGAATCAGTAAAATGTGGTTGAGATGAACTAGGAATAATCCCACAAGAGGAAGGAATGGTTGTTCTCGAAAATACTCCCAAAGTGTTGTTCCCTTGAAGAAACAACAAAAACACTCGAAAAAGTGTTGTTCCCTTTAGGGAACAACAAAAACACTCGAAAAAGTGTTGTTCCTTGTAGGGAAAAGCAAAGGAAAATACACGCAAAAGTGTTGTTCCCTATAGGGAACAACAAAGAAAATGCACGCCAAAAAGTGTTGTTCCCTATAGGGAACAACAAAAAATGCACACGAAAAAGTGTTGTTCCCTATAGGGAACAACAATTGTTCCCTGTAGGGAACAACAAAGAAAATGCACAAAAAAAGTGTTGTTCCCTATAGGGAACAACAAAAAATGCACACGAAAAAGTGTTGTTCCCTGTAGGGAACAACAAAAAAATGCACACAAAAAAGTGTTGTTCCCTGTAGGGAATAGGAAAAAATGCACACGAAAAAGTGTTGTTCCCTGTAGGGAATATTAAAAAAATGCACACGAAAAAGTGTTGTTCCCTATAGGGAATAGCAAAAAATGCACATGAAAAAGTGTTGTTCCTGATAGAGAACAACAGCTGTTCCCTATAAGGAACAATAAAGAAATGCACTCGAAAAAGTGTTGTTCCCTATAGGGAACAAAAAAAATGCACACAAAAAAGTGTTGTTCCCTGTAGGGAACAACAAAAAAATGCACGCAAAAAAATGTTGTTCCCTACAGGGAACAACAACTATTCCATGTAGGGAACAACAAAAAAATACACACGAAAAAGTGTTGTTCCCTATAGGGAACAACAGTTGTTCCCTGTAGAGAACAACAAAAAATGCACATGAAAAAGTGTTGTTCCCTATAGGGAAAAACAAAAAGAAAACAGGGAGAGAAAAACGCAGACAAGCAATCATATTTACAGCTACAAACAAATAGAAAAATAGAGAAAAGCAATCGTATTTACAGAAAAAAGAAAGAAATAACTTTTTACAGAAATGAAGCTGCCGAAGGATTTCCTTCTGCAACTGAAACTTGCATGGTGGGGTCCTCATTGTTCAATTACCAATGGAGCGGAAACTACAATTTGAAGGAAGTAACACCTGAAACACAAAAACATAAGAGAAATCAGAAAAGAAACAACACTTTATTTAAAAACAATATATAAATAAATGAATTAAGTTACAACAACTATGATGTTATTTCCTAAGGGAATATCAATCTGTCAATGGGAAAAAAATGATCTCTTGGAAAAATGTATTGGCAGCAGTGACATGAATCTTCAAATGGAAATCAATTCTTCATTTCTTCTATTATGAATCCGTTAGGTAATGAATTGGATGAAATGCCCTTGTTTCATTAAAATTTCTTTCAAGAATCGCTCGTCCATAAATTGACCTTCTTTATTCTCCTAAGACCTACAAAAAACGAGTGTCTACCTGCAATAAAACATTAAATCATGGAGAAAGAGAGGTGATCGGGCTCCCCTAATCCAAGAATTATGAAAAAAACTAACAAGTAGTTACTCTGTAAAACAAATCCATGGAAAAAATAACAAAGTAAAATTTATTTGTCACCTGCGGGAGAGCAGTGGTCGACCATACTAACCAGCAGTGTTTTAATCACAACTCCTTTGTTTTTGGTCCGATTCAAGTGATTCAAAAGCCAAATGAGAGCTAATTCAAAGATATATTACCAATAGAAACAGGTTTTAAAAATTCAATGATATGATATGTCAATTTTACTTAGAACAACTTGCATAACGGAGTCATTTTCGATTTCCCCACTTAGAACAACAGTGGATATTTTAAGCATAGATTTTTCGTTTGATGACAAATTCGAATGATTCAAATTGGAAATGAAAGTATATTCATTTATTTATCTCCAATAGAAATAAATTTTGAAAACAAAAGGAATTGATGGGTCAAATACTCTAGTGAACAACGGGAAAAACAGAGTTTTAAGAGTGTTGATTTACGGTAAACAATCAGTATTTTGGTCATAACTTTCTCATACGATATCGAAAATGAGTGATTAAAATTGCCTTGTAAACTAGATTCATAGGGGAATATACTGTAGAAACAAGTTTTCAAAATATAGTCATTTAGGCCTCCAAAAACTAACTGTCCCAACTTTGTTCCTGAGCTGCCTACTAGACACCTAGTCAATGTTTTGGTTATAAATTTTTCGTTTCAAATCCAAATTGAGTGATTAAAATTGGGTTGGAAATTAGACATAAAGGGCTACTTAGGATAGAAACAGGTTTTAAAAATATAGTCATTTAGGCCTCCAAAAACTGACTGTCCCAACTCTGTTCCTAAGCTGCCTACTAGACACCCTGTCAATATTTTGGTTATAACGTTTTCATTTCAAATCAAACTTGAGTGATTCAAATTGGGGTGGAAAGTATACATCAAGGGCTACTTAGAATAGAAATATATTTTAAAAATATTCTCTTTTGGTCCTTCAAAACATGACTGTCCCGACTATGTTTTTAGAAATTTCATCAAGCCCACAAGCCAAAAAATATGATATTCAAGAATTTTTTCCAAATTGGTGATAAAAATGAATATGAGTGTTTGTAGAACTATTATTTCCATTATAATTCATATACATACACAAATAAATTAAAACATTTATCACTAATGTTGATTTCCACAGCGTGTTGCAACAAAAAACAACTATTTTTACATTAAAACAAAATGTATTTATTTGTCCTTATTTATTTTATTTTTTACACTAACCTACTCTGATTTGAAAAATGAATATGATTACGTATAAGAGTACTTCCAGTGGAACCATTTTCGAAATAAGGCTTCAAGTATGTACATACCCAAATTTGAAAAATGCATGTTAATAAATATTAGGGTATGAGAAGCCAACTTCCCTTGAAAAGATGGTGTCAAAAATTGTTGAAGTATGGAGTGATGCTGCAAACAAATGATGGAGTGAAACCAATCTTCAATATATCCTTTACTTTCTTGATTTCCCATAGCCATCATATCATGAAGTTCTTGAGCTTTTAAAACGACTTGTTGATGCAGACTAGAAGAAACCTCATTTTCTTCCATAACTTCTACAATTTTTGAACTTGAAACATTCTGAATCTCAATATAAGTTTTCTCCAATGGTGCATGTGAGATAGAATGGGTGGGAAGGGTGGATAAATTTTGCAGTTCAACACTGTAAGCATGTTGTACTGGTTTATTATGGTGAGGGTGTGGAATGAGTTGAGCAGGAAATTGTGTAGGGAATGGAGCATTTTGATGATGTAGTTGATTGGGTTGAGTGGATGATTTTGATAGGCAAGCAAGATGTTGTGGAAGAGCTGGTGAAGAATATGGAGGATGTGTTTGTGCAAAAATGCATGTTAATAAATATTAGGGTATGAGAAACCAACTTCCCTTGAAAAGATGGTGTCAAAAATTGTTGAAGTATGGAGTGATGCTGCAAACAAATGACGGAGTGAAACCAATCTTCAATATATCCTTTACTTTCTTGATTTCCCATAGCCATCGTATCATGAAGTTCTTGAGCTTTTAAAACGACTTGTTGACGCAGACTAGAAGAAACCTCATTTTCTTCCATAACTTCTAAAATTTTTGAACTTGAAACATTCTGAATTTCAATATAAGTTTTCTCCAATGGTGCATGTGAGATAGAATGGGTGGGATGGGTGGATAAATTTTGCAGTTCAACACTGTAAACATGTTGTACTGGTTTATTATGGTGAGGGTGTGGAATGAGTTGAGCAGGAAATTGTGTAGGGAATGGAGCATTAAGATGATGTAGTTGATTGGGTTGAATGGATGATTTTGATAGGCAAGCAAGATGTTGTGGAAGAGCTGGTGAAGAATATGGAGGATGTGTTTGTGCTACAAGATGAGGGAGAGTAGTCATGTAATCATAAGATGAACCATGACAAACTTGTAGACAAGATTTGTGGGGATTATATTGAGATGGACATGGCTGCCCTAACACATGAGTATTCCATAATGGATTACGCAAGTAGGAGAATGGAGAGGAAGTGTTTTGAACCATACCTATAGGCCATGATTTCCATGGTTTTGACCTTGTTGTAGCTTCCTCATATCTTTGATATGCTACTTCCATCTTAGATAAGGAAGAACAACTATCTATGGGATGTTCCTTTCGGTAATGAGGGAAAAACACTTCTTCAATTTCTTGATTTTTCTGAACTTGCAAAACATCCAATTTTGAATTTAGAGAGCTAATAAAATCAACTTTAAAATTTTCAAATAAAACATTGATTTCAACGCTTATGTCTCCTTATGTGATTTGGAAAAGAAAGAAAAAATTCTCTAGAATTCTTAACAGCCTTGGAGATTCCTCTTGAATACCTTATGCACAATTCACAAACATCATCATATGACAACTGAAAACATCACCTTTTCCTATCACACTTATGAGTTCTAAAAATTCATTTTTGATTCCTTTGAGTAGGAGTGTTTTTAAGATCTCTTTTTCCAAATACTTGTGCTTTGATTTTTGAAGGTTGTATCGAAATAAATCCACATAGTCCTCCAAGCTTTCATCTTCCCCTTGTATCATATCGAAAATGTATTCATTGTCCTTGCAATAGTCCTGGTACTTCTTCAAGAATATGTTTTTCATGTCCTCCCATGTTTGGATGCAGTTCCCACCAAGATTCATGAACCATCGAAGAGCTGCTCCTTTTAGAGTAAGAGGAAACACTTTCAACCTTTGATCATTAGTATAATAATCATATCCTCTACAAAGTATTTCAAACTCAAATAAAAATGTATCTGAGTCTTCCTTTGCCAAACCATGAAAATTTGGTAGAGAAGATGGGGGAATTATGTGCATTTGTGTCACTCCTCCTAGATCTTTGATAGGGAATTCAACAGTAGAAATGTGAACCATTTCTTACCATAATAGAAGATGTTTTTCATGTGTTTCTTTGAGGCTCCTCCTTCAAATGTTCCTGTCAATTGGATAGTGAAATGGGTGGTGCTTACATCACCACTCGAGTGGAATTATGAGATTTTTTCAGAAATTCTACCTCTAAAATTTCTTCTTCCATTCCTATGCAATTCTGCTGAAAAGAAGGTGGAGGAGCAAGCACTTTACTTGCTCGTTACACAGGTTCTTACCTTCCATTTTTAATACCCAATTCTTTCACAACAGATAAACATCACACACCTACTTCAACTTCTATGCAATTGTGCTCAAAAGCAGACAGAGGAGTAAGCACTTTACTTGCTCATTACGTAGGTTCTTACTTTCCGTTTTTAATACCAATTCTTTCCCAGCAACAACTATCAAACATACATCACTTTCTGTGAAATGGCAACACTCTCCTCAGCAGCGGCACCAAAATGTTAGGTGCTAAAAGGTGTCTTTTAAAACTCCTAATTGCCTCACATTAATTATCAACCTAGGTAAGTCTTTTTGTTTCAAGAGTGTACACAATATGTGCAAGCTATAAATCCAGAGAGTAATGCTTTTTAAGTTGAACTATAAAACTTGATACAAGAGTAACTGGATGCAATCATAAAACTCAAATTGCAATTGTTAAAAGAAATATTACATCTAAGCATCAAGACTTAATCCTCTGCTGAAATCATAATCAAATCTCACACAAACAATTCAATTGACAATAGCATCAACCGAGAGCATAGTAGCAATAACCAATCTCTTCTTAGCTGATTCAATCTAAATCACACTCAATCTCAACTAAGCAATCCAAATAGAAATGATGTCAACCGAGAGTTCAATAGCGATAACCAAACTCTTACAGTTGATTAAATCAATAGGATTCACTGTCTTAACGGCTAAATAATTTAATCTACAAGAAGCATAAATAGAATCAAATGACAAAGCTGCGAAGCACATAAGGTCAGAATTAAAGAAAGGTAAACTAACTGCAATACATGAAATCGGAAAATAGCAAACAAGATAAACTAGCAGAGAATGGAAAAACATCAAACCAATTAAACTTGCATGAATTAGAAAGATATAACACAGAGAATCGCAGTTTGATCCACCAGGGGCCGGGCCCTAGCCACCAACGAATACTGTTGAGCTACTTCAAAGAATATGAATGAACAACAATGTAGATTATGTATTAACCATTGAATTCAATCCTCATTACAGCACGATGCATCCTTCAGAATAACATTCTGTATATTACAATTGAAGTCCCCAGCGAAAAGTTAAATCTCTCCATTATATCTCCTCCTATCTTATCCTATCTATCTCTAATATAATCTCTAACCTCTAATAGTCCATCCCCTCTTTGATCTGTATTCTCATTTAAAGACATAGAGAGCAGAGAGAAGTTACAACAAATATGATTACAAAATGATTCCCATTACAAAATTGTATTGTTCACAACAAATTGATCAGCAAGATCATATCTGAAATATCTTTCCATCAGCATTCAACAGGAACAGATCAAATTTGGTATTGCAAATGACATAATTTAGAAACTGGCCACAACAACGAATATGAGAAAAATGTCTTCCGAGAACCTTCCGTTTCTCTTAATACGTACCAAATTTGGGAAAAATTCTCATTACAACACTAATTTGGTCCGTACGGAACAAAACCCATGTTTCACATTTTTCAGATTCTTCTCCATTTGCCAGAAACATCCAATGAAAAATTGTCACTTCTTATTCCAGCGAATTTCTGAGTTGGAATATTTAATGATGAGTTGGAGATCAAATCTGCAATCTGGAAAATGTCTTAGAGGCTAAAATGGTGAGTGATGTTACAACAAATTTATTAATAAACCATCATTGGTAAAATCATGCATAATAATCATCAATTTATTAAAAATAAAGGAGAAGAAATAATATTTATCCATAAGAGCGTAAATAATTATAAAATGGAATTATATGATAAACCATGATAAATGACGTGATAAAGAATGGTAGAAATGGATGAAATAGACGTTAAAGAGTGATAATAATAATGACAAACTAGTGGCCAAACAACTTCCAGGTCTAGAAGCTTCATGAATGGAAGTCTGGTAAATGGTTAGGAAAGATAGAGTTGAGAGGGACTGTTTGGGCTCCTTTCCCCTATTAAAATGGAATAAACCAAAAGGGATAAGGCCTCTCCCATAATAAGAGGATCCATTTCCCCTCTCTCAAGCTATATAAACTCCTCATTTTCCAACCTCAGCTAGTTAATGAAAGGGTTAGAATAATCTGCAAAATCTTGATAGCTAAGACAACTCTTAAGAGCCTTAGCCTTCTAGTTTTTGTTTGTAAAGGGAGAATAAGCTTGTAGTTTGTTTGTTTTGGAGCGAAGAGGAAGAAGCCTTGAACTTCCATTTTTTTGAGGTGAATCATGAGATGATAACAATGGTGCTGGAACCCGGACACGTCGAAGAAAACCTGTAATGCTAAGGCAAAGGTTGTACTTTCCTTTTTGTCATAATAATACAAATGATATTTTGTTTCCTATATCAATTGCATATGTTAGTTGGTAGCTTAAGACTCCTTAGCCTCTTAAATAGGCTGAATATATTGTATGCTATCATGTGTGATTTATTTGCTTGTCTATTTGTTCCAGGTGCTTGATCGACATTAAGAAGTTGATGGTTGGAGCAAAGACACAAGGACTTCGTCAAACAAGGATTAGCGGTACAAGAGCTAGGATCTTATTCATTCTCAATCTAAGGGAACTTATGTTAGATTGTCTTGTTTGTGGCTAGACCCTATCCCCTAGGCTAGAGGGATTGTCTCTGTCCACAAAGAGAATCTTCCTACTCCACAACAATGCCCCAACTACATTTCAGAGGGCCATACTTAGTATTTTTGTTGATTTAATAAACGAGGGACTTGTAGTTTACATGGATGACTTAACCTCGTATGGGAACGAATTTGACCAAGCGCTATAGACGTTAGAGAAGGTTTTGGAATGATGCATTGCAACCAAGTTGTGTTTAAGTAACTTAAAGTGTCACATGATGATGACAGAAGACGTAATCCTAGGACACTGCATTTCTGCGGCTTGGATACAGGTAGATGCAACGAAGATAGAGGTAATTCTCCTACTACCTACACCCTGTACTCAGACGGAGGTACGTGGCTTCCTCGGATATGTAGGTTACTATCATAGGTTCATAAAAAAAATCACAAATTTTTGTGCCTTTGTATGCTTTAACGAGAAATGTTGAATTTAAATGCTCTGATAAATGTGACACTGCTTTTACAGATTTGAAGAAATTAGTTTTGACTACACCAATATTGTGTGGACCCAAATGGGAGCTATGCTTTAATATCTCTACGGACGCGTCAGATGCAGCAATAGGTATTGTTCTTGTCCAAGAGGAGGACAGAAAGCCTTATGTTATTTACTATATCAGCAAAAATCTCACTGTTGCTAAACTTAATTATACAGTAACAGAAAAGGAATTTTTAGTTGTTGTTTATGACATAAATAAATTTAGACATTATATAACTGACTATCAAGTTTTTCTGTATACTGATCATTCTGCCATTAGATATTTATCTAACAAACCAATTACAAATGGACGAGTGACTCATTGGTTGTTACTTTTGTAAGAGTTTGATATCACCATTAAAGACCGTCCAGGGAAGGAAAACCCAGTCGCAGATTTTCTGTCTAGGGTTCCAAAGATAAATGATTCGCTAGTAGTGGATGACCATTTTCCTGACGAACATTTTTTTCGATAACAGTTAAAACACCATGGTATGTAGATGTAGCAAACTATATAACGGTAGGAAAGCTGCCCAGACACTTGACAGCAAGGGAAAGGAAACTGATTGTCTAGTGCAGCGCTCGATTTTATTAGATTGGTGGATGCCTTTTTCATACATGGTCTGATATGTTCATATGCAGATGCATTCATGGAGATGAAATCTATGACATCCTGAAGGCCTACCATGACAAGCCTTGCAGAGGAAACTTCGCAGATCGCAGAACTGAGCATAAAGAACTATAGACAGGATATTATTGGCCCACCATTTTTAAAGACGCTAAGAAATATGTCTAGGCTTGTGATGGCTTCCAGAGGATGGGCCATCCTGGTCAATCTGACGAAATGTCGTTGCAACCCCAATTGGTAATAGAACCTTCCAAATGATGGGCATTTGATTTTGTTGGCCCATTTCATCTGCCATCAAACCAAAATGCCTACATACTAGTTGCTATAGACTATGTAACAAAGTGGGTAGAAACAATAGCTTTTCCAAGAGCTATGGAAGAAGCTGTAATTAATTTCCTTTTCGAGTTATTTGTGCGGTATGGTTTACCTAGGGAAGTGATAACAGATGGAGGAGGGAAATTTGTAGGACATAAGATTACATCCACTCTATAGAACCACCACATCACACATAGAGCCACTTCCTCGTATCACCCGCAGGCGAACGGGAATGTTGAGAGCACTAATAAGGTCATCGAAGTAATTTTGACCAAGGCAGTTTCGACACATCGACGGGATTGGGCTGCTATACTGCCAGAGGCCTTGCGGGCTTATCGTATAACTTGGCGAAATACTACTAGATATTCTCCATACCAACTTGTATTTGTCAAAGAACCCATCTTTCCTATTGAATTTGAAATAAAGACTCTCAGAACAGCCAGGAAGTGGGACTGGATTTGGCAGAGGCCCAAACTAAATGACTTCAACAAATAAATGAATTGGATGAAGCTCGCCTACTTGCTCTACAACACACTACAATTATTCAGTAGCAAAGGGATAAGTGGCACGATAGTCTTATTAAAAAGAAGATGTTTCAGAAAGGAGACTGGGTGCTCCTTTATGATTCCAAATTTCAAGACTTTCTAGGTAAGTTACAGACAAGGTGGCTTGGCCCATATGAAATTAAAGAGGTGCGCAACAATGACACTCTCACTCTGATCACCATTGATGAGTATGGTTATTCTTTCCGGGTGAATGGACATCGGGTACGTCTTTATCATAAACCACTCACCAAAGAGTCCTTTTGGCAACACGTACATGATGATCCCACTATGCAAATTTTAGTTGCATGGATTAATGGCCCGACAACTTTACTCTCAAAAAAACTTATCTCTCTTCAGTTGTAAATAATGCATATATTTTTCTTACAATTGGTGTAGAAATTCCCACTGTAGATCAACAGATTATGCAATATACTAAAGCAAAATACAAGATTTACATCTACAACAAACTTTGCGGAAGCTTAATCGAATATGAGCAATATCAATAAGAACACATATAATTGAGAATTAGAAAGCAATCACACATGAACATAGAAGAATACTTTGGGAAAAGCCTCAACCTAAAACCCCAATCCGGTATTATCATACAAGTGGAAAATATAGTCCGGATTACAAAAAGAATCAGCTCACAAGCTATCCTGCTCTCTCTGCAATCCCTCTGCTACTCATAGACAGTCAAAGGCTTCTCACAAACCTTCTCCTCTGTCCTCCAAGCCTCCTATTTCCTTGCGCAGTTTTTCCTGGGGTCCAGTGCTTCCACAAGTGTGAATTCCCACCTCACACTGCTCACTTGGCTTAGAAATAATTGCACAAACCTAAAGGAGATGAATCCTTCTCCATGGATGAGTTTCCTTTATAGGAAAAATCCATCCAACTGATAGTACATTGTCCCTCCTCTGATCTCAACTGGGTCTCTGTCTGAACTGACATGCATGAGTTATTTATGAGAGAATATTCAGTTATCTGAAGTGTAGCAGTTACATGCATGCAAGCATTAACTAACTGAACTCACAATTAATTCAACAAACTGTTTGAATTAATCTAACTGGACTTGACTCAGTTAACTGAGCCAACTAATTACAACTCAATATTACAACTCATCCTTATCTCTTTAGCTGATGGATAAATTCCTCAATCAATAGAGAAACTGTTGCATGTGTTCACATAAACTTCATGTTTGATTTTCTACAACTAATTAACTCATGGTGAATTAATTAATTCTTTTACAAACAGCTGGTAAGATCAAATTTGAATTTTTACTTCTCTATTTTATTTTAGGGACTAACTAAAACAGGAATCTATCCCGAACTGCTAAAAATAGATTGCTATTTTTAGCACTTCCATTTTTCATTCCTTATTGCTCAATCCAGCACTGGTATCCGAACTGCTATTTATAGCAGTGCTATTTTTAACAATTCTATTTTTAGCATTTCTTGTTGTCATTTTCAACTCTCCCTCTCAACTAGAAAGACTTCAACTCGAACCCAATCTTGAACCTTCAGAATGTTCTGCATGCAACACTTCTACCAAGTGTGGTTGCTCCTGCAACTCTAGAAACAAAAAGAACTCTTAATTGATCTCTCTGTTGGGCTAGAAGCATCCTCTACTGTTGAAGCTCCATCTGCCGTTGACAAGTGCTCCCTTTCTGACCTCTGAGCTGCTGCAACACTCCATGCATCTCTCACCATTTCACATCTCTCTGTGCCATCCTGCACTGGTGCAACACTCTTGTGCCTCTCACATTGTTGCAGCTTGTTAGCTCTGCACAGTCTTGGGATTCTTGCATTGTAGCTCTCTCTGCCACTCCATCTGCACTTGTCTCTACCCACTCAGCCAGTCCTGCTACTCCTCATTGGGGCTCCCGTAGCAAGGTATAATCAAAGAGGTTGGGTACCTCAAGGATCCTGCCCCTATTTTAGCCTAATTTGGACAATCACTTCACATCGCCCCACCCCACACCTGGAGGTATGGATGCATGTGATCCCTCTGCCCACTTGGCTCGAAATTTCCTCCTACTGGAAGTCTCTGCATGAGTGGATGCCTCCACTCTGTCTCCTCTTGGCTTCCCCAGCTGTGGCTGCTCCACAACCTCCTAAAGCTGCTTCACCAATTGTGGCTCCTCTACAATTGTCTGAGACTTCTTTTGGCGTTGCACATTGAGAGTTAATTTACTCTCCCTTTTAACCACCAAATATCTAACCTTTTCCTTGCTCCTCAAGGCTTTGCATGCATCTTGTACCTCAAGTGCATATAGGTTCTTGGCTAGCACACCAATCTATTTCATCTTTCCCACCGTCACAAAATTTTCTTAAAAAGAGCTGATTTTAAATCAGTGATATCTCCCTCATATGACCTCTGATTAAGATGATTTTTTTTTGGAATTTGGCTCTTTTTCTGCAAGGAATCTAGATCTACTATTTGTTTCTGAAAATTTTGCACAAAATTTTTTAGATCTGCTCTGAAAACTCGCGGCCCATTTTTTTTTTTTACTTCGAATTCTCTTATTTGTGTATATTGTTCTCTGCTTTGATCACCTTTGCTCCGATACCATGTAGAATTTTTCTACAAAACCTCGCTCCGATACCATGTAGAAATTCCCACTATAGATCAACAGATTATGCAATATACTAAAGAAAAATACAAGATCTACTTCTATAACAAACTTTGCGGAAGTTTAATCGAATATGAGTAAGATCAATAAGAACACATATAAATAAGAATGAAAAAGCAATCACACATGAACACAAAAAAATACTCTGGGGAAAGCCTCAGCCTAAAACCCCAATCCTGTATTATCATACAAGTGGAAAATATAGTCTGGATTACAAAAAGAATCAACCCACAAGCTATCCTACTTTCTCTATAATCCCTCTGCTGCTCATAGACAATCAAAGGCCTCTCACAAACCTTCTCCTCTATCCTCCAAGCCTCCTATTTCCTTGCACAGTTTTTCCTTGGGTCCAATGCTTCCATAAGTGTGAATTCCCACCTCACACTACTCACTTGGCTCAAAAATAATTGCACAAACCTGAAGGAGATGAATCCTTCTCTATGGATGAGTTTCCTTTATAAGAAAAATCCATCCAACTGATAGTACACTATCCCTCCTCTGATCTCAACTGGGTCTCTGTCTGAACTGATATGCATGAGTTATTTATGAGAGAATATTCAGTTATCTGAAGTGCAACATTTACATGCATGCAAGCATTAACTAACTAAACTCACAATTAATTCAACAAACTATTTGCATTAATCTAACTGGACTTAACTCAGTTAACTGAGCCAACTAATTACAACTCAATATTACAACTCATCCTTATCTCTTTAACTGATGGATAAATTCCTCAATCAATGGAGAAACTGTTGCATGTGTTCACATAGACTTCATGTTTGATTTTCTACAACTAATTAACTCATGGTGAATTAATTAATTATTTTACAAACAGCTGGTAAGATCAAATTCGAATTTTTACTTCTCTATTTTAGTTTAGGGACTAACTAAAATAGGAATCTATCCCGAACTGCTAAAAATAGCATTGCTATTTTTAACACTTCCATTTTCATTCCTTGTTGCTCAATCCAGCACTGGTACCCAAACTGGTATTTTTTAGCACTTCTATTTTTAGCATTTCTTGCTGCCATTTTCAACAATTGGTTGTAATTTAATTTAGATAGGCATCACTATGTAAGTACGGTGATTTCTCTTTTTTTTTGGTATGTTTAATAATTGTTGTTCAATCAATTGAACAACTGTTGTTCAGTAGAATGAACAAATTTGATTTCTTTTTGATTTGTTTAATAATTGTTGTTCAATCAATTGAACAACTGTTGTTAAATCAATTGAACAACTGTTGTTAAATCAATTGAACAATTGTTATTCAATCAATTGAACAGATGTTGTTCAGTAGAACTGACAACTCTGATTTCTTTTTTAGTATGTTTAATAATTGTTGTTCAATCAATTGAATAGTTGTTGTTCAGTCAATTGAACAACTGTTTTTCAGTAGAATGAACAGCTCTAATTTCTTTTTGGTGTGTTTTCTGTTCAATCAATTAAACAACTGTTGTTCAGTCAATTGAACAGCTATTGTTCGGTAGAATTAACAACTCCAATTTCTTTTTGGTGTGTTTTTTGTTCAATCAATTGAACAACTACTGTTCAGTTAATTGAACAACAACTGTTCAGTAGAACGAACAACTGTGATTTCTTTTTTGTGATCAATAATTGTTGTTCAATCAATTGAACAATTGTTGTTATGTCAATTGAACAACCACTGTTCGGTAGAATGAACAACTGTGATTTATTTTTTGTGATCAATAATTGATGTTCAATCAATTTAACAATTGTTGTTTAATCAATTGAACAATTGTTGTTAAGTCAATTGAACAGTTGGTGTTTGGTAGAACGAACATTCGTGATTTCTTTTTCTTGTGATCAATAATTGATGTTCCAATAACCACACAATTGTCGTTCAGTTTTAGAGAAACCATTTTTTTTTCTCCCATGCTTTCCTATCAAATCCATCTTTTTGGATTGTGAATTTGTACCCAAGTTAAAGGAAAAACATTAACATTAATACCATTATGACTTGTTGATGGTTATCTTTATTCCGAAACTGACCCAGTTCACCTATATAATGACTGGCTGGATATCTTCTCTTTGGACATATCATAAAATGATTCACTATCTTAATACCATGCTAGTTTATTTTTCACACTTTCAATTGATAATTCCCTCTGGTATGATGATATATGGATAAAATAATAACTTTCATTGGCATTTTTTTACTTCTTCCGCTGTCCCTCACTCTTAAGGGGTAAATGAGCCTCCCTCCCTTTACTAAAAAAATATGGAAATATGGAAATACAATACAAATCTTCTTAAAGAGGATAGGGGGTCTCATTACGGGCCAGCCTACCTAATCATAAGGATGTAACAAGTGAAATTCCATTATGGCCACCACACCAGGGTAATGACCTTCTAGATAGTCAAAACTGTCAAAAGGACAGGAGGTCTCATCACTTGCTGGCCTGATCACTTTGTTATATCCTTGTGAATGGCACTATGATTATCTTGTTACCACACCATGTTTTGGAGAATTTGGTATCTACAGATAAATACTAATTCCCTAGATAATTAGCCATATCTAGAACAACAATTTAAAGCACTTTAGCCTTTTCCTATAAGCAATAGATAACACAAAGAAAATGAGAAGACCTACTTCTAGTTCCACATTCCTCTTGTCTCCTTTGTATCGATCTTATCGCTCCTTCCCATACTTAACACGCTTGAAAAGTACCTGTAAACATCAACAGAAGACAAAGAACCGATCAAAGCAAAATATTTATTGAATGCAAGTAAATGGAATCAGATACATTCACACATATAAGCATCATATAACAAGATAAGCATATGGGAAAAAGGTTCAAATACTTTATTGAATAAAAGAAGGAATTACAACCATCATTTCTGATTCGAAGTCACTCCTCCATCTTGGATCCCATCCACATACTTATCTCAAAGCCAATTCTCATAGCAACATAATCTCCTCAAATTCAACATAGTCCAGCCCCTGATCATTTAGTTGAGTGTTCAATTTATAGGAGGATGAAGGAGGTTATGTCATAAATGGGGGTATTGAATGGCCTTCCATACTTAGAATTAGTTCCATGGAGGAAGGTACGAGAGGATAGGATGCTTCTTAACTCATTCCTCACCCATTTTCGAGCTCATAGGAGTTGATAAGTGAGGGAAACTTCTAGATGAATCTAAGAGATAAGAATATTCCACAAACTCTATGTGAATTTCGCTCAATCTCACCCAGAGCATGTGAAAGAGGGCCTAAGTGCTCTGCAAAGCACCCTGGAATGGACTCAACTGCTTTGCAGCGCACCCTTACATGGGCCTACCTGCGCTGGTCCCTTTACAAGTCATTTTAGGATGTCTTCAAGTCATGAAACTATCTGGGAAGGAGGAATTCAAAAGGGTGACTTGTTTAGGGCATGTAGCAACTGAAATTAGGGTTTGATGAGCCCTAAAACACTAATCTGGATGATGAGAGTGATGTGCCCAAATGGATCTATAACAGCTGCCCCCTAAAGCATTTAGTCAAAAAAATGTTAATGTCGAATGAAATGCTTTACAATGTAATTAGGATGTTTCAAAGTGGAAGGTGACCTGCATCAATTACAATACATATATCATGATATTTTGATTTTTTACATGAATTATTGAGGGAAGGCATACCCATGCTCAGCATATAAACTTTCATTACATGTACACATATATTCATCTACAGATATAGACCCATGATCGGAATGACAATCAATGTAAAGCCATTGTACATATGATTTAGTACTCTTGAAATCGCAGCCTAGATGGATGAAACTAGATCTGGGGTCTTCTATCTCGTTCAATCGTTTTCTCAAGTACAAGTCTAACCATGTGAATATGTGATCTGAAGTCGAACATGGGAAGACACCATCTGATTACCAACCAATGATGTAAGATGTTAACAATGTGAGAGAAATCACCGAGAATGATAATGATCCTCAAGGTACTGCAATACTTTATGCATAGTTTGAATGGATGATTTGATGTCAAAAACCATACAAAGTATTTCAGTCAAAGGCTAGTGATGTCAACCTATCACTGGAAGTGAGAAACTTGCCATTGATGTATGCAAGCCTCAAGGTACTGGAAGGGTGTTTCTAAGTCAACTTCTTAGATAATGTTCTGTTGTCAACAAGAAGTGACTCGTCGCACGAGGGCCTTGATGTATCCCACATCAATGACATGAAATGAGTGTAATGATTTTGCAGACGGAATTTTATTAATAACACAAGTTTCAGGAATGGCGGTCATGAAAATGAAGGTTTATGGTACTATAAAGGGTGAATTTAAACTGGATGACTTCTCTTGAACATGTTGGCGACACTGAAATGAATTGGTAGCATTGACGCAAAACAAAGTGATGGATGGTATGATAGACCAACAGTATGATAACCATCAAGCTGATAACCCAACCCAAGGATTCACAATGATGAAGTGAAAGTGTCATGTTCAAGAGCGACTTGCTACCATAAAGTGGTTTTCCCCATTTTCCATTTTCCCCAGTTATTGTTGACCAATACCTCTTTATTTTTTATCAAGCTTGAGGAGGATAACATATGCTTGTTGTATAATTCCACCCTTCGGGTGAATCCATCACTATGTGATGTTTTAACGAGTCTAGCGAAGGTGAAACTTGGTCTTGTTTAGATGGACAAGTTTGTCGCTATTTTATGTTTTAACAAGTTTAACGACAAAGATAGCTCAGTCCTTTTCATGTTTAGAGATTTTGAAAAGGGACAAAAAGAAAACTCTACAAGTTCTTTTTCGTTGACTTGTGTCTCAAGCCAGTGAAAGGATAAAACAATACGAGAGAGAACATATTGACCATGTTCAGTCAACGTATTCCTTTTTCATAGTTAATCTATCTCAGCCCGAAAAAGGGTTAAACTTATACTGAGTAGATGTCATTTCCAATCTGTTAATGAGCTGAAAAGGACAAGCGCTCGACAATCCTTTCACATTTAGAGAGTCTGAAAAGAGGTTAAAGAGGACTCCAATTTGAGGAACGAGTGGTGTCTAGGATAGCAACTGGTTCAGGTGATGTTTGAACTTCTCAAAAAATGTTGATTTATGTGAAGAGGCTGGATAATAAGACCACTCATTGCAACTGTTCCTTAAAAAGGGTAAAACAACTAAGTGAAAGTGTATGATCGACCAAGTAGATAGTGACGATGGAAGGAGCAAAACCAAGGCTCATTTGGCAGAAGAGGCTGATAGAATGGTAATCACGAGGGTTAAAATGGAAATGGGTTCATTTTTAGACAAGCTTGAACCATAGGGAACTATGCTTGGATTCAGGTTCATGTTTACATAAGCTTGAATCGAAAAACTATGCTTGGATTCAGTTTCATTTTTACACAAGCTTGAAATGAATAACTATGCTTGAGATTGGTTTCCATGCCCCCAACATGATGAAAGGGAGAGTCTCTTATAACCAGATGGAAGTCATTGCGGTGAAGTAGGATGGTTATCCAACACCTTTTTGGCTTCGTCCAGATAGGGACAAAGGTGAATGGGGTGATTCCATTCACATAACCTCTAGGGAAACTTAACTTTATCACTAGGTGCATACCCCCCAAGCTTCATTACATTCACCTAAGTAAACTACTCGTGGCTATCAGGTGGATGGAATGAAGGTTCGTTTACGAGATCAAGTGAAAGACTCGATTGGGATTTTATGAGATCTAATCAAAGACTCGAATTGGAACATTGCTCCAGGGGACCTTGTTTCATTTTTTAATGAACTTGACACAAGACAAGGAACTCTGCTCATATTCCTTATTTCATTTTTTAATGAGCTTGACACAAGACAAGGAACTATGCTCATATCCTTATTTTCATTTTTTAACGAGGTTGACATAATACAAGGAACTATCCTCATGGGACCTCTTTCATTTTTCTAATGAGGTTGACACGGTAAAAGAACTATCCTCATATTCCTCGATCACGACTCATAAGAGGTCATGACTTCCAAGGAGTTCTCATCAGATGGGAGAACAATGCTCTGGAAGGGATCCATAGCAAGGAATCCATTAGAGAGATCTGGTTCCAATGCCCCCAGTACATAATGTACAACATCACTGAATTGATCGTTAGTTGATGTAGGCATGGAACGGGTTGCCACATAATTAACCCGTGGCGGGGATGATACCATTGGTACAAAAGGACCATTTAGGGAAGATGGTTGACTGGAAGCCATATTTGGATCGGGAAATGAAAGCTGGTCAACGATGACAATTATGCCTTCAAGTGGGAAAACAATCACTCTAAAGAGTGTTGAAACAATATCTCCCATGTCATAAACATAGTCACGCCCAAGAAGTAAATTGTAATCTAAAGGGCCTAGCACTACCATCACATTGAGATAAATAATTTTTCCTCCCAAAGTAATAGGCAACTAAGGAAGGATCCATAATGGTTTACTGGTTCCTCTGTTAAAAGCCAACAAATTCTGGGTAACAGGCATAAGTGGCGGCAAACCGAGCGCTTGCCAAGTAGTGGAGGAAAGGATACCCATAGATGTACCTTCATATATAATAGTGCAAGATACAATCATATTACAAACCTGTACTATGATCTGGAAAGGCACATAAGAAGGAAGACATAATCCTGCCAGTCGATTCCAATCAAAGGAAGTGACCAGACTACTTGGAGGGGGTACCGTAAGAATGGTAGAATTATCCCCTTGAGTTTCAAGGAGGGGAGGATTTTCCTCCTATCTTGATGGAACAGGAGGATTTCCCCCAAGCTCATTGGAATATGAAGAAATGAAAAGAACCTGAGTGGTATCATACTCACTCTCTATGGGAAAGGCATGATTAACTGAAGGTGAAATCGGGTCAAATGTTTCCATGAACTTTTGATTTGGGTCACGTATAGACTCATGGAATTCACTTTCAGAGAGAGTGGGTTTGACTGACGGTTGATTTTGGTCAGTCAATTCATCAACTAAGGAAGGATTCAGGAAGAGTCTCCTGTAACCAAATGGAAGTCGTTGTGGAGAAGCAGGACGGTTATCCAACACTGTTTTGGCTTCATCCATATAGGGAGAAAGGTGAATGGGGTGATTCCCTTCACATAACCTATAGGGAAACATAACTTTACCCTTTTTTACATGAACTTTACTACCACTAGTTGATGGTGTCTCACCAGCATGATGTCCAGAAGTTGATGACACGGGATGATGTGAATGGGAAGACCATTCTTCTAAGATATGAGGAATATAAGGACAATTTCAAAGAAGATGGTCTCTTGCACAAAGTTTGCATGGATATCAAACTTTGCGAGGCTTGACGGATGGTTTCTCATTAGATGTTGCATTCAAAGCAATGGTTGCTTGGTTGCCCCTCTATTGAATTTGCTTATTCTTCTTCTTCTTCCCTTTGTTTTTCTTCTTAGCCACCTGGTTGCTAGTACCAATACTTTCACCAGGTGAAGAGGAAGAAGGGGAGGAAGAAACAACTGAGGAAGAAGGAAAAGGGTCAACTTTAGGATCAACTGGAGGTTGATTTTGTCTAGTTGGAGGTGTACTCAATTGCAAAGAAATCACAATATTTTGAACCAAGGAGGTTGAAAAAAACCATACTAGTAAGCCAATGGTAAATTTTGGTAGGGATAATGTAGCCATATAAAGAGCACCAATATTTCTGAAAGGAGGAAAAGTGTTATGCTCTTGACCTGCGAGAAGATGCCAGAACACCAAATATGCGAAGAAATACAACCCATAACATAGAACAAAATGAAAAATAACAACATGTATTTTATTATTTAGAGATGAAAGCAATGTTTACTTGCCTCTTCAAGGGGACAACCTCCAATAGAGCAGGTCTCGATTACAGAATAAGACACAACGCTCCTCAATGGGGAGTCTCTATCCTTTATATAGGTTCATACATGCAATACCTTGGGTCAGTACCATGGTTCTATTAATACCATCTATCCAATACCATGGCCCATTTGCAACTAATTGTGGTCCCTTTCTTTAAATGCGGGTCAACCACTTACAATTATTAATATGGGTTTTATTGACTCTTTAACTTACTATAACTATGACTCGACCCTATTACATAAATAAGTGGGTTAGGGCAAGACCCTAACAAAAAGGACTAGGATTCCCATCAAAAGGAATTCCTTGATCGTTGGACTCTGAATTTGTCGCCATATGTTTCAACCTAAGCTCAACTAAGGAGTGAGCTTGGAAGATGTTATCCGCAATCATTTAATTTAATTTTAATCAAAGTAGCATAACAAAACAAAAGGAAGGATAGTATAGGCAAAAGGTTTACCCAGTAATTGTGAACTGCAGAATACCTCCCGACGAACCGAGAAGTACGGGCAGGCAATCTCCCCAAATGTTGATTTCGGTGCATCACAGTGTACAAGGCGGCTGACTCGGTTACCTAAGGATGGATAGCAACCTAGTGTTGTCCTCCCATATATACTCGAAAGTACGTGGAGGCCCAATCCATATAAGTGCTGTCTAATGCAAAACCACACAGTGAGATCATTCCCATATACTTTACGTACTGTAACACCACCTTATATACCAGAAGGTACGTGGATGAGCTACGATATACTCACGTACGTGGAATGAGGTATCACACTCAGGATGTATTGTAGACAAGTTAGCGACAACTGCTTTGTTTTACGACGCCAGAACACGTCTCTAGCCTAGAACCACTAAATGTTTTTCATTAGGTGACAGTGCTCCATTAGGTAAATTCAGATAAATTTCAAGTTGATATTGTTTAGAATTTGCCTCTCAAGTTTCACCATGTGATGTATGTTTGAAAATCCTAAAATGCAACTAATATGATAAGCATTATTTTCATTCAATTGAAAAATGAAAACCTTAGCTAGTAGGGATAGAGCAATCAGATCTTTGACAAAGCACAAAGAGCACATCTAATGAAATTTCCCTAGCTATTCCTTTCAAGCATTCACAAACTACAATATGAACGATGCAAGTTTTTCTTTTCCAGTCCCTTAATGTTATGATGAAAAAAAAAAGAAACTAATGCGCATACAATCAATCAATCTTTTTACAAGAATGAAGAATTTACGACAGTTCAGTTTCGAAGGAAAAGAAGACTTTTACGACACTTTCTTTTGAAAAAAGATTAATCGACTATAATCTAACTTTGACGATGAATCTGTTATCACTCAGGTTGTCCTTAAGCTCCGGAAAAGGATACGGCCGAGGTAACCACAGACCAACTTTGGATTGCAGGTTCTAGCCCACCTGCAATCAGAGAGGGCTCTCTCTTTCTGATTTAGCTTTGTTGAGAAGGATTTTAGGCTAGGTATTGAGTTCAGAGGGTTTTTTGTTTTTGTTTTTGGTGGGAAAATTGATGTTTCAGGTAGAGAGGCAGAGCATAGTCTGAGGGTTTCAAACCATTGGGCGTGGAGTCGAGGAGGAGGACTGCTGGTGCATTCCCTTGGTCGAAATAAGGGAAGGTGGAGCAAGATAACTGTGCATGAAACAATGTTTAAGGTTTAAATGATGGAGTGAATGCTAAGTAATGAGAGACAGTTAAGAATCTCTCAATCAGCTTAACAGATGGAGGTAACAGGGCTCTACCTAGGGGCATTTAAGAATCCCTAGATAATTGGCAAACACAGGTGAATCGAGGTAAATATGAGCCAGAAGGAATTCATATTCATGACCAATTCATTCAGAGGAAAACATAAAGAAACAACAGAAATTGAGCATAGAGTGTATTTAAACAAATTCTAAGCTATTCTTCCTTTCTACTATTTAGATAGTGATAAACAATAAAACAGAGGTAAGATGCACTTATTGTTTCAGGCTGCAACACAAGAATTCCATCTTCATATCTTCAAAACATTCATTTACAACAGGCAGTTTGCTCTCCAAGCTTTCAACAATCTTTGGTTATAGAAAAAACTCCGGTATACAAAGCGAGTCTCTAGTGAAAATTCGCAATTTACCAACTCTTTGAAACAATGTAGAGAGCGGTATATACAGGGAAAAACTCTCTACAACTGCTTTTATTACAACTTGACCTAAACAGGTCTGAAAGAAAGATGATTACTTTAACCTAATCCTATCCAGAAATAAATGCATAAAAATATCTCGGGTTGCGCTGAGGGCTGTCATATCAAAACTGAATAAATGATGTTGTCCTCGATGGCTTGGTGCGGTGTTTTCTGAAATAAATGTGTATGGGTTTCTGCTTCTTTGCTGTCTGTCTGCATTTAAAGCTTTAACTGTGATTTGAGGGCAAGGATGGGCTTACGCCTCTTGATTTGACTTTCTGGGGGGCTCATCAATGTTCAGGTGCTTCGAGCCCCTAAAAAATCTTGGCTGATACTCTTTGGCTCTTCTTCTCCATCTAATACTCTTTGAAAAATGAATTGGGTCACTTTTCTCCTCTGCTGTGGGTCTAATCATAAATTAATGGCCGCTGTTCGGGCTCTGTTTCCTTTAGAACTGTCTTCTGCTCCTCTCGGCAAGCTTCGCGAAGAAAAATGGGTCATTCGGCGCCTTTCGGGCTTGCTGGGGGCTGCGTGATGAAAATATTCCCTAAAGATTCCCCATTCAGGCCTATTTTATCCAGCGATGCGCAAAAAACTGCCTCAGAAACTGATTCCGGGGCTCCGGAGTGCGATTTTCGCCCTTCGCGCTAAAATTGCTGATGACGTCAGCATGACAGACTTCGTACGGTGGATGACGTTAGCGATGACGTGGTGGGATGACGTCAGTATGATGATGTCATCACGTACGAAGGTGACGTGGCAGTACGGCAGGGGACACGATGGCAGGACACGTGGCAGGGTGACTCGGTGGTACGGTGGCAGGAGGCCACGCAGGCGGATGACACGACAGGTGACGTGGGGCTTACGTCACAGGGGGAGGGCGGTAAGTGGTTTCTGGGTGCACCGCCTTTGGACAAAGGTGGTTTCGGGGTAGGGGGCTCCGCCACAGTCCAGGAGGTGATGCGTGGCGGGAGTACGGCGGCAATATCGCCCATCTCCCGGACACTAACCTTCGGGCGCGTCGGGGGACAGGAAGGCCCGCCCACCGTAGATCTGTGGGGTGGGCGATCTAACGGTTGGCGGGGAGGATGAGGCGACCGAGGGATAAGGGGCGGGAATATTCATGGAATATTCCAGTTTTAATACGGCGCGGCGGGGGTGTAAAACTATGGTTTGTGTGGGTTATGGGGTTATAAACGGGCGGGTTAATGTATTTACGCTTGGGACTTTAGCATAAGGGGTAAAACATGGGTTTTTTGGGGGTTTATGAGCGGGGTTTTAACGATTTATGCACAAAAAATTAGGATAAGGGCGGAAATGTGGGTTTTTGAGGGTTTTTAGGGCTAGGAGAGAGGTTGTTAGCATGACCAGGTGTCATCTAACTCCTGCTATGACATGGATGGGTTAAAAACAGCCCCTGATGGACCATTTTTTCCCTGACTTAGAAGAAATATGGCTATATTGCCGGGGAGGGGATAGTTACATAGGGGAGTTTTATATACATAGTTTTAGTAGGGGAAGGGGAAAACTGATAGGGAGTTATATAGTAGAGTTAGTGGTTAATATGGTGATGATAAGCAGGTGCTAAGGTAAGAGACCTTAGGCTAATCCTCGAGGGAAAAGTGACTTATAGATGAGAAATAAAGAATCCTTGAGTGAAGCAGATCTTCACCAGGACAAATGAAGATATTGCACTCAAGGAATTGGATAATGATGGTGTCATTGGCTTGTCTGCAGGGAATGGCTTCAACCCACTTGGTGAAATAGTCAGTGGCTGTTAGGATCCATTTGTGCTGGCCTGAGGAAGAGGGATGGATTTCTCCAATGAAGTCAAGACCCCATTGTTGAAAAGGTTTTTCTGTTGAGATAGGTTTAAGGGGCAGGGGTAACAGCTTTCTCTTGCCCTCAAAGATTTGGCACTTGTGACATGACATGGAAAACTTTTTTACATCTGCAAAAAGAGAGGGCCAATAGAAACCAGCCCTTAGAATTTTATCAGCGGTGGACTTCCAATATAGATGTCCTCCACAGTCACCTGCATGGAATTCTTTCATGACATTGTTAGTTTAATTCATGGTTAAACAATTAAGCAATATACCTTCATGATTTCTCCAAAATAATGCACCATCTATAACACAAAAGTTTAAAGCCTTCATTTTCAAAAATCTTTTCTTGGTCCTGGACAATCCTGGGGGAGCACACAAGTTTAACAATACAAATCAAATATCAATGTACCAAGGGCATTGCAAAAATATTTCACTGATCTGTGGAGTCGCTAGCTCCGATTCCTTGTCCAGTTGGTTAATGTCTAAGGCTTGAAAATTTGTTTCGGACATCAGTTTAGCTAAACCTTGTCCCTTTATCAGCTTGGTTGGTTTTATTTCTATGTCATACTCAAGGATGCTTGCAATCCACTTGCCTCTTTTGCCTTGTAATCCCTCTTGGGTCAATATGTCTTTTACAACAGCGTGTGGGACATAGGCAATCACATGTGAACATAAAATGTACACTCTGAAATCCTTGACGGCCTTAACAAGTGCGTAGGCCTGCTTTTCCATTATTGGGTACTTCAAAGGGGCGTCTCTTAAGGCTCGGCTGAAGAAAGCGAGCTCCTTGTTCATCCTTTTGCAAAAGGACAGCGACTATTGTGTGATCAGATGCAAACGAAAATATGATAAAATCTTTCTCAAACTGTGGGCTGGTGAGTACAGGGTTTTGGGTTAATGCAGCTTTGATACTTTCAAATGCTTGCTTGGTTTCCAGGGACCATCTTACCTTGGCATCCTTCTTTAACATGTTGCTTAACAATCGTATTAGTTCAGCTAGATTTGGAATAAATCTTCTTAGGAAGTTAATCTTCCCAAGGAATGCTTGCAGCTCTTTTATGTTTCTTGGATATGGAATTTGGAGGATGGCTTGGATTCTTTCAGGGTCAATTCTAATCCCATCTTTTGATATAATGTGGCCAAGTAATTTGCCTTCTTCTAGGCCAAATAGGGACTTCTTGGGATTCAAGGAAATGCCATATTTCATACATGTCACGAAAATTTGCCTAAGATGCTTGAGGTGCTCTTCAACAGATTTGGAAAATGGGGTCAAGTCATCAAGATAGACAACTAGGAAGTCATGTATTTCTTTGGCAAATGCAATATCCATTGCTCGTTGAAAAGTTGCACCAGCGTTTTTAAGTCCGAATGGCATCTTTACATACTTGAATGTTCCGCATGGTGTGGTAAAAGCAGTTTTGTCCTGGTCATCCGGGTGAACAAGTATTTGGTTGAAACCTAAAAAACCATCCAGCAAAGATATTATGGATGACCCCACTACTCTCTGCAAGATGTGGTCCATTTTAGGCAAAGGGTAATGGTGTTTTAGGGAGACTTGGTTTAAATTTTTGAGATCTACACAAAGTCTAATTTCACCTGTCTTTTTTCGTGTAGGAACAAGATTGGATACCCATTCAGAAAGTCTGATGGGTGCTATGATGCCTGCTTCAAACATCCTCTTTACTTCCTTCTCAATTGGGGGAAGAAGCATAGGGTTGATTCTTCTAAGTTTCTGCTTGAAGGGTTTCTGGTTCAGTTTTAAGGGGATTGTGTGTTGGATCACCGAGGTGTCATAGGATTTCAAATCCTCATAGCTCCAAGCAAATACGTCTTGGAACTCTTTGAACAAGTCAATGTATTTGGGCTTTTGATCGGGTGGCAAATTTTTGGACATTTGGATCATTTTTGGATTTTCTACTGTCCCAATGTTGTGTTCTTCTATAACAGTGTTAATGGGTTGCAATTTTGGCTTTCTAGGAACGTCATTGGCGTCGAACATGTCTTCTAATGGGGTTAGGCCAACAGGCAGAAAGTTATCCTTTAAGTCAATGATCTCTGCCTCTGCTTTGGCAATGTCTTCCAAATGCATTTGTTTCAGTTGTTCTATGTTTTCTTTGTCAAAAACAGTCGGGTTCAGGATTTGCTTGCCTGTTGCAGTTGTTATAGCTTGCTGATCTTCATTTGTTTGTTGTTCCAAATCTGTCATAGCATCCAAGTCGATGTTAACATTTGAAAACTCATGCTCAAGGGTAAGGAAATTATTAATCTGGGCATCATTTTCGAATACTTGCCAATCTTTGATGTTATTCGGGACAGCGGGCCTATGTTTTATTTCAGTTGTGAAGTGATGGCTTGGGTTAAAAGGAAGCTTGCATGTACTAGCAAAGGTGGCTAGGCTGTGTGCATGAATGTTATGTTCTCTTGAAATTTTGGCCAGCTTGAATTCAGTGAATGCATTGAGTATATTAGTGGCAGCAGTCCTATAGGCTCTCATTCTATTGTCATTGGTAACAAAATTACCTTTCATTTGTTGTATGATTAAATCAGAGTCTCCTAAAATAGACACTTTTGCAGCTCCTAGAGCTTTGAGCAGTTTAAGGCCTAGCAGCAGAGCCTCATATTCTGCCATGTTATTTGTGCATTTAAAATTCAGTCTGTAGGCATGACCTTCTGCATGGTTGTTATATGTATTGTGAATCCAGACACTTGCCCCTGCTCCTAACTTGTTAACAGAGCCATCAAACTCTAAATACCAAGTGATTTCTTGCTTGTGGTTTGTACTAAGAGTTTCAGCTAATTTAGGATTGGGCAGATTTGCAATTTCTATTTGGGGATGTTCTTCTAACATGCTGGTTGTGTTAACTGTTGTGACAGTTTCACTAGTGTGTGTAACTGATTCTTCATTGATGTGTGCTTGTTGTTCCAGAGCCAAGGGCTCATTATCAGTTGGAGAATTTGTATCATCATCAAACAAAATAAAGGAATCCATATCAGAATGGATTGAATAAATGGGAAAATTTTTAGGCTTGCTCTCACTAATCACCACATATTTCATCAGCATTTCTCTATACAGTCTCTTTGGTTGCCCAAAGTCTGAAATAGTGGCATAGGAAAGGTCTAATTGAAGGGATCCTTGGAGCTTTTCTCCCCATGATCTTGATAGGAGCATACCGTACTTTGGTGGAATGTCAGCAACTACTACATCCATGAGGATGGTCTTATTTGGATATTGAACTAAGGAGACACACAAGTCTTTGATGAGGCCTAGACATTTCACTTGACTTGAGTCAAATGAGTACAAGTCTTTGTAAGGTCTTGTAACGTCAAGGTTCAGTTTTTTCATAACTGCTTTAGGCATTAGATTGTGCGATGCCCCTGAGTCAAACATAGCATTGTGCAAAACTTTGTCATGTATATGCAAACTGACATAAAAGGGTGGGACAGGTCCATGTGTTGATTTTCCATTGACTTCTGGTCCAAACAACAGTTCAGGGGAATCATCCAAAACATTTACATCGTCCTTGTTTTCTGGAATTTGAAGTGACCTTTGAATTTGTTGCCTATATACATCGTGTTTGGCAAGTTCTGAGAGGGGGATGGATATTTTCAACTTAGCTATTTCTGCCTCTAAATTAAATGGCTTTTCCAATGGAGTCTTGTTGTTGATAAAGGCAGTTTTTTCCTTTTCATTTAAATCATCTGCGATTTGCTCTTGTTTATCAGTGTTATGAGGATTGATAGCTTGCGGTTCTTTAGTTTTAGGAAAGTTTTTTGGAACATTGTTCGAGCTTTCTTTCGAGGGAGAAGGTGGCAAAGGCTGATCTTTGGAAGGCTGTATTTCTGTTATGTCTTCTACAGTCACTTGATGCGGGTTTTGAACATTTGTATTAGCTAGTTCTGTTGTGACAGCCTTACCTTTGGTCTTGTTGGGCTGTTTGCCATTCTTTGTTTTACTAGGTTCCGAAATGTCAATGGTCCCAGTTCTCAGCTTATATTGTTTGTGTACTTCATACACAACAGTATCATATCCTTGTTTAAAATCAAAGGACTCACCAGATTTAGTTTGAAACTGATTGTAATCGAGTTCATTTTGGTATTCTTGGGACAGGACAGTTTGGTGCTCACCCTTTAGATCCATCAGGTTCATGTGAGTGTCCTCTATGGGTTCACTAGAAGTAGATCCTTCAACATAGTTATCCTGAAAAGGAGGTCTTATGTCATGGTCTTGGTTAGGCCTACCAGCATTTGTGTTCTACGTTTTCCTAAAATTTGGATTCCTTATGGTATTGGACTGTTGTCCTTCCCATGATGCTTTTCTCTCAACATTTTCTACTCTTTCTCCTAGCCTTTGTTGGCCATTGATAATAGCATCAAGCTTTTGATCAAAGGCTGAGGGTTCTTCCTTAAAGGTGGTTCTTCTTTCCATTCTAGCTCTGTTTCTCTTGGCAATTAAGTTGGCCTCAACACTGACAACAACGTTTTTCATGTCTGCAAGGGTCTGAGGAGCTCTTTCTTTTAACTGGTATGCCATATCAGGGTCAAAACCATCCGGAAATTTGTACAAGGCCAGATCAGGGGGAGGCCTTAGGTTCTATGGTATTGCATTGTAAACATTATTGAATCTTGCACAGTACTCCAAAACAGTCTCTTGAGGACCTCTTTTAATCGTATCATATTCAGCTAGTATGTGCAAGGGGTCTTTCTTTTTCTCCCATCAGTTGGTAAAGGATTGGCAAAGCTCATCTGGGGTGGTTATGGAATTTGCAGCAAGTGATCTAAACCAGGTTCTTACATCACCTGTTAAGCTCTGAACAAAAATTCTCATTCTCACGCTATCATCATCTATCTCGTAGTTTTCAAAATAGTCTTGCATCTTTTTAGTATGCTGAATGGAAGTAAAAAGTCCAGTACTATCGAAATATGTGATTTTAGATTGGTACTCTTGAGGTAAAGCCCCAGCATTAGCAGGTAGTTGCAGGGGTGCATATCTATTAGCCATATTGGCAGGGATAAGTGGAACAACGGGGATTAATGGAACAACAGGGATAACAGGGATAACTGGGATAATAGGAGCAACTGGAACGCTGGAAACAACAGTAGTGGTAGTATGTGCTGTGAATGAAGGTGTGGAAGGAGGAGTTCGAGGTGTGGATGATGAACTAGGGGAAACAGGGGCCAAACGAAACAAAACCTTGACAGGAGTCAGAATACAGCTAGGGTAAGCTTTTTCAGGACTTAAATCAACAAAATTTTCCTGTCTTTCTTGCTTCTTGAGGATTTTCGGGATTATGTTAGGGTTCTCAAAAACAACTGGTGGATTCGGGTCTGGATTTGACCTTGTGTGTCGTGGATTCTTCTTGGGAGCCAGCTTCCAAATTGTTTTTTGGGTATTTTTATGGGAATATTTTTGTAGTTAACAAGGGACAGATCAGATTTTGGAATGGCTGTGTATAGCTTAAAACTAGCATGAAGATTGACTGAAGCAGCTTTTATTTACTTCTGTCAATGTAAAACAAAAACAGTTTCAAAGGCTTCCTGGCTGACATTCAGGCTTCATCTGTAGTTTTAAGAGATAAACAGAAATTGGAAAGATTGATTTATGGTTTCAGCGGAGCTTTCTTACCTTCTTTGTGAAATTAACTGAGGAGTCCCCAGTGGAGTCGCCATTATGTTATCACTCAGGTTGTCCTTAAGCTCCGGAAAAGGATACGGCCGAGGTAACCACAGACCAACTTTGGATTGCAGGTTCTAGCCCACCTGCAATCAGAGAGGGCTCTCTCTTTCTGATTTAGCTTTGTTGAGAAGGATTTTAGGCTAGGTATTGAGTTCAAAGGGTTTTTTGTTTTTGTTTTTGGTGGGAAAATTGATGTTTCAGGTAGAGAGGCAGAGCATAGTCTGAGGGTTTCAAACCATTGGGCGTGGAGTCGAGGAGGAGGACTGCTGGTGCATTCCCTTGGTCAAAATAAGGGAAGGTGGAGCAAGATAGCTGCGCATGAAACAATGTTTCAGGTTTAAATGATGGAGTGAATGATAAGTAATGAGAGGCAGTTAAGAATCTCTCAATCAGCTTAACAGATGGAGGTAACAGGGCTCTACCTAGGGGCATTTAAGAATCCCTAGATAATTGGCAAACACAGGTGAATCGGGGTAAATATGAGCCAGAAGGAATTCATATTCATGACCAATTCATTCAGAGGAAAACATAAAGAAACAACAGAAATTGAGCATAGAGTGTATTTAAACAAATTCTAAGCTATTCTTCCTTTCTGCTATTTAGATAGTGATAAACAATAAAACAGAGGTAAGATGCACTTATTGTTTCAGGCTGCAGCACAAGAATTCCATCTTCATATCTTCAAAACATTCATTTACAACAGGTAGTTTGCTCTCCAAGCTTTCAACAATCTTTGGTTATAGAAAAAACTCAGGTATACAATGCGAGTCTCTAGTGAAAATTCTCAATTGACCAACTCTTTGAAACAATGTAGAGAGCGGTATATATAGGGAAAAACTCTCTACAACTGCTTTTATTACAACTTGACCTAAACAGGTCTGAAAGAAAGATGATTACTTTAACCTAATCCTATCCAGAAATAAATGCATAAAAATATCTCGGGCTGCGCTGAGGGTTGTCGTATCAAAACTGAATAAATGATGTTGTCCTCGGTGGCTTGGTGCAGTGTTTTCTGAAATAAATGTGTATGGGTTTCTGCTTCTTTGCTGTCTGTCTGCATTTAAAGCTTTAACTGTGATTTGAGGGCAAGGATGGGCTTACGCCTCTTGATTTGACTTTCTGGGGGGCTCATCAATGTTCAGGTGCTTCGAGCCCCTAAAAAATCTTGGCTGATACTCTTTGGCTCTTCTTCTCCATCTGATACTCTTTGACAAATGAATTGGGTCACTTTTCTCCTCTGCTGTGGGTCTAATCATAAATTAATGGCCACTGTTCGGGCTCTATTTCCTTTAGAACTGTCTTCTGCTCCTCTCAGCAAGCTTCGCGAAGAAAAATGGGTCATTCGGCGCCTTTCGGGCTTGCTGGGGGCTGTGTGATGAAAAGATTCCCTAAAGATTCCCCATTCAGGCCTATTTTATCCAGCGATGCGCGATTTGCGGCGCAAATCGCGCATCAAAAACTGCCTCAGAAACTGATTCCGGGGCTCCGGAGTGCGATTTTCGCCCTTCACGCTAAAATTGCTAATGACGTCAGCATGACGGACTTCGTACAGTGTATGATGTCAGCATGATGACGTGGCGGGATGACGTCAGCATGATGACATCATCACGTACGGAGGTGACGTGGCAGTACGGCAGGGGACACGGTGGCAGGACATGTGGCAGGGTGACTCGGCGATACGGTGGCAGGAGGCCACGCAGGCGGATGACACGACAGGTGACGTGGGGCTTACGTCACAGGGGGAGGGCGGTAAGTGGTTTCTGGGCACACTGCCTTTGGACAAAGGTGGTTTCGGGGGAGGGGGCTCCACCACAGCCCAGGAGGTGACGCGTGGCGGGAGTACGGTGGCAATACCGCCCATCTCCCAGACGCTAACCTTCGGGCGCGTCGGGGGACAGGAAGGCCCGCCCACCGTAGATCTGTGGGGCGGGCGATCTAACGGCTGGCGGGGAGGACGAGGCGACGAAGGGATAAGGGGCAGGAATATTCATGGAATATTCCAGTTTTAATACGGCGCGTCGGGGGTGTAAAACTATCGTTTGTATGGGTTATGGGGTTATAAATGGGCGGGTTAATGTATTTACGCTCGGGACTTTAGCATAAGGGGTAAAACATGGGTTTTTTGGGCGTTTATGAGCGGGGTTTTAACGATTTATGCACAAAAACTTAGGATAAGGGCGGAAATGTGGGTTTTTGAGGGTTTTTAGGGCTAGGAGAGAGGTTGTTAGCATGACCAGGTGTCATCTAACTCCTGCTATGACACAGATGGGTTAAAAACAGCCCCTGATGGACCATTTTTTCCCTGACTTAGAAGAAATATGGCTATATTTCCGGGGAGGGGATAGTTACATAGGGGAGTTTTATATACATAGTTTTAGTAGGGGAAGGGGAAAACTGATAGGGAGTTATATAGTAGAGTTAGTGGTTAATATGGTGATGATAAGCATGCGCTAAGGTAAGAGACCTTAGGCTAATCCTCAAGGGAAAAGTGACTTATAGATGAGAAATAAAGAATCCTTGAGTGAAGCAAATCTTCACCAGGAAAAATGACATGAAAAATGATGAAACTAAGAGGAATCAAGCAGATCTTGACCTCTTTGGGAAATTAGTAATTGACTTGGGGAATTTAGAAGAAGGGGAATTTAGTGATGTCTAGCTTGAGCTCCCTCAGACGAAAAACTGTCTGCAACTGTGATCTGAAGAGATAAAACACTTTGTAACACAAAATTGATCATAAATCATCATTCTGCAACCTCACAGCTACCTACCCAGCCTACTCACCTAACATTTTTTTCTTCTTTTGATTTGGGTGCACTTAGACTTGCAGACCTAGCTTTACAATTTTTTTTTTTTTTTTAATGTTTCCTATCTAAATCTACACTTATTTCTGCCAGGGCCCAGATTAAGCAGTTGGGTCCCTTTGATTCTCTACCTATCTACAGATCTGCCAAGATTAAACTGTTTGGTCAGATGCATTCTCTATATTCTAAAACAGGAAATTGAAACCTAGGGAGACCAAGGTTAGACTGTTTGGACCTCCCTTAAACGAAAACTCTTCAAAAATGGAACAACCCCTCAAAATTGGAAAACAACAGTGCCATTTGGACTGGCACACTTCATGGCATTTTGTGGAAATATGGAAAACTACAACCTGCAAAGTATGACATATTTGGCATGTAAAAATGTCAATCATGAAAGATGAAACCCTGTTGCAACAGGAGGCTAACAGAATCGATAATGACAAAGAAATAATTTAAGAAACATTAATCAATCAAGTCAAAGTAGGGTTGGAAAGAGGAAATACAAGTTGATTTAAGAGACATATTACAATCATTGATCTTTCAGCGAGCATAAACAAAAGGAAATTTGGAGAAAAAACCCAATCCAAAGGTGAAAATTTTCCCTAAGGTGGATCAACACAAGTCAAAGAGGGCAGAGCACTATCTCTCACTCAAGGGTGCTCTACAGAGCACTGTCCCCTGACCAAGCCTGCGCTGATTCCTAAGAGGCCACTCAAGAGTCATCTAACCTCAATTTTTGACCAAATAACACTTCAACAAGGTTGAAGTACAATCAATGAAAGGAAGTAAGGTATACTAGAGTGTCCTAGGATGTGGATAAGCTACTTGGAACGATGATAGGTCCCCAGTGGAGTTGCTAATTCTTTATGGAGAATTTTGTATCTACGGATAATGCTAATTCCCTAGATAAGTAGCCATATCTAGAACAATAGTTTAAAGCACTTTAGCCTTTTCCTATAAGAAATAGATAAGACAAAGAAGATGAGAAGACCTACTTGTAGTTCCGCTTTCCTCTTGTCTCCTTTGTATCGATCCTGTCGCTCCTTCCTGTACTTAACACACTTGAGAAGTACCTGTAAACATCAACAGAAGACAAAGAACCGATCAAAGCAAAATATCTATTGAATACAAGTAAATGGAATCAGATACATTCACACATATAAGCATCATATAACAAGATAAGCACATGGGGAAAATGTTCAAATACTTTATTGCATAGAATAAAGAATTAAAACCATCATGTTATGATTCAAAGTCACTCCTCATCTTGGATCCCATCCACATCACATCAAAAGCACGACAAACTTGTAGCATAATAATACTTATCTCAAAGCCAATTCTCATAGACACATTATCTCCTCAGAATTCAACATAGTCCAGCCGTTGATCACATTGATGAGTGTTCAATTTATAGAAGGATGAAGGAGGTTATGTCATAAATGGGGGTATTGAATGGCCTTCCATACTTAGAATTAGATCCATGGAGGAAGGTATGAGAGGATAGGATGCTTCTTAACTCATTCGTCATCCATTTTCGAGGTCATAGGAGTTGATAAGTGAGGTAAACTTCTAGATGACTCCAAGAGATAAGAATATTCCCCAAACCCTATGTGAATTTCAATCAATCTCACCTAGCGCAGGTGAAAGAGGACCTAAGTGCTCTTGAGAGCACCCTAGCATGGACTCCACTGCTCTACAATGCGCCCTTACATGGGCCTACCAGCTCTGGTCCCTTTAGAGGTCATTTCAAGATGTATTCAAGTCATGAAACTATCTGGGAAGGAGGCATTCAAAAGGTGACTTGTTTAGGGCATGTAGCAACTGAAATTAGGGTTTGATGAGCCCTAAAACACTAATATATATGATGAGAGTGATGTGCCCAAATGGATCTGTAATAGCTTCCCTCGAAAGGATGAAGTCAAAAAAATGTTAATGTTGAATGAAATGCTTTACGATGTGATGAGGAGGTTTCGAAGTGGAAGGTGACCTGCATCAATTATAATACATATATCATGATATATTGAATTTTTACATGAATTTCTAAGGGAAGGCATACCCATTCTCAGCATACAAACTTTCATTACATGTAAATTTATAGTCGTCTACAGATATAGACCCATGACCGGAATGACCATCATTGTAAAGCCATTGTACATATGATTTAGTACTCCTGAAATCTCATCCCAGACGGATGAAACTAGATCCGGGGTCTTCTATCTCATTCAATCGTTTGCTCAAGTACGAGTCTAACCATGTGAATATGTGATCTGAAGTCGAACATGGGAAGACACCATTTGATTACCAGCCAATGATGTAAGCTGTTAACAGAAGCGAGAGAAATCACTGATAATGATAATGATCCTCAAGGTACTTCGGTACATTCTGCAGGGTGTTAATGGATGATTTGATGTCGAACACCATACAAAGTCTTTCGGTCGAAGGTCAGTGATGTCAACCTATTGCCGAAAGCGAGAAACTTGCCATTGATGTATGCAAGCCTCAAGGTACTGGAAGGGTGTTTCTAAGTCAACTTCTTAGATAATGTGTTCATGTCGACAAGAAGGGACTCATCGCAGGAGGGCCTTGATGTATCCCACATCAACGACACGAAATGAGTGTAATGATGTTGGAGAGGGAATTTGACTGATGACACAAGGTTTAGGATTGGCAGTCATGAAAATGAAGGTTTATGGTACTGCAAAGGATGAATTTAAATTGGATGAATTCTCTTGAACATGTCGGCGACACTGAAATGAATTGTTAGCATTGACCCAAAACAAAGTGATGGATGGTATGATATACGAACGGTATGATAACCATCAAGCTGATAACCCAACCCAAGTAGTCACGGTGATGAAGTGAAAGTGTCATGTTCAAGAGCGACCTGCTAACATAAAGTGGTTTTCCCCTTTTTTCCATTTTCCCAGTCATCGCTGACCAGTACCTCTTTATTTTTTATCAAGCTTGAGGAAGATAACATATGCTTGTTGCATAATTCCACCCTTCAGGTGAATCCATCACCATGTGATGTTTTAATGAGTCTAGCGAAGGTGAAACTCAGTCTTGTCTAGATGGACAAGTTTGTCACTATTTGATGTTTTAACGAGTTTAACGACAAAGATAACTCGATCGTTTTCATGTTTAGAGAGTTTGGAAAGGGACAAAAAGAAAACTCCACAAGTTCTTTTTTCTTGATTTGTCTCTCAAGCCTGAAAAAGAATAAAACAATACGAGAGAGAACCTATTGACCATGTTCGGTCAACATATTCCTTTTTTGTAGTTAATCTATCTCAGCCCAAAAAAGGGTTAAACTTATACTGAGTAGATGTCGTTTCCAATCCATTAACGAGCTGAAAAGGACAAGCACTCGACAATCTTTTCATGTTTAGAGAGTCTGAAAAGAGCTTAAAGAGGACTCCACTTTGAGGAACAATTGGTGTCTAGGATAGCAATTGGTTCCGGTGATGTTGGAACTTCTCAAAACATGTTGATTTATGTGAAGAGGCTGGCTAATAAGACCACTCATTGCAACTATTCCTCAAAAAGGGTAAAACAACCAAGTGAAAGCGTATGATCGGCCAAGCAGATAGTGACGATGGAAGGAGAAAAACCAAGGCTCATCTGGTGGAAGAGGCTGATAGAATGGAAATCACGAGGGTTAAAATGGAAATGGATTCATTTTTAGACAAGCTTGAACCATAGGGAACTATGCTTGGATTCAGTTTCATGTTTACATAAGCTTGAAACAAAAAACTATTCTTGGATTCAGTTTTATTTTTACATAAGCTTGAAATGAAGAACTATGCTTGAGATTGGTTTACATGCCCCCAACATGATGAAAGGGAGAGTCTCCTTTAACCAGATAGAAGTCTCTATGGTGAAGTAGGACGGTTATCCAACACCTTTTTGGCTTCGTCCAAATAGGGACAAAGGTGAATGGGGTGATTCCCTTCACATAACCTACAGGGAAACTTAACTTTACCACTAGTTGCATGCCCCCCAAGCTTCATTACATTCACCTAAGTAGACTACTCGTGGCTATCAGGTGGATGGAATGAAGGTTTGTTTACAAGATCAAGTGAAAGACTCGACTGGGATTTTACGAGATCTAATCAAAGACTTGAATTGGAACTTTGCTCCAGGGGACCTTGTTTCATTTTTTAATGAGCTTGACACAAGACAAGGAACTCTGCTCAGATTCCTTGTTTCATTTTTTAACAAGCTTGACACAAGACAAGGAACTATGCTCATATCCTTGGTTTCATTTTTTAACGAGGTTGACACAAGACAAGGAACTATCCTCATGGGAGTTGTTTCATTTTTTTAATGAGGTTGACACAGTAAAAGAACTATCCTCATATTCCTCAATCACGACTCATAAGAGGTCATGACTTCCAAGAGGTTCTCATCAGATGGGAGAACAATGCTCTGGAAGGGATCCGTAGCAAGGAATCCATTAGAGAGATCTAGTTCCAATGCCCCCAGTACATAATGTACAACATCACTGAATTGATCATCAGTTGATGTAGGCATGGAATGGGTTGCCACATAATTAACCCGTGGCGGGGATGATACCATTGGTACAAAAGGACCATTTAGGGAAGATGGCTGATTGGAAGCCATATTTGGATCGGGAAATGAAAGATGGTCAACGGTGACAATTCTGCCTTCATGCGGGAAACAAATCACTTGAAAGAGTGTTGAAAGAATAGCTCCCATGTCATAAACATAGTCACGCCCAAGAAGTAAATTGTAATCTAAAGAGCCTGGGACTGCCATCACATTGAGATAAACAACTTTTGCTCCCAAAGTAATAGGAAACTAAGGAAGGATCCCTAATGGTTGACTGGTTCCTCTGTTAAAATCCAACAGATTCTGGGTAATAGGAATAAGTGGAAACGAACCGAGCGCTTGCCAAGAAGTGGAGGAAAGGATACTCATAGATGCACCTTCATCTATAATAGTGCCAGATACAATCATATTACAAACCTATACTATGATCTAGAAAGGCACATAAGAAGGAAGACGGAATCCTGCCAGTTGATTCCAATCAAAGGAAGTGACCAGACTACTTGGAGTGGGTACCATAAGAACAGGAGAATTATCCCCTTTAGTTACGAGAACGAGAGGATTTTCCTCCTGTCCTGATGGAACAGGAGGATTGCCCCCAGGCTCATTGGAATCTGAAGAAACAAAAAGAACCTGAGTGGTATCATACTCACTCTCTATAGGAAAGGTACGATTAACTGAAGGTGAAGTTGGGTCAACTATTTCCACGACCTTTTGATTTGGGTCAGGTATATACTCATGGAATTCAATTTCAGAGAGAGTGTGTTTGACTGACGGTTGATTTTGGTCAGTCAATTCATCAACTAAAGAAGGATTAAGGGAGAGTCTCCTGTAACCAGATGGAAGTTGTTGCAGAGAAGTAGGACAATTATCCAACATGGTTTTGGCTTCATCCAGATAGGGACAAATGTGAATGGGGTGATTCCCTTCACATAACCTACAGGGAAACTTAACTTTACCCCTTTTTCCATGAAATTTACTACCACTAGTTGATGATGTGTCACCAGCATGATCTCCAGAATTTGATGACACAGGATGATGTGAATGGTAAGACCATTCTTCTAAGATCTGAGGAATATGAGGACAATTTTGAAGAAGATGGTCTCTCGCACAAAGTTTGCATGGATATCAAACTTTGTGAGGCTTGACGGATGGTGTCTCATCTTATGTTGCATTCAAAGCAATGGTTGCTTGGTTGCCCGTCTGCTGAATTTGCTTCTTCTTCTTCTTCTTCCCTTTCTTCTTCTTCTTAGCCACCTAGTTACTAGTACCAATACTTTCACCAGGTGAAGAGGAAGAAGGGGAGGAAGAAGCAACCGAGGAAGAAGGCAAAGGGTCAACTTTAGGATCAACTAGAGGTTGATTTTGTCCAGTTGAAGGTGTACTCGATTGCAGAGAAATCATGATCTTTTGAACCAAGGAGGTTGAAAAAAACCATACTGGTAAGCCAATGTTAAATCCCGATAGGGATAATGTAGCTAGATAAGGAGTACCAATATTTCTGAAAGGAGGAAAAGGACTAGGATTCCCATCAAAAGGAATTCCTTGATCGGTGGACTCCGGATTTGTCTACATATGTTTCAACCTAAGATCAATTGAGTGAGCGTGGTGTATGTTATCCACGGTCAATTAATTTATTTTAATCAAAGTAACATAACAAAACAAAAGGAAGGATAGTCTAGGAAAAAGGTTTACCAAGCAACTGTGAACTGCAGAATACCTCTCCGCGAACCGAGAACTACGGGCAGGAAATCTCCCCGAATGCTGTGCTCGATGCATCACAGTGTACAAGGCAGCTGAATCAGTTACCTAAGGATGGATAGAAACCTAGTGTTGTCATCCCATATATACTCAAAAGTACATGGAGGCCCAATCCATATAAGCGTTGTCTAATGAAAAAACCGCACAGTGAGAGCATTCCCATATACTTTACGTACTGTAACACCGCCCTATTTACCCGAAGTTACCTGGATGAGCTACAATATACTCACATACGTGGAATGAATTATCACACTCGGGATGTATTTCAGACATGTTAGTGACAACTTCTTTGTTTTATGATTCCAGAACACGTCTCTAGCCTAGAACCATTAAATGTTTTTCGTTAGGTGACAATGCTCCATTAGGTAAATTCAGATAAATTTCAAGTTGATCTTTTTTAGAATTTTCCTTTTAAGGTTCACCACGTGATGTATGTTTTCAATTCCTAAAATGAAACTAATATGATAAGCATTATTTTCATTCAATTGAACAATGAAAACCTTACCTAGTAGCGATAGAGCAATCAGATCGTTGACAAAGAGCAAAGAGCACATTTGATGCAATTTCCCTAGCTATTCCTTTCAAGCATTCAAAAACTACAATATTAATGATGCAAGTTTCTATTTTCGAATCCCTTAATGTTATGATGAAAAAAAAGGAAACTAATGCACATACAATCAATCAATCTTTTTATAAGAACGAAGACTTTATGACAATTCAGTTTCAAAGGAAAAGAAGACTTTTACAACACTTTCTTTCGAAAAAGGATTAATCGCCTATAATCTAACTTTGATGATGAATCGATAATGAAAAAGAATTCATTTAAGAAACATTAATCAATCAAGTCAAAGTAGGGCTGGAAAGAGGAAATACAAATTGATTTCAGAGACATACTACAATCATTGATCTTTCAGCAAGCATAAACAAAAGGAAATTTGGAGAAAAAACACAATCCAAAGGTGAAAATTTTCCCTAAGGTGGATCAGCGTAGGTCAAAGAGGGCCTAACTGTGCTGCAGAGCACTGTCTGTCACTCAAGGGTTCTCTACAGAGCACTTTCCCCTGACCAAGCCTGCGCTAATTTTTGAGAGGCCACACAAGAGTCATCTAACCTCAATTTTTGACCAAATAACACTTCAACAAGGCGTAAGTACAATCAATGAAAGGAATTAAGGTCTACTAGAGTGTCCTAGGATGTGGATAAGCTACTTGGAACGATGATAGGTCCCTAGTGGAGTCGCCAATTTGTTTTGGAGAATTTGGTATCTACGGATAAATATTAATTCCCTAGAGAAGTAGCCATATCTAGAACAATAGTTTAAATCACTTTAGCCTTTTCCTATAAGCAATAGATAAGACAAAGAAGATGAGAAGACCTACTTGTAGTTCCTCTTTCCTCTTGTCTCCTTTTTATCGATCCTGTAGCTCCTTCTCGTACTTAATACGCCTGAGAAGTACCTGTAAACATCAACAGAAGACAAAGAACTGATCAAAGAAAAAGCTCTATTGAATACAAGTAAATGGAATCAGATACATTTACACATATAAGCATCATATAACAAGATAAGCATATGGGAAAAAGATTCAAATACTTTATTGAATAGAAGAAGGAATTACAAGCATCATGTCTGATTTGAAGTCACTCCTCTAGCTTGGATCGCATCCACATCACATCAAAAGCATGACAAAGTTGTAGCATAACAATACTTATCTCAAAGCCAATTCTCATAGCAACAATATCTCCTTACAATTCAACATAGTCTAGCCCTTGATCACTTAGATGAGTGTTTAATTTATAGGAGGATGAAGGAGGTTATTTCATAAATGGGGGTATTGAATGGCCTTCCATACTTAGCATTAGTTCCATGGAGGAAGGGATGAGAGAATAGGATCATTCCTCATCCATTTTCGAGCTCATAGGAGTTGATAAGTGAGGGAAACTTCTAGATGACTCCAAGAGATAAGAATATTCCCCAAACCCTATGTGAATTTCACTCAATCTCACCCAACGCGGGTGAAATAAGGCCTAAGTGCTCTGTAGATCACCCTGGCATGGACTTAACTGCTCTGCAGTGCACCCTTACATGGGCCTACCTGCTCTGGTCCCTTTAGAGGTCATTTCAAGATGTCTTCAAGTCATGAAACTGTCTGGGAAGGATTTATTCAAAAGGGTGACTTGTTTAGGGCATGTAGCAATTGAAATTAGGGTTTGATGAGCCCTAAAACACTGATCTGGATGATGGGAGTGATGTGCCCAAATGGATCTGTAACAGCTACCCCCTAAAGCATGAAGTAGAGAAAATGTTAATGTCAAATGAAATTCTTTATGATGTGATGAGGAGGTTTCAAAGTGGAAGGTGACCTACATCAATTACAATACATATATCATGATATTTTGATTTTTTACATGAATTGTTGAGGAAAGGCATACCCATGCTCAGCATATAAACTTTCATTACATGTTTATAGATAGTCGTCTACATATATAGACCCATGATCGAAATGACCATCAATGAAAAGCAATTGTACATATGATTTAGTACTCCTGAAATCGCAACCTGGATGGATGAAATTAGATACAGGGTCTTCTATCTTGTTCAATCGTTTGCTCAAGTACAAGTCTAACCATGTGAATATGTGATCTGAAGTCGAACATGGAAAGACATCTTATGATTACTAGCCAATGATGTAAGTTATTAACAGACACGAGAGTAATCATCGATAATGATAATGATCCTCAAGGTACTGCAGTACATTTTGCATGGTGTGAATGGATGATTTGATGTCGAACACCATACAAAGTCTTTCATTCGAAGGCCAGTGATGTCAACCTCTCGCTGGAAGCGAGAAACTTGCCATTGATGTATGCAAGCCTCAAGGTACTGGAAGGGTGTTTCTAAGTCAACTTCTTGGATAATGTGCTGATGTCGACAAGAAGTGACTCTTCGTAGGAGGGCCTTGATGTATCGCACATCAACGACACGAAACAAGTGTAATATATTTTGGAGATAGAATTTGACTGACAACACAAGGTTCAGGATTGGCGGTCATGAAAATGAAGGTTTATGGTACTGTAAAGGATGAATTTTAATTGGATGACTTCTCTTGAACATGTCGGCGACACTGAAATGAATTGGTAGCATTGACCCAAAACAAAGTGATGGATGGTATGATAGACCAATGGTATGATAACCATCAAGCTGATAACCCAACCCAAGTAGTCACGGTGATGAAGTGAAAGTGTCATGTTCAAGATCGACCTGCTAACATAAAGTGGTTTTCCCCTTTTTCCATTTTCCCCAGTCATTGCTGACCAATACCTCTTTATTTTTTATCAATCTTGAGGAAGATAACATATGCTTGTTGTATAATTCCACCATTCCGGTGAATCCATCACTATGTGATTTTTTAATGAGTCTAGCGAAGGTGAAACTTAGTCTTGTCTAGATGGACAAGTTTGTCGCTATTTGATGTTTTAACGAGTTTAACGACAAAGATAACTCGACCCTTTTCATGTTTAGAGAGTTTGAAAAGTGACAAAAAGAAAACTCCACAAGTTCTTTTTCTTGATTTGTCTCTCAAGCCCAAAAAAGAATAAAATAATACGAGAGAGAACCTATTGACCATGTTCTGCCAACGTATTCCTTTTTCATAGTTAATCTATCTCAACTCAAAAAAGGGTTAAACTTATACTGAGTAGATGTTGTTTCCAATCCATTGACAAGATGAAAAGGACAAGCGCTCGACAATCTTTTCATGTTTAGAGAGTTTGAAAAGAGCTTAAAGAGGACTCCACTTTGAGGAACGAGTGGTGTCTAGGATAGCAACTAGTTCCGATGATGTTGGAACTTCTCAAAACATGTTGATTTATGTGAATAGGCTGGCTAATAGGACAACTCATTGCAACTATTCCTCAAAAAGGGTAAACCAATCAAGTGAAAGCGTACGATCGGCCAAGCAGAAAGTGACGATGGAAGGAGAAAAACCAAGGCTCATCTGGCGGAAGATGCTGATAGATAGGCAATCACGAGGGTTAAAATGGAAATGGGTTCATTTTTAGACAAGCTTGAACCATAGGGAACCATGCTTGGATTCAGTTTCATGTTTACACAAGCTTGAAACAAAAAACTAAGCTTGGATTCAGTTTCATTTTTACATAAGCTTGAAATGAAGAACTATGCTTGAGATTGGTTTACATGCCCCCAACATGATGAAAGGGAGAGTCTCCTTTAATCAAATGGAAGTCTCTGCGGTGAAGTAGGACGGTTATCCAACACTTTTTTGGCTTCGTCCAGATAGGGACAAAGGTGAATGGGGTGATTCTCTTCACATAACCTATAGGGAATCTTAACTTTACCACTAAGTGCATGCCCCCCAAGCTTCATTACATTCACCTAAGTAGACTACTCGTGGCTATCAGGTGGATGGAATGAAGGTTTGTTTACAAGATCAAGTGAAAGACTCGACTCGGATTTTATGAGATCTAATCAAAGACTCAAATTGGAACTTTGCTCCAGGGGACCTTGTTTCATTTTTTAATGAGCTTGACACAAGACAAGGAACTCTTCTCAAATTCATTGTTTCATTTTTTAACGAGCTTGACACAAAAAAGGGAACTATGCTCATATCCTTGGTTTAATTTTTTAAATAGGTTGACACAAGACAAGGAACTATCCTCATGGGAGCTGTTTCATTTTTTTAATGAGGTTGACACAGTACAAGAACTATCCTCATATTCCTTGATCACGACTCATAAGAGGTCATGAATTCCAAGAGGTTCTTATTAGATGGGAGAACAATGCTCTAGAAGGGATTCGTAGCAAGGAATCCATTAGAGAGATATGGTTCCAATGCCCCCAGTATATAATGTACAACATCACTGAATTGATTGTCAGTGGATGTAGGCATGGAACGGGTTGCCACATAATTAACCCGTGGCGGGGATGATACCATTGGTACAAAAGGACCATTTAGGGAAGATGGCTGATTGGAAGCCATATTTGGACTGGGAAATGAAAGCTGGTTAACGGTGACAATTATTCCTTCATTGGGGAAATAAATCACTCAAAAGAGTGTTGAAACAATAGCTCCCATGTCATAAACATAGTCACACCCAAGAAGTAAATAATATAAAGGGCCTGGGACTACCATCACATTGAGATAAACAATTTTTCCTCCCAAAGTAATAGGCAATTGAGGAAGGATCCCTAACGGTTGACTGGTTCCTCTGTTAAAAGCCAACAAATTCTGGGTAACAGGCACAAGTGGCGGTGAAGCGAGCGCTTGCCAAGCAGTGGAGGAAAGGATACTCACAGATGCACCTTCATCTATAATAGTGTGAGATACAATCATATTACAAACTTATACTATGATCTGGAAAGGCACATAAGAAGGAAGATGGAATCCTGCCAGCCGATTCCAATCAAAGGAAGTGACCAGACTACTTGGAGGGGTTACCCTAAGAATGGGAGAATTATCCCCTTGAGTTATGAGAATGGTTGGATTTTCCTCCTGTCTTGATGGAACAGGAGGATTTCCCCCAAGCTCATTGTAATTTGAAGAAATGAAAAAAACCTGAGTGGTATCATACTCACTCTCTACAGGAAAGGTACGATTAACTAAAGGTGAAATCGGGTCAATTGTTTCCACGACCTTTTGATTTGGCTCAGGTATAGACTCATGGAATTCACTTTCAGAGAGAGTGGGTTTGACCGACGATTGATTTTGGTCAGTCAATTCATCAACTAATGAAGGATTGAGGGAGATTCTCCTGTAACCAGATGGAAGTCGTTGCGGAGAAGTAGGACAATTATCCAACACTGTTTTGGCTTCATCCAGATAGGGACAAAGGTGAATGGGGTGATTCCCTTCACATAACCTATAGGGAAACTTAACTTTACCCTTTTTTACATGATATTTACTACCACTAGTTGATGGTGTGTCACTAGCATGACCTCCAGAAGTTGATGACACAGGATGATGTGAACGGGAAGACCATTCTTCTAAGATCTAAGGAATATGAGGACAATTTCAAAGAAGATGGTCTCCCACACAAAGTTTGCATGGATATCGAACTTCATGAGGCTTGACGGATGGTTTCTCATCAGATGTTTCATTCAAAGCAATGGTTGCTTGGTTGCCCCTTTGCTGAATTTGCTTCTTCTTCTTCCCTTTCTTATTCTTATTAGCCACCTAGTTACTAGTACTAATACTTTCACCAGGCAAGGAGGAAGAAGGGGAGGAAGAAAAAACCGAGGAAGAAGGCAAAGGGTCAACTTTAGGATCAACTGGAGGTTGATTTTGTCCAGTTGGAGGTGTACTCTATTGCGGAGAAATCACGATATTTTGAACCAAGGAGGTTGAAAACAACCATAATCGTAAGCCAATAGTAAATCCTAGTAGGGATAATGTAGCCATATAAGGAGCACCAATATTTCTGAAAGGAGTAAGAGGACTATGATTCCCATCAAAAGGAATTCCTTCATCTGTAGACTCCGGATTTGTTGCCATATGTTTCAACCTAAGATCAACTAAGGAGTGAGCGTGGAGGATGTTATCTGCGGTAAATTAATTTTATTTTAATCAAAGTAACATAACAAAAAAAAGGAATGATAGTCCACGCAAAAGGTTTACCAAGCGACTATGTACTGCAGAATACCTCTTGCGAACTGAGAAGTACGGGAAGACAATCTCCCCAATGTTGTGTTTGGTGTATCGCAATGTACAAGGCAGCTGACTCGGTTACATAAGGATGGATAGCAACCTAGTGTTTTCTTCTCATATATGCCCGAACTAACGTCGAGGCCCAAACCATATAAGCGTTGTCCAATGCAAAATCGCACAGTGAGAGCATTCCCATATACTTTATGTACTGTAACACTGCCCTATATACCCGAAGGTACATGGATGAGCTACGATATACTCATGTACATGGAATGAGTTATCACACTCGGGATGTATTGCAAACAAGTTAGCAACAACTGCTTTATTTTATGACTCCAGAACACATCTCTAGCCTAGAACCACTAAATTTTTTTTGTTAGGTGACAATGCTCCATTAGGTAAATTCAGATAAATTTTAAGTTGATCTTCTTTAGAATTTTCCTTTCAAGGTTCACCACGTGATGTATGTTTGCAATTCCTAAAATGCAACTAATATGATAAGCATTATTTTCATTCAATTGAATAATCAAAACCTTAGCTAGTAGGGATAGAGCAATCATATCTTTGAAAAAGAGCAAAGAGCACATCTAATGCAATTTCCCTAGCTATTCCTTTCAAGCATTCACAAACTACAATATGAGTGATGGAAGTTTTTCTTTTCGAATCCCTTAATGTTATGATGAACAAAAAGGAAAATAATGCACATAAAATCAATCAATATTTTTATAAGAATGAAGACTTTGTGACAGTTCAGTTTCGAAGGAAAGAAGTCTTTTACGACACTTTCTTTCAAAAAAATATTAATTGACTATAATCTAACTTTAACGATGAATCGATAATGACAAAGAAATCATTTAAGAAACATTAATCAATCAAGTCAAAGTAGGGCTGGAAAGAGGAAATACAAGTTGCTTTCAGAGACATACTACAGTCATTGATCTTTCAGCAAGCATAAACAAATGGAAATTTGGAGAAAAAACCCAATCCAAAGGTGAAAATTTTCCCTAAGGTGGATCAATGCAGGTTAAATAGGGCCTAACTACACTGCAGAGCACTATCTCTCACTCAAGGGTGCTCTGCAAAGCACTGTCCCCTGACCAAGCCTACACTAATTCTTGAGAGGCCACTCAAGAGTCATCTAACCTCAATTTTTGACCAAATAACACTTCAACAAGGCTGAAGTACAATCAATGAAAGGAATTAAGGTACTTGGAACAATTATAGGTCCCAAGTGGAGTCACCAATTTGTTTTGGATAATTTGGTATCTACAGATAAATACTATTTCCCTAGATAAGTAGCCATATCTAGAACAACAATTTAAAGAACTTTAGCCTTTTCCTATAAGAAATAGATAAGACAAAGATTATGAAAAGACATACTTGTAGTTCCGCTTTCCTCTTGTCTCCTTTGTATCAATCATGTCGCTCCTTCCCATACTTAACACACTTGAGAAGTACATGTAAACATCAACATAAGACAAAGAACCGATCAAAGAAAAAGATCTATTGAATACAAGTAAATGGAATCAAATACATTCACACATATAAGCATCATATAACAAGATAAGCATATGGGAAAAAGGTTCAAATACTTTGTTGAATAGAAGAAGGAATTACAACCATCATGCCTGATTCAAAGTCACTCCTCTAGCTTGGATCCCATCCACATCACATCAAAAGCACGACAAACTTGTAGCATAACAATACTTATCTCAATCCCAGATGCGGGTGATTGACAGTTATAAGGGTACGATGGAGGCGCGCAAGATGGGCAAGTGGCAGCCCATCTGCGTCAGGGGTATGAGTCATGGCCTGGATAACTGGCCTCGCACAAATGCATTAATGGCAGCATTAACTCTGCCTTCCCTGCTTCTGGTCATAGGCATGATGGCGCTCTGTTTCATTCTCATTGTTGTTGTTCTATTGTTTGCATTCGGCTCCATCAAGGTCGCAGTCCTGGGCGACTCTCCGAGCGACAGTCCGCCTGCCTGCTTCCTATCGGCACTGGTGCATGCTGAGAATTCTTCCCTGTTGGTCTTGCTCTGCAGGGCTATATACGCCTTTACCTTCTCCGGCCTCCCTTTAGCTCCAGTTCCTAATGCTTACTGCTTTTCACGGGCTCAGTCTCCGGCTCTCTCAGTGCATTCGCCCCTCAGTCGTTTATCCGCCTTCCCTCCTCCGTTTAACAGTTCCCATCCCATAAAAATGCCGAAAGAAAGGCTGAGAATGATCAGCAGGCGCGGCGGTTCACGTGGTCGAGCCACCGCCCAGCACTCCTCCACCACACTGGACCCCTCTGAAGATGCGTCGGTCTATCCAGCCACCAGAAGTGGCAGAGGCCGGGGTCGAGGGCATGATAGAGGCGATGCCTGTCTGCATCATGTGCATCCCACTGCCCGCTACCGCATTCCTTGTTCACTGGCAAATTCCTCCTTCATCGTATCTGTGACTATCGAAAGGTGTGAGCACAACTCGGGTCCAGGAGTAGTTCAACAGAGGGCTACAAAGGAATAGAGGTCTGCAAGTCAAATTGCCACCCTGTGCCAAGGCACCGGAAGCATGCCTACTACGCACTCTGAGGCCAATGTTGGCCCAAGCACGAGAGGAGAGCCTTCAAGCTCTGCGGTCCACTCTTTTGACTCCATGGACTCCGGTCAATTTGGGTGCCGAGTTTTAGAGGAACAACCGTCCACTTCAGATGAAGATTGAGCCAGTCAGCGCCTCTGGTTTTATGGTTTTGCCTCCGAAGACAAAGCTCACCTCCTTTTCGATTCACAGGGTTCATGCCTGTCTCAGGCTTTTGTTTATGATACAGGTCAGGGTCTATTTATGTTTATGTTTATGTAAAAATCGGTCCTTGAAACAGCAGTGTTTCACTCAGTCCGGTATCGCTGTTTGGGTCAGTTTTTTGAGTCTGTCTGGTATGTTCAATGTTCCTGGAAATTATTCTCTCTGATGTAAGTCATTTTGACGGTTCTACAGTCAGGATGTCAAGTTTTTCTGCTAAATGCCAACCTCATGGCATGAATTCTCGAGGCCAGCCTCGCTGTAACTTTTTTGTATGAATATAGGAGTAGACTAATTGAGAAAAAAAAACAATACTTATCTCAAAGACAATTCTCATAGCAACATTATCTCCTCACAATTCATCATAGTCCAGCCCCTGATAACTTAGATGAGTGTTCAATTTATAGGAGGATGAAGGAGGTTAGGTCATAAATGGGGTATTGAATGGCCTTCCATACTAAGAATTAGTTCCATGGAGGAAGGGATGAGAGGATAGGATTCTTCTTAACTCATTCCTCCTCCATTTTCTAGCTCATAGGAGTTTATAAGTGAGGGAAACTTCTAGATGAGTCCAAGAGATAAGAATATTCCCTAAACCGTATGTGAATTTCGCTCAATCTAGCCCAGTGCAGGTGAAATAGGGCCTAAGTGCTCTGCAGAGCACCCTGGCATGGACTCAACTTCTCTACAGCGCACCCATACCTGGGCCTACCTGCGCTGGACCCTTTAGAGGTCATTTCAGGATGTCTTCAAGTCATGAAGTTGTTTGGGCAGGAGGCATTCAAAAGGGTGACTTGTTTAGGGCATGTAGAAACTAAAATTAGGGTTTGATGAGCCCTAAAAAACTAATCTAGATGATGGGAGTGATGTGCCCAAATGGATCTGTAACACACCAGCATAGTGATCTCTTTATAAAAAAAAGAAAAAAAAACAACCATCTAAATACTAAATGGAGGATTGTGGATCATTTTTGGGTTAAAAAGGAACCCTATCGACGCTATGAATGCCTGCTAGCAGTAGTGGCTCTACTTGTGGTATTGAAGTTCTATGTTACATTGCCAAATATTCTTTATCCCATTATTTCCTATTGATTCATTTCTAAAGGTGAATTTACCATTTGAACAACGTTTATAACTATATTAACCAATATGCATGGTAAACTATACTTTTATATGAATTATATCAATACTGTCCGATCAATTGATACCAACAGTCGTTATCATCTATCATCGGTCATGCTTTCGTCATATTTTTCCACCTAAGGAAATATCTCTTCGCATAATGATCAATTCTTTGTTTTATTCCTTTTTTGGTCATTTCCCATCTTTGCGACCTATACTACTCTGACCGTTTTTTTTGCCGTATTTATGCCACTCTGACTATTGTCCTACCACATTTATGAATCCCCAACATCCTTTCCATGTTTCACATGCTTTATGGTCGTGGATGCCCTTTTCTGATTGGAGGTGAGAAGGTATGCATTATGGATAACATGCGTAATAATTATCAAGTTGCGCCAAATACTACTGATGTGACAAACAACATCATTTCCTTTTAATAACAACTTTAAAACAACACCATTTTTCTTTTAATAACAACTTTAAAGCTTTGTATAATTTTTTTTTGTGTTATTCCAAACTGAGAAAAATTGTGAGAAGGCGCATGAAAAAGTGCAAGTTGGGCTACTGAGACACAGAAACCATGGGAGGAAAAGTTATCTGCAGTTAACCTACAGTACTTTGAGTAACAAAACAGGCTCATGAAATTCTTGAGCGCACCGGCTCGATCTAGTACCTGGCCAAATTACAAGGATTCCATAATGAAATAACACTTGAATTCTTGCAAAATCTATAGGATGGACATACGACGGTGAAGGGAAAAAATATAACAGTTTTTGAAGCAGTGATAGATGAATTCTCTGGACTTCTAGCAGAAGGCACAAAATGGACTGATAAGCATGTTCTCCTACATGACGCAGTTGCGGTATTCCAAGACCCAGATGAACAATTGGTACACAAAGGCAAAGGGATTCACCCCACATCTTTAAAGGAACCATGGTAGGAATTGGCGACCACTGTTCAGAGGTACATCACTTGTGACGGACATCAAGATGTGGTAAAACCTCGACAACTCAAATTGTTAGCCATTCTTAAGTAGAAAATTACAGTTAATTTTCCATTCTTTTAAATTCCTTATTGCATGACATTGCTAGTCAGGTTAGGAAGGCTAAAGATCCACATTTTTTCATCAACCATCATGGTCTGATTAAGTTAATCATTATTCATGGATTGGCCTAGCAGCAATTAACTTGGGATAACTTTGTAAATCCTGCCTTAACCCCACTAGAAGAAAACCCAGATGCACAGACAGGGATAGATGATAGAAACATTGATAACACAGATACTAAACAACAGAGAGTAAAGGTAACAGGTCCAAAAAGGGCAAGAAAAAAAAGGAATCCTTCTTTGGTCTCTAGCCCAACGAAACATAGGTGTTCTGCAAGGATAAATGCACAGCAGCAAACCCCAATTCCAATAGAGAAGCAGGGCTGTCTCATGTGCCCTCTCTAAGCCTACAAGATGATTTTCTACAGGAATATGAGGAAGAAATGGCTCAAGTATTGGAGAATTTGGGTACATACTATGAAGAAAGGGGTCCATCTAGAAACTCTATAGGACAAAATAATTCCCTTAACTGGTCCACCTCTACTGGAATTTCTGGCCATACTGAAACTTTACCATCTACTGATAATTTGGAGGATTGGAGGGAATCAACGCCCTCTATGAATGAGTCCCCTGAGAAAGAAGCCCATGTAGAAGTGAAGATGAAAATCAATCAGGAGATATTGTTCCATTGGAACATAACCCTGATATTGGCACAACTCCTCATGAACCCGAAATAAACACAACTATGCCATCTCCAATCGGAAACCCCACAAAGAAGAAAAAATTGTACAAGGCCAGATTAAGGAAGCTGATTAAGAAATACAGGAAACTGAAGAAAACAATCAAACAATTGAGAGAATGGTTAAAAGAAGCAGATAAGGCTTAGAAACTGAAAGTGGAATTAGAAACTATGGGGACCCAAATAGAACAATGTCCTTTGGAGGATATTGAGACTCAGACTAAAAGTCCTTGTGTTTGTTCAATGGAGACCCAAACGAACTTTCCTACCATAGATGTTGTTGTTCAAACCGATTTTGAGGAGAATGCCCAGGCAGATTGTTGTATGCCCCAAGAAACAGTTGAAGTTGTTGTTCAAACTAATTCAGTGATAACACATGATAATGAAACTCAGACAAAGGAAACACCTCACTATGTTCCTCTGGTAAAAGAAGCTGTTATCCTGAAATTGCAGAATGAATTAACAAAGACCTAGCAGGAGTTGGCTCAACACAAGAAAGAAGTAGTACGTTACAGATACACCAAGAGTTGCGGAATAAATTCGATGAAATTACTACAACAGAAGACAAGAATTTTTCCGGCTTCAAATATGAGCATAAGAAATTGGAGAAAGCATAAGACCAGCTTTAGAAGGCCATGGAACAAATTGAAACTATTTGTTCTCTTTACTCTAATGCTTTGTCTTGTCGGTCACCTACCACTAATTATGCGTTATTCTTGTTGGAAAGGTACCTATTGCTAAAAGTTAAAGCTGTCAGGGCTGGTAAGCCAGCAGAATTCAAGACCACTTCAGAATTCGTCCAATGTTGTAAGGAACAAAATGAGAAAGTACAACGCCTTCTATGCGAATTATACCTACAAAATTTTTTCTTGGAGGATGAACTGGATAGTAATCCTAACCCCTTCATTGGGGACATTCAATTTCAATATTTCCTCTCTTTTGCTTCCAATCAGGGTAAATGGGCTAAAGCCTATAACATTTTTCAGAAAAAGGGAACATGGTATAGATCTATGGGTTTGAGGAGAACCCATGAAACCCTTACATATTTTCGTCAGACATAAAAGGTTTATGCAACAACAGGGAGTCGTGGCTAAATTGGGACAACTCCATACAGATATTATATAGGCAAGAACAAAATATTTTCAGGACATTAAGGAGGAAGCTTTGTTGGCAGCAAGGCAAATATGGGAAGTTTCCACTAACAATATCAAAAACCGAGAGCCATTTGGGTATAGAAACTTTAAAGCTGTTGCTGCTCGCCTAAACATGTATAGCAATATGGTCCTAGACATGGGTCCTACTTGGATAAGAAGCTGTTACAGATGTCCTATTATTTGGTACCCCCCTAAAGGGTATTATTGTGATTATGATCTTCTAGATTACTGTATAAACCAGGCTTTTGCAATACTTAAGCAAAAAAATGGTTTTAGGCTATATAAAGAAGAAGTTTATTCGGCCTATTCTTTGACATAACTACACCTCAACCATCTTATTGCATGAGGACATGAAAAAAGGTAAGCAGGAGAGTATGTTGGGCCATAGAAAAGGTATGTTTCATCCTCATATTAGCTTAATTAATCATTCATCTTTGTATGATTCTCTTCCTTTTAGAAAAAAAATTTAGAACAAATGAGTGTAGAAGCCGAATAAAATAAATCATTAACGAATTATGTAATTTTGGGCATGAAAGCTAACTTTCGCTATTTTTATATGCAGGAATATGAATTGAATGATTTTTGTTCAAATGATGGAACAACAACGACCAAGAAAATAAAAAGGACAATGTCTCGCTCATGAAGGCTAGCGGAAGAATAGGGGAATCGAGTTTATTTTGTAATAAAATCTAATTGTCGGTTGCGAAATCCTCAGGATCTCCTAATCCTAAGGATTCGCTCCTATCCATTTGTCTCTCATAGATTATATAAAGCCGACAGGCGAAATAGAACAGGCTAGCTAGGAATTGGGAGATTGTAACTTTCATTTTTGACACAGAGTATTCTCACTACGTGATGTTGTATCTCTATTATTGAATTTAATGAGAAAGACTGTGTTTTACTTGTAATCACATTCTAAGTGTCTTTCAGCAGTGACTTCTAGAGACTCTAGGCTCGGTCGCGAGGGGATTTACTACTTTGTTTATGCCATACTTATTTCTTTTTACTCTTGCAATTGTTTATTCCTATTATTTCATGAAACTAGAATTATTCTAATTGTTGTGAGTATTGATCTTTATGATTTACCTTTACTGTTCAAAGTAGATTCTAGATCTTGCTATGTTTACATCTGTGTGTTTTATTAGTGTTCCTTCTGAGTAGTGTTATTAGAGATCTTGAGTTCATAGTTGTTGCCTTCAGTTAAAAGCTTGAATAGTTGCTTGTTGTTTATTTGCTGTAGTTTTCCCTCTTGCTGAATGAATTATTGTCGATGCTAGTTAGTAGATCTGCTAGGAGTGATTCCTTTAGCATACTTGCATTCAGATTCAGTTTTCCACACAATAGACTAAAACAGATTTGAAAATGATTTAAGGTTTGCCTTCAAATTTGTTTTGGACTGAAATTTGAGAATTAGATACTAATTATTGCAACGATTCGAAATCATTTCATTCTGAATTAGCCTCTGAATTCACTTAACTAGATAATGTTAAACACTCTTAAAATAAACAGACTTACCTGGGGTTTATAATTAATGTAGGTATTAAGGTTGCTTTTAATAGTCATCTTAGTGCACCAACAACACCTTCCTTGGCTTGCTACACATGTCACACCCTTGCTACCAACAAGGACATCTTACTTGCCTCTACGTGCAACTGCGGTCAAGGTGATACTATATGACCCACTGCTGGTACTTCACACCAAATGATCTGAGGTCTAGTTGGGACTTCTTACTGAGGAGATCCTGTGACATGTTGGTGGGTCCAACACTGTCAACAAAACTCAAACATAAATATGATCATGATATTCAAAATAGTCACTAGATAACATGTTTACATCATAACTCATACACAATTATCGTTCACACATATGAAAAGTCAATCTAGATTATTACAACACCATATCACAAATATTTCAGCTCATACCCGAATATCGTAACTATAACCATCTACATAGGCCAATCCAATTTAACATGATACATGTAACATCAAGGTAGAAATGATATAACCTTAATCATCAAGCTAACTATCATTCTCATCAACAAAATATAACCTAATCTTCAAGATAATTGTCATATAACAACAACAAGTTAACCTATAACATACTCATCAACAACATATACCATAATTATCAGGTTATCTAAAACAACAATAGCAATGCATACAACTACGGGTTACTATCATTCTTGACTATCTGACACATGTGCATATAACTACACTAATCAACTAACATCTATCATGAATGTAACCATAACATCAAAAGACATAACCCTAATGTATATAAACCTAATGCATACAACAATCATTGACTTACATACTTGCATGCCAAACATACAATACCTATATGACGATCTTCTCTTACTCAAAATGCCAATGCTGCAATCTCATTATGATGCTCTGCATCTCCTGCTCTATCTTAGCCAACACATTAGCATCATAACATACCAATATCACCCTGATGACCTAAATTTCATACCATGACTTCACAAGGCATGTTTGACCTACTATTCATGCATAACTATAACCAAGACCATACATGCATGACCACAACCATTACTCCATTGTACACATTGCCTCATGCAACTATCAACCTTCATAAGCAATGCTTAATCAACTACACATACACATAACCGCATGTACTCGAACATAAGCGATCAACTCTTGTAATCAACCTACAAGACTGATGCATGTAATCAAATAACCAAGAATGCAACCCAACATACAAGGATGTAATAAAGCTGCATATATTCATGTAACCAATTATATACTCCTCATGATGCATTCCATAAAATCAACATTAAGTTCCTCATGACAACCTTACTACAACCATGATCAATCATTATGCAATGCAACAAGCACATGGAATGCAAGTGTAAGAGACACACATACAATTGACATGCATTCAGGACCAACACATTCACCCAAGGAGAGTACAACCATGCTCCGATACTACTCTATAGTATCAGATATGACCCAAAGAGAGTGCAACCCGCTCTAATACCAATCTGTAACACCCCCTCATAGGTCTACCCAAGGTAACCATGCTAATCGGGGTAAACATGAAGAGAGATGCTACTACAATCAGATTCAACCTCCTATGTCACCATAAGGAAGTGGAATCGATGGAACATCACATACAGTCATCCAACATCATCAATAGACCCCTCAAGAGACAAGTCAACCACTCAGATAGCCTATCCATGGGTCCCACTTTTATTCTATGGCTCTTAGGCCCCATTGGTTCTCATTTTATGGGAAAGGGAGTGACTAGCAACCTAAAGTCCCTCTCATATGCCTGCCTGCTAACAATTGTGGTCCAAAATTTCCAGTTCTCTGCTAGTGACCCCGAGATTTGAGCTACTTTTCTAGCCCAAAATCCTGGCCTCTACACATAACTTTTTTTACCTTTCATAAATCATAAAAACATGATAACCATGCTGATTAATCAAAATCACCCTCAGGACTAGGCCTAAGAATCCCCAATTGGGATTGACATTATTTCAAACACTTGATACCAATGCAACCTACAGGTCTAGGATATAATATAGAGCATAAGTGACTGAAACAACTTATGAAACATAACAAGAAGGATCACCTCCTTCTCCATTGAACTACTACATCATCAATTAGGTCTTGTATCCATCCATTTAATTGTTACAAGTAAATATATGAAATAACCATGACATGAACCAGTCATTCAACCATGCTTATAATCAACAGATATATATATATATCTATCTCTATATATATATATATATATATATCAAAGATATCACAATCATTAAATCCACATATAAATCAATGCAAAAGTAACAAAACTTAGCTTTTATTAATCATATGTAAATCCGACTAGGTTCAGGACTTCCACATACCACCCGACCATAGACATGGCTAAACCAAATCTCTCTTTCAGCCAGTCACCCCCGTGCCATATTCCAAGCATGAATGTGGGATATCATAGAAAAACCAATCCAATAACAAACAAGGGAATCCAAAGGCTAAACCACCTTCACCCTCATCAAATCGTGATCACACCAAAAGTAATGCTTTGATCACAATCGAACGGAACTTGGAATGCCATCTAGAATCTATCACTATCCTTGAGGAATTTTCTATCTCCTTTACCCTCAAGCTTTACCACAATACAAACTTGAATCACTAGGCCCGAAATTGACACTAATCCCTCAGGCTTTACCATGTATCCCGCTAAAACCGGTCAGGGTATTCCTAAGCCTTTGGGAATGAACCTTGAGACCACCTCCACCCTGGATTCCAAAATCCATATGGCAATTCCAGAGCTCAAAATTGAGATCAACATCCCAACACGCCATGGCATCTAGAAAAAATAAAGGTTAGGATGAAAACCATTGTCATAACTGGGCAAAACCATGCCACCGATAGCAAGAGAACCATACACCAACATGCAAAGCCATGCATGTCCAAACCAGCTAGGAAATCACACATGAAAAAGGTTACCTGCAAGTATTATTGTTGAAACTGCTTGATCCTGCTCTTCATTCCTTGATCCTTTCTTTCCTTCCTTTCCCTTTGCCCGCTTTTCCTTCCTTGATCCAAAGCTATAGTGCTCCAAGAAAACTCGAAGTGACCAAGAGTGAGAGAGAGAGAGAGAGTAATGAGAGAGCTCCAAACTTTCCTTGACCAATCTTACACTTTCGAGACCCGCCAAAGATCCTCAGAAGCCTTTTTATGTATGAGGCCTCTATTTTCTTCATTTTCCATTATTTCCCTGCTCACATGCAACATGTGACCTTTCACCTTCCTTTTCTCCTAATTTCCTTTATTTTCATAAATAAATGTGCCAAAAATGCCTTTTTTCCTTTGCCTTAGCCTTTGCCAATATTCCTTAACCAAAACACACATCCAGTGATGCCCACTAGGATATATTTTCCCAACATTCAACTTGGAATACATGTCCCTTAATCGTGGTCTTATTTTTCCTTTATTAACTTTTATTACATGAACTTTTCACTGGGGATGTTACATTAGATCTCAACCTCTTAAACTTCAATAAATAATTTTCAAAGGTACGGCTTAAACACATAAAATTTCTCTTTCAATCAACTGAAAAATAAAACCAACTAGGGTGATACCTAATACCATTGAAGATGGAGATGATGGCTAGAGTGAAAATAAATCCCACTGAAGTTCCCTACATGAAACCCTTAGGCTGGCAGGATGCACAACTCTGATACCCTGTAAGATCCCAAATGTTAAAAATTATAACAGATCTTGAAAAATTTAGTGTTTCGACTAAAGTAAAAGAAATTAAACCTTCAGAAAGAACAAGAACACAAATGGATCTAAAAACGAAACTGCCTATTTAATTAATAACTTCAAATAATACAGAAACCCTTGCCAATGGCATGCAAGGTTGCTCATTAATAGACTCAACCAACTGAACTCTGAAGCACACTTGTGGACCCTGGATGGATCCACGAGACAAATTCAACCACTGGGTTTTCATCCCTAGGATTAGACTAGAACTAGCCTTGCCAAGTTCTGCACAAAGACAAAATAGATAAATAACTTAGCATGATCCCATTGTTAGCCTCCTATCTCCTTTTATAGGTTTGATGGACTCTCTAAAGACTTTATTTATTTTTTTCCCTGGAAAAATGAAGGCAAATACCATGGGCCAATGCCATGGGAAAATACCATGGGAAATTTCCGTCCACTTTGACCATATCCCAAAAAAGGGAATATTACATAGACTCAACCAACTAAACTGTGAAGCACACTTGTGGACCCTGGATGGATCCACTAGACAAATTCACCCACGGGGTTTTTGTCCCTGAGATCATACTTGAACTAGCCTTGCCAAGTTCTTCACAAAGACAAATTATATAAATAACTCAGGATGATCCCACTATTATGATCCTATCCCCTTTTATTGTCTTGATGGACTCTCTAGAGACTTTATTTTATTGTTTTCGCTTGAATAAAGAAGGAAAATACCACAGTAAATACCACAAGTAGATTCCGTCCACTTTGACCATATCGAAAAAAGGGAATATTACAAATCCTCCCGCCCAAATATTTCTTGCCCTCAAGCAATCCACTTCTATCCACAACAGAAGCATCAATATATTGCTACCAGGATCCCATACAAACCAGTGTGTTATTCCATGCCTCCATGCTAAATGGTCCTAAATGTATCCTTCAATACCTAGATCCCAATTCCACCTAAGTCTTGGGACCTATGGATTATGACACCATCTCAGTCCTCCATCATTGCTCATGCTTAAGGGCCCAAGCTGCAATATGCCCTTAGCTAAGAGTATCCCATCAATAGAGTTCTAACTCATGATCTCTCGTCAATCCATCTCGTGGGAAGGATATAATGCATGAATGCTTGTACATGGAATAAGTCTACTATGAAGATGTTTCCTGATGCTCAACTCATGTTGCTCCACTCGATCACCCAACATGATCAGTTTGTAGAACTTTTCCCTGTTATCCCCAATTTATAAAGGCAAGTTGGTTGTGTTGCAAGCCTTATCTATGCACTCTTGTAGAGGGTTGTTTTGGAACTCCCAAATGTACTCTTCTTGTTTCCTTATGAGGGACTTGTGTCATTCCTCAACACTAGACAACTTGGTCATTGATTTGGAACATACCCCTATGAGCTCCTAAATTTTCCTATTCTCCTGTAAGATAGTGTCTTGGACTATCCAGACTCTCTGCTTCAACATCATAAGATTTGTCTTGAAATGCATGATATTTTCCCGAAATTCCTCTACTGGAAATTTTGGTTCCCTGTTGAATTCTTTTGTATTTTTCTGCACCAAATTCTCAACTATCCTAGCTCTAGCTTGAACCTTTGACCGACTCTCCAGAAATGGCTCATCCTGCATACTATATTTTTCATGTTGCTCCTTATGATCATGCTCATCATACTGGTTTACCATCATTGGATCCTCATTTAAATCTCCTTGAATGTCTCCTTCCTGGCCTTCTCCACCTGTGGGGACAATTTGTTGCCCATCCTCTTTGGTTGTTAAACATGGATGCATCGGTGGAATCTTATTTACACTTGGTTGCTCATACTCTTCATGGATGTCCTCCTCGAGATAAGAGTCTACCATATTGTTAGGAAGAATACCTCCTTTCTCCCCCCATGTACTTTGTCAAGCTGACTGATTATCATCGGCTTGTCCTGCAAGCATCTCTGAATAACATTGTGTTTCATTGTTGATTTCACAATCCTTCCCGTCTACTCATCCATTGAGACTGTGTGATGGATGCTTAACTAGGCCCACGGCTGCAACCACACCCTAAAACAAGAATGTGATATCGAGGAGGGGCTAAAATTCCTATTTCGATGCCCATATAATGCCCATCAACAGTGATCTGTAGGATACCAAATGACAGAGAAGCCTAACTTCTTGATTTGATACCCACGACAACCAAGGTTGATCCTTAGTAATATATTAATGAAATCAGATCTCCCTAGAACTGTTAAGGCCTCAAATCACCCTCTTAAACTTCAATAAGTATTTTGGTAAAGGTATGACTTAAATGCATAAAATTTCTCTTTCAATCAAATGAAAAATAAAACTAACTAGGGTGATACCTAATACTGGAGATCCTGGCTAGAGTGAAAATAAATCCCACTAAAGTTCCCTGCATGAAACCCTTAGGCTGGAAGGATTCACATCTTTGATACCACTGTAAGATCCCAAACGTTAAAAATTATAATAGATCTTGCACACTTTAGTGTTCCAACTAAAGTAAAAGAAATTAAACCTTCAGAAAGAACAAGAACACAAAGGGATTTGAAAATGCAGCCGCTTATTTAATTAATAACTGCAAATAATACATGCCATAATGATAATCATAGAAACCCTTGCCAATGGCATGCAAGGTTGATCATTAATAGAATAAGGCAATTGAACTCTAAATCACACTTGTGGACCCTAGATGGATCCACCAAACAAATTCACCCACAGGGTTTTCGTCCTTGGGATCATACTAGAACTGGCCTCGCCAAGTTCTCCACAAAGACAAAATAGATAAATAACTCAGGATGATCCCATTGTTAGGCTCCTATCCCCTTTTATAGGCTTGATGGACTCTCTAGAGACTTTATTTTATTGTTTTCCCTTGAAAAATGAAGGCAAATACCATGGGCCAATGCCATGGGAAAATACCACAGTAAATACCATGGGCAGATTTTGTCCACTTTGACCATATCCAAAAAAGAGAATATTACATAGATGGCAAAGGAGTGGTCAACATCTGATCAAGCAGGGGGAGCCGAAGACAATCTCAAAGGTATATTATGTTCCTGGTCTCAAACATAATTTAATAAGTGTTGGTCAATTGAAACAGAAAGGATATAGAGTTATCTTTCGAGGACAAGAGTGTGTTATATATGACAAGCTCCCAAGAAAGCAACTAATAGAAAAGGTGTAGATGATAAGGAATAGACTATTTCCTCTAGTCATGAATTACAGTGATCAGGTTAGTTATTTTATAGTTGCATGTTCTAATGATTATTGATTATGTCATTTTCGGTTTGGACACTTTCACTTTTATTGTTTAAGATTGTTGTAGCAAAAAAATATGGTCAGAGGATTACCTCCCATCAAAGAACCTGCTAGTACTTGTGAGTGTTGGATCTTGGGAAAGCAACACTATGAAATTTTTCGAGTTTCATACAGAGAAAATAAACCACTTGAGCTAGTGCATATAGACTTGTGTGGACCTATGAGGACACAGTGGATTGGTGGAAGTTGTTACTTACTCACTTTCATTGATGATTATAGCAGAAATACTTGGGTTTACTTCTTGAGCAGAAGTCTGAAACTTTTTCAAAGTTCAAAGAGTTCAAAGCCTTATCAAAGAACCAAAGTGATCAAAAGATCAAGGTATTGAGGTTAGATCATAGTGGAGAATATGATTCAAAGGCATTCCATGATTACTGCAAAAAACATGGAATGAGAAGACAGTTTACAACCAGGTACACACTGCAGTAGAATGGTGTAGTAGAGAGAAAGAACATAACCATTATGAGCATGGCAAGCAACATGTTGAAAGGAAGAAACTTGTCTAATGAGTATTGGGGAGAAGCAGTTGCATTTGGTGTCTATGTGATAAATAGATCTCCTACAAAGAGTGTGATGAAAAAAATACTAGAAGATGCATGGTCAGGTATGCCTTGCAACGTATCTCATGTCAGAGTATTTGGATGTGTACCTTATGCACATGTGCCTAAACAACGAAGAGGCAAATTGGATGATAAAAGTGAAAATGCATATTTACTGGTTATAGTGAGCAATCAAAAGCTTTCAAATTGTATAACCCTTTCACCAAGAAGACCATAATTAGCAGAGATGATGTATTCAAAAAACAAGATTAATGGAATGGGTCTGTAGACAAAATAGTTGATGCACAAGTGTCACTAATGGAAGAAGATGATGTAGTAGAAAAGGAGTAGCAAGAATCACAGGGGAAGACACCAAATAGAGACACACCAACAAGGACTCCAATATTTTTAGAGCAACATGGATCTTCAAGTAGATCAATAGAGCAGAATTCTCCTAACAATCAATCACCTGATGAATGAAGCAATGATAAGAGAAATATGAGAAGTCTAAAATATATTTATGATGATTTGGATGTTAGTTCAAACTTTGCATTGTTGTCATTCCAACCTTCTTTGTATGAAGAAGCAATCAGAGATGAAAATTGGGTGCAAGCCATTGATGAAGAAATTGAAACTATTGAAAAGAATGATACATGGGATTTGGTTGATTTACTAAAGGACAAAAACCTCATTGGTGTAAAATGGATATACAAGAAAAAATTGAATGAGAAAGGTGAAAATGACAAATTTAAAGCATGACTTGTAGCAAAAGGATTCACACAGCAACCAGGAATAGACTTTGGAGAAACGTTTTCTCTGGTAGTCAAATTGAATACTGTAAGAGCAGTTCTAGCCACAACAACTGAGAACAAGTGGAAAGTATATCATATGGATGTGAAATCAGCCTTCTTGAATGGAATTACAGAAGAAGAAATTTATGTGCAGTAGTCACCAGGTTATGAAGTTGAAGGTAAAGAAGATAAAGTTTATAGCTCGAAGAAAGCGCTCTATGGAATCAAGCAAGCACCTAGATCTTGGTATAGTAGAATTGATAGCTACATGAACAAGAATGGATTTTGCAGAAGTAGCATTGAGCCAACCTTGTACACAAAGGTAAATGAGCATGGACAGATTTTGATTGTTTGGTTATATGTTGATGACATGATTTATATAGGTGATTTTGAGTTAGATGAATTTAAAGAAGCTATGATGAAAGAATTTGAGATGACAAATATTGGTCTCATGAAATATTTTCTTGGTATAGAAGTTTAGCAATCTGAAAAGGGAATTTTTATTTGTCAAAATAAATATGGTATAGATTTGCTGAAAAGATTCAAGATGGAAAATTGCAAATTTGTCCCTACACTATTTGCAACAGGTACAAAGTTAAGAAAGAATGATGAAGGATAAAATGTCAATCCAACTCTATTCAAAATATTGGTTGGCAACCTCATGTATCTCACAGCTACTAGACTAGATATTATGCAAGGAGTAAGTTTGATTTCCAGATTTATGGAGACTCTAAAAGACACACATTGGAGTGCAGGAAAAAAAATTTTGAGATACATAGAAGGAACTAAATATTGTGGAATAATGTATGCAAGCACAGACAACAAGGACTTGATTGGGTACCTACACAGTGATTTTTCAGGCAGTTGGATGATAGGAAGATTACTTCCAGTTATGTGTTCCATCTTGGTTCAGGTGTGATTTCATGGGCATCTAAGAAGAAACATATTGTGATACTTTCATGAGCAAAAGCAAAATATGTAGCAGAAACATCAAGAACGTGTCAAGAAGTGTGGTTAAGAAGAGTATTTGATGGACTCAAGTAGAAACAACAAGGATCAACAACAATTTATTGTGACAACACCTTAGTGATTACACTATCTACGAATAATGTGTTTCATCAAAAGAGCAAGCATATTGATACTAGATATCACTTTATTAGAGAACTTGTGAGAAATGGAGAAGTTCACTTGAAGCCTTGTAAATATAGTGATCAATTGGCTGATATATTTACAAAGTCATTAGCAAAATAAGTCTTTGAGTTTCATAGAAGAAACTTGGGTGTTGTAAGCCTAGTTGAGACATAGACTAGTAGGCATGTATGAGTTGTTATGAGTCAGTTTTAGTTTAGCGGCCGTAATTAAGCGGGAGTGTTAAAATAAGCTAATTACTCCCACATGAGGAGTTGGCTAAAATTAGAGAGTCAGTTAACTGAGTGTTAAGTCAAGTTGAGTTAAGTCATAGTCTAATTTAGTGTGTGGTTGCATTTCAAGTTATTTTAGGCGAGTCACTAGTTAGAAAAGGTTAAATACCCTTCATCAGGTTCAATGTAATCATCAAGCTTTTGCGTGATCAATAGAAGAGACGCGTGATCAATAGAAGAGACATGTGATTAATAGAAGAGACGCAACTCGTGTGTTTTGTGTGTGAAATTTCTGTTTTGGCTCCTATGCCTTTCCAACATATTCAGAGTGGGCCCTATTTTGGGCATTCGGGCCTGTTCAGGTGGGCAAGTTGCAAATACACCTGAACTGATCGAACTCTATTATGGTCCCTCTTAGTGTTTGGGGCTTCTCCTTTGTTTGGGGCTTAAGTCTCATTTAGGCAACATCAAACAAAGGACGGACCATTGAATTCCAAGCATTCACGAGTTGATCAACTCTACAAGAGGGAGGAGAATTCTCCATGGTTCTGTCATTGGAATTAAACACCATTCTCATCGTATCAATCTCATTTCTATTATTATTATTGTTGAAGATATGTTTGTATATTTTACTAATTCTCAATGAATAACATTTGAATTTGAGATCTGATACAAGCCTTGTGGTTAAAGGGCCCAGTGTTGCGGAGTGCGGAGGAGGCCCTATCCCCTCATTTATGCCTCCACACCTCTGCAATCTGCATATCCACACATGGGATCTTCCGTACACACAATTATTACCTTCGCACACACAAATATTACTATTTTTTACATCATATGAATAATATTATAATTAGTCTTTATTTTAATATAATTCATATAGTTATGTGTGCATAGTGTCGAGGAGGTCCAACTCCTCTTTTCTACCTCAAAACCTCTGCACTCGGCACCTCCACACATGGGATCTTCCGCACACACAAATTTTAGCTCCACACTATGCACATGCACACTTGGGCTCTTCTGCACACACAATATTAACTTTGCACACATAGATATTACTAGCCACATAAGTAAAATATTTGTGAGTCTCTCTTTTATGCAAAGACTACAAGCAGGTCATATTCTACAAGTCTTGTTCCGCAGGTCTTGAGTCTATAAGCTTGCTACATTTTACCAAAGAAAATGTGGAGTTCATGCCACTATCTATATTGATTTGGCAATGATGTAGTCAGGTTAGGATGATGAAGCACAATCCATAATTTATGGACGTGATCTTCCAGGTTCTTGCACAATTTGTTTTCAGCGCAATTGCAACAACAAGAGAGGGTTTATGGAAATGATTGAGACATGATGTTTCAAATGATTTTTGCTAGTGGTCTATGCATGGGTGAGAAGAGAATTGGAGACAAATAGTGTTTCCTCCTAAAGCTGGTTGTCAATCCTTCACCCTTAGCAAATCAAAGCGATGAACATGAAGAGATAATTAAACATGTATTCTTTAGTTATTAAGCAGAGGATGGGTATGCTTGTGTTCATGGAGGACCCTCATATTACTTGCATCCAAACAACTTGCTCTGATGTTGTCTACTACAGATAGGCAATGAATACAGAAAAAATAATAAACAACATTTATAATAACACAATTTTGAAGCATATCACTTATATTGATATGCAAATGTAGGGTATTTGGAATGTCAAGGCATGATCGATCATTAGCATTCTCATAATGTCATGAATGTAGGTAGTGAAGAAAATGAGACATAATTTGAGCATTTTTGGGGCTCATAAACAAATGGAAATTTAAAAAGACATTAGGATCTTTATTTACGGAGAAAAATAATAAACTCCCAAATCAACATTTACCTTTTTCAGAAAATCACAATGATTTGTTTTTATGTTAAATGATATCTCTTTTCAATTTCCTAACTCACACGTTATCGTAAGACTTCTTATTGTTTATATATTATCACAAAATCACTCTCCTAGTGTTGGAAAGGAGTTTCTCCCACACCAAAAGAGTCCATTGGGCGTCTTTCAAAAGTTGGTCGCTTGAATTTATACTGACATCCAAATGATCAATAAAAAGGACAAAATTGGATAGTGACATGTTTTCCTTGCACTTATTGATCTACAACATTATTGAATGGCGGTTGTTGCTATTCAATGAAATTCAATTCAATTCAATGGTCATCCTCATTGGTAGGCCCAACATCCTCTACAACATCACGAAGAAATTAAAATTTAAAAGTTTCATCCTCTCCCTCTACTTATGCATCCTCGTGCTTTCTCCTAGTGGTCTTCATGGCTTCACCCCTCACTCTGCTTAGGATTCAACCTTTCGAATTCCAATTATTGTGCTAGGGTATAACCTTTTCTAGCTAGTTATTTTACAGAAGACAATAGGGTTGGTCATATTATTTTCATATGCCTTCAAAATCTATAGCTTCTCTATAGGACGCTCACTCAATGAATTTACTAATCCCCAACACCCTTTGCCTTGGCGCTAATTCTAAAGTCAATGGTTAAGACAATGTGAATAGGCTTATAAATTAAAATTTCAGGGGCCCAATACCATTCCCGATGATGATATCTTCCCTACATCTACTTTTGTTCTGACCAGCATATGGAATTTTGGGGCATAACCCAGTAATGGACATAAAACCCTTTGCATCCAGTAAACCATGCATTGTAGATCATAATAGAGTTTGGGTCCAAAGTTGAAAGGCAGCTTTTTGTCATAGCATAGCATGACGAAACGAACTCATTGGCTTCTGTTGTCGAATGATTCAATTAATTCTTGTGTTGCATACTAGAATTGCACTTTCGCAGTCTCGTGTTTGCTTACATGAAGTGATCATGTGTTCTATGGAGGCAAGCAAGTTTCATCTCGTCGTGCGACAACAAGTTTCTTCCATACACTAACCTAATAAAGAGGAGTTACGTTGAACACAAAAACTTTATCTCATGGCCCATGAGGGTGAGAACATCAAGTTTCACTTGCAAATGATAACAAGAGAGAGCATGTTACCATGAACCTTGTTAAAGTAGCATATCGACTCGAGCTATGTTAAAGTAGTTGTGTTTGAAGAAATATATATTTGAAGCTTGGAATAATTAAGATCAGAATTCTATGGGAACAAGTAGTCATGTTTGAAGAAATCTTTCTCTGAAGATTGGAATAATTAAGATCAGAATTTTATGGGAGCCGTATTCATTCTTTGAATCCTTTCTCTCCCAGTCGCAGGCATAGGAGAAACTTTTTTCCTTTGGATGTATAGCAGGAGAGCAAATATTTTTTGGAAGTGAGTCAAATTTCTTGTATGTAGTCTATATTTTTGGAGTCGTTCGTCTTTTCCGCAAGCTATAGAGAAAGCGCATTATTTTTTTTATGAAGAAGAATTGATTAATCTTGGAGTCTAATATTTAATTTTTCCTAATTGTATGAATTATACATGCACCTAATAGCATACAGTGAATGACAATACAGGATTTTGTGACCGTAGATTTTGAATCTTGATCGGGTTCAGTAGTGGTTTTATTTGACTACATTGGGGTAATCTGGAATTATTCACCATCATAAATGGGATCTAAAGTTCAAGAATGGGAAAGGTATTTTTCTGTGTTTTAGAAAAAATGAGGGTTTGGGTTTTGAGGGAGGCATTGTTCGAAGCTGGGTGGAGGAATTAGGAGTTCGGCACTACAGTAGTGAAGGGGTTGGAGCTTAACATATACAGTTGCTTGCATCAGAAATGCATTCAAACATGACAACAGGACAAGAAATTTCAGAACCTATGGAAACAAATGATCTAGGACAAGTAAAAACAGTCTCATTAGCCAAATCTGGGAATTGGGTTTGGGTCAATGCCAAACAGTATCGGGGCATTTTAAAACGAATACTAGCCCATCTAAAATGGGAGCAGACAAGGAAAAAATGATCTCAAAGGGAAATTACCGAGGGCCCTTCGCAATAAGCAATATTCAAACAAGTCCCCTTTGCAAGTATGAGGCAACAACAAGCCCAAAGGAAAATTCATTGATGATTATGCCTTCTATAGTACCACATCCACACCTCTCACTTGGTCATATGATCTCTATGTGAAAGAATTGTTAAGTGCAAAAAAGAGGTTGGAGGTTTTAGAATCTAAAAAGAAGGAAAGAGATCATACAATTCATGTAATAATAGTTGAAAACCGGGATTTAGCAAAAAGAAATAAAGTTTTGAAGGAGCAAGTGGAATTACTAGAGGAATCTTTCCTTATAGGGAAGACAAAATGGAAACGCATGAAGGAAGATATGAAACACATGAAATTTGTAGTGGAGAGTACAGAGGTGATGAATGTGAAACCGTCTCAGGATAAAGGGAATGTGGTTGCCAAAATAGACAACCATGAAGAGACAACAAGAAAAGAAAGGAAAGGAGGTTCCAAAACAGTTTCCAAAACTTGGGCTCAAGTTATTAGAAATTCTACTAAGAAGGAAGGACAAGAAAACATTCGAGTTGGCAACATGCAATATAGAGAAAGCAAGGAAAGGAAAGATAGAGCAGTGAACATAATTGTTAAAGGGGTGAAAGGCTATGGGAAAAATTAATGTACTCTTCACCTTGCAAGAGACCTCTTAAAAGAAAAGTTGTTATGACAAGGAAAAATATGCCAAGTGTTGGCTTGTGTTATATTATTTCAACGACTACCCCATGTGCAGGGGGGGCATAGATACCCCTGTACGTTGTGCAAGGCGCTGTCAGGGGATCATAGGGGGGGGGGCTGCCACCTCTATTGGGGGGTATGCAAGGGAGCGGTAGCCCCCTTGCAAGGGGTCCAAGGCAGTGGTTCGATAAAAAAAAAATTGGACCCTATATAAGGTGGGCATACCTACCTATGGCTTTGTGCATGAATTTCACACATGGTTTTGGGCATGATGGTTTTCTGTCCATGGTACTTTGTAGATCTGGTTAAGGGAACTATGGCTATGTTCTAATCCAGGGCTAATGGATTAGGGTTTATGGATGCGTCGACATGTATATATATGTATTGTAACATTGAAAGGAACATAATGAAAAAAATCAATCTGGTAGTCCTAGTTTTGGGATCCAGTGGCAAAATCTCTGTGTATATTTGTTTTATGTTTTATTCTCTCGCCATTGTTTATTTTATGTTTTTTAGAATTTGTATGCAGGTAATTTCTGTACAGGGTTAAAACCTACATTCGGTATCAGAGTTGTTTTTACTTCAAGGGGATGCCTTTGCTACTAAGGGGTTTTTGCTCGGGCTGTGGTAGACCCTGTTTAGTGGGAGATCTGCAGGATCGATTCTTGTGGTGAAAGAAGGTGGCGAGCAGTAAAAAGATAACGATCGATAAATTTAATGGTTAGATTTTTGAGTTGTGGAAACTCAAGATGTAGGATCTACTAGTGGATAAATATTAGTGGATAACGGTAGATCTGGGTACTAAATCGACAACAATGTCAACTGAAGATTGGGCGAAGTTGGATCAGAAGGAAAAGAGAACAATACGATTGTGTGTCTCAGATTTAGTATTGGAAAATAACAAAGTTGATAGTAAATCTGAAAAGTGCATCTTTATTGGGTATAAGGATGGTTTAAAAGGTTATAAGCTTTGGAACCTAGAAACAAGGAAGTTTGTGTACAGCCAAGATGTGGTGTTTAGAGAGGTGAAAGATGTTATTAAACATGAAGTCCTACCAAAGGAACCTAAGAAGATAGAGTTTGAGCTAAAGGAGGAGGAATCAGACTTTACAACAGAAGAGGAATCAAAAGATGAAGAGCCACAAACTCCGGCTGTGATAAGATCAGTTCGAGAAATAAGGCAGCTAGAAAGGTATAGTCCATTCGCTTTATGTTCAAATTTTACTTTATCTATTACTGATGATGATCCCAGAACTATGAGGGAAGCAGTAGATTTCGAGGATGGAAAACTCTGGAAAGAGGCCATGGTTGATGAAATGGAATCTTTGCACAAAAATGAGGCTTGGGATCTAGTGGAGTTGCCAGCTGGAAGGAAACCCATTGGCAAAAAATGGGTGTTTATGAAGAATATGAATGCAAAAGGAAAGGTGGAGAAATACAAAGCTCGGTTGGTAGAAAAAGGTTATTTCCATGTGCCAGGAATTGATTTTGGTGATATTTTTTCTCCTACTGAATCCAAGGTAGCTTCTATTAGATTACTGTAGAAAATCCGTGTAGGTTAACCCGATAATGCAATATAAATCAAAGAAGAATACTATAATCTACTTCTACTATCAATTTGTGGAAGCTTAAAGATCGATTTGAACAATATAACCAGAAGAAGAAGAATCAATGGCACAATACACATGAAAATACTTTGGGGAAAGCCTCAGCTAAAAACCCCACACTATTGTATTCTCATACATGGTGGAAATACATAGGAATTATACAAAGCCTTAGCTCTCACATCTAGCCAGCTCTCAGTACAATCCTCATAGATGCTCACAAGAAATCTTGGCTTCTCTCCAACCTTCCTCTCTGCCCTCCAAGCTCCTACTTCCTTGCGTTGTTCCTTGTGGATGATCTCCTTCAACCAAGTGGAAAACTAATCCCTCAAAATTGCGCAATCCTCGAGGATAAATTCTTGACTACACACATGAGTTTTCTCCATGAGAAAACACACGCAACTGATAGTACACTAGCCTTGAACATTTATCTCAACTGGGTCTTTCTCAAAATAGACATGCATGAGTTTCTGAAGAGGGAATCTTCTATTAACTGGAGTAGCACTAGTTGAGTGCATTAATACATCAACTGACTGTTAACTCACTATTAGTTCCTCAAACAATTTGGAACTAATTTAACTGGACTTAACTCAATAAACCGAGTTAACTAATTACAACTCAAATATAACTCAATCTTATCTCCTTAAGTTAAGGGATAACTCTTGCATGACTTCAGAAAGACTTCTAACTTAAATTTCTCCAATTAATTAATTTAAAATTAATTAATTAATTATTTCCAAGTAACTGTTAAGACTAAATTCGATTTTAATTCACAATTTAATTCAAGGACAAATTAAATTGGAATATTATTTTTGCCATATTTCAACACTCCCTCTCAACAAGAAAGGGATTATCTACCACCCCAATCCTGTCTCTATGGAACTCAAATTTACACTTTGACATTGTTTTTGTTAAAATGTCAGCATCTTTCTCCTCTGTCGAAATATACTGCAGCAATATGATCCTCCTTGCTACATAGTCTCTGAGATGATGATACTGGATGTCGATGTGCTTGGACCTATCATGAAATACTGGATTCTCAAAGAGTTTGATACAACTCTGATTATCACAATAGATCACAGTTGGATCCATCCTCTGATCAAATAAACCAACTAGGATTTTCCACATCCAAATGGCCTCATATGTTTCTTGACTTGCAGCCATGTATTCTGCCTCTAGCAAGATAAGTGCAACTGACCTTTGTTTCCTTCTGTACCAGGAAACTGCTGCTGACCCAAGGTTGAAAATACCTCCTGATGTGCTCTTCTGATTTGATGGACTCTCTATCCAATCTACATCAGTGAAGCCCTGTAACTTCACTCCCTTTGTCCGTCTGTACCATAATCCATACTGAGATGTGCCTCTGAGGTACCTCAATACATGCTTTTCCACCTTCCAAAACATCTTGGTAGGCTTAACCATCGCTTGACTCAGCTGATTCACCGCATAGCACAGATCTGGTCATGTGTTCACTAAGTACATCAGTGAACCCACAAGCTACCTGTACACAGTAGCCTCTACCACTTCTCTTGAAGTAGCAACCTCCTTCCTCCAGTTACCTACTAGAGGAGTCTGTATCGGATTGCACTTCTCCATGTGGAATCTCCTGAGTATCTCATTGGCATACTTGCCCTGAGACACAAACAACTTCCCATCCTTCTACCACACTTCCATGCCAAGGAAGTAATGCATGAGACCCATGTCTTTCATCTCGAATTCTCTTGCAAGGTCCTCCTTGCAAGACACGATCAACTGATCATCACCAGTCAATATGAGATCATCAACATAAAGTACGATGATCAACAGCTTACTTTTCACCACGATGTGGTACAGGTTCGCATTCGCTTCAATCTTTGTGAAGCCCAACCTGGTGAAGTAGTTGTCTATCCTGGTGCACTAAGCACGAGGTGCTTTCTTCAGCCCGTACAATGCTCTCTTGAGTTGGCACACATGCGACTCATGATTGAAGGTCTCAAAACCTTCCGGCTGCTCTATGTACACCTCTTCCTCAATCTGGCCATTGAGGAATGCAGTCTTCACATCCATCTGATGGATCTTCCAACCCATCTGTGCTGATAGTGCCAACATAGATCTGATAGATGAGTACCTTGCGACAGGAGCAAAAGTCTCATCATAGTCAATCCCCTCGACCTGTGAAAAGCCACAGGCAACAAATCTTGCCTTATGCTTCTCCACACTACCATCAGCAGCTTGCTTTACCTTGTAAATCCAACGAAACTCACAACTGACTTGTTCTTTGGTCTCGGAACCACATCCCAAACACTGTTACGAACTATGGAGTCATACTCCTTCGCCATAGCATCAACCCAAATCGGCCGTTGCACTGCTTCCTCAAAGGAAGATGGCTCGGTCTCAACACATTCCCCAGCAAGGGCCATGTATCTAGTGTACCTCTCAGGTGACCTCCTCTGTCTGCACTGAGAAGATGGTACTCCCACATTCTCTCTCACATCCTCCAACAATTTGTCAGCTTCTCTTGTGTGCTTTCGTTCATCTCTAGAAGACTCTACTTGAGTGGATGTCTCCACTCTTGGAACCTCTGCATGCGGCTGCTCCGCATCAGTCTGAGGCTCCTCCTCTTTAGGAACCAACAGTTCCTCCACAGCCTGTAGTTGGAGCTCCTTCTCAAGGGAAACTCGCATAGCCTTCTGCTCATCAAACTTGAGATCTCTGCGAACCACTATCCTCCAACTGGTAGGCAAGTACACCCGATAGTTGTGAGGTGTATCAGTGTGCCCCACAAATATCCCCAACTCTGTTGTTAGCTCAATGTTGGTTTTAACCCTGTACAGAAATTACCTGCATACGAATTCTACAACACTGAAAATAAACAATGTGAGAGCATAACACATAAAACACATATACACAAATATTTTCCCCTGGATCCCAAAACCGGGACTACCAACTTGATTTTTTCATTATATTCCTTTCAATGTTACAATACATATTTATGCATGCCGAAGCATCCAATACCATGGACCGAAAAACCATCGCGTCCAAAAAACATGTGCAAAAATCATGCACAAAACAATAGGTGGGTCCGCCCAACCTAACATAGGTTCCAAAACCAAAATTTTCTAGGGCACTACCCCGGACCCCATAAAGTGGGGTTACAGGTATGCCTCAAACCCGCTGTGACTCCCCTCCCCCGCTACACAATCGGCGCAATGAAGGGGGGCTCCGCCCCCCCTCTAACCCCCCGGTTAACTACATGGGCTAGTCATGGAAAGAATATAACACAGCCCAACATTCTCCCACTTGTTGTTTTCTTTCCACAGGGGGCCACAAGAGAGCTTAGTCATTTTTCCATCCCTGAAACACCCATTATCTCTCTACACCAAGAGAACTTCTCAGAACTCATAATTTTTGTCAATGCATCTGCAGTATTCTTCAAAGTGTCCACCTTTACCAGCAACACCTTTTTGTCTTCTATCATATCCCTCACAAAGTGATACTGAACATCAATGTGCTTTGTCTTTGAATGATATGCAAGGTTCTTTGCCAAGAAAATTGCACCTAGGTTGTCATAGTCTATCCTTATAGTTTCCTGTACTAACCCCATACTTGAACACAACCTCTGCAACCAAATTGCTTCCTTGCTTGCATGAGTCGCTGCCATGTATTCTGCCTCTGTAGTTGATAGTGCCACTACAGATTGTTTCTTACTCATCCAACTAACTGCACCTCCAAATAGGTTAAACACATACCCACTTGTAGATCTTCTATGATCCGGATCTCCAGCCCAGTCTGCATCAACAAAGCCACGAATATCCAACACTATGTCCAATCCCGGTCTTCCTTGGTAGCACAAACCATAATCACTAGTGCCACGCAAATACCTGAAAACCCGCTTCACTGCTGTCCAATGCCCCCTCCCTGGTTTTGACATAAACCTGCTCAATACTCCCACTGCATGTGCAATGTCTGGTCTAGTACAGACCATTGCATACATCAGGCTACCGACTACACTTGCATATGGAACATGGGACATGTCCTCTTCCTCTTCTTGTGTCATGGGACACTGTTCAGCAGATAACCTCACACCTACAGGAATATGAACCTTCACCGGTTTACTATCCTGCATATTAAACCTCTGCAATATTGTCTTGACATACTTCCTCTGGTTTAACCAGATCTTCCTCTTTTTCTAATCTCTTTTAATTTCCATGCCCAAAATATAGTTTGCAGCACTAAGATCTTTCATGTCGAATTTGGAGAACAATTGGGTCTTCAAATCTTCTATAATTTCTTTGTCATTTCCAACCAACAACATATCATCCACATACAAGAGCAGATAAATAATATGGTCACCAATTAATTTAAAATACACACAGTGATCTGCTTTGCCTCTGGTGAAGCCAAGTCCCCATATAAATGTATCAAATTTCTGATACCACATCCTTGGTGACTGTTTTAACCCATACAGAGACTTCTTTAACTTATATACCAGTTCTTTCTTACCCTTCACCGCAAAGCCTTCAGGTTGCTTCATGTAGATCTCCTCTTCCAGATCCCCATGAAGAAATTTTGTCTTCACATCCATCTGTTCTACCTCAAAATCAAAAGCAGTAGCAATAGATAAAAGTAATCTAATATAAGTTACCTTGGCAACAGGAGAAAAAATATCACCAAAATCAATTCCCGACACCTGGGAATAACCTTTTGCTATCAACAGAGCTTTGTATTTCTCCACTTTTCCTTCTGCATTTTTCTTCTTCTTGAACACCCATTCGGTGCCAATGGGTTTCCTTCCAGCCAAAAACTCCACCAGATCCCAAGCCTCATTTTTGTGCAAAGATGCCATTTCATCAACCATGGCCTCTTTCCAGAGTTTGCCATCCTCTAAATCTACTGCTTCCTTCACAGTTTTGGGATCATCGTCAGTAATAGATAAAGCAAAAATTGAACAGAAAGCAGATGGACTATACCTTTCTGGTTGCCTTCTTTCTTGAACTGATCTTCTCACACCTGGAGTTTTTGGCTCTTCATCTTCTGATTCCTCCTCTACTGTAGAGTCTGATTCTTCCTCCTTAAGCTCAAACTCTATCTTCTCAGGTTCCTTTGGTTGGACTTCATGTTTAATAACATATTTCACCTCTCTGAACACCACATCTCGGCTGTACACAACCTTCCTTGTTGCTGGGTTCCAAAGCTTATAACCCTTTAAACCATCCTTATAGCCAATAAAAATGCACTTTTCAGATTTACTATCCAACTTGGTTCATTTCTCCTTTGGAACATGTACATATGCATCACATCCAAATACCCTTAGATGTGAAAGAGAGGGTTTCTTACCAGTCCATACCTCTTGTGGAGTCTTATCCTCCAACGCTGATGAAGGTGACCTATTAACTAGGTAACATGCAGTATCCATCGCCTCTGCCCAGAATTTTTGTCCTAACTCGGCATCACTGAGCATGCTTCTTGCCCTTTCCATCAACGTCTTATTCATTCTTTCTGCAACTCCATTTTTCTGAGGTGTATATGGAGTAGTCTTCTATCGTGCTATACCACACCTCTTACAGAATTCTTCAAATTCCTTGCTGCAAAACTCTCCACCATTATTTGTCCTCAACACCTTTATCTTCTTCTCTGTCTGATTTTCCACGAGAGCCTTAAATTCTTTAAGCCTGTCAAAGGCTTCAGATTTATTCTTAAGGAAATATATCCATGTATTCCTTGAGAAGTCATCTATAAATGATACATAGTACAGAGACTTACCCAGTGATGGAACCTTCACAGGTCCAAACACATCACTGTGCACAAGTTCTAATATCTGTTTCACCCTCTTACTACCGGAGGGGAAACTCACCCGATTCTGCTTCCCGTATACACAATTTTCACAGAAATAAAAATCCAGAGAGCTATTATTCATACCTTTACCATGAAGTATTTGAAGGCCCTTCTCTCCAATATGTCCAAGCCTTTGATGCCACAACATGGTCTTCTCTCCAGAGACCACTAGATTTTCTACTTCACTTTCAGGAACCATAAAACTGTTGCACCCATCAATAACAGTGATACCTTGCAGCTTGTACAGAGTTCCAATTCGAACTCCCCGCATCAATACCAGTGCTCCCCGAACCATTTTGTAGGTATCCTTCTCAAACACTGTTTTTACACCTACATCATCCAGCTTGCTTATAGAAATCATATTTCTGGCCAATGCAGGAATATGCAGAACACCCAGAAGTGTTCTAACCCTTCCACCTTGCAACTTCAACTTTACTTTTCTGCGACCAATGATTCTAGCCTTCCTATCATCCCCTAAGAAGACATCACCACCATCGTATTTCTCATACTCACAGAACCACTCTCTATGGGCTGTGAAGTGAAAGGATGCACCTGAGTCAATCAACCATGCCTCATGATCTACATGTGTACTTGAAGAAGCCAAGTACACATCCCCACCTTCATCTGAGGTGGTTTTCGCCTCTGCAGAAAGAGCATCATCAGATCCCTTTCCTTTATCAGGAGCTTTAGATTTACAGTCCCTTTTGTAGTGCCCTTCCTTTCTGCATTTCCAGCACACCACTTTTATAGGTTTTCCTGGAGATCTAGATCTCCCTCTAGATTTAGATCTCCCACTCGATGACTTATTTTTGTTTCTGTTCTGGGACCGTCCTCGTACAGACAAGGCATCACCATTCTGGCTCTCCATATTTTTCCTTCTCATCTCCTCCATCAACAAGGATGAGACTATTTCATCAAACTGCAAGGCGGTTGCATTCCTACCTATTACAATAACCAGACTATCCCACGAATCTAGTAGAGAACACAACAAACTGGTGCACTTATCTTCATCTGAAATTTTAATATCAACAGATGCTAACCGACTTACCACAGTATTGAATGTGTTCAGATGCTCTGTCACCGAGTCTCCATCCTTTATCCTCAGGTTATACAACTTTTTTTGCAAGAATAGTTTATTTACCAGAGACTTAGATTGGTACAAAGCCCCTAACTTGTCCCACAAAGCCTTCGTTGTAGCTCCCACTGATGCATTCAGCAATACTGAATCTGAGACACACAATCGTATTATGCTCTTTTCCTTCCGCATCCAACTTCTTCCATTCTTCATCGGACACTCTCGTTGGTTTAGTACCTGTATCTACTATGATCCACTAATCTTTATCCACCAACAAATCCTCCATCTTGAGTTTCCACAACGCAAAACTCTGACCATTAAATTTCTTGATCCCTATCTTTCCACTGCTCGCCATCTTCTTTCATGACCAGAATCGATCTCGCAGATCTCCCACTGAACAGGGTCTACCACAAGCCCGAGCCGAACCCCTCAGCAACAAAGGCGTCCCCTTGAAGCCAAAACTGCTCTGATACCAAATGTTGGTTTTAACCCCATACATAAATTACCTGCATACGAATTCTAAAACACAGAAAATAAACAATGCAAGAGCATAACACATAAAACACATATACATAGAGATTTTCCCATGGATCCCAAAACTGGGACTACTAGCTTGATTTTTTTCATTATATTCCTTTCAATGTTACAATACATATTTATACATGTCGAAGCATCCAATACCATGGACCGAAAAACCATCGCGTCCAAAAAACATGTGCGAAAATCATGCACAAAACCATAGGTGGGTCTGCCCAACCTAACATAGGTTCCAAAACCAAAATTTTCCGGGGCGCTACCCCAGACCCCATAAAGTGGGGTTACGGGTATGCCTCAAACCCCCTGTGACCCCCCCCGCTACACAATTGGCGCAATGAAGGGGGGCTCCGCCCCCCCTCTAACCCCCCGGTTAACTACGTGGGCTAGTCGTGGAAAGAATATAACACAACCCAACACTCAAGATTCTTCCATGCATCCTTTGTCACATGGAAATATACCGATGAGCCAAAGATCCTGAAGTGACCCAGATATGGTCTCTTACTGGAGAAATCTTACTCTGGTGTCTTCATCCCAAGTATGCGATGTGAGCTTCTATTCTGCAAATAGATTGTTGTATTGCATGCCTCAGCCCACAAGTGAAGTGGTAGGCCTTGGTCATGCAACATTGCCCATGCTACCCCTACAATAGTTCTATTCTTCCTCTCGGCCACCCCATTCTGCTGTGGGTTATGAGGTGCCGTCAACTCTCATTTAATTCCTTCCACTGCACAGAAGTCCTTAAACTCTTGAGAGACATATTCTCCACCATTGTCGCTTCTCAAGGCCTTGATCTTCTTCCCTGACTCTTTCTCGACCAAAGCTTTGAACTCACAAAACTTTGTGAAAGTTTGGTCCTTCTTCTACATGAAATAAATCTAGCATTTACAAGAATAGTCATCAATGAAAATCACATAATACCTTTGCTTCACTATGGATGTCATCGAGAATGGTCCACACAAATCAGTATGAACTCACTCTAAGATAGTCTCTGCTCAACTATCTCGATCATGAAAGGAAGACTTGGTGTACTTTCCCAAGGTACAACCTTTGCATGTGTCAACTTGCTCAAGTTTACCATTGGGAAGTCCTGTAGATATCTACTGCATTATCTTCAAAGCCCCATGATGCAAATCACCCAACCACCTATGCCACAACTCGCCAATGTCTTGGCTTTGCACTAATTCTGCTTTTGTACTCAATGCTGCACAATCATCTACCTCTAGTTTATAGAGATTCTTCACCCGAATCCCTATCCTCTTGGTCCGACCCATGTCTATGTGTCTTAAGAACGCCTTTCCCTTACTGAAGACAACATCATAGCCTTTGTCCTCCAACATCGCGACCGATACCAAGTTCTTCTTTAGTCCAAGCACATACATCACATCTGTTAAGGTGAGAGGAGCTCCATGCTCCCTCTGAAAAGAAACTGTGCCCACTCCTGAAACACTATACCTTCCGTCATCACCCATCTCTATGCACATCTTGAGTTTTTTCTCCTCCAAGGCACTGAATAAATTTTGATCACCGATCATGTGGAATGACGCTCCACTGCCAAGATACTAGACACTACCCATCATCGATGACACGATGCATGTGATGAGGGTAAAGTCCATTTTGAACTGAGAGGATAATGCCTCACCTTCCAATCCTTCCGAGGATCCCTTATTGGACTTCTTCGATGGCAATTAGTCGCATAATGTCCCATCTTGTGACAATTAAAGCATCTTACTTTAGACATTTCACGCTTCTTCCCTCCATGAGAAGAATTTGATTTGAAATGGGAAGCCTTCCCCTTCCCTTTCCTTTCCTTACTTGCTAAGGCTAGATTTTCTTCATCATCATTCTTGGATGAAGAACCATCTCATGTGCTCCTCCTAATCTCCTCCTGCATAAGATCTGACCATAGTTGTTCCCAATCTAGCAGTTTCTCCCTTCCATTCATAGAGTCCTGGTAGCTATTCCAACTCTTTGGAAGGCCAAGGAGAGCGAGGCTCACCATTTCATCATCGACAATAGTTATTCCCAAACTTCCAAGCTCATCTCTACAGGTGGTGAGCTTGTTTAGATATGTGGAAATAGTATCGCCCTTCTCCATCTTGATTCTTCGAAGCTTATCCTTGAGCGCCAATTTCCTTTGGTCACTACTGTTCTGGTAGAGGTCCTTCAATGTCTTCCACATTGAAAATGTAGTATCCTTCCCATGGAGACTCGAGACAATATGGTCTCGAACTCCCTCAAGGATGATCCGTCTCGCCTTCACCACACACTTCTTCCACTCAGCCAACTATTGTGCATTAGTTGAAGCTGGCTTTGGGATTTCTTGATCAATGAATTCCTTCAAGCCATTGTCTTCTAATACAACCTCCATTCTATCTTTCCATGCTATGTAATTCGAGCTACCTTCCAAGGCATACTCGAGTCTCAAGCCATAGAATGCCATCAGCCAACCTTGAAGTATGATATGAATTCGATTTAGACCTGCAACCCCGAACTTCAAACTTCGAATTCTCTTCTCAGTATACTGTTCACAACTCCGATACCATGTAGAAAATTTCTACAAATCCATCTCTAATACCATGTAGAAAATCTGTGTAGGTTAACCCAATAATGCAATATAAATAAAATCAGAATACTATAACCTAGTTCTACTATCAATTTGCGGAAGCTTAAGGATCAATCTGAACAATATAACTAGAAGAAGAAGAATCAATGACACAATACACATGAAAATACTTTGGGGAAAGCCTTAGCTAAAAACCCCACATTATTGTATTATCATACATGGTGGAAATACATAGGAATTATACAAAGCCTTAGCTCTCACAGCTAGCCAGATCTTAGTATAATCCTCACAGATGCTCACAAGAAATCTTGGCTTCTCTTCAGCCTTCCTCTCTGCCCTCCAAGCTCCTATTTCCTTGCGTTGTTCCTTGTGGATGATCTCCTTCAACCAAGTGGAAAACTAATCCCTTAAAACTGCTCAATCCTCAAGGATAACTCCTTGACTGCATGCATGAGTTTTATCCATGAGAAAACACATGCAACTGATAGTACACTATCCTTGAACATTTATCTCAACTGGGTATGAGTTTCTGATGAGGGAATCTTTAGTTAACTAGAGTAGCACTAGTTGAGTGCATTAATGCTTCCACTGACTATTAACTCACTATTAGTTCCTCAAACGGTTTGGAACTAATTTAACTGGAATTAACTCAGTAAACTGAGTTAACTAATTACAATTCAAATATAACTCAATCTTATCTCCTTAATTTAAGGGATAACTCTTGCATGACTTCAGAAATACTTCTAACCAACTAATTAATTTAAAATAAATCAATTAATTATTTCCAAGTAGATGTTAAGAGAAAATTCGATTTTAATTCACAATTTAATCCAAGGACAAATTAAATTGGAATATTATTGTTGCCATATTTCAACAATTACTTTTATCTGTTGTTGTTGCTTTTTATTTTGAGGTAGAACAGATGGATGTGAAGACATCATTTCTTCATGGGGATCTGGAAGAAGAGATCTACATGAAGCAAATTGAAGGCTTTAGAAAGAACTTGTATGCAAGTTAAAAAAGTCTTTGTATAGGTTTAAAATAGTCACCAAGGATGTGGTATTAGAAATTTGATACATTTATAGGGGGACTTGGCTTCACCAGAAATAAATCAGATCACTGTGTGTATTTTAAATTAATTGGTGATCGTGTTATTTATGTGGTCTTATATGTGGATGATATGTTTCTAGTTGGAAATGACAAAGAAATGACTGGGGATTTGAAGACCCAATTGTCCTCCAAATTCGACATGAAAGATCTTGGTGCTGCAAACTATATTTTGGGCATGGAAATTAAACAATCAGACCGGGCAAAGAGGAAGCTTTGGTTAAACTAGAGGAAGTATGTCGATACAATATTGCAAGGGTTTAATATGCAAGATAGTAAACCGATGAAGGTTCCTATTCCTGTAGATGTAAAGTTATCTGTTGAATAGTGTCCCAAGACACAATAAGAGGAAGAGAACATGTCCCGTGTTCCATATGCAAGTGCAGTCGGTAACCTGATGTATGCAATGGTATGTAATCTATCATACATTGTACCTGCAGTGGAGTATTGAGAAAGTTTATGCAAAATCAAGGAAGGAGCATTGGACAACAGTGAAGCGGGTTTTCAGGTATTTTCGTGGCACTAGTGATTATGATTTGTGTTACCAAGGAAGACCAGGATTTGATAGAGTTTTGGACATCCATGCCTTTGTTGATGCAGACTGGGCTGGAGATCTGGATCAAAGAAGATCTACAAGTGGGTATGTGTTTAACCTATTTGGAGGTGCAGTTAGTTGGATGAGGAAGAGACAGTCTGTTGTGGCACTTTCAACTATAAAAGCAGAATACATGGCATCCACTCATGCAAGCAAGGAAGCAGTTTGGTTGCAGAAATGGTGTTCAAGTTTGGGGTTAGTACAATGAGCTATAAGGATAGATTGTGACATCCAAAGTACATTTTTGTTGGCAAAGAACCCTTCTTATCATTCAAAGACAAATCACATTGATGTTCAATAACACTTTGTGAGGGATATGGTTGAGGACAAAAAGGTGTTGTTGGTAAAGGTGGACACTTTGAAGAATACTACAGATGCATAGAAAAAGTCTGTGAGCACTGAGAAATTCTCATGGTGTAGAGAAACAATGGGCATTGTAAGGCTAGATTAAAGACTAAGCTCTCCTGTGGGCTCTTGTGGAAAGAAAACAACAAGTGGGAGAATGTTGGGTTGTGTTATATTCTTTCCATGACCACCCCAAGAGTGGGGGGGCGGTAACCCCCTCTGTATGTTGCGCTGGGTGTTGTCTGGGGGTGGGGTGGTTGTCCCCCTTGTTGGGGGGTAAGCAGGGGGCAGTAGCCCCCGTGCACCAGGTTCGGGGCAACGCCTCGTGAGATTTTTTTTTGGACCTTATATTAGGTGGGTGGACCTACTTATGGTTTTGTGCATGGATTTCGCGCATGGTTTTGGGCATGATGGTTTTCTGTCCATAATATTTTGAAGATCTAGTCTAGGGAACTACGGTTATGTTCTAATCCAGAGTTAATGAATTGGAATTTATGGATGCTTTGGCATGTATATATATGTATTGTAACATTGAAAGGAACATAATGAAACAAATTAATCTAGTAGTCTAGGTTTTTGGATCCAGGGGAAAATCTCTATGTATATATTTTTTATGCTTTATTCTCTTGCCATTGTTTATTTTCTACTTTTTAGAATTCGTATGTAGATAATTTATGTACATGGTTAAAACCTACACCAAGCATGGAGAGTAGGTAAGTTTAATGATGAGCGAATCAGGCCCGTAAAATTCATCATGACTAGCTTGTGTGATAAATATATAATTCTAAGAAAGAAGTAGCTCTTGAGGGGCTCTTGATTTTTTTTCTAGAAGAAGATTTAATTGTAAGACAAAAAGAGGAAGTAGGGAGGAAATTGATAAGGCTAGGGAAGCAAGAGATGAGGGAAAGAGAGCATGGATTTATAAAGGTAAAGTTGTGATAGTGTGATTTCGACCTCCTTCCAAGATAGGGCAGCAAGACGATAACAAAAAAGAGGCAACAAACTCTTTAGAAGGAAATCAGGAAACAAGGTTAGTATGAGAAAGCAAGGACAAAGACTCAACTATGAGTCTTTCATGTCAAAACAAATAGCAATAAATTCGTACCTAGGTTTCCTTAAGATTAGTTTATTGGAACTGCAGGGATTACCCATGGAGATGAGGACCTAGGTTAGGGTCTATTGCGGAAGATAGAGACATAATTTGCCTCATAGAAACAAATGAGCATGAAGGGTGAAAAACACCTTTGCTCGAAGTGTACTGGAAGAAGGCAGTGTGGAACAAGGCAGCAGGGAATGAAAAAGGACATGGGGGTATCATGGTATTAGTGAGAGAAAAGGAGTCTTATTTGATTCAGCTAGAAAAATAAGACTCAAATAAACAATTTGTTGGTTTAAAATATCCCAAAATGGAAATCACATCAGAATTGCAGCATGCTATTTTGTGTTGCAAGTTTAAAAAATCTACAAAAGTAGAGGGGTTGACCATAAATATCCTTTTGCAGCCCTAAAATCATATATTGCAACATATTCTCAGCTAGGTGAAGTCCTTATAGTGGGTGATTCCAATTTTAGGACTGCAAGTGAGCAAGCTAGCATCCTTTGTTGTAAAGAAAATTACCACCATATCTGGCTTACAAAAGAGAGTAATCATTAGTGGGAAATAATTTCAGAGGACAAAGGTTGCAATCTCTTTGGTGAACAATTGCTTACTCTATGTGGGGCTTCAATTTAGTCATTTGTAGTGGTTTAACTAAATGGGAAAAGTCTAGTAATTTCACTTGTAATACTTACAATGGTGCAAGTGTAGTATATTGTGTAATTTTCTCACATAGTTTGTGTGAGAAAATGGAGGAAGTTTTGATTGGAGATCAATTCTTAAAATCATATCAAAATCCAATTTATTTAAGTTTCTCTTGGACCGAAAAGGAGTTAGGGTCAAAAACTCAATGTGTTCAACAAAATCTCCCAAAGGGAAGAATTCTTTTGACTCTAGAAAATTGTAATACCTTCAAAATAACACTAGAGAGGCTCTTCAAGAAGGAGAAAATCTCATTTCACAACCTTCATAGTCATGAATTAACACATTTAATTCAAGGCGCACTTGTAGAGTGCAAAAGAGAAAAAATTAAGAAGTTTGAAACAAATTATTTTTCGGTTAATGCTTGGTTTGACGAGGAATGCAAAAATGCAAGGAGAATGTGGAAAAATTCAAATAAGGATAACATAAAGCTCAAAGCTTACAAGCAAATATTAAGAAAGAAAAAGGTTGATTTCATGGTTTCGAGGAGAGGAACTAATCTTCCTTGGGAAAAATAACCCCAAATTATTTTGGAAGGAACTCCAACCGAGAAAGGTGCAAACTGAAAACAACATTACAACTTCTAAATGGTTCGACTATGCAAGACAAATTTATGAGAAAGATCCCAAGGTTGACCCTCCTCCCTTGGTCAACACTAATAAAAAACTCTTGACGGTGCAAGAGGTAGAGATGGGTATCAAGAATTTGGGTGTTGGAAAAGAAAAAGACTTAGTTGAACTCCAAGCAGAGTATCTAAAGTGGGGCTTTAAAATCCTTGCACCTCACATTACAAAAAATTTCAACAACATCATACAACAGATGTTCCCGTTAGATTGGAAAACTAGTTTGGAAATACCTCTTTTCAAGAGTGATGATGTCAATAATCCCTCCAATTATGATAAACCACTTCTTTGCAAAGTTATTTAGAAGCATGTTAGAAAATAAAACCAACAAGTGGGTAGAAGAAAGAGATAAACATGCTAAAGGGCAAGCAGGTTTTAGACCTAAACATTCCACAGTTGATCATGGTATAACTTTAAGGCACATCATTGAAAAAGTTTGAGAGAAAAAGGAAGAAGTTTGTTTCTTTGTTGATTTCAAGAAAGTGTTTGAAACAGTTCCTAGGGATAATCTTTGGCATATAATGGAGGAACTCAGGGTTCCCAAGCATTTGAGAGAAGTTGTGCATAGGTTGTATGAAGAGGTGAAAGTCAAAATTAGAACTTCAACAAACATTTATGAAAGTTTTAGAAGTGATATCGGGGTCAAGTAAGGTTTCCCATCGTCTCCTACCCTTTTTGGTTTATATATCGACAAGCTTGAAGAGTGGCTGAATTCGCAAGGGTGTGATGGTATCCATTTGGGCAAGTTCGTTATACGGCTTCTTTTGTACATAGATGACCTTATTCTGATTGCTAAATCTACTCTTGGTTTGCAAGAGCACTTACTTTCCTTTGAGCATTTTTGTAGAAGGGTGAGGATGCAATTCAATATTATCTAAACGAAAGTAGTGGTTTTTTCGAACAAAATAAAGCATAACCAGCATAAGCTCTACTTTGAAGGAAACATTGTGGAAGAAGTCGTGGATTACAAATACCTTGGAATTGACTTCAACGTAAATTTAAGTTGGGATGGTTGTAGAAACAAAAGAACTTTGGGGACTTGGAAATCAGTTTATTATTTTCAAAATAGGTGTAGAGAAGCAAGGTTATGGGATTGGAAAACCACTCTAACTCTTTTTGGGCTTTTAGTGATTCTGGTGATTCTCTACAGTTGTGAACTGTGGGCCAGCAGTACATCCGAGATGCAATGGAAACAAATTGAGAAAATTCAAAAGCATTTGATTACAAACAAATTCAAAATTAAAAGTGTAGTTCCTTATGCTATCTTGTTAAGTGAAACATGGGTTGCTCTTATTGAAGCAATTTCTATGGTGTGAGTCATAAAGTATTTAAAAATAATTGAGCAAATGGAAGAGGGAAGATGACCTAAGGTTGTGTTTAATGACATATTGTGCAAAAGAAAGAAGACTCGGATGCAACAAAATAACAAATGGTTTAGTAAATGGGATATTTGCTTGAGCATGTGTCTCACAAACAGTAAAGAGATAATAACTTTTGTTATGGATAAGTTCCACAAACGTACTTGGGAGAAGGAGATAGGGAGAAAGAAGAAGTACTATATTGAAGAGTTTAATCCAACTCATAGTCATCAACAAAAAGCGTACACAAGGGCCAATATTTATTGGAGAGCCAAAATTCTTATTGCTCAATTGAGGATTATTTCTCATCAACTCTGTTGTGAAACGGGGCGTTGGAAAAGGCCAAAAGAAGTGTGGGAGGAAAGAGTATGTATTTTTTTCTCTTCTAGAAAAGTGGAAACAGAAAAGTGTTTCATTTTTTAATCTGAAGCCTTCAAAGACAATAGGGAATGTTATGTAGATATTCTGGCATCTAACTCTTGGTATAATCTATTTAGCCAGGGGTTTGTCAAAAGGTTGGGAGCGTTTATTGTGAAGTCGGTTTGTTAAAAAGTTGGGAGCGTTTATTGTGAAGTCAGTTTGTCAAAAAGTTGAGAGCGTTTATTGTAAGACTTCACATGGGAAAAGCCGAATACAAGAACCAAATAGAAAAACAATATATCCCATAAATTATATTTAACGTCATAAACGTTAAAATAATTTCATTTTTTATTTTAATTTATTTAAATATTTTACGCATGAAAAAATCCATGATTTGTGTTTTTCTATTGTTTTCTCAATATCTTATTTGATTTTTTGAAATATTTCACACATATTGATGTCCATGATTTGTGCTTTTCTCTAGTTTTCTCAATAATTTATTTAATTTGTTGAAGTATTTAAAAATTTATTTAATTTGTTGAAGTAGTTCATACATATTGATGTCCCTGATTTACCGTTCTATTATTTTCCAAATAATTCTTGAATTTTAAGTTGGTCGTAAGCAAGTCAAGGCTCCTATGTAAACATATTTGGTTATTCTGATGACGCGGTTGGTCGTAAGCAAGTCAAGGCTCCTATGTAAACATATTTGGTTATTCTGATGACGCGGCCTTTTGCCTAGACTTACTAATTGATACTATTTTTTTTTTCTCTCTACGTAGAACTATTTGTGCGGAACTTTGCTTGTGTGGAGTTTTTTTGAGCGAAAAATTTGTACAATAAATATTATTTAATTAGAAAATATTTTTTTTTTCCGAAGGTGGTAAAACCTATCAACTCAGGTGTCAAACCAACAGTGAGGACAGCCATCTCTGGCTGCTATCCGCGAATGCTGGGTTTGACTCATCACTGTTAAATAGGAAAACCACGCCACCTGGCATAACCCTACTGGTGGTCCGTAATCGGGAGCAGGCTCTCACTCCTGCCAGATGCCTCTGGGTCTTGGGCCGTTAACCTGTTTCCATTACGAAAATTCCAGTTTATTCCAAAATTAAATTCTCTCTTTTTATATATCATAATATACCAATATATTCGAGTTTTCCTCTATGCAGAGCTTCATGCGGAGTTTCGATCGTGAGGATGTTTCTTCCAAATAATGAAAGCTCCGCACATTAAACATTAGTTATTTGAAAAATAGCAACACCATTACAAAAATTCCAATTGATCAATTTTATCCTTTTTAATATTATAATATACAAAAACAATATATAATTACACTAACAATAAATAAAAATTGTGGTAGCTGGTAGCTGACATCTGGATCCCTTCGTTGAAAATGAGTACCAAGCTTATTTTAAAACACGATTCCACTAACAAAGTTGGAAACTGGAAACTGGTACATATAATAGTCATCTAAATAAAAAATGGGATACAAGGAATGTGGGAACTAATGAGTTCATCCTGTTAACAAAGGTGGAGACTTCACAGGAACCAGAAGATAACATATGGTAAATTTAATGATTGATATGTGATATATGTTTTTTATTAAAATATTAAATATATAATTTTTTTTAATTATTATTTAGGAACGTATTTTGTAAAGAATGTTTTTTTATTATATATGGGATTTATATCAATTAATAATAGCTCTGAATACAATGATTCATTGAAAGATATTATTGATTCATTGAAAGATATTATTGAGTGTGGAGGTAGTTGTATGGAGGTGGTTATGCAAAGGAAACATGTGGGGAGAACCAATGCTTGTGTGGAAAGCTTTCACTATGCAGAAAGCTCTATGCAGAGAGAATCAATTACTTAGCAATAGAGATTGCTTGTGTGGAAAACTTTCACTATGCAGAAAGCTTTATGCAGAGATAATCAATTAATTAGTAGTAAAAATAAGGATCATATTGCAATACCATTATTAATCTTGTTACATATTCATATGTTTGTGTGGAAAGTTTTCACTGTACAGAAAGATTTGTGGAGAGAGAATTAATTAATTAGCAATAAAAATAGGAATTATATTGGAATACAATTATTAATCTTATTACACATTCATTTTATGTTGTGATATTGGTTGAAAACCAACAAAGTTAAAATGTAATTTATGGAAAATTATGATATTTTTGTCTTATTTTAAATTATTCTTTATCAATTTGAGTTTTTAAATTAATTTAAAATGTTAATGTATATAAAATGGTATATAGATCTCTTTAATCCGCATTATTGTGTGGATTTCATTGAAATAGTAGTATAATTTCCTTATTAAGTAGCAATTTTTGTGAAAGTCAACTAAGTTAGATTGGATCATGTGAGTTTTGGCAGTTTATTGAAATATTTCTAAGAGTTTTTTTTTGGGGTGCTTCATATTATTCCACAGCAATTGCTTTAGGTTAATTAATTTAAAATTTTGATGTTAATATTTTTTATGGTAGCTTTTTTGTTGTGTTTTTGGTAAGTTTATATAATTTATTGTATTTATTCATTAGGTTGAAATGTGTAATTTATGGTTTTGTATTAATTATATCATTTCAAAAAATTTATAGAATTTCTATAATTTATTTTAGTTTTTAATTTGTTAGTATCACTATTCTCAATAACGTCATTACATTAGAGTTATAAAATCGAGCCATAGTTTAATTAGTTGGAGGAATTGTGGAAATTCTGGTGGTCATATTTAGAGAAAATTTGGCAAGGATTTTTGTAAATCCGAGTTATAGTTGTTAAACTTCAAAATTTTAGGTGTCTTATATGTTTTTGACGACTAAAAACTACCTGTACAAGATTTTTTGAAATTTTTTTACCCAAATTCCGACCACTTTTGACTATGGAAGCAATTCCGCTGCCTCAATGGACGACTCAAAACCCGATGTCGGTGAGCTCAATTTAAATGCTTTGTCCTTTTTCCTTAGGACTGCAAAGTAGTTGACATGAATTTAGTATAAAGCAGTGAAAGATGGAAAGAGGTTGAGGCTTGAACAGTGAGCCCCTGGAGAAGACTTATATGTTGCCTCTACAATTGTTGCTCTGACTGTTGCCACCATCCACAAGCCACGTCTCGAGAACGGAAAGATCGTGAGCTCTGCGACATAAACTGAGGAAATATTTTTCACCAGAATGTACCAAGCTATAAATGTAGAATCACCTCTACTCTCCCATTGCGTAATGAGCTGCCTCTTGCCTTCTTACACTCAGCTTGATATATGTTTATCAAGAGCGGCGAGTTCTTGTTCCTCTGCCACTTCTCAATATAGCTTCCATGTTTAGTGATTCAAAGGGGCTATAATTAGTCGCGGTTCTCTTGCTGGTAATAGCTCAGGTATGCCTTATTTCCTTAGTGACCCAACATGTTATTTGTAAGTAAATTAGCAATGTTGGATAGTTAGGAGCTTCTGAGGGCTAATAATATGCATTACAAATTTCTGTAATGGGAGGCTTCCATGGAGACTGATAACGAGATCAAGGTATGCTTGAAGTTCATGGGAGTAATTAGCCCTTATCTGTGAAATGCCCGTGTTTTTTACATGTCAGGGATTTTTACAGAGAAATTTAGGAGATGTTTAAATGTTTTTTTGGTTTGAGGCAGTTTTACAATTTTTTCATAGAAATTCAAGAGATGTTTTCTTATATCTAAAGATGGTGTTTTTAGTAAATTTGCAGCAGAAGAAGTTTTACAGAGATTTTCAACTGGTGTTTTTTATATTAAAAGATGGTCGTTTTAGTAAATTAGTAGCCAATAATTTATTTATTTTTAATTCTAATATGTCCTTTGCTTGATATGGGACTAAAGAAATACTCAGCAATGGATCAAACTAATATCTGTTATTTTCTGCAGGTGCCCCATTATTAAAGTAATGACTGATGTTTTTCTCTTTTGATGGTATTCCTTCATTGATTGTGCAGGAGGGCCCCAAAATAACTGCTCCTGCTCCACTAGTGGGTGTTGCAGCTCCACCAGTTTGTTCCCCTACCCCACCAACGGACGCTCCAGCAACACTTGTAGGTGTGTTCTTGTTCTTTTGAGAGTTTCTCGCATTTGGCCATTTCGATTCGGGTTTTTGTAACTTGGATTTCATGTTTTTACTAATTTGTTGCAATTTGCATCATGCTATAGACTACAAAGTAGGGGTAGGGTGTTGAGAGATGCAAGTTGCACAACCAACCTAGTGTGTGTGAGCTTGTGGGACATGTTATGCAAGTTGCAAGAGTGTTCCACTAGTCAATGTGAAAACATAGAGGTTTGTAGCTCCTGCTACACTGACTGGAAAACCCACAACAACCAGGCCAAGTGCCATTAGATTTCATGCATTCTTCTGCCAAATGCATATTGACAAGAACCCACTTAAACACTATCAGCGTCTTCCATGTTGCATATTGTATCTTTTTGTAAAAGAAATATACTGTTCAAGATGTCAATTCAGATTTTGTTATGGTTGAAGATTTCCAATTTGTCTGGTGCCTTGTAAATAAATACAATATGTTACTGCTTTTGTGTGTAACTTGGCTTTGATGAAGTACTTTGTTCTTCCTCGCTTCTCTGTAGTGTTAAAAGCTCAATAAATATAAGTATGTTGTGTTTGATTTTGTTAAGCCATGGAGGGGTTAGTGGCAGCAAAGGTAGGAATTTCAAATCTTCCCATCAAGTTTCATCCTAGCAGTAGCTCTTTGTAACACATGAAAATACATTGTACTTTAAAAATAGTGGGAATACAATAATCTCTATACACAACAATCCATATACACACAAGTTCTTTAATTCAGTTAAATTCATAAAATTAAGTACAATGTTTGATTTTGTTGGTGTTGTCTACTGAGGTGGAAAAATTGCCTAGACGGCCAAAACTTGTCAAAATCGATCATTATTTTCCAAAAAACTGATAGTAGGAGTGCTTGAATCATGTCATTTTCCCCCAAAAACTCTGATAGTAGGAGTGCTTGAATCTTGTTTTTGATGGTGGAAATGGATTCAATGCCATCAAAAACTCCTTAGGCACCCAAAATTCTGAAGCTTGACAATTGTAATTTGGATTTCCAAAAAATTTCACATGATTTTTAACAAAATTGTACCGGAATTTTCCATTATTTTAAAGACAAATTTAAATCCTAGTTAAACTACGAGGATTTGTATATTCATGGAGTGGTTTTTTGCAGGTTGTTGTAACACATGAAAAAACATTGTACTATAACTATCATTTGCACCGAGATGCGCAAAACAACACTGATAGGACATGCGGACCCTATGTTCATCCCTGTTTGAGTGAAACACAGCTTATTAGGAAGTGACAAGTGGCAGAGGAGGAGTGGTATTAGAGGTATGGATATCAGAGCTTTTAAAATGAGACGAGATGAAATACTTGCGATATTCAGTAGGTCCGAATAGTGACTTTTAGGCTATAAAGCAGATGTGTCTTTCCTTAAAGTGGTTGTAGCTTATTGATCAGAGAAGTTTGCAATACCAAAACTCAGACACATATAACATTGGCCCTTTATAATAATAAATGTATATCTATCTTGTAAAAACTTGTTATATGTTTAGCTCTAATTTTGGCCAACTATTAATTATGATTGGCTTCTTACAACATCTTTTCCAATATATCTCTCAAGTAAACCCCAAATAAGTCGCAACTCTGAAATCCTACAACCTATGAATTGGATTGAAAATGTAATTGAATGCTTGCTCGGGAATCTAATAGAATCTAGGAATATTATAGAAATGTGTTTTCAATGAGATACCTTAAGCTACTAAATTAACCTAAATGTTTATCTATTGCTCATACTATATCAAATGCTCTATTTTAATACACAAAAATATTACACCTCAATATGATGCATGCGTGCATTGTACGAAACTTCTAATCAAACAGTGGTATCCAAAATTTCCAGCATGCTTTCCTCTTATTACAGTCATGTTTTTTCCAAGTCTTCATAACTTTTTAAAATGTATTCTCCTTAAAACAATTACATGACAGTGCCTAAAGAATTTATCTAAGTAATAATCTAATATATTTTTATACTAACCACATCTTATGATATAAGCAAAAAAGGATTTAAAAAAAAAGAAAAAAACAATAGCAAATGCATTATAACATATAATAATTTTGGCTAATTTGCTTTATATACAAAAATATAAATTTCACAAGATAGAGAAGAATCATTCAACTTAAAAATCACAACCATTAGCTTAAAATCCCTTGCCAATTGATGGTTGAAAAATTCAGAGGAGAAGTTTTCCTTTGATTATTGAGAAAGATCGCTACAAGCTGGCTTGGAATTTTGAAAATTAGTCATGGTTCAGTGATTTGAACAATAATTCTAGGGACCTTTTTTGAACAAACTAATTTGAAGTATGGAAGATTGTCAAAAGTAGTAAACCAAAGTTTAATACATATAACACAAATAATAAGGAAAACCATATTATAGACTAATATAATAAAGCATATCGGGATTTGTGGTTATCTAAGGATTTACAACATAGCCATACTTACGATTCCCAAGTTTTCTGTTATACCATTCCAAATCCACGTGTGATTTCATATCAACTATTGGAGTTCTTAAACGTATTGCCATGCCAAAAATCTTGGTAACCCGATACTGTCGGACCCGACATGCCATGCATTCCAATTAATCCTAATATCAGATCCATTCAATTATCAGGATTTTTGTAACAAATGCACTTGAAAGACTCTTTGATATAGCTTTCGGACTTGATTTTTTTCAAAGCTCTAATTTATCATGGTTTCAATTCTTCCCTCTTTCGAATGTTCATCAGATATTATGGTTTTTGGTTGCGAACTGGTCCAAATCCTCTTATAGTTGAATTCCTCCAATAGGGAATTCACATTATGTATGTCACATTCAGTTTTGGTTTTTGCCCCAATTCTAAATATGCCACTGTTATGGTCTCAGGCTCTGTTTTTATTGGTTTTTAAATATGTTTTGTTATGATTCGAGAAGCATCTTGTTCTAATTTTGTTTCAACAGTGTAACTACTACAACTTCCTCTAGTCATGATGAAGCTTATGTATTCAGATTTATCATTATGGGGGAACCATTAGCACCATTCAACTCATTGCTTTGGCTAAGCAGCAGCGAGTGGACGTATCTATTCTGCCAAAGTTTCCTAGAACTTCAGTGAATTTTTATTCATGGACAAAGTTATGTGCTTTATCTGAACAAACCCTAAATTGAAACTATCTACACACCTCCCAACCCTGCATATTCTTTAGATACATAAGTCTGGGTTATACATGTCACAAGTGCAGACATTGCATAATAAAATAAATAAAAAATATATATAATCAGGACAACCTGCAGTTTACTACCAAATTTGCATATAAATCAGTCCTGGAAGTTATGATAGCAATAAAGAACTCAGCTCTCAAACCACATCTGCTTCCTATTAACTCAGTAAAGATGAAATAGACAATGTTGTTCATAGTTTGACATTCTTTTTTTTAACATCAAGACTTGCACATTGGCTAGCTTTGTGAGGAGCAATCATTGGTTGTTTGGCTCTTCTTAAAAGGAAGAGTGATGTAGGCTTGGTCTCAAGTGGGGATGCAAAGAAGCTTATTCAATCTTACATGGAAAACCTTCAAGTTCAAGATTTAACACAACAAGATCATATGATATGACATGAGCTTTTGGAGTGCCTCCTTGATGCCTATGCTGACGTTGTTTCATCACTAGGTAATGATCTTGTTTATGGAGTTTGTGCAACAATTGATGAGGAGAAAGATCTTGGCTGCCTTTGTCGGCATCCCATATTGGTGAGTTGTTAGTATAGATATTCCCTGATGCAGAGGGACCTTCAAAAAATTGAGTTGGGGTTTCAAGTCCAAGCACTTGGAAGGTTGTTGTCAGCTACTATAAAATCTTCCTTTGCCTCTTGTTTTTTTGTGTCTCAAATATTCTTGCCACAACTTCTAGATGGTATGGCCATTCCTTTGGATCAAAGGCTTGGTCCATTATTTGCTTCAAATAATATAAGTGTGGTTAATTGCTTCATGACAGTTGGTGCTCTTTATATGTGTGAACATATTGTTAAAGCAAACAGAATATTGGCTGAGGGATTAGTTTCACAATCACTTGTTGGATTGCATCTGAGATCTAGAATTTCTTCATTCTCTTTGCTTCAATGTTTAGTGAGTCCTTCAAAAATTGTTGTTGCATATGTTATTTCAACACATGAAATGATTTCCAGAAATCATTATTGACAACAAAAAAAATGAGATCATGCATTTGGGAGTAGCTAGGTTGCAGACTTTGGCTTGATTTCCAGGATCCTTTTTCACCCCTTACTGAAGAACGATACAAGAAAATATTAATATTTTTAATGTTTGTTCTATTAGAAAAGCATGAGCACAAGTTTTTATGGGAGGAAGCTCTTGGAGCATTGGTTTAGATTGGCATCTCATTGGAGAAATTTAATGATTCAACAAGGGAAAATAAGAGATTCAAGGAGAGAAAAGAAGTCATTTTTCTGGGAATTTTGTCAAATCTAATTCAAACTTCCTGGTCACATGTAGGAGGAGTTGTGGGAGTTGTTAAAGGCTTCGGCTAGTTGCACCCTTGAGCCTACAATCCAGTGACTGTGGTAGAAATTTCCTTGTGACATGCCTGCAATTGTAATTAAAAAAACCCTAAAACAGATGCAAGTTTCGGACCCTGTAATTTCGAAACTTTGAAAACTCCTTTTGTCTTCATCCTTGACTCAGACTTGTGCAAGAAAATATATGAAGAAGAGAAGAAGAATATTCTTCGTGGTGTTCAAATGGGCTTGAGTTCACTTGTATTTAGAGGCTTCCATGGGTGTCCAATTTACTTTGGGGTTGACCTTGTCCAAATGTGTATATGAGCGTTGTCCTTCATAAGTACACTTTCCCTTATAAGATTTGAGTGATATTTAGCTCAATTTTGGTCCTCTTATTCAATCATCATCTCCATCAAATAAGTTTTCCAAAGTGGAATTTTACTGTAGTTTCATAATTTAACACTCCCTCTCAACTAGGGATAATTCCACTTGTTAATATCTGATCATCAAACATCCTGTCATGTATATCATGTCATCATATCATGTCCCATATCTTATCAAATCTATATGCTGAAACATTCTTGAATCTAAAGAAGAAGAATAATCAGTGAGCTAACGCATCCACCCTCTACATCGTTAGAGAGCATATCTCAATCCAAAACCACATCAGGGAGTACATCGCAACCCATCCTATTTTCTATTGATATTCTCAACAATGACCCTCAAGAGTCATTTGGAAGAATATTTTCATTATAATTCGAGCTTGGGCGAGATACCTAACTTACCAAAACGTAAGGATCACACGCCCCCAAGCCTCCTCAACCTGTTGGCCAGATGGGGAGGGACTATCCCAACAAGCCTGGATTGTGGGTATGACGCCAACTGGGGTATACTCTGTAAAGAAAAATATAGAGGAGTTACTACTCAACCCTATGGGTAACAGATAGGGGTGATACCCTATTGTCTAGAGATCCCTCAACCCCAGGAGCCCTCTATCTCAATTCCACACCCTGGGAGCTCAAACAGAGGGGATGAAGAGTTGGATCATTGTCCTCGATCAGTGATGCCCCTTATTGGGGGGGTCACATCCATCACTCTAAGATACTCTCTGAAGACCAAGAAATTCCATTTTGGCAAAGCCTTGATGAGAATACATGTGATATGCTCATTTGTCGATATGTGATGGAGTCAAACAACTCCTCTTTCCACCATGTCATGAATGAAGTGATATTGAAACTCTATGTGTTTGGACTTGTCATGAAATAAAATATTCTCTGTCATACGGATCCCACTTTTGTTATTACAACATATCACTGTAGTGTCTAGGACTTGCTCAAATAGCTCTCCAAAGAGCTTCCTTAACCAAACTACTTCACAGCTAGCCATGCTAGTAGAAATATACTCTTCCTTGATGGTACTCAATGCTATCGAATTCTTCTTCTTGCTCATGCAAGATATCATTGTAGATTTAAGGCTAAAACAACATCTAGACATACTCTTCTTGTCAACAATGTTTCCTGCCCATTCAACATCGGTGTATCCATGAAGTCGAACATCTCTAGTAGAATATCTCATACCAAGTGTGATCGTCCTTTGAAAAAATCTCAAAATGTGTTTGGAAGCAATCGAATGTGCATGGAGATGCTCAATCATGAATTGACTCAATGTATTCATTGCGTAGAATATGTTCGGATGGGTGTTCACTAGGAAAACTAGAGCCTCAATCAACTGTATATACTCAGATGGATTTGCCAAATCGGGTCCTGCAGTTTCTCCTCATAACTTCTTGAATTTCATTTCCAACAGTGTGGGTAGTGATTTTCATTACATCATTCCAAATATTTCCAACAACTTCACAACATATTATCCTTGTGAAAGGAAAATCTCATCAAGCCTTTACCTCACCTCAAGACCTAGAAAGTAGTGCATGAGTCCAAGGTCCTTCATTTCAAATTCGGAGTTTAGTTCCTTATTACACTCGATTATCATGGGTTCACTACCTATCAAGAATATATCATCAACATATAAAACCAAAATCAATGACATATCTTGGACTAACTTGAAGTAGAGGTTGGGATCAATATTGCTTCTCGTGAAACCCAACTTCACCAAATGTAACACCCTCCTCCCACATCTACCCAAGTAACTGGCCAACCAGGGTAAACATGCGACAAGAGGTTACTATGATTAGATTCAACCTCCTATGTGATTTGAAGGAAATGGAATCGACGGAAATGCAACATACAAACCTTCCACATCAACTACAGGACCCCTGAGAACCATCCCAACTCTTCAGGTAGCTAGCCCCTGGGTCCCACTGATGTTTTTAACCACTTAACCTTTGGACGATATCATGCATATAGTGTCCATGAGACTCTGGACGCTCTCATGGCAAGGCATGCCAGTGTCCACGAACTATTTTTCCCAGTGTTTTGCCAGTGTCCCCAAGATTTGAGCCACTTTTTCAGGCCCAGAGCCCAAGTCATGGCCTAGTATTGAATGACACCTTTAGAACATAAAGATGGTAGGGAAATAATGATGCAAATGTAAATACTTGAACAAACCCTTAACTGGACCCTTACTAGCCATGGCAAAAATTTCGTAAAAAATATCACAAATATGTAATCTACAAGTGTAAATAACAGATTTAAGCGTATGGATCTCATACTTGTCTGAGAATCGCTAAGAACCATTGTTCCCTCATATCATTTGCTACATTATCATCTATTAGGTCATAGATACATTGTCCATTAATTTACAAGTAAAAACATGATGAGAGACATACATAGCCATTGTCATAAAACACATATATAACCAGCATAATAGCAGTAGAAATACCAATGAAATCACAGTCATACGATCCACATATAAATCAATATAATACTCATAGAAATACAAGGAGAAATAACCTCTCATTAATGATGCAAAATCCAAACCTAGGATGGGACTACCACATTCCACCCAACCATAGAATGATTGAGCCAAATCTCTCTTCAGCCATTCACCCTCATGACATATTCCAAGGATGAATGTGGGAGTCAAACCAAAAGAACCAAACAGGGCATCCCAAGGCTAAACCACCTCACCCTCATCTATAGAAACCAGGCTTTACCATAATCCATCTCAGATCACTAGCCCAACACAATAAACATGTCCTAACAGAATTTACCATGATCTCCACCTGATCACTAGGTCAAATAAGCATGGATTCCATCATATTTATCCACCTACACCGTGAGGAATTTTCCTGTCTCCGAGTCTGTCAGGCTTTATCACAATCCAAACCCATATCACTAGGCCATAAATCGAGACCCACTCTCCAGGCTTTACCTCATATCCCAAACCCAGGATTACTAGGCCCAACAAAGAGAAAACAACCTCTTGGCTTTACTGTATATCCTTCCATTCACTAGAAAGGATTCTTAGGCCCACCGAGGAAACATAATCGTGGCTTTACCGCAACCCACAATCTGGCTGAGGGGTCACTAGGCCAATGGATTTACCGTGATCCACAGTCTGTTTCGGGGACCACTAGGCCATGTGCTCTATCATTTGGAGATCCACCTCACTTAGCTTCGAATCCATCCGGCAATGCAACTCAACCAAAACATGAGAACCCCATCACACCATGGCTATTCGGAAATGGCAAGGATAGGTTGAAAACACTGTTACACCTGGAAAAACCCATGGCATAACATCAAAATAACCAAATGCAATACCATGCATTCCAAGCCTAAAAAGGAAAATACACATGTAAATCGATACATTCAAAGAATCATGTTGTAGCTACTTGATCTTGCCTTTCCCTGCTTGATCTTTGCTTCCTCTTGCCTTATTTTCCTTTCTTGATCCAATGCCACAATTCTCCAAGAAAACTCTAAGTTTCCAAGAGTGAGAGAGAGAGAGAAAATAATGAGAGAGCTCCAAAACTGAACTGGCAAAAGGTTATCAACTGATCCTCAGAAGCATTTTTATGAATGAGGCCTCTATTTTCTTCATTTTCCATTATTTTCCTTCATTTTCTTCCTCGCATGCAACCTGTGACCTTTCACCTTGATTTTCTCCTAATTTCATTTATTTTCATAAATAAATGTGCCAAAAATGCCTTTTTGCCTCTTTCATTCCTTTACCATTGTCTTTTCCAATTTCATTTAGCCATAATGACTGAAATGAACACCCACTATGATGTTTTTCCCACCATTCAGCTTGGAATACGTGTCCCATCAACCATGGTCTTATATACTTTTACATGGATTTTTAACTAGGGTTCTTATAGAACCCCCCCCCCCCCCCCCCCCCCCCCCCCCTTGGGGATACCGTCCTTGTTGTTCAACCACACCTATACCTTAGTGAAATCACTGAAAAGAAAACATACTACCCATGGAACTTTATAACACAGTTCGTTGTATTATTTACAATGACCATCTGCTGAAACATGACAATCATATCGTTTACTAGAGCTTTATAACACAACTCATTACGGTATTTATAATATTAACCACATATACTTAAGCACATTTTCTTCGTCCAGAAAATAACCATACTGTCTATGGAGCTTTATAAATCCAACTCAATACAATATTTACAATAATACACACATATACAAATGCACATTTTCTCAACTAGTAAATAAAAGGATACGATGCCTGCATTCGCAACAACAAAATCTATAGGCTAACACCTCCACCCTCAAAGTAATACCAGGATTCACCTCCTTCCCAAGAAGTCCAGAATCCATTTCCAAAGTCAACACTGCATCCAATGTCCAGCGCTACAATCGTGCACCACGTGTCCTCTCAGTGAATAGTTACCAGCTCATTGTTCCAGGGCGCACTCCCAATGTGCATCTAATTCCATCTGGAAATGCTAATGACCAAAAAAAAAAATCCCTAGACTTCCCTTCTCTACTATACATTCCCTCAAGAAATTCGTCCACCCATTCCATGCAGTCACTCACCTTCCAAATTCCTTGATATCCCTTATCCCGGACGATCAATCTCTTAGCAAGGCTTCCTCACATCGGAAAGTCAAACAACCAAGGGGTATACCTACCTCAAACCATCATACCAGTCATAGCATGCTCATGGAAATCAATGGACACTGTTGGGTACCAGTGTCCCACAATGGCCCTGCTCCTGAATACTTTACCAACATACTACTACCTGTTCCAATTTCTTTCACTGACGCTGCTAATTCTTGCAACCAATTTCAATAACCCAGTTAGGAATTTTCATGCTTCCTGTACCAACCGCATAACTTCCACTAGATTCAAAATAAATTGAAATAAATTCAAATCATACCTCATTGGTGGTCCATCAATAATGTATATTTTCAATTTTTTTCACTTCCTGTCACAAGAAGTCAAACTAGCATCTTTGACCAAATCATCATGTATAAACATATCACATCAGGTTAGCTCACAACACAACCATTTGTTGTAGTAGTTGCAACCACCCTCCAAATATTTTTTCCTGCACCAATTTCGGAGCCTCCCTTGAAGAGTTTCACTTGATGACTGCACACACTCGGGTTCTCTATGTGAGCTTGTGTGAGTCTTTACATCTGCCTTGCTTGATTCATTGCATTCAAGTTTTGCATGCTGGTGTCTGAGTCATGCTTGTGACCATATTCAGGTTATGCTTAAAGTCTTTTCTTTGTATGTGCTTGTTGTATTCGCTATGAAATCATCTGTCGCACTCACACACGGAGTCACATTCACTATTACACAAGCGTCGTCTCGATCAATGAACAATCAATCATGAGTGTCACACTTGTCTCTTACACCATCAGTCAATCTTGTTGAACATGTGTGCTTGGATGGTTTGGTCATCTCCTCATCAAGTCATGTGAGTGTGTGTTCATATGATCACCTATGCATCTTTCTATTGTTCACACACTTAGCCATTTTTGCTGCAACTTCTGAACACCAAACTCCCCTCTAACATCCGGACCATCACCCTACCATCGACTCGATCTAATGCCAACCAAAATAGCGCAGAAGCACCAAGCTAGTATTTTCAAGCTGCGCTTCCCACAATCAATTCAATCCACTCTCATGTTAGCCACCGGACAGTTGGACCCGGCAATCACCCCGGGACTGACTCTCCTCAAAAATTTCGTAGAGGCCACTGACCTCACCCGCTCAACTAATTGAGGAAATTTCATAAACAAGCCTAACAGACACCAATTAGTGCCTGTCCCTGTCTCCCTCGGAAAATTGCCCAGTTTTCCTAGTCAGTCATCTCGTCATTCGACCAAATGTTCATCTCAAAAATTGTGCAATGCTCATGAGTAGGTCTTCTGCTGCTCATTAGTCATCTCAACTCAAAAATTGCACAGAGATGATCAGCAAGCCAACCTCCCAGCCTGAGTGCAGTTTTCCTTGCCAACATCCCTTAGCAGCAGACTATCAGTTCCCTCTGGGAATTGCACAGTTTCTGCTTCTAGTCTCCTAGGCAACCAACTGGAAGTTCCCTCTGGGAATTATGCAGTTTTGGCTGCTAACGATCCCAACAGCCAACTAGCAGTTCCCTCTGGGAAATGTGCAGTTTTAGCTGCCAATGACCTGGGCAATTCCCCAGAAAAACTACACAATCCCTTCCTGTTGACCTTGCATGCAGCCCAGCCCATTCCTCTCGAAAATTGCGCAAATCTGGTTGTCCATCCCTACTTCCTGTTCATTCTGAAAAATGTGCATAGCATGCCTGCCTTGCCTTTGAGCAGCCCGGACTGTTCCTCCCAAAATTTGCGCAATTTTTCCTCCTAGCCGAGCCAAATCTTGCACATAGTCACTGTCAACTCAAATTGCTTGTATCCATCTCTTAGTGACTCTTTCGCAGTTTTCATCAATAGTTTCGTGGAGCCATCATCCCGCATCACAACCTTCCTGCGTCTCCCGGTCACTTGCATCTGAATGATCATGTGTCATAGTAGACTAGGAGGTTCTAGATTTGATGTCGTCTCGTCATGAATGACTGTAGGTACATGTACACCAAAGAACATGGCAAGACTACGAATGGGATGAACAAAGGGAGCACATGTAGAATGACAGGTTCACCAACAGACGAATGAACGAAGCATGTGAAGCTGAAAAATGCAATGAACACGCACCTTTGCGAACAAATGATCTTGTCTAGCCTTCCAACATGGAAGCAAGGAACAACATGGTAAAGCTTCATAAAGTGAACCAAGGACCATCGAAGACTCCGCGCACTTCACCAAGCGGAGATGAAGTTATGATACACCATGAAGACATCCATCATCTAGCAACACTGTAGCTCGACATGCACTCTAGCAACAACACGAATGTACCAGCATTGTCATGTCAAGTCATGTCGAGTCACGTCATGGGTCATGTCACCCACATGTCCACCATGGGCTTGTTGTCAATCAATGTGATGTAACGTGGAAGTCTAAGAGACCCACTTGTTGAACAAAGAGTCATGTAAGTTGAAGAGTCATGGAATTCAAATGGTCATGAGGGTAGGTGAATAGCCACAAGGGTCAGTTTCACCCTTGACTATAAATACCCCCTCATTTGTACATGCAAAATACTTTTCACCTCAGCTCCTCCCACATAGTCAAGCAAGTCTGTAATATTTTCTTTGAGGAGTAAGTAGTGGCTCCAACGCCTCGCTGACGGGGTTAGTGATGTATGGTGTAACTACGTGTCTTATAACTTTCGCTTAATTTAGAAGCATGTTAATAGGCCAACAAGTTTTCACACATGTATTGTATTTTTTGTAAGGTTGATATTTAACACTTGTAATGCATGTTGCTTTAACCCGTGTTCTACATCTGAACTAATTCATTTGTCGTAATGCATAATCTATTAATGGAAATGTATTGTATATGTTGTTAATGTTATCTCGTCCATGTCGACTGCTTTGCCGAACATCAGACAAACCTTTCACATGAACCTTGCTCTAACAACTGTTGCACTTGTTCAGACTAATCCGTGAGTGTTGTACGTGTTATCTTACCTTGTATGTTGTGATTACCGCATCCAAGTGGATTGCTCTGCCGAAAGCTATGTATGTCCTTTTGTGTTGTGTGTTCCTAGCTGAGTTGGGACTGATCCCTTTCAACCTGGAACTCACATTCACCTTCTTCCCCTCATAGTCAAAGAACCATTGACACAAGTACACTTACACTCACCAAGCACGCGAACCTCACTTCTCGAAGACAAAGTGAACCACTCTCATGTGCTGAAAAGCAAGAGTTGAGGCAAATCTTTAAGACAATGGCAACTGGGCCATCATACTGGATGGGACTCCCACTCCAAATGGTGTGAGATCTATTTGGGACTTCACACCAAGGTGATCCCCTGATGTTGGCGGATCTAGCACCATCAACATCATCATAGATCAAAATCATAAATCACATGTAACCATCATAAACCATAATCATAGATCACATGTAATCATCATAAATCACATGCATAATAAAATTAAAATAAAATATTGATACTTATCCGTTAATCAATCCTTAGATTCTACCTTTGTTTTTATTCCATATGCACTCTGGATCAGTTGCCACACCCGAAAAACACCTAGTGCATTCTCCTTAATGATGTGTACATACACATAATGTGCATCACACACATACAACCACACACAACATGCAAGACCATGCAATGCATGCACATGCACCTAACATACAACCCATACACCTACACCCTGTGTAAAACACAACACATACATACACCTACACCTAGTGTATGACACAACACCATACATCTATACCCGATGTACAACACCACACAATACATGTACATACACAGAGTACCACACAACGAATACACATGTCATGATACCACAACTACACAATGCACATACATAGTACCGCATGCCCGCAACACAACATGTACGACATGCACACAATACCACATGTACACCAGTACCATATGTACAACACATACACAGTACCACATGTACAAAGCACCACCTGCACAACATGTTGACAACATCACATGTACACGACACCACCTGCACAACGTGTACACAACACCACATGTACATTGTACCACCTATACAATGTGTACACAATGCCAGACGTACACAACACCACATGCACGACATGTACATGACACCACATGTACACATCACCATATGCACAACATTTACACAACACCACTTGCACATAGCACCATATGTACAACATGTACACAACAGCACATCCACACAGCACCACATGTGAAATCATGCACACGACACCATATGTCCATAGTACCAAATGTAAAACATGCACACAACACCATATGTACATAGCACTGCATATACAATATGTACATAGCACCCTATGTACACAACACTACATATCCAACATGTACATAGAACCATCTATACCCAACACCACATATGCAATACTCACATAACACTATCTGTACCACCTTGTACATATCATTACATAAACAACATGTACACACATTATATATACACAACACTGCATGCGCACAACATCACATATGATGTTCAACATATACAACATATTCACGACAATAGTACCACACATCCAAAACCACATTGTCTCTACCAAGCAACCTTGCTTATAGTATCTTATCCATGCTTGTCCCATCATGTCGCAGACCACACCGCTTTCATTTCGCTGATGTATCCCACGGTATAGCCTGCCCATAACATATACATAATATAATCACATAATATCAACTCATAACCAAATGATACTGACCTCCTAGATTTGTTAGGACTACTCTTTCCACTTGATTCCTTGTGAATGAGGAAAATCTTCATGTCATTCACTGGCATAAGAAATCATTCCTCCACAAGAATGATTCCTAACAACTCTATCAGACAACAACATACATACATACATATATATATATATATATATATATATATATATATATATATATATATATATATATATATATATATATATATATATATATATATATATATATATATATATATATATATATATCTATATATATATATATATATTAGCATTAAACAAACATTATCTTGTCAGAAAACGACATGCATACATACATATATACATATAAACATTAGCATAAAAACAATCATGATCCACGATGACTTTGTCAGACATGACATACATGCATACATACATGTATACACATATAGACATCAACATAAGCATGATCCCAATGTAATTACTAGATATCATAAGGTCAAGGTTAAGAGATCTCCCTTTATGTGTGCAACACATGCGTAACATCGAGAAAAATAGTTCCCAATGTAGCCAAGGCATATGATGCCTCACATCCATTCACTTTACCTTTCTTGATTACTTTCTCATGGTTGTAATTCCAATGTCCACTTACACTAATGGACCCAACTAACTTAGCCAAATTCCATACTCTTACCTTTAGCTTCCATTACGCATGCACCAACTTCATCTGAGTCTTACATTACATGTTGGATTTCATTCAGCTCTCACCGAGCTCCACTAACTTTCCTCTTTCCCAAACCAATTCCCAAGATTCTCAAAACAATAAAGGCAAGACCAAGAAGAAAATAAGAGAAAAAAAATAACAATACGACACCACAAACAAAGTGGTATGGCCATACACCAAACGTAAACAAAGCCACAAATCAAGCTCCAAAAATCACAAAATACCAAAAGCACAAGACTAGAAACAAACACCATGACTCAATCCCCATGGTTCCCAAGGAAATATCAACCCAATCCTTCTGCAAGATTTCATGGAAACTTCTACTGCCATGCAACTCCCTACATCACACTACCATAAACACATAGCTTTTAGTGCATAAATAAACATAACAATACATTAGTTACCTTACCTTGTTGTGCGAAACATGTTTCTTCCAACTGAACACATCCACACCATCTCTCAAGGACTCCAATTCCCTTGACAGATCCACCTATAACTAGAGACTAGCTAATACACCTATCAAATACAAGTTCATGAATCTATCACCTATCCACATAATGTCAGACAAAATCAAGGTTAAGAAGACTTCTTGTATGCAAATCACTCATTCATTTGGAATTAGAGCTTCCAAACATAGCTAAAGGAATTCTTACCCAATTCGTTTCTTTTAGCTTTCTTCTTTGTTGCAATAGAGTCTTACTATGCATTGTCACATCACCCAATTGTTAGTTATATAAACACATCAACTATTACTTTGTCATGTTAATACCAAGCATGTTTCCTACATTGTTTACACATTTCAACCACACATTCCAAATATCAAGACAATCTTATCTATCAGTTTGAAATAAACCTTTACCAAGAATAACAATCATGTCATAATCCATAGTCAACTCATAGTCATTAGACATAATGATACAACTATCACCTACTACATTGTTATGAAACCAGCTCACAAAAGGATACAAAAGATAGATGAACGCCTTAGAAATAAGCCTCTTCAAGGGGGAAACCTCCACTACATTACACAAATGAAAAATTCTTGGATGATACAAATGACAAGACCTCCTTTCTATATATAGGAGTCTAAGGGGTCATAATATAAGGAGAGCTGACATAACAATAATAATATAACAGCACAATAATAACAATATGGGGACTACATGGGTACAACAATATTATAAGGGGGTTGTACTAATAACAATAAGGGGTTACACTAGTAGTATAGGGGCCTAACATGCCCCTCTCCTTCAAAAAGTGTTGTCCTCAACGCTTGAGTAATTATTGATGCTTTTGTATAAAATCCTTGTCTTCCCATGTGGAATCTTCAGCAGGTAAGTTCTTCCACTTGATGAGATACTCTGAAATTGGTCGATTTTGTAGCTGTTGGGTTCTTGTTTCTATGACTGCTCCAGGTTCCAATATGATTTTTCCTTCCTCTTCAAGTTTTGGAAATATTGTTTGAATTGGGATATTCTGCAACTTTTGAATGAGTGGCCACACTTCTTTGTCCTTCTTCCATTCATCCCTTGCTTCGTTTATCCAATCTAGTTGGATAATAGAAATAGCACAAAACAATGCTTCCACATCCTCATCCTTTCTTGAGAGTGCATTTGCAACAAAAGTTTTCTTCCCTTTTCTGTAGATGATGTCAAAGTCATAACACAACATATTTGTGACCCATTTTTTCTATTCTTCTAAAGATAATATTTGTTCTAAAAAGTATTTAAGACTATCATGATCCATTTTTACCTTGAAGTGTCTTCCCATTGGGTAAGGTCACCATTTCTTAAATGCACGTAGTATTGCCAACATTTCCTTCTCATAAATAACTTGCTTGAGATGTAGCTGTAAAAATACCCAATCACCTACATCAAAACTTTTTTCACTATGATGTTGATCTACCTGTTGTTTCATTCGATTCTGTACCAAAGTAGCATTATCCTTTAAAAGTTGGAGAACTTGTTGTTGATGCTCGATGTGATATTTCACTGCTTGAACCTTTTTCTTCTTGATATGTCCTTCTATCTTGAGAGTTTGAGTGGTAATTTCTTCCAATGCTTTACAAGATATGGTCGGATTCATTTCTTGATGCTCGATGTGATCTTTCACTTCTTGAACATTTTTCTTCTTGATATGTCCTTCTATCTTGATAGTTTGAGGAGTGGTAATTCCAGCGAATGCATTACAAGATATGGTTAGATTCATTTCTTCTTTCTCGGTGTGATCTTTCACTTCTTGAACCTTTTTCTTCTTGATATGTCCTTCTATCTTGAGAGTTTGAGGAGTGGTAATTCTTACCAATTCTTTACAAGATATGGTTGGATTCATTTCTTCTTTCTCTGGGGTTGGGTCCTGGCATATATCCTATTCTTTTGATGTTTCTTTATGTTTTTCTTCCTCCTCTTCATACTCTATGTAAAATAATTTCTTCTCATCACACTTATGACCTTTAGTGCATTTTCTTTCACAATTGTAACAAAGCCCTTTTTCTCTTTTTTCTTCCAATTGTTGTGGTGTAAACCTTGTAGGTTGTGGAAGGCTAGGAGAAGAAACACTTCCATAATTATAGTCATGAGTGGTGGGATTCCTTGTTTCCATAATTTCGCTTTCACTTTTTCTTGCCCACCTGAATGCCTTCTCCAATGAATCAGGTTCCCAAAGACGAACCTCATGTTGAATGTTATCCTTTAAAGTATTTATGAAGGCATCAATCCTTTGCTTCTCTGGAATATCATTTACCCTTATATTCAATTTTTGAAAGTCCTCAATGTGCTCTGTGATTGAACACTTTTGTTTGAGATTTATCAATTGGCTAAAGAAGGTGTTTCTCTTTGTATCCTCATAATGCGCTATCATTTCCTCTATGAAAATTGACCACGTAACAAGTGGTTTACGAGAAAAAAGCCCTTTATACCATAAAAAATGATCTGGTTGTAAATATGAAGATGCAATACATACCTTTTGTAACAATTGCACCTCATGTAGATCAATATATTGCTCCATCTATAGTATCCAATTTACCAGATCCTTCCCATCAAACTTCCTGATATCGCCTTTTCTTGACTTTAGGATCTCTATCTTGAAACAACTATAACTCTATAATTTCAGCTCTTCTAGTCCTGAAATTGCGACCTGTAGTAGCCCTATGCGTCCTCTTTCTAATGCCACCAGACTGATCGAAATTGGGTTCTCCAAGAAAGAGTTATGCATAATCTCCCAACATGACCTGATTATACACCTTTTCAGAAGAGCAAACTTGTATGAAGTGCCACGTGTCATTGTTTTGACCTTCGGATTTGAAAAATATACAAAGGCAACTACAGTCAGTCCTTTTTCTATAACTTCTTATGAAATTTTAATCTGATGCTCAGAGAGACAGTTATGACAATTTTCTCCAGGTCAGTTGTTTGGAATGTAATTCGGGAGTCTGTAAAAACCCTAACTTCCTCAGATCATATCTCCTTAAATATAGCGAGACAAGCTCTGAAATTCAAACCTGAAGTTTAGAACTATTTCGAATAAAAAAGGGTTTTTTTTGTAGCTTCTGAAACTTCGTAGCGAAACAGTTATAGCAAAAATTCCATGACGACCTATTTGGAGCAGCAAAACCCTAGAATCCACAGCTCTGATACCAAATGTTATGAAACCAGCTCACAAAAAGATACAAAAGATAGATGAACGCCTTAGAAATAAGCCTCTTCGAGGGGGAAACCTCCTTTACATTACACAAATGAACAATTCTTGGATGATACAAATGACAAGACATCCTTTCTATATATAGGATTCTAAGGGGTCATAATATAATTAGAGCCGCCATAACAATAATAATGTAACGGCACAATAATAATAATAGTGGGCTTCTATGGGGCACAATAATAACAATATGGGGACTACATGGGTACAACAATATAATAAGGGGGTTGTACTAATAACAATAAGGGGTTACACTAGTAGTATGGGGGCCTAACATACACTCAAGTACATATCAACTGTCTCAACACATATGTATTAGTACAATAATCGTAAAACAAGATCATTAGAACACATACTCATATCATGAAATTCATCAAACATTCAACCAAGTTTTAAACATACCATGTTAAGTAAATCAATTAGATGACATAAAAGACACCAAACACCAAACACCAAACAAACAATCAAGCACAAAGTAGACGACATAAGAAATTTCATACCTTAATGTATCTTAGCAGACGAAATCTTGTTTACACAATCAATCCATATTAGCATGATATAACTTCATAACATATCAACTTAACCATAAATAAGGTCATATATCCATACCAATGCATACAACCCTAGGTTACTATCATTCATGACTATCCAACACATGTGCATATGACTACACTAATCAACTAACATCTATCATGCATGTAACCACAACAATCAATCAAATGACAAACATGTATATAACCCTAATGCACATAACAATCCATTAACTAACATACCTACATGCCAAACATATAATACATGTATGAAGATCTTCTCTTAGGGGAGGAAATATTATCCCAAGGGAGGCAATATTGTCTGCAAAATCAATCCATATTAGCACGATATAACTTCACAACATATCAACTCAACCACAAATAAGATCATGATATCCATAATATTCACTAGCTAACATGTCCACATCATAAACTCATAAACAATTATCATTCATACATAATAATCACATCTGGACAGTCAGTGTAGATTAGTACGACATAATATCGCATCATATTAACTCATACTTGAGTGTCATAACCCAAACCATTTGCATAGACCAATCCAACTTAGTATAATACATATAACATCAAAACATTAATGTAATAACCCTAATCATCAAGTTACTAGCATATAACAACAATAAGTTATATATCATGCTCATCAACAACATAAACCTAATCATCAAGCTAACTATCATATAACAAAACAAGTTAAGATAGTGACCTATATTTTTGTTCAAAATGAAGTCGATGGAAGCTCGGCTCTCGATACATGCACCCCGACTGCAAATCGCTTCAGAACCCTAATCACTAGCCGCCTCTGACTGCTTGCGCTCTCGCCGCCGCCGGACTCCTGCTGGAAGCCTGCAATGGCAAAGACTGCAGGAGGGGAGAGCTCCACCTCCCCTCTAATGGATACTCCAATCTTTGACAAGGAACAGCATGCAAAGTCTCTGAACCCCTCTGGCACAGTCCCTGAAGCTGGGCAGGAAGGACAAAGGACGAATGAAGAAGAGATACCCACAGCCCAGACTGAAGAGGAAAACACAGAAAAAGAGGCGCACAACAAAGCTTCGTCGTCACAGCCAAAGGCGACCTCGGCCACCTGTATCCCAAAGGCTACAGAGTGTATCAAGGTCGATCTGCCAAGCCATCGTATCAATGGTGAGATCCAATACATGCAGGATCATGCACTAATAGGAAAGTTTCTGGGATTCTGGCCTACTGAAAAGGCCTTACAAGGCTGGATAGCCTCAAAATGGAAGCCCAAAGGACAAGTTACCCTGCAGCTTGGACCGAAAGGCTTCTTCACAGCCATCTTTCATTGTGTGGAGGACAAAGCGCGGATATTCGAAGGCGGCCCATACTTCTTCAACTCTTCAGGTCTCTATCTCACGGAATGGAAACCAAGATTTAACCCTGATAAAGAAGATTTCAGCTGGGCTCCGGTCTGGATAAGAATGTATTCCCTCCCAGTGGAATATTGGAAAGAAGAAACGCTGGCAGATATTGGCAACAAACTTGGGACCTTCATCAAAGTTGCGGCTGAAACAAAAACCCGCAAATACACCTCGTATGCCAGGATCTGCGTCCAGATGCACCTAACCAAAGCTTTAGCTGATTCGGTAAGTCTCTTTCACGATGACTTTGAATGGATACAACCTTTAGATTATGAGCATATCCCCTTCCGTTGTCGCAAATGTCATGAGCATGGCCACCTCTTCTGAGATTGTCCATTAAATTTACAGTCCAAAGCCACATCTAATGTCTCTGACAAAGACTCGGAAGGTTTCACCAAAATTCCCAACCGCCGCAGGCATGCCAAGAAAAGCCAGGTAGTCTCGGACAATGCCTTCAAAGCTGACTCCCAGAACAGATTTTCTGTTCTCGCTTCGCAAGTTATGCAAGACCAACCCAGTTCTGACCCCCTAAAGCAGCCCTCTATGCCTTCATCCTCCCACAACCCCTCAGCCCCCATGCAGTCCACAGATCCCGCCTCTTCTCACCTCACTCCTAACCCTTCTTTGGAGAATGCAAAATTGGTTTCAGATCTTGGTCCCTTCACCTCCTCCCAGGGGAAATCTAAGTTGGATAATAAACAGCAAGACTCGGCCATGGAGATAGATGCAGCTCTAGCCCTCAGTCTACATGAAGAAGCAGATGAGGAAGAACAGAGCTCTCCTATTGTCATGGAGGAAGATCAGGTGGATGTCAGCTTAGATGGTCTTGACATCTTCAAACTTGAAACGACATGCAAGCAAAAGGAATACAATTCAATTCCCCCCTGGCAAATAGACAGACTTGAAGGAGTCCTGACCAAGGTGCAGCACAATAAAAGTCTTGGCATACAAGGAGGCAGCCCCTGGGACGGAAAAAAGGTGCTCAAAGAAACCAAGAAAAGGGGAAGAAAGACAGACCTTCAGAGGACCATAATAGTAGGTGAAATACTTATGGAATCGGGGCGATTCCCTAAGTTGACAAAGTTCTATAAACCTAAACCTCAGTTTACATGAAGCTCATCTCCTGGAATGTGAGAGGACTCAACAGTCCCTCAAAACATAGAATGATCAAAAACCTGATTCAACAAGAAAAACCATCCATAGTTTTTCTTCAAGAGACAAAAAGCAGCAACGAAGCTATTGAAAGAATTCGAAACAAGATCTGGGCAGGAAGCAGCTCTATTTCAGTAGACGCCTCTGGAGCCTCAGGCGGTCTGGCCATTCTGTGGAACCCGCAGATTATTTCATTATATGACTTCCATGCCACCCTTCATCTTATCCAAGCATCCTTCCACCTTATAGGCACCAGTATCCATGGGCATCTCACAAATGTTTATTTTCCGCAGACAATTCAGCAAAAATTGGATCTTCTGGAAACGATCTCCATCCTCAATGAAAATAGACAATTTCCCCTCTGGATCGGCGGCGGTGACTTCAACATAATAACATCCATGGAAGAGAAACAAGGAGGTAGAATCAGGCTCGACAGTGACAGCAATGGCCTCAGACAATTCATACAGACCAATCAACTTATGGATATTCCAACCTCCAATGGAATTTTCACTTGGACTAACAAGCGTCGAGGTATTCACCATATTTCCTCCAGGCTCGATAGATTCTTCATCTCGGATAATGCAATCCACCTGGGAGGGGACTTCAATGCTTCCATTATCCCCCAAGGAGGATCAGATCACTGGCCAATTTTGCTACAATGGTCCAGGCCAGGTAACTGTTGCAATAGACCTTTTCGATTCGAAGCCTTCTGGCTCACAAATACCAATTTTAAGGCAGTGGTCAACGAGGCATGGACATCTTATATTCCGCCAGAGGGAGCCAAGATGTATCAATTCCAACAAAAGTTGAAAAACTTGAAACAAGTTCTCAAAGTTTGGAATCGCACACATTTTGGTAATATACAGGCAAATCGCCAAAAATTGGAGCAGCAAATGCAAGTACTTCAACAAACTTTCATTCTAGAAGGCAGAACAGACGAACAAACACAACAGGAGCAGATACTCTGGAACCAAATTGAAGAGCGTCGAAAACAAGAGGAAATTCTTTGGCGGCAAAAGTCCCGAATCAGTTGGCTAAAAGAGGGGGAGAAGAATACAAAATTCTTCCATAAAACCACAATCCAAAGGCGAATGCACAATAACATTACCTTCATCAACAATCAACAAGGTGAAAGAATCGAAGCACATGAAGACATGGAGAAGGAATTCACAGGATATTTTAAGGATATTCTTAAGGAACCCATAGACAACAGGGATGAAGCAATCAGAGCCATCACGCAGCACATTCCTCGCATCATAACTGAGGATCACAATAACAAACTGCTTCAGCCCACGTCACTGCAGGAAGTTGAAGAAGCCATGGCTCAGCTCAAAGATGGAAAGGCTCCTGGGCCTGATGGCTTCACAGCCAATTTCTTTCATGAATTTTGGGAGCTCATCAAAGTTGAGGTTTGGGAACTCGTTGAGGAATCCAGAATCATGCACTGGATCCTCCCGGCCCTTAATACCACCTTCATAGCATTGGTACCCAAGGGAGAAGAGCCAAACAGGCCGGAAAAATACAGACCAATCGCGTTATGCAATGTGATCTACAAGCTTATCTCAAAGGTCATCGCGAACAGGCTCAAACCACTCCTTCCCCTACTCATCTCTCCAGAACAGACGGGATATGTAGAAGGCCGGCAGATCATGGATGGAATAATTCTATCAAATGAGGTAATTCACTCATTAAAGATTCTCAAAAAACCAGGTATGATTCTAAAACTAGACCTTTCTAAAGCTTTCGATAAGCTCAGTTGGAATTTCATTCACAAAATGCTTTTAGCTTTTGGCTTTAGTGCAACCTGGACAAGATGGATCATGAACCTTATCACCTCTCCCAGCTTCTCTGTCTTGCTGAATGGTTCTCCCTCATCTCCTTTTCGTCCCTCTCGTGGCATCAGGCAGGGGGATCCACTTTCACCTTTTCTCTTTGTTTTAATGGCAGAAGGACTAAGCAGGCTTCTCAAATCCGCTGTCTCCTCTCAAGCTCTTAAAGGTATCTCCATCCATGGCCTCAATCCTCTGTCCCATCAGCAGTTCGTTGATGATACCATGTTATTCGGTCATCCATCCTCGAGAGAAGCCTCTGTATTCAAATCTTTACTTTCCCTCTTCTCCGATGCCTCTGGCACTACCATTAACGCCACGAAATCTCAACTCTTCTTCTTCAATACCCCCCCCTCTACGCAAAGAAATATTGCCAGAATTTTGGGGTTCACCATATCCCATTTGCCGTCCAAATACCTTGGGGCTCCCCTTTCTGATTCAGCCATCAAACATGCTTCTTGGAGGTCTCTCCTTGATAAGCTAGAATCAAAGCTTTCATCTTGGACCTTCCGTGCTCTAAATATGGCAGGCAAACTCGTCTTAATCAAATCGGTCTTACAAGCAATGCCACTGTATCTCTTTTCCATCATGGCAGCTCCAAAATGGGTCCTTAAAGCCATTCGCAACCTTCAGCGCAACTTCCTCTGGGGCTCCACTGGACTGAATCGAAAATGGGCTCTTGTTAATTGGAAAGAAGTTTGCAAAATCAAATCAGAAGGAGGACTAGGATTACGGGATCCGCTTCAAAGCAACAATACAATGGGAGCACGAATGTGGTGGAACTGGATCTCCAAACCTCATTCACCATGGGCTAGATTATGGCAAGCAAAATATGCCCCGGGAAGTCAATGGAGCGATCTCATAAGAATCAACTCCACAACCCAAGGATCACCCATCTGGAACACTGCAAAGATTCACAGCAACTTCATTCAAGAACACAGCTTCTGGGAAATTCACTCAGGCACGACAGCAAAGTTTTGGGAGGATTCGTGGCAGCAACTCCCTAAACTTGCAAATTTATTTCAAAAGCCCCTCTGGCAAACTCATATGCAGCAAGCGAACCTCACCCATGTTCACCAATTCTGGCAACAATCCACGCATCATGACTACCAATCATGGAAACCAGCGAGCATCTGGCAGAGGGATTGGCAGGGAGAAACGTATTCTGATATCGATCAGGAACTCACATACCGAAGAATTCGTTACTCCAACCAGCAGGACAAACTCAGATGGGGTCACACACCCAAAGGCACATTCACCACTAAAGAAGCCCATCAACTGCGCTATTCAGACCTCCAAGCGGACAAAGATCAAATATGGGGACAAGTTTGGCTACCAGGGCTATGGCCCAAGATCTCAACTTTCTTATGGCTGCTAAGTAAAAGACGCATTCTTACATGGGACAATTTGATAAAACGGGGATTCATTGGGCCATCAAGATGCCCAAATTGCAATCTCAACTCTGAAACCATCAGTCATTTAATGGAAACATGTCCGCTAGCTAAGCAACTTTGGGAGAAAGTTGAGAAATGCAACATGAGAATGGAACCAAGGAGGGAGGATGTAACGGAAAATATCAGGAATTGGAACAAGAACCCGTTCAAAAGCCAGCTTCTCAACTCTCTATGGAGTCTTATACCAGGCTTTTTGTATTGGATTCTATGGAAGGAGCGAAACTACAGAATCTTTAACAACACATACCGGTCAATAGACGCTCTGTGGCTCATCTACAAAAAAAACATCCAGGAAACCTTAGCCATAAGAACCTGGTATGATACAGACATGCCAGAATCTCAGCAGGAGTGTAATATATTGAAAGAATGGAATCTAGACCTTTCTGCCTTAGCCAAGGACATCATCCGTCCCCCAATCAGCTCCACCTCCCCGACATCCTGGTCCCCACCAGCAATCAACTCATACAAGCTAAACTTCGATGGGGCGGCTAAAGGAAATCCTGGACCTGCCGGATTTGGAGGAATCTTCAGAAGCCACACAGGAGCATTACTGCACATTTACTATGGATCAATAGGCAAAGACACTAACAATGCAGCAGAACTGGAAGGACTCTGGGAAGGGATTTGTCTAGCAGAACAAAAGCACTTCTTCCCTCTTGAGGTCGAAGGAGATTCTCTCATCCTTATAGCAGCGGCTAAAAGAATACAGGCTGGGGCTACTGCAGTCAAGATCGCAACAAGTTGGAGACTGCTCAGTAGATTGGAATCCCTGGAGGCAAAGCTTAAAAATCCCCAAAGTATAACCTTCCAGCATGTAAGAAGAACAGCAAACCAGGTAGCAGATAGAATGGCTAACCAAGGTGTATCTCAGCTATTACCATACTTCTCAGGCTCATTGGATATGGTAGATGATGATCAACTCAAAAAGGACTGCATCTCTTTGGTGCAAAAAGACCTCTCCCTCCCGGATGCGGGTGTCTCACACGCGTAGCAGCCCAGTGGCTCGTCACATGGGCATGTGTCAGCCCGGACGAGCCACGCAGTACTCGGCAGATGGTTTCATAAGGGTGCCGGCGGTTGATCCTCTGCGAGAGTTAATACCAGTCCTTTTAGTCTTAATTTTTCTCCTGCGAATTGGTATAATGGCGCTACAAAGGCCCAGAACCTCTGTCACATTCCCGCATTCTTGCATAGCATATGAGCACTCGGCGGCAACGTTGGAACATCCTCTGGTTCTGTGGGGGATAGCGCAGGGACATTCCTGCTCTTTGGTTAACCTGGCGATGCAGCGCGAGCGTCTGAGAATGAGCAGCCGTCGAGGAAGCTCAAGGGGTCGTGCTTCGGCTCAGAGGTCTGCAATTTCTCCCTCTTCCTCAGTTGAGGTAACTTCTGACCATCACCGCTCCCGGGGTCGAGCAGCAGGCCGTGGCAGGGCACCTGGGTATGGAGAAATCATGGAATGCGGACACACAACGCATCCCACTGTCAGGTATAGAATACCCTGCTCTCTGGCAAATTCCACATTCATCGTTTCGGTTTCTGTTGAGCATTGTGGTAATTCCAGAGGTCAAGAGGAAGCACCGTAGGGAAACCCTCCTCTGGTTCATGGGATTGTACCCACAATTGATATGCAGGTGCCTACTATTGATCTGTTACGCCCTATCAAGGAAAGCTCTTCCCCAGACTCTCAGGCGGGCCCCAGCGAACCGGCTCAGAGGATCCAGCTCTCCGACTCGGATGTCCCCAAGCACTTCAGGGGCAAGGTGGAAGACGCACCGTATACCACCGACGATGAATAATTCGACCTACAGTTTGCTCTTAGTCGCCGGGAAGGGAAAGTTTTTCTCTGTTCTCGCTCATTGTTATCTTGTTTGTGTTTGGATTCAGTCCAGATCTCAAAATCTATGTGTTGGCTATCCATATGTTCTATGTGTCGGCCATAAGCAATGTCATGTGTAGTAATGTTAGTCTGTCATCGCATCCAATTTTTGTACCTGTTTAATTTTGGATATGTCTAAACTTGGGCAAACTGTCAATCTCTCGGAAGGAATTACAGGGCTAAGGCCCTGTTGCAATACTGATGTAATTTTTGACTTTTTGTAATATAATAGAATAGCCTGATTCAGAAAAAAAAAAAACAAAACAAGTTAACTTGTAACATGCTCATCAACAACATATAACATAATCATCAAACTATCTAACCTAAGACAACAATAGAAATGCATACAACCCCAGGTTACTATCATTCATGACTATTTGACACGTGCATATGACTACACTAATCAACTAGCATCTATCATGCATGTAACCACAACACTCAATAAAATGACAAACATGTATATAACCCTAATGCACATATAAATCCAATAACTAGCATACTTTCATGCCAAACATACAATACCTATATGACGATCTTCTCTCACCCTAAAGTATAGTATTCAACCTCACTCCAATGATCTGCATCCCCTACTTTACCTCATTCAACAGATTAGCATCATAACATACCAATAGCATGATGATGACCTAATTTCATACAATGACTTCATGCAAAACAACCTTCACCATGGAAATTGCATGCATAACAACATATAGACACTATCATGAATAAAAAATGCATATACAACCATACACTCATGATGACACATCCCACAACAACACCATCAACCTTCACATGGCGATATCACTACAACCATGATCAACACCATGAAAATGAAATAAGCACGTGGACTACAAACATAAGGAACACATATGAAACCGACATGAATGCATGACCAATACACACAACCCATCTAGTCTGAGGGATGAACCATGCTTTGATACCACTCTATAACACCCTCCTCCCCCATTTACCCAAGTAATCGGCCAACCGAGGTAGACATGTGACAAGAGAATACTATGATTAGATTCAACCTCCTATGTGACCTTAAGAAAATGTAATCAATGGAAACACAACATACATACCTTCCACATCAAATACAAGACCCCTGAGAACCATCCCAACTCTTCAGGTAGTTATCCCCTCAGTGCCACTGGTGTTTTTGACCACTTAACCTCTGGACACTCTCATGCTATAGGCCTTCTAGCGTCCAGAGGCTCTGGGTGCTCTCATGGCAAGGCATGCTAGTGTCCAGGGACTATTTTTCCTAATGTTGTGCCAGTGTCCCCAAGATTTGAGCCACTTTTTTAGGCCTAGAGCCCAAGTCATGACCTAGTATTGAATGACACCTTCAGAACATAAAGATGGCAAGGAAATAATGATGCAAATGTAAATACTTGAACAAGCCCTTAATTGGACCCCTACTACCCATCACAGGAATTTTGTCAAAAATATCACAAATATGTAATCTATAGGTGTAAATAATAGATTTAAGCGTATAGATCTCATACTTATCTGAGAATCACTAAGAGCCATTGTTCCCTCATATCATTTGATGCATTATCATCTATTAGGTTATAGATACATTGTCCATTAATTTACAAGTAAAAACATGATGAGAGCGATACATAGCCACTGTCATAAAACACACATATAACGAGCATAATAGAAGTAGAAATACCAATGAAATCATAGTCATATGATCCACATATAAATCAATATAATACTCATAGAAATACAAGGAGAAATAACCTCTCATTAATGATGCAAAATCCAAACCGGGGATGGGACTACCACATCCCAGCCGACCATAGAATGATTGTGCCAACTCTCTCTTCAGCCATTCACCCCCGTGACATATTCCAAGCATGAATGTGGGACTCAAACCAAAAGAACCAATCAGGGCATCCCAAGGCTAAACCACCTCACCCTCATTAATAGAAACCAGGCTTTACTATAATCCATCTCGGATCCCTAGGCCAACACAATAAACATGTCCTAACAGGATTTACCATGATCTCCATCAGATCGCTAGGCTAAACAAGCACGGATGGCACCAGATTTCTCCACCTACACCATGAGGAATTTTCCTATCTCCTAGTCTCTCAGGCTTTACCGCAATCCAAACTCAGATCACTAGGCCCTAAACTGAGATCCACTCTCCATGATTTACTGCATATCCCAAATCCAGTATTACTAGGACCAACAGAAATAAAACCACCTCTTGGATTTACCAAATATCTTTCCATTCACTAAAAAGGATTCCTAGGCCCACCGAGGCAACACAATCTTGGCTTTACCGCAACCCAGAGTTTGGCTCAAGGGTCACTAGGCCAATGGCCTTATTGTAACAACCCTGGTGAAAATTCCATGTAATAAAAGTTAAAAACAATAACCACAATCGATGGGACACGTATTCCGAGATAAATTTTGGGCAATACATCCTAGCGGGTGTTCATTTGGTTGTCTATGGCTAAGGAAATTGGCAAAGGCAATGATAGAGGCTTTGGAAAGGAAAAATCACATTTTTGGCATTTATTTATGAAAATAAGGGAAATTAGGAGAAAAGGAAGGTGAAAGGTCACAAGTTGCATGTGAGGAGGAAAATGGTGGAAAATAATGGAAAATGAAGAAAACAGAGGCCTCATTGATAAAATGGTTTCTGAGTATCAGTGGAAAAGGCTTGGTCAATGTAACCCTTTGATAAATTTAGTTTTGGTTCTCTCTCATTATTATCTCTCTCTCATACTCTTGGACAAAGAGTTTTCTTGGAGCACTTTGGCATTGGAGAAAGAAAGGAAAAGAAGGCAAGAGGAAGGAAAGATCAAGCAAGGAAAGGCAGGATCAAGCAGCTACAACAGGCTTCATTGCAGGTATCGACTTGCATGTGTATTTTACTTGCGATATTTGGCATTCATGGGATTGCATGTGTTTCTTTTCTACCATGGCATGGGTTTTGCTAGGTGTGAGAATATTTTCAGCCTAACCTTGCCATTTCCTGATAGCTTTAATGAGATGGGTTCTCTCATTCAGTTTATGTGGGATGGCCAGATTAGATTCGAAGCTGGGTGGGGTGGATCTCTGAATTGAAAAACACATGGTCTAAGTGGTCCCTGAACCATATTGTGGATCACAAAGCCATTGGACTAGTAACCCCTGAACCAGATTGTGGGTTGTAGTAAAGCCAGATTGTGTGCCTCGGTGGGCCTAGGAATCCTTGTTGGTGAATGGCGCGATATACACTAAAGCCAAGAGGTGGATTTTCTCTCCCTTAGGCCTAGTGGTCCCAGGATGGGATGAATGGTAAAGCCTCGAGAGTATGTCTCAGTGTAGGGCCTACTGATCATTGGATCAGACTGTGGATTATGGTAAAGCATGAGAGACTAGGAGGCACTCAAATTCCTCTCGATGTAATCAGAGAACTCCAGTGGCATCCATGTTGATTGGTGTTTTTCTTATGTGTTATATGAGTCCGACATTCATGCTTGGAATATGGCACAGGGGTGATTGGCTGAAGAGAGACTTGGCTCAGCCAATCTATGGTTAGGTGGAGCGTGGTAGTCCCATCTCTAGTTGATTTATTGAAGTTATTAATGAGAAATTCATTCCATTTATTTTCATGTGTAAAAGTACTGATGTATATATGGATTTGATGGTTGATATGTTTATGGTATTTATGTTCCTATTATGTTGGTTATATGTATATTTTATGACAGCAACTATGTATAGTTCTTAGCATGTTTTTACTTGTAGATGAATGGATAATGTGCCTATGACCTAATAGATGATAATGCAACAAATGAGATGAGGAAACAATGGTTCATAATGATTCTCAGATAAGTGTAGGTTTTAACCCTGTACAGAAATTACCTGCATACGAATTCTAAAACACAGAAAATAAATAATGCGAGAGCAGAACACATATACACAGAGATTTTCCCCAGGATCCCAAAACCAGGACTACCAGCTTGATTTTTTCATTATGCTCCTTTCAATGTTACAATACATATTTACACATGTTGAAGTATCCAATACCATGGACCGAAAACCATCGCATCTAATACCATGGACTGAAAAACCATCACATCCAAAAAAAAAAAAACATGTACAAAAATCATGCACAAAACCATAGGTGGGTCCGCCTAACCTAACATAGGGTCCAAAACCAAAATTTTCTGGGGCGCTGCCCGAAAACCCATAAAGTGGGGTTATGGGTGCCCCTCAAACCCCCTGTTAACTACGTGGAAAAAATATAACACAACCCAACATTCTCCCACTTGTTGTTTTCTTTCCACAGGTGGCCACAAGAGAGCTTAGTCATTTTTCTAGCCCTGAAATGCCCATTGTCTCTCTACACCAAGAGAACTTCTCAGAGCTCACAGATTTTGTCATTGCATCTGCAGTATTCTTCAAAGTGTCCACCTTTACCAGCAACACCTTTTTGTCTTCTATCATATCCCTCACAAAGTGATACTGAACATCAATGTGCTTTGTCTTTGAATGATATGCGGGGTTCTTTGCCAAGAAAATTGCACTTTGGCTGTCACAGTCTATCCTTATAGCTTCCTATATTAATCCCGTACTTGAACACAATATCTGCAACCAAACTGCTTCCTTGCTTGCATGAGTGGCTGCCATGTATTTTTCCTCTGTAGTTGACAGTGCCACTACAGATTGTTTCTTACTCATCCAACTGACTGCACCTCCAAATAGGTTAAACACATACCCGCTTGTAGATCTTCTCTGATCCATAACACTCTGTCCAATCCTGGTCTTCCTTGGTAGCACAAACCATAATCACTAGTGCCACGCAAATACCTGAAAACCCACTTCACTGCTGCCCAGTGCTCCTTCCCTGGTTTTGACATAAACCTGCTCAATACTCCCACTGCATGTGTAATGTCTGGTCTAGTACATACCATTACATACATCAGGCTACCGACTGAATTTGCATATGGAACATAGGACATGTCCTCTTCCTCTTCTTGTGTCTTGGGACACTGTTCAGCAGCTAACCTCACACCTACAGGAATAGGAACCTTCACTGGTTTACTATCCTGCATATTAAACCTCTGTAATATTGTCTCGACATACTTCCTCTGGTTTAACCAAAGCTTCCTCTTTGCACGTTCTCTTTTAATTTCCATGCCCAAAATATAGTTTGCACCACCAAGATCTTTCATGCCGAATTTGGAGGACAATTGGGTCTTCAAATCCTAGATAACTTCTTTGTCATTTCCAACCAACAACATATCATCCACACACAAGACCAAATAAATAACACAGTCACCAACCAATTTAAAATACACACAGTGATCTACTTTGCTTCTAGTGAAGCCAAGTCCCCGTATAAATGTATCAAATTTTTGATACCACATCCTTGGTGACTGTTTTAACCCATATAGAGACTTCTTTAACTTACATACTAGTTCTTTCTTACCCTTCATCGCAAAGCCTTCAGGTTGCTTCATGTATATCTCCTCTTCCAAATCCCCGTGAAGAAATGTTGTCCTCACATCCATCTGTTCTACCTCAAAATCAAAAGCAGCAGCAACTGATAAAAGTAATCTAATAGAAATTACCTTGGCAACAGGAGAAAAAATATCACCAAAATCAATTCCAGACACTTGGGAATAACCTTTTGCTACCAACTAAGCTTTGTATTTCTCCACTTTTCCTTCTGCATTTGTCTTCTTTTTGAACACCCATTTGCTACCAATGGGTTTCCTTCTAGCCGACAACTCCACTAGATCGCAAGCCTCATTTTTGTGCAAAGATTCCATTTCATCAACCATGGCCTCTTTCTAGAGTTTTCCATCCTCTGAATCCACTGCTTCCTTCACAGTTTTGGGATCATCATCAGTAACAGACAAAGCAAAATTTGAACACAAAGCAGATGGACTATACCTTTCTGGCTGCCTTCTTTCTCGAACTGATCTTCTCACAGTCGTAGTTTGTGGCTTTTCATCTTCTGATTCCTCCTCTGTTGTAGATTCTGATTCTTCCTCCTTTAGCTCAAACTCTATCTTCTCATGTTCCTTTGGTTCGAATTCATGTTTAATAACATCTTTCACCTCTTTGAACACCACATCTCGGCTGTACATAACCTTTCTTGTTACTGGGTTCCAAAGCTTATAACCCTTTAAACCATCCTTATACCCAATAAAGATGCACTTTTCAAATTTACTATCCAACTTTGTTCTTTTCTCCTTTGGAACATGTACATATGCATCACATCCAAATACCCTCAGATGTGAAAGAGAGGGTTTCTTACCAGTCCATACCTCTTGTGGAGTCTTATCCTCCAATGCTGATGAAGGTGACCTGTTGACTAGGTAACATGCAGTATCCACCACCTCTGCCTAGAATTCCTGTCCTAACCTGGCACCACTGAGCATGCTTCTTGCCCTTTCCATCAACGTCTTATTCATTCTTTCTGCAACTCCATTTTGCTGAGGTGTATATGGAGTAGTCTTCTACCGTGCTATACCACACTTCTTGCAGAATTCTTCAAATTCCTTACTGCAAAACTCTCCACCATCATCTGTCCTCAGCACCTTTATCTTTTTCTCTGTCTGGTTTTCCACCAGAACCTTAAATTCTTTAAACCTATAAAAGACTTCAGATTTATTCTTAAGGAAATATATCCATGTATTCCTTGAGAAGTCATCTATAAATGATACATAGTACACAGACTTACCCAGTGATGGAACCTTCACAGGTCCAAACACATCACTGTGCACAAGCTCTAATATATGTTTCGCCCTCTTACCACCATAGGGGAAACTCACTTGATTCTGCTTCCCGTATACACAATTTTCACAGAAATCAAAATCCAAAGAGCTATTACTCATACCTTCTACCATACCTTTACCATGAAGTATTCGAAGGCCCTTATCTCCAATATTTCCAAGCCTTTGATGCCACAACATGGTCTTCTCTCTAGAGACCACTAGATTTTCTGCTCCACTTTCAGGAACCACAGAACTATTGCACCCATCAATAACAGTGCTACCTTGCAGCTTGTACAGAGTTCCAATCTGAACTCCCTGCATCAATACCAGTGCTCCTCAAACCATCTTGCAGGTATCCTTCTCGAACACTGTTTTTACACCTGCATCATCCAACTTGCTAACAGAAATCATATTTCTGGCTAATGTAGGAATATGTAGAACACCTGGAAGTGTTCTAACCCTTCCACCTTGCAAATTCAACTTTACTTTTCCACGACCAACGATTCTAGCCTTCCTATCATCCCCCAAGAAGACATCACCACCATCATATTTCACATACTCGCAGAACCACTCTCTATGGGGAGGGAAGTGAAAGGATGCACCTGAGTCAATCAACCATGCCTCATGATCTACATGTGTACTTGAAGAAGCCAAGTACACATCCCCACCTTCATCTGAGGTGGTTATTGCCTCTGGAGAAGGAGCCTCATCATATCCCTTTCCTTTGTTAGGAGCTTTAGATTTACAGTCCCTTTTGAAGTGGCCTTCCTTTCCACATTTCTAGCACACCACCTTTACAGGTTTTCCTGGAGATTTAGATCTCCCTTTAGATTTAGATCTCCCACTCGATGACTTATTTTTTTTTTCTGTTCTGGGTCCGCCCTCGTACAGACAAGGCATCACCATTCTGTCTCTCCATATTTTTCTATCTCATCTCCTCTGTCAGTAAGGATGAGACTATTTCATCAAAATGCAAGGCATTTTCATTACTACCTAATGCAATAACCAGAATATCCCACGAATCTAGTAGAGAACACAACAAACTAATGCACTTATCTTCATCTGAAATTTTAATATCAACAGATGCTAACTGACTTACCACAATATTAAATGCATTCAGATGCTCTGTCACCAAGTCTCCATCTTTCATCCTCAGGTTATACAGATTTTTTCGCAGGAACAGTTTATTCACCAGAGACTTAGATTGGTACAAAGTCCCTAACTTGTCCCACAAAGCCTTCACCGTAGCTTCCCCTGATACATTCAGCAATATTGAATCTGAGACACACAATCGTATTGTGCTCTTTGCCTTCCAATCCAACTTCTTCCATTCTTCATTGGACACTCCCGTTGGTTTAGTACTTGGATCTACCACGATCCTTAGGTCTTTACCTACCAACAGATCCTCCATCTTGAGTTTCCACAACTCAAAACTCTGACCATTAAATTTCTCGATCTCTATATTTCCACTACTCGCCATCTTCTTTCACCACCAGAATCGATCTCGCAGATCTACCACTAAACAGGGTCTACCACAAGCCCGAGTGAAACCCCTCAGCAACAAAGGCGTCCCCTTGAAGCCAAAACAACTCGAATACCAAATGTAGGTTTTAACCCCATACATAAATTACTTGCATACGAATTCTAAAACACAGAAAATAAATAATGCAAGAGTAGAACACATAAAACACATATACAGAGATTTCCCGAGGATCCCAAAACCGGGACTACCAGCTTGATTTTTTCATTATGTTCCTTTCAATGTTACAATACATATTTATACATGCCGAAGCATCCAATACCATGGACCGAAAACCATCGCGTCTAATACTATGGATCGAAAAACCATCGCATCCAAAAAAAAAAAACATGTGCGAAAATCATGCACAAAACCATAGGTGGGTCCACCCAACCTAACATAGGGTCCAAAACCAAAATTTTCTAGGGCACTGCCTCGGACCCCATAAAGTGGGGTTACGGGTGCCCCTCAAACCCCCTGTTAACTACGTGGAAAGAATATAACACAACCCAAAAATAAGTATGAGATCCCTACACTTAATTATGTTGTTTACACCTGTAGGTTACATGTTGATGATATGTTTGACGAAATTACTATCATGTCTAGTAGGGGTTTGGTTATGGTCTTGTTCAACTTAATGCTTTTTCATCATTGCTTCCCTATATTTTTACTGATTCTGAGCTATCAATCCATTCTAGGCAGTGGCCTAGGCTTTAGGCCTAAAAAAGTGGCTTAAATCTCAAGGTCGCTGGCACATAACTAGCAACTTTGGTCTCTAGTCGCTGGTAGGCAAGACTGTGAGAGAAACTTTGGGTTTTTGGTCGCTCCCTTGCCCATAACATGGGAGCGCCTATGGCCTAAGAGATCCAGAACATCAGTGGGACCCAGGGACAAGCTGTCTGAGTGGCTGACATGTCTCTTGAGGTTTTGGAAGCTGATGTTGTATTACTACGTGTGATGTTCCCATCAATTCCACTTCCTTAAGGTCACATAGGAGGTCGAATCTGATCATAGTAGCCTCTCGTTTCATGTTTACCCCGATTGGCATGGTTACCTGGGTTGATGTGGGAAGAGGGTTTTATAGAGTGGTATCAGAGCATGGTTCACCCCTCAGATTGGATGGGTGGTGTGTGTTGGTCATGCATGCATGTTAGTTTAATGTGCATCTCTTACACTTGCATTCCATGTGTTTTTTACATTTGTTGGATGATTTCCATGTGGAATTGGATGTTGATTTTGTGGAGTGCATTGTCAAGAGTATATGACTGGTTACATGATTATATGAACCTTGATTACATCCTTGTATGTTAGGTTTCATTCTTGTAAGTTTGATTACATGTATCAGTCTTGTAGGTTGGTTACAAGAATTGATCACTTATGTTCGACTACATGCATTCATGCATATGTGTAGTTGATTATGTATTTCTTATGCATGTTGATGGTTGCATTGGGAAATGTGTATAGTGACATGATGTGATTGTTGTTGTCATGCATGAGGTCATGGTTTGTGTAGTTGATATGATCATGCATTGATGATAGAAATCTAGCTGGAATGAGGTGTATATGGTTTTGGTACTCATATGTTATATGTCTATATGTAGTGATTATGCATGTATGGTATTGGTTATAGTTATGCATGTAAAGTAGGTCAAACATGTGTTGTGAAATAATGATATGAAATTTAATTCATCATGGTACTATTGGTTGTTATGATGCTAATGTGTTGGCTCAGATAGAGCAGGAGATGTAGATCATCATAATGAGGTTGTAGCATTACACTTTGGGATAAGAGAAGATTGTCATAGATGTTTGCATGTTCGACATGCAGGTAAGTAAGTTAAGGATTGTTATATGCATTATATTTATATACATTAGGTTTATGTACATGTCTTTTGATGTTATGATTACATTCATGATAGATGATAGTTGATTAGTGTAGTTATATGCACAAGTCAAATAGTCAAGAATGATGGTAACATGTGGTTGTATGCATTGCTATTTTTGTTTTATGTTAGATAACTTGATGATTAGTTTATATTTTTTTTATGAGCATGATATATAGTTTATTGTTGTTATATCCTATTAACTTGATGATTAGGGTTATTTCATTGAGATCTTGATGTTGAAAATTGGATTAGTCATATGTGTGATGGTTATGTTCAATGCATTGAAGATCTTGATGTTATATGTATTGTGTTAACTTGGTTTGACTTATGCATATGGTTATGGTCGCGATAATCAGGTATGAGCTGACATATGTGTGATATGGTGTTTTACTAATCTAGATTGACTTTGAATATGTGATTTTTATGCATGAATGAAAATTGCTTATGAGTTTATGATGTGAACATGTTAGCTAGTGACTATTTTGGATTTCATGATCTTATTAAAGTTTGAATTGATATCTCGTGAAGTTATATCATGCTAACTAGATTGATTTTGCAGAAAAGCTAGCCTCCCCTAAGATACATTAAGGTATGAATTTGCTTATATTGTATATTTGGTGCTCGACTATTTGATTATGTCGTCTAGTTGATTTATCTGACATGGTGTGTTCATAGCTTGCTTGAATGTTTGATTAATTGCATGATATGAGTATGAGTCTATGGGGCTTCATGAAGAAATGATCTTATTTTAAGATGAGTGTACTAATACATATGTGTTGAGACAGTTGATATGTACTTGCATGTAAGTAGGTGATAGTTGTAGCATTATGTCTAATGACTATGAGTTGACTATGGATTATGACATGACTGTTAGTCCTGCTAAATGTTGATTTCAAATTGATAGATATGATTGTCTTGATATTTGGAACATGTGTTTAACATGTGTGAGCAATTGCAGGGTAACATGCTAGGTACTAGCATGACAAGATAACACTTGATGTGTTTTAAAACTAATAGTCAGGTGATGTGACAATGCATAGTAACACTAAATCGCAGCAAGGAAAAGGTCAAAGAAAGGAATTGGGCAATAATTCCTTTGGCTATGTTTGGAAACCTTAATTCCAAATGACTAAGTGCTTTGCTTACATGAAGTATTCTTAACCTTAATCTTGTCGGACATTATGTGGATACATGCTATATTCATGAACATGCACTTGACAGGTATATTAGCTAGTCTCTAGTTGCAGGTGGATATATCAAAGGATTTGAGTCCCTTGAGAGATGACGTGGGTGTGTTCAGTTGCAAGAAAAGTGCTTGCAACAACAAGATTAGGTAATTGGTGTATTGTTATGTTTATTTATTCACTAACAGTTATGTGTTAATGACAACATGATGTAAGGAGTTGCATGGCAAGAGATGTTGCCATGAAATCTCGAAGAAGGCTCAAGTTGAGATTTCCTTGGGAACCATGGGGATTGAGTCATGGTGTCTGTTGTTAGTCTTGCGCTTTTGGTATTTTGTGATTGTTGCACTTGACTTGTGATTTTGATTGTGTATAGTGCATAGATATGCCACTTTGTTGCAGTGTCGTATCGTTATGGGTTTTCATGGTTTTCTTCTTGTTTGTTTCTTGGCTTTCATTTTATGTTCTAAGTCTTGGGAATAGGTTTGGGGAAGAGGAAGAGTTGATGGAGATCGGGGAAAATTGTGTGGTACCTGACAGGTGATGTAAGACTAAGATGAATCTCAGTGCATGAGTACGCGTAGCAGAAGGTAAGACTATGAAAATCGGTTGGACTGGTTGGGTCCATTATGGTAAGTGGACAATGATATGACATAAATGAGAAAGGTAACCAGAAAAGGTAAAGTAAATGGATCTTAGGCGTCAGATACCTTGGCTATGTTGGGGAATGATTGTTCTCAATGTTGTGCATGTTGTTCACGAATAAAGGAAGTTCTCTTAACCTAGACTTTATCTTAATTATGTTAATTATGTTATGATCATGAATATGATGATGTTTATATATGTATACATGTATGTATGTATGTCATTGTCTAACAGGATCGTGATTGTTTTATGCTAATGTTTATATATGTATGTATGTAGCCATGTATCTATGTTACTGTTTGACAAGGTTGTCAAGGATCATTCTTGTGGAGGAATGATTGCTTATGCAGGAGAATGGCATGAAGAGGTTCCTGGTTTATGAGGAATCAAGTGGGAAGAGTGTCTTGACAAATATATGAGGTCAGTATCATGTGGTTATGAGTTGATATTATGCGATTATATTATTTCTATGTTATGAACATGTTATACCAAGGGATGCATCAAGGAAATGAAAGCAATGCAGTCTACAACATGCTAAGACAAGCATGGATAAGACGTTGGAAGCAAGGTTGCTTGGTGGAGGTAGTGTGGTTTTGGATGTGTGGTATTATTGTTGTGCATATGTCATACATGTTGTACATGTTTCATTTGTGATGATTGTGTGCATGCAATATTGTGCATATGTAGTGTGTGCACATGTTGTTTATGCAATATTATGTATAGGGTGTTAGTACAGATAATGTTGTATGAATGTTGCATATTCAGTGTTGGGTATAGATGGTGTTATGTACATGTTGGATATACGGTGTTGTGTATATATTGTATTGTGTGCATGATGGATATGTGGTGTTGTATGCATATGGTGCTCTGCGTGTGTGGGATATGCGGTGTTGTGTACAGATGATGCTATGTACGTGTTGGATATGCAGTGCTATGTACATGTGGTGTTGTGTGCATGTTGTACATGTGGTGCTATGTACATATGGTGTGGTGTGCATGATTGTACAAGTGGTGTTGTGTGCATGTGGTGTTGTGTACATGTTGTACAAGTGGCGTTGTGTGTAGGTGGTGTTGTGTGCAGGTGGTGTTGTGTACATGTTATGCACGTGGTAATGTGTACATGTGGTGTCACATACATGTCGTGCGTGTGGTACTGTGTACATGTGGTATTGTGTAAACATTGCAGAGTGGTGTAGTGTACATATGGCATTGTGTACATGTTGTGCAAGTGGTGTCGCGTACATGTGATGTTGTGCACACGTTGTGTAGGTGGTGCTTGGTACATGTGGCACTGCCATACGTGTGGATTCAGTGCATGTCGTACATGTTGTGCTGCAAGAACGTGGTACAATCTATGTGCATCGTGTAGTCATGATATCGTGACATGTGTATTCATTGTGTTGTACTCTATGTGGGTACATGTATTGTGTGGTGTTGTACATCGGGTATAGACGTATGAGTTGTGTTGTATATCGGGTGTATGTGTATGCATTTTATGGTGTCTCACATTGTGTGCGAATGTATGTCTTGTGATGTACATTGTGTATGTATACATGTTATGTTGTGTCATACACCAGGCGTAGGTGTATGTATTTTGTTGTGTTATGCACTCAGTGTAGGTGTATGTGTTGTATGTGAGCTATGGATGCATGTATTGCATGGTGTTGTATGTCATGTGTGGATTGTATGAGTGTGATGTACACTACATGAGTGTGAAAACGATTGAGGAGAAGGCACTGAGTGTTGTCGGGTGCAGTAATCAATCCAGTGTGTGTACATAAAGAACAAAGGCAGAAGTAAGGATTGATTAAAGGATAAGTATCAATATATTATTCTAGTTTTCCTATGCATGTGATTTATGATTTTGGTATATGACGACTATATGTGATCTATGATTTTGGTTTATGATGGTTACATGTGATTTATGATGTTGATCTATGATGGTTGTGTTTTGAGCTAACCAGATGTGATATGTTTATACATAATGTTTTTATCAAACACTTAGTTTGACTTGTTGTGATAGGAAGTGAACAAAAGGGCAAGTGTACCTTATTGACAAGCTGCCAATGAGGTATGATGTGAATTTACTTCCATTTATTTTGAATCTAATGGAAGCTATGTGCTTGGAACAGGAATGCATGAACATGACCAGTTGGGTGTTTGAAATCGACTGCAAGAAGTGGTAGTAGCAGCAAAAGAAATTGAAACAGGAAGTAATATGCTGGTAAAGCACTCAGAAGCAGGGCCATTGTGGGACACGGGTACCCAATAGTGTCCATTGATTTCCATGAGCATGCTATGACTGGTATGATGATTTTAAGGCAAGGATATGCCTTGGTTTTTGTATCTTCTGATGCGCAGAAGCCTTCCCAAGGGATGGATTGCCTGGGATGGGGGTGCCAATGGAGCTTGGAAGGTGAGTGATTGCACGAAAGGGATTGACCGGATTGCCCAAGGTATTGTGTAGAAAAGAAGGGAAGGTTGTGGATGGATTTGTTTTGGTCATTAGCATTGCCATATGGACTCATATGCATATTGGGGGTGCGCCCTAGAACAACGAGCTGGTAACTGTTTGCTGAAAGGACAAGTGGTGTAGGATTGTAGCACTAGACATTGGATGCAGATTTGATTTTGTAGTGGATTTTGGACTTCCTGGGAAGAAGGTGAATCCTGGTATTACTTTTAGGGTGGAGTTGTGAGCCCCTGGATTCCCTTGTTGATTGATTCCGTCATCGTATTCTCTTAACTGTTAATTTAGAAAATGTGCATATGTGGTTACTATAAATACCGTAATGAGATGTGCTATAAAGCTCTAGCAAATGGTATGTTTGTCATGTTTTAGCAAATGGTCATTGTAAATACTGCAACGATTTGTGTTATAAAGCTCCATGGGCAGTATGTTTTGCTTTTAGAAGTCTTGTTGGGTATATGTGTGATTTAAAACCGAGGATAGTGTCCCCCAAGCGGGAGGGTTTTGTAACAACCCTGGTTAAAATTCCATGTAATAAAAGCTTAAAAAAATAACCACAGTCGATGGGACACATATTCTGAGCTGAATGTTGGGCAAGACATCCTAGTTGGTGTTCATTGGGTTGTTTATGGCTAAGGAAATTGGCAAAGGCAATGACTAAGGCTTTGGAAAGGAAAAATGGCATTTTTGGCACATTTATTTATGAAAATAATGGAAAGTAGGAGAAAAGGAAGATGAAAGGTCTTAGGTTTCATGTGAGGAGGAAGGAAAATAATGGAAAATGAACAAAATAGAGGCCTCATTGATAAAAGGGCTTCTGAGGATCAGTGGAAAAATCTTGGTCAGTGTAACCTTTTGATTAGTTCAGTCTTGGATCTCTCTCCTTATTCTCTCTCTCTCATACTCTTAGACAATTAGATTTTTCTTGGAGCACTTTGGCATTGGAGCAAGAAAGGAAAAGAAGGAAAGAGGAAGAAAAGATCAAGCAGGGAAAGGCAAGATCAAGAAACTATAACAGGATTCATTGCAGGTATTGAGTTCCATGTGTATTTCCTTGTTATATTTGGCATGCATGGGATTGCATGTGTTTCTTTTCTACCATGTCATGGGTTTTTCTAGGTGTGACAATATTTTCAGCCTAGCCTTTCCATTTCCTGATATCCTTAATGAGATGGGTTCTCTCATTCGGTTTATGTGGGATGGTCAGATTGGATTCGAAGCTGACTGGGGTGGATCTCTGAATTAATAAACACATGGTCTGAGTGGTCCCTGAAACAGATTTTGGATCACGAAGCCACTAGCCTAGTAACCCTTGAACCATACTGTGGGTTGCAGTAAATCAATATTGTGTGCCTTGGTGGGCCTAGGAATCCTTGTCAGTGAATAATGGGATATACGGTAAAGCCAATAGGTGGATTTTCTCTTCATTGGGCCTCGTGGTACATGGATGGGATGCATAGTAAAGCCTAGAGAGTATGTCTCAGTGTAGGGCCTAGTGATCCCTGAATCATACGGTGGATTGCGGTAAAGCCAGAGAGACTAGGAGGCACTCAAATTCCTCATAATGTAGGTGGAGAACTCCAGTGGCTTCCATGTTCATTGGTGTTTTTCTAATGTGTTCTATGAGTCCCACATTCATGCTTGGAATATGGCACGAGGGTGATTGGTTGAAGAAAGAGTTGGCTCAGTGAATCAATGGTCGGGTGGAACATTGTAGTCCCATATCTGGTTGGTTTATTGCATTCATTAATGAGAAATTCATTCACTTGATTTTCATGTGTAAATGTACTGATGTATATATGGCTTTTGATGGATAATATGTTTATGGTATTTATGCTCCTATTACGCTGGTTATATGTATATCTTATGACAACAACTATGCATGTCTCTCAGCATGTTTTTACTTGTACATGAATGGATAATGTGTCTATCACCTAATAGATGATAATGTAGAAAATGACATGAGGGAGAAATGGTTCATACCGATTCTCAGATAAGTATGGTATCCCTACACTTTATTCTAATTTTTACACCTATAGGTTACATGTTGATGATATGTTTGACGAAATGCTTGTCATGGCTAGAAGGGGTTTGGTTATGGTCTTGTTAAACTTATTGCTTTTGCATCATTGTTTCCTTGTATTTTTATTGATTCTAAGCTATCACTCCATTCTCGGTAGTGGCCTGGGCTCTAGGCCTAAAAAGGTGGCTTAAATCCTAAGGTTTCTAGCACAAAACTGGAAACTTTGGTCTCGGGGCGCTGGTAGGCAAGCCTGTGAGAGCAACTTTGGGTTGTTGGTCACTCCCTTTCCCATAGAATGAGAGCAACTATGGCCTAAGAGATCCATAACAACAGTGGGACCTAGGGATAGGTTTTCTAAGTGGCTAACATGTCTCCTGAGGATTCTGAAGCTGATGTTCGAAGACTATGTGTGATGTTCTCATCGATTCCACTTCCTTAATGTCACATAGGAGGTCAAATCTGATCATAGTAACCTCTCGTCTCATGTTTACCCCGGATTGTCTCATGTTGATGTGGGAGGACGGTGTTACATTTATTGTGATCCACAGTCTGGATTAGGGACCACTAGGTCATGTCCTTTATCATTATGAGATCCACCTCACTCAGCTTCGAATCCCCATCACACCATGGATATCTGGAAATGGAAAGGCTAGGTTGAAAACACTATTACATCTAGCAAAACCCGTGCCATAAAAACAAAAGAACCATATGAAATACCATGCATGCTAAGTCTAGTAAGGAAAATACACATGCAAATTGATACCTGCAAAGAATCATCTTGTAGCTGCTTGATCTTTCCTTTCCTTGATTGATCTTTTATTCCTCTTGCCTTCTTTGCCTTTCTTGATCCAATGCCACAATGCTCCAAGAAAACTCTAAGTGTCCAAGAGTGAGAGAGAGAGAGAGAATAATGAGAGAGCTCAAAAATTGAACATACAAAAGGTTACCAACTGATCCTTAGAAGCCGTTTTATGAATGAGGCCTCTATTTTCTTCATTTTCCATTATTATCCTTGATCTTCCTTCTCACATGCAATCTGTGACCTTTCACCTTCCTTTTCTCCTAATTTCCTTTATTTTCATAAATAGATGTGCCAAAAATGCCTTTTTTCCTCTTTAATTCCTTTACCATTGCCTTTGCCAATTTCCTTTAGCCATAATAACCAAAATGAACACCCACTAGGATGGTTTTCCCACCTTTCAGCTTGGAATACGTGTCCCATCAACTGTGGTCTTATATATTTTTACATGGATTTTTAACGCGGCTATACACCAAATAAATGTCTATGGAGGCGTACCATGCTCTAGGGGCTTGGTTCAAACCATACAATGCCTTCTTCAACCTACAAACATGTGTCTTTCGATCCTTTACTTCAAATCCTGTGGCTGCTCAATGTACACTTCTTCCTATAAAATTCCATGAAGGAATGTAGTCTTCATGTCCATCTGATGAAGGGTCCATCCTTGACTTGCGGCAAGGGAAATTATCAAATGAATGGTTGTATATCAAGCCACAGTTGAAAATATATCATCATAATCTTCTCCCTCTTTCTGGGAGAATCCCTGAGCCACGAACCTCGCCTTGTATTTCTTAATGACACCATCAACTCCATGCTTGATCTTGAATAACAACTTAGAAGTTACCAAAGATTTCCCTTTTGGTCTCGTCATAATATCTCATATGTCATTCCTCATAATCAATTCATATTCTTCGGCCATAGCATATTTCCAAACTTTTTCCTTCATGACTTCTTCAAATGTGGGAGGTTTGGCTTGAGTCATAGTGCTCATGGCTGCAACATATCCCTGGTACCTACATGGCTTCATCCTTTCTCTAAACGATCTTCGAACAAGAGCTTGTCTCTCATTAGACTATAAAGTGTCTCGAAGCCAAATTTTCCTCTTCCAGGTGGGAGGATCATTTGGAGGAGGATCTAAGGGATCCATGGGTTCAATGGGATCATCAACAATATCTATCTCAGATTCAAGTACGAAAAGACCATCCAAAATATTCATATAATCACTCTTCTTAGAAGGAGGAGGCGGAGGAAGGTATCTTGCTTTCCCAAGGGAGACATCTGCATTGACTGTAACATCCCTGCTAATTTCAACCTTCCTTTGACCAAGAATATATATTCTAAATGCTTTATTTCTCTTGTCCTTTGGCACATGAAAGTATACAAGGCAACCAAATATACGGAGATGACCAACATCAGGCTTGGCACCTATGAACACTTCTTCAGGGGTCTTGTTATCCAATGCTTGATGAGGCACCCTATTTTGAACATATACAAAGCATTCATTGCTTCTCCCCAAAGCAACTTTGGAAACTTTTGATCATGGAGCATGGAACGAGTGACTTCTACAATAGACCTATTGTTCCTTTCAACTGCTCCATTTTGATCGAGATTATAGGGCACATTTGTTTCCTTCTTGATATCTTCCTTCCTATAAAAATCAATGAACACATTTGAAGTGTACTCTCCACCATTGTCAAACCTAAATATCTTGATTTTCTTCCCTATTTGATTTCCGATCAAAGATTTGAAATCCTTGAACATTCCGAAGGCTTCATCCTTGTGCTTAAGATAATATATCCATGTATTTCTTGAAAATTCATCAATGAAGGTGATGTAATAGAGATGGCCACCAAGAGAATGTATAGGCATCATACCACCTATGTCAGAATGAATGAGATTGATGATGTCATTTGTCCTATTTTCACTGGAGGGGAATGGTCACCTTGCCTTCTTTCTACTGGCACAACATGGACATACTTCATCATGTTGGGCTTCAACCTTGGGAATCCTTGAGTCCAATTTCTCCAATTTCGAAAGAGAATCATAATGTAGATGTGCCAATATTTGGTGTCATGGCTCGCTTAGATGATTAGTATCATGGACTAATGTTAGAAGTGGTATTCAAGTAACCCTGTAGAGTCCTTCATATCTTGATCCCAATGTGATTGCATCTCTCATAGGTGATCCAATAGGCCAAGTAAGAACCTTTCCCCTGATGAAGGCAACCCTCATCTCTTTGTCTTCCAAAACAGATATTAATACCAAATTCTTCTTTAACCCTGACACATTCATCACATCATGGATAAAAATATATTCTCCCGAATTCAAATGAAATTTGATGGACCCAAAACCTTTAACTAGATGAGTGGAGTTTTCTCTAAGAATTATTTTTAAATTTTACTCCCCCTCCACTAAATTAGAGAGAATTTCCTTATAACTAGAGAAGTGATGAGTGGCCCACTATCAACCAACCAACTATCCCACAAATTTGGAGGAGATGAATTAGTAAGGGAAGAAATAAGACTCTATTTAGATTGATTTGCAACATTACTTACATACTTGTAGAATCTTGACTTCTTTTGTGGACGATGGTCTTCTTCATCATCACTTGGAGCATCCCTTATTCTTCTTTCATCTCTTCCATTGTGATCATTCCTTTGGTCATCTCTTCTTCTTTGATCATTGAACTTGTTGTTTTTGCTTCTAGTATTGTAGTGTGGTCAATTGTTCTTTTCGGAGAAATCTCAAGCGTAGTGGCCTTTATTGTGACAATTGTAGCATTCAATGTGCAAGTATTCCTTTCTTCTATTTGGATTTTGAGGAGGATGTTTTCTTGAATTTGATGGACCTCCTTTCCCTTTCTTCTTCTTCTTATCATGAGCACATCATGAGTGATGAATGCAGTGGCCTCTCCTTCTTCATGTTTTTGAATCCTTCATCTTGATACCATCCTTGATTATTCTTGAGTGAGCTTTCCAACAATTTCATCAAATGACGAGAGGACACTGTTTTTTCTTATAGTATTAATGAAGGTTTCCCAGATAGGGGGGAGACCTCTTTTGGAGTCACAATCACCAATTCTCTGTCAGACACAGATTCCCAAACTCTTTGCAATTGTTCTCTAAGGCGAGATATCCTCATTATGTAGGATTTCACAGACTCTCATTTGTTCATTTTCGTGTCTCTGAGTTGATCTTTCAAGGAGATGATTTCATTCAAGTTGTTGACTTCTTACATGCCATATATATTATCATAAATTTCCTTAGACCTTCTCAAGTTTCCAACATATGCAAGCAAATTATCTTGTAATCCATTAACTATAATTTGTTTTAATTTTAACTCACCTTTCTTGTGCTTGTTCTTGATAACAATAGAAACATTCTATGGATGCTCATGTACTTTTCCTTGAATGTAGTCCAAAACATCATTGTTATCAGCTATGATCTTCAACATGATTTTCCATGCAACAAAATTGGATGAGTCACCCAACTTCTCATTTTTCTTGAAGAAGGAAGTCATCTTTACTTGACTAGATTGGCTCTTTCAAATTTCCAAGGATGATTTCTTCAATGCTTGTCTCCTTATAGGCTTGTCCTTCACCTTAGCTCTGATATCATTTTAAATTTTCAGATTGTTCTATGTTGTATCAATTACTTAAGCTTAATTCAATACTTCAATTAGCAAACTTTCCCATTACAATTAGTCTTGCCATTCATCAACAGTAATTGAAGATAGATCAACAAATGCAATGACAAAGGAGATAATCAACACATCAAAAGAGACACCAGGATTGGTCAAAGACTAGAAAAAAACCCCGCAAGGGGGAAAACCCTTTTGAAATTCTTCTTCTATTAGATTGTCATAAAATGTTTAGCAGATAGTATTGAACCCAATACAATATTATCTAGAAAAAAAACCAAAAACATTTAGAAATGTGTTTCTAGCATCAATATATATCAGAGAAAACTTTTCCTGCCTGCGGTCAACTTCGGTCTTTGGTCAAATCTGAGTCAAACTTCCTAGTCACATGCAGGAGGAGTTGTGGGAGCAACTGAAGGCTTCCATTCACACCCTTGAGCCTGCGAGCCAACGACTATGGTTGAAATTTCCTTGTGACGTGTCTGCGACTGTAATTCAAAAAACCCTAAAACATATGTGAGTCTCAAACCATGTAATTTTGAACCTTTGCAAACTTATTTTGTTGTCATGCTTGCCTCGAACCTGTATGAGCCAATCAATGGAGAAGAGAAGAAGAAGATGCTTTTTGATGTTCAAATGAGCTTCAAGTCACTTGTGTTTATAGGCTTCCATGGGTGTCCAATTTTCTTTAGGGCCGAACTTGTCCAAATGTGCATATGTGGGCTTCCTTCATAATTAAGCTTTCCCTTATCCGATTTGAGTAATATTTAGGTCGATTTTGGTCCTCTTGAAAAGAGGACTTCGATGCAATCATCATCTCCATCAAATTAGTTGTCCAAAATGGAATTTGACTATAGTTGCATAATTTAACAGTCACTTGTTCCAAACTTTGTGGCAAAAAATCTATTCATATTAAACACTGGTGTGGCTCACGCCCAGTGTGATCCCTGAATGATAGACTTTCACTCATTCTAGATGTTTTTAAATCTTGAATTGTTAAACTATTTCCGTATCGAAAATTCATAAACAATTTTAAAATTGTTAAAAGATCATAATATGAATCATAGAAGTGTGAATTCAAAATTTTTTAATTTTATTTATTTTAATATATTAACCCAAAAAAATAATTTTTTTTAATAACCAATACATTTTAATTTATTATATTAACCTGAAATAATCTTTATATATATGTGTATGTCATATATATTATACATAAAATGAAACAACTCTGTTAGATGTTGCAAACAATTTATTTCGATATAAATTTATAAAATGTATTATATTAACCTGAAATAATCTTTATATATATGTGTATGTCATATATTATACATAAAATGAAACAACTCTGTTAGATGTTGCAAACAATTTATTTCGATATAAATTTATTATAAAATGTATTAATTTATAAAATAATTCTAAATTATAATGTACATGTTCTGTTACATAAAATGATTATAGAAACGTATTTTGCATGAAATTCTTGATTATTAATCTCTTTAAAATATTCATTTTATATGCGATGTATCTTTTACGACAAAACTTTGAGAATGTTTTAAGAAAAGTTTTTTTAGTACAAAAATTATGACCAAAAAAACGGGGATCAAGAGACAATTTATATACAATTAAATTTATATAAATAAATTCATATTTAGCGATATTTATATTTTTACCACATTTTTTTATATGTGTTCCTACAGTTTCTTCCTCAACTTTTATTATATCCAAATGCAGAGGAACCTTTAAATTTCGGTGCTGGCGCCTTGATGATTGTCCCACTTTGCATTGGAAATATATTCCAAGATGTTTTCTGATTCACTTCACATGTTTATACTCTTTATCTGAATTATTTGTGCAGAGTCTTTAAAAATTTCTTCAGTATATACAGACAACTTGTTTACCATTCTCGTAAATTGAAAGATTTATATGAAGAGGACATATAATTTTTATTAGTTGCAGTAAATCAATACCCTCTGTTAGTTCAAGAACTACAAGATTGATAGATTTCAAGATGTATTCTATTGAGGTTTTATTCTAGATATTCTAGATCCAGATGTTGTTGAAGTTTAAATTGTGCTTGACCTACAATATAATTTTGGAGAACGAAAGAAATTTTATTCAGATTGATTTGCAACATTACTTTCATACTTATAAAATCTTGACTTCTTTTGTGGATGGCGATCTTTTTCATGATCACTTGGAGCATCTCTCTTCTTTCACCTCTTCCATTGCAATCATTTTTTCAGTCATCTCTTCTTCTTTGATCATTGAACATGTTGTTGTTGCTTCTAGTATTGTAGCATTGTCTATTGTTCTTTTCGGGGCAATGTTGAGCATAGTGGCCTTTTTTATGACAATTGCATCATTCAATGTGCAAGCATTCCTTTTTCTATTTGGAATTTGAGGAGGAGGTTTTCTTGAATTTGATGGACCTCATTTCCCTTTCTTATTCTTCTTATAATGAGTGATGAATGCAATGGGCTCTCCTTCTTCATGCTTTTGAATCCTTCATCTCGATACCATCTTTGATTCTTCTTGAGTGTGGTTTCCAACAATTTCATCAAATTACGGGAGGACATTGTTGTTGCTTATAATAGTAATGAAGGTTTGCCAAATTGGAGAGAGACCTCTTTGAGTCATAATCACCAATTCCCTTTGAGGCACAGATTCCCTAACTCTTTGCAATTGATCTCTAAGGGGAGATATCTTCATTATGTAGGATTGCACAGACTCTCCTATGTTCATTTTCATTTCTTTGAGTTGATCATTCAAGCTATTGACTTCATACATGCCAACTATCTTATCATACATGTCCTTAGACCTTTTCAAGTTTCCAACATATGCAAGCAAATTATCTTATAGTCCATCAATTATAGTTTGTTTTCCTTTTAACTAACCTTTCTTGTGCTTGTTCTTGACAGCAACAAAAGTATTTGCTTTTCCTTGAATGTAGTCCAAAACATCATTTTTATCAGCTATGATCTCCAACCTCACTTTCCATGCAGCAAAATTGGATGAGTCACCCAACTTCCCATTTTCCTTGAAGAAGGAAGTCATCTCGATTTGACTAGATTGGCTCTTTCAACTTTACAAGGATGAATTTTCAATGTTTGTCTCCTTATGGGCTTGTCCTTCACCTTAGCTTCGATACCATGTTAAATTTTCAGATTGTTCTATGTTGTATCAATTACTTTAGCCCAATTTAATATTTCAATTAGCAACCCTATCAATTAAAATTAGTCTTTCCATTCATCAACAGTAATTGAAGATAAAACAATAAATGCAATGACAAAGGAGACAATCAACATATCAACAAGAGACACTAGGATTGATCAAGGACTAAGAAAAAACCCCATAAGGGGGAGAACCCTTTTGAAATTCTTCTTCTATTAGTTTGTCATAAAATGTTCAATAGATAGTACAATGAGCCAAATACAATATTATCCAGCGAAACAACCCAAAAACATTCAGAAATATGTTTCCAGCATCAAGATATATTAGAGACAACTTTTCATGTCTGCGGTCAACTACGCTCAACTTCGATCTTCAGTCAAATTTGAGCCAAACTTATCGGTCGCATGTAGGAGCAGTTGTGGGAGCGATTGAAGGCTTCGAGTTACACCCTTGAGCTTGCAAGCCAACAACTGTGGTCGAAATCTCCTTGTGATGTGTATGCTACTATAATTCAAAAAACCGTAAAACAAATGCAAACCTCAGACCCTGTAATTTCAAACCTTTGGGAACTTATTTTGTTGTCGTCCTTGCCTCAGACTTGTGCGAGCCAATCTATGAAGAAGAGAAGAAAAAGATGCTTTGTTATGTTCCAATGAGGTTGAGGTCACTTGTATTTATAGGCTTCCATAGGTGTCCGATATGTGTTAGGGCCGACCTTGTCCAAATGTGCATATGTGAGCTTTCCTTCATAAGTACACTTTTTCTTATTCGATTTGAGTGATCTTTAGGTCAAGTTTGGTTCTCTTGAAAAGAGGGATTCAATGCAATCATCATCTCCATCAAATTAGTTATACAAAGTGGAATTTGACCATAGTTGCATAATTTAATAGTCACTCATTCCAAACTTCGTGGGAAAAAGCTCATTCATGTTAAAAACCGGTGTGGCCCACACCCGGTGCAATCCCTGAGTGATAGGCTTTCACTCATGCTAAACGTTTTTAGATCTCGAGTTATTAAACTATTTCTTTATGGAAGATCAATTTTTTTTATTTTTTTTATTTTTTTAATTTTTAATATATTAACAAAAACACAATTTTAAATATTTTTATTTTATTAATCCGTACATGTTAATTTATTATATTGACATGAAATAACATTTAATTATTCTCTCTATATATAATGAAACAATTCTGTTAGATGTTACAAATAATTTATATCTGTATATGTTTATTATAAAATTGTATTAATCTATAAAATAATTCTAAATTATAATGTACATGTTCTGTTACATAAAATGATTATAGAAACCTCTATTGAATGTAAATTCTTGATTATAAATCTCTTTAAAAGATTCATTTTATATGCGATGTATCTTTTACAATAAAACTTTGAGAATGTTTCCAGCAACGGTTTTAGCACAAAATTTATGAAAAAAAATTACCTGGATCAAGAGATATATTTATATTTAAAGATTTGAATATATTTATATATTATAAATATAAATATACAATTATATTTAAAAGATATTCATATTTTTACCACATTTTTTCTTCGTGTTCTTACCGTTTGAATCACATTCTGTTCACAACTCATCGCTTGCGGATTCCGTTTCTTGTTTTAGAATTTCTGTTCATATCACTGCCCACAGAACTCCATTACCCCAAAATTTAATAGCGAGCTCTCAGAACGCTGTGAGGGTCGAAGACAAGAGAGAAGTTAATAAAAGGCACTGTTAAGTTTTTGCATTCAATACCATGTCCAATAGACTAGCCAAGCGCAAGGATAAAGATATCATGAAGCTGTAAGTTTCAAAGCCAATCCCATAATATATAATATATCTTTTTTTGTTCTTCATCTGGGTATCTGTTATGGATTGGAGTTACTATAACATAATGTCATGTCATGGTTTTATCCCTTCTCCATGATAAGATAATGCAAGCTTTATGCAATTCTTGGGGTTTCATAACATTTTTTTACATGATATCATATGAAGTTGGTTGTGCGTTGGCTAACTATGGAAAGTGTCTGTCAATGGGCAGTATGATGGAAGGCTTTAAAGTGAAGAACGTAAAGGATTCAAACAATAAATTCTATGTGGAGTTCAAGGGACCTCCAGACAGTAAGTTAGACTTCCATTGTTTTTCTTTCTTTAAGAAAGAAAAAATTGCATTGCTCAAGTTTTCCCCAGTATGAATTTACTTATTGTTGAATCCTTTGAATCCTCAAGTCTCCAACTGAACTTGCGGCTCTGTAAGGTTTAGCTAATTGGTTAAATTTTAACATATTTCAAGATTGCCTGATGAGAAGCTGTTTTGCAAATTTGAAGGATTCTTTGATTGACCCAATGTCGGTGCGTTATTGGAATAGCAATATTAGATATGATGATGGGTTTTTACCGGCTGTGTTATAGTTTATTGTCCGTGTATCAAACGGTGTTGTGACATCAGCTCTTCTGCTGCAACTTTAGGGCGTTGTTTAATTTTGTAATGAGTAGGTTGGTGGGATGTTAAGCAGAATTCACTGTTTGTCATGATCTAATTAGGTATTTACCAAGATGGAGTGTGGACGGTTTATGTGGAATTACCAACTGATTATCCATTCAGACCACCAATTATTCGTTTTATGGATAGGATCTACCATCCCAACATTTCTGAGCTGTAAGTACCCATTTCAAACTAGCAAAATGTTTTAGTATGTTGCGAGACTCAAGACTGGTGGTGCAGGGTCACCCTAATTCTTCCATTTGATAATTGATGTATCATTTCAAACATGATAATTCGCCATTTTTCTAACTAGGTTCAATTTTTTTGGCACTTCAGATTTGGCCAAGTTTGTGTTGACGTTCTTGAAAAGGAATGGTCTCCAATATATAGTAAGGAAGAAATAATGAGACTAACCACAACTTTTCTTGATTATTTGTTCGAGGACTGAGTTTGTTTTTGTGATTCCTAAGAAACGAGCGAATTTATTATGCTCAATCTATTGCTTACTTCTCGTATTGCATTTGCAGATCTCGTGGTTATATTTCAAATGTTTCTTCCTCTGCTTCTATTAGAACCTAATGCAAAGGATCCTCTAAATGGTGAAGCTGGGGCCTTAATGAGGAGGGACAAGAATGCTTACGAAGAGAAGGTGAAAGGTAAATTCATGGATGCTTGTCCCACTTTGCACTGGAAATATATTCCAAGATGTTTTCTCATTCACTTCACATATTTATACTCTTTATCTGAATTACTTGTCCACAGTATCTAAGTATTTCTTCAGTGTTTACAGTGTACGCAGACAGCTAGTTTATCATTCCCGCAAATTGAAAGATTCAGATGAAGAGAACATATAATTTTTATTAGTTGCACTAGTGCAATAAATAAATACCCTCTGTTAGTGAATTACAAGATTGTCAGATTTCAAGATTTCTTGAATTACAAGAATTAGGTTTTATTTTATAATTCTGAACCTATCTTTATCATTCATTTCTTTTTGGCTGCGTGTTCTAGAACACTGTCTTCGATACGCGCAGTCAGGAAGCTTTGCTTGGCAACAGGAGGAAGGCAGCAAACAGGAAGGGGAAAGCAGCGAAGGCACTAGTGAGACTGTATCTGCCTCTGGTGATGAGGGAACGGCCGGCGCTGCAGACCCATGATATTCTAGCAGATCCAGCTGTCATGGAAGTTCAAATTGCACTGACCCACAATGTACTTTGGAGAACGAAAGAAATTCTTTGCTTGATATTTTGGGAATTTCGTTCATATTCATTAAACTTCTACTAATTTTGGACAGAACCCTATTGGTCAGGTCAATAATGGAAATGTTTACTATGATGCAAATGGAAATATTGTAAGCTTTATTGCAAACTGAATAGTTCGTGGCAGGCTCATTTAAATGAAAAGATGGATGGAACAGTACTGTTAATGCCTTAACGTCTATGTCTTCGCGAAAATTTTCAACCTTAACGTTTTAAGTATCGTTGCACATTTTTAAATCTTATCCTCTTGGAAAAGGGTTTCCGCTTTTGTAGATTTGAATGTGGTAAAATTTATATAAATTATTTTAAAATTTATGGAGAGAATTTAGTATATTATATTATATTATATTATATTATATTTTATTTTATACATATATATATATTTCTATTCTTTTTGAGCATAGGAATAAATCTTAAATCAAAATAGATAATTTGTTTTTTGGGTCCAATAGACCATTATTTGATCTCACCACGTTAACCATCACCATCATCATCATATATATATTTTCTTTTTCATTCTAACAAAAAGTTCTAAAATGAATTTTAATCAGAGAATGGTGGTAAAATATGGTACTTGTAAATATAATTTAATTGAATAACTAGTACAATCATATTAAAAATATAAATATAACAAAAAAACTATTGTAATAAAAAAAATTTACAATATTACCAATGCACACATTTACATGATTAACCATGTATAAAAAAGTTATGGGTAAACTTTAACTTGAGAAAAAAAAAAGAATTAGACATCTTATTGTAAAATGGACCATTTTGCTAAATAAATTTTGTTTGTATATTAATTACCCCATCTAATTAGAATATGAACTTATTAGAATTGGAATAATCTCAAATCTCTAAGAAATTGGTGGGTAGGAGCCATGTGGCACCAATCTAATTTAACTTGAGAAAAAAAATGAATTACACATCTTATTGTAAAATATACCATTTTGCTAAATAAAAATTGTTTATATATTAATTTCTCCATCTAATTAGAATATGAACTTATTAGAATTGGAATAATCTCAAATCCCTAGGAAATTGGTGGGCAGGGAGCTAGGTGGCACGAATCTATTTTTTAAAATTTATTAAAAATCAATGCATCCTAACAAACTTGCAACACACTACAACAATTGATAAGCATTAACAAACTTGTAACGCACTACAACCATTGATAAGCATTCAAACCAAAGCATATTCCCTTGAGAATCAATCTAGGTCATCAATTAAAAGAACAAAAAAAAAATCAACAGATCCTCATCCACCTTAAATTGAAATAGGAATAAAAGAGAATGAAAATGTAAAAGAAATGAGACATAGGAAGGTCAATCTTGTATTCTTTGTTATTATCTCAATTTTTTTTATAATTTTGAGCTAAAAGGATTTTGCTTTAGTTGGTGAGAGAAGAGAATGCCAAAGAACCCATGAGTTACCTTGTCACTAGAAATTGTTCAAATAGAGATTCAACAACCATTTGATTACTAGTTTTCTCTTTTGAGCTTCTAAAATAAATAAAAGAGGATGCCAAAAAACTCATGAGTTACCTTGTCATTAGAAATTGTTCAAATAGAGATTCAATAACCATTTGATTACTAGTTTTCTCTTTTGAGCTTCTAAAATAAACATTGAATTCTTTGTATGATAAACTCATCTATTTACTTTCTATTAATTAAATAAAACAAATGAAACAGAATTATATTCTAATGATTATTTGTTAATTTTATTGATGCTAAATTTTATACCATGAAAATGTTTTAAATTTTGCTTTTTATATTCCTTCTTCTAAATCATAAAAACATCATAATAAGTTTAAACTAACCACCGTTAATTTATTTTTAAAACTTAATTAATTTTAAATAATGTGATAATTATATTAATGTAAAAATTATTTATTTATAATTATTTTTTAATTATAGTTATTTTTATTAATTAATCCTTTAAAAAAATTATAATTATTTTTATTAATTAATTATTAGAAGAATAAGTATTATGGTTAATTGCCTGATTATAAAATGTTGGAAGACCATGCACTAACCAAGTCTTCTGAAACTTCAAAGTCTGTTTTCTGAAACTTTCCTATTTTCTGAAACTTCAAAGTCTGTTTATAAAATGTTGGAAGACCATGCACTAACCAACAATCAATAAATACCGGTCCACATGTAGTACGGATCGATTTTGAGCATTTGGAATTCTTATGTGGGCCATGCAAGACACACAACTAATGCTATAGCAAGTCAAATCCTCCAAGGTCGTCCTTCCTCTACTTGTATGTGAGCATTTGAGTGGGAATTGCCACGAGTCCAATGCTTGAATCTTCAAACCATCACTTCAATTTCTATCTCATCCATTGCACTCCTTTTAAGAGAGCATTGTATATTTATGGTTTGGCTAAACGTTATAGGCATGGTTTTTTCTTTTCTCAATGATGTTCCCATCATGTGGTTAAACCAATAATAACTAGATTTGATGATCCATACATGGTTTTCTTTTTTCAATGGTGTTACAATTATGTGTTTAAACACAGTTTGTTTCTTTAATGTTTTAAGATATTTAAAGGATTTGATGATAATATGAATTATGTATTTTCTTAGTGGTATAAATGTATTAATGGTCATCTTATGTATACATGGATGAATAGACTTGAGATAGGTATTGAATTTACAAGTGAGAGATTAGTTTTGTTTATTGAGAAGGAGTAGTTGTGTTTTTTATATTTGTTTATGCAATTGATTTTATTGATTGTACTATTTCTTTTCTTTTGTTTATAGAGAAGGAAATTTCTACCATGGGTTTAAGTTTACAATAGAGTGTTTTGATCAAAAGTGGGAATACATATTTGATAAGTCGAGTTAAGACTATATGTGACATTGCAATGGAAATAAAAGTGCTATGATGAAGTGAGTTCTATTGGGCACAAATACAATTGGCGTATAGTTAGCCATGCTAAATGTTGGATTCTTGCATTATCAGTGGTATTTTGATTTGTGTTGATTGCACTTTATATCATGTGGTGCATGGGAAGTAATTGGCCTAGAACTCGGCCACCACAATTATAATTAAAGACAAAAATAGAAGCAAGGCTGTCTCAATTTGATCACTTTGATTGATTCTAGCTTGGTTAGATATTCACATGCAAAGGAGTTGCACCAAAAAAAAGTTGTTAATGATAGAGTATTTGTAGAGTCTTGGGTTTTTTTGGATTGATTACTATTGTGTTTTTAGTTGGTTGATATCTGTAGGTTACACTAGAGAGTGGGAGTATCTCTAATCTTCAAAAGTAGTGACACTCAAAATTGAACCAAGAATAGAGGCCTTGTATCCATTCAGAGAACATAGATCTCTATGTAAGTTACAGAAACAAAGATCGGGAAGTTAGTTTGGCAAACTATTACTGTTGGTGAAGTGAGTGGGCTATAGGTCTCTCATTTAAGGAACATAACATAAGAAAGAAGATGAAGCTTTGATAGTGATGTAGTTCCTAGTTCTTTGAAGAGAAATTAGACTTAGTATGAGTAAAAAAAAGTTTGGAAGACTTGTAGGTCATCAATGTTTAGCTTGAAGAAGAGAATAGACACTTGAAGGAGAGAGTCCAAATGTAAGAATAGAGGATGAAAAATATGGAGAAAAACCTTGAGACCTTTATAAGACTATTACCATTGATATAGAACCAATTTCCAAATTCTAAGACTCCTTCACTACCATGAGGGAAGAATAAGACAAGAGAAAATCACAACTCTTACAATTTGGGGAGAACTTAACTCAAATGGATAGTTGATAGGAGGACAATCTCACTCAAATGATGGCTTAGCTAAAGCTAAATCACGGGAAAAGCTACAAATATCTATCTAAAAGGCCATTAAAGCAAAGCCACCTTCCATTAATACTACCAAAGCCAACACCATGATTGAGACAACTCTTGTAATCTTACCTTCCTTATTTCTTAAGAAACTTTTCGTGAATTTGAAAAGTAGACATGTGACATCGGTTTCAAGCTAATTGGATTTGGAAGATCATTGTAGTAAATCTTAATGGGCAAAAAATGCCATACATTGATCTTAGTTGCCACCTGAAGTAGGAGGAGCCTATAAATCAAGTTGGAAGATCATTGGACTAAGTTTTCTCTCCTCCTTGGCATCCTAATCCATGGAATCTAAGTTTTCTCTTCACTTTGACCATCAAAATTATCTTGTTCTTCCCTTACCTATTCTTTATTCACCATGTGTGGCCCTTTGTTCTAGTCCTTAAGTAGCCTAGGAATAGATCACAAAGAACTAGGATGTTCTAGGTCATATTTTTAGGTTTTTATATTATGAAAAAGTTTTTTCTATGCTTATATTTAGTAGCAAATAAGAGGGACTTCATTTTCAAACAATCTCCCTAAGATCAGGCTCTATGGGAATGCTTATTTACAATAGAATCTTAATTTTGATCTAAACATGGAAATTTCCATTGCTCATGTATGGATCAAATTTTTGCATCTCCTCGTTATTTTCAAGGATGAGGACTCTCTCAAAAATATTGGAAACCAATTGGGTTGTAATACCCTAGGTTTTATTCCCAAATTAGTAATGGATATATGCACATGATGAAGGAACTAAGAGCCTAGCTATGTAATGGATTTGAATATTTATAATAACATCATTACCAACTATAGAGCGAATAAGGACAAAAGTATAGATGGATCAGATTCCATGAGAGGGGGGTAACTAGAGGGGCTATAATTTTGGTTTATATTTTTACTACTCTCATTTTGGAAAAAATGGAAAAGATGGCTATGTGAGCCTCTTGGGTGAGACCATTTGGCATTTTGAGAGCATGCATACTTAACCATACAATTTTGGTTGTTTGGGGGATTATTCATTCTTCACTTTCATTGTGAGGTTCTTTCTTCATAGAAAGAAGAGGATTTTATGGAAAGGAGCCATTTTTTTGTGGTTGTAGATTAATCTTTTTTATGTTCTAGCTGAGAAATGCCTGAGTGCATGAATGCATTGATATCGTTGGTGAACTTGTCCATACATTATGAGTCTCTAGAGATTTTAGCATTGAGATTTCATTGCAGAGAAAGGGAAAATTGGTATTTAATATTCCAAGGTCTGTGATCTAATTTAATAAGATACTTGAAAATAAGGGGTCCCTTTTTCATCAAACAACATTGATTTTTGGGCTAACCAAAACCATAGAAAGTTAGAAAGGGGAAAGGGGATTTCTTTCCATTCCTTTAGTTCATTTTTACACCACAAGTTTTTTAAGCATTAATCCATGAATTTTCCTCCCCAACCTTCCTTCACTCCTACAACTTATTCAACTTACAACCATTACCGCTTGACATGGAAACACTTTATTAGTAAATTATTAATATATTAACATCTTCTTTGCGCAAAATATAAATATAGGTTCTTGCATAGAGTATTTTTTTCATATTTCCCCATCTTGAGACCTTATACATTATAGCTAGCCACATAATTTAGTTTTCTCTAGAGCTCTGACCTTCAACAATTATTTCACCACCAAGACTTGTTATATGTTTACATTAAGAAGTGGGCATGATATCCCAACCTAAACAAATAATGTATGATAGTTTTTCTTTGAATAAATTATTAAGTATTCACCCTTAGTAATTCTAACATGACTTCTTTGTAGGTACTTAATATAGGCATTCCATATGACATCATTCTCCCATATTAATCCTAGATTTTCTTCCTTTTTTCCACCCCTATTTCCATATACTAGTGATCTCCTATTCTACTACTTCATTAATAGTGAAAATTTCTTTATACTAAATCATTTCTATCAATATTTCATGTAGCATATATATATTTTTTTTTATGGATATGAGCCATGGGTCCACTCTAATCATCACTTGCTTCCCAAATTCTACCTTCCATACCAACCATCTACATAATAGTGGAAATGACTAGACCAACAACTCCTAGTGAGTGGAAACATAGGTAATGGATTTCCTTAATCTTGTAATCAATCCACTGTGGAGTACTAAAAAAGGTATGTTTTTAGTGTTTATTTTGTCATCTTTGCTTCAAGACTCATAACCTCTTTGCATCATGAACTAGGCAGATAAAAAGAAATGATGAAAAAATCTAAGGGATTTATATGCAACACAAAACTACTAATAATTGCCATTTTCTTATGCTAGAAAAGAAAAAAACAAAAGATTGTCGTCCCAAAGGAAAAGATAGGGCAAAGTTAACTGTTGTCCCTCTAGCAGGAAACCACATGCAAACAAGGTGATCCAAATTGGAGCGTATCAACCAGGAAAGGGAAAAGGAGATATCGAATCGGCGTAAGAGAACAAATAGATAACTAGAAATTAACAGTCTCGCAAATCCCTTAGGATCCTTTGATCCTGAGGGATCGATATCTTAAATATTTTTGCATCATTGATATCTCCACTTGGCTGTTATAAGAAGGGGCAGCATTGCTAGCCCGGGGGACGACCTGTTGTTGTTTTTATGTAATTCTCCTTTGTATTTGAAACTTTGATCATCGACTCTCGTTGAGAAGTGATCCACTATAACTCTGCTTTGATGTTTTAATATAAATCTGGTTGCCATTTCATCTCTGATTGTGGAGTAATCTCAAGCGATGTGTCCCTGGAGGCTAAGGCCCCGGCCCTAGTGGAACACTTGCTCCTGTACCATTATCTCTAATTCATGTGTGGTTTTCATTATCAGATTTGTTCGGTAATCTGATGTGTTTTGTTATTTTACATCACAGTTCTGTTATATTTGATTTATGTTCAATTGAGTAATGTTGTTCTCTGTGATAGGAATGTTGTATTATTCATTCTGACTTTGTAACGCATTGCTATTCCTTTAATCATTGATATAACATTGTTGTTCCTTACAGAATGCTATTGTTGTTCAATTACAGAGCAATCGTGTTGTAACATTCATAAGTTGGTATTACTGTATTCATCTATGGTTTACACTTAATCACGATTGTTGTTCAATTGACGTTGTTGTTCCATTACGAATTACAATCATTATTCTTTATAACTGAGATTGATACCTGTTGTATCGAAGTCAGATTACTGTTTCTCTTAATATTAAGCGTGCCGCGTGTGTTATTTATCTTGGTTCATTGTACATTTACATTTAACTCTAGTTGCTATTCTATATTTCATTGCCGATTAGTTGTCATTCTATTTCTGTTTGTTGTCCGATTTATCCCCAGAGTAAAGATTGTTATCTGATTTCTGTAGGATATGATTGCTACATTTATTTCCTTAGACTGAGGTTTGTTGTTCAATCTTATTTATAAGAACTAGTTGTTGTTCCATTTCCTGTTATTTGTATTATCATTGCTTTGGTGTGTGGAACGATCTAAGACTGTAGTGAACGTTGACATTTGTTGTCTAGTTCCCAGGTTGATGATCTTTTCCTTGATTATCTTTAATTACATCAGTTTATAGAGGGATGAGTTACCGTTACTGTACCCTTGACTGATAAATTGCTATAGTTTTCTGAGTGTATGATTTGACTCTTAAGGTTCTTTTTTGTACATAGATCTTATTTCAAGCATCTGTTTACTCTTGTATTTAGAGCACTATACTACTAGCATTACTCTGACAAATGACCACCTCAAACTGAGTACACTTTTTGAGATAACAAATCGTTCTTGGATTGACAAGTTAATGTGAGGTAAATAGAGGTGAAAAAGACCCTTTTTATTGTTCGACATTTTGGCGTCGTTGCTGGGGAAGAGTGTAGCCATTTGTTTCTTTTCCAGAGTGATGTAAGAACCTGCTAGGAGAGAACTGGGTTTTAAAAACGGAAGGTAAGAACCTGCGTACGGAGAATGTAATAGCTCTACTCCTCTGCCCACTTTCCTGCAGACTTGTTGCTGTTTTCTTTGGGTAGAAATTAGCATTTGATTTATGTGCATGACTAAGCAGAAAAAGCCTAAAAATAATCCTAAACCTCTACCCAAGCCTGAAAAAGCTAAGGGGTCGGTGACCCTTGGCCGATCGACCTTTATAGACGAAATCCTTAAGAAAGTAGAATCTCAGCCTTCAGTAGGGCCTAGAAAAGTTATTTCTAGACAGCCTACTAGTTCCCTTCAGGCCACAGGATCACCATCTGTAGCCTTTGCTGAGGTGCACAGTCAAACCGAAGAGCAAGATTTTCAAGAAATTGAAAATTCTAGCCCAAAATCATTGCAAGAAGGGAACCTTAGCAACCTCTATGAAGGAAGAGGAGAAACCGGGGAAACTGAAGAACCAAGATCTCCTCTTGGGATAATTCAGCCATTAAGTAGCCCAGATAAGGGAAGCGCTGCAAAAATCATTTATAACGAAGTTGAAGAAACTCAAGAATCCCCCTAGACATTAGGCACTCTCATCATCCTAGATAAAGGAAATGTTGTTAAGGCCATTCCCGTTAGAGCCATTCCCCCTCGACAACCCAGGAATACCCTCCTAGATATCCCAGAAGGTTATTGGCATATATTTGACCAAATGGCCCAAAACCAGCCAAACACCCAAACCTCTACACTGCAATACTCCATTGTGGATACTGCAGCTAACGCACCTATGAAAGCAATTCCTCTCCAAAATATCCCTACGTTCCATGGCCTTACATCAGAAGATCCGTATGCATTCTTATTTGAATTTGATGTGTTGTGTAGAGGATATGACTATACCACCAATCCCCAGAAACTGAAATTATTTCCCTCTACATTAAAAGGGGCTGCTTTAAGATGATTTATGGGATTGGGTGGTGGTTTTATAAATAACTGGGACAAATGAAAGAATATTTTCTAAAAAAATATCAGGATTACTGTAGGTCTAGAGAGTTAAAAGATGAAATATTTCAAATGGTAGCTAGACCGAATGAAACATTAGAAGAGTATGTTGAACTTTTTCAGTATAATCTTCAAAGATCTCCTTATGCATCATTACCCTTACCTGATAATGTATTAAAAACAACATTAATTAGGGGAATGAAGGAACAATGGATTGAAACACTAAATATTATGGGAAAAGGAGATATTTACCAGGAAAAGTTTGCTGACATTATTAATCTATGTATCAGGAGCTCGAGAGGCAGCACAAGACTGAAACCAGTAGAACATGATCGATTTGCAAGAGATAACAGAATTTCGGCAGAAGGAGTAACTCGTGCAGAAATTGGAAATTTATTAGAAAATTTTAAAACTAACATATTAAGGACATTGACAACACAACTTGATATTATGTAGGCTAAACAAAAGCAAGCAGAGGCAGAACATAATTTCGTAATCTTTTGTCCCAAATGCAGAAAGAAACACAGTCACAAGGAGTGTCCATTAGATGCAGTCCAAGTTTGTGCCATTTGTACGAAAGACCACTCTACAGAGAGTTGTCCCTCACTTCCTGGATTGAAAGCAGTATACAAGGAAGCAGAAGAAGAGCTAGAGCCGGTGTATCTACTCAATCAGTGTCATCAATGGTAGCTACGACAATCAGGTATGTTCTCAGACCCAACTTCTTCTTTTCAGCCTCCACAATATCATGCTCAACAATATAATACAATGTGGCAAAATCAACCTCCCTTCTCGAATTGGTCACAACAACCATTTCCTTCATCATCTCCATGGCCGAATCAAGCAAGCCAACCCAATTGGCCAAATTTTCCCTACACTCCACCATATTGGCAAAACAATGTATATCCATCACAATGGTCCCCTTCTACTTCACAGAGTCAAGCATGGCAGACAAACTGGAAAAGACCGATGAATTAGCCAGTAGGAACCATTCCGCTCCCTCAACCTACACTGCCAGCATTACAACAAAATCCCCACTCTAACTTAAGACTGCAACTCCCAGCCCAACCCAACTCCAATCCAAATAACAGATCAGTCCAATCTACTCAAATAATTGAAACATCAGAGATAGGAACCGATCTAAGGGAGTGTAATGACCTTCAATTAAGATCTGGGCGCATCATTGAAACAGAGGGAGATAAAACCACTCAAGTTGAAAATCAGTTACCTATAGAACAACCGCCACAAGAAGAGGATGTGACCAGACAAAAAATTCATGATCAAGCAACCACATCTTCTCCCCCATTCCTAGAATGATTAATTATACCTCGACCTATACAATATCCTAATTTTGACATTTTGGGAGAACTAAAAAAATCTGTACATAAAAATTCCACTCCTCCAAGCCATTCAAGACATCCCAATATATGCAAAGACTATCAAAGAGCTATGTATAAAGAAACCAAGGAGGAAAATAACAAATAACCCAAAAGTCCAAGTAGTTGGCACTCTATCCGACCTATTATCAGGAAAAGAAACACCCGTTAAATATGAAGACCCAGGAAATCCAATAGTAACCGTACAAATCAATGGACAAACCTTCTCAAATGCCTTAGTTGATCTAGGAGCTGCAATCAATATCTTAACAACTACCACTTGCCAAAAACTGGGCATTACATCAGTAGAACCGACCTCCACTTTATTAGAACTAGCTGACCGATCTGTGGTTAGGCCAGAAGGCACACTACATGATGTCATGGTATCCGTTGACTCCTAGGAGTATCCTGCCTATTTTATGATAATAAACCCCAAAAACTAACTTGATGGACATCCATTGATTCTAGGTAGACCTTGGCTTGCAACTGCCGATGCTTATATTGGTTGCCGATAAGGCAGCATGACCATAACTAGGGGGGCTAATATCAAGAATCTAGATTTATACCCTCCAGCACAGCCAAGCGTCACAATAATAAAAACTAGCAAACATCTTGTATCATACTTCACCAAAAATATTAGATCTCCATTAACTATAGAAGAGGCCCTTGATTTCAAAGACCAAACAGAAGATGACACCATTAACAATTTTATCAGTCAAGTTGAATCCACATCCCACATACAATGTCACATGATAGAAGCAACATTTGATAATGAATTAGAAGAAGATCCTCTTAAAGATACACACGATCAAACAATACCTACTACCTCTATCTCAAATAGCAAAATTGTAGAACTTGAGCCAGGAAATACTTTAAATATTAATGCCAACCCGACTTCCGAACAAGAAGAGAAGCTCATCCAACTACTGAGGAAATATAAAGAAGCATTTGCATGGGACTATCCTGACATGAAAAGAATAGATCCCCAGTTATGTACGCACCACATTTACATAGAAAAAGATGTGAGACCTGTTCGCCAACCACAAAGGAGACTAATCCTCATCTAAAAGACATTACAAAGGTTGAACTTCAAAAACTTTAGATGTGAACTTCATCTACCCTATCTCCGATAGTAAATGGGTCTCTCTGCTTGTTGTGGTACCAAATAAGAATGGAAAGTGGAGGATTTTTGTAGATTATCGAGAGCTAAATAAAGCAACGCAAAAATACCACTTTCCCCTTCCATTCATTGACCAAGTATTAGACACTTTGGCAGGAAAGAAATTCTTTTCTTTCTTATATGGCTTCAGTGGATACAATCAGATTCAGATTGCCCCTAAAGACCAAGACAAAACTACTTTTACTTGTCCTTGGGGAACATTTTCCTACAGAGTTCTACCTTTTGGCTTATGCAATGCCCCTGCCACATTTCAAAGGGCTATCCTCAACATTTTTTCAGATTTAATAAATGAAGGGCTCGAAGTATACATGGATGATTTTACACCATACGAGGATGATTTCGACCCAGCATTGGACACACTGGAAAAAGTGCTGCAGCATTGCATTGCCACCAGGCTCTGTTTGAGCCATGAAAAATGCTATATGATGATGATGGAAGGACTTATTCTAGGCCATTATATTTCAGCAGTTGGAATATAGGTAGACCTGGCCAAAACTCAAATAATTTTGCTAATTCCCACTCCTACCACTCAAACATAGGTACGCAGTTTTCTTGGATTTTCTGGTTATTATAGAAGATTTATAAAACATTTTTCTCATATTGCTGCACCTCTATATGCACTGACAGGTAATGTTGACTTTCTTTGGACATAAAAGTGCGACCGTGCTTTCCAAGATCTGAAAAATCTTGTCTCAACGGTCCCAGTCCTTAGAGGTCCAAATTGGGACCTGCCATTTCAAATTTCATCAGATGCTTCAGATACAACTATTGGAGCAGTCCTTGGGCAGGAAGAAGATAAAAAACCATATGCAATTTATTATATTAACAAGAATTTATCTCCTGCTGAATTGAACTATACTGTTACCGAAAAGGAAATTTTAGCTGTAATACATGCTGTCAATTAGTTTAGGCATTACATTACTGGATATCCTGTTATCTTATATATAGATCTCTCTGCCATAAAATACTTAGCAAATAAATCAATCATAAATGGTAGAATAACTAGATGGCTGATTTTATTGCATGAATTCGATATCACAATCAAGGACCGACCTGGAAAAGAAAATCTTGTTGCTGACTTTCTCTCGCGAATGCCAAAACCAATGGACGCAGCAGCAGTTGAAGATCAATTTCCAGATGAGCATTTGTTTGTTGTCATTGTTAAAACACCCTAGTATACTAATGTTGCAAATTACTTAGCAGTAGGCAAATTACCAAAACATCTGACCCCCAATGAACGAAAACAGATTATCCAGTGAAGTACTCGATTTTCTTGGATTGGGGGCTACCTGTTCCATACAGGGGCAGATATGCACATCAGGAGATGCGTCCACGAAGATGAAATTTTTGACATTTTGAAAGCTTGTCACGACAGACCATGTGGCAGACATTTTGCCGATCGAAGAACTGGACATAAGGTGCTGCAAACATGGTATTATTGGCCCACGATCTTCAAAGATGCAAAGAAGTTCGTTCAAGCTTGTGACAGTTGCCAAAGAGCAGGATGCCCTGGTCAATCCGATGAAATGCCCCTGAATCCACAGCTAGTTATTGAACCATTCGAGCGATGGGACCTCGATTTTGTTGGTCCAATTAACCCATCCTTGAACCAAAAAACATATATTTTGGTAGCAACAGAATATGTCACCAAATGGGTTGAAGCAGAGGCATTACCAAGAGCTACAAAGGATTTCGTCATACAGTTCTTGTTCTGTATATTTGTCCAATATGGGCTTCCAAGAGATATAATTACAGATGGTGGACCACATTTTGTTGGTAACAAGATTGCTGCAACACTAAAAAACTATCATATCTAGCATAAAATTACTACTCCATACCACCCACAGGAAAATGGTTAAGTAGAAAGCAACAATAAAATAATAGAAGCGATCCTAACAAAAACCATTGCATCACATAGACACGATTGGGCTGCAAGATTACCAGAAGCCTTGTGGGCTTACAGAACAACATGGAGAAGCACTACCGGCTATTCACCATACCAACTAGTATTTGGAAAGGAACCCATCTTTTTGATAGAATTTGAAATACAATCACTACGAACAGCACAAGAAGTCGGTCTAGATATAAATGAGACACAGATTAATAAATTACAGCAGATCAATGAGCTAGATGAAATCAGGCTCTTTGCCCTTCAACGCACTACATTGATCCAACAATAGCGAGCTAAATGGCATGACGCCCTCATTAAAAAAAAAGTCTTCAACGAAAGAGGTTGGGCGCTCCTATACGATTCCAGGTTTCAGGGTTTTCCTAGAAAGCTTCAAACTCGTTGGCTGGGGCCATACGAAATCCAGAAGGTACATGATAATGGCACCCTTACTCTAATCACCATTGACAGATCTGGACATACCTTTAAGACGGCCATCGAGTTTGACTATACAGCAAACCACTTACTCGGGAATCCTTCTACCAACAACTTCGTGAAGAATCTGACATGCAAATTTTGGAGGAGGAAGAGAAATCTTCCTCACCTCTGGTTCATTCAGTGATTCAACTGTTCTTACATTCTGTACATAATTCTTTTGTTTTGTTAGCATAAATTATTTTTTGTACATATTCTTTTATATTTGCACTTTGTTGTTCCTTTTAGGAAGAAATAGCATTCTCACCACTTCGCTGTTCCTTTTTCAAGTAACTCTACATTTTGTTGTTCCTTTTTGTAGGCTCAACAATTCCATCGTTTTGTTGTTCCTTTTCCCAAAGGAACAACACTTGCATTTTTTCTGTTGTTCCTTTTTCCGAAGGAACGACACTGTCGTTTTTGCTATTCCTTTTCTGAAGGAACAACACTTGTGTGCACTTTTGTTTTTCTGTTGTTCCTTTTCTGAAGGAACAACACTTTCATTTTGTTATTCCTTTGCCAAAGGAACAACACTTTTGGTTTCTGTTGTTCCTTTTGCCTGAAGGAACAACACTTATATTTTTTGTTGTTCCTTTTTCTCGAAGGAACAACACTTGTATTTTCTGTTGTTCCTTTTCCAAAGGAATGACACTTCCATTTTTCTGCTGATCTTTTTTTTTTTTCCGAAGGAACAACACTTGTATTTTTTTGTTGTTCCTTTTCCAAAGGAATGGCACTTCCATTTTTTTGTTGTTCCTTTTTTTTGAAGGAACAACATTTGTATTTTTTCTATTCCTTTTCCAAAGGAACGACACTTGCGTTTTTTTGTTGTTCCTTTTCCGCACTTGTATTTTTCTGTTGTTCCTTTTCCATAGGAACAACACTTGCATTTTTTTTGCTGTTCCCCTTTGAAACACCAACATTTTCGTATTCCTTTTACTTATGCTTGTTCTTCTTGCCATTCCAATTCAAAGACACCTGTTGTTCCTGATGTTTTGATTCTATTGGAGCACAACTATACACTTATGCAATGCATACAAAACTAGAACACACTGAAATCAGTAAATTACATAAAATCTCTATTTTAACAAGAAATTTCTTTGAATTGATAGGAGGGAAGAGGAAAGGACACAATTATTCATCACTTTGCTGTCATTATTCTACTAATACTAATATGATTGGTTATCTTTATCATGATGGTTCTTTTTGAATTCCCATAATCTTCTTTCATCATTATTAAGGAATAAGAACAAAGGGTATATTTTCTATTGAGATGTTAATACTTCTTCCACCATTCCTACTCTTAAGGAGTGTTGAACCACCCTTTGTGTATAAATAGAAAAATACTTTATAAAAGAGAAAAAAGAGAAAAATGTTTATATGATATCGGTTGTCAAATGAAGGATAGGGGGTCTCATCAAGAGCCATCCTACCATGATCATAAGGAAGAAAGTGAAGTGGCATTCCCACTATGGCCACCACACCAGGGATATGATTCAAGAGGTACATCACAAAAAAATAAAGAGTCCTTGGAATAGGAGGTCTCATCACGAGCTGACCTACCCACCTTTCACACCTTCTTGGTGAATGGCATTATGGTTTAACTGGTTACCAAGCCAACATAATGACCTCTATTTTGACATTGCACAGCACTTCCTAAAGCATACACAAAGGATCATGGTTCCATGGGTGAAACAAACAACTCTGTCAAGGTTATGGACACCTGTGGGCAACAGAGCTCTGTTGATGGTATTGAAGTCACATTCCTTATACACCAATAACAATCATCAACACCCTTCTTGGTCTTATACCTTTGTAATGGGTCAAATGAGATTATGTATATCACTTCCCCGAACCTTTAAACACATGAAAATATATTACAACCAATCATGACAGAAAAGTTGATAATGACCGCATCAGACTTTTTGTGCATGTCAGTTGTCCTATCCTCCCAGCCTCGCATCATATCACAGCATTCTCTTATTTGTTAAGCGATCCTACTATACACCTCGATTTCAGCAATATGTTCCTTTTGTAAACATGGCATTTCGGTATACGTTGTTCCTTTATGACTTTGTAACATGACAGTTTGACACACTGCTCTCTCATTTGATGGCCGAGGACGGCCTATCAAATTGCAGGGGGGAGGCAGTGACCTCATAATTTGCTGGTATACGGGTCAGACTATTATTCAGAAAAATTTCACTTGGGAATAACAAGGCTTAACGGTATATCGTTTTTCAATTTGCATGGCCTGCTGTTCCTAAGCTATTTCCGTATTATGCTCTGCAGCAATTAGTAAGTGACTCAGGATTTGAACGAGCTTGCTGTTTCGTTATTTTCTTTGTATTTCTAACAGTTTGAACAGCCTGCTATTCCATTGTCGTCTCTGCATTTTTATAGTGTGCTAAAACATGGGAGGAAGATTAATTCGGAGAGAACCACAAGTATTGATAGTTTCTGATGTTGCACGAGAAATCTTAACGAGGGCAGGATGGATAGTCTATCTCAATCAGCTACAAGAATCCAACGAGACTGTAGCAATATAATTCTTGCAGAACTTGCAAGAATATCACTCCACGGTAAGAGGGAGACACATAGCAGTCACTGATGACATAATTGTAGAGGTCTCGGGACTACCAGCCATTGGACTTGTGTGGACTCTAAAGAAGGAGAGACTACGAAAAATCATAAAAAAATTTCAAGATGAAGGCCAGAACCTGACCGTAAGAGGAAAGGGAGTTCTACCAATAGCATTAGGAGAGCCGTGGGCAGAATTGGCGAAGATCATCCAGAGCTACATCACTTATGGAGGCCGAAAAGATGTGGTAAGACCACGACACCTTAAACTTTTAGTCGTATTAAAAGAGAAATGCTCTGTGAACTTACCTGCATTTTTAAAATCCTTACTACATGATGTTTCCCGAAGCATGAAAAAATCACAACACGTAGAATCGGTAGTAAGTCACCATGGGCTAATACGACTAATAGTTAGCCATAGTCTTGCTCAACAACAGAGTAGTTGGGAAGAATTAATTGCCACGATAGATGGGGGACTGACTCCGCCAGCCCCAAAACGAAAACATGCTACCAGTACATCGAATAGATCGTTGAAACTGAAGAAATCAGTTAGATTGGCATGGATCAAAGGGAGGCTAGAAAATTCTCGAAGGAATACCAGCGAACTAGTGGAGATAGATGATTCAGGGGTTGAGCAACCCCCGGAATTAGAAGGAGAGGAGAATGAGAAAGAGATGGAGGAAAATAAGGAAGGAGAAACAGAGGAAGAGACTGAGCAGTCTAGGCAGAAGGAGGAAGAGACAGAGCAGAACCTCGACCCTTTCGTTGGGGACATCCAGCTGCAGGCATTTATTTTGTTTGGAGTTAATCAAATCAAATGGCTTAAAGCCTATAATGCCTTCCAAAGATAAGAAAACATATTAGACTTATGGGTAAGAGTTGAGCCTAGAGATCCATTACAATTGTGGAATAAACATAGGAACCTCATGAGGACTCCAGGCATGATTGAAGCATTAGCACCCATTCATACAACAATCAATCGGAAAGGGATAGAATACTTCTTTACCATCAAGGACCTTTCCATTGCAGCTGCTAAATTTCGATATCAGACCTCTAATCCGAATATCCAACTCAGGGAACCATCTAATTATGAGAACTTTAAGTTAGCCACTGATCGTTTGAGCTTCTATGGTGATCTTATCTTGAGGGCAGGGCCATCTTGGTTAGGATATAGGTTCCGGAGTCCGATTATTTGGCACCTTGCACCTGGATACCAAGCCCTGTATGAGATGCTTGAGAGTCAGACAGGCCATCTTTTTGAACACCTAGCTAGGCATCATGGTTGTAGACCACCACATGAGATTCTGTCTCCAGCCTATTCTCTCACCACCTTACATGTCAACTACAATGTTTTCATGAGGGCATGAAAAAGGGTAAGCGGGGGGTGTGTGGAGTACTAAAAAAGGTATGTTTTTAGCTTTTATTTTGTCATCTTTGCTTCAAAACTCATAACTTCTTTTCATCATGAACGAGGCAAATAATAAGGAATGATGAAAAAATCTAAGGGATTTATATGCAACTTAAAACTACTAATAATTGCCATTTTCTTATGCAGGAAAAGAAAAAAACGAAAGATTGTTGTCCCAAAGGAAAAGACAGGGCAAAGTTAACTATTGTCCCTCTAGTAGGAAACCGCATGCAAACAAGACGATCCAAATTGGAGCGTATCAACCAGGAAAGGGAAAAGGAGATATCGAATCGGTGCAAGAGAACAAATAGATAACTGGAAATTAACAATCTGGCGAATCCCTCAGGATCCTTTTATCCTAAGGGATCACTATCTTAACTATTTTTGAATCATTGATATCTCTGCTCGGCTGTTATAAGAAGAGGCAGCACTGCTAGCCCAGGGGATGACCTGTTGTTGTTTTTATGTAATTCTCCTTTATTTGACACTTTGATCATCGACTCTCGTTGAGAAGTGATCCACTGTAACTCTGCTTTGATGTTTTAATATAAATATGGTTGTCATTTCATCTCTGATTCTGGAGTAATCTCAAGCGGTGTGTCCCTGGAGACTAAGGGCCTGGCCCTAGTGGAACACTTGCTCCTGTACCATTATCTCTAATTCGTGTGTGGTTTTCATTATCAGCTTTGTTTGGTAATCTGATGTGTTTTGTTATTTTACATCACGGTTTTGTTATATTTGATTTATGTTCAATTGAGTAATGTTGTTCTCTATGACAGGAATGTTGTATTATTCATTCTAACTTTGTAACGCATTGTTATTCCTTTAATCATTGATATAACATTGTTGTTCCTTACATAATGTTATTGTTGTTCAATTACAGAGAAACCGTGCTGTAACATTCATAAGTTGGTATTATTGTATTCATCTATGGTTTACACTTAATCGCGATTGTTGTTCAATTGACGTTGCTGTTCCATTATGAATTACAATCGTTATTCTTTATAACTGAGATTGATACTTGTTGTATCGAAGTCAGATTACTGTTTCTCTTAATATTAAGCGTGTCGCGTATGTTATTTATCTTGGTTCATTGTACATTTACATTTAACTCTAGTTGTTGTTCTATATTTCATTGTCGATTAGTTGTCGTTCTATTTCTGTTTGCTGTCCGATTTATCCACAAAGTAAAGATTGCTATCTGATTTCTATAGGATACGATCATTGCATTTATTTCCTTAGACTGAGGTTTGTTGTTCAATCTTATTTATAAGAACTAGTTGTTGTTCCTTTTTCTAGTTTTTGTTCCATTTCCTAGTTGTTGTTCCATTTTCTAGTTGTTGTTCCATTTCCTGTTATTTGTATTATCATTGCTTTGGTGTGTGGAACGATCTAAGACTGTAGTGAACATTGACATTTGTTGTCTAGTTCCCAGGTTGATGATCTTTTCCTTGATTATCTTTAATTACATCAGTTTACAGAGGGATGAGTTACTGTTACTGTACCCTTGACTAATAAATTGCTATAGTTTTCTGAGTGTATGATTTGAGTCTTAAGGTTCTTTTCTGTACGTAGATCTTATTGCAAGCATCCATTTACTCTTGTATTTAGAGCATTATACTACTAGCATTACTTTGACAAATGACCGCCTCAAACTGAGTACACTCTTTGAGATAACAAATCGTTCCTGGATTGACAAGTTAATGTGAGGTAAATAGAGCTGAAAAAGACCCTTTTTACTGCTTGACATCCACTACTAATCCCCATATCATGCACTTCTAAATTAATATATCTTCCCACAATATTTATTAAGTAATGACTCTACATATGCTTTTTGCTACAAGAGATTTCCTAAAGTAATGGATATTCTTTAGACCTTATCCTCCTTCCTATTTTGACTTCTCAATCTTACCACTTTATTATTGAAATCACTTCAATTGGTTTTTTCCCAATCCATAAAAACCTAAGAATTGTTTTCTTAATTTTCTCTAAAATCCCCTTTGAAATATGACAGTGTGTTCCAAAAACTGGAATCACCTATAGCAAGAATTTCACTTTTTCTAACCATATATCACACCAATTTTGATACTTTCCTCAACTTTTCCATCTAGCCATTCCAAGTACTTATTCCCAAAAGCATTGGGCTTAAGAGCTATAGGTGAATGCACGAAGATGGGTTACACTTTTGTGCCAAATGTGGCGATGAAATTTTAATTTTTTTTCTCTTTTATCGAATTGAAGCCCTCAAAATTTATATAATCATTTTGAATTTTGATTTGGAGTAAAAATACAATTTGTGGAGAATTGAGTTGTTTTCCTGATGATATTTGTTTCAAAAAAATTAGTGTCGTATAATCTGTCAGTTTTCCACTAAATGAAATGTTCTCCCTTACAATTTTTCACAAATCTTAAGAGGTACGCATGTGTTCAAGTAGCATAACTTAGTCTAAAATGTGTAATTTAAAACAATATATATATATATATATATATATATATATATATATATATATATATATATATATATATATATATATAGATACATACATACATACATACATACATACATACATACATACATATATATATATATATATATATATATATATATATATGAGCATGATCTGCACGAACAAAACTAAGTTTTTCATATTAAAAACTTGTCTTTTTTATGCAATTTTTTGTTTTTTATTTATTTTCTGAAGTTGGAGAAGTAATATTTCAATTTCATTTTATAGACACATGTGTTCACGTACGATTATTTTCAATTGTTTAAATAAATTGAAAAACCAAGAGTACCCTTTTGAAGAGAACTCGTAAATGAAGATAGTGGTATTTTTTGAAAAAAAATTATTGTGTATATTTTATGTTATTGATTTTTTATTCAACCCCTTTGAAATTGTCCAAAAAATCTCAAGCATTATGTTTAAAAGAAATTAGATGAAAAATATCATATAAATCTAAAAGTGTCAAACTCATATTCCATTAGATAGAAGATTCTTTCACAAATCCAACATTATCATCTCCACCACTTAAGGATAAATTTCACCCTAAATCTGCGAGGGTACAAAATGGTGTTGCAGAGAAATCTGCAGAAGGGGAGCTAAAACCCTGTTTTTTAGGCCCTCAGTAGCTCGATGTGGTGCTTAAAACTCTCGATCAAGTGCTTGAGATAAAATTTCAAATAACTCAATCAAGGGCTTAAGAAAACCTCTATCGATCACTTAACATGGTGAAATAAAGGTTCGATTTAGCTTTAAGGCTTAATCTAGCTTTAAGGCTAGATATATCTTATAACTCTATCTAGATTTTTAGGCTTGATCGAGACCATGTCTTGATAAAGATTTAAGGCTTGATCAAGACCATAGCTTGATCAATCTTTAATGCTTGATTGTGCCGATTTTTTTAATTCCATTCCTAGGTTGTATTGGTGGGAAATTTCAAAACCATGGCTCCATCAACCCTATTGCTTACTTGAGCCATTATCTCGATTAAGCTCCTAGATAGCCTTGGGTTACACAAGAGCTTGATCAAAGGTTTGTTTTAATTCTTAATCAAGTTATCTGTAATCCCTCAAACATCTCGATCTAGGGCTCAAATATTGCTCAATCGAGAGCTTAAAATTACTCAATCGAGTTGTTGTTTTCCACCCAAAACATGCCCTCTATTTCCAGAAAGTGTAACCCAACTTCATGCATAGACAAAAAATTTAAAACCCTCATTCAAGTGCCATTCAAGGCCATGCTTTTTGAATGCAAATTTATGTAAAACCCATCTTTTTAATTATATGTTAACCTAAAAAGGATATATCATGTTTCGTAATGTCGATTGTTACTTCCCCTACATTCACACTCGTGTTTTCCACTCAATAATGTTAAATTGATAAAACACAAGTGCATCCCTAAGGGAAATTTGACTTCCATAGCTATGGCTAATCTATACAATTCAACAACTTCTTATGAATTTCTATCATAACTCAAATCCCATTTTATAAATAACAATACATCATTGATAAATGGAAAGTGTGACAAAATTTAATCTCTTCCCATCTTTACACTAGAAATTATTGTTAGAAACCAAGATAACACTGAGAGGGGGGTGAATCAGTATTGTGATGATTTTACAACTTTCTTTCAATAAGTAAGGAATACTAAAACACCAATAAACACTTCAGAAACCATACATATAAGCATCACAAGAATCAAAACAAGAAGCACATATTAAATGCGTAGATTATTAAATCTTTTCTTCAATTGTTTTTACAAAGGCAAGCTTAAACTTTTCTTTTCAATGTTGCCTTACATCCACTGGAAGGAAGGAGCTACTCCCTAATTTACCAGCTACCACTGAAAAGAGATACTACCCTTGGTTTATCAGCTACCATTGAAAGGGGATATTGCCCTTGGTTTATAAACTACCATTGAAAGGAGCTACTACCCATGATTGTTTACTAGCCACTACTGGAAGGAGCTACAACCCCTGATTTGTAAGTTGTCACTTGCTTAACCTTCTTGATTCATCTTTCATCTCATTTTCAAACTCAAATCATGAAAGCCTATTTCTCATAAAACAAAATAATCTCACCTCATGCAATCAACAAAAATAACCTTCAACACCTTCGACACCTTCTCTGATCTTTGATCAATTCACCAACACACACCAACAATAACAACAACAACCTTCTTGCTAATTCAATTAATATGCATATAAATAATTAGAGCTAATATTTTTAGATTTAGAAATTTAGTTAAGTTCATCTCTTAATCATGCATGAATTTATATTTTTAGCTATGTTTTACTTTTGTTATGTCTTCTTGATGTGTTCATATTGTCTTCATACTTTGGTTTTCTTGTTCTAAGGTGAGAACCTGAGTTTAACTGCCAATTTCTTCAATTTTAGACTTACAGGGTTGTTGACGGTGCTGGACCCACCAAAATTCAAGGGATCTCCCTAATATGAATTCCCAACTAGACCTCACACCATTTGGAGTAGGAGTCACAATAGTGGGTGGTAATGTTATGCCTTGACTTGTGAAAATGCGTAGAGTAAAGTATGGTAACTTTAGGTGAGAGAAAGTATGTGACCCCGCGGAGTGTCAAGTGTGATGCACGAAGGTTCCAACACATGAATGGAAAAGGAAGTGCACCCTTTGGAAGCATGTAACATTATGCAGCTTGAAAGGAACACATGAGCATAATGACATCACAAGTTAAGATGCAAAATATTCCACAAGTTAAAGTGATGAATTAATACAACAACACGCATTTAACGAGATTCATACAAATGAAAACGAAATGGTTTATAAGATTAAACATAAGTTAAATAACATACATTGCAAATACAACAAGAATAGTCCTACTATATCCACAACATATGCATGAAAGTGTGTTGGATCTGATTTTATTATTATAAGTGAAAGTTCCACTCATACATACACCATTGAAAGACCACTAGCCCAAATAGTGGAACATTAAAGTCAAGAACACCTTCTCCTCAAAATAAGTATACTTGGTATATGCTACGTAGAATCCAAGGCTCTTCACAATACTCCCAAGCTCCTTTAAGCCTAAGCCTAGCCAAAAGCTTGGCTCCCAAAATCTTGTTACATAAGTTATGAGGTTCTATTTATAACAAGAGGGGGTGACTCTTCAACTCCCCTATGTGACCTTTGGACTACCCTCATGACTCTTCAAATTATTTACAAAAATGACTCATTACATTACATCATGACTCTTCATAATCCAATATTGACACTTGGAATTTCACTTACAACACAATTCGAAATAATATTACATTTTACACTTGTATCCATATAAGATAAAATAAGTTCGAGACAACTTGAGAGCCTAACAAGACATAACACTATGATGATTGATTTTGGGATAAATCTAGACCAACCTCCACTTGTTGCTTCTCGGTCACATATTTGTGACAAACTTGATACTGTGTGATGATGTCCCCAAATTGCGTGACGGTGTCTGGTTGGAAGCGGACTCTAGCCTCCACGACATCCAGTCACAATGTCTTAGAACCAGTTTCAAGTTTGTTTTGAAGAATGAGCAACATTGCTCTAACTTGGATAGGACCACTGATGTACTTTTGCATGTCCTCTTTGTTCAACTCTAAATCCTCCTTGGTGGCAATCTGTTTCAGCTGCTCCAAGTACTCTTCGATCTCCTGTCAGAACTGATTCTTGGATTTGGCTTTGGTGAGTGAATCGACTGATGGAATCTAGTGTGTTCTCACCAAGACATCCAAACTACTGAAAAACCGTACATATGAGGCCTAAATGCTACCAATAAATGAGGTGAGTTGCTTGTTGTTCTGAATCAACATCTGAACTTTCTCTTTCTCCAGCTCTACCCATGGCTTCATTTTCTTCACTAAGTCAAGTCATGCCCATTTGTATTTCTTTGACCACTCTTGCACATAGGAAATGGGAACTTGCTATTCTTGAGAGTTTTAACAAACACTTTTCCTTACTATTGTAAGCCATGAAAACATACAACTTCTTTATGTACGGTGACAAACCCCTCATAGAGCTTCTGCATGGTTTCTTCGAGTGTTGATACTTCAGCAAGTATCGACGCTCTCATCTCCTCTAAGTAAACTTGTGCAAAAACTACATATTGGGTTGCTATGTGGAGTTGTTATACTACTTGCCTGGTAACCTTCAAGTTTTGTGCCAATTTCTCATTCTCGATCGTCAAACACTGAATGTTTGATCTTGTTGCTCCTACATAGGCCAAGTTAGTTTCGGCAATGGCATTTGGATGCTTCCTAGTGTCTGACATTATCACTCTTTCTCTAAAAATTGTAGATGATGCATGATCATCCAGAAAATGCTTTCTTCGTTCTTGTACAATCCGCTTTTGGAACTCATCGAATGAAAAATTGTACACATCCATTACCATATCATCTTCTAGGGGAACAACACCCCCTTCCTTGCTCAGGGTTGCCTCTACTATTGGAGGTAGTGGATACTGAGTCATGATTTGTGGTGTGCTTTGCATTAGATCAAAATCTTTATTCTACGGCTCCTATTCCATCTCCATGTCTGTCACTTCAATCAAGTGCTCAGATCAAAATCTTTATTCTACGGCTCCTATTCCATCTCCATCTCCTATTCTAAACTTTTTCAAAAACTTATTGGTCACATGTAGGAGCAGTTGTGGGAGCGAGTGAAGGCTTTGAGTTGCACCCTTGAGCTTGCAAGCCAACAACTGTGATCGAAATTTCCTTGTGATGTGTCTATTACTGTAATTCAAAAAACCATAAAACAAATGCAAACCTCGGACCCTGTAATTTCAAACATTTGGGAACTTATTTTGTTGTCGTCCTTGCCTCAGACTTGTGTGAGCCAATCTATGAAGAAGAGAAGAAAACGATGCTTTGTTATGTTCGAATGAGGTTGAGGTCACTTGTATTTATAGGGTTCCATAAGTGTCCAATATGCGTTAGGGTTGACCTTGTCCAAATGTGCATATGTGGACTTTCCTTCATAGGTACACTTTCCCTTATTCGATTTCAGTGATCTTAAGGTCGAGTTTGGTTCTCTTGAAAAGAGGAATTCTATGCAATCATTATCTCCATCAAATTAGTTATCCAGCGTGGAATTTGACCATATTTGCATAATTTAATAGTCACTCACTTCGTGAGAAAAAACTCATTCATGTTAAAAACTGGTGTAGCCCACACCCGATGCAATCCCTGAGTGATAGACTTTCACTCATGCTAGATGTTTTTAGATCTTGAGCCATTAAACTATCTCTATAAAAAGATCGAAAACAATTTTTATTTTTTTTATTTTTAATATATTAACAAAAACACAATTTTAAATATTTTTATTTTATTAATCAGTACATTTTAACTTATTATATTGACCTGAAATAACATTTAATTATTATATATATATATATATAAACCTAAACATATCATATATTATACATACAATGAAACAATTCTGTTAGATGTTACAAATAATTTATATCTCTACATGTTTATTATAAAATTGTATTAATTTATAAAATAATTCTAAATTATAATGTACATGTTCTGTTACATAAAACGATTATAGAAACTTATATTGAATGTAAATTTTTGATAATTAATCTCCTTAAAAAATTCATTTTATATGCGATGTATCTTTTACAATAAAACTTTGAGAATGTTTCAAGCAACGGTTTTTTTAACATTTTAGCACAAAATTTATGAAAAAAATTTACCTGGATCAATAGATATATTTATATTTAAAGATTTGAATATAGTTATATATTATAAATATAAATATACAATTATATTTAAAAGATATTCATATTTTTACCACAATTTTTGTTCGTGTTCTTACAGTGTGAATCACATTCTGTTCACAACTCATCGCTTGCGGATTCCGTCTCTTGTTTTAGAATTTCTGTTCATATCACTGCCCACAGAACTCCATTACCCCAAAATTTAATAGCGAGCTCTCAGAACGCTGTGGTGGATTATACGCTGCATGCCCCCAACAAAATCTTTAACGCTTGTGAGGGTCGAAGACGAGAGAGAAGTTAATAAAAGGCACTGTTAAGTTTTTGCATTCAATACCATGTCCACTGGACTAGCCAAGCGCAAGGATAGAGATATCATGATGCTGTAAATTTCAAAGCCAATCCCATAATGTCACTCGCTACTATTATCTTCCTTTTTTTTGTTCAACTGGGTATCTGTTATGTGTTGGAGTTACTGTAAAGTAATGCCATATCATGGTTTTCTCCCTTCTCCTTCATAAGATACTGCAAGCTCTATGCAATTCTTGCGGTTTCATAACATTTTTTCACATGATGTCATATGAAGTTGGTTGTGCGTTGGCTAACTATGGAAAGTGTCTGTCAATGGGCAGTGTGATGGAAGGCTTTAAAGTGAAGAAAGTAAAGGATTCAAACAATAAATTCTATGTGGAGTTCAAGGGACCTCCAGACAGTAAGTTAGACTTCCATTGTTTTCCTTTCTTTAAGAAAGAAAAAATTGCATTGCTCAAGTTTTCCCCAGTATGAATTTACTTATCGTTGAGTCCTTTGAATCCTCAAGTCTCCAATTGAACTTGTGGCTCTGTAAGGTTTAGCTTGCTTAAATTTTAACATATTTCAAGATTGCCTTATGAGAAGCTGTTTTGCAAATTTGAAGGATTCTTTGATTGACCCAATGTCGGTGCGTTATTGGAATAGCAATATTAGATTTGATGATGGGCTTTTACCGGCTGTGTTATTAGTTTATTGTCCTTGTATCAAACGGTGTTGTGACATCAGCTCTTCTGCTGCAACTTTAGGGCGTTGTTTAATTTTGTAATGAGTAGGTTGGTGGGATGTTAAGCAGAATTCACTGTTTGTCATGATCTAATTAGGTCTTTACCAAGATGGAGTGTGGACGGTTTATGTAGAATTAACAACTGATTATCCATTCAGACCACCAATTATTCGTTTTATGGATAGGATCTACCATCCCAACATTTCTGAGCTGTAAGTACCCATTTCAAACTAGCAAAATGTTTTAGTATTTTTCGAGACTCAAGACTGGTGGTGCAGGGTCACCCTAATTCTTCCATTTGATAATTGATGTATCATTTCAAACATGATAATTCGCCATTTTTCTAACTAGGTTCAATTTTTTTGGCACTTCAGATTTGGCCAAGTTTGTGTTGACGTTCTTGAAAATGAATGGTCTCCAATATATAGTAAGGAAGAAATAATCAGACTAACCACAACTTTTCTTGATTATTTGTTCGAGGACTGAGTTTGTTTTTGTGATTGCTAAGAAACGGGCGAATTTATTATGCTCAATCTATTGCTTACTTCTCGTATTGCATTTGCAGATCTCGTGAATATATTTGAAATGTTTCTTCCTCTGCTTCTTTTAGAACCTAATGCAGAGGAGCCTTTAAATTTCGGTGCTGGTGCATTAATGAAGAGTGACAAGAATGCTTATGAGGAGAAGGTGAAAGGTAAATTCATGCATGCTTGTCCCACTTTGCACTGGAAATATATTCCAAGATGTTTTCTGATTCACTTCACATATTTATACTCTTTATCTGAATTACTTGTCCACAGTATCTAAGTATTTCTTCAGTGTTTACAGTGTACGCAGACAGCTAGTTTATCATTCCCGCAAATTGAAAGATTCAGATGAAGAGAACATATAATTTTTATTAGTTGCACCAGTGCAATAACTCAATACGCTCTGCTAGTGAATTACAAGATTGTCAGATTTCAAGATATCAAGAATTAGGTTTACAAGAATTAGGTTTTATTTTATAATTCTGAACCTATCTTTATCATTCATTTCTTTTTGGCTGCGTGTTCTAGAATACTGTCTTCGATACGCGCAGTCAGGAAGCTTTGCCTGGACACAGGGGGAGGAATGCAGCACACAGGAAGGGGAAAGCAGCGAAGGCACTAGCGAGAATGTATCTGCCTCTGGTGATGAGGGAACGGCCGGCTCTGCAGACCCATGATATTCTAGCAGATCCAGCTGTCATGGAAGTTCAAATTGCACTGACCCACAATGTAATTTTGGAGAACGAAAGAAATTCTTTGCTTGATATTTTGGGAATTTCGTTCATATTCATTAAACTTCTACTGATTTTGGACAGAACCCTATTGGTCAATAATGGAAATGTTTACTATGATGCAATTGGAAATATTGTAAGCTTTATTGCAAACTGAATACTTCGTGGCAGGCTCATTTAAATGAAAAGATGGATGGAACAGTACTGTTAATGCCTTAATATCTCTTTCTTCGCGAAAATTTTAAAACGTTAATATCGTTACACATTTTAAAATCTTATTCTCTCGGAAAAGGGTTTCCGCATTTGTAAATTTGAACGTGGTAAAATTTATATAAAATGGTTTATTTTATATATAAATTTATGGGGAGAATTTAGTATATGTTTTTATATTATTTAATTTTTTCATTCCCATAAAAATATCTAAAATGAATTTTTAACATGTGGTTCTCGTAAATATAATTTAATTAAAAAAATAGTATAATCTTATTCAAAATATAAATATAATAAAAAAATTATTATAACAAAAAGTTATTGCAACATAAAGAATGTCTTATTAATGTACACATTTACCTTATTAACTATATATAAAAAAATTATTTGTCAATTTTAATTTGAGAAAAAAAGGAATTACAGATCTTATTGTAAAATGGACCATTTTGCTAAATAAATTTTGTTTGTATATTAATTACCCCATCTAATTAGAATATGAACTTATTAGAATTGGAATAATCTCAAATCTCTAAGAAATTGGTGGGTAGGAGCCATGTGGCACCAATCTAATTTAACTTGAGAAAAAAAATGAATTACACATCTTATTGTAAAATAGACTATTTTGCTAAATAAAAATTGCTTATATATTAATTTCTCCATCTAATTAAAATATGAACTTATTAGAATTGGAATAATCTCAAATCCCTAGGAAATTGGTGGGCGGGGAGCTAGGTGGCACGAATCTATTTTTTTAATTTATTAAAAATCAATGCATCCTAACAAACTTGTAACATACTACAGCCATTGATAAGCATTAACAAACTTGTAATGCACTAAAACTATTGATAAGCATTCAAACCAAGCATATGCTGAGCATATTCCCTTGAGAATCAATCTAGGTCATCAATTAAAAAAACAAAAAACAAAATTCAACAGATCTTCATCCACCTTAAGTTGAAATAGGAAAAAAGAGAATGAAAATGTAAAAGAAATGAGACATATGAAGGTCAACCTTGTATTCTTTGTTATTATCTCATTTATTTATTTATTTATTTTTTTTATTTTTTTTTTGAGCTAAAAAGATTTTCTAAAAAAATATTTTGCTTTGGTTGGTGAGAAAAGAGGATGCCAAAAAACACATGAGTTACCTTGTCACTAGAAATTTTTCAAATAGAGATTCAACAACCATTTGATTACTAGTTTTCTCTTTTGAGCTTCTAAAATAAACAAAAAAAGATGTCAAAAAACACGAGTTCCTTTGTTACTAGAAATTGTTCAAATAGAAATTCAACAACCATTTGATTACTAATTATCTTTTTTGAGCTTCTAAAATAAACAGTGAGTTCTTTGTATGATGAATTCATTTATTTACTTTCTATTAGTTAAATAAAACAAATGAAACAAAATTATATTCTAATGATTATTTGTTAATTTTATTGATGCTTTTATACCATGAAAATGTTTAAATTTTTTTTTTTTTATATTCCTTCTTCTTCTAGATCATAAAACATCATAATAAGTTTAAACTAAACACCATTAATTTATTTTTAAAACTTAAAATTAATAATTTAAATAATATGATAATTATATTAATGTAAAAATTATTTATTTATAATTATTTTTTAATTATAGTTATTTTATTAATTAATCCTTTAAAAAAATTATAATTATTTTTATTAATTAATTATTAGAAGAATAAGTATTATGGTTAATTCCCTGATTATACCCAATCATCTTTCCTATTTTCTGAAACTTCAAAGTCTGTTTATAAAATGTTGGAAGACCATACACTAGCCAACAATCAATAAATACCGGTCCACATGTAGTACGGATCGATTTTGAGCATTTGGAATTCTTATGTGGGCCATGCAAGACACACAACTAGTGCTATAGCAAGTCAAATCCTCCAAGGTCATCCTTCCTCTACTTGCATGTGAGCATTTGAGAGGGAATTGCCACGAGTCCAATGCTTGAATCTTCAAACCATCACTTCAATTTCTATCTCATCCATTGCACTCCGTTTAAGAGAGCATTGTATATTTATGGTTTGGCTAAAGGTTATAGGCATGGCTTTGTTCCAATCATGTGGTTAAACAACTAATAACTATTTCTCCAATGTTTTAAGATATTTAAAGGATTTGATGACTCATACATGGTTTTCTTTTTTCAATGATGTTACAATCATATGGTTAAACAAATATTTCGTTTCTGTAATGGTTTAAGATATTTAAAGGAGTTGATGATAACATGAATTATGTATTTTTATGAGTGGTATAAATGTATGGATGGTTTTGTTGGTTGAGAAGGAGGTAGTTGTGTTTTTTACATTTGTTTATGTAATTGATTTTATTGATTGTGCTATTTCTTTTGTTCATAGAGAAGGAAATTGCTATCCTGGGTCTAAGTTTGATCACAAGTGGGATTACATATTTGATACGCAGAGTAAAGATTACATGTGGCATTACAATGGCAATAAAAGTGCTATGATGAAGTGAGTTCTATTGGGCACAAATAAAATTGGAGTATAGTCATTCATTCTAAATGTTGGATTCTTGTAATATTAGTGGTATTTTGATTTGTGTTGATTGCACTTTATATCATGTGGTGCATGGAAAGTAATTGGCCTAGAACTAGGGCATTACAATCATAATTAAAGACATAAATGGAGCCAAGACATTGTCTCAATTTGATCACTTTTATTGATTCTAGCTTGGTTAGATATTCACATGCAAAGGAGTTGCACCAAAAGAAAGTTGTTAATGATAGAGTAAGTTGTTAATGATAGAGTATTTTTAGAGTCTTGGTTTTTGTTGGATTGATTACTATTGTGTTGTTAATTGGTTGATATCTCTAGGTTACACTAGAAAGTGGGAGTGTCTCTAATCTTTAGAAGTAGTGACACTCAAAATTGAACCAAGAATAGAGGCCTTGTATCGATTCAGAGAACATAGATCTCTATGTAAGTTAGAGAAACAAAGATTGGGAAGTTAGTTTGGCAAACTATTACTGTTGGTGAAGTGAGTGGGCTATAAGTCTCTCATTTATGGAACATAACATACCAAAGCAGATGAATCTTTGATAGTGATGTAGTTCCTAGTTCTTTGAAGATAAACTAGACTTAGTATGAGTGAAAAAAAAGTTTGGAAGACTTGTAGGTCATCAATGTTTAGCTTGAAGAAGAGAATAGGAACTTGAAGGAGAGAGTCCAAATGTAAGACTAGAGGGTAAAAAATATGGAGAAGAAACTTGAGACCTTTACAAGACTATTACCATTGATAAAGAACCAATTTTCCTAATTCTAAGAATCCTTCACTACCATGAGGGAAGAATAAGACAAGAGAAAATCACAACTCTTACAATTTGGGGAGAACTTAACTCAAATGGATAGTTGATCGGAGGACAGTCTCACTCAAATGATGGCTTAGATAAAGCTAAATCACGAGAAAAGCTACAAGTAGCTATCTAAAAGGCCATTAAAGCAAAGCCACCTTCCATTAATACCACCAAAGCCAACACCATGATTGAGACAACTCTTGTAATCTTACCTTCCTTATTTCTTAAGAAACTTTTCGTGAATTTGAAAAGCAGACAGGTGACATTGGTTTTAAGTTAATTGGATTTGGAAGATCATTCTAGTAAATCTTAATGGGCAGAAAATTCCATACACTGATCTTAGTTGCCACCTAAAGTAGGAGGAGTCTGTAAATCAAGTTGGAAGATCATTGGACTAAGTTTTCTCTCCTCCTTGGCATCCTTATCCATGGAATCTAAGTTTTCTCTTCACTTTGACCATCAAAATTATCTTGTTCTTTCCTTACCTATTCTTTATTCACCATGTGTGTGTTAGGTTGTGTTATATTTTTTCCACGACTAGCCCATGTAGTTAACCGGGGGGTTAGATGGGGGGTGGAGCCCCCCCTTCATTGCGCTGATTGCGTAGCGAGGGGGTCACAGGGGGTTTGAGGGGTGCAGGTAACCCCACTTTATGGGGTCCGAGGCAGTGCCCCGAAAATTTTTGGTTTTGGAACCTATGTTAGGTTGGGCGGACCCACCTATGGTTTTGTGCATGATTTTTGTACATGTTTTTTGGACGTGATGGTTTTCGGTCCATGGTATTGGACGAGATCGTTTTCGGTCCATGGTATTGGATGCTTCGGCATGTATAAATATGTATTATAACATTGAAAGGAACATAATAAAAAAAATCAAGCTGGTAGTCCCAGTTTTGGGATCTAGGGGAAAATCTCTGTGTGTATGTGTTTTATGTGTTATGCTCTTGCATTGTTTATTTTCTGTGTTTTAGAATTTGTATGCAGGTAATTTTTGTACGGGGTTAAAACCTACATTTGGTATCAGAGTTGTTTTGGCTTCAAGGGGATGCCTTTGTTGTTGAGGAGTTTCACTCGGGCTTGTGGTAGACCCTGTTTAGTGGGAGATCTGGGAGATCGATTTTGGTGGTGAGAGAAGATGGCGAGCAGTGGAAAGATAGAGATCGAGAAATTTAATGGTCAGAGTTTTGAGTTGTGGAAACTCAAGATGGAGGATTTGTTGGTGGATAAAGATCAGTGGATCGCGGTAGATCCAGGTAATAAATCAACGGGAGTGTCCGATGAAGAATGGAAGAATTTGGATCGGAAGGCAAAGAGCACAATACGATTATGTGTCTCAGATTCACTATTGTTGAATGTATCAAGAGAAGCTACGACAAAGGCTTTGTGGAACAAGTTAGGGACTTTGTACCAATCTAAGTCTCTGGTGAATAAACTGTTCCTGCGGAAAAAGCTGCATAACCTGAGGATGAAAGATGGAGACTCGGTGACAGAGCATCTGAACGCATTTAATACTGTGGTAAGTTAGTTAGCATCTGTTGATATTAAAATTTCAGATGAAGATAAGTGCATCAGTTTGTTTTGTTCTCTACTAGATTCGTGGGATAGTCTGGTTATTGCAATAGGTAGCAATGCAACTACCTTGCAGTTTGATGAAATAGTCTCATCCTTGCTAATGGAGGAGATGAAACGGAAAAATATGGAGAGTGAGAATGGTGATGCCTTGTCTGTACGAGGATGGTCCCAGAATAGAAACAAAAATAAGTCATCGAGTGGGAGATCTAAATCTCTAGGAAAACCTGTAAAGGTGGTGTGCTGGAAATGCGGAAAGGAAGGGCACTACAAAAGGGACTATAAATCTAAAGCTCCTGATAAAGGAAAGGGATATGTTGATGCTCCTTTTGCAGAGGCGACAACCACCTCAGATGAAGGTGGGGATGTGTACTTGGCTTCTTCAAGTACACATGTAGATCATGAGCCATGGTTGATTGACTCAAGTGCATCCTTTCACTTCACTCCCCATGGAGAGTGGTTCTGCGAGTATGATAAATACGATGGTGGTGATGTCTTCTTAGGAGATGATAGGAAGGCTAGAATTGTTGGTCGCAGAAAAGTAAAGTTGTAGTTGCAAGGTGGAAGGGTTAGAACACTTCCGGGTGTTCTGCATATTCCTACATTGGTCTGATTTCTGTAAGCAAGTTGGATGATGCAGGTGTAAAAACAATGTTCTAGAAGGATACCTGCAAGATGGTTCGAGAGCACTGGTATTGATGCAGGGAGTTCGGATTGGAACTCTGTACAAGCTGCAAGGTAGCACGGTTGTTGATGGGTGCAACATTTATGTGGTTCCTGAAAGTGGAGTAGAAAATCTAGTGGTCTCTGGAGAGAAGACCATGTTGTGGTATCAAAGGCTTGGACATATTGGAGAGAAAGGCCTTCGAGTACTTCATGGTAAAGGTATGGTAGAAGGTATGAGTAATAGCTCTCTGGATTTTGATTTCTATGAAAATTGTGTATATAGGAAGCAGAATCGGGTGAGTTTCCCCTCTGGTGGTAAGAGGGCGAAACATATAGTATAGCTATGCATAGTGATGTGTTTGGACCTGTGAAGGTTCCATCATTGGGTAAGTTCGATTACTATGTATCATTTATAGATGACTTCTCAAGGAATACATGGATATATTTCCTTAAGAAGAAATTTGAAGTCTTTGATAGGTTTAAAGAATTCAAGGCTTTGGTGGAAAACCAGACAGAGAAGAAGATAAAGGTGTTGAGGACAGATAACAATCGAGAGTTTTGCAGTAAGGAATTTGAAGAATTCTGTAAGTGTGGTATAGCATGGCATAAGACTACTCCATATACACCTCAGCAAAATGGAGTTGCAGAAAGAATGAACAAGATGTTGATGGAAAGGGCAAGAAGCATGCTCAGTGGTGTTAGGTTAGGACAGGAATTCTAGGTAGAGGAAGTGGAGACAACATGTTACTTGGTCAACAGATCACCTTCATCAGCGTTGGAGGATAAAACTCCACAAGAGGTATGGACTGGTAAGAAACCCTCTCTTTCACATTTGAGGGTACTTGGATGTGATGCATATGTACATGTTCCAAAGGAGAAACGAACCAAGTTGGATAGTAAATCTGAAAAGTGTATCTTTATTGGGTATAAGGATGGTTTAAAGGGTTATAAGCTTTGGAACCCAGTAACAAGGAAGGTTGTGTACAGCTGAGATGTGGTGTTCAGAGAGGTGAAAGATGTTATTAAACATGAAGTTCAACTAAAGGAACCTGAGAAGATAGAGTGTGAGCTAAAGGAGGAAGAATCAGACTCTACAACAGAGGAGGAATCAGAAGATGAAGAGCCACAAACTCCGAGTGTGAGAAGATCAATTCGAAAAAGAAGGCAGCCAGAAAGGTATAGTCCATCTGCTTTCTGCTCAAATTTTGCTTTATCTATTGTTGATGATGATCCCAGAAATGTGAAGGAAGCAGTAGATTCAGAGGATGGAAAACTCTGGAAAGAGGCCATGGTTGATGAAATGACATCTTTGCACAAAAATGAGGCTTGGGATCTGGTGGAGTTGTCGGCTGGAAGGAAACCCATTGGCAGCAAATGGGTGTTCAAGAAGAAGACAAATGCAGAAGGAAAGGTGGAGAAATATAAAGCTCGGTTGGTAGCAAAAGGTTATTCACAAGTAGCGGGAATTGATTTGGTGATATTTTTTCTCCTGTTGCCAAGGTAACCTCTATTAGATTACTTTTATTTGTTGCTGCTGCTTTTGATTTTGAGGTAGAACAGATGGATGTGAAGACAACATTTCTTCACGGGGATCTGGAAGAGGAAATCTACATGAAGCAACCTAAAGGCTTTGCGGTGAAGGGTAAGAAAGAACTAGTATGCAAGTTAAAGAAGTCTTTGTATGGGTTAATACAGTCACCAAGGATGTGGTATCAGAAATTTGATACATTTATATGGGGACTTGGCTTCACTAGAAGCAAAGCAGATCACTATGTGTATTTTAAATTAATTGGTGACTATGTTATTTATTTGGTCTTGTATGTGGATGATATATTGCTGGTTGGAAATGACAAAGAAATTATCCAGGATTTGAAGACCCAATTGTCCTCCAAATTCGACATGAAAGATCTTGGTGCTGCAAACTATATTTTGGGCATGGAAATTAAAAGAGATCGAGCAAAGAGGAAGCTCTAGTTAAACCAGAGGAAGTATGTCGAGAGAATATTGTAGAGATTTAATATGTAGGATAATAAACCGGTGAAGGTTCCTATTCCTGTAGGTGTAAAGTTATTTGTTGAACAGTGTCCCAAGGCATAAGAAGAGGAAGAGGACATGTCTTGTGTTCCATATGCAACTGTAGTCGGTAGCCTGATGTATGCAATGGTCTGTACTAGACCAGACATTGCACATTTAGTGGAAGTATTGAGCAGGTTTATGTCAAAACCAGGAAAGGAGCATTGGACAGCAGTGAAGCAAGTTTTCAGGTATTTGCGTGGCACTAGTGATTATGGTTTGTGCTACCAAGGAAGACCAATATTGGACTGAGTGTTGGATATACGTGCCTTTGTTGATGCAGACTGGGCTGGAGATCTGGATCAGAGAAGATCTACAAGTGGGTATGTGTTTAACCTATTTGGAGGTGCAGTTAGTTAGATGAGTAAGAAACAATTTGTAGTGGCACTATCAACTACAGAGGCAGAATAGATGGCAGCCACTCATGCAAGAAAGGAAGTAGTTTGGTTGCAGAGATTGTGTTCAAGTATGGGTTAGTACAGGGAGCTATAAGGATAGACTGTGACAACCAAAGTGCAATTTTCTTGGAAAAGAACCCTGCATATCATTCAAAGACAAAGCACATTGATGTTCAGTATCACTTAGTGAGGGATATGTGTTGTAAATAATACTGAGAGGGGGGGTGAATCAGTATTATCAAGTAAATTATTTTCTTTTTCAAACCCAGATCATATACGCTACTTCAGTTAGATAAAACCGCGTATATACGCAACTACAGAGAAGGAAACCGCGTATGCAATGCAGACTTATAATTTAATTTATCTTAATGATGTTGATCATTAATCTGTGTATTAGAATCAAATATACAGTAACCAGAAACAGTAAAATAGATCTGAAGACAATCACACACACAAGAACACAAGATATAAGGTGGAAACCCAATGTGGGTGAAAACCATTTGCTGCAATTCATCTCTATCTTCTTTTAATTAGAAACTTCCTTTTACAATGTACTGGTGCAGTCCTTTACCAGTACGCAGGCTGCAACCTGCAGAGAGCTACAACCCTCTCTCGTTCTCCAGCTTCTCCTGGAAGGGAGCTACAACCCCCTTAGCTCTTGCACTAGCCAAGATACTAGTACGTAGGTGCTGGCCTACAGAAGGCTACAACCTTCTCTTTCTTCCAGGGACCACGTTTCATAAATTTTCAGACTGGATCCATGAACATCAATCAATCATAAACAATTTATGCATCAAACAATCTCCTTTTCACCAATTAGAACTGAATCAAGTAGATACTTCTCTGACGGCTGTACCCAAAACACAGTAACAGTAACCATACACCAAATTCTGAACCCAGAACACTGCAGCAATAAACAGAAGCAGCTAGATCACAACTCACAAGATATACGCTACTTCAATAACCTGAAACCTGCGTGCATACGCTTCTGTGTGTGGACCAACCTGCATATACGCTGTTTTTATTTACTGAACCAGCGTGTATACGCGCCTTCGCTTCACTGAACCTGCGTACAGATCTATAAAGGATAATTCACTCTTTCAAGTATTCAGACACTAATTAACCCAGATTATCAGATATATAGATCAAGCATGCGCCACATATAACAGATCAAAATCATATAAAGATACTGCCATTCAAGCCTAAGGATTATGACCCATCAATAGAACTTATCCTTCTCTTTGCGCTAAGGTTCCTCCTTCACTCAGATCCAGATCTGCACCATAACCCCAATCACCAATATTTCAGATCTAGCACTTATTGGATATTTAATTAATTCAGATGATCCTTTGCCAAATGATCTCCTTCCTCTTTTATAGTCTTAGGCCTTTCACAATACCACGGTTCAAAACCATAATAAAACAATACCATGGACCTATACTTGGGATCAACACTTTTGACGAGATACCATGGTCCAAAATCATAGGTTCAAATACCAAGGACTAACTACCACAGACCAAAAGTAAGTTCTCCAACATATACGCGCTTTTCCTTGCGTGAAAGTGCGTGTATACGCACACGAGCCTTTGTAACGTCCAACCCGCATGTATACGCGCCTTTGTCTAGGTGAACCTGCATATATATCTTTTTCCTTCATTCTGAGAGCCCGTACTGAGATCTGTCACTAAAGAGAGTTGCCATCAAGGACAACACCTATGCCATAGCTCCAAACCTGTGCCATAATGCCAACAATATGATAGTAGACAAAAAGGTGTTGCTGGTAAAGGTGGACACTTTGAATAATACTGTAGATGCATTGACAAAATCTGTGAGCTTTGAGAAGTTCTCTTGGTGTAGAGAAACAATGGGCATTGCAGGGCTGGAAAAATGACTAAGCTCTCTTATGGCCCCCTATGGAAATAAAACAACAAGTGGGAGAATGTTGGGTTGTGTTATATTCTTTCCACAACTAGCCCATGTAGTGAACCAGGGGGTTAGATGGGGGGCGGAGCCCCCCCCTTCGTTGCGCTGATTGCGTAGTGGGGGGGTCATAGGGGGTTTGAGGGGTGCAGGTAACCCCCCGAAAATTTTTGGTTTTGGAACCTATGTTAGGTTGGTCAGACCCACCTATGGTTTTGTGCATGATTTTTGCACATGTTTTTTGGACACGATGGTTTTCGGTCCATGGTATTGGACGCAATGGTTTTCGGTTCATGGTATTAGATGCTTCGGCATGTATAAATATGTATTATAACATTGAAAGGAACATAATAAAAAAAATCAAGCTGGTAGTCCCGGTTTTGGGATCCAGGGGAAAATCTCTGTGTATATGTGTTTTATGTGTTATGCTCTCGCATTGTTTATTTTCTGCGTTTTAGAATTCGTATGTAGGTAATTTTATGTATAGGGTTAAAACCTACAGTGTGGCCCTTTCTGCTAGTCCTTAAGCAGCCTAGGAATAGGTCACAAAGAACTAGGATGTTCTAGGTCATATTTTTAGGTTTTTATATTATGAACAAGTTTTTTCTATGCTTATATTTAGTAGCAAATAAGAGGGACTTCATTTTCAAACAATGTCCCTAATTTCGGGCTCTATGGGAATGCTTATTTACAATAGAATCTTAATTTTTATCTAAACATGGAAATTTCCATCGCTCATGTATGGATCAAATTGTTGCATCTACTCATTATTTTCAAGGATGAGGACTCTCTCAAAAATATTGGAAACCAGTTGGGTTGTAATACCCTAGGTTCTATTCCCAATTTAGTAATGGATATATGCACATGATGAAGGAACTAAGAGCGTAGCTATGTAATGGATTTGAATATTTATAGTAACATCATCACCAACTATAGAGCGAATAAGGACAAAAGTATAGGTGGCTATGATTCCATGAGAGGGGGGTAACTAGAGGGGCTATAATTTTGGTTTATATTTTTACTACACTCATTTTGGAAAAAATGGAAAAGATGGCTATGTGAGCCTCTTGGGTGAGACCATGTGGCATTTTGAGATCATGCATATTTAACCATACAATTTTGATTGTTTGGGGGATTATTCATTCTTCACTTTCATTGTGAGGTTCTTTCTTCATAGAGAGAAGAGGATTTTTATGGAAACGAGCCATTTTTTTGTGGTTGTAGGTTAATCTTTGTTATGTTCTAGCTGAGAAATGCCTGAGTGTATGAATGCATTGATGGTGAACTTGTCCATACGTTATGAGTCTCTAGAGATTTTAACATTGAGATTTCATTGCAGAGAAAGGGAAAATTGGTGTTTCGTATGCCAAGGTCAATGATCTAATTTAAAAAGATACTTGAAAATAAGGGGTTTCTTTTTCATCAAACAACATTGATTTTTGGGCTAACCAAAACCCTAGAAAGTTAGAAAGGGGAAAGGGGATTTCTTTCCATTCCTTTAGTTCATTTTTACACCTCAAGTTTTTTAAGCATTGATCCATGAATGTTCCTCCCCAACCTTCCTTCACTCCTACAACTTATTCAACTTGCAACCATTACCTCTTGACATGGAAACACTTTATTAGTAAATTATTAATAGATTTAACATCTTCTCTATGCAAAATATAAATATAGGTTCTTGCATAGAATATTTTTTCATATTTCCCCATGTTGAGACCTTATACATTATAGCTAGCCACATAATTTAGTTTTCTCTAGAGCTCTCACCTTCAACAATTATTTCACCACCAAGATTTGTTATATGTTTACTTTAAGAAGTAGGCATGATATCCCAACCTAGTCAAATAATGTATGATAGTTTTTCTTTGAATAAATTATTCAGTATTCGTCCTTAGTAATTCTAACATGACTTCTTTGTAGGTACTTAATATAGGCATTCCATATGACATCATTCTCCCATATTAATCCTAGATTTTCTTCCTTTTTTCCGCCCCTATTTCCATATACTAGTGATCTCCTATTCTACTACTTCATTAATAGTGAAAATTTCTTTATACTAAATCATTTCTATCAATATTTCATGTAACATATAATTTTTTATGGATATGAGCTATGGGTCCAATCTAACCATCACTTGCTTCCCAAATTCTACCTTCCATACCAACCATCTACCTAATAGTGGAAATGACTAGACCAACACCTCCTAGTGAGTGGAAACATAGGTAATGGATTTCCTTAATCTTGTAATCAATCCACTACTAATCCCCATCTCATGCACTTCTAAATTAATATATCTTCCCACAAGATTTATGAAGTAATGACTCTACATAGGCTTTTTGCTACCAGAGATTTCCTAAAGTAATGGATATTCTTTAGACCTTATCCTCCTTCCTATTTTGACTTCTCAATATTACCACTTTATTATTGAAATCATTTCAATTGTTTTTTCCCAATCCATAAAAAACTAAGAATTATTTTCTTAATTTTCTCTAAAATCCCCTTTGAAATATGATAGTGTGTTCCAAAAACTTGAATCACCTATAGCAAGAATTTCACTCTCTCTAACCATATATCACACCAATTTTGATACTTTCCTCAACTTTTCCATCTAGCCATTCCAAGTACTTATTCCCAAAAGAATTGGGCTTAAGAGGTAACCACACATGGGTGAATGCATGAAGATGGGTTACACTTTTGTGCCAAATGTGGTGATGAAATTTTAAATTTTTTCTCTTTTATCGAGTTGAAGCCCTCAAAATTGATATAATCATTTTGAATTTTGATTTGGAGTAAAAATACAATTTGTGGAGAATTATGCTATTGTCCTAATGATATTTGTTTCAAAAAAAATTAGTGTCATATAATCTGTCAATTTTCCACTAAATGAAATGTTTTCCCTTACAATTTTTCACAAATCTTAAGAGGTATGCATGTGTTCACGTAGCATAACTTAGTCTAAAATGTGTCATTTAAAAACAATATATATATGAGCATGATCTACACGAACAAAACTAAGTTTTTCAAATTAAAAATTTGTCTTTTTATGCAATTTTTTTATTTTTTAATTTATTTTCCAAAGTTGGCAAAATAATATTTCAATTGCATTTTACAGACACATGTGTCACGTAATATTATTTTCAATTGTTTAAATAAATTGAAAAACGAAGAGTACCCTTTTGAATAGAACTCGTAAATGAAGATAGTGGTATTTTTTGAAATTTTTATATTGTGTATATTTTATGTTATTGATTTTTTATTCAGCCCCTTTGAAACTGTCCAAAAAATCTCAAGCATTATATTTAAAAGAAATTAGATGAAAAATATCATATAAATCTAAAAGTGTCAAACTCATATTCCATTGGATAGAGGATTCTTTCGCAAATTCAACATTATCAACTCTGCTACTTAAGGATAAATTTCACCCTAAATCCGCCAAGGTACAAAATGGTGTTGCTGAGAAATCTGCAGAAGGGGAGCTAAAACCCTGTTTTTTAGGCCTTTAGTAGCTCAATCAAGTGCTTGAGATAAAATTTCAAATAACTCAATCAAGGGCTTAAGAAACCGTCTATCGATCACTTAACGTGGTTAAATAAAGGCTCGATTTAGCTTTAAGGCTCAATCTAGCTTTAAGGCTAGATATAGCTTATAACTCTATCTAGATTGTTAGGCTTGATCGAGACCATATCTTGATAAATATTTAAGGCTTGATCAAAACCATAGCTTGATCAATCTTTAAGGCTTTATTGTGCCAATTTTTTTAATTCCATTCCTAGGTTGTATTGGTGGGAAATTTCAAAACCATGGCTCCATCGACCCTTTTGCTTAATCGAGCCATTATCTTGATTAAGCTCCTAGATAGCCTTGGGTTACACAAGAGCTTGATTGAAGGTTTGTTTTAATTCTTAATCAAGTTATCTATAATCCCTCAAACATCTCGATCGAGAGCTCAAATATTGCTCAATCAAGAGCTTAAAATGACTCAATATAGTTGTTGTTTTCCACCCACAACATGCCCTATATTGCCAAAAAGTGTAACCCAACTTCATGCATAGATAAAAATATTTAAAACCCTCATTCAAGCACCATTCAAGGCCATGCTTTTTGAATGAAAATTTATGTAAAACCTATCTTTTTAATTATATGTGTTAACCTAAAAAGGATATATCATGTTTAGTAATGTCAATTGTTACTTCCCCTACATTCACACTCGTGTTTTCCACTCAATAATGATAAATTGATAAAACACAAGTGCATCCCTAAGGGAAATTTGACTTCCATAGCTATGGCTAATCTATACAATTCAAGAATTTCTTATGAATTTCTATCATAACTCAAATCCCATTTTACAAATAACAATACATCATCGATAAATGGAAAGTGTGACAAAGTTTAATCTCTTCCCATCTTTACACTAGAAATTATTGTTAGAAACCAAGATAATATTGAGAGGGGGGTGAATCAGTATTGTGATGATTTTATAACTTTCTTTCACAAAGTAAGGAATACTAAAACACTAATAAACACTTCAGAAACCATACATATAAGCATCACAAGAATCAAAACAAGAAGCACATATTAAATGCGTAGATTATTCAATCTTTTCTTCAATTGCTTTTACAAAGGCAAGCTTAAACTTTCCTTTTCAATGTTATCTTACATCCATTGGAAGGAAGGAGCTACTCCCTAATTTACCAACTACCACTGAAAAGAGCTACTACCCTTGTTTTATCAGCTACCATTGAAAGGGGATATTACCCTTGGTTTATAAAGTACCATTGAAAGGAGCTACTACCCATGATTGTTTACTAGCCACTACTGGAAGGACCTACAACCCCTGATTTGCAAGTTGTCACTTGCTTAACCTCCTTGATTCATCTTTCATCTCATTTTCAAACTCAAATCATGAAAGTCTATTTCTCATAAAAAAAACAATCTCACCTCATGCAATCAACAAAAATAACCTTCAACACCTTCTCTGATCTTTGATCAATTCACCAACACACACCAACAATAACAACAACAACCTTCTTGCTAATTCAATTATGCATATAAATAATTAGAGCTAATATTTTTAGATTTAGAGCTTTAGTTAAGTTCATCTCTTAATCATGCATGAATTTATATTTTTACCTATATTTTACTTTCATTACGTCTTCTTGACGTGTTCATATTGTCTTCATACTTTGGTTTGCTTTTTCTAAGGTGAGAACCTCAGTTTAACTGCAAATTTCTTCAATTTTAGAGATACAGGGTTGTTGACGGTGCTGGACCTGCCAACATTCAGGGGATCTCCCTAATATGAGTTCCCAACTAGACCTCACACCGTTTGGAGTAGGGGTCAAAATAGTGGGTGGTAATGTCATGCCTTGACTTGCGAAAATGTGCAGAGTAAAGTATGGTAACTTTAGGTGAGAGAAAGTATGTGACCCTGTGGAGCGTCAAGTGTGATGCATGAAGGTTCCAACACATGAATGGAAAAGTAAGTGCACCCTTTGGAAGCCTGTAACATTATGCAGCTTGAAAGGAACACACGAGCATAATGACATCACAAGCTAAGATGCAGAATATTCCACAAGTTAAAGTGATGAATTAATACAACAATATGCATTTAACGAGATTCATACAAATGCAAACGAAATAGTTCATAAGATTAAACGTAAGTTAAATAACATACATTGTAAATACAACAAGAATAGTCCTACTATATCCACAATATATGCATGAAAGCATGTTGGATATGATTTTATTATTATAAGTGAAAGTTCCACTCATACATACACCATTGAAAGACCACTAGCCCAAATAGTGGAACATTAAAGTCAAGAACACCTGCTCCTCCAAATAAGTATACTTGGTCTATGCTACGTAGAATCCAAGGCTCTTCACAATACTCCCAAGCTCCTTTAAGCCTACGCCTAGCCAAAATCTTGGCTCCCAAAATCCTGTTACATAAGTTATGAGGTTCTATTTATAACAAGAGGGGGGACTCTTCAACTCCCCTATGTAACCTTTGGACTACCCTCATGACTCTTCAACTTATTTATAGTAATGACTCATTACATTAAATCATGAATCTTCATATTCCAATATTGAAACTTGGAATTTCACTTACAGCATAATTCCAAATAATATTACATTTTACACTTGTACCCATATAAGACAAAATAGGGTCGAGACAATTTGAGAGCCTAACAAGACATAACACTGTGATGATTGAGTTTGGGATAAATGTAGATCAACAACATCCACTTGTTTCTTCTCGGTCACATATTTGTGCCAAGCTTGATACTATGTGATGATGTCCCCAAATTGCGTGATGGTGTCTCGTTGGAAGTGGACTCTAGCCTCCATGACATCCAGGTACAATGTCTTGGAACCAGTTTCAAGTTTGTTCTTAAGAATGAGCAACATTTTTCTGACTTGGCTAGGACCACTGATGTACTTTTGCATGTTCTCTTTGTTCAACTCTAAATCCTCCTTGGTGGCAATCTGTTTCAGCTGCTCCAAGTACTCTTTGATCTCCTATCGGAATTGATTCCTGGATTTGGCTTTGGTGAGTGAATCAACTGATGGAATCTCGTGTGTTCTCACCAAGACATCCAAACTACTGAAAAACCATACATATGATGCCAGAATGCTACCAATAAATGAGGTGAGCTGCTTGTTGTTCTGAATCAACATCCAAACTTTCTTTTTCTCCAGCTCTACCCATGGCTTCATTTTCTTCACTAAGTCAAGTGGTGCCCATTTGTATTTCTTTGACCACTCTTGCACATAGGAAATGGGAACTTGCATGTTCTTGAGAGTTTTAACAAACACTTTTCCTTACTATTGTAAGCTATGCAAACAGACGACTTCTTTATGTACGATGGAAAACCCCTCATAGAGCCTCTGCATGATTTCTCCAAGTGTTGATACTTCAGCAAGTATCGATGCTCTCATCTCCTCTAAGTAAACTTTTGCAGAAACTACATATTGGGTTGCTACGTGGATTTGTTCTTCCTCTTACCTGGTATCCTTCAAGTTTTGTGCCAATTGCTCAATCTCAGTCGTCAAATAATGAATGTTTGATCTTGTTGCTCCTACATAGGCCAAGTTAGTTTCGACAATGGCATTTGCATGCTTCCTAGTGTCCGAAACTATCACCCTTTCTCTAACAATTGCAGGTGATGCATGATCATCCGGAAAATGCTTTCTCCGTTCTTGTACAATCTGCTTTTGGAACTCATCTAACGATGGATTGTACACATCCATTACCATATCATCTTCTAGGGGAACAACACCCCCTTCCTCGCTTAGGGTTGCCTCTACTATTGGAGGTGGTGGAGACTGAGTCATGACTTGTGTTGTGTTCAACATTAGATAAAAATCTTTATTCTACGGCTCCTATTCCGTCTCCATGTCTATCATTTCAATCAAGTGCTCAATATGTTGAGAAATCTCTCGATCCTGCATCTGTTCACCTTTCTCCTTAGTTGTTGGTTGGTTCTATTCCTGCTCTTGAACCTCTATCGACATTGTTTCCTCTGTCATTACACCTTTCCTTTGTTCTTCTTCCTTCTTCTACTTCTCTTCTCATTCTCTCCTCCTCAACTCATGTTCTTCCTTTAGCTTTTGCTCTATCTTCTGCAACCTTAGTTTTGCTTCATGCAAGCTCTGCTTTTCTCTCTTCCTCTGCTCCACCCTTTGTATCTTGTTCTTCCTCTTTTCTTCTGCTACCAAATATTCTTTCATGATAATAGGATCTTCTTTCATCTTGCAACTTTTTTCTCCCTATGGATTGTCAGCAATCTTCCTCTTTCCCTTGTCCTTCTTGAGATTGTTTCCTTTTGCTGATGTTTCTTCTGGAGTTACTGTCATCTATGGAGTAGCCTGTGAAGTCCCTGCTAAAATGATAGGCTCATGGAGTCTGGAGGCATTGAAAAAATACCTCCATGGATCCTCCTCTGGCCAATGGAATGCCCCACCGATCCACGAAAAGTAAACTCTCGCAAAATGGTATTTTCCAATACCACGGGGATCTTACAAATTAAAGTCTCGAGTAACAACACTATCTCCTTTCCCTCATCATCTGTGACTTTCAAGTTCTTTGTCTCGTATAATCCAATTTTAAAAGGAAGAGTGGGTCATGGTGCTTTCTTCTTCCTATGCAATGTTACTAACAACCTTGTGGTGAGATGATATGCCACTTCTTGCATGACAATTTTGTCAGTGGCATACCTTGGTAAGACATGCAAAGGATTCTCTCTGCCAAACACTCTAAGGAAGGTTCCACCTTGTGAGGCATACCAATCTGTGATGTCTGCTATTGCCCCCATTTCTCCTGGTGACATGCAAGGTGGATCTTCTTCAAAGGTGAGCTTGTACAGTGGGATGATGAAGTAGTTAGTTAGTTGTGACATTACTCCTTGATAGTTGCAATCCGAAAGAAACTTGCACTAGATGTGCACTCAAGCTCTCATGGTGTCTATGTCCAGTTAAAGACAGGGAACTGTTGTTGTGCACAAATCACATCCAGTAAATATGCAGACATATAAAACCTTGCTTGCTCACCATCGAGAGGACTTTAAGCCTGTGATACATGGGCCTTCAACTGTCGAGCCAATAGATCTGACGAGTTGAATGGATTCCCATCTTTCACCACCTTGTCCAATAAGACTTAACACCCTTTAGGAAAAGTTTTCCTACTCTTCTGACCATGGATCCTACAAGCTAAGACAACCAAGAGTTGGTAGGCCTTCCTGAGAGAATTTTTCTTGTATACATGGGTTGATGTCTGTCGAAACTCCGATGGCTCTTTCACCCAACCTCTGGAAATTTATCTTGTGTTCACATAGATTTGGGTGGCATATAAAGGTGAGTCCATGCACTCTATTGGCTCAAGCAAGTGATACATGTGCTAATAGTCTTATTCCTGGAAAGTGGTAAGCTTTGTTTGTTGGCACTGCTCAATATCATCTTCTTCTCATCAATGTGAGACAATCCAGCTGATGACATTTGTACACGAGAAGGTTAGATACCTGCATGCAGACTTGTATTAATGAATGTCGGATATTAAGACACACCTATCGGTCCTCTAAGTCTGCCTCAAAGTCCTTTACAAAAGCATCATTAACTTGTGCCATGTGAGTTATGATCCCTTTTCTATAAACAATTGAGTATTTGCATACAATGGAAAGTCTATTGGCGCTTGCTCAACTGCTTCCCCAGTAATTATTTCAGTGGTTTCTTTTGAAGAAGCACTCTTATGTTCCATGGTAATAGTGACTACTAGAGAGGTGCTCAACAACTACTGTACATGTTAGACATAAAAGACACTTGGAAAGCAAATATTAGTCTTAAGAAAATCTACATACAAGGCATGTTCAAGCATCAAAATTAGAATCTGATGGGGAGGATTGCACAATTCTCATTGACAAGAGGGATTGGTTGCATATGGGAACTACAAACTGTGCAGTCCCAACACCAGAGTTGAAGCTTGTGGCTTGAAACTGCACAATGTGCAGTTCAACCTCGACAATGGTTTGGGAGAGCCTGTGCAATGGCTAAGGTGAAAGGCCAACTAGTGGAACTTCACAGTACACAGTTGGAACCAACTTGTACTTTGCACTACCCAATTCCAGAGGCCATGCTTATGGCTTGACCCTTAGGATTGCGCAGTGCCCAGCCAGGAAAAGTGAAAACTGGCCAAGGAAAGTGAAAATATGCCCAAGGGAAGTGTTGAAAACAAGCACATCTGAGAGATAGTGTGAGATTAAGTGCAAATCTGACTAAGTATGAGTAAATCCATGTAGATCAAGTGCAGAAATTAATCAAACAGAAGGAAAATCAAGTATGTGAGGGGTGTCGCCGCAACCACGACCATTGGTGAAGAAACAGGAAAACTAATTTAACACTTGTAAAAGCTCATCTAAAAATTAAAACAACACTTCTACAAGTTAAAACAAGTTGAAATGCCAAAAAATAGGAAGAGAAATAAGTGAAACAATGCTCACACAAGAAAAATGACAAAAAGCGATAGAAAAAGTGGCAAAAGATGAAAAAAGTGAAACTCACCCAGAAAAGCGATGATGATTGCACCGAAGGTTCCTTGATCTCCTCGAGAATGCTAGAGATCCAAGATCAAATGTGAAAATGATCTCTAGAAGCATCTATTAAATAGATTTGAGGGAATTAGGGTTTATGATGTGCATGCCTAAAATCAAGGAAAAAACGACACTTGGCAGAAGTTTATAAAAATAATGAAAGTTCCTCCTTCGAGATGCTAAAAATAGATCCCTATTTTTTAGGGATGTTTTTTTCTTTTTTAGCTTTTTTATTTTTTGATTTTTTTTTTTTATCTTTTTTGGGGAACTCGTGATACACACTACCAGGAAAGACTGTGCAGTTTCAGGGAATTGAGCAACTTTTCGGCTTAGTGCGCTGTGCATTTTCTGAGCTTAATGATGGATTGCATAGTTTTTGGGTTCAATGTTGGATTTCCTTCCATGACTACACAATTTTTTAGCTCAAGGATTTCTACCAGTCAGGACTGAAAAATTCCCATCATCAAGGTAGCTTGCCCTCAAGGATTGTGCAGTTTCTGGAGGCAACCCCAGAACTGATGTGAGCCAAGTTGCGAGATCAATTTGTGAGTTAGAAAGATCAGCTAAGTGTGTGAAAACAAGTCAACACAACCAAAATGAAAAAGATAATTCTTAGTCGAAGCATGAATACCTAAATTAGTGCAAGACTAGCTCATGTGGATAAGAAGGAAGGCTTCAAAATCGAAGCATAGGAAAATTTTTGGAGGGTGGTTGTAGCCGTTACAACATTGGCGACACAGTGGTAGAACTCCAACTCTCTGAATGGATCTTGTCTCATGAAAAAAAGGTCTAACTATTCTGGAAATATTGTTCAGTTAATTGATTATCACATCTTCTTCACTTAGCTTGAGTTAAAGATATAGTCCCTACCATTCTCTTCATCGGCAGCACACATACCAAGCCAAGTCAGGATGAGTCGTTTTGATAGGGGATGAGGAGTATATAAATGTACAAGTAAAATATATTGTCAGAGTCTTAGTTTTGATCTATGGTCTTGTTGCGGTGCCAATAGGCCTGGATAGTACTCGAACGGAGTCACTTCAGGAACACAAGCATTTCTCTGCTGCCAGTGAGCCCGGATAGTACCCCGATGAAGTTTCTTGCTTCACATCTCTGAGTAGGAATCCTTTCTCTTATTTCACCCTTTATTTCATTTTCATTTTTTCCTTTCTATTTGTTCAAAGAACCATGCATAGGCACTTATTTATTTCACAGGGCAGAAGAGGGATCCTGACTTATTGAGAGCAGAAGAGGTTGTCCCTTCAGAGAAGGATGTTTATGTATAGCTCTGACATACTTGTTAAGGTTTTACTCCTCTCCTTACTCTATTTGACTTAGTTGACTAGGATTAACTGAAAACAGAAGACCGACTAAAGTAGGCGGTACTAGTTAAGAGTGCAAGCATCTTGATTTCACTATGACTCTCTCTAAAATGATGTATTTTCCATCATAGTATCATCAACTAAAGGAAATGTAAGATTAACATAAAGAGAGGGGATAAATAGATAACCAAGTGTTGATAGCAGTACAACTTCCTCTTGGATTTCACTGAGCTTGTCTAAGAAGACAAACACGGTCTCATGCAAAAACTAACCTATAAATGAAAAGAAAACAAACTAAAGGAAAGAAGTGGAGTGAAAGCGAAACCAAGTGAAGAAAATCAAAGGAAACAACAAAGAAAAGAAAAACTACTCCTACTCCTAACCTAAATAGAGCGTAGGCCAAACTTACGTAAAGTGATACTTCTAATGTCGCCGTCGATGCATTGGTTGGCCTATGTAGGCGAGGGAATGCATGTCAAGAAAGATATACAAGTATAACAACAAACAAGAAAGATAAGACAATACAAACCAAAACGTTCGAAGTTTGAATGAACATGTAGAAAAGTAACAATGAAAAGTGCATGAAATACACTTTGCAGGTGTACCATATGGGTGTACCATAGTGTTTAAACAAACTGTGAATCAAATACATGTAGGCATAAAATTGAAAGGAGAGCGAACATGAATAAAGAAGAAAATGTTCTCTTTGCTACTGTGCTTGCCATGTATGACTCCTCCAATGACTGAGAAATAGGATCGTGTGATACAGATGGAGGATGTGAAAATTGTAAAATAGATTGATTTCCAATGTGTACGAGAGAGTGATGAGGAGCCTGGAAAGATTTAACACATTTTTGATAGGAAGTGGAACTGACCTTAATACTATGAGAACCTAACATAACCATCATCTTAGGTTGAAGTGCCTTGACAGCTTAGGGAAGTTCCAATTAATCATAAGATGTATCATCAAAGATCGATGGATTAGAAGGAGGTCGTCCTCCACCACAGATTCTTGTTCAGACTCCCATGCATACTCATCGAAAATGTTACTATGGGTTGGTTGTTCGACACCAACTCCATCCAGAACTTAATCCTCATGAACATTAAAAAATAGATTCGAAATAGGTGAACACAACACATCACAGTCCATAGGATCAGAGGGACCAAAGGACAGAGGACGAGGAGATAGAACTCCATCACAAACATCGGACTGACAGTCCAAACCCGCGCTAAAATTCTAGGTATGTGAGGTGGGAAAGATGGTGGTAGATCAACAAATGAATTTTCAACTTCTCCAGCCTCAAACTACAGAACTAGAGTTGTTTAATGAGAAGAGGACAAAGGGTCACTTGGAAAAACAACCTTGTCTGTCACAGATTGAGAAGCTCTAACACAGAGGTACGTTAGGAGAGGTTCAAAAGATTCAAGTTCGTGTGTATTTTCTGAAATGTGAACAAAATATTGAAATATTCATGTCAAGAACTTCCAATCAACTTCATCTTTCAAAAATTCAAAACACAAATGTATGAAACAATTGTGAAAATGACACAGTGATTCATTAGGTGATTTTCACAGTTCGAAAATTTTCTTGCACTGATGTCTATGATCATACATATCAAAAGCGCGAAACAAATATGTGACAATATGTTCGAAAGAATGTATGGATGCATCTGAAAATGTGTGACACCATTACCTTACGTGCCCTTTGAACGTGAGAATGAACAACCTACAACCAACATGCTCACAATGGATGTTGTGCTCTGTGCAGAAATCAATAAAATGAGCAGTATGCTCAAATAACATTATCTCACCCTCTCAAGGAACATACACAAATTTATGTTCATGTGGCTTTGGAACTTCTCTTGGCATATTAATTGAGTCATTAAACAATTAAGTGGATGAAAAAATTAAGGGGCATTGCAAATTTCCTCACCCTCCTTGCCAACCATTTTTCCAAAGAGTTCTAAAAGCTAGGTTTTTAGTCATGTTGGGCATAGAATCCACCGTAATGTTTAGCCCTCTTAAGGATTGATAGAATATTACACTTTTGAATCCTTCTATTAGATTTTGAATATAACAAATCAACATTCTCAACTGAGTTTCCTTTCGAAGAGTTTTGTTTACCATGTGTCAAATGATGACATCTAAATACACTATTACGAATCAAACATTGCATATGTTTTGACTCTTCGCTATCAAGAGTCATTTCCAAAGGGCCAAGGCTTCCACATGATTGTTTATTGTTTTTCCAATTCTATGGAAAATAAATTTCCTTCCTTTCCTTCAAGGTAAAATATTAACACACCCAATAGGATGAGGTGTAAAATATTCTTTCTAGCCATACTTGTGGCCATAAGACATTCTGCCAATTCCCACCCCCCAATTAAATGTCCATAACACTTTCATAGAAGACCAAAAATGAACACCACTCAAGTCTTCAAGAGTCCATTGGTGACATTTCTTTCCAAACATAGGAATAAGGCTCTAGTTAGACAAGACATGACAAGAAATCAGCTCTCTTGTTCATGGGCTATACAAATATATTTAGGTATTGTGCCAATTCCCAAACATAAAGACATGCAGTATGGTCCATCCCATCCTATCAAGCTTAATGAAGGTTAAATCCCTCAAGAATGTTTGAGCAGCATGTCCAATAGTCCTAAGGAACATATACAAATTTATGTTCATTTGGCTTTGGCACTTCTCTTGGCATATTAATTGAGTCATTAAACAATTAAGTGGATGCAAAACTTAAGGGGCATTGCAAGTTTCCTCACCCCTCTTGCCAACCATTTTTCCAAAGAGTTCCAAAAGCTAGGTTGCTAGCAATGTTAGACATAGAAGCCACCATAATGTTTAGCCCTCTTAAGGAGTGGTAGAACCTTACACTTTTGAATCCTTCTATTGGATTTTTAATGTAACAAATCAGCATTCTCAATTGAGTTTCATTTGGAGGAGTTTTGATTACCACGTGTCAAATAATTACCATTAAATGCACCATTACAAATCACACATTTTATATGTTTTGGCTCTTCATTATCAAGAGTCATTTCCAAAGTACCAAGGCTTTCCTATAATGTTTGGGAAGCTGATAAAATTGAATTTAATCCATGAAAGGTTTGAAAATGAGAGATATTATATGTGTGTGTTGGGGCTTCGAAAATGAATAATTTTAGTGGGATTATAGTGTTATAATGATTAAAATAATTATCTATATATATAAATGAAAAATAAATTTATTATTAATATTTTTAAATATTTATTAATAAAAATAAAATAAATAAAGTATATTAAGTCTAGAAAATCTTGGATAGACAAACAGGTGCTCTGTAATACCCAACTTAATTGAAGTATATGAAATTTTTTATTAACAAAATTTTGTGAAATATACAGGGTTATACGACCTCATAGACCTTCTCTCAAGATCATAATTAAAGTAAATTTAGTTATTCCAAAAACCGAACATGCATTTTCTACCCCTGAACTTTTTCATTAATTGATGTAAAAATCAGTTAGTTTGTCTGTCTTTCTTTTCCAGGAAGAAAACTGGCTTTGTGTGCTCCAAATTCTTACACTTTCGAAACAATCCTAAAGTTATTCGAAATTCAAATAAAGTTTTTTCTATTTAATAATATTTAATAATATTAAAAATTATATTTTTTTAAATAAATAAAAATATTAATTTTTTAATAAAATAAAAAACACAAATATTTAAAATATTAATATAAAATTGCATTTATATTAAATTTAAGTTATTTCCATACTATTTAAATTTATATTTGATTTTAAGTTTGCACATTCAAAATCTATCATTTTAAAATAATTTGATATAGTTATTATATAAATTAATCTTATTTTAATTTGTATGTAATTTTAAATTTATATGTATTTATTTTTTAATATTATTAATTAACTTTTTTATACTTAAATTCAGGAATGTTACCTAATATTATAAATTTATTTATAATATTTGCTTTATAAAATTATTATTATTATTATTATTTTAATATTTATGATTAAATTATATTTTATTTAAGTTTAAATGAAGATTTTTATGAGTGGGAATGAGGATCTTTTTAATGGGAAAATAATTAAATTTAACTTCATTTAAATAGGAATGAAGATATTTATGAGAGGGAATGAGGATTCTTTTAAGCTGGAAAATACTCAAATTTAACGAGGATACTTATGAGCGGGAATGAGAATTCTTTTAAGCCGGAAAATAATCAAATTTAACGAGTATACTTATGAGTGGGAATGAGGATTCTTTTAAGCCGGAAAATAATCAAATTTAACGAGGATACTTATGAGCGGGAATGAAGATTCTTTTAAGCTGAAAAATAATCAAATTTAACTTCATTTAACCTAGAATGAGGATTCTTATGAGCGGGAATGAGGATTCTTTTAAGCGAGAAAAATAAAGAAAGAAATTATAAAAGGGCACAACTTTGTTCTAGTAAAGGGATAGGAAGAGCCATACAAGGAATGCAAGAAGTATTGTGAGGATACTTATGAGGGGGAATGAGGATTCTTTTAAGCCGGAAAATAATCAAATTTAATGAGGATACTTATGAGCGGGAATGAGGATTCTTTTAAGCGGAAAAATAATCAAATTTAACTTCATTTAACCTAGAATGAGGATTCTTATGAGCGGGAATGAGGATTCTTTTAATCGAGAAAAAGAAAGAAAGAAATTATAAAAGGGCACAACATTGTTCTAGTAGAGGGATAGGAAGAGCCATACAAGGAATGCAAGAAGAAGTATTGTGTGTATGTGGAATATTTGGGTAAAGATGCAGTGAAGTGGAATGTTTGGGTAAAGATGCAGCAGTAGTGTATAGCTCTGTTTGGGTAAAGATGCAGCAGTAGTGTATAGCTCTGATAAGAAGATGACAAGAAACTTTGGGTAGAAGATTACTTTAGCCAGAATGAGGCTTCTTTTAAATGGGTAAGAGAAGCAAGAAATTATAAAAGACCCTTTGTTGTAGGAGAGGGATAAGGAGAGGGATACAAGGAATACAAGAAGAAACACTCTCTGTATGTGGAATATTTGGGTAAAGATGCAATGATGGGGAATGTTTGGGTAAAATGGAGCGACAATATAGAGTCCTGATAAGAAGATGACAGGATCATGATTTCAGGTAAGTTCTTGCAAGTTATTGTTTTTTTGTTGAGTTGCATGATTTTTATAGATATCTTCTCTTCAAATTCTTTAAAAATCAATTTAAATAAAAATTATGATTTTGTGTTTTATTAGTTGATTTCTATTTGTGATCATGTAAGCATATTTGATTTTTTTGTTGTTTTACACAATATGCACTTTTGATGATTAAAATATGGTTTTATGCGTGATTTTTTTTTCTTATAATAGAATATGAATAGTAATAGCAATATCATAGCCCTAACCCTAATTTTATAGTTGATATATATATATATATATATATATATATATATATATATATATATATATATTTTAAGAACATAATTATTTGGGTCATTGTAAATCCAAAATTCTCTCTCTTCCAACACTGTAAATCCAAAATTCCCTTTTCTATTGAAAAGAAAGAAAAATTCATAACCCTAACCCTATTTTTATAGTTGATATTTTTTTTGAAGCAAATAATTATTCCCATCAATATAAATCCAAAATTCGTTTTTTTATGGAAAAAACTGACAAATATAAAAAAAAATCCCAAAATCCCTTTAAAAACGGAAAGGAATTAAAAATTTATAAAAAAGAACATGTCCCCACACAGAAAATCTCTCTCCCCTGCTCTTTTTCACCCCATATCATTTGCTCTTTTTTACCCCATACTGCTGGGAAGGAACAGTACAACACACAAAAAGGAATTAAAAATTTATAAGAAAAAACATGTCCCCACAAAGAAAATCTCTCCCCTGCTCTTTTTCACCCCATATCATGTGCTCTTTTTTACCCCGTACTGCTAGCAAGGAACAGTACAACACATTCGAAAGGAAAGTAGGCTATCCCTGTTGATATCTAATAGCAGCGTGTAATGCTTAGGAAAAGAATCGATGAATCCACTGTAGAATGAGCCAATGAATCCACTTTAAAATATGTTCTATTTTTGCAGCCCTAGCAAAGGCATCAAACCCTAGTACGTTCTATGAAATCCAAATACCTTTATAAACTTCCGATTATAAATAATACACTGAAGTTGTAAGTTGAATACAAGTGAATACATAATATGAACAGATTTTCTGACTAGAAATGTGATCAGATAAGAGTCTCTTGTGAAACTTCAATATCTTGTGATACAACAGATGAGGCAGCCAATATAGAGATCAAAGATACACAGGATTATGTTGAAGAGATCTAAAGAACAAAACATTTAAAACCATAGCAAGGGCACGAATCAAAACATAATGTTAACCACAGGTTTACAACAGATGTACAGCACACTCACGAAAGAAATAAAGAATATGTACTGCAAGTCTCCATATCCTATGATGCCGCAGATCAGAGAGCCAACTTGAAGGTTGAATAAAGGATCCAATGGAAGAGCTTTAGAGACTAAAACCTAAAAGAACATAACACGGTACATAATCCCAATCAGAAGTTTTTTTTTTTTTTAAGAAGTGACTTGCAGTGACTTTCAGTCATAATATCTTACTTCAGGTCAGAAACTAATAAATAGTGAGAAGGTAAAACGATATAGTATGTGTGCAATTTGCTTAGTGGTAAGGACATCTATACTAAGTTACTGAAATGGGGAAAGGAAATCAGAGGCAAATAGGAACAGAACTATAAATTGGTTACAGGACTCTGGACCATCTTAACAGAAAAATGGAAGAGGTTTGAGAGGGTTTCATGGAATCTAAATGAACTCACTTCTGATCTTTCAGCCTATATTATTCCTATAAAATTGATTAGTAATGTACAATTGTACTGTCAAGATAGGAATGGGAACAAGAATATAACAAAAACGGGCTATTGGTCAAGTTTATGGTAACATAGATTTCAGGGGATAAGAAATCTAAACAGATTACCTTTCCAAAATATATTATAGATAAAATTGATCAATAATCTTGTAATAAATTGTCAGGGAGGAAATGGAAATGAGAACATAAACTAAACTAGAAACAAGTCTCTTGCTGAAGCTTCTGGTAGCATAGACTACCTGAATCTCACGTTGATGTCATATCTTCTGGTAGGATAGACTACATGAATACCATAGACTACATGAATCTCACATTGATGTCATATTGAGAGAAGGTAAAACCAAACAGTGTGTGTGCAATTTGCTAAGTTGCGAAGACATTCATGCTAGGTTACTGGAATGGGAAAAGGGAAACAAAACGGGAAGTAGGAATGGAATTATAAATTGGTCTAGAGGGTTTCAGGGAATATAAATGAAACCCTTTCTCTTCTCTCAATATATATTATAAATTTGATTGGTAATGTACAATTGTGGTGTCAAGATAGGAATGTGAACAAAAATGGAGCAAGAAATGGGCTAGGTTTGAGGTGATAAGAAAATTCAAATAATCACCTTTCCAAAATAGATGCAAATCTATTACTAATCTACTAATAAAATGTCTAGAAAGAAATAGAATTGAGAACAAGAGCTAAACTAGAAACTCTTATGGTCAGGGTTCTGGTATATAAACAACATAAATTTTACATTGATGTCATAGAAATAAGTTTATATACAGGGCCTCCACATAGTTAAATGGAGTGAAATAAAAAAAAATTAAGTTAAAAGAAAATAGCTAGATTTTATTAAATTATTATCTCTCGATGAGGCATTTCTCATATTTAACTAATATAATCCATGTCTCTAATAAACCCAAAAGAAAAACAATGAAAGTCTAACTTACTCTCTTGAAGTTCTTTGAATTCAATAAATGACCTTCATTTTCCAGTCAGCCGATGCACAACCAACTTCATATGATATCATTTACTTCCACAAAATTTGCATTTATCATGGAGAAGGCAAAAAAACCATTTTATTATATTATATATTATAGTAATTTTTACACATAAATTATTATAGATATCGATTGAACCAGGATAAAATAATAAGATTTACCGAAGGATATTATGCAAAATGGCTTTAGTTCATTAATTTTTTTGGCTTTTTGCCTTGTTCAATCTTTTTGCATTGTTCAATGAGTATATATTATGGGTTAGTGTCATTGTATATTAAAATAATGTGATATCGTTCTCCCTTCTTGATGGCAAATCTAAAAGTTATGTAACTCTTGGGGATTGATAACATTTTTGTACTTGAAGGCTGATATCATATGAAGTTGGCTGTGCATTGAGTGATTAGAAAGTGCATTTTATTGTGATCAGTGATTTAAAGTAGACACCATCAATGATTCAACCAATCAATTGTATGTACAGTTCAATGGAACCCAAGACAATAAGTAAGACTTCTATGGCCTTTCTTTCTTTTGGGAGTATAAGAGACATGGGTTATGCTAGTAGCAATGAGACATCCTCATTGTAAGGATAATGATTTAATAAAATGTTGATTGTTCTGTTAATCTGGAATAGTTTATAGTGTTTGACCATGTTAATCTGGAATAGTTTATAGTGTTTGATTATGTTAATCTGGAATAGTTTATAGTGTTTGACAATTGTGATGCTCTGTTGCTTAAATTTCCTATATAAAATCAAAACGTTTTATGTAATCAGTTTTTCTTAGTTTATACTTTTACAGATGTCCATCTTAGGGATAATGATTTTAAAATGTAGATTGTTCTATTAACCTGAAATAGTCTATAGCCTTTCATTTGACTATTGTGATGCTTTGTTGCTTAATCTGCCTATAATATCAAAATGTTTTCTGTGGTATTCTTTTCTTAGTTTATACCATTACAGATGGTACCAGAGACCTATCCTATGTTTATGCTATTAGCATCTTCTTGATCTTATCTCATATTGACATTATATTTGTACATTACTGATTGATTTTAAATGCATATTATATACTGAACGAGGGGATGTGTGTTCATGTCAATGTTAATATTTTCCAATTTGGTGTCTTGGCTGTAACAGAACCCGGATGTGTGTGCATGTTAATATTAATATTTTCCAATTTAGTGTCTTCGTTGTAACATAACCCACCCGGAACCCTCAGCGTCATTTCATTTATATTTTGTGTTCTCTTTTTCATTTTCTGGTAACAAAGAGTGGGTGTCATTGCAACTTGGCAATTTACGCATGCTCTGTTTAGTTTAAACCTCTATTAATATGTATTCATATGACCTGAAGTACACTATTTTCCCTAATACCCCTGTATCACGTCTTGCTTTTCAACTGCCTCTTTAACTCTGCACTTGGATTTTAAATTTGCTTTTCAACTGCCTCTTTAAATTTGATATATATTTACTTTCAATTTTTTTAAAAATCAATAAAAAAAAATAATTTGGTATTTTATTAGATAACTTGTAATTTTGATTCATCAAGTGTGTTCTATTTTATTGTTACATTAAAGAATTTGCAATTTTGATTAATAATACGGTAAAGTTATAGCTGCAATGCAGTGATATTTATAATAACGTACATAGATTTTCTGAATAGACATCACGCGTCTAACTAGACGCGTGATCACGTAACAGTCTCTTGAACGAAACCTCAAGATATCTGAATAGACATCACGCGTCTGACTAGACGTGTGATCACGTAACAGTCTCTTGTCAAACCTCAAAATCTCGAGAGAGAAGTTAAAACCAGACATTATGTGTGAAGGAAAAAAGATTACATGTTTGGATGAAGTGATGAGTTTTCTGTGGTAATTTTTACAAAGTTAATTATTTAAGAATTTGAAGAAATTTTTAGGCTTGTTGTTAGGATAATTTAGTGGGTCAATTCAACTATTACTTTCTTTATTTAAAAAAATTGGTTATTATTAAAGATATTTAGTTTCTTTTTGTTGTTTTGGAAAAATTTACAACAAAAATAGACCTGTATAGATTTCTCACATCTGAAAATATAAGGGATATAGGAAAAATCTTTGTTCTACGGGTCCTATTCCATCTCCATGTCTATCACTTCAATCAAGTGCTCAATATGTTGAGAAATCTCTCAATCGTGCATCTGTTCACCTTTCTCCTCAGTCGCTGGTTGGTTCTATTCCTGCTCTTCAACCTCTATCGACATTCTTTCCTCTGTCTTTACACCTTTCCTTTGTTCTTCTTCCTTATTCTACTTCTCTTCCCATTCTCTCCTCCTCAACTCCTGTTCTTCCTTTATCTTTTTCTCTGTCTTCTGCAACTTCAGTTTTGCTTCGCGCAAGCTCTGCTTTTCTCTCTTCCTCCGTTTCGCCCTTTGTATCTTGTTCTTCCTCTTTGCTTCTACTGCCAAATATTCTTCCATGATAATAGGATTTTCTTTCATCTTGTAATTTTTTTCTCCCTATGGATTGTCGGAAATCTTCCTCTTTCCCTTGTCCTTCATGGGATTGTCGCCTTCTGCTGATGTTTCTTCTGGAGTTACTGTCATCTATGGAGCAGCGTGTGAAGTCCTTGCTAAAATGACAGGCTCAAGGAGTCTGGAGACATTGAAAATACCTCCATGGATCCTCCTTTGGCCAATGGAATGCCCCACCGATCCATGGAAAGTAACCTCTCGCACAATGGTATTTACAAATACCACGGGGATCATTCGAATTAAAGTCTTGAGTAACAAATTCAAACTTCACTATCTCCTTTCCCTCGTCATTTGCAACTTTCAAGTTCTTTGTCTCGTATAATCCAATTTTCAAAGGAAGAGTGGGTCATGGTGCTTTCTTCTTCATGTGCAATGTTGCTGACAACCCTGTGGCAAGATGATACGACACTTCTTGCATGACAAGTTTGTCAGTGGCATACCTTGGTAAGACATGTAGAGGATTCTCTTCGCCAAACACTCTAAGGAAGGTGCCACCTTGTGAGGCATACCAATCTGTGATGTCTGCTATCGCCCCCATTTCTCCTCGTGACATGCAAGGTGGATCTTCTTCAAAGGTGAGCTTGTACGTTGGAATGATGAAGTAGTCAGTTAGTTGTGCCATTACTCCTTGATAGTTGCAATTCGAAAGAAACTTGCAATAGATGTGCACTCAGGTTATCATGGTGTCTATGTCTAGTTCATGTCAGGGAACTGTTGTTGTGCACAAATCACATCCAGTAAATATGCAGACATATAAAACCTTGCTCACTCACTATTAAGAGGACTCTGAGCCTGTGCTACATGGGCCTTCAATTGCCGAGCCAATAGATCTGACCAGTTGAACGAATTCCCCTCTTTCACAACCTCGTCCAATAAGACTTCCCACCCTTTAGGAAAAGTTTTTGTGCTCTTCTGACCATGGATCCTACAAGCTAAGATAACCAAGAGCTAGTAGGCCTTCCTCAGGGAATTTGTCTTGTATACATGAGTTGGTATCTGTCGAAACTTTGATGGCTCTTTCACCCAACCTTTGGAAATTTCTCTTGTGTTCACATAGATGTGGGTGGCATATAAAGTTGAGTCCATGCACTCTACTGGCTCAAGCAGGTGATACATGTGCTAATAGTCTTCTTCCTGGAAGGTGGTAATCTTTTGTCTACTAGCATTGCTCAATATCATCTTCTTCTCATCAATGTGTGAGACAAGCCAGTTGATGACATTTGCACATGAGAAGGCTGGATACCTACATGAAAACTTGTATAATCGTGAATGTCAGATATTGAGATACACTTATTAGTCCTCTAAGTCTTCCTCAAAGTCCTTTGCAAAAGCATCTTTAACCTATTCCATGTCAGTTATGATCCCTTTTCTATAAATAGTTGAGTATCTGCATACAATGGAAAGTCTATTGGCGCTTGCTCAACTGCTTCCCCAGGAATTATTTTAGTGGTTTCTTTTGAAAAAACACTTTTAGGTTCCATGGTAACAATGACTGCTGGAGAGGTGCTCAACAACTATTGTACATGTTGGACATAAAAAACACTCATGGAAAGCAAATATCAGTCTTAAGAAAATCTACTTACAGGCATGTTTAAACATCAAATTGAGAATCTGATGGGGAGGATTGCACAATTCTCATTGACAAGAGGGATTGGATGCCTATGGGAACTACAAACTGTGCAGTCCCAACAGCGAAAGTTGAAGCTTGTGGTTTGAAGCTGCACAATGTGCAGTTCAACCTCGATAATGGTTTGGGAGAGACTGCACAATGGCTAAGGTAAAAGGCCAACTAGTGGAACTTCATACTATGTAGTTGGAACTAGCTTGTACTGTGCACTACGCAATTCCAGAGGCCAAGCTTATGGCTTGACCCTTAGGATTACACAGTACCCAGCTGGGCAAAGTGAAAACTGGCCACGGAAAGTGAAAATATGCCCAAGGGAAGTGTTGAAAACAAGCATATCTGAGAGATAGTGTGAGATTAAGTGCAGATCTGATTAAGTATGAGTAAATCCATGTAGATCAAGTGCAACAATTAATCAAACAGAAGGAAAATCAAGTATGTGAGGGGTGTCGCTGCAACCACGACCATTGGTGAAGAAACGGGAAAATCAATTTGACACTTGTAAAAGGTAATCTAAAAAGTAAAACAAAACTTCTACAAGTTAAAACAAGTTGAAACGCTAAAAAATATGAAGAGAAATAAGTGAAACAATGCTCACACAAGAAAAATACAAAAAGTGATAGAAAAAACAGCAAAAGATGACAAAAGCAAAACTCACCCAGAAAAGCGATGATGATCGCACCGAAGGTTCCTTGATCTCCTCAAGAATGCTAGAGATCCAAGATCAAATGTGAAAATGAGCTCTAGAAGCATCTATTAAATAGATTTGAGGGAAGTAGGGTTTATGACGCGCATGCCTAAAATCAAGGAAAAAACGACACTTGGCAGAAGTTTATAAAAATAACGAGTTTCCTCCTTCGAGATGCTAAAAATAGGTCCCTATTTTTTAGGCATGTTTTTCTGTTTTTTAGCTTTTTGCTGTTTTGATGATTTTTTTTTTTAATCTTTTCTGGGGAAACTCGCGATGCACACTGCCAGGAAAGACTATGCAGTTTCGAGGAACTGGGCAACTTTTCGGCTTAGTGCACTGTGCATTTTTTGAGCTTAATGATGGATTGCATAGTTTCTAGGTTCAGTGTAGGATTTCCTTCCATGATTGCGCAGTTTTTGAGCTCAAGGTTAACTTCAAGTCAGGACTGCAAAATTCTCATCATCAAGGTAGCTTCCCCTCAAGGATTGTGCAGTTTCTGGAGGCAAACCCAGAACTAATGTGAGACCAAGTTGGGAGATCAACTTGTGAGTTAGAAAGATCAGCTAAGTGTGTGAAAACAAGTCAACACAAGCAAAATGAAAAAGATAATTCTCAGTCGAAGCATGAATACCTGAATTAGTGCAAGATGAGCTCGTGTGGATAAGAAGGAAGGCTCCAAAATCGAAGCATAGGAACAATTTTGGAGGGTGGTTGTAGCTGTTACAACTCTGGCGACACACTAGTAGAACTCCAACTCTCTGAATGGATCTTGTCTCATGAAAAACAAATCTAACTATTTTGGAAATATTGTTCAGTTAATTGATTATCACATCTTCTTCACTTAGCTTGAGTTAAAGATATAGTCCCTACCATTCTCTTCATCGACAGCACACATACCAAGCCAAGTCAGGATGAGTTGTTTTGATTGGGATGAGGAGTATATAAATGTACAAGTAAAATAGATTGTCAGAGTCTTAGTTTTCATCTATGGTTTTGTTGCGGTGTCAGCAGGCCTGGACAGTACCCGGATGGAGTCACTTCAGGAAAACAAGCATTTCTTCGCTGCTAGTGAGGCTGGATAGTACCCCAATGAAGTTTCTTGCTTCAACTCTCTGCGAAGGAATCCTTTCTTTTATTTCACCCTTTATTTCATTTTTCATTTTTTCCTTTCTATTTGTTCAAAGAACTATGCATAGGCACTTATTTATTTCATGGGGCGGAAGAGGGATCCTGACTTATTGAGAGCAGAAGAGGTTGTCCCTTCAGGGAAGGATGTTTATGTATACCTTTGACATACTTGTTAAGGTTTTCCTCCTCTCCTTACTCTATTTGACTGAGTTGACTGGGATTAACCGAAAATAGAAGACCGACTAAAGTAAGCGGTACTAGTTAAGAGTGCAAGCATCGTGGATTCACTATGACTCTCTCTAAAATGAATGTATTTTCCATCATAGTATCATCGACTAAAGGAAATGCAAGATTAACATAAAGAGAGGGTATAAATAAATAACGAAGTGTTGATAGTAGTACAACTTCCTCTTAGATTTCACCGAGCTTGTCTGAGAAGCCAAACACAGTGTCATGCGAAAACTAACCTATAAATGAAAAGAAAACAAACAAAAGGAAAGAAGTGGAGCGAAAGTGAAACAAAGTGAAGAAAATCAAAGGAAACAACAAAGAAAAAAAAAACTACTCCTACCCCTAACCTAAACAGAGCGTAGGCCAAACTTACGTAAAGCCATACTTCTAATGTCGCCTCATTTTGATTTTTTGTTTTATTAGTTGATTTCTATTTGTGATTATGTAAGTATGTTTGATTTTTTTTGTTGTTTTACACAATATGCAATTTTGATGGCTAAAATATGATTTTATGAGTTATTTTTTTTCTTATAATAGAACATGAATAGTAATAGTAATATCATAGCCCTAATCCTAAAGTTAATATGTTTTTTATCCAAAATTCCCTTCCAATACTGTAAACCCAAAATTCCAAAAAAATCAACCAATTATAAAAAGTGAAAATATTCCAAAAAAATAATTTTAATTCATTAAAATTTTAAAAATTCAAAACCCTAATTATAGTGGATATTTTTTTAAGCAAATAATTATTTCCATCAATATAAATCCAAAATTATTTTCCGTCGCTGTAAATCCAAAATTTCCATTTCTATAGAAAAAAATTAAACCAATACCAAAAAAATCCCAAAATCCCTTTAAAGACAAAAAGGAATTAAAAATTTATAAAAAGAAACATGTCCCCAAAAGGAAAATCTCTTTCCCCGTATCATGTGCTCTTTTTCACCCCCATACTGCTAGGAAGGTACAATACAACACATTCGAAAGGAGAGTAGGCTATCCCTGTTGATATCTAATAGCAGCCTGTAATGCTTAGGAAAAGAGTCGATGAATCCACTGTGGAATGAGCCAATGGATCCACTTTAAAATATGTTCTATTTTTGCAGCCCTAGCAAAGGCATCAAACCCTAGTACGTTCTATGAAATCCAAATACCTTTATAAACTTCCGGTTATAAATAATACACTGAAGTTGTAAGTTGAATACATAATATGAACAGATTTCCTGACTAGAAATGTGATCACATAAGAGTCTCTTGTGAAACTTCAATATCTTGTGATACAACAGATGAGGTAGCCAATATAGAGATCAAAGATACACAGGATTATGTTGAAGAGATCTAAAGAACAAAACATTTAAAACCATAGCAAGGGCACGAATCAAAACATAATGTTAACCACAGATTTACAGCACACTAAAGAAAGAAATAAAAAATATCGACTGCAAGTCTCCATATCCTATGATGCCGCAGATTAGAGAGCCAACTTGAAGGTTGAATAAATGATCCAAAAGGAAGAGAACCTAAAAGAACATAAGGACATCTATACTAAGTTAGTGACATGGGAAAAGGAAATCAGAGGCAAATAGGAACAGAACTATAAATTGGTTACAGGACTCTGGACCATATTAACAGAAAAATGGAAGAGGTTCGAGAGGGTTTCAGGGAATTTAAATGAACTCACTTCTGATCTCTCAGCTTATATTATTTATATAAAATTGATTAGTAATGTACAATTGTACTTTCAAGATAGGAATGGGAACAAGAGTATAACAAAAAGAGGGCCTTTTGGCCATGTTTGTAGTAACATAGATTTCAGGGGATAAGAAATCTAAGCAGATTACCTTTCCAAAATATATTATAGTTAAAATCAATCAATAATCTTGTAATAAATTGCCAGGAAGGAAATGGAAATGAGAACATAAACTAAACTAGAAACAAGTCTCTTGCTGAAGCTTCTGGTAGAATAGACTACATGAATCTCACTTTGATGTCATATCTTCTGGTAGCATAGACTACATGAATCTCACATTGATGTCATATTGAGAGAAGGTAAAACCAAACCGTGTATGTGCAATTTGCTAAGTTGCGAAGACATTCATGTTAGGTTACTGGAATGGGAAAAGGGAAACAAAATGGGAAGTAGGAGTGGAATTATAAATTGGCCTAGACGGTTTCAGGGAATCTAAATGAAACCCTTATCTAAATGAAACCCTTTCTCTTCTCTCAGTATATAATATAAATCTGATTGGTAATGTACAATTGTGGTGTCAAGATAGGAATGTGAACAAAAATGTAGCAAGAAATGGGTTACGTTTCAGGTGATAAGAAAACTGGAATAATCACCTTTCCAAAATATATTGTAGATAATAAAATGTCTAGGAAAAAATAAAATTTAGAACAAGAGTTAAACTAGAAACAACTTTCATGGTCAAGGTTCTGGTATATAAACAACATAAATTTTGCATTGATCACAAAAATAAGTTTATAAACAAGCCTTTCTCATATTTAACTAATATAATCCATGTCTCTAATAAAACCAAAAGAAAAACAATGAAAATCTAACTTACTGTATTGAGGTTCTTTGAATTTCATAAATGGTCTCCATTTTACGGTCATTCTTCATACGGCTTAATGACACGAATTTGTCAGTCAACCGATGCACAACCAACTTCATATGATATCATTTATTTTCACAACCAACTTCATATGATATCATTTATTTTCACAAGGTTGCATTTACTCTATCATATTATATTATATAGTAATAATAAAATTTACTGAACGATATTATGCAAAATGGCTTTACTTCATTAATATTCTTTTTGGCTTTTTACCTTGTTCAATGGATATATATTATGGGTTAGTGTAATTGTATATTAAAATGATGTGATACCTTATGCCATTCTTGGGGATTGATAACATTTTTGTACCTGAATGGCTTTAGTTCATTAATATTCTTTTTGGCTTTTTACCTTGTTCAATGGATATATATTATGGGTTAGTGTAATTGTATATTAAAATGATGTGATACCTTATGCCATTCTTGGGGATTGATAACATTTTTGTACCTGAAGGCTGATATCGTATGAAGTTGGTTGTGCATTGAGTGATTGGAAAGTGCATTTCATTGGGACATATGATCAATGATTTAAAGTGGACACTACCAATGATTCAACCAATCAATTGTATGTACAGTTCAATGGAACCCAAGACAGTAAGCAAGACTTCTATTGCCTTTCTTTCTTTTGGGAGTATAAGAGACCTGGGTTATGCTAGTTGCAATGAGACATTCTCATTGCATGGATAATGATTTAATAAAATGTTGATTGTTCTGTTAATCTGGAATAGTTTATAGGGTTTGACTATGTTAATCTGGAATAGTTTATAGTTTATAGTGTTTGGCTATGTTAATCTGGAATAGTTTATAGTTTATAGTGTTTGGCTATGTTAATCTGGAATAGTTTATAGTGTTTGACTATTGTGATGCTCTGTTGCTTAAATTTCTTATATAACATCAAAATGACTTATGTAATCTGTTTTTCTTAGCTTATATTTCTACAGATGTCCATCTCAAGGATAATGATTTTAAAATGTAGTTTGTTCTGTTAACCTGAAATAGTCTATAGCCTTTCATTTGACTATTGTGATGCTTAGTTGCTTAATCTGCCTATAATATCAAAATGTTTTCTGTCGTGTTTTTTTCTTAGTTTATACCATTACAGATGGTACTAGAGACCTATCCTATGTTATGCTATTAACATCTTCTTGGTCCTATTCTCATCTCATTCTCATCTCGACATTATATTTGTACATTACTAATTGATTTTAAATGCATATTATACCCTGGACCAGGGGATGTGTGTTCATGTTAATGTTAATATTTTCCAATTTGGTGTCTTGGCTGTAATATAACCCGGAACCCTTAGCATGATTACATTCCTATTTTGTGTTCTCTTTTTCATTTTCTGGTTTATGGTAATAAAGAGTGGGTGTCCTTGCAACTTGGCAATTTATACGCATGCTCTGTTTAGTTTAAACCTCTATTAATATGCATTCGTATGACCTGAAGTACGTACGCTATTTTCCCTAATACCCCCTGTACCTGAAGTACGCTATTTTCCCTAATACTCCCTGTATCGACTTACTTTTCAACTGCCTCTTTAACTTTGCACTGGGATTTTATTCAATCTCTACTTTGGCTGCTTCATCTATCCTATTAGAAGATAGGAAAAGTTGGAGTGACTTTTTTAATTGGTATTTAGTGAATTGATAAAAAAAAATTGGTTGGAATCATAGATTTATGGTTTTTTAGATTTTATTATCTAAAATTTTTTACTGTGATAAAAGTTACATATAAAAATTTGGATTTCATAAGATGTGTATGGTTTGATGTTTTTGCTAATAATGTATATGATTTAGTTGTTGTAAAATTGGATCCTTCATTTTAGTGTTAATAAGTATTCATTTGTTTTTCCTAATTTTAGAGTTAATAAGTATTTATTTGTGTTTCCTAATTGTAATAAAAACATTAAGAATGATTGTTTTAAGATTTTTGTGGTTGGTATAGTGATTATTAGAGATCCATTTTTGAGTGGACATTTTGAGTCCTCAACAAGATGAGTCTTGCTATGGAAACTTCCACTAAAAAATAGTTACTATGGAATCAAATCCAAACTCCAATAATCAACATTAAAAATTGCAAATGGAATGCACAAATGTTCAACTACTTTACTTTCCATATTGATCCATTTTGAGACATACTCCTGAATTTAAATATGATATTTAATTTTTATAAATTTATAAATGGATTCTTACTCTGACTTCCCTATATTAAAAATTATTTTATGTAAACAATTTTATTATACATCATTTTATGTGAACAAATTTATTATATATAATAAGTAAATATAAATATAAATATAAATAAAATATATTGAAAAAAATTATAAATAATTTAATATATATTAATTTTTTACTTATTTATTATAGATTAAGTTTTTGTGGTGAATTTTCAACTCAATAAATGATTTGGACCTCATTTAAACACGAGACCATGGTGTTTCAGAGTCTTGTTGATTTATACATAAAAACTTAATTATTTACTTTTTATCTTTCTATAAACTCGTTCTATCCCGTAAGACTTTCTAACATCCTCTTCTTTCAATTTTAATCTTTTGATTTTATGAAAACAATTAAAAATTCACTTAGAAAAATTACATTAAATATAAAATACAATAAAAAAGAGTAAAGAGAGAGATATATTCCCACCTGTGTTTGAATTTTTTTTCGAAATTTTATTTTTCATTTTTTTTATGTTCATAATTTTCTATTTTTTTTTTAAGCAGAAATGAAGATTCCTATGAGGAGGAACCACTATTCTTATAGGTAGGAAAGAGAAGTTAGAAAGTATAAAAGACCATAACAAATAAATAATACTAATAATAGAAGAAGCAACATATGTAGAACGATAAGTAAAAATACAGTAGTTGCATAGAGTTTTGATTAAAAAATGACAAGATCATGATTTCAGGTAAATTTCTGTAAATTTTTTTTATTTTTTATTTTTATTTTTTTAGTTGAATTGAATAAATTTGATATATATTCTCTTCAATTTTTTAAAAAATCAGTTAAAAAATTTGGTTTTGTATTTTATTAAATAATTTGTAATTTTGATTTATCAATTTTTTTAAACATTAAGTGAAAAAAATGGTTTTTATTTTATTAGATGATTTGTAATTTTGATTTATCAATTATGTTCTATTTTATCGTTGCATTAAAGAATTTGCAGCTTTGATTAATAATACTGAAGTTATAGCTTCACTACAGTGATATTTATAATAACGTAAACAGATTCTCTGAATAGACATCATGCGTCTGACTACACGTGTGATCACGTAAGAGTTTCTTGATGAAACCTCGGATATCGACATCACGCGTCTGACTAGACGTGTGATCACGTAAGTGTCTCCTGTGAAACCTCAATATCTTGAGAGAAGTTAAAACCAGACAGTATGTGTGAAGGAAAAAAGATCACATATTTGGATGAAGTGATGAGGCTTGTTTTGTAATTTTTACAAAGTTAATTACTTAAGAATTTAAAGAATTTTTTTAGACTTCTTGTTAAGATAATTTAGTGGGACTAATTGAACTATTATTTTATTCATTTAAAAAAAAATGGTTATCATTAAAGATATTTAGTTTCTTCTGTTGTTTTGGAAAAATTCATCACGAAAATGGATGTGCATAGATTTTTCACCTCTAAAAATATAAAGATATAGGAAACAACAAATTGATAAGATGGAATTTATGGTTAGAAAAAATTGATATTGAGCTTGATTATAGAGCAGGTAATAACAATGTTTTTATTGATTTCTTAGTTAGGGAATTTCAAGTGCCAATCAAGATAGTGAAAATGGTAGCAAGCAAGCTCTTATTGATTTCTTAATTAGGGAATTTCAAGTGCCAATCAAGCTAGTGAAAATGGTAACAAGCAAGCAAGAATCAAGAGAGCAAGAGAATCCAGATATTTTGTGTCTTACTTGCAGAATAAAGACATGTCCAACAGAAATTCAAGAAAAAATATTTGAAAAATGGGCTTATCAATCCAATTCATATGATAACACAGAAGAATGGAGAAGCAAAGGATATTGCACCACCTACATAGATAAAAGTGATAATGGAAGGGTTTATTTGGAATTCTATAAGGCAGATATAGATGATTGGTCTTCTTTATTAAATTTTCTTAAGTTTCATAAAGAAGTCATTATTGGCTTTGATTGTAGCCTTTTGATGAACAATCGATGGAGTTCCTTGTTTGAAATATTTATTGCCAAATATGTTCCTTGCACTGATGAAAGCCTCAAAGATGCAGATTTAATCGTAGTTCTTCAGTCAGATTTGAAAACTGCTGCACAATTTAACTTATGCTTCAAGTTTGCTATTACATTGGAAAGTACCAAAGTATCTTCACTTGATCAGAAATCAATTCATGAGGAACCAAGATTCCAAATAAAATCCACTTTTTCCGGCTATCACATATCTGAAGAAATATTTCTTCAGTGCTTACAAGAGAGTCCTTTTGAAAGATGTTTCTCTTATCATATCATGGAATATAACTCAGATCTAGAAGAAGATGATCCAAATGACATGATACCTCCTACTAGTTGAGCAAAGTGAAGTAGGTGGGTCTTATATAATAATACCATGATAGTTGGCATGTGACTATCTAGTTGTGTTGTCAAAGTTATGTTTATTTTTTGTCTTCTCAAGTTGTATGGACAATGTTGAGTTTTTAACAAGGTTTCCAAATCCTTCCTAGTGTGTTATAAAAGGAATGTTCAATATCATTATTAGAAATTATGTGTATCTAGAGCCCAATGCACTAAGATATTTTCCAAATTACTGGTTTTGCAAGAAGAATTAATGTTGGAGTTTGTATCAAATATTCGGTTTCTAAGCTTCTTGAATTTTGCAAGACTTTCTTTAATATAGTAGTAATTTTTTTATCTCTCTATTTTGTATCTGTATCAATATAAATATTAAGTTCTCTAAAGTTTTTGGGTGCTATAGAAGTTCTTTGTTTTAATATGTATTTCAACTTTTATGATATGGACTACCCTTTAAGTATGTTTAGGAAATAATATTAATTTATTTAGTTTATAAGATATTGTAAATTTTTTTAAATTGAGTGGATTTAGTTATTATTTTAACTTTTCCCTATTATTTAAATTATTATTTTTCATTCTTAAATAAGGATTCCTTTAAAAATATAATTAATCATTTTTCCTTCTTAAATAAGAAGTTTTCATAGTCCAAAAATTTAAATCAAACTATGGGTTCTTGATTTGAATCCCCTAAATTAGCAATTGTCTATAATGCGACTTTTTGGAAGCCTTGCCGGTGGGTTTTTTCGGTCAAAATCCGGTAGCAATTTATTGGAACCGCGAGTTTGATAGCTAGTTTCTGCACACTCAAAGCATCCCAGGGGTTTTCCAGGGTGCCCAAAAAGTGGCATTAAAGACAACTCCCCTAAATTAAGCATTATTTTATATCAACAAATTTATTGTAAATGCCATTTACAAATATGAAAAAGCATTCTTTTTTGATAGTCCAAAAATTTAAATCGAGTTAATGTTTTTAGGTATTACTTCTTATAAATGGGTTCTTGATTTGAATCTCGTAAATTAAGCATTATTTTATATCAACAAATTTATTATAAATTTCATTTACAAATATGAAAAATGATTCTTTAAATCTTATAAATGATTTATTTAAAAAAAAAACTTAATTATTCAAATCATACAAACAAAAACTTTAAATGAATTTTTTTTTGGGATAAAATATGTTTTCCCTTTTCCTCATAATGGATAAAAACTTCAAAACAAATCAATATGTATAAGAAATAATGATTCATTTAGTTTTTTTTTAATGGTAACTATATTTTTTATAATTTTGTTAATATTTTTATAGTTTTTATAATTATTATCTGTTTTAAATAAACTAATTTTATCTATATCAATATCATACATGGGTGGAAAATAAAATTTTAAATTACTCTCATATATAATATTTTGCAAACTCACTTTAAATTTTAACTTATAAAATTTAATATATGAGATTCACTTCCTTGGATAATCTAGTTTTTGTTGTTAGAATATCCCATCCTTTATTATGTTTTTTTTGTATATTAAGAATATAACACTTTGTTGTAATATTTTTTTCAATATAATTATATTTTCTAAAAATAAATTAATTATAAAAATAATGTCATCATTTTATTTATTTGTCATTTTAATTCAATAAATAAAAAGCTTTCTATATAGCAATGTAAAACTGAGTGTATCATTAAAATTTTCTTATTTAAATTTTTCTAAGTTTTTCTAGGTGGCAAAAAGTAATACATTTTAAATCATTTCATTTTATATCTCATTCATGTTTTTATGTGCCATATTTGTGTTTCTTTTTATGACCTTTGTCTTAATGTGCATTTCCATATTGTATCACACTTTGTGTCCCTAACATGCTTTGTGTCTATATTTATAATTTCAATGAGTCCATTTGCATGCTTTTTTTTTTTTGTAAACTGAGGCGAAATTCTATTACTTCATCATAAGGTAAAATATACAAACATGAGCAGGTCATTGCCCGCCCTTAAGGGAAACCGGGACCCATCGATAGTTTTTAACCGCCATCCACAAAAAATACATGTCCAAACTATCTAACCATACAAAATATCCAACTATATGTTCCACAAGCAAACTGTTTCGTGTTTGAGACATTACCATTCAGGATTACAAAAATTCAAAAACTGAAAACGATAAAAAACCTCTTGACAGCATTGTTCATCTCCTATTTATTCGGGGTGTCCAGCTTTGGTCCGCTTTCGGTCTTGATCTCGAAGCCATTTTCCTTGAACAACTGCAGAATTTTATCCATCTTTCGATCCTGCATAATCAGAGTCATCTGGATGTTCCGTAGTTCCCTTTTAAAGGTAGGGAAACCCTGAGCTAATTCCACCATTTCAACTGCTACTTGCTCCATGGCTTTCGCAAGGAGTCGTTTCATGCCCCAGTAAGCATGCAGAGACTGTTTGTATAGTGACAACCTTCCTCTAGTATGTCCTGGATCGGGGATAAAACTCTCCCAGTCCTCCATTTCCGGATCCGAGGCTGCCTGCAGAGCCTCCTCTTCCAAATGATTAATAATTTTCCTGATATGTGGGTTAGTCTCCTGTATATAAGCATCTTCTGCTTCATTCAATTTCCTTCTCATGTCCCGCTTCCCTCTTCCTCTACCTCTACGCTCCCGCCCTACTCCATCTTCCTCATCCGTTCTGGGCTGCCTACTCCCTCTACCGCCGCCTCCACTGTTCCTTCCCCGACCCCACTGAGTCCCCCGTCCCTTCGCTGGCCGTCCTCTCCCACGCCTTCCACCCGCGTCCTCATCAATGTCTTCCGGCTCCTCCCTCTGATCTTCTGAATCCTCTGGTTCAACACTCCGACGCCTCCATTTACCGACCTTCCCTCCTGTCGCCCTTCGCGGTTCCTCATCAGCCAGATAATCCTTGAGATCAAATTCCTTGTCTGATTCATCCGTAATATCCAAATACATCCACGGTAAGAATTCCTCTGAAACACCTTTGCCTTTTACTTCCTCCTCGGGCAAACCCTTTCCTTTCTGCTCGACAGGCTTGCCCTTACTCCGTGTCCAGCGGCCTTCTCCCTGCGCCAGACTCCCATCCATACTTGACACTGTCGATGGCTGCATACTGCAGTCTCGCTTCCTCTGTATCCAGGAGATGACTATGAGTTTCACTCTACGCTCCTCGCGCTTGCATACAGAGCATAGGAAGCCCCTCATCCGCCACCCTTTCAACTTAATGCAAAATGCCCGTCTGTCACCTTCATTAACACTTGCCCCATCTGTTGAATGATGATGTGAATTGTACCCAATGTTTTTAACACATCTCCCTCGCGTCCTCGAAGACGTACCCAAAACCATCCTTGGGATGAACATCCCGCTCATTTGGTAATTACCGTCGCCGCCCTTACGGTTACTCCCATCCACGCGCTTCATAATCCCCTGTCCATCCTTAACTAACATGTCAGTTCTCCTCCCATTCATAATAAGGAAGCAATTAATGATTTTCGTGTAAAGCCATGGCCTCATCATAATCCTTTTGAAGTATATTTTGTAGTGCCTCCCACCGTGGGTCGTCCTGGTATGCAGCCCAACTCCCATCCATTACTCTGTTGGACGCTTCGCTACCCCAATTGGCTAGGAAATCCGCAGCTTGGTTGCCATTCCTAAGGACGTGATTCACCATCGTATACTCGATCTGATTAAGCAGCCCTTCGATATCTTGTATAATCGCAGCTGTTCGCCAGCTCGTCGCCACTTGGTCCCACCGTTTTCCATTCCGCAATTTGCTGAGCATATCAGTTGTAATTTTGGAATCGCCTTCAACCTCAAGATTCCGATATCCATTTCTAACTGCAATTCGGAGTCCATTATAGAGGCCCCATAGTTCCGCTTCATTATTAGTCATATCTCCGCCCCATTCCGCATACACCCACCGTGTACTCCCTGTATTATCTCTAAAAAGGCCACCCCAACCTGCACAACCAGGATTACCCTTTGATGCCCCATCAAAATTCAGTTTGATTCGCCTATCCCCTGGAAATCTGAAATGGTTTGGACTGTGTACCTGATATCTATTACCCCTTTCAAGGTTAGGGAAAAGCATTGTATAATCTATATTCAACTTTGAAATTATTCGTTGCTCCTCCTGGGGCATTTTCCAATCATTCTCATCCCATACTTCGGATAGAACCGTCTCCTTTAGCGATTTACATATTACTTCCCAAACTCGTGATTCTTGAGAAAATTTGTCTCTAAAGATCCTTCGATTGCGCTCCTTCCAGACTTCCCATATTGCAAAGCCAATCACCAAATTCCATAATCTCCTAACAACTTTACTCTGAAAATTCCCCTTGCCCCAATGAAATAAGGTATCCCTAAGACTAGTTGGGTCCCTATTCGTTTGACCAAAGAGTACTCTGATTTCTTCCCATATACTCTGAACGTAGAGGCATCGATTTAATAAATGCTCCTGGTTTTCTGCCTCTTTACAACACAAATAACATCGTGAGGGTCCATGCATACCACGTTTCTGAATATTCTCCCATGTTAAGATCCGTCCTTTGCAGACCAACCACACAAAATATGTTATTTTAGGCCACCATTTGCCCTCCCAGATCTTTTTCCAGTCCATTTGATCCTCAACCCTTTCCTCCCTCGATTTCCAGTAATATGCTTCTTTGACGGTAAACATTCCTTTCATCGTTTTACCCCATCTTAGGATATCTTTACCATCTCTGATCTTAATTTTCCTTGATTCCATTTCCTGGGTATACCGGTGTTCTGTCTCCAAGCTAATGCTATCTGCCCATTCCCTAGGCTGCTTCCACACTCGCCAGGTATCGTTTACAGCTCCTCTATGCCAATAATCTCTTACGTATATCATTCCTGCTCGTTGCCCTAACAATTGTACTTCATGAAGAGATTGGATGCCATTTAACTTATGCCGTTGCTGCCACCCTTCTTCCCAAAAACTTGCTGTATCACCCTCACGGATTTCCCAAAAAGCTAGATCCCCCACTATACCTTTATTGCTGCTTGCAAAGTTCCATATTTGTGACCCTCGGGGAGTTTCTGCTAAACGTAAGCGATCTTCGATTGTGCCTGGCATGTTATATTTTTGGGTCCAGATTCTTTTCCATAGATCAGTACCCCCCTGTACCCATCTCCACCACAATTTCGCTCCCAACACCTGATTGATAATTTCGGGATCTCGAACTCCTAAACCGCCATCCTCTTTTCGTTGGATAACCTTCTTCCATGAAACCAGGACCCATTTTCTCTGTTGTTGCGGACCTCCCCACAGGAATTTTCCAAATAGTTCCCTCATTTTAGAAAGAACACCCTTGGGCGCTGCCATAATAGACAATGAATATATGGGAATAGACAGTAAAACAGATTTTAAGAGGACAATGCGACTAGCCAAATTCAACACCCGGAACGACCAATTAGCCAAGCGTTTTCTAACCCTTTCCAACAAACTCTGCCTCTTTGCATGCTTTTATCTACAAGTGAGGTTTTGTTTACATCCGATCAAAATTGAAGTATTATTTTTGTACTTGTATTAACATTCACATGGCTTTGTTCACATCTTATCCAAAATTGCGGTGTCATTTTTATCATTGTATCAACATTCTCATCTCATATTACATCCTTATGTCATGATTTGCATCTTGAGACTCAAATTGTGTAAGTTTTACATCCATGCACCTCAATTTGTGTCTTAGTTTGAGTTATTATGTCCCCCTTTTCATAATAGTTTATTCCCTTGCATCCTTATTGTGTCATTTTATGTGTCCTTGCATGTTATTTTACATCCAAAGCACCTGATTAATAACTTATCATGATTAACTAAAATAATAATAATAATAGTTGTTAATTAATTATTATTCAAATTTATTGTTAATTATATTAGAAAATTTTATTTAATTGTAATTATTTATTTTCACTTATACATCTTTTTTTATATCAAACATATAAGGTTAATGAAATAGATAGATCTATTTTTAGTTGAGATGTGTCTAATCTAGGCAATATCATTCAACCAATTTCATGACATAAGAAAAAATTCACATATAGATACACTTTGATGAAATTTTAGTTCAAATGAATACATACAGAGTAACTTTTGTTCTTGCAATAAATATCCCATCCCTATCCCAAGGTATGTCAACTATCTAGAAATATAATTAAAGTAATCTTAGTGATAACGATGAGAGAAATGTTATTGTAGAAATAAGGGTTTCAACCCTCGCACCCCTCAAGGTGTTTCCACTACATTTTTTCTAGTAATAGCTCAAATGCGAACATTCGAAGTTTCTTTAGCCTCTATTGTCAAATTTCCTCTAGACTCTTTAAATTTACAAATATTTGGGTTGTCCCATCCATATCTCTCTTCATGCCTACAAAAATGATATCGTCCTCTATGCTTGCTACCTCTATACTTTGATACCCCTTAGTCAATGCTAACACCTCAAATCCTTTGGGTTTCCAACCCATAAATTTAGTCTTACACATTATTCAAGAACACCCTATCAATGGGAAAACTTGTTGGCTTTTTATATCATCCCTCCCTATGTTAACTTGTTGGTTTTTTACATGAATGGGGAATCTTGTTGGTTTGTTATATCATCCTCTATGGTTGCTACCTCTAGAATTTGGTACCCTTAGTCAAAGCTATCACCTTAACTCCTTTGGGTTTCCAAACCATAGCTTTAGTCTTACACATCATTCAAGGCACCCTATTAATGGGGAAACTTGTTGGTTTGTTATATCATCACTCCCCTTCATAAATTGTCCAATTGATCAAAGAATTTTTAATTCCCTCCACAACAATATATTAAGATGCAAAAATCTAGATGGATTTCTTTCATCATCATTAACTAATTTGTACATTCAATGGGATTTTTACCAAAGTTAGTAGATTCTCATAACTAGATATTGATAACTTGGAAATCAAAAATTCAAAAGCAGGCACGCCTTACCCATGTACCATAGGGTTATTGTAGTGAAATTTAACTTGGTGAAACATTTGGACGTCATCAATGGCACTAGACCATGGCTTTAGGGATATTTTGGCTTGTGTATGAAACTCTAATCCCTAATATTTGGTCCCCTCTATGATTTTTCTCTCTCCATAGCTTTATTATGAGTAAGACATCCCAACCTACCTCTCCAATGTTGGGGTTTTGATTCTTTGATAGTAATTGGAAATTAACTTGAAAATTCCATTTCAAGAGTGAAGAAATTTAGCAAAGATATACTGCCACATATGCCTAATTTTTTGTGTGGAAATTGAATCCTCCATTGAATTCCCATCAAAGATCAAACTAGGAAAATATTACACTTTGTTTGATTCTTTGGACCATAAATAATTGACTCTTGTTGAAACCATATTCTAGTAATATGAATGTCAACACGTATTTCCCCGAGGTTGAAACCCTAAACAAGATAAAAACTATAGAAAATCCCAACCTGATAGATGGGGACATCAAAATAACATTATTTAATTATAAAAATTCCCTAGTAGAGACCTCCCCATCATATCTAAATGGAGCATTATTATGGATGGAGAGCTACAAATCATACCCATATATATTAAAAAAGCAACACCAATATTCCCCATGGAAGGTAATTGAAGGAGAAGAAATCACCCTCATTACTAAGAAAATTTCTACAAATTAATAAGACTCTAACGTCCCTCAAGGATAATTTAGAAAAAAATGATCTTAGATGATCTATACCATATGGAAAAATGAACCCTACAACAAACTCCTTACTTAGCATGAGCATAACATTTCCATCCCACCCTAAGCACTTTTAAAGCCCCATACATAGAAAATATAGGAAAATGTTGCATATTTAGAGTTTCATTATATCCCTCACCCCCCTAAGGAAGACAATCAAGCCCTTGAGGAATCCCCACTCAGTAACATATGCAAGGATGCAATAGACATCTAGATGGATTTCCAAGAATGGTTCACACCCTTCCATGAAAAATGGAAGAATGGATGAAAATAACAAAGAAAAAACACACAAATATTTATAACTAATGCCAATTTATATGACTCGACAATGGAATAGGAAACTTAATTAATATTTTTACCTTTACAAGTTACTTTGTAATCGATTTGTATGGATCTATACAAGTTCCTTAAATAATTCAAGAATTCTAAAATAAAAATAAAAAAACATTCACTTTAACATCCCACACTCTCTTTTGAGGAAGGTGAAGAACCCAATCAAAAGTAACTACATTAATTATTTGCACTCTATTATGTTTTATTACTAACTATATGAAAAATCCACAACATTCAAATCATACAATTATTTTTTTATGTTTAGAAAAAAAAAGTATAATCACAAGTTTCACGATCCATTGTTAGAATATCATCACAAGCATTTCCCTCATCAATGTGTAAGAGTGAAATAAAAGAACTATTTAATTAATTAAAGTATTCTCAACCTTGTAACATGATGCAATTAAAAATTCAAGATTTTAAGGAGGGAAATGCCTCTAACATTGGCATGATTTTCCTTGAGTTAACTAATTGTTCGCTATTTTCTTGGATCAGTGCCCTATGCTTTATTGCAACCTCATTTTGTGGCTTCTTTGTCTTGTCTAGAGGCTACCCTAAAATCCTTCATTTGAATACCAATACCGGACTATAAAGAACTCAGGCCCAGTTGATTTCTTTCCTTGCTTCTAAGATAGGCATTATACAAAATTCTAGCATAATGATATGGAATGTCCACATCTTTTCTATGCCTTTATTCTACAAGGGAAATTAGTCATGGGTCATCCAATTCCATATATTCTGGTAGGCCTTCTACTTAAGCTTCTTCCGAAGGGGAACTAATCATTTCCTGTGGTGTTGGATTTTATTAGTGCTCTTCAAAAGACTTTTGTGCGGGCTCTACAGGATTCAATAGAGGGTTATGGGGTTTTTTCTACTGTTGACTCTATGCTTCATTGGAAGTTTCCTATCTTTGGAGACTCCTTCGTAAAGGAGAGAGACTCAAACCTATTTCCAAATTTGGGGATCTGGTCAAGATTTGAGGTACTTTGAGGAATCATTTTTTTTCTTCTTTGGGCAACTTTTCTCTAATAATATTGCTCTTTTTAAGAAGGGTGTGCTTCAAATGATTCCTTGGTATTCATTGAACAATCCCTAATAATATTACCTTATTGATGACAATGTCTGCATCTAAAAGGGACATGTTCATAATCTAAAGATGACTTCCAAACATTATTCTGACAATAAATATCTAGGGAGGTTGGAAGAGGCTAGGAAATATTCATGTAAACATAGATCTTGTAACACCCTCCTCCCACATCTACCCAAGTAACTGGCCAATCGAGATAAACATGTGATGAGAGGCTACTGTGATTGGATTCAACCTCCTATGTGACCTTAATGAAATGGAATCAACAGAGACACAACATACATAACTTCTGCCTCATCTACAGGACCCTTGAGAACCATTCCATTACTTCAGGCAGCTTGCCCTTGGGTCCCACTGAAGTTTTTGATCACTTTACCTTTGGACGCTCTCATGATATGGGCATTCCAGCATCCAGGGACCTTGGACGCTCTCACAGGCCTGCAAGCCAGCATTCAAGGACCATTTTGTCTAGGTCTGTGCCAGCGTCCCCAAGATTTGAGCCACTTTTTTAGGCCCGGAGCCCAAGCCACTTCCCATAATGGAATGACATATTCAAAGCAATAAAATAACAGGGAAACAATGATGCAAAATCAAATAGTTGAACAAGCCCTTAACCAAACCCTTACTAGTCATGACAGACATTTTGCCAAACATATCACAAACATGTAATCCACAGGTGTAAACAAAATTTTTAAGAATAGGGATCTCGTACTTATTTGAGAATATCTAAGAGCCATTGTTACCTCATTTCATTTGTTTCATTAACATATATTAGGTTATAGATGCATTTTCCATTCATTTACAAGTAAAAACACGATGAGAGCCATAAATAGATGTTGTCATAAAACATATACATAACCATCATAGTAACAATAGAAATACCATAAATACATCATCCATAGAATCCACATATAAACTAGTACATTTACACATGAAAACCAAAGGGATGAATTTCTCATTAATGAATGTAGAAACCAACTGGGGATGGGACTAACACTTTCCACCTGACCATAGATTAGTTGAACCAAATCTCTCTTCAGCCAATCACCCATGTTCCATTTTCCAAACATGAATGTGGGAATCATAACCAACTGAAAAGAACCAAACAAACATGGATGATACCAGAGTTCTCCACCTAGATCGTGAGGAATTTGAGTGCCTCCTAGACTCTCGGGATTTATCATAATCCACAGTTTGCTCCAGGGACCACTAGGCCCTACACCGAGACCCACTCTCCAGGATTTACCGTACATCCCATCCCGAGACTACTAGGCCCAATGGAGAGTAATCCACCTCGTGTCTTTACTGTATATTCTGCCATTCATTAGCAAGGATTCCTAGGCTAGTGGCTTTACCATGATCCACAGTCTGGTTCAAGGACCACTACGCCATGTGTTTGTCATTTCGAAGATCCACCCCACTGAAATTCGAATCCATATGGCAATCCATCTCAACTGATGTATGAGAACCCATCTCATCAAGGCTATCAGGGAATGACAAGATTAGGTTGAAAACACTGTCACACCTAGCAAAACGCTATACAACAAAAAAGGTCATAGGTGAGGGTCATGCCTGTGACGAACCTTTAAGGTTCATCAACAATGTTGCATATGGTGACCGTCCTTAAAAAATCATCATTGTAAGTGCATATAGTGACAATCCTTTAAGGTTTGTCACCAAAGTCATTTTCAATGGCACTTTTGGTGAGGGTTGTTAAAGGCCCATCACTAATTCTCTCTTTGGTGACACTTCTAGTGACGATCTTTTATTGGCCCTCACCAATGCTCTTTTTGGTTACTTTTGGTGATGGTCAAAAAATTTTCGTCATCATTGATCATTCCAATGAGTTTTTGATGATGTTATGTGATTATTGCTATATTTTTTTCAAAAGATAACTATTTATGACCATTGTTATGGAGCCTTTTTCATTGTGTGTCCAAATCCATAGTGGTTAGAGTCAATCAATTTGTTAAGAAGTAATTAGTGTGTTTGGTTTCCCTCAAGTACTGAGAATATAATTTTCTTATGAATCAACAAATGATTCATATCTATTAGGTTTATTATCTAGCAAATTCTTTTTAAATGAAGTTCCATTAGTGTGTGTAGGAACCACATTATTTAATACATAATCATTCTCAACCAATTCTATTAATGTGAGAGACCTAGCAATCCTCAAGACTCCTATGGAACATCTTGACATGCTTTGGCACACACTAACATTCCTTAGTACCTCACATGTCTTGAAACGTATTTGTTTTAACAACCCCACCCCACATTTACCTACTCTTACAAGCTCTCCAGGGTAAACATGAGCTGAGAATTACTATGACATGACCTGACAATCAAGTTCCAATGGTCTACTAACCGAAAACTTACAACAACCTCATGGGGATACCTGATCACCCAGATGTCAGGCAACAACCCCTAGCGATCTTCCTCTAAGATGGAACTTTATTTTTGCCTGACTTCATAGTCCAACTACATGCATGCAGGACATAAGGCTCTAGTTGCACACATAAGCCTTCCTCCATGTAGTTACAGTCAATGTTTCTTAGTTAAGAGATTGTTGCTAGAAGCCCTATTCTAAATTTTCAGGGCTAGCTACAAACCAACTACCTAGAACAACCCATAACTGTCCATAATCCAACCTATGATGATAATAAGTCTACATAATAAATACTAAGGCTAAGATCTTGCCCAAACTTTTCAAACACATGATAAACATTTCGTCAAACACATGGTAAACATAGTAACTATAGGTCATGAATGCAGATCTATTCGTTGTTTCTTTAGCTTCATCAGATAATCATCAAGAAGGATCAATGCCCTCTCAAGCTAGCTTCATCAAACACTAGTTATCCCATGCATTCACATAACATTCAATAATTTATTGAGCCATAAGAAAGATCCATAACAAGAGAACATTATACAACAAGAATATTCCATGCTTATAACCAACATTTAACCAAAATGAATTCAAGACAAACTAGTCATAAAATCAACACAATAAACAATACATGTACTCATTGATCTCAATGAGAAATAACACATAATAACATATTCATAAAGTCTACCAAGTCAAGGACTTCAACGTACAACCCAACCATAGATTGGGTTGAACCAAATATTATTTTAGCCAATCGTCCCGATGTCATATTCCAAACATGAATGTGGGATCATCACATGGGAAAAACAGACAAAAAACCAACCAGGGAATCAAGAGGCTAAACCTCCTCTACCCTCAACCATAGTGATTTCACCTAAACCGGCCTAGAAATCACTAACACCAAAACAAGGTTGGATTCCTCTGACTTTCTTCACCAAACCAAGATGAATTTTCCTATCTCCACTCATATGCCAAAATTTCTAGGAGAAACACCATCTCCACCCTTGACCCTTGGGAATTTTCCTGGTACCACCTCAACTAGGATCCAAAATATACCAGTCATCTAAAGCTTAACCAAAACAGGGAACTCACTAGATCATATGTATCCAGGAAATGGCAAGGCAAGGTTGAAAACACTTTCAATCTAGGCAAATCTCATGCCAATGATAACAAAGTAACTAAATAAACAAATCCATGTACCATGCATTCAAATCGCAACAAGGAAATCACACATGCAACCTGTTACCTGCAATGTTCTCCTTCTATAACTACTTTTCCAACCTTCTTCTTTGTTTCCCATGAATTCCTTTGCTTGATTTCTTGCTTTCTTACTTTTTTCCAGGTGCTTTCTCTCTCGAAGTCCAAGTGAGATTGCCTCAATATCCAAGAGAATGCTCAAATGCTCCTCGTGTAACCAAGAATGATTCAAAGTAACTAAGAGTAGCTAAGAGAAGCATAGAATGTTCTCTCTCTCCTTTTGTTTCCTTTTCCTTAATTTTCCTTTGCATGCATATTCTTGTCTCTTCATCTTCATTTTCTCCTATTTTCCTTTATTTCTTTAATTAATTGTCATTTATTGTCTTTTTCTTTTGCCAATGTCAATACCTATATCCACATCCAATAATAAGCCACAAGTGATACCCATTATAATGTTTTCCCCTCCATTCAGCTTGGAATACGTGTCTCATGACCTTGGTTTAATTATTTACAGGGAAAATAAACCTTGGGTTGCTACATTTGTACCTAGAACATCTTTCCATGACCAAGGTTCCCAAGCACACATTGGCATGCCCTAGCAAAACATAGCACTCCCTTAGCATGTGGTTACATGCCCTGGAACACCTTGGCAAGCATTGACATACATTAGCACTTTGCATGAATTGACACATGGTATGTATTGGAACCTATTGTAAGTGTGCCTTGCATGCCCCTTTTGAAGAAGGTAAAGTTGTCACTAATTAACCCTCTTATGTGTTCATTTCTTTGCATTGTAGCTTACTTCTCTCATTTTTTCCTTAACACTCCTTGACACATGTTGGCACACCCTAGAACCCTACACATCTTAGCATGCCTTAGAACCTAGCATTTCTTGGCATGCCTTGGCACTATTTGGCACATGTTAGCATACCCTTAAACTCCATAACAGACTTTGGCACTTATTGACATGCCCTGGTATTCCCTAGCATGCCTTACCACTACCTATCATACCCTATCGCTCCCTCCTTGACACACCTAGCACTCATTGGCAGTCCCTTGCACACCCTTATATTCATTCATTTCCATGCATTTTAACCTAGTGCTTCCTTGTGTTTCCCTAGTACTCCCTAATACTCCTTGGTGTGCATTGGCCCTCTCTGGCACTCTTCGACATGCCTTGCCACTCCATAGAATGTCTAACACTCCTTGACACACATTGGCAATTGCAAAGTCTTAGCATGTCTAGCATGCATTGATATTCCTTGGTATGTTTTGGCATGGTTTAAGATTAAAGTTACTTGAGATCAATTATTGGAAAATAGGAGAGAAGTAACAAAGGAAGATTTGGCACTTAGAATGCACTAACACTTGGAATATGATATGTTTTGGTACCTACATTACTACAAAAAAGGCCTTTAGGGGTGGTTTGGCTTGTGGCAGTCTTCCAAAACCACCTCTAAAAGTGTTTTTATGGATTTAGGGGTGGCTTTTGAAAACCCCCCAGAAAGTCATGAACTTTTGAACTTTTTTGGGAGGTTTTCTAACAACCACCTCTAAAAGTGTTTTCTCGTGAATTTTGGAGTGAGTTTTTAAGTTATTGCTCCTAAATATATTTTTCATGGTGGTCTTTTGAAACCCACCTTAGAAAGTCATGAAAATTGAGCTTTAGGGGGTGGAGGGGGGTGGGTGTTGGGTTTCTAACATCTTCCTCTAAAAGTTTTTTCTCATGACTTTTTTTTGCCCAGAGGGGTAGGGCTTAAATGAATTCCCCTAAATATATTTTTCATGGTGGTTTTTAACCCCCCCCCCGAAAGTGATGAAAAATAAACTTTTTTGTGGCAGAGGGTTTCTAACAACCGCCTTTAAAAGTGTTTTCTCATGACTTGTGTTCGGGGGGGGCAAGGTGGGGGGGCAGTTAAATTACTGCTCCAAATTACATTTTTCATGGCGGTTTTTTGACAAGCCCCTAAAATTCATGAGAAATAAACTTTTGAAGGAAGTTTTTGAAACCCTCCCCCCCCCAACAAAAAAAAAAGTCATGAGAATTGAACATTTGGAGGTGGTCATTTAAAAACTGCCTCTAAAAGTTCAATTCTCATGACTTTCTTTTTTTTTGTTGGGAGGGGGAGGGTGTCGAAACCACATCCAAAATTTCAATTCTTGTGAATTTTAAGGGGGAATATTTGATAAAACCCCTTAAAAATCATGACAATGTAAATTTTGGAGGTAGTTTTGGACAAAAATCCACCCAGCCCCCCCCCCCCCCCTGACCAACAAAACAAAAAAAAATAGTCATAAGAATTGAACTTTGGAGGTGGTTGTTAATTGATTGCCTCCAAATGTTCAATTCTCATAAATTTTTGGGGATTGGGATCTTTTGGTGTATTGAAAGGGGTAAGGGGACATAAGGGTAACATGAATGGGTAAATGTGAGAGGTTTGAGCATGTTTTACTTAGATCTATAATCCTCGCATTAAAGAATGAGAAGGGGCCTTAGGACCTCATGGCATAGGGGCTATGGAGCTTAGAGGGAAGGAAATGAGAGTAATTGATAGGGGAACTCCCAATAGTTGTGTTAAGGGGATTAGGAGCCCCATTATCACAACCCATACCAACTAAATTCCTCCCGTTAACCCACAAGCCATAATCCCTTAACCCCTACACTCATAATTCATAACCCATTAACTCCTTGATCCCTTAAACCCTAAGCAACTAACCCCTAAATTAGAATCCTTGAACAACCCTTAAAAGTCACGACAATGTAACTTTTGGAGGAAATTTTGGACAACCCTTCCCCCCGCCCCCGCAACAAAAGTTACGAGAATTAAACTTTTAGAGGTGATTGTTAAATGATTGCCTCCAAATATTCAATTCTCATGACTTTTTGGAGAAGGAGATATTTTGTTGTATTTAAAGGGGAAAAGGGAAATAAGGCTAGCATGGATGGGTAGAAGTGAGAGGTTCAAGCATGATTTACTGAGATCTATAATTGTAGCATTAGAGAATCATAAGGGACCTTAGGACCTAAGGAAATAGGGTCTAGGGGGGCTAGAGGGAAGACAACAAGAGGAATTGATAATAGAACCCCCAATATTATGATAAGGGGCCCCATTATCAAAACCCATAAGCCCTTAAAATATAGCTAAATTCCCTATCTTCTTAACCCCATAGCCATAATCCCTTAACCCATACAGTCATAACTCATAACCCATTAAGCCCTTGATCCCTTAAACCCTAAGCCAATAACCCCTTAACCCCTAACCCCTAACTTAGAATCCTTGAAACCCCTAAGACCTCACCCCTTATCCTCATAAAACCTGACACTTAACCTTTAATCCCTATCCCCTAAACCCCTAACCCCTTAACTAGTTGACACCTAAATCCCATAACCCTTAAGCACTTAGCCCCTAAATCTTGTGACCCATAAGCCTTTTGTACTTAAACTTTAACCCCAGAAGCCCTTAACCACTAAATCGTTAACCTCTAACCCATAAACCCTGAAACCTCAATCCCTTGGCCCTCAATACCCTCATACCTTACCGTTTACCCTTAACCCCTGACTCTTAAACCCATAAACCCCATTAACACCTAGAACCCCTAAACCTTCCTCCCAAACTATATGTGGTCCAACACTAATATTCTTGGTCATATTAGGTTTTTGTTCACTAAACCATCAAAATAAAATCTCCAAGCACTACTAGGGTCTAAGGAAAAGAGCCATAAGGTCCTCAAATATGATCTACATTTATGGACAGTCACATTTCCCCCAAATATCCTCGACATATTTTCTTTCAAAGGGAAATAGTATGGTCCTATAATGTCCACAAATGCATCTAAGCTCACAGGAATAAAGTAAGGATCATCTCCATGCATGACCTAAATGTAATTCATGTCCACTCAAAAGAGAAAAGAGGATATAAGGATGACCATTTAGCTATCATCGTCCTTTAACACTGGTCCATTATCAAACCAAATGTATGGGTAACAGTCCCATACAATTCTACAATATTTCTAAAAGGTTTTGTCCACAACATGCTCAAAACAACATTCAAATTCCCTTGGTTTTCTCTAAGTGATCTATTTGAAACTGACACAAGCATTCCTCAACTACATGAATGGTGCAATCTTCAAGTTATCCATATCTAGGTTCATCCTATTTTGACCCCCTTTTTTGTGCCTTCAATACAAAGTTGACCATGGTCATTTTCTAATTGGATCTCCATTTTTCATCTAGTGAGAATGCCACCTCATTCTTTAAGAATGGCTTGCTTCTAAACAAAATTACACTAATACTCTAAACATATGTGGGGCTAGAAGATACATTAAGAGAAGAAAACATAGGTAAAACACAACCTTATTTGTCAAACATAGGTCAAACATATAAAAAATTTAAAATAGTATACACATGTAATTCTTACATTGTTGGATGGTTTTGGATTAACTCCACCATTTTATTTCCCCATATCCATGGTAGTTTTTCATTCCATTAATTATTCAACAATTTCTTTCAATTTTCCAAGTTCCTTGTCTTTTACTCTAAATTTATCTTTTGTATCATGCAGTTGAAGTTGATTGGAGAACTCTCAATAGTTGTGATAAGGGGATCAAGGGCTCCCTTATCACAATCCATAAACCCTAATGCATTTAACCCCTTAGCCAAGGGGGTCCAAGGGTGTAGTTGTAGGGGCATTAAGACAAAATTTAGGGGTTCATAACAATAGGAGAAGTTGAATGGTGTCACCAAAAAGGTGGAAGGGGTATCTTGTTGTGTATTGAATGGGGCAAGAGGAAGTCCAAGAATGGTTTAGTATGATTTATAATCCTAGCATTAGAGAATGAGAAGGTGACTTAAGACCTAATGACATATGGCCTAAGTGGCCCAGAGGGAAGAAAACTAGATGAATTGAGAGGGAAGCCCCCAATAGTTGTGATAAGGGGATTAAGAGTCCCATTATCACAAACCATATTCCCTTAACCCATAACCACTAAATTCCCTATTCCCCTTAAACTCCAAGTCGCAATCCCTTAACCTACACAGTCATAACTCATAGCCCATTAAATTTTAAGCCAGTAACCCCTGACCTAAAATACATGAATACCCTAAGCCCTAACCCCTGACTTAAAATCCATGAACCCCCTATTCCCTAACCCCTTATCCTCTTAACTTGTGATCCTTAACCCCTAATCCCCACTAGTGCATATGGGTGGAAAATCCAATGTCATACTTTGATAGGTCAGTCATACTGTTGGATTTTACTTCCAAATATTTTTTGTATTTAAAAAAAAAAACCCGACATTTGTCAGATATCTGACAAACACAATTATCTCGGATATCCGACGATATGTTAGTCAAATATTTGACGATAATTTTTTTGGTTAGATATGCGATGAAAAATGAATGTTCATCAAATATTTGACATTTGACTAAGTCAATTATCTATCTATTAGAATATTGACTATTGACAAAGTCAATATTTTTCAAGTTGGACAACATCTCTCTAGTCAACATCCATCGAATGTTCATCAGAATGGCTATTTTTTTCATAATACAAAAATATTTGATTTTTCTATTTGCATTACAAATAGTTAAACACTATTGAGGTTTATTTTTTAAGATATTCACCATTGAAAGTTTGGTAAGGAAAAATGTCACATAAAATTCCTCCAAGAAGACAAGGAGATTTGAGATCTACATTGGAGGCTTTGGGTGATTCACTTCCCTTGTTTCATCCACATTTATCATCCTTAAGCCTTCACAAAATTCACAATTACTCCAAAGAGAATTTCAATCTCCAAAGTTTGAACATGCCAAAAGTTGATTTATTTCGAACCCCTTTTTAACAATCGAACATCATGAATTATTGAGTGTACCCATCATGCTTCTTATGGGATGGGACCTAGGTATGAACACCTTGAAAAACATAAAGGAAACCTATGTACTAAGGCTAAGTTGGACCAACATATAACACAACAATTTTCTTCTCAATTTGGCAATGATAGAACAAAAATTAAATTTTTCCCACTACTGACATGTGTCCTTCCATTTCCAGCTAACAAACAAAAAATCCTCACATGATATCTAAAGAATAGGAAGCGAAGGAGTTGCACTCATACATGCATTGAGCATAGAAAAAACCGAGAAATCAACTAAGAGTGTTCATACGAATCCAAGGCACTTTGAGGCATTCAAGAGCACTCTCCTTAACATTGTACTAGTGTTCATCCATTTGTATAACTATAACATTAGGCTATATTGTGTATGTAGTGCATATAGAAATTATGGCTAAAACGTTTCTCAGGATCCCTGAAGCTACAAATGATTAGGTCCAAGACATTAACATTTATTTCATGCTTGTTATGGTGTATAACATACCCCGGCATATTATAGTTGACCCATACATAGAAGCTAAGGTCAGTCTGTGATTAAAAATAATGTTGATTGGGGTTAAGGTTTTCTATAATTAAGAAACTTGGTCAAAACATAGAGGTGGATTTCCACATTGGTGAAACAACTTTCCTTTCATCACGAACTTGCACCACCCTTACAATGCATATACACATCCTAATGGAGTACGTATGACTGCCAATAAACCATCAAAACCTATATTACAACCCTTGAAATTTGATTGGTCTAAGTCTTAAGAAAACCATAATGCAATAATCCCAACTTCCAAGGATAGGATGATAATTATGATGATAAAGATGATGGTGGTTACAATGACAATGATGATGATGATGATGATGATAACAATGATTATGATGATGATGGTAATGACCTTGCCTAATCTTCCCAATTTTTAAATGTCATCATTGTCATAATCATAATCATTATATTTAGCATCCTCATCCAAGTCATCATCATATGATGATCGTTATCATCATTGTCATTGAATTTTTAGGATTTTCCATCACAAATTGTAATTTGGATGTCATAGGACATGTTACCCCACTTTCTATATGGGTTTTTAGAGGATATTTTTAAATTTTGATTGTCATCTCAACCCTTGTGATTCTTGTCACATCGATCTTTTTCCAATTGAGATATATGGATCTATATGTAATTCATGGATGTATCACTGGTTTGATGATAACTTTCCTTGTCCATCTAGGACACTAGGTGTAGGAAGAGGTTGCTTTAGCTACCACATTTAACTTGATATGTATGATCCATGTGTATAGGATATCTCCAATGTGTATTATTTTTACTGTGATCACTTAAGCATTCTATTCTAACTCTTGATTCTTTGGCTATAAGTTCTAAGCTTTGTTGTTCCACGTTGTTACTTGTAAGTGACTCTTCATTAATGACATAACATATGTTGAGTCTCAAAATTGTCTTCCATTTTCATCCATATTTCCATCATTTCATGTCCATTTAGCCTTCATCTCATGACTATCTAGCCCTAAAACCTTACATCAAGTAATCATATTCACAAACATATGGGTTAGAATCCTTATTTCCCAAAGTTATTTATTTTATGCATTATAACTGAATTAATGATTAAAAAATAGGAAATTAACATAGTTTCATATACCTATATATGTGTTATGAGTTTTGTGACATATGTAGGCTTATTTGGAGGTTCTAGAAGGATCTTACTTGGCCTCCCAAGCGCAAATTCGAATTTAAACTCAAGAGATGGACCACATTCCAAGGAGAAAGATCACGAAGATCTTGATGTGTCATGGGATTTGTATATAGTATTTAGGGATAAGTTGAGACAAGTATGGATCTAGTAGATATTTAAGGCATTTACATTTATTGAGAATATATCCCTAATTAATGTATAAATAAGAGGAGAATCCTTCAAAGGAAGCCAACAGTTGTCAATTATTCATTAGCATTAGATTAATGATTGTTCATTCAACATGAATAATATCATTTTCTTGCAATTATGAGTTATGAATGTTGCTTGATTCTTAAGGAGTGATAGCTATTCATGTGTGCTCATTGAGGAATGGATGGATCCCCATCAACCAAAATTCACATACATCTATAACATAGTTTAATTTCTATTATTTCCTTTCATGTAGGTGTGATTTACTTTCTACAAGTGTGTTTTGTTATGTGAAGATTGATTTCCTTTCATTAGCTAGTTTTTATGTGAGAAGGAAAATTAGGACTATTGAACAAGAGGCTCTTCTCCATGAGCTAAGATCTGAAATGGAAACAATATTTACTTGCTTTCATTTATATGCTTTCTTTCCTGCTTCTTAGATGAAATGGTAATGTTGTTGGAGTAGAACTGTAAGGAAGGAAAACTAGGACCTCGTAACTTAGGAGTCTCTTCTCTTGCTTTCTACACATTAAAACTGTTGCTCTTTAGTTTCTCTTCTTGAGGATGGTACTGTGGGGAAGGACAACCACGACCTCCTAAGTTAGGAGACTCTTCCTCCGCTTACTACATCTTGAATCAGATACTTTTTAGTTTTTTAAAACTTAGAACTTATTTGTAATATGCATTTCCATTCTAAACAAACTTTCTACGATAGTTTCATCTGAGGTCCCATATATTTTGGTTTTATTCTAATTTTACGAAACCCCCGGGTTGAAAAATTAAATGACAGGGACTTAGCATACAATTAAATCACCCTACAACATAGTGCCATCCTTAATTCAAGGAGATCATAATGATATACTTGTTTTTTTTGTGTGGATAGGCTGGGCCTAAACTAGGGCTAGCCCTTTTATTGGATAGAAGAATACTAATCTACCCACAATAGGATGTTATTCACCATGATTTTGTGACGCTTAGTCAAGCTTGGATGTCGCTTGGGATAGTTAATTCCCCCAAATTGGCTTCCATCCTCAACCCCTCCCCATGAGGTTTGAATTTGTGACCTAGGGGGACTAAACCCCATGCAAACCAAGTAGTCTACACCTTATGGGTCATAATGTGTACTTATTAAAAGAGAAGTAACCAAATACCCAACAATATTAGCAATAACAAATTTAAAAATTCCCTTAATTTATTTTAAAATTATTATTATATATAATCATTGAACAATATTCATTGACTATTAACTACTTATACAATTTGATTTTAGAAATTCATTAATAATTATGATTAAATTGATCTATTTTAAGCTTTTATGTTATTAAATATATAAATAGATTCAAAACTTATAAAAAAAAAAAATCAAAATATTAAGTATATATAAATTTAACAACTCAACTTTTCATTTTTAATAAAATAACATATTCTTTTTTCATTATAGATGTATTCAATGTACACAACAAATTGAGAGTAAGTTAAGAAGAGAAGAAGTAGACATAAGATGTAGATTTTAATTAGAGTTAAGGGGCTTAAATTTGAGGGGTATAGGGTGTAAGGGGTCAATAGTCCATATTTTAATGGCTTAAGGGTTAATATGACTAGACTAGGGATCAATGGTTAATGCGTTTGGGGTTAATAGGTTAGTGTTAAAGGTAGGTTTAGGTGGTTTAGGACATAGGGGATTTAGAGCCTTCTTAAGATGATGAAACCATAGCATGGAAAGAGATAATATTTCAAGCATAATACTATTGTATGGATTTTCCATTTGAAAGAATAATTTTATTGAATTTATCAACTACTAGGATTCACTCAAGGTTTACATCCATTTGAGTTTCAACATAAGTAAGATGAGTCATCCTAATAAACAATTTATCTTCCTCGATATTTTCCATGTCATTGGTAATGTGTATGCTAGTGTACATACTTCCTTTTAACTTTTGCATTAAACGATGAAGTGGAAGAGAGTTATGCCTTTAGGAGATGAATCCCTTATCAATGATAATGAAGTTTTGTATTGAACTCAAGTTTAATACAAACATTCAATGTTTAGACAATGAAAAATATCTTAGATTATGAACCAAGATATCCTTTCAAGTTTACTTCCATTTATGCCATTTTGTTTGAAATTATAACTTATTGAATCTTAATGAAAATTTTCCACCACATGGTATTTTCTTATTAAATACAAGTAATAAATTAGATTTCCCATTTTTAAGGATTGCCAAGTTTACCCAATTATAGGTGGCACACATCAAACTTGTGCCTAATAAGTATGGTTTGTTATCTATGATAGCTCCCCTTTTCTAGATATTGGATTATGATGATTCCATGTGCATAACTTTCTTTATCTAGGCTTTAGATATGTAACTTTATTATGGTAAGACTAGCATACCTAGGTAGACCTCTTATGTTCCCTTGGTTTTGTATGACAATTGCAAATGATAATAACTAGAATAACCATGAGGAAATACTATAAACGAGTAGTATACAAATTTAAGGCACTCATAACCCTCATCTTATCCACAGTACTATTGAGAAATGGCAACAAGAAAATCCAATTTAAATTTGTCCTTGAATTTAAATTGTGAATTAAAATCGAATTCTATAATCATAACAGCTTGTACATAGTTAATTAAGTTTAATTTACTTAATTATCCTAAGAATTTCGAGTTGGAAGTCTTTCTGAAGTCATGTATATGTTCTCCCTAAGTTTTAGGGGTCTAGTATGAGTTTAATTGTGATTTGTAATTAGATAATTCCGTTTACTGAGTTATGTTCAGTTAAATTAGTTTACTGAGTTACTTTTAACTAAATATTCTCTCATGAGAAAGTCATGCATGTCAGTTCAAAGAAATACCCAGTTGAGACTAGAGTGCAGGGACAACAAACTATTAGTTGTATGATTTACTGAGTTGTAAATACCATGCATGCAATCAGAAAAGAACCTATGTTTGGATTTCATAGTTTTTGAAGCATGAATTCCCTTTAAATATGGGCTATTTATCCTCGGAATTACGCAAGGAAATAGAGGCTTTGAGGGCAGCAAAATTGGCTAAGTGTTGGGCAAGGGTTTTCTTGTGAGCTAAAAGAGTTGAGCATACTTGTGTGGAATTTTTCTAGTGAGAACAAGCTTTGTATCTTCACTTATATTTCTAATATATGTAATACAAATAGTGGAGTTTTGAGCAGTTTCTTTCTCCATATACATCTTATGCTATGTGCCATTGATTTATCTTCTTCTTGTTCATATTGTTTTCATCGATCTATTGGCTTCCGCTAGTTGAAAGTAGAATTAGATTCTTGTCTTGAGCTTTAGTACATTGCACGAGCTTATGAATCTATAGGATTTTCTACATGGTATCGGGGCTGAATTCAATATACTAGAGGAGATTTCAAAGTTTTGAGTTTTGGATTTCAAGTGAAATTCGAATTTGCAATACATACCTCAAGATTAGTGGATTGTGTTCTACAGTTTGCGGCTTGAGTATGCCTTGGAAGGAAGATCGAATTTTATATCCTGGAGGGACAAAATGGAGATTGTGCTAGAGGATAATGGCTTGAAGGAATTTGTTGATCAAGAAATTCCTAAGCTAGTAGCATTAGATGCACAAAATTTGGTCAAATGGAAGAAGTGTGTGGCGAAGCCGAGGCGGATAATCCTTGAGGGAGTTCGAGACCACATTGTCTCGAGTCTCCATGGCAAGGAAAATTGATATGCTATTTGGAAAGCATTGACAGACTTGTATCTAGAAAACAGTGACCAAAGGAAATTGGCACTGAAGGACAAACTTCGAAAAATCTAAATGGATAAAGTCGAGACTATTCTAAAATACTTGACCAAGTTCACTCAATGTCATGATGAACTTGGAAGTGTTGGAATCACCGTTTCTGAGGATGATATGGTGAGTCTTGTTCTTCTAGGACTTCCAAAGAGTTGGCATAGTTATCAAGACTCTTTCAATGGTCAGGAGAAGCTACCGAATTGGTAACAATGGTGGTCGGATTTGATGCAGGAGGAGATCAGGAGGAACACCAGGGATGGATATTCATCAAAGACTAATGATGAAGAGAATTGTGCCTTAGCGACAGGGAAAATTTTAAGAAGCCCCCCTAAATTTACATGTATAATAAATGGGCGAATCTCCATGGTATATAGGAAAAATGGAAGGCGATTTTATCAATAATATGATATGTATATATAATTTTTTGGCGAATCTCTCACCAGGCATGGCGAATATTTTACTCAATTATAAAATCTTGTGTTTATTGAATACACAAATGAAATCATTGAATTTCTTTAAAATATCTTTTGAAATCAAAATTACCGATATTTGATACCTTTTGGGGGTTAGTAGATCCAGATGGATCTATGCTGGTTTAATTCCCCCATTTAAATAGGCTACATTCCAGGTGAATACCATGGGTCAATACCATGTGCCATTTTTATTTTTATTAATACTAATATTAGGGTTAATAATGTTTTTTTGCATGGTATTAATAACAATCTAGTCCATGGTATTTGTCCCATAGTATTTTGCCCATAGGTTTCACCTAAATATAACGCATTTTTGAGTGTTCGTAAATATAAGGTGACTTATGGAGTAAATATAAAAAAATGTTTTATTTGTTTACCATACCTCTCATTTATTTATATTTTTATTAATTTACCATACCTCTTTTACAAATATGGTATTTGGCCCATAGGATTCACTTAAATAAAATCTCTTTCTTGAGCCTTCATAAATAGAACGAGGGTTATGGACTAAATATAAAAAGAGGTTTTATTTATTTACCATGCGTCTAGTTTATTTATATTTTTATTTATTTACCATACCTTTTGAGTAAGTATAAAAAAACATTTTATTTATTTACCATACCTCCACTTTACTTATATTTTTATTTGTTTACACCCTTGCATGTATATAAGGTGACTTATGGAGTAAATATAAATTATTATTTTTATTTATTTACCATACTTCTCATTTATTTATATTTTTATTAATTTACCATACCTCTTTTATAATATGGTATTTGGGCCTTTGGCCCATAGGATTCACTTAAATAAAACCTATTCTTGAAAATGGGCGAATGGATTCACTTAAATAAAACCTATTCTTGAAAATGGGCTAATGGAAGGTTGCAACTCCAAATTTCAAGGGCTAAATTTACCTTTTTTACCCTCTCCCTTAAAAGAAGGTGGGCTATTTGAGGTGATTTGTAAAAGTGTACTATGATACAAAATAATTGCCCACTAAAAATTTAAAACCCCTTAATTTCGCCAAAGGGCTAACATTCGCCCCTAAAATCACCCCTACGTAGCGATTAAGGTGAAGAACGGGAAAGGGAAAGCTTCCAATTCCAAATTAGATTCTTATCATGGAGGTAAGAAGAAATATGTGACAAAAGTTAAGTGCTTAAATTGTCACGAGCTAGGCCATTTTGCTACAAATTGTCCACCCAAGAAGTCCAGGAGGAAGTCCTCAGGAGGAGCGGCGGGTGAGGCTTTGGCCTCTAATTTCGAATTGGAATTTTCCCTCATTGCATGCATGGTGTCATCAATGACAGGAAGTTTAAGGTAATTAGACAGTGGAGCTTCATTCCACATGAATGGCAACAAAGAGTTACTCAGTGACTTGGAGGAGAAGGATCTCGAGATGTATATCTTCAGAGGGAGAATGGGGCTCCACTCACCTTGAAGAATGTTATGTATGTTCCCAAGCTCAAGAAGAACTTGGTATATGATTCCATTCTTGAGGATAGAGGCTATGATGTGATCTTCTTGAAAGGAAAGGAATTCCATCAACACATAGCCATAGGTCAAGTAAAGAAGATAGGGATTTGGGTGAAGAATATCTATAAGCTAGAGGTAGAGGAGTGTGTTGCTTTGAGCACAAAAGCAAAAAGGGTGAAGAGCTGATACATTAGTGAGTTGTGGCACAAGCGATTGGACCACTTGTATCATGGGGCTTCGAAGATATTGCAGCAGATCTCTACCAGTCTTCCCAAAGGTACGCTTGAGCAAGTTGATACATGCAAGGGATGTACTTTGGGAAAATACTCCAAGCCTTCCTTTCACGACAGAGACAGTTGGGTAGAGGCTATTCTAGAGTGAGTCCATTCAGATGTGTGTGGACCATTCTCGATAGCATCCACGACCAAACATAGGTATTATGTTATATTTGTTGATGACTTTTCTCGAAAATGTTGGATATTTTTCATGCAAAAAAATGATCAAACTTTCACAAACTTTTGTGAGTTTAAATCCTTGGTGGACAATGATTTGGGAAAGAAGGTTAAATCTCTACAGAGTGATAACAGTGGTGAGTATGTTTCAAATTAGTTTAAGAACTTATGTGAAATGGAAGGGATTAAAAAGGAGTTGACGACACCCCATAACCCTTCACAGAATGGGGTGGCTGAGAGGAAGAACAAAAGCATAGTAGGGGCAGTGAGGGCAATGTTGCATGATCAGGGTCTACCACTACACTTGTGGCCTAAGGCATGCAACACAACGATTTATGTTTAGAGCCGTAGCCTACATCGAATACTTGAGATGAAGACACTAGAGGAGGCTTATTCCGGTAATAGGCCAGATGTTGGTCACTTCAGGATTTTTGGATCATCGGTATACTTCCATGTGACCAAATATGCATGGAAGAAGCTTGAGCCGAAAACAAAGTTGGGGATATTTGTGGGGTACACTGATACACCTCACAACTATCGGGTTTACTTTTCGACTAGCAAGATGACAATGGTTCGCAGGGATGTTAGATTTGATGAGGAGAATGCCAGGCGAGTTTCCCTTGAGAGGTATCTTGAGCCACATGTAGATGAGGAGATTTTAGCTCCTAAGTTTGAGGAGCCTTAGAGTGATGTGGGTCAGCCACATGCAGAGGATCCAGAAGTGGAGACATCCACTTAGGCAGAGTCTTCTAGAGATGGGATAAATCACACCAGATAGGTAGATAGATTGTTGTCAAATGCTAGAGAGAATGAGGGAGCACCCACATCAAAACGCAGACAGAGGAGATCACTCGATAGGTACATTGGATACATGGATCTTATGAGTGGATATGTTGTGATAGAGCCATATTCCTTTGAGGAAGGAGTGCAACAATTGGTTTGGGTTGATTACATGGTGGAGGAGTATGATTCCATAGTTCATAAAAGTGTTTGGGATGTGGTCTCGAGATTGGAGGATAAGTCTGTGGTGAGCTCCCATTGGCTTTTCAAGGTAAAGCAAGATGTAGATGGTAGTGTAGAGAAGCATAAGGCTATATTTGTTGCTCGTGGCTTTTCACGGGTAGAGGGGATTGACTATGGTGAAAGCTTTTCTCCTATTGCAATGTACTCGTCGATTAGATATATATTGGCACTATCATCACAGAAGGGTTGGAAGATACATCTTATGGATGAAAAGACAACCTTCCTTAATGGCATGATTAAGGAAGAGGTGTACATAGAGAAACCTAACGGTTTTGAGACCTTTGACCATGAGTCGCATGTGTGCTGGCTTAAGAGAGCTTTGTATGTGTTGAAGTAAGCACCCTATGCTTGGTACACCAGGATAGATAGCTACTTCACCAGGTTGGGCTTCACTCTAGGTTTCACAAAGAGTGAAGCAGATGTGAACCTATACCACAAAGTGGTGGAAGGTAAGTTGTTGATCATTGTACTTTATGTTGATGATATCTTACTAACAACTGATGATCAACTGATCAAATATTATAAGGAGGACCTTGCACGAGAGTTTGAGATGAAGGACATGGGGTTCATGCATTAATTTCTTGGCATGGAGGTATGGCAAGGACATGGGGAGTTGTTTGTGTCTCAGGGAAAGTATGCCAACGAGATACTCATGAGATTCTGCATGGAGAACAACAAACCCATGGAGACTCCTTTAGTAAGTAACTAGAGATAAAAGAGGATGCTACTTCAAGGGAAGCAGTGGAAGCTACAGTTTACAGGAAGCCTGTGGGTTCACTCATGTACTTGGTGAACACATGACTGGATATGTGCAATGCAGTTAACCAAATTAGTCAAGCGATGGTTAGGCCTACCAAGATGTATTGGAAAGCAACAAGGCATGTGTTGAGATACCTCAGGGGAAATTCTTATTATGGATTATGGTGCAGATAGATAGAAAGAGTGAAGATTCAAGGCTTCACCAATGCAATTGGGCAGGGAGTCCATCCGACTGAAAGAGCACATTAAGAGGGATCTTCAGTATTGGGTCAACAACAGTTTCTTGGTACAACAGGAAACAAAGATCAATTTCACTCAGTTCCAGAGGCAGAGTACATGGCTGTGAGTCAAGAAACATGTGAGGCCATTTGGATGAGAAAGTGATTGACACGAGAGCTCCTCTAAGTGTTCCAGTTGGTTTGCTTGGACAATAGATGGACCCAACTATGATTTACTGATAATCAGAGTTGTATCAAACTCTCTGAAAATCCAGTTTTTCATGATCGGTCCAAGCATATTGATATCCGATATCATGATCACAGAGATTGTGTATTGAGGTGGATTATGTTGTTAGAGTACATTCCCATGAAGGAGCAAGATGCTAAAATTTTTACAAAGGCATTGTCAAGATGTAAATTCGAGTTTCACAGAGATAGGATTGGGGAAGCTAATAATCCCTTTCTTGTTCACAGGGAGTGTTGAAAAATGGAAATAAGAAATTCCAGTTTAAATTTGTCCTTGAATTTAGTCTGTGAATTAAAATCGAATTCTATTCTTATAGCAACTTGTAAATAGTTAAATAGTTTAATTAACTTAATTAGCTTAGGAATTTTGAGTTGGAAGTCTTTATGAAGTCATGTATATGTTCTCCCTAAGTTTTAGGGGTCCAACATGAGTTTAACTATGAGTTGTAAAGATAACTCAGTTTACTGAGTTATGTTCAGTTAAATTAGTTTTAATTGTTTATCAAAATAATAGAGAGTTAACAATCAGTTTGTGAACTAGGACATCCACAAGTGTCACTCTAGTTAACTAAATATTCCCTCATGAGAAACTCATGCATGTCAGTTTAGAGAAAGACCCAGTTGAGACTAGAGCGCAAGGATAGTGTACTATCAGTTGTATGATTTATTGAGTTGTAAATATCATGCATGCAATTAGAGAAGAATCTATATTTGGATTGCGTAGTTTTGGAAGCATGAATTATATTTAAATATGGGCTATTCATCCTAGGAATTACACAAGGAAATAGGGGCTTGTATGGCAACATAATTGGTTAACTGTTGGCCAAGAGATTTCTTGTGAGCTAAGAGAGTTGAGCATACTTGTGCGGAATTGTTCTAGTGAGAACAAGCTTTGCATCTTCACTCATATTTCTAATATATGAAATATAGATAGTGGAGTTTTGAGCAGTCAATTTCCCTAGATACTTCTTGTGTTATGTTCCAATGATTTATCTTGTTCTTTTTCATATCATTTTCATCAATCTATTGGCTTCCGCTAGTTGAAAGTAGAAATAGATTCTTGTCTTGTGCTTTAGTACATTGCATGATCTTGTGAATCTACAAGTACTAGATACTCTTCACAAAATATTTTTGATATCACCTTACAATAGTAGTTCTTAACTAAAATAATCCATCAAACGATATATTAATTTCACGTTTTTCTTCTCAATTAATCTAAATGTACAACTACCTTAAGAAGGGTGATGCTAGAAAAAGGGACCAAAATTTTACGAAATACTAGTTGCTAAATCCTTATCTTACTCTATCTTCATTGCCCATACCTAGCCATTGAGAGCACAAGAACACCTACTTCTATAGAGGTGCTTATAATACTTTTGTGGGTTTGACTAATCACCCTTTGGTTAGTGTGTACACACTAGCCTAGATTCTAAAGTGATGTCCTTACAATCATAATCCACTAGGTGTATTTGCTCTTAAAAACTATTCATAGATGTCCCTTTTATGGCCAAGTTCAACCAAATTGATTCCTGCTACCTACCTAGTACCTCCATTTATTTCATAACAAGACTACCCTACAAGCCACCAAATGTCTATCATATCCATGAAGTCATTAATATTTTTTGGTTCAAAATATAGCTACGTTGGAACAAACTTAGCTCTAAAGCCTATGTTATTTTTCAACCCCTCATGTTTATGGACAAATAGATATCAATATTCTAAAGCATGTGGAATCCAAACTATCACCTTTCTCAAGTTGACTCCCTATATTGAACATCATGGAAAATATCTAAAGATTATTTATCCTTACTATACCAAACATTTCATTGAGATTGATCATTACCATGACATTACTACTTTGTTGCACTTTTTAACTACACAAAACTTATTTTAATTTCACTAATTCACATTTTTTTATATCAATCCATCAAAATCCCCTCAAATAATGTTTGGTAACATAAAGACCCAATTATTTTTATATGATTAATAAAACCCTATTAACCAAAATAAAAGACTTACACATTTCATTTAAATTTAATGCCACTTGAAAAACACACGTGTTTAATTTAAGGTTTCATGGGATTTGTCTTTCAAATATCAAAATGTTTTTTTCCCTCGTTTATTTCCTCAAGTTGTAAGGTTCACCTAGGTAAGGAGGAGAAGGGAGGGCGCAACCATGTGATTATAGGAATGTTGAATTCATTCAAGATATTGGATTCTCGATTACTCCAATCGTGGTGATTCCCTTCTGCAGAGAGAATTTGCACAAGATTCCCCACATTCTTGGTTGATGGCCCATCGCCAAACCCTCCATCTCTCTTTTCAACTTCAAAATACTTCTAGACAAGCACAACAAGGTACTCAATAGGCTATATGTTCAGGATTCCATGGAGGAATTTTTGTGATTCCATGGAGGAAGATGAAGCCGAGGGCATCCCAAAAAGGGCCTTGGACAGGGGAAATTTTAAGGATGGAAAATTATCTTGAAGTTTAAAAACATTAGCGAATCTCACTAGTCCCTAATGTGAAAACTATAAAATGTTTATTGATGTATTTGTAAAACTATTCAAATTTATAATGATTTTATAAATACTTTCTATATAATGTTGGGGATTATTAAGGTAAAATAATTTTATATTGTAAAATCAAGGCGAATAATTTTTATAAAATACGGAAAGTGGTGAATATTTTTTTTGGAAAAATAATGGAAAATTAGCCTACCTGTGAATATTAGCCCCTAAAATTTTCCACAGCCTTGATTTTCCTGGACCCCATGCTCCCAAGAGTCCCAAAGCAAAGAAATTGGATCCTGAGGAGATGGATGTGGACTCAGACAAACAGGATTAAGGATCCGTGCTAGAGGATAATATTCCAGAGGCTATGAAACCCACTCAAGAGGTGGCTAACTACATTTTATTTTGGTAACTATGTTTCAGGGAATGTGAGTGATAGGCATGTATCAACAAATGGGGGATTAGATCCTGCTCTCTTGGGCACATCATTTCTTTTGAAAATTTTCATCCACACCTCATCAATCCATGATGTTTCAATAGCTATTGCATTAACTATATAACATACAGTGGAAAATTTCCAATCTAATGGTTGTGGAGTCTATGTATTCACTATTTTTACATAGTTGGAAGCTTCTTGAAATTATTTTTCACAAATAACAACTTTCCCAAGTAACACCTACATACCAAGGCTATTATTTCTGTAGATAGTTCTAACTTTTGTCCTTGTATTCAAGAATTTAAAACCAATTTCCTTCATGTTGAAGAGATGAGACATTACTCCAATCTAAGTCTATTATAAGAACACATATTTCACTAGCCAAGGTCATGAAAATGGCATTCAGTATGTCAAAATGGATATTTGAAACTTCGAAATTGTCATTTCACTAGGTACTAATTTTTTATTTATTTTTATATTGTATGAAAATGAAATTCCTTGAATGCCACAAAATTGGTAGCACCTACCTCTTGCAATCATCAAGACAAAAATTCAACATGTAATCGAATCTTATGATCTTTTCCATACATAGATTCTTAGGATTAAGGTTGAGAAAAGACTTAATGATTAGTGAAATTTCAAATGTTGATCCCACAGATTCAGAGAAATGCTCAAAAACAGATGCTAGTATCCCTTGTAGTGGTTTTATATTAAACCCAACCTCTATGTCTATAGTGTCACCGTTTTTATCCTTTATATATGTAGACACAAACAACCATTTCAATGTTTTCTTCAAAGGTTGTCATTCCTCCAATATATTGTTAGCTTCAATTGGGAAAGGTCTCCTATGCATATGTGGAAGTCACGTTGCTTGCAAAAGGAGGTGAACTAGAATGCATTAGTCACAAGCTTGGCATTAACCCTATATTGCTTCCTAGAGGCCAAGAGTAATATGGATGGAGTATGTCTTAAAGGATGTATATATATCGTTCTAAAAGTTTTTCATACTAATATACTTTTTTTCTATTGTGTTGAATATCATAAAATTTGATTTATTTAACTATCGAGCCTAATTATTATTATTTACATATATTTTCCCTTTATTAATAAAATTCTACTAAGAATTTGAACTCCAATTTCTGTGGTTTCATAATCATTGAAAATGGGTACAATAATGCATGCATTGTATTGAATGACTTCAATACAATATGTCCTTTAGCTATGAAGAGCAATCATTGGCATATTTTCTTGGAAATGATTTATTTGGTGTAATTATACCGCAAATGGGAGTTCTCTTGTCTATATATAGTGATTGGGAAATGCCTAAAATATCTCCTGCTACTGAGGATTATATTCTTTAGAAACCAGTAAAATTGGTGTCTAAGATGAACTCTTCAGTTTTTGGCATTGTCGTGCAACCCTGAGGTAAGGTTGTTACCACTGCACCCACTAGGCGTTCTCATTCTTCAGGTGGCATGTTTTTATAAATAAAAACTTGGATTCATATTAATATTGGAGAATATTATGATGGTGCCTTCCCTGAGGGAAAAATTATAGATCAAGGTGCTTTTCAAGGCATATTGGTTCCATTCATTTTCCACTCTATTCCATTTGATGGTTTTGTGGTCCAATACACCAAGTTATAATTAATGAGGGGATTAGTTGTTGTAACTCACTATTCAAATTGCATGAATGCTTCACACAACACCCCAAGCTCTAGCACTTTGCAATCCTATATTTTACTTTCCCAAACATACAACTAGGAAAAGAAAGTCCTCTAAGCACACTAGTAACTTTTCGATAGCCATCATCAAACTCCACATGTAGTTTGCAACCACATGAAATGAGCTTTAGTGAACAACTTATTTTTAACATTAAGGAGCCCCCAACCTCTAATAACTAGTCTGTTGAACATGTTTCCAACATTTCAAGGTTCCACTAGATTTAACCATGCTTTATATACACCACCTCTCTTATCACATAATGTAGCCAATACAACCAATTCAATGACAAACAAACTGTCCTCACAATCAATTAGTTTGAAACAATTAACTTGTAATAATATCATTAATTGCAGTACACCCAATCTTCATAAAGTGAGAACAAAAAGAAACCTTCACCCTCCATAAAGCCCTTGACAAAACTTTGCATCATATCTTTGAAGTGAAATGATATTTATATTACGTTTACACCATTGCTGACTTAATGTTACAAAAATGATCCTTGTACATGAATCATTGCAGGGGTTCTTCTCAACTTCTAGCATTGACTCAAGCTCAATCAATTATTACCAAATTTTACCTTATGGGTAGTTCCTAATAGAACTTCAAAGAGATACAATCATATCTTTATTCTCATATAAATATGATACAGACCAAAAAATCCTCTAGATCCGTCTCTAACAATAAATACCAAATTGTATTTTTTTGAATGGAAGAAGACAAAAATAAATAGTCCATCTGAAGAATCTTGTCTTCTTTTATTAGTGGATTTAGTTCATTATAAATGTTTGAATCAAACTTTTTATTAGTGGAATCATTACCTAATAGACTGCACCCTGGAGATAATCTTTCCCAATAATTAATAAGCAGTAACACTCTTGCATCTAAAAAAATGTACAATGCAAGAAATCAACTATTTGTGCAAAAGGAAATGATGGCATAGCTATATGAAAAAAAAAATGATGATATTAAACCATTACGAAGAGCTAGGGTTTTAAAAGCGAGTTAAATAAATAATTATAGACTTTTTGCCCTATATCCCTATACGTGTCCAACATGATAGGGTCTTTTAAAGAGTCCCACGACATCCACAAGTCACCATCTCATAGAATTGTTTTCAGAATCTCTCTGATTGATATTCATATTATGTGTCAAATTTCAAACACACAAGTTCCCTATATGCAACAAATTTATTTGATGTCCATTTCACCAAATTTCAATTGTGATTTCTCTTCCTCCTAGAGTTTGTCCTTAGAAAAAAAGCTCCAAAGGTGCTTCACCATTCCCATTAAGCACACAACATGAAACAATAGTTTTCAAGGTCATAAACACATGCATCGAAATTTCATCAAACACTTACGTCCAATACCCAAGATCCCACCAAGTGATTTTTGTTGCATGTTCATGGGGATGAAAACCCACATTTATTATTGCCTACAACACCCATGAATTTAAAAATTTTCTATACAGGAACACCAATTTCATAGATGAATTCTCACATGTTATTTTTCAATTAACCTCATGTATAAGAGAGATTTTCCCTTTCCTATGCATTGGCATATACAAAAATATTATTATACAACCCACTTCGAGGAGCCATTATAAACTGATGCAACTATGAAGAACCTTTCAATATTTTGGCTTCTCGAATTCTCAAAGAACCTAAATTTATCAAGGATTACATTGTCAACCTTTAGTCTCTAGGATGTTTTCAAAGGGATATGGTTGATTATAAAGCTATGTTGGGAATTTAACTTATATTCTGAATACTAAAATTCCTAGATGACTGCTTCTATAGAACTATACGCAAGAGAACACACACCATTTATTCTAATTTCCTTTAAATTGAGGTAGCAAGTTTTAATTTTCTAAATCTATGTCCCAAAATTGGTTTTTCAATAGTGTAAAAGTGAAATGTTAATGTGAAAACAAATAAGAAATAACTCCTTTAAAAGGTTATGTCAAACTATCTAGTTCCCATAAATAGAAACCAATGAGGAGTCCTTTGTTAATATGATAGTGATTGAGATACTTGATCATGGCCTAGCGTTATCCAGAGATCATTACAATTCGAGCCCACAACGGGTATGTATGACATATGAGATCCTGGAGTCAATGAAAATGAATACAAGAAAACCCACATCATGACTCAAAGAAACTTATCATTACATCTCAAATAAATTAATCAGTATGTGTGGATGGATTAAAAGAACACGAGATCAATCATCTTGATGCCAACAATCAATTGAGACTCAGGTGCATAGTCTTGCAGTCACCCTAGTAACTGAAGTAAACCACCAATCTTCACAACTCTACTGAGGTAAGGAGACCAGTTACGACTAAGTTGGAAATGCTAGCTCGATGAGTAAGAAGCAAAATGGTCTTAGTAATCCTAGCTAGGTGACAACTATATTGGATGTGAAACAATTTGTGATTAAGAAAAAATTGCAACAAACATATTAATTTAGTAGATCTTATATTGTCCAAAATCTTCTACAATATTTAAATTTTCCAACTATTTGTCAGCATACTAATGGAGTGAACCACCTATTAACATCTTATTTCTATCTAAGTTGTGTTACCACTCAAACTAGTAGGGGTCCTAGGAGGGAATCCTAAAGGGACAATTGATAGGTCAAGGGAAATGGAGCAATAACCCACTGTCACCTCAGCTAAAGCGCCCTACTCTTTATAGACTTTCACTGGTGGGATGAGACCGAGTATGATAAGGATCACAAAGATGAATAGATTAAAGATACGATGAATGGTGATCCTAGAATCCTATTCATAAGAGAGGCTCAAGATTGTGGCTTGCTTGTCTTGGAAGACAAGATGGAAGGCTCTCTAGGAAGGGCTTGGGGAGAATTTCAAGGGTTAGATTTTGAGTATGTGTCTTATAAAGGAGATTCCTAAGCCCTAGAATTCTTGTGGAAACTTGGGTTCCAGGTGATCTTTGAAGAATTAACCTTGATAGTACATGGTAGCACACAAGACGAAGTGGACCTGAGGTTAGGTCAAGAGGATAGTATTTAGCAACCAATGGTACACTTGACCTAATTAGGGAGGGGAGAGGGATCAAGGAATGAATTTTCAATGAAAGGTAATGCAAGGATCCCAATGAGGTTGCTAGCCTAAGGGAAACGGAGGGCAATAATTGGTCTTTGAGCTAGGGCTGGCAATATCTCAAGATCCCACCATCAGAATCTCATGAAAATTGGAGGGCTTCTTGAGGACACACCACCGTAGTTGTGGACCAAAAATTGAAGTATTTGGATGGCTATATTGAGAGATAATTGATGTCCTAGGTGACCTATGTAGGCTAGGCCTAGAAAAAGAGGGGAAGGTGAAAGAAATAAGCTTTAAAGTGATAACCAGAGGAGGACTATTTCTTTTTCCTTCGGGAGAGATGGATTCATGGAATATTAAGAGTTTGGATTGATCAAAAGAAACATTTCATCTATTAATTAGAGCATAGACTAATTTATAGATGAAATGAATTTTTTATCCAGAATCTAGCTATACAATTTCAAGCATGATTGTTATTTTTTGTTGTTCAAAATATATTTTTGAATGCATGAATAGATTCAACACCCTAAAGCCCTGAGAGTTACCTCTATTGGTCGGTAGTTAAGGCACCTCTGTTATTTATAGGTAGAACTCTCTTAACAGTCTTGGGGTCAGGCTTCATGGTCTGCGTGGTACAAATATTCCATGGATGTTGCAATCATTGATCCTAGGAGGCCATGAAAAAATTCTTGAACTCAATATTTAAAAAAAAATTATTATTTAAATAACAAAACTAAGTGATATAATAAAAAAGCAAAAATGAATATATATAATTGGTTTGTTTGTTTGTGTTAATTAAAAGTGTTATAAAATATCAATAAACTCACTCTTAATGACAATACTAAATATAAATGTAAAAAATTATTTCACACTCACTTTCAATCATAAATAAAATAAATAAGAAATAACATAATAAAATATGAACTTAAAAAAAAATACTATATATACATTATATAAAACAATTGAATATATATGGTAAAACAATTGAATATATATGGTTAAAACAATTTAAGGAATTTTTATATTTTATGCCTAAATAAATTTTAAACAAATTGAACAAATAGTCTTTTTATATTTTGAACAACAAAAAATAACAATCATGCTTGAAATTGTATAGCTAGATTCTGGATAAAAAATTCATTTCATCTATAAATTAGTCTATGCTCTAATTAATAGATGAAATGTTGAGAAGGAGGTAGTTGTGTTTTTTACATTTGTTTATGTAATTGATTTTATTGATTGTGTTATTTATTTTGTTCATAGAGAAGGAAATTTCTATCCTGGGTCTAAGTTTGATCAAAAGTGGGATTACATATTTGATATGCAGAGTAAAGATTACATGTGGCATTACAATGGCAATAAAAGTGCTATGATGAAGTGAGTTCTATTGGGCACAAATAAAATTGGCGTATAGTCATTCATGCTAAATGTTGGATTCTTGCAATATCAGTGGTATTTTGATTTGTGTTGATTGCACTTTATGTCATGTGGTGCATGGGAAGTAATTGGCCTAGAACTAGGGCACTACAATCATAATTAAAGACACAAATGGAGCCAAGACATTGTCTCAATTTGATCACTTTTATTGATTCTAGCTTGGTTAGATATTCGCATGCAAAGGAGTTGCACCAAAAGAAAAGTTGTTAATGATAGAGTATTTTTAGAGTCTTGGTTTTTGTTGGATTGATTACTATTGTGTTGTTAGTTGGTTGATATCTCTAGGTTACACTAGAAAGTGGGAGTGTCTCTAATCTTCAGAAGTAGTGACACTCAAAATTGAACCAAGAATAGAGGCCTTATATCCATTCAAAGAACATAGATCTCTATGTAAGTTAGAGAAACAAAGATCGAGAAGTTAGTTTGGCAAACTCTTACTGTTGGTGAAGTGAGTGGGCTATAAGTCTCTCATTTATGGAACATAACATACCAAAGTAGATGAATCTTTGATAGTGATGTAGTTCCTAGTTATTTGAAGATAAACTAGACTCAGTATGAGTGAAAAAAAGTTTGGAAGACTTGTAGGTCATCAATGTTTAGCTTGAAGAAGAGAATAGGAACTTGAAGGAGAGAGTCCAAATGTAAGACTAGAGGATAAAAAATATGGAGAAGAAACTTGAGACCTTTACAAGACTATTACCATTGATAAAGAACCAATTTTCCTAATTCTAAGACTCCTTCACTACCATGAGGGAAGAATAAGACAAGAGAAAATCACAACTCTTACAATTTGGGGAGAACTTAACTCAAATGGATAGTTGATAAGAGGACAGTCTCACTCAAATGATGGCTTAGATAAAGCTAAATCATGAGAAAAGCTACAAGTAGCTATCTAAAAGGCCATTAAAGCAAAGCCACCTTCCATTAATACCACCAAAGCCAACACCATGATTGAGACAACTCTTATAATCTTACCTTCCTTATTTCTTAAGAAACTTTTCGTGAATTTGAAAAGCAGACAGGTGACATTGGTTTTAAGATAATTGGATTTGGAAGATCATTCTAGTAAATCTTAATGGGCAGAAAATGCCATACACTGATCTTAGTTGCCACCTAAAGTAGGAGGAGCCTATAAATCAAGTTGGAAGATCATTGGACTAAGTTTTCTCTCCTCCTTGGCATCCTTATCCATGGAATCTAAGTTTTCTCTTCACTTTGACCATCAAAATTATCTTGTTCTTCCCTTACCTATTATTTATTCACCATGTGTGTGTTGGGTCATGTTATATTCTTTCCACGACTAGCCCATGTAGTTAACCGGGGGGTTAGATGGGGGGCGGAGCCCCCCCTTCATTTCACTGATTGCGTAGCGGGGGGGTCACAGGGGGTTTGAGGGGTGCAGGTAACCCCACTTTATGGGGTTCGGGGCAGCACCCCGGAAAATTTTGGTTTTGGAACCTATGTTAGGTTGGGCAGACCCACCTATGGTTTTGTGCATGATTTTTGTACATGTTTTTTGGACATGATGGTTTTCGGTCCATGGTATTGGACGCGATCGTTTTCGGTCCATGGTATTGGACGATTCGGCATGTATAAATATGTATTATAACATTGAAAGGAACATAATAAGAAAAATCAAGCTGGTAGTCCCGATTTTGGGATCCAGGGGAAAATCTCTGTGTATATGTGTTTTATGTGTTATGCTCTTACATTGTTTATTTTTTATGTTTTAGAATTCGTATGCAGGTGATTTTTGTACGGGGTTAAAACCTACATTTGGTATCAGAGCTGTTTTGGCTTCAAGGGGACGCCTTTGTCGCTGAGGAGTTTCACTCAGGCTTGCGGTAGACCCTGTTCAATGGGAGATCTGGGAGATCAATTTTGGTGGTGAAAGAAGATGGCGAGCAGTGGAAAGATAGAGATTGAGAAATTTAATGGTCATAGTTTTGAGTTGTGGAAGCTCAAGATGGAGGATCTGTTGGTGGATAAAAATCAGTGGATCGCGGTAGATCTGGGTACTAAACCAACGGGAGTCTCTGATGAAGAATGGAAGAAGTTGGATCAGAAGGCAAAGAGCACAATATGATTGTGTGTCTTAGATTCAGTATTGTTGAATGTATCAGGAGAAGCTACAACGAAGGCTTTGTGGGACAAGTTAGGGACTTTGTACCAGTCTAAGTCTTTGGTGAATAAATTGTTCCTGCAGAAAAAGCTGTATAACCTGAGGATGAAAGATGGAGACTCGGTGATAGAGCATCTGAATGCATTTAATACTGTGGTAAGTTAGTTAGCATCTATTGATGTTAAAATTTCAGATGAAGATAAGTGCATCGGTTTGTTTTGTTCTCTACTAGATTCGTGGGATAGTCTGCTTATTGCAATAGGTAGCAATGCAACTACCTTGTAGTTTGATGAAATAGTCTCATCCTTGCTGATGGAGGAGATGAGACGAAAAAATATGGAGAGTGAGAATGGTGATGCCTTGTCTATATGAGGATGGTTCCAGAATAGAAACAAAAATAATTCATCGAGTGGGAGATCTAAATCTCCAAGAAAACCTATAAAGGTGGTGTGCTGGAAATGTGGAAAGGAAGGGCACTACAAAAGGGACTATAAATCTAAAGCGCCTGATAAAGGAAAGGGATCTGATGATGCTCCTTTTGCAGAGGTGACAACCACCTCAAATGAAGGTGGGGATGTGTACTTGCTTCTTCAAGTACAAATGTAGATCATGAGGCATGGTTGATTGACTCAGGTGCATCCTTTCACTTCACTCCCCATGGAGAGTGGTTCTGCGAGTATGATAAATGCGATGGTGGTGATGTCTTCTTAGGAGATGATAGGAAGGCTAGAATTGTTGGTCGCGGAAAAGTAAAGTTGAAGTTGCAAGGTGGAAGGGTTAGAACACTTCCGGGTGTTTTGCATATTCCTGCATTGGCCAAAAATCTGATTTCTGTAAGCAAGTTGGATGATGCAGGTGTAAAAACAGTGTTCTAGAAGGATACCTGCAAGATGGTTCAGGAGCACTGGTACTGATGCAGGGAGTTCGAATTGGAACTCCGTACAAGCTGCAAGGTAGCACAGTTATTGATGGGTGCAATAGTTCTATGGTTCCCAAAAGTGGAGTAGAAAATCTAGTGGTCTCTGGAGAGAATTCCATGCTGTGGTATCAAAGGCTTGGACATATTGGAGAGAAAGGCCTTCAAATACTTCATGGTAAAGGTATGGTAGAAGGTATGAGTAATAGCTCTCTAGATTTTGATTTCTATGAAAATTGTGTATATGGGAAGCAGAATCGGGTGAGTTTCCCCTCTGGTGGTAAGAGGGCGAAACATATATTATAGCTTGTGCATAGTGATGTGTTTGGACCTGTGAAGGTTCCATCACTGGGTAAGTTTGATTACTATGCATCATTTATAGATGACTTCTCAAGGAATACATGGATATATTTCCTTAAGAATAAATCTGAAGTCTTTGACAGGTTTAAAGAATTCAAGGCTTTGGTGGAAAAATAGACAGAGAAGAAGATAAAGGTGTTGAGGACAGATAATAGTCGAGAGTTTTGCAGTAAGGAATTTGAAGAATTCTGTAAGTGTGGTGTAACATGGCATAAGACTACTCCATATACACCTCAGCAAAATGGAGTTGCAGAAAGAATGAACAAGATGTTGATGGAAATTGTAAGAAGCATGCTCAGTGGTGCTGGGTTAGGATAGAAATTCTGGGTAGAGGCAATGAAGACAACATGTTACCTGGTCAACAGATCACCTTCATTAGTGTTGGAGGATAAAACTCCACAAGAGGTATGGACTGGTAAGAAACCCTCTCTTTCACATCTGAGGGTACTTAGATGTGATGCATATGTACATGTTCCAAAGGAGAAACAAACCAAGTTGGATAGTAAATCTGAAAAGTGTATCTTTATTGGGTATAAGGATGGTTTAAAGGGTTATAAGCTTTGGAACCTAGTAACAAGGAAGGTTGTGTACAGCTGATATGTGGTGTTCAGAGAGGTGAAAGATGTTATTAAACATGAAGTTCAACTAAAGGAACCTGAGAAGAGAGAGTGTGACCTAAAGGAGGAAGAATCAGATTCTACAGCAGAGGAGGAATCAGAAGATGAAGAGCCACAAACTCCGAGTGTGAGAAGATCAGTTCGAAAAATAAGGCAGCTAGAAAGGTATAGTCCATCTGCTTTCTGCTCAAATTTTTCTTTATCTATTACTGATGATGATCCCAGAACTGTGAAGGAAGCAGTAGATTCAGAGGATGGAAAACTCTGGAAAGAGGCCATGGTTGATGAAATGGCATCTTTTCACAAAAATGAGGCTTGGGATCTGGTGGAGTTGTCGGCTGGAAGGAAACCCATTGGCAACAAATGGGTGTTCAAGAAGAATACAAATGCAGAAGGAAAGGTGGAGAAATATAAATCTTGGTTGGTAGCAAAAGGTTATTCACAGGTAGTGGGAATTGATTTGGTGATATTTTTTCTCTTGTTTCCAAGGTAACCTCTATTAGATTACTTTTATTTGTTGTTGCTGCTTTTGATTTTGAGGTAGAATAGATGGATGTGAAGACAACATTTCTTCACGGGGATCTGGAAGAGGAAATCTACATGAAGCAACCTGAAGGCTTTGCGGTGAAGGGTAAGAAAGAACTAGTATGCAAGTTAAAGAAGTCTTTGTATGGGTTAATACAGTCACCAAGGATGTGGTATCAGAAATTTGATACATTTATATGGGGACTTGGCTTCCCTAGAAGCAAAGCAGATCACTATGTGTATTTTAAATTAATTGGTGACTATGTTATTTATTTGGTCTTGTATGTGGATGATATATTGCTGGTTGGAAATGACAAAGAAATTATCCAGGATTTGAAGACCCAATTGTCCTCCAAATTCGACATGAAAGATCTTGGTGCTGCAAACTATATTTTGGGCATGGAAATTAAAAGAGATCGGGCAAAGAGGAAGCTCTAGTTAAACCAGAGGAAGCATGTCGAGACAATATTGTAGAGATTTAATATGCATGATAGTAAACTGGTGAAGGTTCCTATTCCTGTAGGTGTAAAGTTATCTGCTGAACAATGTCCCAAGACACAAGAAGAGGAAGAGGACATGTCTCGTGTTCCATATGAAAGTGCAGTCGGTAGCCTGATGTATGCAATGGTCTGTACTAGACCAGACATTGCACATGCAGTGGGAGTATTGAGCAGGTTTATGTCAAAACCAGGAAAGGAGCATTGGACAACAGTGAAGCAGGTTTTCAGGTATTTGCGTGGCACTAGTGATTATTGTTTGTGCTACCAAGGAAGACCAGGATTAGACTAAGTGTTGGATATTCGTGCCTTTGTTCATGCAGACTAGGCTGGAGATCTGGATCAGAGAAGATCTACAAGTGGGTATGTGTTTAACCTATTTGGAGGTGCAGTTAGTTGGATGAGTAAGAAACAATCTGTAGTGGCACTATCAACTACAGAGGCAGAATACATGGCAACCACTCATGCAAGAAAGGAAGTAATTTGGTTGCAAAGATTGTGTTCAAGTATGGGGTTAGTACAGGGAGCTATAAGGATAGACTTTGACAACCAAATTGCAATTTTCTTGGAAAAGAACCCTGCATATCATTCAAAGACAAAGCACATTGATGTTCAGTATCACTTTGTGAGGGATATGATAGTAGCTCGATCAAGTGCTTGAGATAAAATTTCAAATAACTCAATCAAGGGCTTAAGAAACTGTCTATCGATCACTTAACATGGTTAAATAAAGGCTCGATTTAGATTTAAGGCTCAATCTAGCTTTAAGGCTAGATATAGCTTATAACTCTATCTAGATTGGTAGGCTTGATCGAGACCATATCTTGATAAATATTTAAGGCTTGATCAAGACCATAGCTTGATCAATCTTTAAGGCTTGATTGTGCCAATTTTTTTAATTCCATTCCTAGGTTGTATTGGTGGGAAATTTCAAAACCATAGCTCCATCGACCCTATTGCTTAATCGAGCCATTATCTTGATTAAGCTCCTAAATAGCCTTGGGTTACACAAGAGCTTGATTGATGGTTTGTTTTAATTCTTAATCAAGTTATCTGTAATCCCTCAAACATCTCGATCGAGGGCTCAAATATTGCTCAATCAAGAGTTTAAAATGACTCAATATAGTTGTTGTTTTCCACCCACAACATGCCCTATATTGCCAAAAAGTGTAACCCAACTTCATGCATAGACAAAAATATTTAAAACCCTCATTCAAGCACCATCCAAGGCCATGATTTTTGAATGAAATTTTATGTAAAACCTATCTTTTTAATTATATGTGTTAACCTAAAAAGGATATATCATGTTTAGTAATGTCAATTGTTACTTCCCCTACCTTCACACTCGTGTTTTCCACTCAATAATGATAAATTGATAAAACACAAGTGCATCCCTAAGGGAAATTTGACTTCCATAGCTATGGCTAATCTATACAATTCAAGAATTTCTTATGAATTTCTATCATAACTCAAATCCCATTTTACAAATAACAATACATCATCAATAAATGGAAAGTGTGACAAAGTTTAATCTCTTCCCATCTTTACACTAGAAATTATTGTTAGAAACCAAGATAATGCTGAGAGGGGGGTGAATCAGTATTGAGATGATTTTACAACTTTCTTTCACAAAGTAAGGAATACTAAAACACCAATAAACACTTCAGAAATCATACATATAAGCATCACAAGAATCAAAACAAGAAGCACATATTAAATGCATAGATTATTCAATCTTTTCTTCAATTTCTTTTACAAAGGCAAGCTTAAACTTTCCTTTTCAATGTTATCTTACATCCACCGAAAGGAAGGAACTACTCCCTAATTTACCAGCTACCACTAAAAAGAGCTACTACCCTTGTTTTATCAGCTACCATTGAAAAGGGATATTTCCCTTGGTTTATAAACTACCATTGAAAGGAGCTACTACCCATGATTGTTTACTAGCCACTACTGGAAGGAGCTACAACCCGTGATTTGCAAGTTGTCACTTGCTTAACCTCCTTGATTCATCTTTCATCTCATTTTCAAACTCAAATCATGAAAGTCTATTTCTCATAAAAAAAACAATCTCACCTCATGCAATCAACAAAAATAACCTTCAACACCTTCTCTGATCTTTGATCAATTCACCAACACACACCAACAATAACAACAACAACCTTCTTGCTAATTCAATTATGCATATAAATAATTAGAGATAATATTTTTATATTTAGAGCTTTAGTTAAGTTCATCTCTTAATCATGCATGAATTTATATTTTTACCTATATTTTACTTTTGTTACATCTTCTTGACGTGTTCATATTGTCTTCATACTTTGGTTTGTTTTTTCTAAGGTGAGAACCTCAGTTTAACTGCCAATTTCTTCAATTTTAGACATACAGGGTTGTTGATGAAGCTGGACTTGCCAACATTCAAGGGATCTCCCTAATATGAGTTCCCAACTAGACCTCACACCGTTTGGAGTAGGGGTCACAATAGTGGGTGGTAATGTTATGCCTTGACTTGCGAAAACGCGTAGAGTAAAGTATGGTAACTTTAGGTGAGAGAAAGTATGTGACCCTGCGGAGCGTCAAGTGTGATGCATGAAAGTTCCAACACATGAATGGAAAAGGAAGTTCACCCTTTGGAAGCTTGTAACATTATGTAGCTTGCAAGGAACACACGAGCATAATGACATCACAAGCTAAGTTGCAGAATATTCCACAAGTTAAAGTGATGGATTAATACAACAATATGCATTTAACGAGATTCATACAAATGCAAACGAAATAGTTCATAAGATTAAGCGTAAGTTAAATAACATACATTGTAAATACAACAAGAATAGTCCTACTATATCCACAATATATGCATGAAATCATGTTGGATCTGATTTTATTAGTATAAGTGAAAGTTCCACTCATAAATACACCATTGAAAGACCACCAGCCCAAATAGTGGAACATTAAAGTCAAGAACACCTGCTCCTCCAAATAAGTACACTTGGTCTATGCTACGTAGAATCCAAGGCTCTTCACAATACTCCCAAGCTCCTTTAAGCCTAAGCCTAGCCAAAAGCTTGGCTCCCAAAATACTATTACATAAGTTATGAGGTTCTATTTATAACAAGAAGGGTGACTCTTCAACTCCCCTATGTGACCTTTGGACTACCCTCATGACTCTTCAACTTATTTACAAAAATGACTCATTACATTACATCATGACTCTTCATATTCCAATATTGACACTTGGAATTTCACTTACAACATAATTCCAAATAATATTACATTTTACACTTGTATCCATATAAGACAAAATAGGGTCCAGACAACTTGAGAGCCTAACAAGGCATAACACTGTGATGATTGAGTTTGGGATAAATGTAGATCAACAACCTCCACTTGTTGCTTCTCGGTCACATATTTGTGCCAAGCTTGATACTGTGTGATGATGTCCCCAAATTGCATGATGGTGTCTCATTGGAAGTGGATTCTAGCCTCCATGACATCCAGGTACAATGTCTTGGAACCGGTTTCAAGTTTGTTCTTAAGAATGAGCAACATTGTTCTGACTTGGATAGGACCACTGATGTACTTTTGCATGTTCTCTTTGTTCACCTCTAAATCCTCCTTGGTGGAAATCTGTTTCAGCTGCTCCAAGTACTCTTTGATCTCCTATCAGAATTGATTCCTGGATTTGGCTTTAGTGAGCGAATCAACTGATGGAATCTGGTGTGTTCTCACCAAGACATCCAAACTACTGAAAAACCATACATATGATGCCAGAATGCTACTAATAAATGAGGTGAGCTGCTTGTTGTTCTGAATCAACATCCAAACTTTCTCTTTCTCCAGCTCTACCCATGGCTTCATTTTCTTCACTAAGTCAAGTGGTGCCCATTTGTATTTCTTTGACCACTCTTGCACATAGGAAATGGGAACTTGCATGTTCTTGAGAGTTTTAACAAACACTTTTCCTTACTATTGTAAGCTATGCAAACAGACGACTTCTTTATGTATGATGACAAACCCCTCATAGAGCCTCTGCATGGTTTCTCCAAGTGTTGATACTTCAACAAGTATCGATGCTCTCATCTCCTCTAAGTAAACTTTTGCAGAAAATACATATTGGGTTGCTACGTGGAGTTGTTCTGCCTCTTGCCTGGTAGCCTTCATGTTTTGTGCCAATTGCTCATTCTCGGTCGTCAAATACTAAATGTTTGATCTTGTTGCTCCTACATAGGCCAAGTTAGTTTCGGCAATGGCATTTGGATGCTTCCTGGTGTCTGAAACTATCACCCTTCCTCTAACAATTGCAGGTGATGCATGAACATCCAGAAAATGCTTTCTCCCTTCTTGTACAATCTGCTTTTGGAACTCATCGAACGACAAATTGTACACATCCATTATCATATCATCTTCTAGGGGAACAACACCCCCTTCCTCGCTCAGGGTTGCCCCTACTATTGGAGGTGGTGGAGACTGAGTCATGACTTGTGCTGTGCTCAACATTAGATCAAAATCTTTATTCTACGGCTCCTATTCCATCTCCATGTCTATCATTTCAATCAAGTGCTCAATATGTTGAGAAATCTCTCGATCCTACATCTGTTCACCTTTCTCCTCAGTTGTTGGTTGGTTCTGTTCCTGCTCTTCAACCTCTATCGACATTGTTTCCTCTGTCATTACACCTTTCCTTTGTTCTTCTTCCTTCTTCTACTTCTCTTCTCATTCTCTCCTCCTCAACTCCTGTTATTCCTTTAGCTTTTGCTCTATCTTCTACAACTTCAGTTTTGCTTCATGCAAGCTCTGCTTTTCTCTCTTCCTCCGCTCCACCCTTTGTATCTTGTTCTTCCTCTTTTCTTCTGCTACCAAATATTCTTTCATGATAATAGGATCTTCTTTCATCTTGCAACTTTTTTCTCCCTATGGATTGTCGGCAATCTTCCTCTTTCCCTTGTCCTTCATGGGATTGTTGCTTTCTATGATGTTTCTTCTGGAGTTACTGTCATCTATGGAGTAGCCTGTGAAGTCCCTGATAATGACAGGCTCATGGAGTTTGGAGGCATTGAAAAAATACCTCTATGGATCCTCCTCTAGCCAACGGAATGCCCCACCGATCCACGGAAAGTAAACTCTCGCAAAATGGTATTTTCCAATACCACGGGGATCATCTGAATTAAAGTCTCGAGTAACAAATTCAAACTTCACTATCTCCTTTCCCTCATCATCTGTGACTTTCAAGTTCTTTGTCTTGTATAATCCAATTTTAAAAGGAAGAGTGGGTCATGATGCTTTCTTCTTCCTATGCAATGTTACTAACAACCCTGTGGTGAGATGATACGACACTTCTTGCATGACAAGTTTATCAGTGGCATACCTTGGTAAGACATGCAAAGGATTCTCTCTGCCAAACACTCTAAGGAAGGTTCCACCTTGTGACGCATACCAATCTATGATGTCTGCTATTGCCCCCTTTTCTCCTGGTGACATGCAAGGTGGATCTTCTTCAAAGGTGAGTTTGTACAGTGCAATGATGAAGTAGTTAGTTAGTTGTGACATTACTCCTTGATAGTTGCAATCCAAAAGAAACTTGCAATAGATGTGCACTCAGGCTCTCATGGTGTCTATGTCCAGTTCATGTCAGGGAACTGTTGTTGTGCACAAATCACATCCAGTAAATATGCATACATATAAAACCTTGCTTGCTCACCATCGAGAGGAATTTAAGCCTGTGCTACATGGGCCTTCAACTGTCGAGACAATAGATCTGACAAGTTGAATGGATTCCCCTCTTTCACCACCTCTTCCAATAAGACTTAACACCCTTTAGGAAAATTTTTCCTGCTCTTCTGACCATGGATCCTACAAGCTAAGATAACCAAGAGTTGGTAGGCCTTCTTGAGAGAATTTTTCTTGTATACATGGGTTGGTGTCTATCGAAACTTCGATGGCTCTTTCACCCAACCTCTAGAAATTTCTCTTGTGTTCACATAGATTTGGGTGGCATATAAAGGTGAGTCCATGCACTCTACTGGCTCAAGCAAGTGATACATGTGATAATAGTCTTATTCCTAGAAAGTGGTAAGCTTTTGTCTGTTGGCACTGCTCAATATCATCTTCTTCTCATCAATGTGAGACAATCCAGTTGATGACATTTGTACACGAGAAGGTTGGATACATGCATGCAGACTTGTATAATAACGAATGTCGGATATTGAGACACACCTATCGGTCCTCTAAGTCTGCCTCAAAGTCCTTTGCAAAAGCATCATTAACTTGTGCCATGTGAGTTATGATCCCTTTTCTATAAACAATTGAGTATTTGCATACAATGGAAAGTCTATTGGCGCTTGTTCAACTGCTTCCCCAGTAATTATTTCAGTGGTTTCTTTTGAAGAAGCACTCTTATGTTCCATGGTAACAGTGACTACTAGAGAGGTGCTCAACAACTACTGTACATGTTAGACATAAAATACACTTGGAAAGCAAATATTAGTCTTAAGAAAATCTACTTACAAGGCATGTTCAAGCATCAAAATTAGAATCTGATGGGGAGGATTGCACAATTCTCATTGACAAGAGGGATTGGCTGCCTATGGGAACTATGAACTATGTAGTCCCAACACCAAAGTTGAAGCTTGTGGCTTGAAACTGCACAATGTGTAGTTCAACCTCGACAATGGTTTGGGAGAGCCCATGCAATGGCTAAGGTGAAAGGCCAACTAGTGGAACTTCACAGTACGCAGTTGGAACCAACTTGTACTTTGCACTACCCAATTCCAGAGGCCATGCTTATGGCTTGACCCTTAGGATTGCACAGTGCCCAGCCAGGAAAAGTGAAAACTGGCCAAGGAAAGTGAAAATATGCCCGAGGGAAGTGTTGAAAACAAGCACATTTGAGAGATAGTGTGAGATTAAGTGAAAATATAACTAAGTATGAGTAAATCCATGTAGATCAAGTGTAGAAATTAATCAAACAGAAGGAAAATCAAGTATGTGAGGGGTGTCGCCGCAACCACGACCATTGGTGAAGAAACAGGAAAACCAATTTAACACTTGTAAAAGCTAATCTAAAAATTAAAACAACACTTCTACAAGTTAAAACAAGTTGAAATGCCAAAAAATATGAAGAGAAATAAGTGAAACAATGCTCACACAAGAAAAATGACAAAAAGCGATAGAAAAAGTGGCAAAAGATGACAAAAGTGAAACTCACCCAGAAAAGCGATGATGATTGCACTGAAGGTTCCTTGATCTCCTCGAGAATGCTAGAGATCCAAGATCAAATGTGAAAATGAGCTCTAGAAGCATCGATTAAATAGATTTGAGTGAATTAGGGTTTATGACGCGCATGCCTAAAATCAAGGAAAGACAACACTTGGCAGAAGTTTATAAAAATAATGGAAGTTCCTCCTTCGAGATGCTAAAAATAGATCCTTATTTTTTAGGGATGTTTTTTTCTTTTTTAGCTTTTTGATATTTTATTTTTTTTTATCTTTTTTGGGGAAACTCGTGATACACACTACCAGGAAAGACTGTTCAGTTTTGGGGAACTGGGCAACTTTTCAGCTTAGTGCACTGTGCATTTTCTGAGCTTAATGATGGATTGCATAGTTTCTGGGTTCAGTGTTGGATTGCCTTCCATGACTACACAATTTTTTAGCTCAAGGATTTCTACTAGTCAGGACTGAAAAATTCCCATCATCAAGGTAGCTTGCCCTCAAGGATTGCGCAGTTTCTGGAGGAAACCCCAGAACTGATGTGAGACCAAGTTGCGAGATCAACTTGTGAGTTAGAAAGATCATCTAAGTGTGTGAAAACAAGTCAACACAACCAAAAAGAAAAAGATAATTCTTAGTTGAAGCATGAATACCTAAATTAGTGCAAGACCAACTCATGTGGATAAGAAGGAAGGCTCCAAAATCGAAGCATAGGAAAAAATTTGGAGGGTGGTTGTAGCCATTACAACATTGGCAACACGGTGGTAGAACTCCAACTATCTGAATGGATCTTGTCTCGTGAAAGAAAGGTCTAACTATTCTGGAAATATTGTTCAGTTAATTGATTATCACATCTTCTTCACTTAGCTTGAGTTAAAGATATAGTCCCTACCATTCTCTTCATCGGCAGCACACATACCAAGCCAAGTCAGGATGAGTTGTTTTGATTGGGGATGAGGAGTATATAAATGTACAAGTAAAATAGATTGTCAGAGTCTTAGTTTTTATCTATGGTCTTGTTGTAGTGCCAATAGGCCTGGACAGTACCCGGACGGAGTCACTTCAGGAACAGAAGCATTTCTCCGCTGCCAGTGAGCTTGGATAGTACCCTGATGAAGTTTCTTGCTTCACCTCTCTGAGTAGGAATCCTTTCTCTTATTTCGCCCTTTATTTCATTTTTCATTTTTTCCTTTCTATGGGTTCAAAGAACCATGCATAGGCACTTATTTATTTCACGGGGCGGAAGAGGGATCTTGACTTATTAAGAGGAGAAGAGGTTGTCCCTTCAGGGAAGGATGTTTATGTATAGCTCTGACATACTTGTTAAGGTTTTCCTCCTCTCCTTACTCTATTTGACTTAGTTGACTAGGATTAACTGAAAATAGAAGACCGACTCAAGTAGGCGGTACTAGTTAAGAGTGCAATCATCTTGATTTCACTATGACTCTCTCTAAAATGATGTATTTTCCATCATAGTATCATCGACTAAAGGAAATGTAAGATTAACATAAAGAGAGGGGATAAATAGATAACCAAGTGTTGATAGTAGTACAACTTCCTCTTGGATTTCACCAAGCTTGTCTGAGAAGACAAACATAGTCTCATGCAAAAACTAACCTATAAATGAAAAGAAAACAAACTAAAGGAAAGAAGTGGAGTGAAAGCGAAACAAAGTAAAGAAAATCAAAGGAAACAACAAAGAAAAGAAAAACTACTCCTACTCCTGACCTAAATAGAGCGTAGGCCAAACTTACGTAAAGAGATACTTCTAATGTCGTCGTCGATGCATTGGTTGGCCTATGTAGGCGAGGGAATGCATGTCAAGAAAGATATACAAGTATAACAACAAAGAAGAAAGATAAGACAATACAAACCAAAACGTTCGAAGTTTGAATGAACATGTAGAAAAGTAAAAATGAAAAGTGCATGAAATACACTTTGCAGGTGTACCATAGTGTTTAAACAAACTATGAATCAAATACATGCAAGCATAAAATTGAAAGGAGAGCGAACACGAATAAAGAAGAAAATGTTCACTTTGGTACTGTGCTTGCCATGTATGACTTCTCCAATGACTGAGCAATAGGATCGTGTGATACAAATGGAGGATGCAAAAATTGTAAAATAGATTGATTTCCAATGTGTATGAGAGAGTGATGAGGAGCCTGGAAAGATTTAACACATTTTTGATAGGAAGTGGAATTGACCTTAAGACTATGAGAACCTAACATAACCATCATCTCAGGTTGAAGTGCCTTGACAGCTTAGGGAAGTTCCAATTAATCATAAGATGTATCATCAAAGATCGATGAATTAGAAGGAGGTCGTCCTCCACCACAGATTCTTGTTCAGACTCCCACACATACTCATCGAAAATGATACTATGGGTTGGTTGTTCAACACCAACTCCATCCAGAACTTGATCCTCATGAACATTAAAAATTAGATTCAAAATAGGTGAACACAACACATCACAATCTATAGGATCAGAGGGACCAAAGGACAGAGGATGAGGAGATAGCACTCCATCACAACCATCGGACTGACAATCCGAACCTGTGTTGAAATTCTAGGTATGTGAGGTGGGAAAGATGGTGGTAGATCAACAAATGAATTTTCAACTTCTCCTGCCTCAAACTACAGAACTAGAGTTGTTTAATGAGAAGAGGATGAAGGGTCACTTGGAAAAACAACCTTGTCTGTCACAGATTGAGAAGCTCTAACACAGAGGTACGTTAGGAGAGGTTCAAAAGGTGCAAGTTCATGTGTATTTTCTGAAATGTGAACAAGATATTGAAATATTCATGTCAAGAACTTCCAATCAACTTCATCTTTCAAAAATTCAAAACACAAATGTATGAAACAATTGTGAAAATGACGCAATGATTCATTAGGTGATTTTCACAATTCGAAAATTTTCTTGCACTGATGTTTATGATCATACATATCAAAAGCGTGAAACAAATATGTACAATATGTTCGAAAGAGTGTATGGAGGCATCTGCAAATATGTGACACCATTACCTTACGTGCCCTTTGAACGTGAGAATGAACAACCTACAACCAACATGCTCACAATGGATGTTGTGATCTGTGCAAAAATCAATAAAATGAGCAGTATGCTCAAATAACATTATCTCACCCTCTCAAGGAACATACACAAATTTATGTTCATGTTGCTTTGGAACTTCTCTTGGCATATATATTGAGTCATTAAACAACTAAGTGGATGAAAAACTTAAGGGGCGTTGCAAATTTCCTCACCCTCCTTGCCAACCATTTTTCCAAAGAGTTCTAAAAGCTAGGTTTTTAGTCACGTTGGGCATAGAATCCACCATAATGTTTGGCCCTCTTAAGGATTGATAGAATCTTACACTTTTGAATCCTTCTATTAGATTTTGAATATAACAAATCAACATTCTCAACTGAGTTTCCTTTCGAAGAGTTTTGTTTACCATGTGTCAAATGATGACATCTAAATAAACTATTACGAATCAAACATTGCATATGTTTTGACTCTTCGCTATCAAGAGTCATTTCCAAAGGGCCAAGGCTTCCACATGATTGTTTATTGTTTTTCCAATTCTATGGAAAATAAATTTCCTTCCTTTCCTTCAAGGTAAAATATTAACACACCCAATAGGATGAGGTGTAAAATATTCTTTCTAGCGATACTTGTGGCCATAAGACATTCTGCCAATTCTCACCCCCCAATTAAATGTCCATAACACTTTCATAGAAGACCAAAAATGAACACCACTCGAGTCTTCAAGAGTCCATTGGTGACATTTCTTTCCAAACATAGGAATAAGACTCTAGTTAGACAAGACATGACAAGAAATCAAATCTCTTGTTCATGGGCTATACAAATATATTTAGGTATTGTGCCAATTCTTAAACATAAAGACATGCACTATGGTCCATCCCATCCTATCAAGCTTAATGAAGGTTAAAGCCCTCAAGAATGTTTGAGTAGCATGTCCAATAGTCCTAAGGAACATATACAAATTTATGTTCATTTGGCTTTGGCACTTCTCTTGGCATATTAATTGAGTCATTAAACAATTAAGTGGATGCAAAACTTAAGGGGCATTGCAAGTTTCCTCACCCCTCTTGCCAACCATTTTTCCAAAGAGTTCCAAAAGCTAGGTTGCTAGCAATGTTAGGCATAGAAGCCACCATAATGTTTAGCCCTCTTAAGGAGTGGTAGAAACTTACACTTTTGAATCCTTCTATTGGATTTTTAATGTAACAAATCAGCATTCTCAATTGAGTTTCATTTGGAGTAGTTTCGATTACCAAGTGTCAAATGATTACCATTAAATGCACAATTACAAATCACACATTTTATATGTTTTGGCTTTTCATTCTCAAGAGTCATTTCCAAAGGACCAAGGCTTCCCTATAATGTTTGGGAAGCTGATAAAATTGAATTTAATCCATGAAAGGTTTGAAAATAAGGGATATTATATGTGTGTGTTGGGACTTCGAAAATGAATAATTTTAGTGGGATTATAGTATTATAATGATTAAAATAATTATCTATATATATATAAATGAAAAAATAGATTTATTATTATTATTTTTAAATAAATTTATTTATTAATAAAAATAAAATAAATAAAGTATATTAAGTCTAGAAAATCTTGGATAGACAAACAGGTGCTCTGTAATGCCCAACTTAATTGAAGTATATGAAATTTTTTATTAACAAAATTTTGTGAAATATACAGGGTTATACGACCTCATAGACCTTCTCTCAAGATTATAATTAAAGTAAATTTAGTTATTCCAAGAACCGAACATGCATTTTCTCCCCTTGGACTTTTTCATTAATTTATGTAAAAATCAGTTAGTTTGTCTTTCTTTCTTTTCCAGGAAGAAAACTAGCTTTGTGTGCTCCAAATTCTTACACTTTCGAAACAATCCTAAAGTTATTCGAAATTCAAATAAAGTTTTTCCTATTTAATAATATTAAAAATTATATATTTTTAAATAAATAAATAAATATTAATTTTTTAATAAACTTAAAAACATAAATATTTAAAATATTAATATAAAATTGCATTTATAGAAAAATTTAAGTTATTTCCATATTATTTAAATTTATATTTGATTTTAAGTTTGCACATTCAAAATCTGTCATTTTAAAATAATTTGATATAGTTATTATATAAATTAATTTTATTTTAATTTGTATGTAATTTTAAATTTCTATGTATTTATTTTAATATTATTAATTAATTTTTCTATACTTAAATTCAGGAATGTTACCTAATTTTTATTTATAATATTTTCTTTATAAAATTATTATTATTATTATTATTATTTTAATATTTATGATTAAATTATATTTTATTTAAGTTTGAATGAAGATTTTTATGAGTGAGAATGAGGATTTTTTAATGGGAAAATAATTAAATTTAACTTCATTTAAATAGGAGTGAGGATATTTATGAGAGGGAATGAGGATTCTTTTAAGCCGGAAAATAATCAAATTTAACGAGGATACTTATGAGCGGGAATGAGAATTCTTTTAAGCCGGAAAATAATCAAATTTAACGAGGATACTTGTGAGTGGGAATGAGGATTCTTTTAAGCCGGAAAATAATCAAATTTAACGAGGATACTTATGAGCGGGAATGAAGATTCTTTTGAGCGGGAATGAAGATTCTTTTAAGCTGAAAAATAATCAAATTTAACTTCATTTAACCTAGAATGAGGATTCTTATGAGCGGGAATGAGGATTCTTTTAAGCGAGATAAAAAAAGAAAGAAATTATAAAAGGGCACAACTTTGTTCTAGTAAAAGGATAGGAAGAGCCATACAAGGAATGTAAGAAGAAGTATTGTGAGGATACTTATGAGGGGGAATGAGGATTCTTTTAAGCCGGAAAATAATCAAATTTAATGAGGATAATTTAATGAGGATACTTATGAGCGGGAATGAAGATTCTTTTGAGCGGGAATGAGGATTCTTTTAAGCCGAAAAATAATCAAATTTAACTTCATTTAACCTAGAATGAGGATTCTTATGAGCGGGAATGAGGATTCTTTTAAGCGAGAAAAAGAAAGAAAGAAATTATAAAAGGGCACAACACTGTTCTAGTAGAGGGATAGGAAGAGCCATACAAGGAATGCAAGAAGAAGTATTGTGTGTATGTGGAATATTTGGGTAAAGATGCAGCGATGTGGAATGTTTGGGTAACGATGCAGCAGTGGTGTATAGCTCTGTTTGGGTAAAGATGCAACAGTAGTGTATAGCTCTGATAAGAAGATGACAAGAAACTCTGGGTAGAAGATGACTTTAGCGGGAATGAGGCTTCTTTTACATGGGTAAGAGAAGCAAGAAATTATAAAAGACCCTTTGTTGTAGGAGAGGGATAAGGAGAGGGATACAAGGAATACAAGAAGAAACACTCTGTGTATGTGGAATATTTGGGTAAAGATGCAATGATGTGGAATGTTTGGGTAAAATGGAGCGACAATATAGAGTCCTGATAAGAAGATGACAGGATCATGATTTCAGGTAAGTTCTTGCAAGTTATTGTTTTTTTGTTGAGTTGTATGATTTTTATAGATATCTTCTCTTCAAATTCTTTAAAAGTCAATTTAAATAAAATTTTGATTTTGTGTTTTATTAGTTGATTTCTATTTGTGATTATGTAAGTATATTTGATTTTTTTTGTTGTTTTACACAATATGCACTTTTGATGGTTAAAATATGGTTTTACGCGTGATTTTTTTTCTTATAATAGAACATGAATAGTAATAGTAATAGTAATATCATAACCCTAACCCTAATTTTCTAGTTGATATTTTTTTTAAGAACATATTTATTTGCGTCATTGTAAATCCAAAATTCCTTTCCAGCACTTTTAACCCAAAATTCCCTTTTCTATTGAAAATAAAGAAAAATTCATAACCCTAACTACTTTGATAGTTGATATTTTTTTTTGAAGCAAATAATTATTCTCATCAATATAAATCCAAAATTCCTTTCCCTCCCTATAAATCCAAAATTCCCTTTTCTATGAAAAAAAAACCAGACAAATATAAAAAAATTTTTATCCCAAATCCCCTTTAAAAACAAAAAAAATTAAAAATTTATAAAAAAAAAACATGTCCCCACCAATAAAATCTCTCTCCCCCTTATCATGTGCTCTTTTTCACCCCCATACTGCTGGGAAGGAACAGTACAACACATTCGAAAGGAAAGTAGGCTATCCCTGTTGATATCTAATAGCAGCGTGTAATGCTTAGGAAAAGAGATAAATCCACTGTAGAATGACCCAGTGGATCGACTTTAAAATATGTTCTATTTTTGCAGCCCTAGAAAAGGCATCAAACCCTAGTACGTTCTTTGAAATCTAAATACCTTTATAAACTTCTGATTATAAATAATACACTGAAGTTGTAAGTTGAATACATTATGGATACATAATATAAACAGATTTTCTGAGTAGAAATGTGATCAGATAAGAGTCTCTTGTGAAACTTCAATATCTTGTGATACAAGAGATGAGGCAGCCAATATAGAGATCAAAGATACACAGGATTATTGTGAAGAGATCTAAAGAACAAAACATTTAAAACCATAGCAAGGGCACGAATCAAAACATAATGTTAACCACAGATTTACAGCACACTCACGAAAGAAATAAAGTATATCTACTGCAAGTCTCCATATCCTATGATGCCACATATCAGAGAGCCAACTTGAAGGTTGAATAAAGGATCCAATGGAAGAGCTTTAGAGACTAAAACCTAAAAGAACATAACACGGTACATAATCCCAATCAGAAGGTTTTTTTTTTTAAAAGAAGCGACTTGCAGTGACTTTCAGTCATAATATCTTACTTCAGGTCAGAAACTAATAAATAGTGAGAAGGTAAAACGATATAGTGTGTGTGCAATTTGCTTAGTGGTAAGGACATCTATACTAAGTTACTGAAATGGGGAAAGGTATACTGAAATGGGGAAAGGAAATCAGAGGCAAATAGGAACAGAACTATAAATTGGTGACCATCTTGGTGACCATCTTAACAGAAAAATGGAAGAGGTTCGAGAGGGTTTCATGGAATCTAAATGAACTCACTTCTGATCTCTTAGCCTATATTATTCATATAAAATTGATTAGTAATGTACAATTGTACTGTTAAGATAGGAATGGGAACAAGAATATAACAAAAAAGGGGCTATTGGTCAAGTTTATGGTAACATAGATTTCAGGGGATAAGAAATCTAAACAGATTACCTTTCCAAAATATATTATAGATAAAATTGATCAATAATCTTGTAATAAATTGTCAGGGAGGATATGGAAATGAGAACATAAACTAAACTAGAAACAAGTCTCTTGCTGAAGCTTCTGGTAGCATAGACTACATGAATCTCACGTTGATGTCATATCTTCTGGTAGCATAGACTACATGAATCTCACATTGATGTCATATTGAGAGAAGGTAAAACCAAACAGTGTGTGTGCAATTTGCTAAGTTGTGAAGACATTCATGCTAGGTTACTGGAATGGGAAAAGGGAAACAAAACGGGAAGTAGGAATGGAATTATAAATTGGTCTAGAGGGTTTCAGGGAATCTAAATGAAACCCTTTCTCTTCTCTCAATATATATTATAAATTTGATTGGTAATGTACAATTGTGGTGTCAAGATAGGAATGTGAACAAAAATGAGCAAGAAATGGGCTAAGTTTGAGGTGATAAGAAAATTCAAATAATCATCTTTCCAAAATATATTGTAGATGCAAATCTATTACTAATCTACTAATAAAATGTCTAGAAAGAAATGGAATTGAGAACAAGAGCTAAACTAGAAACTCTTATGGTCAGGGTTCTGGTATATAAACAACATAAATTTTACATTGATGTCATAGAAATAAGTTTATAAACAGGGCCTCCACATAGTTAAATGGAGTGAAATAAAAAAAAAAAAAAAGTTAAAAGAAAATATCTAGATTTTACTAAATTATTATCTCTCAAATGAGGCATTTCTCATATTTAACTAATATAATCCATGTCTCTAATAAACCCAAAAGAAAAACAATGAAAGTCTAACTTACTCTATTGAGGTTATTTGAATTCAATAAATGACCTTCATTTTCCAGTCAGCCGATGCACAACCAACTTCATATGATATCATTTGCTTCCACAAAATTTGCATTTATGAGGGAGAAGGCAAAAAAACCATTTTATTATATTATATATTATAATAATTTTTACACATAAATCATTATAGATATCAATTGAACCAGGATAAAATAATAAGATTTACCGAAGGATATTATGCAAAATGGCTTTAGTTCATTAATCTTTTTTGGCTTTTTGCCTTGTTCAATCTTTTTGCATTGTTCAATGAGTATATATTATGGGTTAGTGTCATTGTATATTAAAATAATGTGATATCGTTCTCCCTTCTTCATGGGAAATCTAAAACTTATGCAACTCTTGGGGATTGATAACATTTTTGTACCTGAAGGCTGATATTGTATGAAGTTGGTTGTGCATTGAGTGATTAGAAAGTGCATTTCATTGGGACATATGATTAGTGATTTAAAGTAGACACCATCAATGATTTAACCAATCAATTGTATGTATAGTTCAATGGAACCCAAGACAATAAGTAAGACTTCTATTGCCTTTCTTTCTTTTGGGAGTATAAGAGACATTGGTTATGATAGTAGCAATGAGACATCCTTATTGTAAGGATAATGATTTAATAAAATGTTGATTGTTTTGTTAATCTGGAATAGTTTATAGTGTTTGACTACTGTGATGCTCTGTTGCTTAAATTTCCTATATAAAATCAAAATGTTTTATGTAATCTGTTTTTCTTAGTTTATACTTCTACAGATGTCCATCTTAGGGATAATGATTTTAAAATGTAGATTGTTCTGTTAACCTGAAATAGTCTATAGCCTTTCATTTGACTATTGTGATGCTTTGTTGCTTAATCTACCTGTAATATCAAAATGTTTTTCGTGGTGTTCTTTTCTTAGTTTATAACAGTACTAGAGACCTATCCTATGTTTATGCTATTAGCATCTTCTTGATTTTATCTCATATTGACATTATATTTGTACATTACTGATTGATTTTAAATGCATATTATATACTGAACGAGGGGATGTGTGTTCATGTCAATGTTAGTTTAAACCTCTATTAATATGTATTCGTATGACCTGAAGTACGCTATTTTCCCTAATACCCCTGTATCATGTCTTACTTTTCAAGTGCCTCTTTAACTTTGCACTTGGATTTTATTCAATTAGAAGATAGGAAGAGTTGGAGTGATTTCTTTAATGCGTAGTTAGTGAATTGATAATTTTTTTGTTTGGAATTATGTGTTGTGTTATAAATTTATGATTTTTTAGATTTTATTATTTAAATTTTTTTACTGTATTATTTATAGCAATAAAAGTTAAATACAAGAATTTGGAATTTATAAATTTGGAATTTATAAAATGGGTCGAATGTTTTTGATTTAGTTGTTACAAAATTGGATCTTTCATTTTAGTGTTAATAAGTATTCATTTGTTTTTCCTAAATGTAATAAAAACATTAAGAATGATTGTTTTAAGACTTTTGTGGTTGGTATCCTACTTATTAGAGATCCGATTTGATTCCACAGTATTCATTTTTGAGTGGACGTTTTGAGTCTACAGCAAGATAAGTCTTGCTATAGGCTCTAAAAATCCACTAAAAATGGATAATATGGAATCAAATCCAAACTCCAATAATCAACATTAAGAATTACAAATGGAATTTCAAACACAAATCGTTCAACTACTTTCCTTTCAGTACTTCCTTATTTGTTTCCTAGTAGATCCATTTTCGGACATACCCCTGAAGTTTAAATATGATATTTAATTTTTATATAGTTATAAATGGATTCTTACTCTGACTTTCCTATATTAAAGGTTATTTTATATAAACAATTTTATTATACATCATTTTATGTGAACAAATTTATTATATATAATACGTAAATATAAATATAAATATTATTTATATAATATTTTTCTATATTATATTATTTTTCATAATATCTATAGTTTAAAAAATAACATAAATAATAATGTATTTAAAATATATAAATAAAATATATTGAAAAAATTATATATATATTACCTTATATAGATGAATTTTCAACTCAGGACCTCATTTAAACATAAGACCATGGTTTCAAAGTTATGTTAATTTATACATAAAAACTTAATTATTTATTTTTTATCTTTCTATTAAGTAGTTCTATCCCATAAGACTTTCTAACCTCCTCTTCTTTCAATTTTAGTCTTTTGATTTTATGAAAACAATTAAAACTTCATTTAGAAAAATTTATTTATTTTTTATCTTACCATAAACTAATTCTATCCCATAAGACTTTCTAACCTCTTCTTCTTTCAATTTTAGTCTTTTGATTTTATGAAAACAATTAAAACTTCATTTAGAAAAATTACATTAAGTAAAAAATACCATAAAAAAAGAGTAAACAGATATATTCCCACCTGTGTTTGAATTTTCTTCTCTCAGCATTTTTTCATTTTTTTAATGCTAATATTTTTTTTTTTGTTTATAACACAAATGAGGATTCCTTTGGGTGGTAACCACGATTCTTATAGGTAGGAAAGAAAAGTTAGAATCGTGACTTCAGTTAAATTTCTACGATTTTTTTTGAATTGAATAAATTTGATATATATTTACTTTCTATTTTTTTTAAAATCAATTAAAAAAAATAATTTGGTATTTTATTAAATAATTTGTAATTTTGATTCATCAAGTGTGTTCTATTTTATTGTTTTTTTCAGCACTAAAAAACTCAATATTCATATTATAATGCATGATGATTACATAAACAACTGCTCCATACAATTAAACATGCAACAGCTCACACAGAATCAGAGAATGTGGTTCCAGAGTAATCAGATACATAGAGGATTCTGTGTGGAACGCAAATGAAAATGAGCTCAAAAAAAAAAAATTCAAATAACACTGTAATTCCAATGCATGATCCCTACAGCGGCTTCATTCAAAACAGCCAGTAGATAGCAAAATGGGGAAAAGACATCGTGTCTCCACGCAGAGAGCAGTCAAAGCCAGTTCCATAACATAAAATATCTCAGATCGAAGCAGGGGGAAGGCTAAGAGGATCCTACAGAAAAACTCAAAAAAAATTCAAAAAAACTGTAGAGGAAAGGTTGTATAAAAGAAGAAATACCTATACTGTTGAAACTGTCAGGCATGCATAATATGTACTGGAAATTAACCAAAATTTCTCCCATTTTTCACCATATGCTTTGAATCTTGAAGTCCTGGATCTGGTAGGTGTTGCTGTCCACTATTATCTGCATTCTCCCTGAACCCTGGGGCAAATTCAGACCCAATTTTGATAAGGCATCAGCCTTCTTGTTTTTTTGCTTGTCTATATGTGATATATGATAGTCCTTCCCGCTTCTCCATAGAGCTGCAATCCTATCCAGCCATCCGGCAAGGTGAATGTTTTTTACTTGTTGCTTTGACAGAACATGTTCCGTTATTACCTTGGAGTCTCCGAATATTTGCAGTTTTGGGATTTCAAGGAATTTGCAGATTGAGAGAAGACCCGCTAATGCCATAGCTTCAGCTCTATTGTTTGTTCCGGGGCCTGCATTCCAGCATATTTCAATGGCTTGTGCGTTTTCTATACTGATGACAACACCACATGCACAAATCCCCTGTTGGGCAGCACCATCGAAATATGCACATGGAGATGACGAAACAGATGATGAACAGGATGTGCTCCATACCTCATTTCTGTCAGTGGAAAACTCATAATTCCTTCCTTGATTGTAGCTGGTCTTCCCATGAATCTCGAGGGCATAGTACAGGGTAATAATAGAATCCGTAACATAAGAGCTGGTATCCCCCTTTGAGCTAAAAATTTTGTCATTCCTCCATTTCCAGATGCCCCATAATGCCAATAAAGGAATGGCTCTCCATTCTTTCTTCATGGAGCCCCAAATTTTAATAGCTTCAGAGATGGATGGATAATTGTCGAAAGGGAAACCAAAATGTTCAATAAGATTTTGCCAGATTGGCTGCACCTGTTTGCATCCGAGGAATAAATGAAAATTATCTTCACAGCCTTCTCTGCACAGCGGACATATGGCTGGCCTGTGCCAGTTGCAAAAATGATAATCTTGGTGGGGCATCCCGTGCAATCTTGGTGGGGCATCCCGATTTCCACAGAAATGGAGGAAAATTTTCACCAAGAATCTCTGCCCCGGCATATAGGAACTGTAAATAAATGTATTTTACCCGTACCTGTTGAGAGCCATCCATACCACCCCAAATAATCTGGTCTTTGTCTGCCGAGCAGAAAATCCTGTGGCCATGCAGTGCTGATAAAACCCCTTCCCACTGCACCTTCATGTCTCCACTGAGTTGCAATTCATCCGCGGATTTCCAGATGGGTATGGCCCCATCCCATTGCCAGATGACGCTGGCCCAATAGAAATTTCCCCTGTTATAGAGTGCTCTCAATAAACGAGGGGAGACATGTATTTTCCCTGCTGCACCCGCAAACGCATCTCTGCCAATCAAGATCTGAGAACCTAATTGGAACTTCCAGATGATGTTCTTTTTAAATTGTGGTTCCAACTTCTTGAAACCTCTCCAAATAGTCGATCCAGTAGGGGTTCCAATGTGGGCCATCCTTATCCAGAAAGACATGTCCCTGTTATACATATATTTGGCGCGAATTGCTAAGCTCCACAATGAATCACCCATGACTGCCCTGTACATTGATTTGCATAAAATGGCTTTCCTGAAATTTGCCAAATCTAAAATGCCCCATCCTCCCAGATTTTTAGGCCGGGTAATTGCCAATAGTTTGGTTAAATGAAATTTGTAATGATCTTTGCCACAACCCCAGATGAAACTGGCAATCATCCTGTTCAAGGTTTTGATAATAGTAGCAGGGATAAAAAACAAATGTGCCCAATAAACTATCGATTGAACAGGTACAGCTTGTATTAAGGTCATCCTACCGCCTTTAGACAGGCACAAATTTTCCCAAACTGCTATTTTCTTGTATATTCTGTCAATCATCCAAGACCAATCTGCCACCCTGTAACTTGATGTTTTCAGTTTGAAACCCAGGTACTTGATCCCGTTCCGAAGAGGATTGACTTGAATGTTAAAGAGCTGGGAGAGATAGCGGATCAAGTCCCCACTCGTGTCTTCAACATAGAAGGAAGATTTCCCTTCATTCACATATATGCCTGTTGCACTTTGAAATCTTTGCAGAATGCCCTGGAGGCAGATCCATGTTGACCTGCATAACATCGCGGTTAAGTGAATATCATCTACAAAGAAACTATGAGATGAAAAAATACCTCTGCAAATGGGAAGTGGACGGCACAAATAATACGCTAAAGTTATAGCTGCAATACAGTGATATTTATAATAACTTACATAGATTTTCTGAATAGACATCTCGTGTCTAACTAGACACGTGATCACGTAACAGTCTCTTGATGAAACCTCAAAGATATCTGAATATACATCACACGTCTGACTAAACCTCAAGATATCTGAATAGACATCACGTGTCTGACTAGACGTGTGATCACGTAACAGTCTCTTGTGAAACCTCAAAATCTCGAGAGAAGTTAAAACCAGACATTATGTGTGAAGGAAAAAGGATTACATAGTTGGATGAAGTGATGAGTTTTCTGTGGTAATTTTTACAAAGTTAATTATTTAAGAATTTGAAGAAATTTTTAGGCTTGTTGTTAGGATAATTTAGTGGGGTCAATTCAACTATTACTTTATTTATTTAAAAAAATTGGTTATTATTAAAGATATTTAGTTTCTTTTTGTTGTTTTGGAAAAATTTACAATAAAACTAGACATGTATAGATTTTCACATCTGAAAATATAAGGGATATATGAAAAATCTTTGTTCTACAGGTCCTATTCTATCTCCATGTCTATCACTTCAATCAAGTGCTCAATATGTTGAGAAATCTCTCGATCCTGCATCTGTTCACCTTTCTCCTCAGTCGCTGGTTGGTTCTATTCCTGCTCTTCAACCTCTATCGACATTCTTTCCTCTGTCATTACACCTTTCCTTTGTTCTTCTTGCTTATTCTACTTCTCTTCCCATTCTCTCCTCCTCAACTCTTGTTCTTCCTTTATCTTTTTCTCTGTCTTCTGCAACTTCAGTTTTGCTTCACACAAGCTCTGCTTTTCTCTCTTCCTCCGCTCCGCCCTTTGTATCTTGTTCTTCCTCTTTGCTTCTGTTGCCAAATATTCTTCCATGATAATAGGATTTTCTTTCATCTTGTAATTTTTTTCTCCCTATGGATTATCGGAAATCTTCCTCTTTCCCTTGTCCTTCATGGGATTGTCGCCTTCTGTTGATGTTTCTTCTGGAGTTACTGTCATCTATGGAGCAGCGTGTGAAGTCCTTGCTAAAATGACAGGCTCACGGAGTCTGGAGGCATTGAAAATACCTCCATGGATCCTCCTTTGGGCAATGGAATGCCCCACCGATCCATGGAAAGTAAACTCTCACACAATGGTATTTACAAATGCCACGGGGATCATTCGAATTAAAGTCTCAAGTAACAAATTCAAACTTCACTATCTCCTTTCCCTCGTTATTTGCAACTTTCAAGTTCTTTGTCTCGTATAATCCAATTTTCATAGGAAGAGTGGGTCATGGTGCTTTCTTCTTCCTGTGCAATGTTGCTAACAACCCTGTGGCGAGATGATACAACACTTCTTGCATGACAAGTTTGTCAGTGGCATACCTTGGTAAGACATGTAGAGGATTCTCTTCGCCAAACACTCTAAGGAAGGTGCCACCTTGTGAGGCATACCAATCTGTGATGTCTGTTATCGCCCCCATTTCTCCTCGTGACATGCAAGGTGGATCTTCTTCAAAGGTGAGCTTGTATGGTGGAATGATGAAGTAGTTAGTTAGTTGTTCCATTACTCCTTGATAGTTGCAATTTGAAAGAAACTTGCAATAGATGTGCACTCAGGTTATCATGGTGTCTATGTCCAGTTCATGTCAGGGAACTGTTGTTGTGCACAAATCACATCCAGTAAATATGCAGACATATAAAACCTTGCTCACTCACTATTAAGAGGACTCTAAGCTTGTGCTACATGGGCCTTCAACTGCCGAGCCAATAGATCTGACTAGTTGAACGAATTCCCCTCTTTCACCACCTCGTCCAATAAGACTTCCCACCCTTCAGGAAAAGTTTTTGTGCTCTTCTGACCATGGATCCTACAAGCTAAGATAACCAAGAGCTAGTAGGCCTTCCTGAGGGAATTTGTCTTACATACATGGGTTGGTGTCTATCGAAACTTTGATGGCTCTTTCACCCAACCTTTGGAAATTTATCTTGTGTTCACATAGATGTGGGTGGCATATAAAGTTGAGTCCATGCACTCTAATGGCTCAAGTAGGTGATACATGTGCTAATAGTCTTCTTCAGGGAAGGTGGTAATCTTTTGTCTACTAGCACTGCTCAATATCATCTTCTTCTCATCAATGTGTGAGACAAGCCAACTGATGACATTTGCACATGAGAAGGCTGGATACCTGCATACAAACTTGTATAATCGTTAATGTCAGATATTGAGATACACTTATCATTCCTCTAAGTCTTCCTCAAAGTCCTTTGCAAAAGCATATTTAACATGTTCCATGTCAGTTATGATCCCTTTTCTATAAATAGTTGAGTATCTGCATATAATGGAAAGTCTATTGGCGCTTGCTCAACTCCTTCCCCAGGAATTATTTTAGTGGTTTCTTTTGAAAAAACACTCTTAGGTTCCATGGTAACAGTGACTGCTGGGGAGGTGCTCAACAACTATTGTACATGTTGGACATAAAAAACACTCATGGAAAGCAAATATCAGTCCTAAGAAAATCTACTTACAAGGCATGTTCAAACATCAAATTGAGAATCTGATGGGGAGGATTGCACAATTCTCATTGACAAGAGGGATTGGATGCCTATGGGAACTACAAACTGTGCAGTCCCAACAGCGAAAGTTGAAGCTTGTGGTTTGAAACTGCACAATGTGCAATTCAACCTCAATAATGGTTTGGGAGAGACTGCACAATGGCTAAGGTGAAAGGCTGACTAGTGGAACTTCATAGTATGCAATTGGAACTAGCTTGTACTGTGCACTGCTCAATTCCAGAGGCCAAGCTTATGGCTTGACGCTTAGGATTACACAATGCCCAGCTGGGCAATGTGAAAACTAGCCAAGGAAAGTGAAAATATGCCCAAGGGAAGTGTTGAAAACAAGCATATCTGAGAGATAGTGTGAGATTAAGTGCAGATCTGATTAAGTATGAGTAAATCCATGTAGATCAAGTGCAACAATTAATCAAACAGAAGGAAAATCAAGTATGTGAGGGGTGTCACTGCAACCACGACCATTGGTGAAGAAACAAGAAAATCAATTTGACACTTGTAAAAGGTGATCTAAAAATTAAAACAAAACTTCTACAAGTTAAAACAAGTTGAAACGCCAAAAAATATGAAGAGAAATAAGTGAAACAATGCTCACACAAGAAAAATACAAAAAGTGATAGAAAAAGTAGCAAAAGATGACAAAAGCAAAACTCACCCAGAAAAGCGATGATGATCGCACCGAAGGTTCCTTGATCTCCTCGAGAATGCTAGAGATCCAAGATCAAATGTGAAAATGAGCTCTAGAAGCATCTATTAAATAGATTTGAGGGAAGTAGGGTTTATGACGTGCATGCCTAAAATCAAGGAAAAAACGACACTTGGCAGAAGTTTATAAAAATAACGAGTGTTCCTCCTTCGAGATGCTAAAAATAGGTCCCTAATTTTTAGGGATGTTTTTGTCTTTTTTAGCTTTTTGCTGTTTTGATGATTTTTTTTTTTTTTTAAATCTTTTTTGGGGAAACTCGTGATGCACACTGCCAGGAAAGACTGTGCAGTTTCGAGGAACTGGGCAACTTTTCGGCTTAGTGCACTGTGCATTTTCTGAGCTTAATGATGGATTGCATAGCTTCTAGGTTCAGTGTAGGATTGCCTTCCATGATTGCACAGTTTTTGAGCTCAAGGTTGACTTCGAGTCAGGACTGCAAAATTCTCATCATCAAGGTAGCTTCCCCTCAAGGATTGTGCAGTTTCTGGAGGCAAACCCAGAACTAATGTGAGACCAAGTTGGGAGATCAACTTGTGAGTTAGAAAGATCAGCTAAGTGTGTGAAAACAAGTCAACACAAGCAAAATGAAAAAGATAATTCTCAGTCGAAGCATGAATACCTGAATTAGTGCAAGATGAGCTCGTGTGGATAAGAAGGAAGGCTCCAAAATCGAAGCATAGGAACAATTTTGGAGGGTGGTTGTAGCTGTTACAACTCTGGCGACACACTGGTAGAACTCCAACTCTCTGAATGGATCTTGTCTCATGAAAAACAGATCTAACTATTTTGGAAATATTATTCAGTTAATTGATTATCACATCTTCTTCACTTAGCTCGAGTTAAAGATATAGTCCCTACCATTCTCTTCATCGGCAACACACATACCAAGCCAAGTCAGGATGAGTTGTTTTGATTGGGATGAGGAGTATATAAATGTACAAGTAAAATAGATTGTCAGAGTCTTAGTTTTCGTCTATGGTCTTGTTACGGTGTCAGCAGGCCTGGACAATACCTGGACGGAGTCACTTCAGGAACACAAGCATTTCTTCACTGCTAGTGAGGCTGGATAGTACCCCAATGAAGTTTCTTGCTTCACCTCTCTGCGAAGGAATCCTTTCTTTTATTTCACCCTTTATTTCATTTTTCATTTTTTCCTTTCTATTTGTTCAAAGAACTATGCATAGGCACTTATTTATTTCATGGGGCGGAAGAGGGATCCTGACTTATTGAGAGCAGAAGAGGTTGTCCCTTCAGGGAAGGATGTTTATGTATACCTTTGACATACTTGTTAAGGTTTTTCTCCTCTCCTTACTCTATTTGACTGAGTTGACTAGGATTAACCGAAAATAGAAGACCGACTAAAGTAAGCGGTACTAGTTAAGAGTGCAAGCATCGTGAATTCACTATGACTCTCTCTAAAATGAATGTATTTTCTATCATAGTATCATCGACTAAAGGAAATGAAAGATTAACATAAAGAGAGGGTATAAATAAATAACCAAGTGTTGATAGTAGTACAACTTCCTCTTAGATTTCACCGAGCTTGTCTGAGAAGCCAAACACAGTGTCATGCAAAAACTAACCTATAAATGAAAAGAAAACAAACAAAAGGAAAGAAGTGGAGGGAAAGTGAAACAAAGTGAAGAAAATCAAAGGAAACAACAAAGAAAAAAAACTACTCCTACCCCTAACCTAAACAGAGCGTAGGCCAAACTTACCTAAAGCCATACTTCTAATGTCGCCTCATTTTGATTTTGTGTTTTATTAGTTGATTTTTATTTGTGATTATGTAAATATGTTTGATTTTTTTTGTTGTTTTACACAATATGCAATTTTGATGGCTAAAATATGGTTTTATGCGTTATTTTTTTCTTATAATAGAACATGAATAGTAATAGTAATATCATAGTCCTAATCCTAAAGTTAATATGTTTTTTATCCAAAATTCCCTTCCAATACTGTAAACCCAAAATTCCAAAAAAATCAAACAATTATAAAAAGTGAAAATATTCCAAAAAAATAAGTTTAATTCATTAAAATTTTAAAAATTCAAAACCCTATTTATAGTGGATATTTTTTAAGCAAATAATTATTTCCATCAATATAAATCCAAAATTCTTTTCCGTCGCTGTAAATCCAAAATTTCCATTTCTATGGAAAAAAATTAAACCAATACCAAAAAAATCCCAAAATCCCTTTAAAGACAAAAAGGAATTAAAAATTTATAAAAAGAAACATGTCCCCAAAAAGAAAATCTCTTTCCCCGTATCATGTGCTCTTTTTCACCCCCATACTGCTAGGAAGGTACAATACAAAAGCAGAGTAGGCTATCCCTGTTGATATCTAATAGCAGCCTGTAATGCTTAGGAAAAGAGTCGATGAATCCACTGTGGAATGAGCCAATGAATCCACTTTAAAATATGTTCGATTTTTGCAGCCCCAGCAAAGGCATCAAACCCTAGTACGTTCTATGAAATCCAAATACCTTTATAAACTTCCGGTTATAAATAATACACTGAAGTTGTAAGTTGAATACAGTGAATACATAATATGAACAGATTTCCTGACTAGAAATGTGATCACATAAGAGTCTCTTGTGAAACTTCAATATCTTGTGATACAACAGATGAGGCTGCAAGTCTCCATATCCTATGATGCCGCAGATTAGAGAGCCAACTTGAAGGTTGAATAAACGATCCAAAGGAAGAGAACCTAAAAGAACATAAGGACATCTATACTAAGTTAGTGACATGGGAAAAGGAAATCAGAGGCAAATAGGAACAGAACTATAAATTGGTTACAGGACTCTGGACCATCTTAACAGAAAAATGGAAGAGGTTCGAGAGGGTTTCAGGGAATTTAAATGAACTCATTTCTGATCTCTCAGCTTATATTATTTATATAAAATTGATTAGTAATGTACAATTGTACTTTCAAGATAGGAATGGGAACAAGAGTATAACAAAAAGAGGGCCTTTTGGCCAAGTTTGTAGTAACATAGATTTCAGGGGATAAGAAATCTAAGCAGATTACCTTTCCAAAATATATTATAGTTAAAATCAATCAATAATCTTGTAATAAATTGGCAGGAAGGAAATGGAAATGAGAACATAAACTAAACTAGAAACAAATCTCTTGCTGAAGCTTCTGGTAGAATAGACTACATGAATCTCACTTTGATGTCATATCTTCAGGTAGCATACTACATGAATCTCACATTGATGTCATATTGAGAGAAGGTAAAACCAAACCGTGTATGTGCAATTTGCTAAGTTGCGAAGACATTCATGTTAGGTTACTGGAATGGGAAAAGGGAAACAAAATGGGAAGTAGGAGTGGAGTTATAAATTGGCCTAGAAGGTTTCAGGAATCTAAATGAAACCCTTTCTCTTCTCTTAGTATATAATATAAATCTGATTGGTAATGTACAATTGTGGTGTCAAGATAGGAATGCGAACAAAAATATAGCAAGAAATGGGTTATGTTTCAGGTGATAAGAAAACTGGAATAATCACCTTTCCAAAATATATTGTAGATTATAAAATGTCTAGGAAAAAATAAAATTGAGAACAAGAGTTAAACTAGAAACAACTTTCATGATCAAGGTTCTGGTATATAAACAACATAAATTTTGCATTGATCACAAAAATAAGTTTATAAACAAGCCTCTGCATAGTTAAATGGAGTGAAATAAAAAGAAAAAAAATCTATATTTTACTAAATTATTATCTATCAGATGGGGCATTTCTCATATTTAACTAATATAATCCATGTCTCTAATAAAACCAAAAGAAAAACAATGAAAATCTAACTTACTGTATTGAGGTTCTTTGAATTTCATAAATGGTCTCCATTTTACGGTCATTCTTCATACATCCTAATGACACGAATTTTTCAGTCAACCGATGCACAACCAACTTCATATGATATCATTTATTTTCACAACCAACTTCATATGATATCATTTATTTTCACAAGGTTGCATTTACTCTATCATATTATGTTATATAGTAATTTTTACAAATAAATTATTATAGATATCAATTGAAAAAAGATAAAATAATAAAATTTACTGAACGATATTATACAAAATGGCTTTAGTTCATTAATATTCTTTTTGGCTTTTTGCCTTGTTCAATGGATATATATTATGGGTTAGTGTAATTGTATATTAAAATGATGTGATACCTTATGCCATTCTTGGGAATTGATAACATTTTTGTAACTGAAGGCTGATATCATATGAAGTTGGTTGTGCATTGAGTGATTGGAAAGTGCATTTCATTGGGACATATGATCAATGATTTAAAGTGGACATCACCAATGATTCAACCAATCAATTGTATGTACAGTTCAATGGAACCCAAGACAGTAAGTAAGACTTCTATTGCCTTTCTTTCTTTTGGGAGTATAAGAGACCTGGGTTATGCTAGTTGCAATGAGACATTCTCATTGCATGGATAATGATTTAATAAAATGTTGATTGTTCTGTTAATCTGGAATAGTTTATAGGGTTTTACTATGTTAATCTGGAATAGTTTATAGTTTATAGTGTTTGGCTATGTTAATCTGGAATAGTTTATAGTTTATAGTGTTTGGCTATGTTAATCTGGAATAGTTTATAGTGTTTGACTATTGTGATGCTCTGTTGCTTAAATTTCTTATATAACATCAAAATGACTTATGTAATCTGTTTTTCTTAGCTTATATTTCTAAAGATGTCCATCTCAAGGATAATGATTTTAAAATGTAGTTTGTTCTGTTAACCTGAAATAGTCTATAACCTTTCATTTGACTATTGTGATGCTTAGTTGCTTAATCTGCCTGTAATATCAAAATGTTTTCTGTCCTGTTTTTTTCTTAGTTTATACCATTACACATGGTACTAGAGACCTATCCTATATTATGCTATTAGCATCTTCTTGGTCCTATTCTCATCTCGTTCTCATCTCGACATTATATTTGTACATTACTGATTGATTTTAAATGCATATTATACCCTGGACCAGGGGATGTGTGTTCATGTTAATGTTAATATTTTCCAATTTGGTGTCTTGGCTGTAATATAACGCGGAACCCTTAGCATGATTACATTCCTATTTTGTGTTCTCTTTTTCATTTTCTGGTTTCTGGTAATAAAGAGTAGGTGTTCTTGCAACTTGGCAATTTATACGCATGCTCTGTTTAGTTTAAACCTCTATTAATATGCATTCGTATGACCTGAAGTACGCTATTTTCCCTAATACCCCCTGTACCTGAAGTACGTTATTTTCCCTAATACTCCCTGTATCAACTTACTTTTCAACTGCCTCTTTAACTTTGCACTTGGATTTTATTCAATCTCTACTTTGGCTGCTTCATCTATCCTATTAGAAGATAGGAAAGGTTGGAGTGACTTTTTTAATTGGTATTTAGTGAATTGATAAAAAAAATTTGGTTGGAATCATGTGTTGTGTTATAGATTTATGGTTTTTTAGATTTTATTATTTAAAATTTTTTACTGTGATAAAAGTTACATATAAAAATTTGGATTAAATATAAAAATTTGGATTTCATAAGATGTGTATGGTTTGATGTTTTTGGTAATAATGTATATGATTTAGTTGTTGTAAAATTGGATCCTTCATTTTAGTGTTAATAAGTATTCATTTGTTTTTCTTAATTTTAGAGTTAGTAAGTATTTATTTGTTTTTCCTAATTGTAATAAAAACATTAAGAATGATTGTTTTAAGATTTTTGTGGTTGATATAGTGATTATTAGAGTTCGAATTTGATTCCATAGTATCCATTTTTGAGTGGACGTTTTGAGTCTACAACAAGATGAGTCTTGCTATGGAAACTTCCACTAAAAAATAGTTACTATGGAATCAAATCCAAACTCCAATAATCAACATTAAAAATTGCAAATGGAATACACAAATGTTCAACTACTTTACTTTCCATATTGATCCATTTTCAGACATACTCCTGAATTTAAATATGATATTTAATTTTTATAAATTTATAAATGGATTCTTACTCTGACTTCCCTATATTAAAAATTATTTTATGTAAACAATTTTATTATACATCATTTTATGTGAACAAATTTATTATATATAATAAGCAAATATTTTTTTTTTTTCTCGGCAAAGCTAGCTAATCTATTATATTATATACAGGTAAACATTACATGCAAAAAGACAGGCTGCCTAGGGCCGACTGTGGCACCTTGGTTAGCTTTACTTGACTCAGAATTCGCACTCGCAGGGGCAGCACTTCCTGTTGGCATTATGATTCAGGTGTTGTACTTGATGGCAAACGCCTTCAGGTGGTAAATCAAGAAGGACGCAGGAAATTTTGTTTAGCAAGCGCGTCCCCGCAGGTATTCCATACAGAACCCGCGTCTAGGGACGCCGGCCAGCCGTTCAGAAGGTGCGTCCGCCCAGTGCACACATTTCAAGGTAGAGAAAAACTCGTGGGGGCTTCTTGTGTGGTATCTAGCCGACGGTTGCGTGTTTCTCTGGTGTCGGCTCGTGGTATTGTTCCACGCTTTTGGGAGAAGCTTGCCTATATAAAGCAAAGGAGTTCATTTGGATTAGGTATCATCTTGGTTGATCATCTCTTGGTGTGATCTAGTCCATATCTTTAAGGGTAAATCTTCTAATGGACTACGATCTATATGGCGCATGATCAGATCTGTGGATCTGAGTGTTTGGGTTGGTTCTGAAGTCCTCTTATCTTCTATATCTAAAGGGACGCAGATTCAGTGAAGGGAAAGTGCGCCGGGACGCAGTACAGTAAAGGATAAGGTGCGTCTCTGAAGCGAAGGACGCGGCGCGACTGTGGTATTGGGTGCGTCTCTGAAGCAAAAGACGCGGCGCGATAGTGTTGATGTGTGCGTCGGTCGCAGACAAGCAAAAGAAACAGTGCGTCTGCACGCAGAACAGCATAAGGTATACTGCGTCCAGTCGCAGGCCACAGAAAGAAAATATGCGTCCCTGTCTCAAGATGATCTGTTAACTGTATATTTCTGTTCATAAGGTGTTCTGGGTTGTTTCTGTAATTACTGATCTGATATCTGTAGTAGACTGTATCTGTTGTATACTTGTTGATCATTTTGAAAAGAAGTAGGGGGTTGTAGCTCCCTTCCAGGAGAAGTCTGGAAAACAAGAAGGAGTTGTAGCTCTTTGCAGGTTGCAGCCTGCGTGCTGGTAAAGGACTGCACCAGTACAAAATCATTGTAAAAAGAATTTCTTGAAAGAAGATAGAGACATTATTGCAGCAGGTGGTTTTTCTCCCGCATTGGGTTTCCACCTTACATCTTGTGTTCTTTGGTGTGACTGTCTATTTTCTTTATTCATGCTCATTGTTTTATGGTACTGATATGCAAGAATATTTCAAAAGATCAAATAAGGAAGATTTGGTAAATTGCTAGATAATACTGATTCCCCCCCCCCCTCAGTATTATTTCCAACAATTGGTATCGGAGCAGGTCCTTCAGAACAGCTTGATCGCTTGAAGGTAGATCGTTCATCATGAGCAACTACGAGAGAGAAGCATCAATCAGGCCACCCGTCTTCGATGGAACAAACTTCAATTATTGGAAGGTAAGAGTTACTGCATATCTTCAATCTCTTGGTACAGAAGTTTGGAACATTGTAGAATCAGGCTATGCCTTTCCTTCAGTTACTCCTACAGATCCAGCTGAGAAAAAGCAGTATGAAACAAATGCAAAAGCAGTCAGCACTCTATTAGGAAGTATATCTCAAACAGAGTTTATGAAGGTCATGCACTTCAAATCAGCAAAAGAGATATGGGACAAAATGATCACTAGCTATGAAGGAGATGAACAGGTAAAAGAAGCTAAACTTCAAACTCTCAGGATTCAATATGAGACTCTCAAGATGTATAATGATGAAAGTGTGGCTAATTATTTTCTTCGAGTAGATGAGATTGTTAATTGTATGAAAAATTTGGGTGAAGAGATAAAAGAGACTATAGTAGTTCAAAAGATTCTAAGATCTTTATCTCCCAAGTTTGAATCTAAAGTATCTGCAGTAGAAGAAAAGGAAAATCTCCGTGTTCTCACTATGTCTCAGCTGCATGGAATTCTAACTGCTTATGAAATGAGAAAGGGAGGTCCATCAGATAGAAGGGAAGCTGCTTTTAAAGCATCAGGCAAAGAAGATCACTATGAAGCATGTCATGTTCCAGAAGAAGAGGAAGAAGAATCAAACTTTGTCAGAAATCTTCAAAGGGGTTCCGGAAGGTTCAGAGGTAAGCTACCTTTCAAATGTTTTGCTTGTGGAAGAGTAGGTCATTATGCTGCAAAATGCTCTTATAAGGATAAAGGAAAGGAACCAGTTAGATGGAACAAGAAACAGGGTACAAATAAGAAAAGCTACTACACCCATGAAGATAGCGATGGCTTATCAAACAGTGATGAAGATGAACAAGGTAACAAATATAGATTGTTAATGGCATTTGAAGATGACAATTATGAGGATGCTATAGATGTGGATAACCTTTATGATGAAATTACTAGACTCAAGAGATGTATAGAAGAAAAGAACATGATTATTGATACTCTACAATTTCAGATTGATGAAAAGGAAAAACATCTTGAAAAATTAGAAGGTGAAATTGTTGGTCTTAGAAAAGAAATTGAGAAAACAAAAACTATTAATCTCAAGTTTGTCAAAGGATCTGAAACGTTGAATGAGATTATCAGTGTGCAACGATCTCCTCTAAATAAGACAGGTCTGGGCTACAATGGAGAAACTTCTCAAGCTTCCACTTCAAAAAGTTATCTTGATGCCGCAAGAAGAAATGAGCAAGAACACAAGGAAGATCATCAGGTAAAGCAGGGACAAACTTCAAACTATCAGGGGCAATCCAGCTTAAGGGTGAACAAAAGCCACAACCAGCCACAGGTAAAACCTTCTCAATTTGGTTCAAGAATAGATGAAAATAGAAATTACAATCAGTCAGCTGGTAGATTCAATAATCGCAGAAACTTCTTCAATGGACAATGCTTTTCTTGCCATAACTTTGGTCACAAAGCAGCCCAATGTGTTGCGTATAAAACAATCATGACTAGGGAAGCTCAAAAACAAAGAAGCATGACAGGGAATACAAAAAGGACCTATAACAATTTTTCAGCTCTTGAAAATGAAGTTGAATGCTCTATTTGCAATAATTTTGGACATGAAGATGTTGAATGCAGAAGCAGGTTTCCGGAAAGAAAGGTACAAGAACAAAAAAGGGAACAAACCTCAGGCACCAAAACATGGAAAATAAAGGAACCTCAAACAGAAAGATGTGGGATAGCATTCTATGCAGAAGGACAAGAAAATCTATGGTACATTGACAGTGGATGTTCAAAGCACATGACAGGTGATAAAGAAAAACTTGAATCTTATTCTAATTTAGAAAAGGGAAAGAAAGTCTCTTTTGGAAATGATACTCCTGCAACTATAAAAGGAAAAGGTATTGCTCCTTTAAAAGAAGATGTTAAGGCTGGAAATGTTTTGTTTGTTGATGGACTAAAGCATAATCTTCTAAGTGTAAGCCAGATGTGTGATCAAAGAACCGAGGTTATATTCAGATCAAATGGATGTCTTGTTCGTGATCTTGATACAGGTAAAACAGTTCTCAAAGGAAAAAGAACTTCAAATAATCTATACATTTTTGATGAAGAACAACAACAATGCTATTTAAGCAAGGATGAAGAGCACTGGTTATGGCATCGAAGATTGGGACATCTAAGTTTCTCACAAATAAGGAAAGCTTGCAAATATCAGGCAGTTCGCGATCTTCCAGATATCAAAATTCCTGACAACACCATGTGCAGATCATGTCAGTTTGGAAAACAGACTAGAACTAACTTTCCAGAGAAAGAAGGATCAGCCAGTATGCCTCTGGAGCTAGTACATACAGATGTATGTGGACCATTCAGAAAAAGAACACCTAGAGGAGAGGAATACTTGATATTATTTATTGACGATTTCTCCAGGTTTGTTTGGTTGGGACTTATGAAGCACAAAGATGAAGCTTTCGAAAAATTCAAATCCTTCAAAGCCTTGGCTGAAAATGAATCAGGTCACAAGATTAAGTGCCTCAGATCCGACAGAGGTGGAGAATTTACTTCAAATGAATTTTTCGATTTCTGTGATGAACATGGAATAAGGAGAGAATTTTCTACAGCTAGAACTCCTCAGCAAAATGGAGTAGTGGAAAGAATGAACAGAACAGTCCAGCAAATGGCTCGTGCTATGCTTGATGAATCAGGAACTCCTGCAACCTTCTGGGGTGAAGCTGCACATGCGGCAGTTATTATTCTCAACAAGACAAATGTTCGAGTGAACAGCACTCAAACTCCTCATGAGCTCTGGAGTGGTAAAACTCCTTCAGTAAAGCACTTCAAAATCTTTGGGAGCAAATGCTATATCAAAAATACTGAGGAGCAGCTTGGCAAACTTGATCCTAGAGCAGATGAAGGAATTCTTCTTGGCTACTCTCCACATAGCAAAGCATACAAATGCTACAATAAAAGACTTGGCAGAATTGTTGAAAGCATTGATGTAGTGGTTGATGAGAAAGGATACATTCCTAGGCAAATACATCGTGAAGACATTGAAGAAGATGAAAGCTACCCTCAAAGACAGAATGATGAAGAAGAAGAACCGCAAGAACAATTTCAAGACGGACCTCACGAAGAAGCAGAAGAAAGAACAAGAATAGAAGAAAAGACTCCATCCAGATATGTTCAAAAGAACCATCCAGAATCTCAGATCATGGGACAAAAGGAAGCAGGTATACAAACTAGAAGAACTGTTGCAGAAGCTTCAAGTTATTTGGCATTACTCTCCTCTACTGAACCACAAAATGTGAAAGAAGCATGCAAAGATGAATGTTGGGTGAAAGCAATGGATGAAGAACTTGAGCAAATCGAAAAGAACAATACTTGGGAGCTGGTTCCTAGACCAAAGGATAAGAATGTTATCGGAACAAAATGGGTGTTCAAAAATAAATTGAATGAAAATGGAGAAGTAATTAGAAACAAAGCCAGACTTGTTTGTAAATGGTATGCACAGCAAGAAGGAATAGACTTTGAAGAAACTTTTGCTCCTGTTGCAAGACTTGAGGCCATCCGAATGTTTCTTGCTCTCTCAAGTTGTCAGAACTTCAAAGTATTTCAAATGGATGTGAAATCAGCTTTTCTGAATGGAGACTTGGATGAAGAAGTGTACATTGAACAGCCAGATGGTTTCATTCTTGGAAACGATCCAAATCTTGTATGCCGATTAAAAAAGGCTCTCTATGGTCTCAAACAAGCTCCAAGGGCTTGGTACTACCGTTTGGACAAATATCTTCATCAACAAGGTTTCTCAAAAGGTTCAGCAGATAGCAATCTTTATATAAAAGTTGAAAATGACAAATTACTAATACTTGTTGTGTATGTAGATGACATTATTTTTGGCAGTAATGAAGAAGCTATGAGTCAAAGCTTTGCCTCAGTCATGCAGAAAGAATTTGAGATGTCCTTGCTAGGAGAACTGACATACTTTCTTGGTTTGCAAATCCAACAAAAGAAAGGAGGAATCCTTTTATCTCAAACCAAGTATCTCAAGCAAATTTTGAAGAAATATGGCATGGAAGATGCAAAACCAGTATGTACACCCATGGTCACAGGATGTAGTCTCAGTGCAAATGACGAATCTGCAGCAGTTCATCAACCAACCTACAGATCTATGATTGGAAGTCTACTATATTTGACAGGTACCCGACCAGACATCATGCATGCAGTTGGAATAGTTGGAAGGTTTCAGGCAAATCCAAAGGAGACTCATCTTCAAGCAGTAAAGAGAATCTTCAAATATCTTCAAGGGACTCAAAATTATGGCCTATGGTATCCTAGAGATCCAGATCTCACTCTTCATGCTTATACAGATGCAGATTGGGCCGGAAGCGTGGATGACAGGAAAAGCACAAGTGGTGGTGCATTCTTTATGGGTTCTAGACTGGTATCTTGGTTCAGCAAGAAACAGAGTTCAATTGCCTTGTCTACAGCTGAAGCGGAATATGTTGCGGCTGCATCTTGTTGCACCCAACTTCTTTGGATGATGCAGACTTTGCAGGATTATCAAATCACTTGTACACCTCCTATTCCTATCTTATGTGACAACACAAGTGCAATCAGCATCTCAAAGAATCCGGTTATGCATTCAAAAACCAAGCACATACCAATCAAGTACCATTTTCTCCGGGAACAAGTACTTGAACAGAAGGTCAAGTTGGAGTATGTTCCTTCTAAGGAACAAGTTGCTGATATTTTCACCAAACCGTTGCCCAGGGACACTTTTGAATACCTCAGGCAAAAGCTGGGGGTTGTTGATGCATCATCTCACTGTTGACCATCTTCCTATTGATGGTATAGGCTCAGGGGGAGCACATAATGCATTGTTGGCATTATGGAGAAGGAGATCTTGGAAATAGCTGCAATATGTCTCTGTCTTCTTCATGATGGATTTCTGGTTACAATTTTGGAGAAGCATGAGCATAGGGGGAGCATACCCTTTGCTCTTGATGTCAAAGGGGGAGAATGATGAAGCTGAAAGTTTATGTGGTTGCCATCAAGTCCAAAGGGGGAGTTTGTTGGCATTATGATTCAGGTGTTGTACTTGATGGCAAACGCCTTCAGGTGGTAAATCAAGAAGGACGCAGGAAATTTTGTTTAGCAAGCGCGTCCCCGCAGGTATTCCATACAGAACCCGCGTCTAGGGACGCCGGCCAGCCGTTCAGAAGGTGCGTCCGCCCAGTGCACACATTTCAAGGTAGAGAAAAACTCGTGGGGGCTTCTTGTGTGGTATCTAGCCGACGGTTGCGTGTTTCTCTGGTGTCGGCTCGTGGTATTGTTCCACGCTTTGGGGAGAAGCTTGCCTATATAAAGCAAAGGAGTTCATTTGGATTAGGTATCATCTTGGTTGATCATCTCTTGGTGTGATCTAGTCCATATCTTTAAGGGTAAATCTTCTAATGGACTACGATCTATATGGCGCATGATCAGATCTGTGGATCTGAGTGTTTGGGTTGGTTCTGAAGTCCTCTTATCTTCTATATCTAAAGGGACGCAGATTCAGTGAAGGGAAAGTGCGCCGGGACGCAGTACAGTAAAGGATAAGGTGCGTCTCTGAAGCGAAGGACGCGGCGCGACTGTGGTATTGGGTGCGTCTCTGAAGCAAAAGACGCGGCGCGATAGTGTTGATGTGTGCGTCGGTCGCAGACAAGCAAAAGAAACAGTGCGTCTGCACGCAGAACAGCATAAGGTATACTGCGTCCAGTCGCAGGCCACAGAAAGAAAATATGCGTCCCTGTCTCAAGATGATCTGTTAACTGTATATTTCTGTTCATAAGGTGTTCTGGGTTGTTTCTGTAATTACTGATCTGATATCTGTAGTAGACTGTATCTGTTGTATACTTGTTGATCATTTTGAAAAGAAGTAGGGGGTTGTAGCTCCCTTCCAGGAGAAGTCTGGAAAACAAGAAGGAGTTGTAGCTCTTTGCAGGTTGCAGCCTGCGTGCTGGTAAAGGACTGCACCAGTACAAAATCATTGTAAAAAGAATTTCTTGAAAGAAGATAGAGACATTATTGCAGCAGGTGGTTTTTCTCCCGCATTGGGTTTCCACCTTACATCTTGTGTTCTTTGGTGTGACTGTCTATTTTCTTTATTCATGCTCATTGTTTTATGGTACTGATATGCAAGAATATTTCAAAAGATCAAATAAGGAAGATTTGGTAAATTGCTAGATAATACTGATTCCCCCCCCCCTCAGTATTATTTCCAACACTTCCAGGTTATACCCAAACACATGACACAGAGTTGATCCGAGGTGGAAACAAAACGACCCGCGCAGGGGCATCCAACAGAAAGACTCATAACAGACTTTGCCAAGATGCATAACAGACAGACACTTAACATGAACAAGAACTGAAAGTATACAAACATAGAAATTTAGCATAATCCAGATCTTCAGGTTTTTCCTCAATAATGCTGCTCCAGCCTTGGCCTTCTGGGATGCCTGCCCACATTGCCATAGGATCCTGCGCGATGGCCAGCGGCTCCTGTTCTTGAGGTCGGGTAGGGGTTTGCTGGAGCTCCTTCTCTGAATTACCCTCTGCAGTTGTTGGTTGCAACACTGGACGTTTCTCCCGATTGCCCTATGGAAGTATCTCAGCAGAGACCGGTTGCGTTCCTTCTTCATTCTCCTCAGGAACCTTCGTAAAGAGAACTGAGATGTGTGCGTTAATGCCAGCATTATCCCGCGAGCTGCCCAGGGTAAAAATGAGTGAGCCGAACGCTGGAAGCATGGGCGTTCCTCCATTGGAGCTGCCGGCCTCCAAAAACTGACTGGCTGGAATTGGTGTGGCTCCCGCCCTTCTGTAACAATAGCAGCAGCAGCAATGATGGTGGACATCTGCTGCAGGGGGACGTGAAGACTCACCACGCCCAGAACCTCTCCTACACGGCTGTCTTTCACGCAATCGCTCCATGGCTTCAGCGCCGCCCTCAGCTTGCTCCAGAACCGTGCTTGAGGGCATGTTGTTACTGCGCTCACTCCCAATTGAGTGCAGTCCCCAAATTGACTTGAGGCAGAGCTCAACTGCCCATAAACCACGTCCAGGATAAGCAAGCAGGAAGCAAACCTCGTCCAAATGAATGCCTTCACTCTCAGCATCAATCGCGCCACATTTTCCCTCAGAAATTTGAGTTGCTTGCTCGGCACTCTGCGCCCAGAACAGCAACATTCCTTCCCTCTTAAGCCGGCTGACATTCCCTTGGGTTTTGCTCGCATTGAATTCTCTCTGCAGGCTCTCCATCGTTCCCAGCGTCCTCATTAAGGATTCCACAATGCTTCTCCCGACTTAACGTCTCGGCGGCGAGGGGCATTAAATCTCTTTGTTCATCACGTGGCGGCACATGCTGGGCATGTGGCTCACCATGTCCTGGCTCGGTGACACCCGCATCCGGGGAGACGGCCTCTCCTTGGATCAGGCTTTCACATTCCTGGAGCTGTTGCCTGTTAGGAATGATATTCATGCTTCCGAACAGAAGGGGGTGTTCGGTCTCGACCCCAATGTTAGCTAGGAGGTCAGCTATTTTGTTGCCTTCTCTTTTAGTGTGTACAAAGGAGATGGCTCTGGTGTTGCTTAGCTTATAATAAGTAAATATAAATATGATTTATATATTAATATTTTTCTATATTATATTATTTTCCATAGCTTAACAATTACATAAATAATAAAGTATTTAAAAAATATAGATAAAATATATTGAAAAAAATTATAAATAATTTAATATATATTAATTTTTTACTTATTTATTATAGATTAAGTTTTTGTGGTGAATTTTCAACTCAATAAATGATTTGGACCTCATTTAAACACGAGACCATGGTGTTTCAAAGTCTTGTTGATTTATACATAAAAACTTAATTATTTACTTTTTATTTTTCTATAAACTCGTTCTATCCCGTAAGACTTTTTAACATCCTCTTCTTTCAATTTTAATCTTTTGATTTTATGAAAACAATTAAAAATTCACTTAGAAAAATTACATTAAATAAAAAATACAATAAAAAAGAGTAAAGAGAGAGATATATTCCCACCTGTGTTTAATTTTTTTTTCGAAATTTTATTTTTCATTTTTTTATGTTCATAATTTTCTATTTTTTTTAAAGCAGAAATAAAGATTCCTATGAGGAGGAACCACTATTCTTATAGGTAGGAAAGAGAAGTTAGAAAGTATAAAAGACCATAACAAATAAATAATACTAATAATAGAAGAAGCAACCTATGTAGAACGATAAGTAAAAATACAGTAGTTGCATAGAGTTTTGATTAAAAAATGACAAGATCATGATTTCAGGTAAATTTCTGTAAATTTTTTTTATTTTTTATTTTTATTTTTCTAGTTGAATTGAATAAATTTGATATATATTCTCTTCAATTTTTTAAAAAATCAGTTAAAAAATTTGGTTTTGTATTTGATTAAATAATTTGTAATTTTGATTTATCAATTTTTTTAAACATTAATTGAAAAAAATGGTTTTTTATTTTATTAGATGATTTGTAATTTTGATTTATCAATTATGTTCTATTTTATCGTTGCATTAAAGAATTTGCAGCTTTGATATTAATAATATTCTGAAGTTATAGCTTCACTACAGTGATATTTATAATAACGTAAACATATTCTATGAATAGACATCATGCGTCTGACTACACGTGTGATCACGTAAGAGTTTCTTGATGAAACCTCAGATATCGACATCACGCGTCTGACTAGACGTGTGATCACGTAAGTGTCTCTTGTGAAACCTCAATATCTTGAGAGAAGTTAAAACCAGACAGTATGTGTGAAGGAAAAAAGATCACATATTTGGATGAAGTGATGAGGTTTGTTTTGTAATTTTTACAAAGTTAATTACTTAAGAATTTAAAGAAATTTTTTAGACTTGTTGTTAAGATAATTTAGTGGGACTAATTGAACTATTATTTTATTCATTTAAAAAAAAATGGTTATCATTAAAGATATTTAGTTTCTTTTGTTGTTTTGGAAAAATTCATCACGAAAATGGATATCATAGATTTTTCACCTCTAAAAATATAAAGGATATAGGAAACAACAAATTGATAAGATGGAATTTATGGTTAGGAAAAATTGATATTGAGTTTGATTATAGAGCAGGTAATAACAATGTTTTTATTGATTTCTTAGTCAGGGAATTTCAAGTGCCGATCAAGATAGTGAAAATGGTAGCAAGCAAGCTCTTATTGATTTCTTAACTAGGGAATTTCAAGTGCCAATCAAGCTAGTGAAAATGGTAACAAGCAAGAAAGAATCAAGAGAGCAAGAGAATCCAGATATTTTGTGTCTTACTTGCAGAATAAAGACATGTCCAACAGAAATTCAAGAAAAAATATTTGAAAAATGGGCTTATCAATCCAATGCATATGATAACACAGAAGAATGGAGAAGCAAAGGATATTGCACCACCTACATAGATAAAAGTGACAATGGAAGGGTTTATTTGGAATTCTATAAGGCAGATATAGATGATTGGTCTTCTTTATTAAATTTTCTTAAGTTTCATAAAGAAGTCATTATTGGCTTTGATTGTAGCCTTTTGATGAACAATCGATGGAGTTCCTTGTTTGAAATATTTATTGCCAAATATGTTCCTTGCACTGATGAAAGCCTCAAAGATGCAGATTTAATCGTAGTTCTTCAGTCAGATTTGAAAACTGCTGCACAATTTAACTTATGCTTCAAGTTTGCTATTACATTGGAAAGTACCAAAGTATCTTCACTTGATCAGAAATCAATTCATGAGGAACCAAGATTCCAAATAAAATCCACTTTTTCCGGCTATCCCATATCTGAAGAAATATTTCTTCAGTGCTTACAAGAGAGTCCTTTTGAAAGATGTTTCTCTTATCATATCATGGAATATAACTCAGATCTAGAAGAAGATGATCCAAATGACATGATACCTCCTACTAGTTGAGCAAAGTGAAGTAGGTGGGTCTTATATAATAATACCATGATAGTTGGCATGTGACTATCTAGTTGTGTTGTCAAAGTTATGTTTATTTTTTGTCTTCTCAAGTTGTATGGACAATGTTGAGTTTTTAACAGGGTTTCCAAATCCTTCCTAGTGTGTTATAAAAGGAATGTTCAAGATCATTATTAGAAATTATGTGTATCTAGAGCCCAATGCACTAAGATATTTTCCAAATTACTGGTTTTGCAAGAAGAATTAATGTTGGAGTTTGTATCAAATATTGGGTTTCTAAGCTTCTTGAATTTTGCAAGACTTTCTTGAATATAGTAGTAATTTTTTTATCTCTCTATTTTGTATCTGTATCAATATAAATATTAAGTTCTCTAAAGTTTTTGGGTGCTATAGAAGTTCTTTGTTTTAATATGTATTTCAACTTTTATGATATGGACTACCCTTTAAGTATGTTTAAGAAATAATATTAATTTATTTAGTTTATAAGATATTGTAAATTTTTTTAAATTGAGTGGATTTAGTTATTATTTTAACTTTTCCCTATTATTTAAATTATTATTTTTCATTCTTAAATAAGGATTCCTTTAAAAATATAATTAATCATTTTTCCTTCTTAAATAAGAAATTTTCATAGTCCAAAAATTTAAATCAAACTATGGGTTCTTGATTTGAATCCCCTAAATTAGCAATTGTCTATAATGCGACTTTTTGGAAGCCTTTCCGGTGGGTTTTTCCGGTCAAAATCCGGCAGCAATTTATTGGAACCGCGAGTTTGATAGCTAGTTTCTGCACAATCAAAGCATCCCAGGGGTTTTCCAGGGTGCCCAAAAAGTGGCATTAAAGACAACTCCCCTAAATTAAGCATTATTTTATATCAACAAATTTATTGTAAATGCCATTTACAAATGTGAAAAAACATTCTTTTTTGATAGTCCAAAAATTTAGATCGATCAATTATCGTTAATGTTTTTAGGTATTACTTCTTATAAATGGGTTCTTGATTTGAATCTCGTAAATTAAGCATTATTTTATATCAACAAATTTATTATAAATTTCATTTACAAATATGAAAAATGATTCTTTAAATCTTATAAATGATTTATTTAAAAAAAATAAAAAAATAAAAACTTAATTATTCAAATCATACAAACAAAAACTTTAAATGAATTTTTTTTGGGATAAAATATGTTTTCCCTTTTCCTCATAATGGATAAAAACTTCAAAACAAATCAATATGTATAAGAAATAATGATTCATTTAGTTTTTTTTTAATGGTAACTATATTTTTTATAATTTTGTTAATATTTTTATAGTTTTTATAATTATTATCTGTTTTAAATAAACTAATTTTATCTATATCAATATCATACATGGGTGGAAAATAAAATTTTAAATTACTCTCATATATAATATTTTGCAAACTCACTTTAAATTTTAACTTATAAAGTTTAATATATGAGATTCACTTCCTTGGATAATCTAGTTTTTGTTGTTAGAATATCCCATCCTTTATTATGTTTTTTTTTGTATATTAAGAATATAACACTTTGTTGTAATATTTTTTTCAATATAATTATATTTTCTAAAAATAAATTAATTATAAAAATAATGTCATCATTTTATTTATTTGTCATTTTAATTCAATAAATAAAAAGCTTTCTATATAGCAATGTAAAACTGAGTGTATCATTAAAATTTTCTTATTTAAATTTTTCTAAGTTTTTCTAGGTGGCAAAAAGTAATACATTTTAAATCATTTCATTTTATATCTCATTCATGTTTTTATGTGCCATATTTGTGTTTCTTTTTATGACCTTTGTCTTAATGTGCATTTCCATATTGTATCACACTTTGTGTCCCTAACATGCTTTGTGTCTATATTTATAATTTCAATGAGTCCATTTGCATGCTTTTATCTACAAGTGAGGTTTTGTTTACATCCTATCAAAATTGAAGTATTATTTTTGTACTTGTATTAACATTCACATGGCTTTGTTCACATCTTATCCAAAATTGCGGTGTCATTTTTATCATTGTATCAACATTCTCATCTCATATTACATCCTTATGTCATGATTTGCATCTTGAGACTCAAATTGTGTAAGTTTTACATCCATGCACCTCAATTTGTGTCTTAGTTTGAGTTATTATGTCCCCCTTTTCATAATAGTTTATTCCCTTGCATCCTGATTGTGTCATTTTATGTGTCCTTGCATGTTATTTTACATCCAAAGCACCTGATTAATAACTTATCATGATTAACTAAAATAATAATAATAATAGTTGTTAATTAATTATTATTCAAATTTATTGTTAATTATATTAGAAAATTTTATTTAATTGTAATTATTTATTTTCACTTATACATCTTTTTTTATATCAAACATATAAGGTTAATGAAATAGATAGATCTATTTTTAGTTGAGATGTGTCTAATCTAGGCAATATCATTCAACCAATTTCATGACATAAGAAAAAATTCACATATAGATACACTTTGATGAAATTTTAGTTCAAATGAATACATACAGAGTAACTTTTGTTCTTGCAATAAATATCCCATCGCTATCCCAAGGTATGTCAACTATCTAGAAATATAATTAAAGTAATCTTAGTGATAACGATGAGAGAAATGTTATTGTAGAAATAAGGGTTTCAACCCTCGCACCCCTCAAGGTGTTTCCACTACATTTTTTCTAGTAATAGCTCAAATGCGAACATTCGAAGTTTCTTTAGCCTCTATTGTCAAATTTCCTCTAGTCCTCTTTAAATTTACAAATATTTAGGTTGTCCCATCCATATCTCTCTTCATGCCTACAAAAATGATATCGTCCTCTATGCTTGCTACCTCTATACTTTGATACCCCTTAGTCAATGCTAACACCTCAAATCCTTTGGGTTTCCAACCCATAAATTTAGTCTTACACATTATTCAAGAACACCCTATCAATGGGAAAACTTGTTGGCTTTTTATATCATCCCTCCCTATGTTAACTTGTTGGTTTTTTACATGAATGGGGAATCTTGTTGGTTTGTTATATCATCCTCTATGGTTGCTACCTCTAGAATTTGATACCCTTAGTCAAAGCTATCACCTTAACTCCTTTGGGTTTCCAAACCATAGCTTTAGTCTTACACATCATTCAAGGCACCCTATTAACGGGGAAACTTGTTGGTTTGTTATATCATCACTCCCCTTCATAAATTGTCCAATTGATCAAAGAATTTTTAATTCCCTCCACAACAATATATTAAGATGCAAAAATCTAGATGGATTTCTTTCATCATCATTAACTAATTTGTACATTCAATGGGATTTTTACCAAAGTTAGTAGATTCTCATAACTAGATATTGATAACTTGGAAATCAAAAATTCAAAAGCAGGCACGCCTTACCCATGTACCATAGGGTTATTGTAGTGAAATTTAACTTGGTGAAACATTTGGACGTCATCAATGGCACTAGACCATGGCTTTAGGGATATTTTGGCTTGTGTATGAAACTCTAATCCCTAATATTTGGTCCCCTCTATGATTTCTCTCTCTCCATAGCTTTATTATGAGTAAGACATCCCAACCTACCTCTCCAATGTTGGGGTTTTGATTCTTTGATAGTAATTGGAAATTAACTTGAAAATTCCATTTCAAGAGTGAAGAAATTTAGCAAAGATATACTGCCACATATGCCTAATTTTTTGTGTGGAAATTGAATCCTCCATTGAATTCCCATCAAAGATCAAACTAGGAAAATATTACACTTTGTTTGATTCTTTGGACCATAAATAATTGACTCTTGTTGCAAACCATATTCTAGTAATATGAATGTCAACACGTATTTCCCCGAGGTTGAAACCCTAAACAAGATAAAAACTATAGAAAATCCCAACCTGATAGATGGGGACATCAAAATAACATTATTTAATTATAAAAATTCCCTAGTAGAGACCTCCCCATCATATCTAAATGGAGCATTATTATGGATGGAGAGCTACAAATCATACCCATATATATTAAAAAAGCAACACCAATATTCCCCATGGAAGGTAATTGAAGGAGAAGAAATCACCCTCATTACTAAGAAAATTTCTACAAATTAATAAGACTCTAACGTCCCTCAAGGATAATTTAGAAAAAAATGATCTTAGATGATCTATACCATATGGAAAAATGAACCCTACAACAAACTCCTTACTTAGCATGAGCATAACATTTCCATCCCACCCTAAGCACTTTTAAAGCCCCATACATAGAAAATATAGGAAAGTGTTGCATATTTAGAGTTTCATTATATCCCTCACCCCCCTAAGGAAGACAATCAAGCCCTTGAGGAATCCCCACTCAGTAACATATGCAAGGATGCAATAGACATCTAGATGTATTTCCAAGAATGGTTCACACCCTTCCATGAAAAATGGAAGAATGGATGAAAATAACAAAGAAAAAACACACAAATATTTATAACTAATTCCAGTTTATATGACTCGACAATGGAATAGGAAACTTAATTAATATTTTTACCTTTACAAGTTACTTTGTAATCGATTTGTATGGATCTATACAAGTTCCTTAAATAATTCAAGAATTCTAAAATAAAAATAAAAAAACATTCACTTTAACATCCCACACTCTCTTTTGAGGAAGGTGAAGAACCCAATCAAAAGTAACTACATTAATTATTTGCACTCTATTATGTTTTATTACTAACTATATGAAAAATCCACAACATTCAAATCATACAATTATTTTTTTATGTTTAGAAAAAAAAAGTATAATCACAAGTTTCACGATCCATTGTTAGAATATCATCACAAGCATTTCCCTCATCAATGTGTAAGAGTGAAATAAAAGAACTATTTAATTAATTAAAGTATTCTCAACCTTGTAACATGATGCAATTAAAAATTCAAGATTTTAAGGAGGGAAATGCCTCTAACATTGGCATGATTTTCCTTGAGTTAACTAATTGTTCACTATTTTCTTGGATCAGTGCCCTATGCTTTATTGCAACCTCATTTTGTGGTTTCTTTGTCTTGTCTAGAGGCTACCCTAAAATCCTTCATTTGAATACCAATACCGGACTATGAAGAACTCAGGCCCAGTTGATTTCTTTCCTTGCTTCTAAGATAGGCATTATACAAAATTCTAGCATAATGATATGGAATGTCCACATCTTTTCTATGCCTTTATTCTACAAGGGAAATTAGTCATGGGTCATCCAATTCCATATATTCTGGTAGGCCTTCTACTTAAGCTTCTTCCGAAGGGGAACTAATCATTTCCTGTGGTGTTGGATTTTATTAGTGCTCTTCAAAAGACTTTTGTGCGGGCTCTGCAGGATTCAATAGAGGGTTATGGGGTTTTTTCTACTGTTGACTCTATGCTTCATTGGAAGTTTCCTGTCTTTGGAGACTCCTTCGTAAAGGAGAGAGACTCAAACCTATTTCCAAATTTGGGGATCTGGTCAAGATTTGAGGTACTTTGAGGAATCATTTTTTTTCTTCTTTGGGCAACTTTTCTCTAATAATATTGCTCTTTTTAAGAAGGGTGTGCTTCAAATGATTCCTTGGTATTCATTGAACAATCCCTAATAATATTACCTTATTGATGACAATGTCTGCATCTAAAAGGGACATGTTCATAATCTAAAGATTACTTCCAAACATTATTCTGACAATAAATATCTAGGGAGGTTGGAAGAGGCTAGGAAATATTCATGTAAACATAGATCTTGTAACACCCTCCTCCCACATCTACCCAAGTAACTGGCCAATCGAGATAAACATGTGATGAGAGGCTACTGTGATTGGATTCAACCTCCTATGTGACCTTAATGAAATGGAATCAACAGAGACACAACATACATAACTTCCGCATCATCTACAGGACCCTTGAGAACCATTCCATTACTTCAGGCGGCTTGCCCTTGGGTTCCACTGAAGTTTTTGATCACTTTACCTTTGGACACTCTAATGATATGGGCATTCCAGCATCCAGGGACCTTGGACGCTCTCACAGGCCTGCAAGCCAGCATTCAAGGACCATTTTGTCTAGGTTTGTGCCAGCGTCCCCAAGATTTGAGCCACTTTTTCAGGCCCGGAGCCCAAGCCACTTCCCATAATGGAATGACATATTCAAAGCAATAAAATAACAGGGAAATAATGATGCAAAATCAAATAGTTGAACAAGCCCTTAACCAAACCCTTACTAGTCATGACAGACATTTTGCCAAACATATCACAAACATGTAATCCACAGGTGTAAACAAAATTTTTAAGAATAGGGATCTCGTACTTATTTGAGAATATCTAAGAGCCATTTTTCCCTCATTTCATTTGTTTCATTAACATATATTAGGTTATAGATGCATTTTCCATTCATTTACAAGTAAAAACATGATGAGAGCCATAAATAGATGTTGTCATAAAACATATACATAACCATCATAGTAACAATAGAAATACCATAAATACATCATCCATAGAATCCACATATAAACTAGTACATTTACACATGAAAACCAAAGGGATGAATTTCTCATTAATGAATGTAGAAACCAACCGGGGATGGGACTAACACTTTCCACCTGACCATAGATTAGTTGAACCAAATCTCTCTTCAGCCAATCACCCATGTTCCATATTCCAAACATGAATGTGGGAATCATAACCAACTGAAAAGAACCAAACAAACATGGATGATACCAGAGTTCTCCACCTAGATCGTGAGGAATTTGAGTGCCTCCTAGACTCTCGGGATTTATCATAATCCACAGTTTGCTCCAGGGACCACTAGGCCCTACACCGAGACCCACTCTCCAGGATTTACCGTACATCCCATCCCGAGACTACTAGGCCCAATGGAGAGTAATCCACCTCTTGTCTTTACTGTATATTCCGCCATTCATTAGCAAGGATTCCTAGGCTAGTAGCTTTACCATGATCCACAGTCTGGTTCAAGGACCACTACGCCATGTGTTTGTCATTTCAAAGATCCACCCCACTGAAATTCGAATCCATATGGCAATCCATCTCAATTGATGTATGAGAACCCATCTCATCAAGGCTATCAGGAAATGACAAGGTTAGGTTGAAAACACTGTCACACCTAGCAAAACGCTATACAACAAAAAAGGTCATTGGTGAGGGTCATGCCTGTGACGAACCTTTAAGGTTCATCACCAATGTTGCATATGGTGACGGTCCTTAAAAAATCATCATTGTAAGTGCATATAGTGACAATCCTTTAAGGTTTGTCACCAAAGTCATTTTCAATGACACTTTTGGTGAGGGTTGTTAAAGGCCCATCACTAATTCTCTCTTTGGTGACACTTCTAGTGACGATCTTTTATTGGCCCTCACCAATGCTCTTTTTGGTTACTTTTGGTGATGGTAAAAAAATTTTCGTCATCATTGATCATTCCAATGAGTTTTTGATGACGTTATGTGACTATTGCTATATTTTTTTCAAAAGATAACGATTTAGGACCATTGTTATGGAGCCTTTTTCATTATGTGTCCAAATCCATAGTGGTTAGAGTCAATCAATTTGTTAAGAAGTAATTAGTGTGTATGATTTCCCTCAAGTACTGAGAATATAATTTTCTTATGAATCAACAAATGATTCATATCTATTAGGTTTATTATCTAGCAAATTCTTTTTAAATGAAGTTCCATTAGTGTGTGTAGGAACCATATTATTTAATACATAATCATTCTCAACCAATTCTATTAATGTGAGAGACCTAGCAATCCTCAAGACTCCTATGGAACATCTTGACATGCTTTGGCACACACTAACATTCCTTAGTACCTCACATGTCTTGAAACGTATTTGTTTTAACAACCCCACCCCACATTTACCTACTCTTACAAGCTCTCCAGGGTAAACATGAGCTGAGAATTACTATGACATGACCTGATAATCAAGTTCCAATTATAAAAGTGGGGTCTACTAACCGAAAACTTACAACAACCTCATGGGGATACCTGATCACCCAGATGTCAGGCAACAACCCCTAGCGATCTTCCTCTAAGATGGAACTTTATTTTTGCCTGACTTCATAGTCCAACTACATGCATGCAGGACATAAGGCTCTAGTTGCACACATAAGCCTTCCTCCATGTAGTTACAGTCAATATTTCTTAGTTAAGAGATTGTGGCTAGAAGCCCTATTCTAAATTTTCAGGGCTAGCTACAAACCAACTACCTAGAACAACCCATAACTGTCCATAATCCAACCTATGATGATGATAAGTCTACATAATAAATACTAAGGCTAAGATCTTGCCCAAACTTTCCAAACACATGATAAACATTTCGTCAAACACATGGTAAACATAGTAACTATAGGTCATGAATGCATATCTATTCATTGTTTCTTTAGCTTCATCAGATAATCATCAAGAAGGATCAATGCCCTCTCAAGCTAGCTACATCAAACACTAGTTATCCCATGCATTCACATAACATTCAATAATTTATTGAGCCATAAGAAAGATCCATAACAAGAGCACATTATACAACAAGAATATGCCATGCTTATAACCAACATTTAACCAAAATGAATTCAAGACAAACTAGTCATAAAATCAACACAATAAACAATACATGTGCTCATTGATCTCAATGAGAAATAACACATAATAACATATTCATAAAGTCAACCAAGTCAAGGACTTCAACGAACAACCCAACCATAGATTGGGTTGAACCAAATATTATTTTAGCCAATCATCCCAATGTCATATTCAAAACATGAATGTGGGATCATCACATGCGAAAAACAAACAAAAAACCAACCAGGGAATCGAGAGGCTAAACCTCCTCTACCCTCAACCATAGTGATTTCACCTAAACCGGCCTAGAAATCACTAACACCAAAACAAGGTTGGATTCCTCTGACTTTCTTCACCAAACCAAGATGAATTTTCCTATCTCCACTCATCTGCCAAAAGTTCCAGGAGAAACACCATCTCCACCCTCGACCCTTAGGAATTTTCCTGGTACCACCTCAACTAGGATCCAAAATATACCAGTCATATAAAGCTTAACCAAAACAGGGAACTCACTAGATCATATGTATCCAGGAAATGGCAAGGCAAGGTTGAAAACACTTTCAATCTAGGCAAATCTCATGCCAATGATAACAAGGTAACTAAATAAACAAATCCATGTACCATGCATTCAAATCGCAACAAGGAAATCACACATGCAACATGTTACCTGCAATGTTCTCCTTCTATAACTACTTTTCCAACCTTCTTCTTTGTTTCCCATGAATTCCTTTGCTTGATTTCTTTCTTTCTTACTTTTTTCCAGGTGCTTTCTCTCTCGAAGTCCAAGTGAGATTGCCTCAATATCCAAGAGAATGCTCAAATGCTCCTCGTGTAACCAAGAATGATTCAAAGTAACTAAGAGTAGCTAAGAGAAGCATAGAATGTTCTCTCTCTCCTTTTGTTTCCTTTTCCTTAATTTTCCTTTGCATGCATATTCTTGTCTCTTCATCTTCATTTTCTCCTATTTTCCTTTATTTCTTTAATTAATTGTCATTTATTGTCTTTTTCTTTTGCCAATGTCAATACCTATATCCACATCCAATAATAAGCCACAAGTGATACCCATTATAATGTTTTCCCCTCCATTCAGCTTGGAATACGTGTCTCATGACCTTGGTTTAATTATTTACAGGGAAAATAAACCTTGGGTTGCTACATTTGTACCTAGAACATCTTTCCATGACCAAGGTTCCCAAGCACACATTGGCATGCCCTAGCAAAACATAGCACTCCCTTAGCATGTGGTTACATGCCCTGGAACACCTTGGCAAGCATTGACATACATTAGCACTTTGCATGAATTGACACATGGTATGTATTGGAACCTATTGTAAGTGTGCCTCGCATGCCGCTTTTGAAGAAGGTAAAGTCGTCACTTATTAACGCTCTTATGTGTTCATTTCTTTGCATTGTAGCTTACTTCTCTCATTTTTTCCTTAACACTCCTTGACACATGTTGGCACACCCTAGAACCCTACACATCTTAGCATGCCTTAGAACCTAGCATTTCTTGGCATGCCTTGGCACTATTTGGCACATGTTAGCATACCCTTAAACTCCATAACAGACTTTGGCACTTATTAACATGCCCTGGTATTCCCTAGCATGCCTTACCACTACCTATCATACCCTATCACTCCCTCCTTGACACACCTAGCACTCATTGGCAGTCCCTAGCACACCCTTATATTCATTCATTTCCATGCATTTTAACCTAGTGCTTCCTTGTGTTTCCCTAGTACTCCCTAATACTCCTTGGTGTGCATTGGCACTCTCTGGCACTCTTCGACATGCCTTGCCACTCCATAGAATGTCTAACACTCCTTGACACACATTGGCAATTGCAAAGTCTTAGCATGTCTAGCATGCATTGATATTCCTTGGTATGTTTTGGCATGGTTTAAGATTAAAGTTACTTGAGATCAATTATTGGAAAATAGGAGAGAAGTAACAAAGGAAGATTTGGCACTTAGAATGCACTAACACTTGGAATATGATATGTTTTGGCACCTACATTACTACAAAAAAGGCCTTTAGGGGTGGTTTGGCTTGTGGCAGTCTTCCAAAACCACCTCTAAAAGTGTTTTTATGGATTTAGGGGTGGTTTTTGAAAACCCCCCAGAAAGTCATGAAAATTTGAACTTTTTTGGGGGTTTTCTAACAACCACCTCTAAAAGTGTTTTCTCGTGAATTTTGGGGGTGAGTTTTTAAGTTATTGCTCCTAAATATATTTTTCATGGTGGTCTTTTGAAACCCACCTTATAAAGTCATGAAAATTGAGCTTTAGGGGGTGGGGGGGGGGGGGGGGGGTGGGTGTTGGGTTTCTAACATCTTCCTCTAAAAGTGTTTTCTCATGACTTTTTTTTGCCCAGAGGGGTAGGGCTTAAATGAATTCCCCTAAATATATTTTTCATGGTGGTTTTTAACCCCCCCCCGAAAGTGATGAAAAATAAACTTTTTTGTGGCAGAGGGTTTCTAACAACCGCCTTTAAAAGTGTTTTCTCATGACTTGTGTTCGGTGGGGGGGCAGTTAAATTACTGCTCCAAATTACATTTTTCATGGCGGTTTTTTGACAAGCCCCTAAAATTCATGAGAAATAAACTTTTGAGGGAAGTTTTTGAAACCCTCCCCCCCCCCCAAAAAAAAAAAAGTCATGAGAATTGAACATTTGGAGGTGGTCATTTAACAACTGCCTCTAAAAGTTCAATTCTCATGACTTTCCTTTTTTTTTGTTGGGAGGGGGAGGGTGTCGAAACCACATCCAAAATTTCAATTCTTGTGAATTTGAAGGGGGAATATTTGATAAAACCCCTTAAAAATCATGACAATGTAAATTTTGGAGGTAGTTTTGGACAAAAATCCACCCAGCCCCCCCCCCCCCCCCCCCGACCAACAAAACAAAAAAAATAGTCATTAGAATTGAACTTTGGAGGTGGTTGTTAATTGATTGCCTCCAAATGTTCAATTCTCATAAATTTTTGGGGATTGGGATCTTTTGGTGTATTGAAAGGGGTAAGGGGACATAAGGGTAACATGAATGGGTAAATGTGAGAGGTTTGAGCATGTTTTACTTAGATCTATAATCCTCGCATTAAAGAATGAGAAGGGGCCTTAGGACCTCATGGCATAGGGGCTATGGAGCTTAGAGGGAAGGAAACGAGAGTAATTGATAGGGGAACTACCAATAGTTTTGTTAAGGGGATTAGGAGCCCCATTATCACAACCCATACCAACTAAATTCCTCCCGTTAACCCACAAGCCATAATCCCTTAACCCCTACACTCATAATTCATAACCCATTAACTCCTTGATCCCTTAAACCCTAAGCAACTAACCCCTAAATTAGAATCCTTGAACAACCCTTAAAAGTCACGACAATGTAACTTTTGGAGGAAATTTTGGACAACCCTTCCCCCCGCCCCCGCAACAAAAGTTACGAGAATTAAACTTTTAGAGGTGATTGTTAAATGATTGCCTCCAAATATTCAATTCTCATGACTTTTTGGAGAAGGAGATATTTTGTTGTATTTAAAGGGGAAAAGGGAAATAAGGCTAGCATGGATGGGTAGAAGTGAGAGGTTCAAGCATGATTTACTGAGATCTATAATTGTAGCATTAGAGAATCATAAGGGACCTTAGGACCTAAGGAAATAGGGTCTAGGGGGGCTAGAGGGAAGACAACAAGAGGAATTGATAATAGAACCCCCAATATTATGATAAGGGGCCCCATTATCAAAACCCATAAGCCCTTAAAATATAACTAAATTCCCTATCTTCTTAACCCCATAGCCATAATCCCTTAACCCATACAGTCATAACTCATAACCCATTAAGCCCTTGATCCCTTAAACCCTAAGCCAATAACCCCTTAACCCCTAACCCCTAACTTAGAATCCTTGAAACCCCTAAGACCTCACCCCTTATCCTCAAAAAACCTGACACTTAACCTTTAATCCCTATCCCCTAAACCCCTAATCCCTTGACTAGTTGACACTTGAATCCCATAACCCTTAAGCACTTAGCCCCTAAATCTTGTGACCCATAAGCCTTTTGTACTTAAACTTTAACCTCAGAAGCCCTTAACCACTAAATCGTTAACCTCTAACCCATAAACCCCTGAAACCTCAATCCGTTGGCCCTCAATACCCTCATACCTTACCGTTTACCCTTAACCCCTGACTCTTAAACCCATAAACCCCATTAACACCTAGAACCCCTAAACCTTCCTCCCAAACTATATGTGGTCCAACACTAATATTCTTGGTCATATTAGGTTTTTGTTCACTAAACCATCAAAATAAAATCTCCAAGCACTACTAGGGTCTAAGGAAAAGAGCCATAAGGTCCTCAAATATGATCTACATTTATGGACAGTCACATTTCCCCCAAATATCCTCAACATATTTTCTTTCAAAGGGAAATAGTATGGTCCTATAATGTCCACAAATGCATCTAAGCTCACAGGAATAAAGTAAGGATCATCTCCATGCATGACCTAAATGTAATTCATGTCCACTCAAAAGAGAAAAGAGGATATAAGGATGACCCTTTAGCTATCATCGTCCTTTAACACTGGTCCATTATCAAACCAAATGTATGGGTAACAGTCCCATACAATTCTACAATATTTCTAAAAGGTTTTGTCCACAACATGCTCAAAACAACATTCAAATTCCCTTGGTTTTCTCCAAGTGATCTATTTGAAACTGACACAAGCAATCCTCAACTACATGAATGGTGCAATCTTCAAGTTATCCATATCTAGGTTCATCCTATTTTGACCCCCTTTTTTGTGCCTTCAATACAAAGTTGACCATGGTCATTTTTTATTGGATCTCCATTTTTCATCTAGTGAGAATGCCACCTCATTCTTTAAGAATGGCTTGCTTCTAAACAAAATTACACTAATACTCTAAACATATCTGGGGCTAGAAGATACATTAAGAGAAGAAAACATAGGTAAAACACAACCTTATTTGTCAAACATATAAAAAATTTAAAATAGTATACACATGTAATTCTTACATTGTTGGATGGTTTTGGATTAACTCCACCATTTTATTTCCCCATATCCATGGTAGTTTTTCATTCCATTAATTATTCAACAATTTCTTTCAATTTTCCAAGTTCCTTGTCTTTTACTCTCAATTTATCTTTTGTATCATGCAGTTGAAGTTGATTGGAGAATTCTCAATAGTTGTGATAAGGGGATCAAGGGCTCCCTTATCACAATCCTTAAACCCTAATGCATTTAACCTCTTAGCCAAGGGGGTCCAAGGGTGTAGTTGTAGGGGCATTAAGATAAAATTTAGGGGTTCATAACAATAGGAGAAGTTGAATGGTGTCACCAAAAAGGTGGAAGGGGTATCTTGTTGTGTATTGAATGGGGCAAGAGGAAGTCCAAGAATGGTTTAGTATGATTTATAATCCTAGCATTAGAGAATGAGAAGGTGACTTAAGACCTAATGACATATGGCCTAAGTGGCCTAGAGGGAAGAAAACTAGATGAATTGAGAGGGAAGCCCCCAATAGTTGTGATAAGGGGATTAAGAGTCCCATTATCACAAACCATATTGCCTTAACCCATAACCACTAAATTCCCTATTCCCCTTAAACTCCAAGTCACAATCCCTTAACCTACACAGTCATAACTCATAGCCCATTAAATTTTAAGCCAGTAACCCCTGACCTAAAATACATGAATACCCTAAGCCCTAACCCCTGACTTAAAATCCATGAACCCCCTATTCCCTAACCCCTTATCCTCTTAACTTGTGATCCTTAACCCCTAATCCCCACTAGTGCATATGGGTGGAAAATCCAATGTCATACTTTGATAGGTCAGTCATATTGTTGGATTTTACTTCCAAATATTTTTTGTATTTAAAAAAAAAAAACCCGACATTTGTCAGATATCTGACAAACACAATTATCTCGGATATCCGACGATATGTTAGTCAAATATTTGACGATAATTTTTTTGGTTAGATATGTGATGAAAAATGAATGTTCATCAAATATTTGACATTTGACTAAGTCAATTATCTATCTATTGGAATATTGACTATTGACAAAGTCAATATTTTTCAAGTTGGACAACATCTCTCTAGTCAACATCCATCGAATGTTCATCAGAATGGCTATTTTTTTTCATAATACAAAAATATTTGATTTTTCTATTGGCATTATAAATAGTTTAACACTATTGAGGTTTATTTTTTAAGATATTCACCATTGAAAGTTTGGTAAGGAAAAATGTCACATAAAATTCCTCCAAGAAGACAAGGAGATGTGAGATCTACATTGGAGGCTTTGGGTGATTCACTTCCCTTGTTTCATCCACATTTATCATCCTTAAGCCTTCACAAAATTCACAATTACTCCAAAGAGAATTTCAATCTCCAAAGTTTGAACATGCCAAAAGTTGATTTATTTCGAACCCCTTTTTAACAATCAAACATCATGAATTATTGAGTGCACCCATAATGCTTCTTATGGGATGGGACCTAGGTATGAACACCTTGAAAAACATAAAGGAAACCTATGTACTAAGGCTAAGTTGGACCAACATATAACACAACAATTTTCATCTCAATTTGGCAATGATAGAACAAAAATTAAATTTTTCCCACTACTGACATTTGTCCTTCCATTTCCAGCTAACAAACAAAAAATCCTCACATGATATCTAAAGAATAGGAAGCGAAGGAGTTGCACTCATACATGCATTGAGCATAGAAAAAACCGAGAAATCAACTAAGAGTGTTCATACGAATCCAAGGCACTTTGAGGCATTCAAGAGCACTCTCCTTAACATTGTACTAGTGTTCATCCATTTGTATAACTATAACATTAGGCTATATTGTGTATGTAGTGCATATAGAAATTATGGCTAAAACGTTTCTCAGGATCCATGAAGCTACAAATGATTAGGTCCAAGACATTAACATTTATTTCATGCTTGTTATGGTGTATAACATACCCCGGCATATTATAGTTGACCCATACATAGAAGCTAAGGTCAGTCTGTGATTAAAAATAATGTTGATTGGGGTTAAGGTTTTCTATAATTAAGAAACTTGGTCAAAACATAGAGGTGGATTTCCACATTGGTGAAACAACTTTCCTTTCATCACGAACTTGCACCACCCTTACAATGCATATACACATCCTAATGGAGTACGTATGACTGCCAATAAACCATCAAAACCTATATTACAACCCTTGAAATTTGATTGGTCTAAGTCTTAAGAAAACCATAATGCATTAATCCCAACTTCCAAGGATAGGATGATAATTATGATGATAAAGATGATGGTGGTTACAATGACAATGATGATGATGATGATGATGATGATGGTAATGACCTTGCCTAATCTTCCCAATTTTTAAATGTCATCATTGTCATAATCATAATCATTATATTTAGCATCCTCATCCAGGTCATCATCATATGATGATCGTTATCATCATTGTCATTGAATTTTTAGGATTTTCCATCACAAATTGTAATTTGGATGTCATAGGACATGTTACCCCACTTTCTATATGGATTTTTAGAGGATATTTTTAAATTTTGATTGTCATCTCAACCCTTGTGATTCTTGTCACATCGATCTTTTTCCAATTGAGATATATGGATCTATATGTAATTCATGGATGTATCACTGGTTTGATGATAACTTTCCTTGTCCATCTAGGACACTAGGTGTAGGAAGAGGTTGCTTTAGCTACCACATTTAACTTGATATGTATGATCCATGTGTATATGATATCTCCAATGTGTATTATTTTTACTGTGATCACTTAAGCATTCTATTCTAACTCTTGATTCTTTGGCTATAAGTTCTAAGCTTTGTTGTTCCATGTTGTTACTTGTAAGTGACTCTTCATTAATGACATAACATATGTTGAGTCTCAAAATTGTCTTCCATTTTCATCCATATTTCCATCATTTCATGTCCATTTAGCCTTCATCTCATCACTATCTAGCCCTAAAACCCTACATCAAGTAATCATATTCACAAACATATGGGTTAGAATCCTTATTTCCCAAAGTTATTTATTTTATGCATTATAACTGAATTAATGATTAAAAAATAGGAAATTAACATAGTTTCATATACCTATATATGTGTTATGAGTTTTGTGACATGTGTAGGCTTATTTGGAGGTTCTAGAAGGATCTTACTTGGCCTCCCAAGCGCAAATTCGAATTTAAACTCAAGAGGTGGACCACATTCCAAGGAGAAAGATCACGAAGATCTTGATGTGTCATGGGATTTGTATATAGTATTTAGGGATAAGTTGAGACAAGTATGGATCTAGTAGATATTTAAGGCATTTACATTTATTGAGAATATATCCCTAATTAATGTATAAATAAGAGGAGAATCCTTCAAAGGAAGCCAACAGTTGTCAATTATTCATTAGCATTAGATTAATGATTGTTCATTCAACATGAATAATATCATTTTCTTGCAATTATGAGTTATGAATGTTGCTTGATTCTTAAGGAGTGATAGCTATTCATGTGTGCTCATTGAGGAATGGATGGATCCCCATCAACCAAAATTCACATACATCTATAACAGTTTAATTTCTATTATTTCCTTTCATGCAGGTGTGATTTACTTTCTGCAAGTGTGTTTTGTTATGTGAAGATTGATTTCCTTTCATTAGCTAGTTTTAATGTGAGAAGGAAAATTAGGACTATTGAACAAGAGGCTCTTCTCCATGAGCTAAGATCTGAAATGGAAACAATATTTACTTGCTTTCATTTATATGCTTTCTTTCCTGCTTTCTTAGATGAAATGGTAATGTTGTTGGAGTAGAACTGTAAGGAAGGAAAACTAGGACCTCCTAACTTAGGAGTCTCTTCTCTTGCTTTCTACACATTAAAACTGTTGCTCTTTAGTTTCTCTTCTTGAGGATGGTACTGTGGGGAAGGACAACCACGACCTCCTAAGTTAGGAGCCTCTTCCTCCGCTTACTACATCTTGAATCAGATACTTTTTAGTTTTTTAAAACTTAGAACTTATTTGTAATATGCATTTCCATTCTAAACAAACTTTCTACAATAGTTTCATCTGAGGTCCCATATATTTTGGTTTTATTCTAATTTTACGAAACCCCCGGGTTGAAAAATTAAATGACAGGGACTTAGCATACAATTAAATCACCCTACAACATAGTGCCATCCTTAATTCAAGGAGATCATAATGATATACTTGTTTTTTTGTGTGGATAGGCTGGGCCTAAACTAGGGCTAGCCCTTTTATTGGATAGAAGAATACTAATCTACCCACAATAGGATGTTATTCACCATGATTTTGTGACGCTTAGTCAAGCTTGGATGTCGCTTGGGATAGTTAATTCCCCCAAATTGGCTTCCATCCTCAACCCCTCCCCATGAGGTTTGAATTTGTGACCTAGGGGGACTAAACCCCATGCAAACCAAGTAGTCTACACCTTATGGGTCATAATGGTGTACTTATTAAAAGAGAAGTAACCAAATACCCAACAATATTAGCAATAACAAATTTAAAAATTCCCTTAATTTATTTTAAAATTATTATTATATATAATCATTGAACAATATTCATTGACTATTAACTACTTATACAATTTGATTTTAGAAATTCATTAATAATTATGATTAAATTGATCTATTTTAAGTTTTTATGTTATTAAATATATAAATAGATTCAAAACTTAAAAAAAAAAAATCAAAATATTAAGTATATATAAATTTAACAACTCAACTTTTCATTTTTAATAAAATAACATATTCTTTTTTCATTATAGATGTATTCAATGTACACAACAAATTGAGAGTAAGTTAAGAAGAGAAGAAGTGGACATAAGATGTAGATTTTAATTAGAGTTAAGGGGCTTAAATTTCAAGGGTATAGGGTGTAAGGGGTCAATAGTCCATATTTTAATGGCTTAAGGGTTAATATGACTAGACTAGGGATCAATGGTTAATGCGTTTGGGGTTAATAGGTTAGTGTTAAAGGTAGGTTTAGGTGGTTTAGGACATAGGGGATTTAGAGCCTTCTTAAGATGATGAAACCATAGCATGGAAAGAGATAATATTTCAAGCATAATACTATTGTATGGATTTTCCATTTGAAAGAATAATTTTATTGAATTTATCAACTACTAGGATTCACTCAAGGTTTACATCCATTTGAGTTTCAACATAAGTAAGATGAGTCATCCTAATAAACAATTTATCTTCCTCGATATTTTCCATGTCATTGGTAATGTGTATGCTAGTGTACATACTTCCTTTTAACTTTTGCATTAAACGATGAAGTGGAAGAGAGTTATGCCTTTAGGAGATGAATCCCTTATCAATGATGATGAAGTTTTGTATTGAACTCAAGTTTAATACAAGCATTCAATGTTTAGACAATGAAAAATATCTTAGGTTATGAACCAAGATATCCTTTCAAGTTTACTTCCATTTATGCCATTTTAGTTTGAAATTATAACTTATTGAATCTTAATGAAAATTTTCCACCACATGGTATTTTCTTATTAAATACAAGTAATAAATTAGATTTCCCATTTTTAAGGATTGCCAAGTTTACCCAATTATAGGTGGCACACATCAAACTTGTGCCTAATAAGTATGGTTTGTTATCTATGATAGCTCCCCTTTTCTAGATATTGGATTATGATGATTCCATGTGCATAACTTTCTTTATGTAGGCTTTAGATATGTAACTTTATTATGGTAAGACTAGCATACCTAGGTAGACCTCTTATGTTCCCTTGGTTTTGTATGACAATTGCAAATGATAATAACTAGAATAACCATGAGGAAATACTATAAACGAGTAGTATACAAATTTAAGGCACTCATAACCCTCATCTTATCCACAGTACTATTGAGAAATGGCAACAAGAAAATCCAATTTAAATTTGTCCTTGAATTTAAATTGTGAATTAAAATCGAATTCTATAATCATAACAGCTTGTACATAGTTAATTAAGTTTAATTTACTTAATTATCCTAGGAATTTCGAGTTGGAAGTCTTTCTGAAGTCATGTATATGTTCTTCCTAAGTTTTAGGGGTCTAGTATGAGTTTAATTGTGATTTGTAATTAGATTATTCCGTTTACTGAGTTATGTTCAGTTAAATTAGTTTACTGAGTTACTTTTAACTAAATATTCTCTCATGAGAAAGTCATGCATGTCAGTTCAAAGAAATACCCAGTCTACCCAGTTGAGACTAGAGTGTAGGGACAACAAACTATTAGTTGTATGATTTACTGAGTTGTAAATACCATGCATGCAATCAGAAAAGAACCTATGTTTGGATTTCATAGTTTTTGAAGCATGAATTCCCTTTAAATACGGGCTATTTATCCTAGGAATTACGCAAGGAAATAGAGGCTTTGAGGGCAGCAAAATTGGCTAAGTGTTGGGCAAGGGTTTTCTTGTGAGCTGAGAGAGTTGAGCATACTTGTGTGGAATTTTTCTAGTGAGAACAAGCTTTGTATCTTCACTTATATTTCTAATATATGTAATACAAATAGTGGAGTTTTGAGCAGTTTCTTTCTCCATATACATCTTATGCTATGTGCCATTGATTTATCTTCTTCTTGTTCATATTGTTTTCATCGATCTATTGGCTTCCGCTAGTTGAAAGTAGAATTAGATTCTTGTCTTGAGCTTTAGTACATTGCATGAGCTTATGAATCTACAGGATTTTCTACATGGTATCGGAGCTGAATTCAATATACTAGAGGAGATTTCAAAGTTTTGTGTTTTGGATTTCAAGTGAAATTCGAATTTGCAATACATACCTCAAGATTAGCGGATTGCGTTCTACAGTTTGCGGCTTGAGTATGCCTTGGAAGGAAGATCGAATTTTATATCCTGGAGGGACAAAATGGAGATTGTGCTAGAGGATAATGGCTTGAAGGAATTTGTTGATCAAGAAATTCCTAAGCTAGTAGCATCGGATGCACAAAATTTGGTCAAATGGAAGAAGTGTGTGGCGAAGCCGAGGCGGATAATCCTTGAGGGAGTTCGAGACCACATTGTCTCGAGTCTCCATGGCAAGGAAAATTGATATGCTATTTGGAAAGCATTGACAGAATTGTATCTAGAAAACAGTGACCAAAGGAAATTGGCACTGAAGGACAAACTTCGAAAAATCTAAATGGATAAAGTCGAGACTATTCTAAAATACTTGACCAAGTTCACTCAATGTCATGATGAACTTGGAAGTGTTGGAATCACCGTTTCTGAGGATGATATGGTGAGTCTTGTTCTTCTAGGACTTCCAAAGAGTTGGCATAGTTATCAGGACTCTTTCAATGGTTAGGAGAAGCTACCGAATTGGTAACAATGGTGGTCGGATTTGATGCAGGAGGAGATTAGGAGGAACACCAGGGATGGATATTCATCAAAGACTAATGATGAAGAGAATTGTGCCTTAGCAGTTAGCGATTAAGGTGAAGAACGGGAAAGGGAAAGCTTCCAATTCCAAATCAGATTCTTATCATGGAGGTAAGAAGAAATATGTGACAAAAGTTAAGTGCTTAAATTGTCACGAGCTAGGCCATTTTGCTACAAATTGTCCACCCAAGAAGTCCAGGAAGAAGTCCTCAGGAGGAGCGGCGGGTGAGGCTTTGGCCTCTAATTTCGAATTGGAATTTTCCCTCATTGCATGCATGGTGTCATCAATGACAGGAAGTTTAAGGTAATTAGACAGTGGAGCTTCATTCCACATGAATGGCAACAAAGAGTTACTCAGTGACTTGGAGGAGAAGGATCTCGAGATGTATATCTTCAGAGGGAGAATGGGGCTCCACTCACCTTGAAGAATGTTATGTATGTTCCCAAGCTCAAGAAGAACTTGGTATATGATTCCATTCTTGAGGATAGAGGCTATGATGTGATCTTCTTGAAAGGAAAGGAATTCCATCAACACATAGCCATAGGTCAAGTAAAGAAGATAGGGATTTGGGTGAAGAATATCTATAAGCTAGAGGTAGAGGAGTGTGTTGCTTTGAGCACAAAAGCAAAAAGGGTGAAGAGCTGATACATTAGTGAGTTGTGGCACAAGCGATTGGACCACTTGTATCATGGGGCTTCGAAGATATTGCAGCAGATCTCTACCGGTCTTCCCAAAGGTACGCTTGAGCAAGTTGATACATGCAAGGGATGTACTTTGGGAAAATACTCCAAGCCTTCCTTTCACGACAGAGACAGTTGGGTAGAGGCTATTCTAGAGTGAGTCCATTCAGATGTGTGTGGACCATTCTCGATAGCATCCACGACCAAACATAGGTATTATGTTATATTTGTTGATGACTTTTCTCGAAAATGTTGGATATTTTTCATGCAAAAAAATGATCAAACTTTCACAAACTTTTGTGAGTTTAAATCCTTGGTGGACAATGATTTGGGAAAGAAGGTTAAATCTCTACAGAGTGATAACAGTGGTGAGTATGTTTCAAATTAGTTTAAGAACTTATGTGCAATGGAAGGGATTAAAAAGGAGTTGACGACACCCCATAACCCTTCACAGAATGGGGTGGCTGAGAGGAAGAACAAAAGCATAGTAGGGGCAGTGAGGGCAATGTTGCATGATCAGGGTCTACCACTACACTTGTGGGCTAAGGCATGCAACACAACGATTTATGTTTAGAGCCGTAGCCTACATCGAATACTTGAGATGAAGACACTAGAGGAGGCTTATTCCGGTAATAGGCCAGATGTTGGTCACTTCAGGATTTTTGGGTCATCGGTATACTTCCATGTGACCAAATATGCATGGAAGAAGCTTGAGCCGACAACAAAGTTGGGGATATTTGTGGGGTACACTGATACACCTCACAACTATCGGGTTTACTTTTCGACCAGCAAGATGACAATGGTTCGCAGGGATGTTAGATTTGATGAGGAGAATGCCAGGCGAGTTTCCCTTGAGAGGTATCTTGAGCTACATGTAGATGAGGAGATTTTAGCTCCTAAGTTGGAGGAGCCTTAGAGTGATGTGGGTCAGCCACATGCAGAGGATCCAGAAGTGGAGACATCCACTTAGGCAGAGTCTTCTAGAGATGGGATAAATCACACCAGATAGGCAGATAGATTGTTGTCAAATGCTAGAGAGAATGAGGGAGCACCCACATCACAATGCAGACAGAGGAGATCACTCGATAGGTACATTGGATACATGGATCTTATGAGTGGATATGTTGTGATAGAGCCATATTCCTTTGAGGAAGGAGTGCAACAATTGGTTTGGGTTGATTACATGGTGGAGGAGTATGATTCCATAGTTCATAAAAGTGTTTGGGATGTGGTCTCGAGATTGGAGGATAAGTCTGTGGTGAGCTCCCATTGGCTTTTCAAGGTAAAGCAAGATGTAGATGGTAGTGTGGAGAAGCATAAGGCTAGATTTGTTGCTCGTGGCTTTTCACGGGTAGAGGGGATTGACTATGGTGAGAGCTTTTCTCCTATTGCAATGTACTCGTCGATTAGATCTATATTGGCACTATCATCACAGAAGGGTTGGAAGATACATCTTATGGATGTAAAGACAACCTTCCTTAATGGCATGATTAAGGAAGAGGTGTACATAGAGAAACCTAAAGGTTTTGAGACCTTTGACGATGAGTCGCATGTGTGCTGGCTTAAGAGAGCTTTGTATGTGTTGAAGTAAGCACCCTATGCTTGGTACACCAGGATAGATAGCTACTTCACCAGGTTGGGCTTCACTCTAGGTTTCACAAAGAGTGAAGCAGATGTGAACCTATACCACAAAGTGGTGGAAGGTAAGTTGTTGATCATTGTACTTTATGTTGATGATATCTTACTAACAACTGATGATCAACTGATCAAATATCATAAGGAGGACCTTGCACGAGAGTTTGAGATGAAGGACATGGGGTTCATGCATTAATTTCGTGGCATGGAGGTATGGCAAGGACATGGGGAGTTGTTTGTGTCTTAGGGAAAGTATGCCAACGAGATACTCATGAGATTCTGCATGGAGAACAACAAACCCATGGAGACTCCTTTAGTAAGTAACTAGAGATAAAAGAGGATGCTACTTCAAGGGAAGCAGTGGAAGCTACAGTTTACAGGAAGCCTGTGGGTTCACTCATGTACTTGGTGAACACATGACTGGATATGTGCAATGCAGTTAACCAAATTAGTCAAGCGATGGTTAGGCCTACCAAGATGTATTGGAAGGCAACAAGGCATGTGTTGAGATACCTCAGGGGAAATTCTTAGTATGGATTATGGTGCAGATAGATAGAAAGAGTGAAGATTCAAGGCTTCACCAATGCAATTGGGCAGGGAGTCCATCCGGCTGAAAGAGCACATTAAGAGGGATCTTCAGTATTGGGTCAACAACAGTTTCTTGGTACAACAGGAAACAAAGATCAATTTCACTCAGTTCCAGAGGCAGAGTACATGGCTGTGAGTCAAGAAACATGTGAGGCCATTTGGATGAGAAAGTGATTGACACGAGAGCTCCTCTAAGTGTTCCAGTTGGTTTGCTTGGACAATAGATGGACCCAACTATGATTTACTGATAATCAGAGTTGTATCAAACTCTCTGAAAATCCAGTTTTTCATGATCGGTCCAAGCATATTGATATCTGATATCATGATCACATAGATTGTGTATTGAGGTGGATTATGTTGTTAGAGTACATTCCCATGAAGGAGCAAGATGCTAAAATTTTTACAAAGGCATTGTCAAGATGTAAATTCGAGTTTCACAGAGATAGGATTGGGGTAGCTAATAATCCCTTTCTTGTTCAGAGGGAGTGTTGAAAAATGGAAATAAGAAATTCCAGTTTAAATTTGTCCTTGAATTTAGTCTGTGAATTAAAATCGAATTCTATTCTTATAGCAACTTGTAAATAGTTAAATAGTTTAATTAACTTAATTAGCTTAGGAATTTCGAGTTGGAAGTCTTTATGAAGTCATGTATATGTTCTCCCTAAGTTTTAGGGGTCCAACATGAGTTTAACTGTGAGTTGTAAAGATAACTCAGTTTACTGAGTTATGTTCAGTTAAATTAGTTTTAATTGTTTATCAAAATAATAGAGAGTTAACAATCATTTTGTGAACTAGTACATCCACAAGTGTCACTCTAGTTAACTGAATATTCCCTCATGAGAAACTCATGCATGTCAGTTTAGAGAAAGACCCAGTTGAGACTAGAGCGCAAGGATAGTGTACTATCAGTTGTATGATTTATTGAGTTGTAAATATCATGCATGCAATTAGAGAAGAATCTATATTTGGATTGCGTAGTTTTGGAAGCATGAATTATGTTTAAATATGGGCTATTCATCCTAGGAATTACACAAGGAAATAGGGGCTTGTAGGGCAACATAATTGGTTAATTGTTGGCCAAGAGCTTTCTTGTGAGCTAAGAGAGTTGAGCATACTTGTGCGGAATTGTTCTAGTGAGAACAAGCTTTGCATCTTCACTCATATTTCTAATATATGAAATATAGATAGTGGAGTTTTGAGCAGTCAATTTCCCTAAATACTTCTTGTTTTATGTTCCAATGATTTATCTTGTTCTTTTTCATATCATTTTCATCAATCTATTGGCTTCCGCTAGTTGAAAGTAGAAATAGATTCTTGTCTTGTGCTTTAGTACATTGCATGATCTTGTGAATCTACAAGTACTAGATACTCTTCACAAAATATTTTTGATATCACCTTACAATAGTAGTTCTTAACTAAAAGAATCCATCAAACCATATATTAATTTCACGTTTTTCTTCTCAATTAATCTAAATGTACAACTACCTTAAGAAGGGCGATGCTAGAAAAAGGGACCAAAATTTTACGAAATACTAGTTGCTAAATCCTTATCTTACTCTATCTTCATTGCCCATACCTAGCCATTGAGAGCACAAGAACACCTACTTCTATAGAGGTGCTTATAATACTTTTGTGGGTTTGACTAATCACCCTTTGGTTAGTGTGTACACACTAGCCTAGATTCTAAAGTGATGTCCTTACAATCATAATCCACTAGGTGTATTTGCTCTTAAAAACTATTCATAGATGTCCCTTTTATGGCCAAGTTCAACCAAATTGATTCCTGCTACCTACCTAGTACCTCCATTTATTTCATAACAAGACTACCCTACAAGCCACCAAATGTCTATCATATCCATGAGGTCATTAATATTTTTTGGTTCAAAATATAGCTACGTTGGAACAAACTTAGCTCTAAAGCCTATGTTATTTTTCAACCCCTCATGTTTATGGACAAATAGATATCAATATTCTAAAGCATGTGGAATCCAAACTATCACCTTTCCCAAGTTGACTCCCTATATTGAACATCATGGAAAATATCTAAAGATTATTTATCCTTACTATACCAAACATTTCATTGAGATTGATCATTACCATGACATTACTACTTTGTTGCACTTTTTAACTACACAAAACTTATTTTAATTTCACTAATTCACATTTTTTTATATCAATCCATCAAAATCCCCTCAAATAATGTTTGGTAACATAAAGACCCAATTATTTTTATATGATTAATAAAACCCTATTAACCAAAATAAAAGACTTACACATTTCATTTAAATTTAATTCCACTTGAAAAACACACGTGTTTAATTTAAGGTTTCATGGGATTTGTCTTTCAAATATCAAAATTGTTTTTTTCCCTCGTTTATTTCCTCAAGTTGTAAGGTTCACCTAGGTAAGGAGGAGAAGGGAGGGCGCAACCATGTGATTATAGGAATGTTGAATTCATTCAAGATATTGGATTCTTGATTACTCCAATCGTGGTGATTCCCTTCTGCAGAGAGAATTTGCACAAGATTCCCCACACTCTTGGTTGATGGCCCATCGCCAAACCCTCCATCTCTCTTTTCAACTTCAAAATACTTCTAGACAAGCACAACAAGGTACTCAATAGGCTATATGTTCAGGATTCCATGGAGGAATTTTTGTGATTCCATGGAGGAAGATGAAGCCGAGGGCATCCCAAAAAGGGCCTTGGACAGGGGAAATTTTAAGGATGGAAAATTATCTTGAAGTTTAAAAACATTAGTGAATCTCACTAGTCCCTAATGTGAAAACTATAAAATGTTTATTGATGTATTTGTAAAACTATTCAAATTTATAATGATTTTATAAATACTTTCTATATAATGTTGGGGATTATTAAGGTAAAATAATTTTATATTGTAAAATCAAGGCAAATAATTTTTATAAAATACAGAAAGTGGTGAATATTTTTTTTGGAAAAATCATGGAAAATTAGCCTACCTGTGAATATTAGCCCCTAAAATTTTCCACAGCCTTGATTTTCCTGGACCCCATGCTCCCAAGAGTCCCAAAGCAAAGAAATTGGATCCTGAGGAGATGGATGTGGACTCAGACAAACAGGATTAAGGATCTGTGCTAGAGGATAATATTCTAGAGGCTATGAAACCCACTCAAGAGGTGGCTAACTACATTTTATTTTGGTAACTATGTTTCAGGGAATGTGAGTGATAGGCATGTATCAACAAATGGGGGATTAGATCCTGCTCTCTTGGGCACATCATTTCTTTTGAAAATTTTCATCCACACCTCATCAATCCATGATGTTTCAATAGCTATTGCATTAACTATATAACATACAGTGGAAAATTTCCAATCTAATGGTTGTGGAGACTATGTATTCACTATTTTTACATAGTTGGAAGCTTCTTGAAATAATTTTTAACAAATAACAACTTTCCCAAGTAACACCTACATACCAAGGCTATTATTTCTGTAGATAGTTCTAACTTTTGTCCTTGTATTCAAGAATTTAAAACCAATTTCCTTCATGTTGAAGAGATGAGACATTACTCCAATCTAAGTCTATTATAAGAACACATATTTCACTAGCCAAGGTCACGAAAATGGCATTCAATATGTCAAAATGGATATTTGAAACTTCGAAATTGTCATTTCACTAGGTACTATTTTTTTTTTTTTTATATTGTATGAAAATGAAATTCCTTGAATGCCACAAAATTGGTAGCACCTACCTCTTGCAATCATCAAGACAAAAATTCAACAAGTAATCGAATCTTATGATCTTTTCCATACATAGATTCTTAGGATTAAGGTTGAGAAAAGACTTAATGATTAGTGAAATTTCAAATGTTGATCCCACAGATTCAGAGAAATGCTCAAAAACAGATGCTAGTATCCCTTGTAGTGGTTTTATATTAAACCTAACCTCTATGTCTATAGTGTCACTGTTTTTATCCTTTATATATGTAGACACAAACAACCATTTCAATGTTTTCTTCAAAGGTTGTCATTCCTCCAATATATTGTTAGCTTCAATTGGGAAAGGTCTCCTATGCATATGTGGAAGTCACGTTGCTTGCAAAAGGAGGTGAACTAGAATGCATTAGTCACAAGCTTGGCATTAACCCTATATTGCTTCCTAGAGGCCAAGAGTAATATGGATAGAGTATGTCTTAAAGGATGTATATATATCGTTCTAAAAGTTTTTCATACTAATATACTTTGTTCTATTGTGTTGAATATCATAAAATTTGATTTATTTAACTATCGAGCCTAATTATTATTATTTACATATGTTTTCCCTTTATTAATAAAATTCTACTAAGAATTTGAACTCCAATTTCTGTGGTTTCATAATCATTGAAAATGGGTACAATAATGCATGCATTGTATTGAATGACTTCAATACAATATGTCCTTTAGCTATGAAGAGCAATCATTGGCATATTTTCTTGGAAATGATTTATTTGGTGTAATTATACCGCAAATGGGAGTTCTCTTGTCTATATATAGTGATTGAGAAATGCCTAAAATATCTCCTGCTACTGAGGATTATATTCTTTAGAAACCAGTAAAATTGGTGTCTAAGATGAACTCTTCAGTTTTTGGCATTGTCGTGCAACCCTGAGGTAAGGTTGTTACCACTGCACCCACTAGGCGTTCTCATTCTTCAGGTGGCATGTTTTTATAAATAAAAACTTGGATTCATATTAATATTGGAGAATATTATGATGGTGCCTTCCCTGAGGGAAAAATTATAGATCAAGGTGATTTTCAAGGCATATTGGTTCCATTCATTTTCCACTCTATTCCATTTGATGGTTTTGTAGTCCAATACACCAAGTTATAATTAATGAGGGGATTAGTTGTTGTAACTCACTATTCAAATTGCATGAATGCTTCACACAACACCCCAAGCTCTAGCACTTTGCAATCCTATATTTTACTTTCACAAACATACAACTAGGAAAAGAAAGTCCTCTAAGCACGCTAGTAACTTTTCGATAGCCATCATCAAACTCCACATGTAGTTTGCAACCACATGAAATGAGCTTTAGTGAACAACTTATTTTTAACATTAAGGAGCCCCCAACCTCTAATAACTAGTCTGTTGAACATGTTTCCAACATTTCAAGGTTCCACTATATTTAACCATGCTTTATATACACCACCTCTCTTATCACATAATGTAGCCAATACAACCAATTCAATGACAAACAAACTGTCCTCACAATCAATTAGTTTCAAACAATTAACTTGTAATAATATCATTAATTGTAGTACACCCGATCTTCATAAAGTGAGAACAAAAAGAAACCTTCACCCTCCATAAAGCCCTGGACAAAACTTTGCATCATATCTTTGAAGTGAAATGATATTTATATTACGTTTACACCATTGCTGACTTAATGTTACAAAAATGATCCTTGTACATGAATCATTGCAGGGGTTCTTCTCAACTTCTAGCATTGACTCAGGCTCAATCAATTATTACCAAATTTTACCTTATGGGTAGTTCCTAATAGAACTTCAAAGAGATACAATCATATCTTTATTCCCATATAAATATGATACAGACCAAAAAATCCTCTAGATCCATCTCTAACAATAAATACCAAATTGCATTTTTTTGAATGGAAGAAGACAAAAATAAATAGTCCATCTGAAGAATCTTGTCTTCTTTTATTAGTGGATTTAGTTCATTATAAATGTTTGAATCAAACTTTTTATTAGTGGAATCATTACCTAATAGACTGCACCCTGGAGATAATCTTTCCCAATAATTAATAAGCAGTAACACTCTTGCATCTAAAAAAATGTACAATGAAAGAAATCAACTATTTGTGCAAAATGAAATGATGGCATAGCTATATGAAAAAAAAAATGATGATATTAAACCATTACGAAGAGCTAGGGTTTTAAAAGCGAGTTAAAGAAATAATTATAGACTTTTTGCCCTATATCCCTATACGTGTCCAACATGATAGGGTCTTTTAAAGAGTCTCACGACATCCACAAGTCACCATCTCATAGAATTGTTTTCAGAATCTCTCTGATTGATATTCATATTATGTGTCAAATTTCAAACACACAAGTTCCCTATATGCAACAAATTTATTTGATGTCCATTTCACCAAATTTCAATTGTGATTTCTCTTCCTCCTAGAGTTTGTCCTTAGAAAAAAAGCTCCAAAGGTGCTTCACCATTCCCATTAAGCACACAACATGAAACAATAGTTTTCAAGGTCATAAACACATGCATCGAAATTTCATCAAACACTTACGTCCAATACCCAAGATCCCACCAAGTGATTTTTGTTGCATGTTCATGGGGATGAAAACCCACATTTATTATTGCCTACAACACCCATGAATTTAAAATTTTTCTATACAGGAACACCAATTTCATAGATGAATTCTCACATGTTATTTTTCAATTAACCTCATGTATAAGAGAGATTTTCCCTTTCCTATGCATTGGCATATACAAAAATATTATTATACAACCCACTTCGAGGAGCCATTATAAACTGATGCAACTATGAAGAACCTTTCAATATTTTGGCTTCTCAAATTCTCAAAGAACCTAAATTTATCAAGGATTACATTGTCAACCTTTAGTCTCTAGGATGTTTTCAAAGGGATATGGTTGATTATAAAGCTATGTTGGGAATTTAACTTATATTTTGAATACTAAAATTCCTAGATGACTACTTCTATAGAACTATACGCAAGAGAACACACACCATTTATTCTAATTTCCTTTAAATTGAGGTAGCAAGTTTTAATTTTCTAAATCTATGTCCCAAAATTGGTTTTTCAATAGTGTAAAAGTGAAATGTTAATGTGAAAACAAATAAGAAATAACTCCTTTAAAAGGTTATGTCAAACTATCTAGTTCCCATAAATAGAAACCAATGAGGAGTCCTTTGTTAATATGATAGTGATTGAGATACTTGATCATGGCCTAGCGTTATCCAGAGATCATTACAATTCGAGCCCACAAGGGGTATGTATGACATATGAGATCCTGGAGTCAATTAAAATGAATACAACAAAACCCACATCATGACTCAAAGAAACTTATCATTACATCTCAAATAAATTAATCAGTATGTGTGGATGGATTAAAAGAACACGAGCTCAATCATCTTGATGCCAACAATCAATTGAGACTCAGGTGCATAGTCTTGCAGTCACCCTAGTAACTGAAGTAAACCACCAATCTTCACAACTCTACTGAGGTAAGGAGACCAGTTACGACTAAGTTGGAAATGCTAGCTCGATGAGTAAGAAGCAAAATGGTCTTAGTAATCCTAGCTAGGTGACAACTATATTGGATGTGAAACAATTTGTGATTAAGAAAAAATTGCAACAAACATATTAATTTAGTAGATCTTATATTGTCCAAAATCTTCTACAATATTTAAATTTTCCAACTATTTGTCAGCATACTAATGGAGTGAACCACCTATTAACATCATATTTCTATCTAAGTTGTGTTACCACTCAAACTAGTAGGGGTCCTAGGAGGGAATCCTAAAGGGACAATTGCTAGGTCAAGGGAAACAATGGAGCAATAACCCACTGTCACCTCAGCTAAAGCGCCCTACTCTTTACAGACTTTCACCGGTGGGATGAGACCGAGTATGATAAGGATCACAAAGATGAATAGATTAAAGATACGATGAATGGTGATCCTAGAATCCTATTCATAAGAGAGGCTCAAGATTGTGGCTTGCTTGTCTTGGAAGACAAGATGGAAGGCTCTCTAGGAAGGGCTTGGGGAGAATTTCAAGGGTTAGATTTTGAGTATGTGTCTTATAAAGGAGATTCCTAAGCCCTAGAATTCTTGTGGAAACTTGGGTTCCAGGTGATCTTTGAAGAATTAACTTTGATAGTACATGGTAGCACACAGGACGAAGTGGACCCAAGGTTAGGTCAAGAGGATAGTATTTAGCAACCAATGGTACACTTGACCTAATTAGGGAGGGGAGATGGATCAAGGAATGAATTTTCAATGAAAGGTAATGCAAGGATCCCAATGAGATTGCTAGCCTAAGGGAAATGGAGGGCAATAATTGGTCTTTGAGCTAGGGCTGGCAATATCTCAAGATCCCACCATCAGAATCTCATGAAAATTGGAGGGCTTCTTGAGGACACACCACCGTAGTTGTGGACCAAAAATTGAAGTATTTGGATGGCTATATTGAGAGATAATTGATGTCCTAGGTGACCTATGTAGGCTAGGCCTAGAAAAAGAGGGGAAGGTGAAAGAAATAAGCTTTAAAGTGATAACCAGAGGAGGACTATTTCTTTTCCTTCGGGAGAGATGGATTCATGGAATATTAAGAGTTTGGATTGATCAAAAGAAACATTTCATCTATTAATTAGAGCATAGACTAATTTATAGATGAAATGAATTTTTTATCCAGAATCTAGCTATACAATTTCAAGCATGATTGTTATTTTTTGTTGTTCAAAATATATTTTTGAATGCATGAATAGATTCAACACCCTAAAGCCCTGAGAGTTACCTCTATTTGTCGGTAGTTGAGGCACCTCTGTTATTTATAGGTAGAACTCTCTTAACAGTCTTGGGGTCAGGCTTCATGGTCTGCCTGGTACAAATATTCCATGGATGTTGCAATCATTGATCCTAGGAGACCATGAAAAAATTCTTGAACTCAATATTTAAAAAAAAATTATTATTTAAATAACAAAACTGAGTGATATAATAAAAAAGCAAAAATGAATATATATAATTGGTTTGTTTGTTTGTGTTAATTAAAAGTGTTATAAAATATCAATAAACTCACTCTTAATGACCATACTAAAAATAAATGTAAAAAATTATTTCACACTCACTTTCAATCATAAATAAAATAGATATGAAATAACATAATAAAATATGAACTTAAAAAAAAAATACTATATATACATTATATAAAACAATTGAATATATATGGTAAAACAATTGAATATATATGGTTAAAACAATTTAATGAATTTTTATATTTTATGCCTAAATAAATTTTAAACAAATTGAACAAATAGTCTTTTTATATTTTGAACAACAAAAAATAACAATCATGCTTGAAATTGTATAGCTAGATTCTGGATAAAAAATTCATTTCATCTATAAATTAGTCTATGCTCTAATTAATAGATGAAATGTTGAGAAGGAGGTAGTTGTGTTTTTTATATTTGTTTATGTAATTGATTTTATTGATTGTGTTATTTATTTTGTTCATAGAGAAGGAAATTTCTATCCTGGGTCTAAGTTTGATCAAACGTGGGATTACATATTTGATATGCAGAGTAAATATTACATGTGGCATTACAATGGCAATAAAAGTGCTATGATGAAGTGAGTTCTATTGGGCACAAATAAAATTGGCGTATAGTCATTCATGCTAAATGTTGGATTCTTGCAATATCAGTGGTATTTTGATTTGTGTTGATTGCACTTTATATCATGTGGTGCATGGGAAGTAATTGGCCTAGAACTAGGGCACTACAATCATAATTAAAGACACAAATGGAGCCAAGACATTGTCTCAATTTGATCACTTTTATTGATTCTAGCTTGGTTAGATATTCACATGAAAAGGAGTTGCACCAAAAGAAAAGTTGTTAATGATAGAGTATTTTTAGAGTCTTGGTTTTTGTTGGATTGATTACTATTGTGTTGTTAGTTGGTTGATATCTCTAGGTTACACTAGAAAGTGGGAGTGTCTCTAATCGTTGTTAGTTGGCTGATATCTCTAGGTTACACTAGAAAGTGGGAGTGTCTCTAATCTTCAGAAGTAGTGACACTCAAAATTGAACCAAGAATAAAGGCCTCGTATCCATTCAAAGAACATAGATCTCTATGTAAGTTAGAGAAACAAAGATCGAGAAGTTAGTTTGGCAAACTCTTACTGTTGGTGAAGTGAGTGGGCTATAAGTCTCTCATTTATGGAACATAACATACCAAAGTAGATGAATCTTTGATAGTGATGTAGTTCCTAGTTATTTGAAGATAAACTAGACTCAGTATGAGTGAAAAAAAGTTTGGAAGACTTGTAGGTCATCAATGTTTAGCTTGAAGAAGAGAATAGGAACTTGAAGGAGAGAGTCCAAATGTAAGACTAGAGGATAAAAAATATGGAGAAGAAACTTGAGACCTTTACAAGACTATTACCATTGATAAAGAACCAATTTTCCTAATTCTAAGACTCGTTCACTACCATGAGGGAAGAATAAGATAAGAGAAAATCACAACTCTTCCAATTTGGGGAGAACTTAACTCAAATGGATAGTTGATAAGAGGACAGTCTCACTCAAATGATGGCTTAGATAAAGCTAAATCATGAGATAAGCTACAAGTAGCTATCTAAAAGGCCATTAAAGCAAAGCCACCTTCCATTAATACCACCAAAGCCAACACCATGATTGAGACAACTCTTATAATCTTACCTTCCTTATTTCTTAAGAAACTTTTCGTGAATTTGAAAAGCAGACAGGTGACATTGGTTTTAAGATAATTGGATTTGGAAGATCATTCTAGTAAATCTTAATGGGCAGAAAATGCCATACACTGATCTTAGTTGCCACCTAAAGTAGGAGGAGCCTATAAATCAAGTTGGAAGATCATTGGACTAAGTTTTCTCTCCTCCTTGACATCCTTATCCATGGAATCTAAGTTTTCTCTTCACTTTGACCATCAAAATTATCTTGTTCTTCCCGTACCTATTGTTTATTCACCATGTGTGTGTTGGGTCGTGTTATATTCTTTCCACGACTAGCCCATGTAGTTAACCGGGGGGTTAGATGGGGGGCGGAGCCCCCCCTTCGTTTCACTGATTGCGTAGCGGGGGGGTCACAGGGGGTTTGAGGGGTGCAGGTAACCCCACTTTATGGGGTTCGGGGCAGCACCCCGGAAAATTTTGGTTTTGGAACCTATGTTAGGTTGGGCAGACCCACCTATGGTTTTGTGCATGATTTTCGTACATGTTTTTTGGACATGATGGTTTTCGGTCCATGGTATTGGACGCGATCATTTTCGGTCCATGGTATTGGATGATTCGGCATGTATAAATATGTATTATAACATTGAAAGGAACATAATAAGAAAAATCAAGCAGGTAGTCCCGGTTTTGGGATCCAGGGGAAAATCTCTGTGTATATGTGTTTTATGTGTTATGCTCTTACATTGTTTATTTTTTATGTTTTAGAATTCGTATGCAGGTGATTTTTGTACGGGGTTAAAACCTACATTTGGTATCAGAGCTGTTTTGGCTTCAAGGGGACGCCTTTGTCGCTGAGGAGTTTCACTCAGGCTTGCGGTAGACCCTGTTCAATGGGAGATCTGGGAGATCCATTTTGGTGGTGAAAGAAGATGGCGAGCAGTGGAAAGATAGAGATCGAGAAATTTAATGGTCATAGTTTTGAGTTGTGGAAACTCAAGATGGAGGATCTGTTGGTGGATAAAAATCAGTGGATCACGGTAGATCTGGGTACTAAACCAACGGGAGTCTCCGATGAAGAATGGAAGAAGTTGGATCAGAAGGCAAAGAGCACAATATGATTGTGTGTCTCAGATTCAGTATTGTTGAATGTATCAGGAGAAGCTACGATAAAGGCTTTGTGGGACAAGTTAGGGACTTTGTACCAGTCTAAGTCTTTGGTGAATAAACTGTTCCTGCAGAAAAAGCTGTATAACTTGAGGATGAAAGATGGAGACTCGGTGATAGAGCATCTGAATGCATTTAATATTGTGGTAAGTTAGTTAGCATCTATTGATGTTAAAATTTCAAATGAAGATAAGTACATCGGTTTGTTTTGTTCTCTACTAGATTCGTGGGATAGTCTGCTTATTGCAATAGGTAGCAATGCAACTACCTTGTAGTTTGATGAAATAGTCTCATCCTTGCTGATGGAGGAGATGAGACGAAAAAATATGGAGAGTGAGAATGGTGATGCCTTGTCTGTACGAGGATGGTCCCAGAATAGAAACAAAAATAATTCATCGAGTGGGAGATCTAAATCTCCAAGAAAACCTATAAAGGTGGTGTGCTGGAATGTGGAAAGGAAGGACACTACAAAAGGGACTATAAATCTAAAGCGCCTGATAAAGGAAAGGGATCTGATGATGCTCCTTTTGCATAGGTGACAACCACCTCAGATGAAGGTCGGGATGTGTACTTGGCTTCTTCAAGTACAAATGTAGATCATGAGGCATGGTTGATTGACTCAGGTGCATCCTTTCACTTCACTCCCCATGGAGAGTGGTTCTGCGAGTATGATAAATACGATGGTGGTGATGTCTTCTTAGGAGATGATAGGAAGGCTAGAATTGTTGGTCGCGGAAAAGTAAAGTTGAAGTTGCAAGGTGGAAGGGTTAGAACACTTCCGGGTGTTCTGCATATTCCTGCATTGGCCAAAAATCTGATTTCTGTAAGCAAGTTGGATGATGCAGGTGTAAAAACAGTGTTCTAGAAGGATACCTGCAAGATGGTTCAGGAGCACTGGTACTGATGCAGGGAGTTCGAATTGGAACTCTGTACAAGCTGTAAGGTAGCAAAGTTATTGATGGGTGCAATAGTTCTATGGTTCCCAAAAGTGGAGTAGAAAATCTAGTGGTCTCTGGAGAGAAGACCATGCTGTGGTATCAAAGGCTTGGACATATTGGAGAGAAAGGCCTTCAAATACTTCATGGTAAAGGTATGAGTAATAGCTCTCTGGATTTTGATTTCTATGAAAATTGTGTATATGGGAAGCAGAATCGGGTGAGTTTCCCCTCTGGTGGTAAGAGGGCGAAACATATATTATAGCTTGTGCATAGTGATGTGTTTGGACCTGTGAAGGTTCCATCACTGGGTAAGCTTGATTACTATGCATCATTTATAGATGACTTCTCAAGGAATACATGGATATATTTCCTTAAGAAGAAATCTGAAGTCTTTGACAGGTTTAAAGAATTCAAGGCTCTGGTGGAAAACTAGACAGAGAAGAAGATAAAGGTGTTGAGGATAGATAATAGTCGAGAGTTTTGCAGTAAGGAATTTGAAGAATTCTGTAAGTGTGGTATAACATGGCATAAGACTACTCCATATACACCTCAGCAAAATGGAGTTGCAGAAAGAATGAACAAGATGTTGATGGAAAGGGTAAGAAGCATGCTCAGTGGTGCTGGGTTAGGATAGGAATTCTGGGTAGAGGCAATGAAGACAACATGTTACCTGGTCAACAGATCACCTTCATTAGTGTTGGAGGATAAAACTCCACAAGAGGTTTGGACTGGTAAGAAACCCTTCTTTCACATCTGAGGGTACTTGGATGTGATGCATATGTACATGTTCCAAAGGAGAAACAAACCAAGTTGGATAGTAAATCTGAAAAGTGTATCTTTATTGGGTATAAGGATGGTTTAAAGGGTTATAAGCTTTGGAACCTAGTAACAAGGAAGGTTGTGTACAGCTGATATGTGGTGTTCAGAGAGGTGAAAGATGTTATTAAACATGAAGTTCAACTAAAGGAACCTGAGAAGAGAGAGTGTGAGCTAAAGGAGGAAGAATCAGATTCTACAGCAGAGGAGGAATCAGAAGATGAAGAGCCACAAACTCCGAGTGTGAGAAGATCAGTTCGAAAAATAAGGCAGCTAGAAAGGTATAGTCCATCTGCTTTCTGCTCAAATTTTTCTTTATCTATTACTGATGATGATCCCAGAACTGTGAAGGAAGCAGTAGATTCAGAGGATGGAAAACTCTGGAAAGAGGCCATGGTTGATGAAATGGCATCTTTTCACAAAAATGAGGCTTGGGATCTAGTGGAGTTGTCGGCTGGAAGGAAACCCATTGGCAACAAATGGGTGTTCAAGAAGAATACAAATGCAGAAGGAAAGGTGGAGAAATACAAATCTTGGTTGGTAGCAAAAGGTTATTCACAGGTAGTGGGGATTGATTTGGTGATATTTTTTCTCTTGTTTCCAAGGTAACCTCTATTAGATTACTTTTATTTGTTGTTGCTGCTTTTGATTTTGAGGTAGAATAGATGGATGTGAAGACAACATTTCTTCACGGGGATCTGGAAGAGGAAATCTACATGAAGCAACCTGAAGGCTTTGCGGTGAAGGGTAAGAAAGAACTAGTATGCAAGTTAAAGAAGTCTTTGTATGGGTTAATACAGTCACCAAGGATGTGGTATCTGAAATTTGATACATTTATATGGGGACTTGGCTTCACTAGAAGCAAAGCAGATCACTATGTGTATTTTAAATTAATTGGTGACTATGTTATTTATTTGGTCTTGTATGTGGATTATATATTGCTGGTTGGAAATGACAAAGAAATTATCCAGGATTTGAAGACCCAATTGTCCTCCAAATTCGACATGAAAGATCTTGGTGCTGCAAACTATATTTTGGGCATGGAAATTAAAAGAGATCGGGCAAAGAGGAAGCTCTAGTTAAACCAGAGGAAGCATGTCGAGACAATATTGTAGAGATTTAATATGCAGGATAATAAACTGGTGAAGGTTCCTATTCCTGCAGGTGTAAAGTTATCTGCTGAACAATGTCCCAAGACACAAGAAGAGGAAGAGGACATGTCCCGTGTTCCATATGAAAGTGCAGTCGGTAGCCTGATGTATGCAATGGTCTATACTAGACCAGACATTGCACATGCAGTGGGAGTATTGAGCATGTTTATGTCAAAACCAGGAAAGGAGCATTGGACAGCAGTGAAGCAGGTTTTCAGGTATTTGCGTGGCACTAGTGATTATGGTTTGTGCTACCAAGGAAGACCAGGATTAGACTGAGTGTTGGATATTCGTGCCTTTGTTCATGCAGACTGGGCTGGAGATCTGGATCAGAGAAGATCTACAAGTGGGTATGTGTTTAACCTATTTGGAGTTGCAGTTAGTTGGATGAGTAAGAAACAATCTGTAGTGGCACTCTCAACTACAGAGGCAGAATACATGGCAACCACTCATGCAAGAAAGGAAGTAATTTGGTTGCAAAGATTGTGTTCAAGTATGGGGTTAGTACAGGGAGCTATAAGGATAGACTGTGACAACCAAAGTGAAATTTTCTTGGAAAAGAACCCTGCATATCATTCAAAGACAAAGCACATTGATGTTCAGTATCACTTTGTGAGGGATATGATAGTAGACAAAAAGGTGTTGTTGGTAAAGGTGGACACTTTGAATAATACTGCAGATGCATTGACAAAATCTGTGAGCTTTGAGAAGTTCTCTTGGTGTAGAGAAACAATGGGCGTTGCAGGGCTGGAAAAATGACTAAGCTCTCTTGTGGCCCCCTGTGGAAAGAAAACAACAGGTGGGAGAATGTTGGGTTGTGTTATATTCTTTCCACAACTAGCCTGCGTAGTTAACCGGGGGGTTAGATGGGGGGCGGAGCCCCCCCCCTTTGTTTCGTTGATTGCATAGCGGGGGGGTCATAGGGGGTTTGAGGGGTGTAGGTAACCCCCCGAAAATTTTTGGTTTTGGAACCTATGTTAGATTGGGCAGACCCACCTATGGTTTTGTGCATGATTTTCGCACATGTTTTTTGGACGCGATGGTTTTCGGTCCATGGTATTGGGCGCAATGATTTTCGGTCCATGGTATTAGATGCTTCGGCATGTATAAATATGTATTATAACATTGAAAGGAACATAATAAAAAAAATCAAGCTGGTAGTCCCGGTTTTGGGATCCAGGGGAAAATCTCTATGTATATGTGTTTTATGTGTTATGCTCTCGCATTGTTTATTTTCTATGTTTTAGAATTCGTATGCAGGTAATTTTAAGTACAGGGTTAAAACCTACAGTGTGGCCCTTTGTTCTAGTCGTTAAGCAGCCTAGGAATAGGTCACAAAGAACTAGGATGTTCTAGGTCATATTTTTAGGTTTTTATATTATGAACAAGTTTTTTCTATGCTTATATTTAGTAGCAAATAAGAGGGACTTCATTTTCAAACAATGTCCCTAATTTTGGGCTCTATGGGAATGCTTATTTACAGTAGAATCTTAATTTTTATCTAAACATGGAAATTTCCATTGCTCATGTATGGATCAAATTGTTGCATCTACTCATTATTTTCAAGGATGAGGACTCTCTCAAAAATATTGGAAACCAGTTGGGTTGTAATACCCTAGGTTTTATTCCCAAATTAGTAATGGATATATGCACATGATGAAGGAACTAAGAGCCTAGCTATGTAATGGATTTGAATATTTATAGTAACATCATCACCAACTATAGAGCGAATAAGGACAAATGTATAGGTGGCTATGATTCCATGAGAGGGCAGTAACTAGAGGGGCTACAATTTTGGTTTATATTTTTACTACACTCATTTTGGAAAAAATGGAAAAGATGGCTATGTGAGCCTCTTGGGTGAGACCATGTGGCATTTTGAGATCATGCATATTTAACCATACAATTTTGATTGTTTAGGGGATTATTCATTCTTCACTTTCGTTGTGAGGTTCTTTCTTCATAGACAGAAGAGGATTTTTATGGAAAGGAGCCATTTTTTGTGGTTGTAGGTTAATCTTTGTTATGTTCTAGCTGAGAAATGCCTAAGTGCATGAATGCATTGATGGTGAACTTGTCCATACATTATGAGTCTCTAGAGATTTTAACATTGAGATTTCATTGCAGAGAAAGGGAAAATTGGTATTTCGTATGCCAAGGTCAATGATCTAATTTAAAAAGATACTTGAAAATAAGGGGTTGCTTTTTCATCAAACAACATTGATTTTTGGGCTAACCAAAAACCTAGAAAGTTAGAAAGGGGAAAGGGGATTTCTTTCCATTACTTTAGTTCATTTTTACACCACAATTTTTTTAAGCATTGATCCATGAATGTTCCTCCCCAACCTTCCTTCACTCCTACAACTTATTCAACTTACAACCATTACCTCTTGACATGGAAACACTTAATTAGTAAATTATTAATAGATTTAACATCTTCTCTATGCAAAATATAAATATAGGTTCTTGCATAGAATATTTTTTCATATTTCGCCATGTTGAGACCTTATGCATTATAGCTAGCCACATAATTTAGTTTTCTCTAGAGCTCTGACCTTCAACAATTATTTCACCACCAAGATTTGTTATATGTTTACTTTAAGAAGTAGGCATGATATCCCAACCTAGTCAAATAATGTATGATAGTTTTTCTTTGAATAAATTATTCATTATTCATCCTTAGTAATTCTAACATGACTTCTTTGTAGTTACTTAATATAGGCATTCCATATGACATCATTCTCCCATATTAATCCTAGATTTTCTTCCTTTTCTCCGCCCCTATTTCCATATACTAGTGATCTCCTATTCTACTACTTCATTAATAGTGAAAATTTCTTTATACTAAATCATTTCTATCAATATTTCATGTAACATATATTTTTTTAATGGATATGAGCTATGGGTCCACTCTAACCATCACTTGCTTCCCAAATTCTACCTTCCATACCAACCATCTACCTAATAGTGGAAATGACTAGGCCAACACCTCCTAGTGAGTGGAAACATAGGTAATGGATTTCCTTAATCTTGTAATCAATCCACTACTAATCCCCATCTCATGCACTTCTAAATTAATATATCTTCCCACAAGATTTCTTAAGTAATGACTCTACATAGGCTTTTTGCTACCAAAGATTTCCTAAAGTAATGGATATTCTTTAGACCTTATCCTCCTTCCTATTTTGACTTCTCAATCTTACCACTTTATTATTGAAATAATTTCAATTGGTTTTTTCCCAATCCATAAAAAACTAAGAATTATTTTCTTAATTTTCTCTAAAATCCCCTTTGAAATATGATAGTGTGTTCCAAAAACTTGAATCACCTATAGCAAGAATTTCACTCTTTCTAACCATATATCACACCAATTTTGATACTTTCCTCAACTTTTCCATCTAGCCATTACAAGTACTTATTCCCAAAATAATTGGGCTTAAGAGGTAACCACACATGGGTGAATGCATGAAGATGGGTTACACTTTTGTGCCAAATGTGGCGATGAAATTTTATTTATTTTTCTCTTTTATTGAGTTGAAGCCCTCAAAATTGATATAATCATTTTGAATTTTGATTTGGAGTAAAAAGACAATTTGTGGAGAATTATGCTATTGTCCTAATGATATTTGTTTCAAAAAAAATTAGTGTCGTATAATCTGTCAATTTTCCACTAAATGAAATGTTTTCCCTTACAATTTTTCACAAATCTTAAGAGGTATGCATGTGTTCACGTAGGATAACTTAGTCTAAAATGTGTAATTTAAAAACAATATATATGTGAGCATGATCTACACTAACAAAACTAAGATTTTCAAATTAAAAATTTGTCTTTTTATGAAATTTTTTTATTTTTTTTATTTATTTTCCAAAGTTGGCGAAGTAATATTTCAATTGCATTTTACAGACACATGTGTCATGTAATATTATTTTCAATTGTTTAAATAAATTGAAAAACCAAGAGTACCCTTTTGAATAGAACTCGTAAATGAAGATAGTGGTATTTTTTGAAATTTTTTTATTGTGTATATTTTATGTTATTGATTTTTTATTCAACCCCTTTGAAACTGTCCAAAAAATCTCAAGCATTGTGTTTAAAAGAAATTAGATAAAAAATATCATAGAAATCTAAAAGTGTCAAACTCATATTCCATTGGATAGAGGATTCTTTCGCGAATTCAACATTATCAACTCTTCTACTTAAGGATAAATTTCACCCTAAATCTGCCAAGGTACAAAATGGTGTTGCTAAGAAATCTGCAGAAGGGGAGCTAAAACCCTGTTTTTTAGGCCTTTAGTAGCTCGATCAAGTGCTTGAGATAAAATTTCAAATAACTCAATCAAGGGCTTAAGAAACTGTCTATCGATCACTTAACATGGTTAAATAAAGGCTCGATTTAGATTTAAAGCTCAATCTAGCTTTAAGGCTAGATATAGCTTATAACTCTATCTAGATTGGTAGGCTTGATCGAGACCATATCTTGATAAATATTTAAGGCTTGATCAAGACCATAGCTTGATCAATCTTTAAGGCTTGATTGTGCCAATTTTTTTAATTCCATTCCTAGGTTGTATTGGTGGGAAATTTCAAAACCATAGCTCCATCGACCCTATTGCTTAATCGAGCCATTATCTTGATTAAGCTCCTAGATAGCCTTGGGTTACACAAGAGCTTGATTGATGGTTTGTTTTAATTCTTAATCAAGTTATCTGTAATCCCTCAAACATCTCGATCGAGGGCTCAAATATTGCTCAATCAAGAGCTTAAAATGACTCAATATAGTTGTTGTTTTCCACCCACAACATGCCCTATATTGCCAAAAAGTGTAACCCAACTTCATGCATAGACAAAAATATTTAAAACCCTCATTCAAGCACCATCCAAGGCCATGCTTTTTGAATGAAATTTTATGTAAAACCTATCTTTTTAATTATATGTGTTAACCTAAAAAGGATATATCATGTTTAGTAATGTCAATTGTTACTTCCCCTACCTTCACACTCGTGTTTTCCACTCAATAATGATAAATTGATAAAACACAAGTGCATCCCTAAGGGAAATTTGACTTCCATAGCTATGGCTAATCTATACAATTCAAGAATTTCTTATGAATTTCTATCATAACTCAAATCCCATTTTACAAATAACAATACATCATCAATAAATGGAAAGTGTGACAAAGTTTAATCTCTTCCCATCTTTACACTAGAAATTATTGTTAGAAACCAAGATAATGCTGAGAGGGGGGTGAATCAGTATTGAGATCATTTTACAACTTTCTTTCACAAAGTAAGGAATACTAAAACACCAATAAACACTTCAGAAATCATACATATAAGCATCACAAGAATCAAAACAAGAAGCACATATTAAATGCATAGATTATTCAATCTTTTCTTCAATTTCTTTTACAAAGGCAAGCTTAAACTTTCCTTTTCAATGTTATCTTACATCCACCGAAAGGAAGGAACTACTCCCTAATTTACCAGCTACCACTAAAAAGAGCTACTACCCTTGTTTTATCAGCTACCATTGAAAGGGGATATTTCCCTTGGTTTATAAACTACCATTGAAAGGAGCTACTACCCATGATTGTTTACTAGCCACTACAGGAAGGAGCTACAACCCGTGATTTGTAAGTTGTCACTTGCTTAACCTCCTTGATTCATCTTTCATCTCATTTTCAAACTCAAATCATGAAAGTCTATTTCTCATAAAAAAAACAATCTCACCTCATGCAATCAACAAAAATAACCTTCAACACCTTCGACACCTTCTATGATCTTTGATCAATTCACCAACACACACCAACAATAACAACAACAACCTTCTTGCTAATTCAATTATGCATATAAATAATTAGAGATAATATTTTTAGATTTAGAGCTTTAGTTAAGTTCATCTCTTAATCATGCATGAATTTATATTTTTACCTATATTTTACTTTTGTTACGTCTTCTTGATGTGTTCATATTGTCTTCATACTTTGGTTTGTTTTTTCTAAGGTGAGAACCTCAGTTTAACTGCCAATTTCTTCAATTTTAGACATACAGGGTTGTTGATGACACTGGACTTGCCAACATTCAAGGGATCTCCCTAATATGAGTTCCCAACTAGACCTCACACTGTTTGGAGTAGGGGTCACAATAGTGGGTGGTAATGTTATGCCTTGACTTGCGAAAACGCGTAGAGTAAAGTATGGTAACTTTAGGTGAGAGAAAGTATGTGACCCTGCGGAGCGTCAAGTGTGATGCATGAAAGTTCCAACACATGAATGGAAAAGGAAGTTCACCCTTTGGAAGCTTGTAACATTATGCAGCTTGCAAGGAACACACGAGCATAATGACATCACAAGCTAAGTTGCAGAATATTCCACAAGTTAAAGTGATGGATTAATACAACAATATGCATTTAACGAGATTCATACAAATGCAAACAAAATATTTCATAAGATTAAGCGTAAGTTAAATAACATACATTGTAAATACAACAAGAATAGTCCTACTATATCCATAATATATGCATGAAATCATGTTGGATCTGATTTTATTAGTATAAGTGAAAGTTCCACTCATACATACACCATTGAAAGACCACCAGCCCAAATAGTGGTACATTAAAGTCAAGAACACCTGCTCCTCCAAATAAGTACACTTGGTCTATGCTACGTAGAATCCAAGGCTCTTCACAATACTCCCAAGCTCCTTTAAGCCTAAGCCTAGCCAAAAGCTTGGCTCCCAAAATACTGTTACATAAGTTATGAGGTTCTATTTATAACAAGAGGGGTGACTCTTCAACTCCCCTATGTGACCTTTGGACTACCCTCATGACTCTTCAACTTATTTACAAAAATGACTCATTACATTACATCATGACTCTTCATATTCCAATATTGACACTTGGAATTTCACTTACAACATAATTCCAAATAATATTACATTTTACACTTGTACCCATATAAGACAAAATAGGGTCCAGACAACTTGAGAGCCTAACAAGGCATAACACTGTGATGATTGAGTTTGGGATAAATGTAGATCAACAACCTCCACTTGTTGCTTCTCGGTCACATATTTGTGCCAAGCTTGATACTGTGTGATGATGTCCCCAAATTGCATGATGGTGTCTCATTGGAAGTGGATTCTAGCCTCCATGACATCCAGGTACAATGTCTTGGAACAGGTTTCAAGTTTGTTCTTAAGAATGAGCAACATTGTTCTGACTTGGATAGGACCATTGATGTACTTTTGCATGTTCTCTTTGTTCACCTCTAAATCCTCCTTGGTGGAAATCTGTTTCAGCTGCTCCAAGTACTCTTTGATCTCCTATCAGAATTGATTCCTGGATTTGGCTTTAGTGAGCGAATCAACTGATGGAATCTGGTGTGTTCTCACCAAGACATCCAAACTACTGAAAAACCATACATATGATGCCAGAATGCTACCAATAAATGAGGTGAGCTGCTTGTTGTTCTGAATCAACATCCAAACTTTCTCTTTCTCCAGCTCTACCCATGGCTTCATTTTCTTCACTAAGTCAAGTGGTGCCCATTTGTATTTCTTTGACCACTCTTGCACATAGGAAATGGGAACTTGCATGTTCTTGAGAGTTTTAACAAACACTTTTCCTTACTATTGTAAGCTATGCAAACAGACGACTTCTTTATGTATGATGACAAACCCCTCATAGAGCCTCTGCATGGTTTCTCCAAGTGTTGATACTTCAACAAGTATCGATGCTCTCATCTCCTCTAAGTAAACTTTTGCAGAAAATACATATTGGGTTGCTACGTGGAGTTGTTTTGCCTCTTGCCTGGTAGCCTTCAAGTTTTGTGCCAATTGCTCATTCTCGGTCGTCAAATACTAAATGTTTGATCTTGTTGCTCCTACATAGGCCAAGTTAGTTTCGGCAATGGCATTTGGATGCTTCCTGGTGTCTAAAACTATCACCCTTCCTCTAACAATTGCAGGTGATGCATGATCATCCGGAAAATGCTTTCTCCGTTCTTGTACAATATGCTTTTGGAACTCATCAAACGACAAATTGTAAACATCCATTATCATATCATCTTCTAGGGGAACAACACCCCCTTCCTCGCTCAGGGTTGCCTCTACTATTGGAGGTGGTGGAGACTGAGTCATGACTTGTGCTGTGCTCAACATTAGATCAAAATCTTTATTCTATGGCTCCTATTCCATCTCCATGTCTATCATTTCAATCAAGTGCTCAATATGTTGAGAAATCTCTCGATCCTGCATCTGTTCACCTTTCTCCTCAGTTGTTGGTTGGTTTTGTTCCTGCTCTTCAACCTCTATCGACATTGTTTCCTCTGTCATTACACCTTTCCTTTGTTCTTCTTCCTTCTTCTACTTCTCTTCTCATTCTCTCCTCCTCAACTCCTATTATTCCTTTAGCTTTTGCTCTATCTTCTACAACTTCAGTTTTGCTTCATGCAAGCTCTGCTTTTCTCTCTTCCTCCGCTCCACCCTTTGTATCTTGTTCTTCCTCTTTTCTTCTGCTACCAAATATTCTTTCATGATAATAGGATCTTCTTTCATCTTGCAACTTTTTTCTCCCTATGGATTGTCGGCAAACTTCCTCTTTCCCTTGTCCTTCATGGGATTGTTGCTTTCTATGATGTTTCTTCTAGAGTTACTGTCATCTATGGAGTAGCCTGTGAAGTCCCTGCTAATGAAAGGCTCATGGAGTTTGGAGGCATTGAAAAAATACCTCTATGGATCCTCCTCTAGCCAACGGAATGCCCCACCGATCCACGGAAAGTAAACTCTCGCAAAATGGTATTTTCCAATACCACGGGGATCATCCGAATTAAAGTCTCCAGTAACAAATTCAAACTTCACTATCTCCTTTCCCTCATCATCTGTGACTTTCAAGTTCTTTGTCTTGTATAATCCAATTTTAAAAGGAAGAGTGGGTCATGATGCTTTCTTCTTCCTATGCAATGTTACTAACAACCCTGTGGTGAGATGATACGACACTTCTTGCATGACAAGTTTATTAGTGGCATACCTTGGTAAGACATGCAAAGGATTCTCTCTGCCAAACACTCTAAGGAAGGTTCCACCTTGTGAGGCATACCAATCTATGATGTCTGCTATTGCCCCCTTTTCTCCTGGTGACATGCAAGGTGGATCTTCTTCAAAGGTGAGTTTGTACAGTGCGATGATGAAGTAGTTAGTTAGTTGTGACATTACTCCTTGATAGTTGCAATCCAAAAGAAACTTGCAATAGATGTGCACTCAGGCTCTCATGGTGTCTATGTCCAGTTCATGTCAGGGAACTGTTGTTGTGCACAAATCACATCCACTAAATATGCATACATATAAAACCTTGCTCGCTCACCATCGAGAGGACTTTAAGCCTGTGATACATGGGCCTTCAACTGTCGAGACAATAGATCTGACAAGTTGAATGGATTCCCCTCTTTCACCACCTCTTCCAATAAGACTTAACACCCTTTAGGAAAATTTTTCCTGCTCTTCTAACCATGGATCCTACAAGCTAAGATAACCAAGAGTTGGTAGGCCTTCTTGAGAGAATTTTTCTTGTATACATGGGTTGGTGTCTATCGAAACTTCGATGGCTCTTTCACCCAACCTCTAGAAATTTCTCTTGTGTTCACATAGATTTGGGTGGCATATAAAGGTGAGTCCATGCACTCTACTGGCTCAAGCAAGTGATACATGTGATAATAGTCTTATTCCTAGAAAGTGGTAAGATTTTTTCTGTTGGCACTGCTCAATATCATCTTCTTCTCATCAATGTGAGACAATCCAATTGATGACATTTGTACACGAGAAGGTTGGATACATGCATGCAGACTTGTATAATAACGAATGTCGGATATTGAGACACACCTATCGGTCCTCTAAGTCTGCCTCAAAGTCCTTTGCAAAAGCATCATTAACTTGTGCCATGTGAGTTATGATCCCTTTTCTATAAACAATTGAGTATTTGCATACAATGGAAAGTCTATTGGCGCTTGTTCAACTGCTTCCCCAGTAATTATTTTAGTGGTTTCTTTTGAAGAAGCACACTTATGTTCCATGGTAACAGTGACTACTAGAGAGGTGCTCAACAACTACTGTACATGTTAGACATAAAATACACTTGGAAAGCAAATATTAGTCTTAAGAAAATCTACTTACAAGGCATGTTCAAGCATCAAAATTAGAATCTGATGGGGAGGATTGCACAATTCTCATTGACAAGAGGGATTGGCTGCCTATGGGAACTATGAACTATGTAGTCCCAACACTAGAGTTGAAGCTTGTGGCTTGAAACTGCACAATGTGTAGTTCAACCTCGACAATGGTTTGGGAGAGCCCATGCAATGGCTAAGGTGAAAGGCCAACTAGTGGAACTTCACAGTACGCAGTTGGAACCAACTTGTACTTTGCACTACCCAATTCCAGAGGCCATGCTTGTGGCTTGACCCTTAGGATTGCACAGTGCCCAGCCAGGAAAAGTGAAAACTGGCCAAGGAAAGTGAAAATATGCCCGAGGGAAGTGTTTAAAACAAGCACATTTGAGAGATAGTGTGAGATTAAGTGAAAATATAACTAAGTATGAGTAAATCCATGTAGATCAAGTGTAGAAATTAATCAAACAGAAGGAAAATCAAGTATGTGAGGGGTGTCGCCGCAACCACGACCATTGGTGAAGAAACAGGAAAACCAATTTAACACTTGTAAAAGCTAATCTAAAAATTAAAACAACACTTCTACAAGTTAAAACAAGTTGAAATGCCAAAAAATATGAAGAGAAATAAGTGAAACAATGCTCACACAAGAAAAATGACAAAAAGCGATAGAAAAAGTGGCAAAAGATGACAAAAGTGAAACTCACCCAGAAAAGCGATGATGATTGCACTGAAGGTTCCTTGATCTCCTCGAGAATGCTAGAGATCCAAGATCATATGTGAAAATGAGCTCTAGAAGCATCTATTAAATAGATTTGAGGGAATTAGGGTTTATGACGCGCATGCCTAAAATCAAGGAAAGACAACACTTGACAGAAGTTTATAAAAATAATGAAAGTTCCTCCTTCGAGATGCTAAAAATATATCCCTATTTTTTAGGGATGTTTTTTTCTTTTTTAGCTTTTTGATATTTTATTTTTTTTATCTTTTTTGGGGAAACTCGTGATACACACTACTAGGAAAGACTGTTCAGTTTTGGGGAACTGGGCAACTTTTCGGCTTAGTGCACTGTGCATTTTCTGAGCTTAATGATGGATTGCATAGTTTCTGGGTTCAGTGTTAGATTGCCTTCCATGACTACACAATTTTTTAGCTCAAGGATTTCTACCAGTCAGGACTGAAAAATTCCCATCATCAAGGTAGCTTGCCCTCAAGGATTGCGCAGTTTCTGGAGGAAACCTCAGAACTGATGTGAGACCAAGTTGCGAGATCAACTTGTGAGTTAGAAAGATCATCTAAGTGTGTGAAAACAAGTCAACACTACGAAAAAGAAAAAGATAATTCTTAGTTGAAGCATGAATACCTAAATTAGTGCAAGACTAGCTCATGTGGATAAGAAGGAAGGCTCCAAAATCGAAGCATAGGAAAAATTTTGGAGGGTGGTTGTAGCCGTTACAACATTGGCGACACGGTGGTAGAACTCCAACTATCTGAATGGATCTTGTCTCGTGAAAGAAAGGTCTAACTATTCTGGAAATATTGTTCAGTTAATTGATTATCACATCTTCTTCACTTAGTTTGAGTTAAAGATATAGTCCCTACCATTCTCTTCATCGGCAGCACACATACCAAGCCAAGTCAGGATGAGTTGTTTTGATTGGGGATGAGGAGTATATAAATGTACAAGTGAAATAGATTGTCAGAGTCTTAGTTTTTATCTATGGTCTTGTTGTAGTGCCAATAGGCTTGGACAGTACCCGGACGGAGTCACTTCAGGAACACAAGCATTTCTCCGCTGCCAGTGAGCCTGGATAGTACCCCGACGAAGTTTCTTGCTTCACCTCTCTGAGTAGGAATCCTTTCTCTTATTTCGCCCTTTATTTCATTTTTCATTTTTTCCTTTCTATGGGTTCAAAGAACCATGCATAGGCACTTATTTATTTCATGGGGCGGAAGAGGGATCTTGACTTATTAAGAGCAGAAGAGGTTGTCCCTTCAGGGAAGGATGTTTATGTATAGCTCTGACATACTTGTTAAGGTTTTCCTCCTCTCCTTACTCTATTTGACTTAGTTGACTAGGATTAACTGAAAATAGAAGACCGACTCAAGTAGGCGGTACTAGTTAAGAGTGAAATCATCTTGATTTCACTATGACTCTCTCTAAAATGATGTATTTTCCATCATAGTATCATCGACTAGAGGAAATGTAAGATTAACATAAAGAGAGGGGATAAATAGATAACCAAGTGTTGATAGCAGTACAACTTCCTCTTGGATTTCACCGAGCTTGTCTGAGAAGACAAACATAGTCTCATGCAAAAACTAACCTTTAAATGAAAAGAAAACAAACTAAAGGAAAGAAGTGGAGCGAAAGCGAAACAAAGTGAAGAAAATCAAAGGAAACAACAAAGAAAAGAAAAACTACTCCTACTCCTAACCTAAGTAGAGCGTAGGCCAAACTTACGTAAAGAGATACTTCTAATGTCGTCGTCGATGCATTGGTTGGTCTATGTAGGCGAGGGAATGCATGTCAAGAAAGATATACAAGTATAACAACAAACAAGAAAGATAAGACAATACAAACCAAAACGTTCGAAGTTTGAATGAACATGTAGAAAAGTAAAAATGAAAAGTGCATGAAATACACTTTGCAGGTGTACCATAGTGTTTAAACAAACTATGAATCAAATACATGCAGGCATAAAATTGAAAGGAGAGTGAACACGAATAAAGAAGAAAATGTTCACTTTGGTACTGTGCTTGCCATGTATGACTTCTCCAGTGACTGAGCAATAGGATCGTGTGATACAAATGGAGGATGCAAAAATTGTAAAATAGATTGATATCCAATGTGTATGAGAGAGTGATGAGGAGCCTGGAAAGATTTAACACATTTTTGATAGGAAGTGGAATTGACCTTAAGACTATGCGAACCTAACATAACCATCATCTCAGGTTGAAGTGCCTTGACAGCTTAGGGAAGTTCCAATTAATCATAAGATGTATCATCAAAGATCGATGGATTAGAAGGAGGTCATCCTCCACCACAGATTCTTGTTCAGACTCCCACACATACTCATCGAAAATGATACTATGGGTTGGTTGTTCAACACCAACTCCATCCAGAACTTGATCCTCATGAACATTAAAAAATAGATTCAAAATAGGTGAACACAACACATCACAATCTGTAGGATCAGAGGGACCAAAGGACAGAGGACGAGGAGATAGCACTCCATCACAACCATCGGACTGACAGTCCGAACCTGTGTTGAAATTCTAGGTATGTGAGGTGGGAAAGATGGTGGTAGATCAACAAATGAATTTTCAACTTCTCCTGCCTCAAACTACAGAACTAGAGTTGTTTAATGAGAAGAGGATGAAGGGTCACTTGGAAAAACAACCTTGTCTGTCATAGATTGAGAAGCTCTAACACAGAGGTACGTTAGGAGAGGTTCAGAAGGTGCAAGTTCATGTATATTTTCTGAAATGTGAACAAGATATTGAAATATTCATGTCAAGAACTTCCAATCAACTTCATCTTTCAAAAATTCAAAACACAAATGTATGAAACAATTGTGAAAATGACGCAGTGATTCATTAGGTGATTTTCACAATTCGAAAATTTTCTTGCACTGATGTTTATGATCATACATATCAAAAGCGCGAAACAAATATGTGACAATATGTACGAAAGAGTGTATGGAGGCATCTGAAAATGTGTGACACCATTACCTTACGTGCCCTTTGAACGTGCGAATGAACAACCAACATGCTCACAATGGATGTTGTGCTCTGTGCAGAAATCAATAAAATGAGTAGTATGCTCAAATAACATTATCTCACCCTCTCAAGGAACATACACAAATTTATTTTCATGTGGTTTTGGAACCTCTCTTGGCATATTAATTGAGTCATTAAACAATTAAGTGGATGAAAAACTTAAGGGGCATTGCAAATTTCCTCACCCTCCTTGCCAACCATTTTTCCAAAGAGTTCTAAAAGCTAGGTTTTTAGTCATGTTGGGCATAGAATCCACCATAATGTTTAGCCCTCTTAAGGATTGATAGAATCTTACACTTTTGAATCCTTCTATTAGATTTTGAATATAACAAATCAACATTCTCAAACGAGTTTCCTTTCGAAGAGTTTTGTTTACCATGTGTCAAATGATGACATCTAAATACACTATTACGAATCAAACATTGCATATGTTTTGACTCTTCGCTATCAAGAGTCCTTTCCAAAGGGCCAAGGCTTCCACATGATTGTTTATTGTTTTTCCAATTCTATGGAAAATAATTTTCCTTCCTTTCCTTCAAGGTAAAATATTAACACACCCAATAGGATGAGGTGTAATATATTCTTTCTAGCGATACTTGTGGCCATAAGACATTCTGCCAATTCCCACCCCCCAATTAAATGTCCATAACACTTTCATAGAAGACCAAAAATGAACACCACTCGAGTCTTAAAGAGTCCATTGGTGACATTTCTTTCCAAACATAGGAATAAGACTCTAGTTAGACAAGACATGACAAGAAATCAAATCTCTCGTTCATGGGCTATACAAATATATTTAGGTATTGTGCCAATTCCCAAACATAAAGACATGCACTATGGTCCATCCCATCCTATCAAGCTTAATGAAGGTGAAAGCCCTCAAGAATGTTTGAGTAGCATGTCCAATAGTCCTAAGGAACATATACAAATTTATGTTCATTTGGCTTTGGCACTTCTCTTGGCATATTAATTGAGTCATTAAACAATTAAGTGGATGCAAAACTTAAGGGGCATTGCAAGTTTCCTCACCCCTCTTGCCAACCATTTTTCCAAAGAGTTCCAAAAGCTAGGTTGCTAGCAATGTTAGGCATAGAAGCCACCATAATGTTTAGCCCTCTTAAGGAGTGGTAGAACCTTACACTTTTGAATCCTTCTATTGGATTTTTAATGTAACAAATCAGCATTCTCAATTGAGTTTCATTTGGAGGAGTTTTGATTACCACGTGTCAAATGATTACCATTAAATGCACAATTACAAATAACACATTTTATATGTTTTGGCTTTTCATTCTCAAGAGTCATTTCCAAAGGACCAAGGCTTCCCTATAATGTTTGGGAAGCTGATAAAATTGAATTTAATCCATGAAAGGTTTGAAAATAAGGGATATTATATGTGTGTTGGGGCTTCGAAAATGAATAGTTTTAGTGAGATTATAGTATTATAATGATTAAAATAATTATCTATATATATAAATGAAAAAATAGATTTATTATTATTATTTTTAAATAAATTTATTTATTAATAAAAATAAAATAAATAAAATATATTAAGTCTAGAAAATCTTGGATAGAGAAACAGTGCTCTGTAATGCCCAACTTAATTGAAGTATATGAAATTTTTTATTAACAAAATTTTGTGAAATATACAGGGTTATACGACCTCATAGACCTTCTCTCAAGATTATAATTAAAGTAAATTTAGTTATTCCAAAAACAGAACATGCATTTTCTCCCCTTGGACTTTTGCATTAATTGATGTAAAATCAGTTAGTTTGTCTTTCTTTCTTTTCCAGGAAGAAAACTGGCTTTGTGTGCTCCAAATTCTTACACTTTCGAAACAATCCTAAAGTTATTCGAAATTCAAATAAAGTTTTTCCTATTTTATAATATTAAAAATTATATATTTTTAAATAAATAAATAAATATTAATTTTTTAATAAAATTAAAAACATAAATATTTAAAATATTAATATAAAATTGCATTTATATAAAATTTAAGTTATTTCCATATTATTTAAATTTATATTTGATTTTAAGTTTGCACATTCAAAATCTATCATTTTAAAATAATTTGATATAGTTATTATATAAATTAATCTTATTTTAATTTGTATGTAATTTTAAATTTCTATGTATTTATTTTTTAATATTATTAATTAATTTTTCTATACTTAAATTCAGGAATGTTACCTAATTTTTATTTATAATATTTTCTTTATAAAATTATTATTATTATTATTTTAATGTTTATGATTAAATTATATTTTATTTAAGTTTGAATGAAGATTTTTATGAGTGGGAATGAGGATTTTTTTTAATGGGAAAATAATTAAATTTAACTTCATTTAAATAGGAATGAGGATATTTATGAGAGGGAATGAGGATTCTTTTAAGCCGGAAAATAATCAAATTTAACGAGGATACTTATGAGCGGGAATGAGAATTCTTTTAAGCCGGAAAATAATCAAATTTAACGAGGATACTTATGAGTGGGAATGAGGATTCTTTTAAGCCAGAAAATAATCAAATTTAACGAGGATACTTATGAGCGGGAATGAAGATTCTTTTGAGCGGGAATGATGATTCTTTTAAGCTGAAAAATAATCAAATTTAACTTCATTTAACCTAGAATGAGGATTCTTATGAGCGGGAATGAGGATTCTTTTAAGCGAGAAAAAGAAAGAAAGAAATTATAAAAGGGCACAACTTTGTTCTAGTAAAAGGATAGGAAGAGCCATACAAGGAATGCAAGAAGAAGTATTGTGAGGATACTTATGAGGGGGAATGAGGATTCTTTTAAGCCAGAAAATAATCAAATTTAATGAGGATACTTATGAGCGGGAATGAAGATTCTTTTGAGCGGGAATGAGGATTCTTTTAAGCTGAAAAATAATCAAATTTAACTTCATTTAACCTAGAATGAGGATTCTTATGAGCGGGAATGAGGATTCTTTTAAGCGAGAAAAAGAAAGAAAGAAATTATAAAAGGGCACAACATTGTTCTAGTAGAGGGATAGGAAGAGCCATACAAGTGTGTATGTGGAATATTTGGGTAAAGATGCAGCGATGTGGAATGTTTGGGTAAAGATGCAACAGTAGTGTATAGCTCTGTTTGGGTAAAGATGCAACAGTAGTGTATAACTCTGATAAGAAGATGACAAGAAACTCTGGGTAGAAGATGACTTTAGCCGGAATGAGGCTTCTTTTACATGGGTAAGAGAAGCAAGAAATTATAAAAGACCCTTTGTTGTAGGAGAGGGATAAGGAGAGGGATACAAGGAATACAAGAAGAAACACTCTGTGTATGTGGAATATTTGGGTAAAGATGCAATGATGTGGAATGTTTGGGTAAAATGGAGCGACAATATAGAGTCCTGATAAGAAGATGACAGGATCATGATTTCAGGTAAGTTCTTGCAAGTTATTGTTTTTTTGTTGAGTTGCATGATTTTTATAGATATCTTCTCTTCAAATTCTTTAAAAATCAATTTAAATAAAAATTTTGATTTTGTGTTTTATTAGTTGATTTCTATTTGTGATTATGTAAGTATATTTGATTTTTTTTGTTGTTTTACACAATATGCACTTTTGATGGTTAAAATATGGTTTTATGCGTGATTTTTTTTCTTATAATAGAACATGAATAGTAATAGTAATAGTAATATCATAACCCTAACCCTAACCCTAATTTTATAGTTGATATTTTTTTTAAGAACATAATTATTTGCGTCATTGTAAATCCAAAATTTCTTTCCAGCACTGTAAACCCAAAATTCCCTTTTCTATTGAAAAGAAAGAAAAATTCATAACCCTAACCCTACTTTGATAGTTGATATTTTTTTTGAAGCAAATAATTATTCTCATCAATATAAATCCAAAATTCCTTTCTGTCCCTATAAATCCAAAATTCCCTTTTCTATGAAAAAAAAAAACCAGACAAAAAAAATAAAAATTATCCCAAATCCCCTTTAAAAACAAAAAAAATTAAAAATTTATAAAAAAGAACATGTTCCCACCAAGAAAATCTCTCTCGCCCTTATCATGTGCTCTTTTTCACCCCCATACTGCTGGGAAGGAACAGTACAACACATTCGAAAGGAAAGTAGGCTATCCCTGTTGATATCTAATAGCAGCGTGTAATGCTTAGGAAAAGAGTCGATAAATCCACTGTAGAATGAGCCAGTGGATCCACTTTAAAATATGTTCTATTTTTGCAGCCCTAGAAAAGGCATCAAACCCTAGTACGTTCTTTGAAATCTAAATACCTTTATAAACTTCCGATTATAAATAATACACTGAAGTTGTAAGTTGAATACATTATGGATACATAATATAAACAGATTTCCTGACTAGAAATGTGATCAGATAAGAGTCTCTTGTGAAACTTCAATATAAACAGATTTCCTGACTAGAAATGTGATCAGATAAGAGTCTCTTGTGAAACTTCAATATCCTGTGATACAAGAGATGAGGCAGCCAATATAGAGATCAAAGATACACAGGATTATGTTGAAGAGATCTAAAGAACAAAACATTTAAAACCATAGCAAGGGCACGAATCAAAACATAATGTTAACCACAGATTTACAGCACACTCACGAAAGAAATAAAGAATATCTACTGCAAGTCTCCATATCCTATGATGCCACATATCAGAGAGCCAACTTGAAGGTTGAATAAAGGATCCAATGGAAGAGCTGTAGAGACTATAACCTAAAAGAAGGTACATAATCCCAATCAGAAGTTTTTTTTAAAAAGAAGTGACTTTCAGGCATAATATCTTACTTCAGGTCAGAAACTAATAAATAGTAAGAGAAGGTAAAACCATATAGTATGTGTGCAATTTGCTTAGTTGTAAGGATATCTATACTAAGTTACTGAAATGGGAAAAGGAAATCAGAAGGCAAATAGGAACAGAACTATAAATTGGTTACAGGACTCTGGATCATCTTAACAGAAAAATGAAAGAGGTATATTTGTACTATCAAGATAGGAATGGGAAGAAGAACATAACAAAAACCTGGGCTTTTAGTGAAGTTTATAATAACATAAATTTCAGGGGATAAGAAATCTAAACAGATTATCCTTCCAAAATATATTATAGATAAAATCAATCAATAATCTTGTAATAAATTGTCAGGAAGGAAATGGAAATGAGAACATAAACTAAACTAGAAACAGGTCTCTTGGGCAAGCTTCTGGTAACATAGACTACATGAATCTCATATTGATATCATATCTTCTAGTAGCATAGATTACATGAATCTCAGATTGATGTCATATTGAGAGAAGGTAAAACCAAACAATGTGCGTGCAATTTGCCAAGTTGCTAAGACATTCATGCTAGGTTACTGGAATGGGAAAAGGGAAACAAAATTGGAAGTACCAATGGAATTATAAATTGGCCTAGAAGGTTTCAGGGAATCTAAATGAAACCCCTTCTCTTCTCTTAGTATATATTATAAATTTGATTGGTAATGTACAATTGTGGTGTCAAGATAGGAATGTGAACAAAAATGTAGCAAGAAATGGGCTAGGTGTCATGGGATAAGAAAACTAGAATAATCACCTTTCCAAAATATATTGTAGATACAGATCGATTACTAATGTACTATTAAAATGTCTAGAAAGAAATAGAATTGAGAACAAGAGCTAAACTAGAAACAACTCTCATTGTCAAGCTTCTGGTATATAAACAACATAAATTTTATATTGATGCCATAGAAATAAATTTATAAACAAGGCCTCTGCATAGTTAAATGGAGTGAAATTAAAAAATTTAAGTTAAGAGAAAAAAATCTAGATTTTACTAAATTATTATCTCCCAGATGAGACATTTGTCATATTTAACTAATATAATCCATGCCTCTAATAAAACCAAAAGAAAAACAATGAAAGTCTTACTTACTGTATTGAGGTTCTTTGAATTCCATAAATCGTTTTCATTTTACAGTCACTCTTCATACTGCCTAATGACACCAATTTTCCAGTCAGCCTACCTATGCACAACCAATTTCATATGATATCATTTATTTTCACAAAGTTTGCATTTATCATGGAGAAAGGAGAAAAAACCATTCTTTTACACCTAAATCATTATAGATATCAATTGAACAAAGATAAAATAATAAGATTTACCGAACGATATTATGCAAAATGGCTTTAGTTCATTAATATTTTTTTGGCTTTTTTCCTTGTTCAATGGGTATATATTATTGGTTAGTGTTATTGTATATTAAAATGATGTGATACCGTTCTCCCTTCTTCCTTGGAAATCTAAAACTTATGCAATTCTTGGGGATTTATAACATTTTTGTACCTAAAGGCTGATATCATATGAATTTGGTTGTGCATTGAGTGATTGGAAAGTGCATTTCATTGGGACATATGATCAATGATTTAAAGTGGAAACCATCAATGATTCAACCAATCAATTGTACGTACAGTTCAATGGAACCCAAGACAGTAACTAAGACTTCTATTGCTTTTCTTTCTTTTGGGAGTACCAGAGACATGGGTTATGCTAGTTGCATTGAGACATTCTCATTGTAGGAATAATGATTTAATAAAATGTTGATTGTTCTCTGGAATAGTTTATAGTGTTTGACTATGTTAATCTGGAATAGTTTATAGTGTTTGACTATGGTGATACTCTGTTGCTTAAATTTCTTATATAGCATCAAAACGTTTTATGTAATCTGTTTTTCTCAGTCTATAAATAGTTTATAGTGTTTGACTATTGTGATACTTTGTTGCTTAAATTTCTTATATAGCATCAAAACGTTTTATGTAATCTATTTTTCTCAGTCTATACTTTGTAATCTGTTTTTTTAGTCTATACTTCTACAGATGTCCATCTCAGGGATAATGATTTTAAAATATAGTTTGTTCTATTAACCTAAAATAGTATATAGCCTTTCATTTGACTATTGTGATGATTTGTTACTTAATCTGCCTGTAAAATCAAAATGTTTTCTGTCATGTTCTTTTCTTAATTTATACCATTACAGATGGTACCAGAGACCTATCCTATGTTATGCTATTAACATCTTCTTGATCCTATTCTAATCTTGACATTATATTTGTACATTACTGATTGATTTTAAATGCATATTATATAATGGACGAGAGGATGTGTGTTCATGTTAATGTTAATATTTTCCTTAGCATCATTACATTCCTATTTTGTGTTCTCTTTTTCATTTTCTGGTTTCTGGTAATAAAGAGTGGGTGTGGCAATTTATACACATGCTCTGTTTAGTTTAAACCTCTATTAATATGTATTCGTATGACCTGAAGTAGCCTATTTTCCCTAATACCCCCTGTATCACGACTTACTTTTCAACTGCCTCTTTAACTTTGCCCTTGGATTTTATTCAATCTCTACTTTGGCTGCTTCATCTATTGTATTAGAAGATAGGAAAAGTTGGAGTGACTTTTTTAATTGGTATTTAGTGAATTGATAATTTTTTTGGTTGGAATTGTGTTGTGTTATAGATTTATGGGTTTTTAGATTTTATTATTTAAAATTTTTTACTGTGATAAAAGTAAATATAAAAATTTGGAATTCATAAGATGTGTATGGTTTGATGTTTTTGCTAATAATGTATATGATTTAGTTGTTGTTAAATTGGATTCTTCATTTTAGTGTTAATAAGTATTTATTTGTTTTTCCTAATTTTAGAGTTAATAAGTATTTATTTGTTTTTCTTAATTGTAATAAAAACATTAGGAATGATTGTTTTAAGATTTTTGTGGTTGGTATCGTGATTATTAGAGTTCGGATTTGATTCCATAGTATCCATTTTTGAGTGGACGTTTTGAGTCTACAACAAGATGATCTTGCTATAGACTTGAAACTTCCACTAAAAAATAGTTACTGTGGAATCAAATCCAAACTCCAATAATCAACATTAAAAATTGCAAATGGAATGTCAAGCACAAATGGTTCAACTACTTTACTTTCCATACTAATCCATTTTCAGACATACTCCTGAAGTTTAAATATGATATTTAACTTTTATAAATTTATAAATAGATTCTTACTCTGACTTTCCTATATTAGAAGTTATTTTTATGTAAACAATTTTATTATATATAATAAATAAATATAAATATAAATATTATTTATATATTAATATTTTTCTAGATTATATTATTTTTCATTGCTTAAAAAACTACATAAATAATAAAGTATTTAAAAATATAAATAAAATATATTGAAAATATTATAAATAATTTAATATATATTAATTTTTTACCTTACTTATGTATTATAGATTAAGTTTTTGTGATGAATTTTCAACTCAATAAATGTTTTGGACCTCATTTAAACACAAGACCATGGTGTTTCAGAGTCATGTTGATTTATACATAAAAACTTAATTATTTATTTTTTATCTTTCTATAAACTGGTTCTATCCCATAAGACTTTCTAGCATCCTCTTCTTTCAATTTTTATCTTTTGATTTTATGAAAACAATTAAAAATTCATTTAGAAAAATTACATTAAATAAAAAATACAATAAAAAAGAGTAAAGAGATATATTCCCACCTGTGTTTGAATTTTTTTCGAAATTTCCTTTTTCAATTTTTTTTGTTAATGTTAATATTATTAAAAAAAAAAAAAAAAGCAGAAATGAAGATTCTTATGAGTAGGAAGCACTATTCTTATAGGTAGGAAAGAGAAGTTAGAAAGTATAAAAGACCATAACAAATAATAATACTAATAATAGAAGCAACACATGTAAAATGATAAGTAAAAATACAGCAGTTGCATAGAATTTTAATAAAAAGATGACAAGATCATGATTTCAGGTAAATTTCTGTAATTTTTTATTTTTAATTTTTTTTGGTTGAATTGAATAAATTTGATATATATTCTCTTTAAATTTTTTAAAAATCAACTAAATAATTTGATTTTGTATTTTATTAAATAATTTGTAAATTTGATTTATCAATTTTTTTAAACATTAATTAAAAATGATTTTTTATCTTATTAGATGATTTGTAATTTTGATTTGTTAATTATGTTCTATTTTATCGTTGCATTAAAGAATTTGCAGCTTTGATTAATAGTACTCTGAAGTTATAGCTTCAATACAGTGATATTTATAATAACATAAACAGATTTTCTGAATAGGCATCACGCGTCTGACTGGACGTGTGATCACGTAACAGTCTCTTGTGAAACCTCAATATCTTGAGAGAAATTAAAACCACACAGTATGTGGGAAGGAAAAAAGATCACATATTTGGATGAAGTGATGAGGTTTTTTTAAGTAATTTTTACAAAGTTAATTACTTAAGAATTTAGAGAAATTTTTAGACTTGTTGTTAGGATAATATGGTGTGACTAATTGAACTACTATTTTATTTATTTTAAAAAAATGGTTATCATTAAAGATATTTAGTTTTTTTCGTTGTTTTGGAAAAAATCATAATGAAAATGGATGCGCATAGATTTTTCACATCTAAAAATATAAGGATATAGGAAACAACAAATTGATAAGATGGAATTTATGGTTAGAAAAAATTGATATTGAGTTTGAATATAGAGCAAGTAATAACAATGTTTTTATTGATTTCTTAGTCAGGGAATTTCAAGTGCCAATGAAGATAGTGAAAATGGTAGCAAGCAAGCTCTTATTGATTTCTTAACTAGGGAATTTCAATTGCCAATCAAGCTAGTGAAAATGGTAACAAGCAAGCAAGAATCAAGAGAGCAAGAGAATCCAGATATTTTGCGTCTTACTTGCAGAATAAAGACATGTCCAACAGAAATTCAAGAAAAAATATTTGAAAAATGGGCTTATCAATCCAATTCATATGATAACACAGAAGAATGGAGAAGCAAAGGATATTGCACCACCTACATAGATAAAAGTGACAATGGAAGGGTTTATTTGGAATTCTATAAGGCACATATAGATGATTGGTCTTCTTTATTAAATTTTCTTAAGTTTCATAAAGAAGTTATAATTGGCTTTGATTGTAGCCTTTTGATGAACAATCCATGGAGTTCTTTGTTTGAAATATTTATTGCTAAATATGTTCCTTGCACTGATGAGAGCCTCAAAGATGCAGATTTAATCGTAATTCTTCAGTCAGATTTGAAGATTGCTGCACAATTTAACTTATGCTTCAGGTTTGCTATTACATTGGAAAGTACCAAAGTATCTTCACTTGATCGGAAATCAAATCATGAGGAACCAAGATTCCAAATAAAATCCACTTTTTCCAGCGATCCCATATCTGAAGAAACATTTATTGAGTGCTTACAAGAGAGTCCTTTTGAAAGATGTTTCTCTTATCATATCATGGAATATAACTCAGATCTAGAAGAAGATGATCCAAATGACATGATACCTCCTACTAGTTGAGCAAAGTGAAGTAGGTGGGTCTTATATAACAATACCATGATAGTTGGCAAGTGACTATCTAGTTGTGTTGTCAAAGTCATGTTTATTTTTTGTCTTCTCAAGCTGTATGGACAATGTTGAGTTTTTAATAGGGTTTCCAAATCCTTCCTAGTGTGTTATAAAAGGAATGTTCAAGATCATTATTAGAAATTATGTGTATCTAGAGCCCAATGTACTAAGAAAGATATTTTCCAAATCACTGGTTTTGCAAGAAGAATTAGTGTTGGAGTTTGTATCAAATATTGGGTTTCTAAGCTTCTTGAATTTTGCAAGACTTTCTTTAATATAAGTAGTAATTTTTGTATCTCTCTATTTTCTATCTGTATCAATATAAATATTAAGTTCTCTAAAGTTTTTGGGTGCTATAGAAGTTCTTTGTTTTAATATGTGTTTCAACTTTTATGATATGGACTACCCTTTAAGTATGTTTAAGAAATAATATTAATTTATTTAGTTTATAAGATATTGTAAATTTTTTTAAATTGAGTGGATTTAGTTATTATTTTAACTTTTCCCTATTATTTAAATTATTATTTTTCATTCTTAACTAAGAATTCCTTTAAAAATATAATTAATCATTTTTCCTTCTTAAATAAGAAGTTTTCATAGTCCAAAAATTTAGATCAAACAATGGGTGCTTGATTTGAATCCCCTAAATTAAGCATTATTTTATATCAACAAATTTATTGTGAATGCCATTTACAAATATGAAAAAGCATTCTTTTTTTATAGTCCAAAAATTTAGATCAAACAATTATCGTTAATGTTTTTAGGTATTACTTCTTATAAGTGGGTTTTTGATTTGAATCCTGTAAATTAAGCATTATTTTATATCAACAAATTTATTATAAATTTCATTTACAAATATGAAAAATGATTCTTTAAATCTTATAAATGATTTATTTTTAAAAATTTAGGGAAAAAAATAAAAACTTAATTATTCAAATGATACAAACAAAAACTTTAAATGAATTTTCTTTTGGGACAAAATATGTTTTCCTTTTCCTCATATTTGATAAAAACTTAAAAACAAATAAATATGTATAAGAAATAATGATTTATTTAGTTTTTTTTTTTAAATGGTAACTATATTTTTTATAATTTTGTTAATATTTTTATAGTTTTTATTATCATTATCTATCTTAAATAAACTAATTTTATCTATATCAATATCATACATTGGTGGAAAATAAAATTTTAAATTACTCTCATGTATAATATTTTGCAAATTGGATGGAAAGCTATGAGATTGGACCAGGATCAATTATTACTTTAAACTTCAGATTGAGAGGAGGGACTCCATCTCAAGGACAGCAAAATGGTGACAAGGGGAAAAAAACTGCATCCTACAAAAACATTCTTCAGGGCAGCAGAGACGCAGGGCCCTCTTCAGATCCAAGCAGAAACATACCCAGGCCATACATTGTAGATCAGGCAGAACAAACCCCAGCCTTAAATCTAGACGCTACAGGGCTAGACGATTTCGTGAAGTCCTATGAAACACAGGCTCTAATCTGCAGATTCAACAACTTTTGGCCCAAACCTTTGGACATATTCCATTGGATTTTCACCAGATGGACCATGGAATGTGAGATTCACCTATGTTCAAAGGGGTTTTTTATCGTAAAATTTACATCCCAGGAAGTCAGAGATACAGTCATCAGTACAGGGCCATGGTTCTGGGGAACATCGGGGCTATTTATGACCCCATGGTTCCCAGATTTTGATCCAAACAAAATGACTGTAACAAAAATGCCGGTCTGGGTCAGACTATACAATCTCCCCCTGCACTTCTGGACCGAACGAGTCTTGGAAGGCATTGGGAACAGTATAGGGAAATACATAAAAACAGACCTGGAAAGGATTGATGATAGGATCTATACTTTCGCACGTATTTGTGTGGAAGTAGATTTAAGTAAAGGGTTGCCGGACAACATAAGGCTGATCTACAAACAACAAAACTGGCTGCAAGTATTAGATTATGAAAACACCGCCTTCAGATGTAGGCTATGCAGACAGACAGGACACCTACAAAGCACGTGTCCAGAAGCAAAGAAAACCAACAAGAAGCAGAAAGGGAAGCAGAAGAAAGGGTGGCAATTCTCACCTCCAGATTCAGAGGAAGAAGAGTCAGAAGCAGAGGAGGAAGAGACCCCTGCAGAAAAGACTGAGATATCACAAGAAATGGAGAATCAGAAGGGAACCAATCCGAACGGCAAGACAGAGATGACAAGGGTGGATCCAAGTACAGGAGGCATCAAACGTCATCACCACTCTGACACTTCAGACTCAGACAAAGAAATCACTCCACAGAATGCAGAAACACAGATAGTCATAGCTTCGATTGAGCCCTCTCAAGGAGAGTGGCGTAAGGTCGAAAAGAAAAAGGGGAGGAAAACTTGAAGCGCGAGTCTCACTTGCTGCCGGAATTCAGTTTTTTTGCTTCTTTTTCTTTCCATCTCCTCTCTTCTCATCTTCTCTTCTCTCTCTTTTTCATTGCACGTTAGCCTCTAACGTTGCGGAGGGTGCGAAAGCACTCGAGCCTTAATGGCGGTCAACAGAATGTATCAGTGTAACTTTCATTACCTTTTTAATAAAGTTACTGTTTTTTTCCTTGGAAAAAAAAATAATATTTTGCAAATTCACTTTAAATTTTAATTTATAAAGTTTAATATATGAGATTCACTTCCTTCTATTAATTTATTGATAATCTAGTTTTTGTTGTTAGAATATCCCATCCTTTATTATGTTTTTTTTGTATATTAAGAATATAACACTTTGTTGTAATATTTTTTTCAATATAATTATATTTTTTAAAAATAAATTAATTATAAAAATAATGTGATCATTTTATTTATTTGTTATTTTAATTTGAAGATTTGAATTCAATAAATAAAAAGCTTTCTATATAGCAATGTAAAACTGAGTGTATCATTAAAATTTTCTTATTAAAATTTTTCTAAGTTTTTCTAGGTGGTAAAAATAGTACATTTTAAATCATTTCATTTTATATCTCATTCATGTTTTTATGTGCCATATTTGTGTTTCTTTTTATGACCTTTGTCTTAATGTGCATCTCCATATTGTATCACACTTTGTGTCCCTAACATGCTTTGTGTCTATATTTATAATTTCAATGAGTCCATATTTGCATGCTTTTATCTAAAAGTGAGGTTTTGTTTACATCCTATCAAAATTGAGGTATTATTTTTGTACTTGTATTAACATTCACATGGCTTTGTTTACATCTTATCCAAAATTGCGGTGTCATTTTTATCATTGTATCAACATTCTCATCTCATATTACATCCCTATGTCATGATTTGCATCTTGAGACTCAAATTGTGTAAGTTTTACATCCATGCACCTCAATTTGTGTCTTAGTTTGATTTCTTATGTCCCCCTTTTCATAATAGTTTATTCCCTTGCATCCTTATTGTGTCATTTTATGTGTCCTTGCATGTTATTTTACATCCAAAGCACCTGATTAATAACTTATCATGATTAAGTAAAATAATAATAATAATAGTTGTTAATTAATTATTATTCAAATTTATTGTTAATTATATTAGAAAATTTTATTTAATTGTAATTATTTATTTTCACTTATAAATCTTTTTTTATATCAAACATATAAGGTTAATGAAATCGATAGATCTATTTTTAGTTGAGATGTGTCTAATCTAGGCAATATCATTCAACCAATTTCATGACATAAGAAAAAATTCACGTATAGATACACTTTGATGAAATTTTAGTTCAAATGAATACATACAGAGTAACTTTTATTCTTGCAATAAATATCCCATCGCTATCCCATTGTATGTCAACTATCTAGAGATATAATTAAAGTAATCTTAGTGATAACGATGAGAGAAATGTTATTGTAGAAATAAGGGTTTCAATCCTCGCACCCCTCAAGGTGTTTCCACTACATTTTTTCTAGTAATCGCTTAAATGCTAACATTCGAAATTTCTTTAGCATCTATTGTCAAATTTCCTCTAGTCCCCTTCAAATTTGCAAATATTTAGGTTGTCCCATTCATATCTCTCTTCATGCCTACAAAAATGATATCGTCCTCTATGCTTGCTACCTCTATACTTTGATACCCCTTAGTGAATGCTAACACCTCAAATCCTTTGGGTTTCCAACCCATAAATTTAGTCTTACACATTATTCAAGAACACTCTATCAATTGGAAAACTTGTTGGCTTTTTATATCATCCCTCCCTATGTTAACTTGTTGGTTTTTTACATGAATGGGGAATCTTGTTGGTTCGTTATATCGTCCTCTATGCTTGCTACCTCTAGACTTTGATACCCTTAGTCAAACCTAGCACCTTAACTCCTTTGGGTTTTCAAACCATAACTTTAGTCTTACACATCATTCAAGGCACCCTATTAATGGGGAAACTTGTTGGTTTGTTATATCATCACTCCCCTTCATAAAGTGTCCAATTCATCAAAGAATTTTTAACTCCCTCCATAACAATATATTAAGATGCAACAATCTAGATGGATTTCTTTCATCATCATTAACTAATTTGTACATTCAATGGGATTTTTACCAAAGTTAGTAGATTCTCATAACTAGATATTGATAACTTGGAAATCAAAAATTCAAAAGGAGGCATGCCTTACCCATGTACCATAGGGTTATTGTAGTGAAATTTAACTTGGTGAAACATTTGGACCTCATCAATGGCACTAGACCATGGCTTGTGTATGAAACTCTAATTCCTAATATTTGGTCCCCTCTATGATTTCTCTCCCTCCATAGCTTTATTATGAGTAAGACATCCCAACCTCCCTCTCCAATGTTGGGGTTTTGATTCTTTGAAAGTAATTGGAAATTAACTTGAAAATTCCATTTCAAGAGTGAAGAAATTTAGCAAAGATATATTGCCACATATGTCTAATTTTTTGTGTGGAAATTGAATCCTCCATTGAATTCCCATCAAAGATCAAACTAGGAAAATATTACACTTTGTTTTATTCTTTGGACCATAAATAATTGAATCTTGTTGCAAACCATATTCTAGTAATATGAATGTCAACATGTATTTCCCCGAGGTTGAAACCCTAAACAAGATAAAAACTATAGAAAATCCCAACCTGATAGATGGGGACATCAAAGTAGAATTATTTAATTATAAAAATTTCCTAGTGGAGACCTCCCCATCATCTCTAAATGGAGCATTATTATGGATGGAGAGCTCCAAATCATACCCATATATATTAAAAAGGCAACACCAATATTCCCCATGGAAGGTAATTGAAGGAGAAGAATCATCCTCATTACTAATAAAATTTCTACAAATTAATAAGACTCCAACGTCCCTCAAGGATAATTTAGAAAAAAATGATCTTAGATGATATATACCATGTGAAAAATGAACCCTACAACAAACTCCTTACTTAGCATGAGCATAACATTTCCATCCCACCCTAAGCACTTTTAAAGCCCTATACATAGAAAATATAGGAAAATGTTGCATATTTAGAGTTTCATTATACCCCTCAACCCCCTAAGGAAGACAATCAAGCCCTTGAGGAATCCCCATTTAGTAACATATGCAAGGATTCAATAGACATCCAGATGGATTTCCAAGAATGGTTCACACCTTTCCATGAGAAATGGAAGAATGGATGAAAATAACAAAGAAAAAACACACAAATATTTATAACTAATGCCAGTTTATATGACTCAACAATGGAATAGGAAACTTAATCAATATTTTTACCTTTACAAGTTACTTTGTAATCGATCTGTATGGATCTATACAAGTTCCTTAAATAATTCAAGAATTCTAAAATAAAAATAAAAAAATCTTCACTTTAAAATCCCACAATCTCTTTTGAGGAAGGTGAAGAACCCAATCAAAAGTAACTACATTAATTATTTGCACTCTATTATGTTTTATTACTAACTATATGAACAATCCACAACATTCAAATCATACAATTATTCTTTTATGTTTAGAAAAAAAAGTATAATCACAAGTTTCACGATCCATTGTTAGAATATCATCACAGGCATTTCCCTCATCAATGTGTAAGAGTGAAATAAAAGAACTATTTAATTAATTAAAGTATTCTCAACCTTGTAACATGATACAATTAAAAATTCAAGATTTTAAGGAGGGAAAAGCCTCTAACATTGGCATGATTTTCCTTGAGTTAACTAATTGTTCACTATTTTCTTGGATCAGTGCCCTATGCTTTATTGCAACCTCATTTTGTGGCTTCTTTGTCTTGTCTGGAGGCCACCCTAAAATCCTTCATTTGAATGCCAATACTGGACTATGAAGAACTCAGGCCCAGTTGATTTCTTTCCTTGCTTCTAAGATAGGCATTATACAAAATTATAGCATAATGATATGGAATGTCCACATCTTTTCTATGCCTTTATTTTACAAGGGAAATTAGTCAAGGGTCATCCAAATCCATATATTCTGGTAGGGCTTGTACTTAAGCTTCTTCCGAAGGGGAACTAATCATTTCCTGTGGTGTTGGATTTTATTAGTGCTCTTCAAAAGACTTTTGTGCGGGCTCTATAGGATTCAATAGAGGGTTATGGGATTTTCCTACTGTTGAATCTATGCTTCATTGAAAGTTTCCTATCTTTGGAGACTCCTTCGTAAAGGAGAGAGACTCAAATGTATTTCCAAATTTGGGGATCTGGTCAAGATTTGAGGTACCTTAAGGAATCATTTTTTTCTTCTTTGGGCAACTTTTCACTAATAATATTGCTCTTTCTAATAAAGGTGTGCTTCAAATGATTCCTTGGTATTCATTGAACAATCCCTAACAATATTACCTTATTAATGACAATGTCTTCATCTAAAAGGGACATGTTCATAATCTAAAGATTACTTCTAAACATTATTCTGACAATAAATATCTAGGGAGGTTGGAAGAGGCTAGGAAATATTCATGTAAACATAGATCTTATAACACCCTCCTCCCACATCTACCTAAGTAATTGGCCAATCAAGGTAAACATGTGATGAGAGGCTACTGTGATTGGATTCAACCTCCTATGTGACCTTAATGAAATGGAATCAACAGAGACACAACATACATAACTTCCACATCATCTACAGGACCCCTGAGAACCATTCCAATACTTTAGGTGGCTTACCCTTGGGTCCCACTGAAGTTTTTGATCACTTTACCTTTGGACGCTCTCATGATATGGGCATGCCAACATCCAGGGACCTCGGACGCTCTCACAGGCCTGCAAGCCAGCGTTCAAGGACCTTTTTGTCTAGGTCTGTGCCAACATCCCCAGGATTTGAGCCACTTTTTCAGGCCCAGAGCCCAAGCCACTTCCCATAATGGAATGACATCTTCAAAGCAATAAAATAACAGGGAAACAATGATGCAAAATCAAATAGTTGAACAAGCCCTTAACCAAACCCTTACTAGTCATGACAGGCATTTCGCCAAACATATCACAAACATGTAATCCATAGGTGTAAACAAATTTTTTAAGAATAGGGATCTCGTACTTATCTGAGAATCTCTATGAGCCATTTTTCCCTCATTCCATATGTTGCATTAACATATATTAGGTTTTAGATGCATTGTCCATTCATTTACAAGTAAAAACATAATGAGAGCCATAAATAGATGTTGTCATAAAACATATACATAACCATCATAGTAACAATAGAAATACCATACATACATCAGCCATAGAATCCACATATAAACTAGTACATTTACACATGAAATCCAAAGGGATGAATTTCTCATTAATGAATGTAGAAACCAATAGGGGATGGGACTAACACTTTCCACCTGACCATAGATTAGCTGAACCAAATCTCTCTTCAACCAATCACCCATGTTCCATATTCCAAACTTGAAAGTGGGACTCATAACCAACTGAAAAGAACTAAACAAACATGGATGCTGCTGGATTTCTCCACCTAAATCGTGAGGAATTTGAGTGCCTCCTAGTCTCTCAGGATTTATCCTAATCCACAGTTTGCTCCAGGGATCACTAGGCCCTACACCGAGATCCACTCTCCAGGATTTACTGTACATCCCATCCCGAGACTACTAGGCCCAATGGAGAGTAATCCACCTCTTGTCTTTACCGTATATTCTGCCATTTATTAGCAAGGATTCCTAGGCTAGTGGCTTTACCATGATCCACAGTCTGGTTCAAGGACCACTACGCCATGTGTTTGTCATTTCGAAGATCCACCCCACTGAAATTTGAATCCATATGGCAATCCATCTCAACTGATGTATGAGAACCCATCTCATCAAGGCTATTAGGAAATGACAAGGTTAGGTTGAAAACACTGTCACACCTAGCAAAACGCTACAACAAAAAAGGTCATTGGTGAGGGTCATGCCTGTGACAAACCTTTAAGTTTCATCACCAATGTTGCATTTGGTGACGGTCCTTAAAAAATCATCATTGTAAGTGCATATAGTGACAATCCTTTAAGGTTTGTCACCAAAGTCATTTTCAATGATACTTTTGGTGAGGGTTGTTAAAGGCCCATCACTACTTCTCTCTTTGGTGACATTTCTAGTTACGATATTTTATTGGCCCTCACCAATGCTCTTTTTGGTTACTTTTGGTGATGGTCAAAAAATGTTCGTCATCATTGATCATTCCAATGAGTTTTTGATGACGTTATGTGACTATTGCTATATTTTTTTCAAAAGATAACGATTTATGACCATTGTTATGGAGCCTTTTTCATTGTGTGTCCAAATCCATAATGGTTAGAGTCAATCAATTTGTTAAGAAGTAATTAGTGTGTTTGATTTCCCTCAAGTACTGAGAATATAATTTTCTTATGAGTCAACAAATGATTCATATCTATTAGGTTTATTATCTAGCAAATTCTTTTTAAATGAAGTTCCACTAGTGTGTGTAGGAACCATATTATTTAATACATAATCATGCTCAAACAATTCTATTAATGGGAGAGACATAGCAATCCTCAAGACTCCTATGGAAAATCTTGACATGCTTTGGCACACACTAACATTCCTTAGTACCTCACATGTCTTGAAACGTATTTGTTTTAACAACCCCACCCCACATTTACCTACTCTTACAAGCTCTCTAGGGTAAACATGAGCTGAGAATTACTATGACATGACTAGACAATCAAGTTCCAATTATGGAAGTGGGGTCTACTAACCGAAAACTTACAACAACCTCATGGGGATACCTGATCACCCAGATGTCAGGCAACAACCCCTAGCGATCTTCCCCTAAGCTGGAACTTTATTTTTGCCTGACTTCATAGTCCAACTACATGCATGCAGGACATAAGGCTCTAGTTGCACACATAAGCCTTCCTCCATGCAGTTACAGTCAAGATTTCTTAGTTAAGAGATTGTGGCTAGAAGCCCTATTCTGAATTTTCAGGGCTAGCTACAAACCAACTACCTAGAACAACCCAGAATTGTCCATAATCCAACCTATGATGATAATAAGTCTGCATAATAAATACTAATGCTAAGATCTTGCCCAAACTTTTCAAACACATGATAAACATTTCGTCAAACACATGGTAAGCATAGTAACTATAGGTCATGAATGCAGATCTATTCATTGTTTCTTTAGCTTCATCAGATAATCATCAAGAAGAATCAATGCCCTCTCAAGCTAGCTTCATCAAACACTAGTTATCCCATGCATTCACATAACATTCAATAATTTATTGAGCCATAAGAAAGATCCATAACAAGAGAACATTATACAACAAGAATATTCCATGCTTATAACCAACATTTAACCAAAATGAATTCAAGAAAAACTAGTCATAAAATTAACACAATAAACAATACATGTACTCATTGATCTCAATGAGAAATAACACATAATAACATATTCATAAAGTCAACCAAGTCAAGGACTTCAACTTACAACCCAACCATAGATTGGGTTGAACCAAATATTATTTTAGCCAATCATCTCGATGTCATATTCCAAACATGAATGTGGGATCATCACATGGGATAAAACAAACAAAAAACCAATCAAGGAATCGAGAGGCTAAACCACCTCTACCCTCAACCATAGTGATTTCACCTAAACCAGCCTAGAAATCACTAACACCAAAACAAGCTTGGATGCCTCTGACTTTCTTCATCAAACCAAGATGAATTTTCCTATCTCCATTCATTTGCCAAAAGTTCCAGGAGAAATACCATCTCCACCCTTGACCCTTGGGAATTTTCCTGGGACCACCTCAACTAGGATCCAAAATATACCAGTCATCCAAAGCTTAACCAAAATAGGGAACTCACTAGATCATATGTATCCAGGAAATGGCAAGGCAAGGTTGAAAACACTTTCAATCTAGGCAAATCTCATGCCAATGATAACAAAGTAACTAAATAAATAAATCCATGTACCATGCATTCAAATCGCAACAAGGAAATCACACATGCAACCTGTTACCTGCAATGTTCTCCTTCTATAACTACTTTTCCAACCTTCTTCTTTGTTTCCCATGAATTCCTTTGGTTGATTTCTTGCTTTCTTACATTTTTCCAAGTGCTTTCTCTCTCGAAGTCCAAGTGAGATAGCCTCAATATCCAAGAGAATGCTCAAATGCTCCTCGTGTAACCAAGAAATGATTCAAAGTAACTAAGAGTAGCTAAGAGAAGCATAGAATGTTATCTCTCTCCTTTTGTTTCCTTTTCCTTAATTTTCCTTTGCATGCATATTCTTGTCTCTTCATCTTCCTTTTCTCCTATTTTCCTTTATTTCTTTAATTAATTGTCATTTATTGTCTTTTTCTTTTGCCAATGTCAATACCTATTTCCACATCCAATAATATGCCACAAGTGATTCCCATTATAATGTTTTTCCCTCCATTCATCTTGGAATACGTGTCTCATGACCTTGGTTTAATTATTTACATGGAAAATAAACCTTGGGTTGCTACATTTGTACCTAGAACATCTTTCCATGACCAAGGTTCCCAAGCACACATTGGCATGCCCTAGCAAAACATAGCACTCCCTTAGCATGTGGTTACATGCCCTGGAAGACCTTGGCAAGCATTGACTTACATTAGCACTTTGCATGCATTGACACATGGTATGTATTGGAACCTATTGTAAGTGTGCCTAGCATGCCCCTTTTGAAGAAGGTAAAGTCCTCACTTATTAACCCTCTTATGTGTTCATTTCTTTGCATTGTAGCTTAATTCTCTCATTTTTTTCCTTAACACTCCTTGACACATGTTGGCACACCCTAGAACCCTAAACATCTTAGCATGCCTTAGAACCTAGCATTTCTTGGCATGCCTTGGCACTATTTGGCACATGTTAGCATACCCTTAAACTCGATAACAAACTTTTGCACTTATTGACATGCCCTGGTATTCCCTAGCATGCCTTACCACTACCTATCATACCCTATCACTCCATCCTTGACACACCTAACACTCATTGGCAGTCCCTAGCACACCCTTATATTCATTCATTTCCATGCATTTTAACCTAGTGCTTCCTTGTGTTTCCCTAGTACTCCCTAATACTCCTTGGTGTGCATTGGCACTCTCTAGCACTCTTCGACATGCGTTGCCACTCCATAGAATGTGTAACACTCCTTGACACACATTGGCAATTGCAAAGTCTTAGCATGTCTAGCATGCATTGATATTCCTTGGTATGTTTTGGCATGGTTTAAGATTAAAGTTACTTGAGATCAATTATTGGAAAATAAGAGAGAAGTAACAAAGGAAGATTTGGCACTTAGAATACACTAACACTTGGAATATGATATGTTTTGGCACCTACATTACTACAAAAAAGGCTTTTAGGGGTGGTTTGGCTTGTCGTAGTCTTCCAAAACCACCTCTAGAAGTGTTTTTATGGATTTAGGGGCGGTTTTTGAAAACCCCCCAGAAAGTCATGAAATTTTGAACTTTTTTGGGAGGTTTTCTAACAACCACCTCTAAAAGTGTTTTCTCATGAATTTTGGAGTGATTTTTTAAGTTATTGCTCCTAAATATATTTTTCATGGTGGTCTTTTCAAACCCACCTCAGAAAGTCATGAAAATTGAGCTTTAGTGGGTGGGGGGGTTGGGTTTCTAACATCTTCCTCTAAAAGTGTTTTCTCATGACTTTTTTTTTGCCCAGAGGGGTAGGGCTTAAATGAATTCCCCTAAATATATTTTTCACGGTGGTTTTTAACCACCCCCCCGAAAGTGATGAAAAATAAACTTTTTTGTGGCAAAGGGTTTCTAACAACCACCTTTAAAAGTGTTTTCTCATGACTTTTGTTCGGGGGGGGGGCAATTAAATTACTGCTCCAAATTACATTTTTCATGGTGGGTTTTTGACAAGCCCCTAAAATTCATGAGAAATAAACTTTTGAAGGAAGTTTTTGAAACCCTCCCTCGCCTTCCCCCCCCCCAAAAAAAAAGTCATGAGAATTGAACATTTAGAGGCAGTCATTTAACAACTGCCTCTAAAAGTTCAATTCTCATGACTTTTTTTTTTTGGGAGGGGGAGGGTGTCGAAACCACATCCAAAATTTCAATTCTTGTGAATTTTAAGGGGGATTGTTTGATAAAACCCCTTAAAAATCATTACAATGTAAATTTTGGAGGCAGTTTTGGACAAAAATCCACCCACACCACTCCCCCCCCCAAAACAAAAAAAAAGAAAAAAAAAGAAAAGAAAAAGAAAAAAAAGAAAAAAAAGAAAAAAAAAGTAGTCTTTAGAATTGAACTTTGGAGGTGGTTTTTAATTGATCACCTCCAAATGTTCAATTCTCATGAATTTTTGGGGATTGGGATCTTTTGGTGTATTGAACGGGGTAAGGGGACATAAGGGTAGCATGAATGGGTAAAAGTGAGAGGTTTGAGCATGGTTTACTTAGATCTATAATCCTAGCATTAAAGAATGAGAAGGGGCCTTAGGACCTCATGGCATAGGGGCTAGGGGGCTTAGAGGGAAGGAAATGAGAGTAATTGATAGGGGAACTCCCAATAGTTGTGTTAAGGGGATTAGGGGCCCCATTATCACAACCCATAACAACTAAATTCCTCCCATTAACCCACAAGCCATAATCCCTTAACCCCTAAACTCATAATTCATAACCCATTAACTCCTTGATCCCTTAAAACCTAAGCAACTAGCACCTAAATTAGAATCCTTGAACAACCCTTAAAGTCACGACAATGTAACTTTTGGAGGAAATTTTGGACAACCCTTCGCCCCCACCCCCACACCCCCCCTGGCAACCCCACCACACCACCCCCCCCATCCCCCACCCCCAACAAAAGTTACGAGAATTAAAATTTTAGAGGTGATTGTTAAATGATTGCCTCCAAATATTCAATTCTCATGACTTTTGGGAGAAGGGGATATTTTGTTGTATTTAAAGGGGAAAAGGGAAATAAGGCTAGCATAGATGAGTAGAAGTGAGAGGTTCAAGCATGATTTAGTAAGATCTATAATTGTACCATTAGAGAATCATAAGGGACCATAGGACCTAAGGAAATAGGGTCTAGGGGGCCTAGAGGGAAGACAACAAGAGGAATTGATAATAGAACCCCCAATATTATGATAAGGGGCCCCATTATCAAAACCCATAAGCCCTTAACATATAACTAAATTCCCTATCTTCTTAACCCCATAGTCATAATCCCTTAACCCATACACTCATAACTCATAACCCATTAAGCCCTTGATCCCTTAAACCTTAAGCCAATAACCCGTTAACCCCTAACCCCTAACTTAGAATCCTTGAAACCCCTAAGACCTCACCCCTTATCCTCATAAAACCTGAAACTTAACCTTTAATCCCTATCCCCTAACCCCTTGACTAGTTGACACTTGAATCCCATAACCCTTAAGCACTTAGCCCCTAAATCTTGTGACCCAGAAGCCTTTTGTACTTAACCTTTAACCTCAGAAGCTCTTAACCACTAAATCATTAACCTCTAACCCATAAACCCCTGAAACCTCAATCCCTTGGCCCTCAACACCCTCATACCTTACCCTTTACCCTTAACCCCTGACTCTTAAACCCATAAACCCCATTAACACCTAGAACCCCTAAACCTTCCTCCCAAACTATATGTGGTCCAACACTAATATTATTGGTAATATTAGGTTTTTGTTCACTAAACCATCAAAATAAAACCTCCAAGCACTACTAGGGTCTAAGGAAAAGAGCCATAAGGTCCTCAAATATGATTTACATTTATGGACAATCACATTTCCCCCAAATATCCTGGACATATTTTCTTTCAAAGGGAAATAATATGATCCTATAATGTCCACAAATGCATCTAAGTTCACAGGAATAAAGTAAGGATCATCTCCATGCATGACCCAAATGTAATTCATGTCCACTCAAAAGAAAAAAGAGGATATAAGGATGTCCCTTTAGCTATCATCATCCTTTAACACTGGTCCATTCTCTTACCAAATGTATGGGTAACAGTCCCATACAATTCTACAATATTTCTCAAAGGTTTTGTCCACAACATGATCAAAACAACATTCAAATTCCCTTAGTTTTCTCCAAGTGATCTATTTGAAACTAACACAAGCAGTCCTCAACTACATGAATGGTGCAATCTTCAAGTTATCCATATCTAGGTTCATCCCATTTTGACCCCCTTTTTTGTGCCTTCAATACAAAGTTGACCATGGTCATTTTCTAATTGGATCTCCATTTTTCATCTAGCGAAAATGCCACCTCGTTCTTTAAGAATGGCTTGCTTCTAAACAAAATTACACTAATACTCTAAACATATATGGGGCTAGAAGATACATTAATAGAAGAAAACATAGGTAAAACACAACCTTATTTGTCAAACATAGGTCAAACATATAAAAAATTTAAAATAGTTTACACATGTAATTCTTACATTGTTGGATGGCTTTGGATTAACTCCACCATTTTATTTCCCCATATCCATGGTAGTTTTTCATTCCATTAATTATTCAACAATTGCTTTCAATTTTCCAAGTTCCTTGTCTTTTACTCTCAATTTATCTTGTGTATCATGCAGTTAAAGTTGACTGGAGAACTCTCAATAGTTGTGATAAGGGGATCAAGGGCTCCCTTATCACAATCCATAAACCCTAATGCATTTAACCCCTTAGTCAAGGGGGCGCAAGGGTGTAATTGTAGGGGCATTGAGACAAAATTTAGGGGTTCATAGCAATAGGAGAAATTGAATGGTGTCACCAAAAAGGTGGAAGGGGTATCTTGTTGTGTATTGAATGGGGCAAGAGGAAGTACAAGAATGGTTTAGTATGATTTATAATCCTAGAATTATAGAATGAGAAGGTGACTTAAGACCTAATGTCATATGGGCTAAGTGGCCTAGAGGGAAGGAAACTAGATGAATTGAGAGGGAAGCCCCCAATAGTTGTGATAAGGGGATTAAGAGTCCCATTATCACAAACCATATTCCCTTAACCCATAACCACTAAATTCCATATTCCCCTTAAACTCCAAGTCACAATCCCTTAACCTACACACTCATAACTCATAGCCCATTAAATTTTAAGCCAATAACCCCTAACCTAAAATACATGAATACCCTAAGCCCTAACCCTTGACTTAAAATCCACGAACCCCCTATTCCCTAGCCCCTTATCCTCTTAACTTGTGATCCTTAACCCCTAATCCCCACTAGTGCATATGGGTGGAAAATCCAATGTCATACTTCGATAGGTCGGTCATACTGTTGGATTTTACTTCCAAATATTTTTTGTATTTAAAAAAAACCCCGACATTTGTCAGATATCTGACAAACACAATTATCTCGGATATCCGACGATATGTTAGTCAAATATTTGACGATAATTTTTTTGGTTAGATATGCAACGAAAATTGAATGTTCATCAAATATCTGACATTTGACTAAGTCAATTATGTATCTATTGGAATATTGACTATTGACAATGTCAATATTTTTCAAGTTGGACAACATCTCTCTAGTCAACATCCATCGAATGTTCATCAGAATGGCTATTTTTTTTCATAATACAAAAATATTTGATTTTTCTATTTGCATTACAAATAGTTAAACACTATTGAGGTTTATTTTTTAAGATATTCACCATTGAAAATTTGGTAAGGAAAAATGTCACATAAAATTCCTCCAAGAAGACAAGGAGATGTGAGATCTACATTGGAGGCTTTGGGTGATTTACTTCCCTTGTTTCATCCATATTTATCATCCTTAAGCCCTCACAAAATTCACAATTACTCCAAAGAGAATTTCAATCTCTGAAGTTTGAACATGCCAAAAATTGATTTATTTCGAACCCTTTTTTTACAATCGAACATCATGAATTATTGAGTGCACCCATCATGCTTCTTATGGGATGGGACCTAGGTATGAACACCTTGAAAAACATAAAGGAAACCTATGTACTAAGGCTTAGTTGGACCAACATATAACACAACAATTTTCATCTCAATTTGGCAATGATAGAACAAAAATTAAATTTTTCCCACTACTAACATTTGTCCTTCCATTTCTAGCTAACAAACAAAAAATCCTCACATGATATCTAAAGAATAGGAAGCGAAGGAGTTGCAATCATACATGCATTAAGCATAGAAGAAACCGAGAAATCAACTAAGAGTGTTCATATGAATCCAAGGCACTTTGAGGCATTCAAGAGCACTCTCCTTAACATTGTACTAACATTCATCCATTTGTGTAACTATAACATTAGGTTATATCGTGTATGCAGTGCATATAGAAACTATGGCTAAAACGTTTCTCATTATCCATGAAGCTACAAATGATCAGGTCCAAGACATTAACATTTATTTCATTCTTGTTATGGTGTATAACATACCCCGACATATTATAGTTGACCCATACATAGAAGCTAAGGTCAGTCTGTGATTAAAAATAATGTTGATTGGGGTTAAGGTTTTATATAATTAAGAAAATTGGTCAAAACCATAGAGGTGGTTTTCCACATTGGAGAAACAACTTTCCTTTCATCACTAACTTGCACCACCCTTACAATGCATATACACATCCTAATGGAGTACGTATGACTGCCAATAAACCATCAAAACCTATATTACAACCCTTGAAATTTGATTGGTCTAAGTCTTAAGAAAACCATAATGCATTAATCCCAACTTCCAAGGATAGGATGATAATTATGATGATAAAGACGATGGTGGTTACAATGACAATGATGATGATGATGGTAATGACCTTGCCTAATCTTCCCAATTTTTAAATGTCATCATTGTCATAATCATAATCATTATATTTAGCATCCTCATCCAAGTCATCATCATATGATGATCATTATCATCATTGTCATTGAATTTTGAGGATTTCCCATCACAAATTGTAATTTGGATGTCATAGGACATGTTACCCCACCTTCTATATGGGTTTTTAGAGGATATTTTTAAATTTTGATTGTTATCTCAACCCCTGTGATTCTTGTCACATCGATCATTTTCCAATTGAGATATATGGATCTATATGTAATTCATGGATGTATCACTGGTTTGATGATAACTTTCCTTGTCCATCTAGGACACTAGGTGTAGGAAGAGGTTGCTTTAGCTATCACATTTAACTTGATATGTATGATCCATGTGTATATGATATCTCCAATGTGTATTATTTTTACCATGATCACTTAAGCATTCTATTCTAACTCTTGATTCTTTGGCTATAAGTTCTAAGCTTGGTTGTTCCACGTTGTTACTTGTAAGGGACTCTTCGCTAATGACATAACATATGTTGAGTCTCAAAATTGTCTTCCATTTTCATCCATATTTCCATCATTTCATGTCCATTTAGCCTTCATCTCATGACTATCTAGCCCTAAAACCCTACATCAAGTAATCATATTCACAAACATATGGGTTAGAATCCTTATTTCCCAAAGTTATTTATTTTATGCATTATAACTGAATTAATGATTAAAAAATAGGAAATTAACATAGTTTCATATACCTATATATGTGTTATGAGTTTTGTGACATATGTAGGCTTATTTGGAGGTTCTAGAAGGATCTTACTTGGCCTCCCAAGCGCAAATTCGAATTTAAACTCAAGAGGTGGACCATATTCCAAGGAGAAAGATCATGAAGATCTTGATGTGTCATGGGATTTGTATATAGTATTTAGGGGTAAGTTGAGACAAGTATGGATCTAGTAGATATTTAAGCCATTTACATTTGTTGAGAATATACCCTAATTCATGTATAAATAAAAGGAGAATCCTTCAAAGGAAGCCAACAGTTGTCAGTTATTCATTAGCATCAGATTTATGATTGTTCATTCAACATGAATAATATCATTTTCTTGCAATTATGAGTTATGAATGTTGCTTGATTCTTAAGGAGTGATAACTATTCATGTGTGCTCATTGAGGAATGGATGGATCCCCATCAACCACAATTCACATACATCTATAACATAGTTTAATTTCTATTATTTCCTTTCATGCAGGTGTGATTTACTTTCTGCAAGTGTGTTTTGTTATGTGAAGATTGATTTCCTTTCATTAGCTAGTTTTAATGTGAGAAGGAAAATCAGGACTCTTGAACAAGAGGCTTTTCTCCATGAGCTAAGAACTGAATTTGAAACAATATTTACTGGCTTTCATTTATATGCTTTCTTTCCTGCTTTCTTAGATGAAATGGTAATGTTATTGAAGTAGAACTGTGAGGAATGACAACTAGGACCTCCTAAGTTAGGAGTCTCTTCTCTTGCTTTCTACACATTAAAACTATTGCTCTTTAGTTTCTCTTTTTGAGGATAGTACTATGGGGAAGGACAACCAGGACCTCCTAAGTTATGAGCCTCTTCCTCCGCTTACTACATCTTGAATCAGATACTTTTTAGTTTTTTAAAACATAGAACTTATTTGTAATATGCATTTCCATTCTAAACAAACTTTCTACAATAGTTTCATCTGAGGTCCCATATATTTTGGTTTGATTCTAAGTTTACAAAACCCCCAGGTTGAAAAATTAAATGAGAGGGACTTAACATACAATTAAATTGCCCTACAACATAGTACCATCCTTAATTCAAGGAGATCATAATGATATACATGTTTTTTTTGAGGATAGGCTGGGCCTAAACTAGGGCTTGCCCTTTTATTGGATAGAAGAATACTAATCTACCCACAATAGGATGTTATTCACCATGATTGTGTGAGGCTTAGTCGAGCTTGGATGCCCCTTGGGATAGTTAATTCCCCCAAAGTGGCTTCCATCCTCAACCCCTCCCCATGAGGTTTGAATCTGTGACCTAGGGGGACTAAACCCATGCAAACCAAGTAGTCTACACCTCATGGGTCATAATGGTGTACTTATTAAAATTATTATTATATATAGTGATTGAACAATATTTATTGACTATTAACTACTTATACAATTAAATAGATTCAAAACTTAAAAAAAATTCAAAATATTAAGTATATATAAATTTAACAACTCAACTTTACATTTTTAATAAAATAACATATTCTTTTTTTGTTATAGATGTATTCAATGTACACAACAAATTGAGAGTAAGTTAAGAAGAGAAGAAGTAGACATAAGATGTAGATTTTAATTAGAGTTAAGGGGCTTAGATTTGAGGGGTATAGGGTGTAAGGGGTAAATAGTTCATATTTTAGCGGCTTAAGGGTTAATATGAATAGACTAGGGCTCAATGGTTAATACATTTGGGGTTAATAGGTTAGTGTTAAAGGTAGGTTTAGGGGGTTTAGGACATAGGGGATTTAGAGCCTTCTGAAGATGATGAAACCATAGCATGGAAAGAGATAATATTTCAAGCATAATACCATTGTATGGATTTTCCATTTGAAAGAATAGTTTTATTGAATTTATCAACTACTAGGATTCACTCAAGGTTTACATCCATTTGAGTTTCAACATAAGTAAGATGAGTCATCCTAATAAACAATTTATCTTCCTCGATATTTTCCATGTCATTGGTAATGTGTATGCTAGTGTACATACTTCCTTTTAACTTTTGCATTAAACGATGAAGTGGAAGAGAGTTATGCCTTTAGGAGATGAATCCCTTATCAATGATGATGAAGTTTTGTATTGAACTCAAGTTTACTACAAGCATTCAATGTTAAGACAATGAAAAATATCTTAGATTATGAACCAAGATATCCTTTCAAGTTTACTTCCATTTATGCCATTTTAGTTTGAAATTATAACTTATTGAATCTTAATGAAAATTTTCCACCACATGGTATTTTCTTATTAAATACAAGTAATAAATTAGATTTCCCATTTTTAAGGATTGCCAAGTTTACCCAATTATAGGTGGCACACGTCAAACTTGCGCCTAATAAGTATGGTTTGTTATCTATGATAGCTCCCCTTTTCTAGATATTGGATTATGATGATTCCATGTGCATAACTTTCTTTATGTAGGCTTTAGATATGTAACTTTATTATGGTAAGACTAGCATACCTAGGTAGACCTCTTATGTTCCCTTGGTTTTGTATGACAATTGCAAATGATAATAACTAGAATAACCATGAGGAAATACTATAAACGAGTAGTATACAAATTTAAGGCACTCATAACCCTCATCTTATCCACAGTACTATTGAGAAATGGCAACAAGAAAAATCCAATTTAAATTTGTCCTCGAATTTAAATTGTGAATTAAAATTGAATTCTATTCTCATAACAACTTGTAAATAGTTAATTAAGTTTAATTAACTTAATTATCCTAGGAATTTTGAGTTGGAAGTCTTTCTAAAGTCATGTATTTGTTCTCCCTAAGTTTTAGGGGTCTAGTATGAGTTTAATTGTGATTTGTAATTAGATAATTCCATTTACTGAGTTATGTTCAGTTAAATTAGTTTACTGAGTTACTTTTAACTAAAGATTCTCTCATGAGAAACTAATGCATGTCAGTTCAAAGAAATACCCAGTTGAGACTAGAGTGCAGGGACAACATACTATTAATTGTATGATTTACTGAGTTGTAAATACCATGCATGCAATCAGAAAAGAACCTATGTTTGGATTTCATAGTTTTTGAAGCATGAATTCCCTTTAAATATGGACTATTCATCCTAGGAATTACGCAAGGAAATAGGAGCTTTGAGGGGCAGCAAAATTGGCTAAGTGTTGGGCAAGGGTTTTCTTGTGAGCTGAGAGAGTTGAGCATACTTGTGTGGAATTGTTCTAGTGAGAACAAGCTTTGTATCTTCACTTATATTTCTAATATATGTAATACAAATAGTGGGGTTTTGAGTAGTGTCTTTATCCATATACATCTTATGCTATGTGCCATTGATTTATCTTCTTCTTGTTCATATTGTTTTCATCGACCTATTGGCTTCCGCTAGTTGAAATTAGAACTAGATTCTTGTTCTGTGCTTTAGTACATTGCATGAGCTTATGAATCTACAAGATTTTCTACATGGTATCGGAGCTGAATTCAATATAGTAGAGGAGATTTCAAATTTTTGAGTTTTGGATTTCAAGTGAAATTCGAATTTGCAATACATACTTCAAGATCAGTAGATGGCATTCTACAGTTTGCGGCTATAGTATGCCTTGGAAGGAAGATCGAATTTTATATCCTGGAGGGACAAAATGGAGGCTGTGCTAGAGGATAATGGCTTGAAGGAATTTGTTGATCAAGAAATTCCTAAGCTAGTAGCATCAAATGCACAAAATTTGGTCAAATGGAAGAAGTGTGTGGTGAAGCCGAGGTGGATAATCCTTGAAGGAGTTCGAGACCACATTGTCTCGAGTCTCCATGGCAAGGAAAATTGATATGCTATTTGGAAAGCATTGATGGACTTGTATCAGAACAACAGTGACCAAAGGAAATTGGCACTGAAGGACAAACTTTGAAAAATCTAAATGGTTAAAGGTGAGACTATTCCAAAATACTTGACCAAGTTCACTCAATGTCATGATGAACTTGGAAGAGTTGAAATCATAGTTTCGGAGGATGATATGGTGAGTCTTGTTCTTCTAGGACTTCCAAAGAGTTGGTATAGTTATTAGGACTCTTGCAATGGTCAGGAGAAGCTATCGGATTGGTAACAATGGTGGTCGGATTTGATGCAGGAGGAGATAAGGAGGAACACCAGGGATGGATCTTCATCAAACACTGATGATGAAGAGAATTGTGCCTTAGCGATTAAGGTGAAGAATGGGAAACGGAAAGCTTCCAATTCCAAATCAGATTCTTATCATGGAGGTAAGAAGAAATATGTGACAAAAGTTAAGTGCTTAAATTGTCATGAGCTAGGCCATTTTGCTACAAATTGTCCACCCAAGAAGTCCAGGAAGAAGTCCTCAGGAGGAGCGTTGGGTGAGGATTTGGCCTCTAATTTCGAATTGGAATTTTCCCTCATTACATGCATGGTGTCATCAATGATAGGAAGTGTAAGGTAATTAGATAGTGGATATTCATTCCACATGACTAGCGACAAAGAGTTATTCAGTGACCTGGAGGAGAAGGATCTCGAGATGTATATCTTCAGAGGGAGAATGAGGCTCTACTCACCTTGAAGAATGTTATGTATGTTCCCAAGCTCAATAAGAACTTGGTATATGTTTCCATGCTTGATGATAGAGGCTATGATGTGATCTTCTTGAAAGGAAAGGAATTCCATCAACACGTAGCTACAGGTAAAGTAAAGAAGATAGGGATTTGGGTGAAGAATATCTATAAGCTAGAGGTAGAGGAGTGTGCTACTTTGAGCACAAAAGCAGAAAGGGTGAAGAGCTGATACATTAGCGAGTTGTGGCACAAGCGATTGGGCCACTTGTATCATGGGGCTTCGAAGATATTGCAGCGAATCTCTACCGGTCTTCCCAAAGGTACACTTGAGCAAGTTGATACATGCAAGGGATGTACTTTGGGAAAATACTCCAAGCCTTCCTTTCACGACAGAGACAGTTGGGCAGAGGTTATTCTAGAGTGAGTCCATTCAGATGTGTGTGGACCATTCTCGATAGCATCCATGACCAAACATAGGTATTATGTTATATTTGTTGATGACTTTTCTCGAAAATGTTGGATATTTTTCATGCAAAAAAAGGATCAAACTTTCACAAACTTTTGTGAGTTTAAATCATTGGTGGAGAATGATTTGGTAAAGAAGGTTAAATCTCTACGGAGTGATAACAGTGGTGAGTATGTCTCAAATTAGTTTAATAACTTATGTGTAGTGGAAGGGATTAAAAAGGAGTTGACGACATCCCATAACCCTCCGTAGATCGGGGTGGCTGAGAGGAAGAACAAAAGCATAGTAGGGGAAGTGAGGGAAATGTTGCATGATCAGGGTCTACCACTACACTTGTGGGCTAAGGCATGCAACACAATGATTTATGTTTAGAGCCGTAGCCTACATTGAATACTTGAGATGAAGACACTAGAGGAGGCTTATTCCAGTAACAGGCCAGATGTTGGTCACTTCAGGAATTTTGGGTTATCAGTATACTGCCATGTGACCAAATATGCACGGAAGAAGCTTGAGCCAACAACAAAATTGGGGATATTTGTGGGGTAGACTGATACACCTCACAACTATTGGGTTTACTTTTCGACCAGCAGGATGACAATGGTTCGCAGGGATGTTAGATTTGATGAGGAGAAGGCCAGGTGAGTTTCCATTGAGAGGGATCTTGAGATACATGTAGATGAGGATATTTTAGCTCCTAAGTTTGAGGAGACTTAGAGTGATGTGGATCAGCCACATGCAGAGGATCCAGAAGTGGAGACATCCACTTAGGCAAAGTCTTCCAGAGATGGGATAAATCACACCAGATAGGCAGATAGATTGTTGTCGGATGCCAGAGAGAATGTGGGAGCACCCACATCACAACGCAAACAGAGGAGATCACTCGATAGGTGCATTGGATACATGGCTCTTATGAGTGGATATGATGTGATAGAGCCATCTTCCTTTGAGGAAGGAGTGCAACAATTGGTTTGGGTTGATTCCATGGTGGAGGAGTATCATTCCATAGTTCATAAAAGTGTTTGGGATGTGGTCCTGAGATTGGAGGATAAGTCTGTGGTGAGCTCCCATTGGCTCTACAAAGTAAAGCAAGATGTAGATGGTAGTGTGGAGAAGCATAAGGTTAGATTTGTTGCTCGTGGCTTTTCACAGGTAGAGGGGATTGACTATGGTGAGAGCTTTTCTCCCGCTGCAATGTACTTGTCGATTAGATCTATATTGGCACTATCATCACAGATGGGTTGGAAGATACATCTTATGGATGTAAAGACAACCTTCCTTAATGAAATGATTAAGGAAGAGGTGTAAATAGAGAAACCTGAAGGTTTTGAGACCTTTGACCATGAGTCGCATGTGTGCTGGCTCAAGAGAGCTTTGTATGGGTTGAAGTAAGCACCGTATGCTTGGTACACCAGGATAAATAGCTACTTCACCAGGTTGGGCTTCACTCTGGGTTTCACGAAGAGTGAAGCAAATGTGAACCTATACCACAAAGTGGTGGAAGGTAAGTTATTGATCATTGTACTTTATGTTGATGATCTCTTGCTAACAGGTGATGATCAACTGATCAAATATTATAAGGAGGACCTTGAAAGAGAGTTTGAGATGAAGGACATGGGGTTCATGCATTAATTTTTTGGCATGGAGGTATGCCAGGGAGATGGGGAGTTGTTTGTGTCTCAGGGAAAGTATGCCAACGAGATACTCATGATATTCTGCATGGAGAGCAACAAACCCATGGAAACTCCTTTAGTAAGTAACTAGAGATAAAAGAGGATGCTACTTCAAGGGAAGCAGTGGAAGCTACAGTTTACAGGAAGCCTGTGGGTTCACTCATGTACTTGGTGAACACATGACTGGATATGTGCTATGCAATTAACCAAATTAGTCAAGCGATGGTTAGGCCTACCAAGATGTATTGGAAGGCAACAAGGCATGTGTTGAGATACCTCAGGGGAAATTCTTAGTATGGATTATGGTACAGATAGATAGAAGGAGTGAAGCTTCAAGGCTTCACCGATGCAATTGGGAAGGGAGTCCATCTGATTGAAAGAGCACATCTAGAGGGATCTTCAATATTGGGTCAACAACAGTTTCTTAGTACAAAAGGAAACAAAGATCAATTTCACTCAGTTCCAGAGGCAGCGTACATGGCTGTGAGTCAAGAAACATGTGAGGCCATTTGGATGAGGAAGTGATTGACACAAGAGCTCCTCTAAGTCTTCCAGTTGGTTTGTTTGGACAGTGGATGGACCCAACTATGATTTACTGATAATTAGAGTTGTATCAAACTCTTTGAAAATCTAGTTTTTCATGATCGGTCCAAGAATATTGATATCCGATATCATGATCTCAGAGATTGTGTATTGAGGTGGATTATGTTGTTAGATTACATTCCCACGAAGGAGCAAGATGCTAAAATTTTTACAAAGGCATTGTCAAGATGTAAATTCGAGTTTCACAGAGACAGGATCAGGGTAGCTAATAATCCCTTTCTTGTTGAGAGGAAGTGTTGAGAAATGGAAATAAGAAATTCTAGTTTAAATTTGTCCTTGAATTTAATCTGTGAATTAAAATCGAATTATATTCTTATAGCAACCTATGAATAGTTAAATATTTTAATTAACTTAATTAGCTTAGGAATTTCGAGTTGGAAGTCTTTATGAAGTCATGTATATGTTCTCCCTAAGTTTTAGGGGTCCAACATGAGTTTAACTGTGAGTTGTAAAGATAACTCAGTTTATTGAGTTATGTTCAGTTAAATTAGTTTTAATTGTTTATGGAAATAATAGAGAGTTAACAATTAGTTTGTGCACTAGTGCATCCACAAGTGTCACTCTAGTTAACTGAATATTCCCTCATGAGAAACTCATGCATGTCAGTTCAGAGAAAGACCCAGTTGAGACTAGAGCGCAAGGATAGTGCACTATCAGTTGTATGATTTATTGAGTTGTAAATATCATGCATGCAATTAGAGAAGAATCTATATTTGGATTGCGTAATTTTGGAAGCATGAATTATCTTTAAATATGGGCTATTAATCCTAGGAATTACACAAGGAAATAGGGGCTTGTAGGGCAACCTAATTGGTTAAGTGTTGGCCAAGAGCTTTCTTGTGAGCTGAGAGAGTTGAGCATACTTGTGCGGAATTATTCTAGTGAGAACAAGCTTTGTATCTTCACTCATATTTCTAATATATGAAATATAGATAGTGGAGTTTTGAGCAGTGAATTTCCCCAGATATATCTTGTGTTATGTTCCAATGATTTATCTTGTTCTTTTCATATCGTTTTCATCAATCTATTGGCTTCTGCTAGTTGAAAGTAGAAGTAGATTCTTGTCTTGTGCTTTAGTACATTGCATGATCTTGTGAATCTACAAGTACTAGATACTCTTCACTAAATATGTTTGATATCACCTTACACTAGTAGTTCTTAACTAAAAGAATCCATCAAACGATATCTTAATTTCACGTTTTTCTTCTCAATTAATCTAATTGTACAACTACCTTAAGAAGGGCGATGCTAGAAAAAGGGACCAAAATTTTACGAAATACTAGTTGCTAAATCCTTATCTTACTCTATCTTCATTGCCCATACCTAGCCAATGAGAGCACAAGAACACCTACTTCTATAGAGGCGCCTATAATACTTTTGTGGGTTTGAATAATCACCCTTTGGTTAGTGTGTACACACTAGCCTAGATTCTAAAGTGATGTCCTTACAATCATAATCCACTAGGTGTATTTGCTCTTAAAAACTATTCATAGATGTCCCTTTTATGGCCAAGTTCAAACAAATTGATTCCTCCTACCTACCTAGTACCTCCATTTATTTCATAACAAGACTACCCTACAAGCCGCCAAATGTCTATCATATCCATGAGGTCATTAATATTTTTTGGTCAAAATATAGCTACATTGGAACAAACTTAGCTCTAGAGCCTATGTTATTTTTCAACCCCTCATGTTTATGGACAAATAGATATCAATATTCTAAAGCATGTGGAAGCCAAACTATCACCTTTCCCAAGTTGACTCCCTATACTGAACATCATGGAAAATATCTGAAGATTATTTATCCTTACTAAACCAAACATTTCATTGAGATTGATCATTACCATGACATTACTATGTTGCACTTTTTAACTACACAAAACTTATTTTAATTTCACTAATTCACATTTTTTATATCAATCCATCAAAATCCCCTCAAATAATGTTTGGTAACATAAAGACCCAATGATTTTTATATGATTAATAAAACCCTATTAACCAAAAGAAAAGACTTACACATTTCATTTAAATTTAATTCCACTTGAAAAACACACGCGTTTAATTTAAGGTTTCATGGGATTTGTCTTTCAAATATCAAAATTGTTTTTTCCCTCGTTTATTTCCTCAAGTTGTAAGGTTTACCTAGGTAAGGAGGAGAAGGGAGGACGCAACCATGTGATTATAGGAATGTTGAATTCATTCAAGATATTGGATTCTCGATTACTCCAATCGTGGTGATTCCCTTCTGCAGAGAGAATTTGCACAAGGTTCCCCACACTCTTTGGTGATGCCCCGTCGCCAAGCCCTCCATCTCTCTTTTCAACTTCAAAATACTTCTAGACAAGCACAACAAGGTACTCAATAGGCTATATGTTCAGGATTCCATGGAGTAAGATGAAGTTGAGGGCATCCCAAAAAGGGCCTTGGACAGGAGAAATTTTAAGGATGGAAAATTATCTTGAAGTTTAAAAACATTAGCGAATCTCACTAGTCCCTAATGTGAAAACTATAAAATGTTTATTGATGTATTTGTAAAAATATTCAAATTTATAATGATTTTATAAATACTTTCTATATAATGTTGGGGATTATTATGGTAAAATAATTTTATATTGTAAAATCAAGTCGAATAATTTTTATAAAAGACGGAAATTGGTGAATATTTTTTTTGGAAAAATCATGGAAAATTAGCCCACCTGTGAATATTAGCCCCTAAAATTTACCACAGCCTTGATTTTCCTGGACCCCATGCTCCCAAGAGTCCCAAAGCAAAGAAATTGGATCATGAGGAAATGGACGTGGACTCAGAAAAACAGGATTAAGGATCTGTGCTAGAGGAGAATCTTCTAAAGGCTATGAAACCCACTCAAGAGGTGGCTAACTACATTTTATTTTGGTAACTATATTTCAGGGAATGTGAGTGATAGGCATGTATCAACCAATGGGGGATTAGATCCTACTCTCTTGGGCACATCATTTCTTTTGAAAATTTTCGTCCACACCTCATCAATCCATGATGTTTCAATAGCTATTGCATTAACTATATAACATACAGTAGAAAATTTCCAATCTAATGGTTGTGGAGACTATGTATTCACTGTTTTTACATAGTTGGAAGCTTCTTGAAATAATTTTTCACAAATAACATCTTTCCCAAGTAACACCTACATACCAAGGCTATTACTTCTATAGATAGTTCTAACTTCTGTCCTTGTCTTCAAGAATTTAAAACCAATTTCCTTCATGTTGAAGAGATGAGACATTACTCCAATCTAAGTCTTTTATAAGAACACATATTTCACTAGCCAAGGTCATGAAAATGGCATCCAGTATGTCAATAATGGATATTTGAAACTTCGAAACTGTCATTTCACTAGGTACTGAAATTTTTTTATATTGTATGAAAATGAAATTCCTTGAATGCCACAGAATTGGTAGCACCTACCTCTTGCAATCATCAAGACAAAAATTCAACAGGTAATCGAATCTTATGATATTTTCTTTACATAGATTCTTAGGATTAAGGTTGAGAAAAGAATTAATGATTAGTGAAATTTCAAATGTTGATCCCACAGGTTTAGAGAAATGCTCAGAAACAGATGCTAGTATCCCTTGTAGTGGTTTTATATTAAACCCAACCTCTATGTCTACAGTGTCACCATTTTTATCCTTTATATATGTAGACACAAACAACCATTTCAATGTTTTCTTCAAAGGTTGTCATTCCTCCAATATATTGTTAGCGTCAATTGGGAAAGGTCTCCTATGCATATGTGGAAGTCACGTTGCTTGCAAAAGGAGGTGAACTAGAATGCATTAGTCACAAGCTTGGCATGAACCCTATATTGCTTCCTAGAGGCCAAGAGTAATATGGATAGAGTATGTCTTAAAGGATGTATATATATCATTCTAAAAGTTTTTCATACTATTATACTTTGTTCTATTGTGTTGAATATCATAAAATTTGATTTATTTAACTATTGAGCCTAATTATTATTATTTACATATGTTTTCCCTTTATTAATAAAATTCTACTGAGAATTTGAACTCCAATTTCTGTGGTTTCATAATCATTGAAAATGGGTACCATAATGCATGCATATTATGGTAGAGGAATATCATTAATGTGAAACAACATAAATAGATGACAAAATAGCAAGAAATGAATGACTTCAATACAATGTGTCCTTTAGCTATGAAGAGCAATCATTGGCATATTTTCTTGGCAATGATTTCTTTGGTGTAATTGTACTGCAAATGGGAGTTCTCTTGTCTATATATAGTGATTGGGAAATGCCTAAAATATCTCCTGCTACTGAGGATTATATTCTTTAGAAACCAGTAAAATTGGTGTCTAAGATGAACTCTTCAGTTTTTGGCATTGTCATGCAACCCTGAGGTAAGGTTGTTACCACTGCACCCACTAGGCGTTTTCATTCTTCAGGTGGCATGTTTTTATAAATAAAAACCTGGATTCATATTAATATTGGAGAATACTATGATGGTGCCTTCCCTGAGGGAAAAATTATAGATCAAGGTGCTTTTCAAGGCATATTGGTTCCATTCATTTTCCACTCTATTCCATTTGATGGTTTTGTGGTAAAATACACCAAGTTATAATTAATGAGTGGATTAGTTTCTGTAACTCACTATTCAAATTACATGAATGCTTCACACAACACCCCAAGCTCTAGCACTTTGCAATCCTATATTTTACTTTCCTAAACATACAACTAGGAAAAGAAAGTCCTCTAAGCACACTAGTAACTTTTCGATAGCCATCATCAAACTCCACATGCAGTTTGCAACCACATGAAATAAGCTTTAGTGAACAACTTATTTTTAACATTAAGCAGTCCCCAACCTCTAATAACTAGTTTGTTGAACATGTTTCCAACATTTCAAGGTTCCATTATATTTAACCATGCTTTATATACACCACCTTTCTTATCACATAATGTAGCCAATACAACCAATACGTTCAATGACAAACAACATGTCCTCACAATCAATTAGTTTGAAACAATTAACTTGTAATAATATCATTAATTGCAGTACACCTGAGCTTCTTAAAGTGAGAACAAAAATAAACCTTCACCCTCCATAAAGCCCTTGACAAAACTTTGCATCATATCTTTGAAGTGAAATGATATTTATATTACGTTTACACCATTGTTGACTTAATGTTACAAAAATGATCCTTGTACATGAATCATTGCAGGGGTTCTTCTCAACTTCTGGCATTGACTCAGGCTCAATCAATTGTTACCAAATTTTACCTTATGGGTAGTTCCTAATAGAACTTGAAAGAGATACAATCATATCTTTATTCCCATATAAATATGATACAGACAAAAAAGTCCTCTAGATCCGTCTCTAACAATAAATACCAAATTGTATTTGTTTGAATGGAAGAAGACAAAAATAAATAGTCCATGTGAAAAATCTTGTCTTCTTTTATTAGTGGATTTAGTTCATTATATATGTTTGAATCAAAATTTTTATTAGTGGAATCATTAGCTAATAGATTGCACCCTGGAGATAATCTTTCCCAATAATTAATAAGCAGTAATACTCTTGCATCTAAAAAAACGTACAATGCAAGAAATCAACTGTTTGTGCAAAAGGAAATGATGGCATAGCTATATGAAAAAAAATGATGATATTAAACCATTACCAAGAGCTAGGGTTTTAAAAGCGAGTTAAAGAAATAATTATAGACTTTTTGCCCTATATCCCTATACGTGTCCAACATGATAGGGTCTTTTAAAGAGTCCCACGACATCCACAAGTCACCATCTCATAGAATTGTTTTCAGAATCTCTCTTATTGATATTCATATTATGTGTCAAATTTCAGACACACAAGTCCCCTATATGCAACAAATTTATTTGATCTCCATTTCACCAAATTTCAATTGTGATTTCCCTTCCTCCTAGAGTTTGTCCTTAGAAAAAAAGCTCCAAAGGTGCTTCACCATCCCCATTAAGCACACAACATGAAACAATAGTTTTCAAGGTCATAAACACATGCATCGAAATTTTATCAAACACTTACGTCCAATACCCAAGATCCCACCAAGTGATTTTTTTGCATGTTCATGGGGATGAAAACCCACATTTATTATTGCCTACAACACCCATGAATTTAAAATTTTTCTATACAGGAACACCAATTTCATAGATGAATTCTCACATGTTATTTTTCAATTAACCTCGTGTATAAGAGAGATTTTCCCTTTCTTATGCATTGGCATATACAAAAATATTATTATACAACCCACTTCGAGGAGCCATTATAAACTGACGCAACTATGAACAACCTTTCAATATTTTGGCTTCTCGAATTCTCAAAGAACCGAAATTTATCAAGGATTACATTGTCAACCTTTAGTCTCTAGGATGTTTTCAAAGGGATATGGTTGATTATAAAGCTATGTTGGGAATTTAACTTATATTATGAATACTAAAATTCCTAGATGATTGCTTCTATAGAACTATACACCAGAGAACACACACCATATATTCTGATTTCCTTTAAATTGAGGTAGCAAGTTTTAATTTTCTAAATCTATGTCCCAAAATTGGTTTTTCAGTAGTGTAAAAGTGAAATGTTAATGTGAAAACAAATAAGAAATAATTCCTTTAAAAGGTTATGTCAAACTATCTAGTTTCCATAAATAGAAACCAATGAGGAGTCCTTTGTTAATATGATAGTGGGTAAGATACTTGATCATGGCCTAGAGTTATCCAGAGATCATTACAATTCCAGCCCACAAGGGGTATGTATGACATATGAGATCCTGGAGTCAATTAAAATGAATACAACAAAACCCACGTCATGACTCAAAGAAACTTATCAGTACATCTCAAATAAATTAATCAGTATGTGTGGATGGATTAAAAGAACATGATCTCAATCATCTTGATGCCAACAATCAATTGAGACTCAGATGCATAGTCTTGCAGTCACCCTAGTAACTGAAGTAAACCACCAATCTTCACAACTCTACTGAGGTAAGGAGACTAGTTACGACTAAGTTGGAAATGCTAGCTCTATGAGTAAGAAGCAAAATGGTCTTAGTAATCCTAGCTAGGTGACAACTATATTGGATGTGAAACAATTTGTGATTAAGAAAAAATTGCAACAAACATATTAATTTAGTAGATCTTATATTGTCCAAAATCTTCTACAATATTTAAATTTTCCAACTATTTGTCAGCATACTAATGGAGTGAACCACCTATTAACATCATATTTTTATCTAAGTTGTGTTACCACTCAACTAGTAGGGGTCCTAGGAGGGAATCCTAAAGGGACAATTGCTAGGTCAAGGGAAAACAATGGAGCAATAACCCACTGTCACCTTAGCTAAAGCGCCCTTCTCTTTACAAAATTTCACCAGTGGGATGAGACCGAGTATGATAAGGATCACAAAGATGAATAGATTAAAGATACGATGAATGGTGATCCTAGAATCCTATTCATAAGAGAGGCTCAAGATTGTGGCTTGCTTGTCTTGGAAGACAAGATGGAAGGCTCTCTAGGAAGGGCTTGGGGAGAATTTCAAGGGTTAGGTTTTGAGTATGTGTCTTATAAAGGAGATTCCTAAGCCCTAGAATTCTTGTGGAAACTTGGGTTCCAGGTGATCTTTGAAGAATTAACCTTGATAGTACATGGTAGCACACAGGACGAAGTGGACCCGAGGTTAGGTCAAGAGGATAGTATTTAGCAACCAATGTTACACTTGACCTAATTAGGGAGGGGAGAGGGATCAAGGAATGAATTTTCAATGAAAGGTAATGCAAGGATCCAAATGAGGTTGCTAGCCTAAGGGAAACGAAGGGCAATAATTGGTCTTCAAGCTAGGGCTGGCAATATGTTAAGATCCCACCATTAGAATCTCATGAAAATTGGAGGGCTTCTTGAGGACACACCACCGTAGTTGTGGACCAAAAATTGAAATATTTGGATGGCTATATTGAGAGATAATTGATGCCCTAGGTGACCTATGTATGCTAGGCCTAGAAAAGAGGGGAAGGTGAAAGAAATAAGATTTAAAGTGATAAACAGAGGAGGACTATTTCTTTTTCCTTCGGGAGAGATGGATTCATGGAATATTAAGAGTTTGGATTGATTTTCACTTGTCAATGAGGCCTAAAAGACAACTTCGTCGGGCATTAGGGCTTAATGGAATTAGCTTCAAGGTAATTTATCCTTTGTTCAAGAATATTTGGTGACTTTTGAAGACAAGGATGTCTCTAGGAACATTCATTCATTCAAGTATGGCCCAATCATGATACAACACTATTTAGAGATTTAATTTCCATAATTTCATTCCAAGAAAAGCAACAAACTAACCCTAGAATAGAGAAAATCCCAATATCATGAATGTAGCAAAATAAAGAATCAAAATAGAATTAACATAGTACTTACATGTAAGAATAATATATTCAATCACCAAGATATGCCAATCATAGAAGCTCCGAGACAAATAAGAATAACCAAACATCGAAATTCATCCAAAAAGTCTCATCCTCAAAAGATAGGGAAAATATCACAAGAAGATATGATCCAATCCAAGTGATTATGAGATAATAAACTCATCTCACTTGTATTTATACACCAATGAGGAGTTCGAATTCGCCTCCTTGGCCTACATAAGCCCCAAAAATAAAATAATGTTTTAATAATCTAATGTTTGCTGACAAGCCCACCAAAATAGCTCATAAATGAAAGAATAAGACTCTCAAGAGGTCAAATAATAATCTATGCATGTCGTAGGGCCCTCTAATATGCCTAATGAGGTCCATGGGTGCCATAATGAAGAGTGGGACCCTCAAAAGTGATGGAAAATGGGTTGGCCACTTGTTCTCCAAACAATAAACCCGTGGTGCTCCCTGTGAAAATTCGGCTAACCTCGAATCCTACTACAGAAACTGATTTAGTTTCTTCTATTTTTTAGATGAATTAACCAAATTATTTATTGTGTTCTACGATAAATATCAAAACTAATACGTTGCAGCTTTCACAAACAAAATTATACTGCAGAAGAAAAATAATGCTGGAAGATTAGATGCACATACATAGAAATACACAATTATTTTTGGACTAAGTTCCCGGGAAACCCCAACTCGGGAAAATCGGTGCAGTAGTTGTGGGTTTTATTATTATGCAGTAGTAACTATGAGTACAATATTATGGATGCTCAAATCTAGCAACCCATATAGAGAAATGACTAGCAATAAATCTAGTTATAAAAATATCATGCCCACAAGCGACCCAACAATGACCTTGGCTAAAGTTGAGCTACTCTTTGTTGCCTCTACGTAGTCACCACGTCAGCCTATGCAGTACTATGTCCCATAAATTAGAACTGCTTCCCTCTCACTATCTGATCATCTGCTGTCTAGAATATGGATCCTCTTGGCCTTTGGACTCTCTCTCCAACTTCTAGAACTAATCACTACTTCTCCCAAGCAAAATACAGAATCCCCTTTGAAGCATTGTGCTTCCTCGACGTGGTTCTGTGCTGCTTCTCTGTGGCACTCAATGCCTCTCTGCAATGCACTCATGGGAACTAGAAAATATCCCTCTGACCTTACTATACCTACCCCTCTCTCACTGCTTCGAGCTCACTAGCTCTCTCTCCGACAACTCAACGCTGCTACTCAGGAAATCGATCTACTAGTGAAATCAAACTGTCGGTGTCTTCTCTCCAAGCCCCATTGAGTTTCTTCTTATAATCTCTCGTTGAGATGTCAATGGCCATGATTAAAAATTAATCAATGGCTAAGATTAACTAGAACTCGATCCAAGTCTTTTTCTAGAAGATTCTCACCATGACTTAATTAATACCCTTTAATTAATCATATTTCCTAAGTTTAGACTTAGGAAACATTAAAAAAATGATTAATTATTTTAGTTAAGTCATCTCTAGGTGTAGTTTCCAAAAACAATTTCTGGGTTTTGGAGATTTCATATATTCTAGCCTCTCCACAAAACTCCAAGGCTAGAACTCATCTGACGCTACAAAACTAACACTCCCAATGGGTGTGGGGGTACAATAATAACCTCATGGGTCTCCAAATGAGTCAAAGATTCTTGTAGATCATATACAAGGGCTCTGATGATGATGTATGGGATTCCACATCGCCCTACAAGTCCTAGGTCAGCTTTCAAGTGCATGATACATCTGTGGGGCTAGCTGGGAAAAAATGAACAAGGTGCATCTTCCTCTTCCAATGGGAGTATCTCGAGCATCTCTAACCATCCTTGGGGATCCATTGAGTGTTTTCTATTATTGTGGAGGCCCATGGCTCTCAAAACACACCTTACATGTGCCAATGTAGCCCTCTATAGAATTAGGACCCTGTCTAGGGAGACCAAACCCAGGATGGAGACCATCTGCAATCCTGCATAAGATCCAATGTGTCACCTAGCCTTCCAGTACAACAGGTCATTAGAGAAATCGAGTAAATGAACTTACTAGTCACGAAACATAGGTGGGGATTTCGTAATGGCCCGCCCTTCCATAATGGGCTTCGGGATGTGCCAATGTCTTCTAAACTCCAAATGGGGTTAACGAAGTATCTTATTAGGTGGTTTCCACTTCTAAAGGGGATAATATGTTCAAGGTATATTCTTCAAAAGGTGGTGGCATGTGACAAATAGGTGAATGGAGTAGGGGATGAGAAGGGGCAGCCTTGGGTCACACGTTGGGGTAAAATGGTAGCTCATAAGAGGGAAACCCACACTTGGGTTTATAATGTATAGGAGGGAGTAATCGTGGTACATGAGGTGCCCCGACCTTGATTTTTCCACCCTTATTTATATGTCTTTTGGTTTTTTTATTATTTTCTTTGATTAACTGCTCGTGGCTCAAGGTGTAATAGCATGATGCATAAGATATAGTAGTGAATACCCCCTTTTAAGGTAGTGTGGTTCATTGCCCACCGGGGGTTGGGACAAACATGGGTTCCTATATGATGAAAGAGGCTCATAGAACCTGTAGGAACTAGGGTGATGGCCATGATGATGGGGTAGAGCTCACATATTGGCTTTTGCCCACCTGCTAAATGTGTTTGTCTCGACTATCTTTTGCATTTTGTGGTATAGTTTCCTGTTGAGTGTGGAAAAATATGCTTTTATCCTTATTTTTAGCTGCATCATCCTTCGGGGCATCATTCCAAGCGTGACGAAAGGTGTGGGCAAGGGGAAGGGGTGAGCTAACCCTATGTGGACCCAATGGAGGAATGTGGACTCGGGCAGGAGAAATGATTAAGGCGATAATAATGAGTGGAAAAGGGGGTAATATGAGAAGATAAAGGAGCAGGACCACACAACCAAAATGAGGGTTTCCCATGAAATACCATTCCTAAAGCCAAATGGCTAGTAAAAGAGATTCCACGAGACTAGAATGTAAGGTTAATATCTAAAAAGGGGTCTAGGGGACCTGGGCACAAACTTGACCCATTCTTTCCACTAAATCCCCCCATTAATCCATACCAAGAAGTGTCCATGATAAGCAAACTACAATACTCAATTACCAAATGACAAGGCATACCTTTAGGTTCGGGAGGATCACCTTTAAACATATGATCATGGTAGATGGGCGAGGGGCCACATGGCTAGCTCAGGTGGAGAAGAAATGGCACAATGAGCTAGCTGGTGGCTACAAGGGGATGCTAGCTACCAGCTGAGGACCATCTTGGAGAAAAAAAAAACTCCTAGGGATATCACCCACAAAATGGTCGGTAACAAACTCCACTGGAAATAGGCAATAAGTAGCACCAGTTGTTCAAATTTTTGGAGTATTTGCAGAGACCTGCACAATAATGATACTTGAATGCATGTAAACAAAGGCCTACTTACCAACTCATATGAGATTTTATGAACACAGGAACATTTGGTTTCTTTTCCATCTACCATAGTAACCAAGAAGTTGTAGTAACCATATATTCCAGAATCCTAGAAATTCAAAATTGCAATTATTTGTTACCATCATTTTGGTGATTTAGCAAAATTAATTAATGCTATAACATTTTGTTGTCATTGTCTTGAATAATGGTCTCATTTGGCTAGAGTTTTAGTTCCTCAAAGAAGCTACTACAACTAATGCTTACTTGAGGTCCACAATCCCTAGTTTTTGATAATTCATTTTCATATCTACATGCATTGTTTCTGCAAACCATTGAATTATTGAGCCTGATCATCCGATCTATTATCTAAATAGGTGTGTCACTTTGCCAATAATTTCTACAAAGACTTTAGAAGGTATTCTTATCAATTGAAATATAATGAACATTCCCAAATTGTGTTGGGAGTTGATTACTTTGTATGCCTTTAGCTATGGTGGCTATTTCGGCAACAACAATTTAAGTTTCGCAAAATTTTCTGACAATACATCAACTCAACAAATCAAACATCTTCCAAAATTTGTTGCAGTACTCAAAACTGGGAATGTAGCACAAGATACCTTAAAACTATGAACTTTTAGTGGCTTCCATGGTAATGGAATAAACCACCTCTTTCTACTAGATTCTATTTAAGACACAGGAAATAGACAAGAATCAACAATGGTGGTGCAATGTTTCCAACCATCATGAGGGTGATATTCAAAAACAATGAAAAAAGATATTTTAAGAAGGGAAACTAGGTATTATGAGCCTTTACTGACATGCATATTGGGATTCTACACCATCTGCATTAGACATAAAAATACACAACATGATTATGTGACTTGTCACAATACTAAAGTGAAGTAGTAGTTACAAAATCCTAGAACTCCAAAATGCATTTATTTTACCAACATTTTTCTTTCATTAACCTTAATATAGCTCCTTAGTTTTCTTAGGCTAGAGCTTTAGGGTCACTTGGGGTCCAAAGTCCACTAGCGTTTTTGACCGAAATTCTTTTATGCACTGTTGGTTTAAAGTAGGTGAACTTAGTGACCTTGACCAAGTTCCCCCTCTTTATGGAGTATCTGACAGGATTTCTCACTCTGTTAATCAATCCCCAAGACTTGTGAATATACTCATTTCTAATGCAATATATTGAATATGCCAACATGGCCCAGAATCAGTTCAACTGTGGCTCATGTTCGCAGGACATTGATTGCTTCAATTTTGGACTGTATGACATTTCAGCATGGTTAGGCTAATTCTCAGAGTAGTTAGGTCAATTCTATATGTGAAAATTCTACAAATTGTCACTAGAACACTGTTATTACTGAGCCTATGCTATTGCTATCCTTGTCATGATGGACCTATATTATTGTTGTACTAAATTAGGCATGAAAAATTGTGATCCCTATTGTAGGTATGTGATTATATTTCATTGCAGCCCAAGAAATATGGTTTTCCAACAACTCCATGTAGGTGTAATTGTATGCATAAAAAGTAGAGAAAGAAATATTTAAAGGATGTGCATACTAACCATCAATGCACCAACATTTGAGGTTGATAAATGTGTAGTAACAACAGTACCATGTTGGCAACAAAAAGGACAAAGTCAAGCAAGCCAAAGTACTCTAAAAGCAACAACACAAATACAACATTTGCATTGTTAATATGCAACAAAATATTGTTTAGATTGTAAAGTACAACTCTTCTCCAAAATGTTGTACTTTTATCTTATTTTGATTCTCTACTTTGCCCATATACAAGGGAATATGAACCAGAGCCCATACATTTACATGAATTGTTTCCACTAAAGCTTGATTCACATTAAGTCTTATTATACCTCCAATGTAATGTATGATTTGACCCACCTGCATTAAAACATATGAAATGCAAGTAATAGATTAAATCTTAAAGATGAGAATTTTGAATAGTCTTCAAAATACAAATTCCAAAATGCAAGCATGGTGTAGGAGAAAAGGGTAACAAAGAGCTCTTTTTTAGGCTATGTTTTCTCCTTTTCACTTTTACTTGCAGACCTGATATGTGAAAACTATGGATGCTTTTCCTTCCTGTTGTGGTAAAAACACAACACCCCCCATTATTGATGCGTCCGCTTCGAATAATGGGGACCCTTTCTATAAAAATTTTGGCTAAGCACCTTTTTGATTTTTATTTTAATTGATTGCCCTACGCTTTCGTTAATTTTTAGTTTTCTTTGGATTCTTGTTTTGATTGCCTTGTTAGAATCGATTTTTTATAAGCTTCACATTGACGCTTGTTTCACCTCATTTGGTCAACTGGTTTGAAAATGGCACTCCTTTGAAATCTCATCATTTATCTAGCCTGGGTTAAAAATGCATAAAATGTACAATATCGCATTTTGTAAATAAATTTGTCCAATAACGCATTCAGTTTAAATATTAACTCGTAGAGGGTTTTACTAACATTTTTCATTATGCAGCCAAATAATTAAGCATCGGGACTTAAGAAATTCACTCCAATTTTCTAATCAAATCTTAATATCGAAAAACCAAACATTCAAGTGGTTGTAGTTTATTTTTATTATTTTTCATTTATTTTCTAAGTGGCTGTAGTTTTATTTTTAGCTATAGTTTAAAAACTTATGTTCATAAAAACAAAATAAAAAAATGAAAATTTAAATTTAAAATTAAATTTTAAATTAATTAAATTAATTAATATATTATATAATTAATTTAATTAAATTAAAATTTAAAACAAACAAATTTAAAAAAAATATAAAAAAACAAATAAAAGATCGCATCGGGAGTTCTATTTCGCATTATATTAAAAAGCCCCGACACCTCCTTCCCGATTTGCCGATGCGATGAAGCAAAAGGAAATAACCATTCGCATCGGAACTTATATGCATACGAAACAAGTTCGTTAACCCATCCATCTCCCGATGCGATGTGATAAGGTATGTGGCGATGAGGAAGGTGCCAATAACAAAAAGGAATAAAACCAAAGTCTTATACGTTGGTTCCAACGACTTGTTCCATGATTCATTAACATATGGTGTGGTATGTTTACTTTAATATGTTTTAATATATTAACATATGGTGTGATATGTTTTAATATATTAATGTATGAGTGGAAAGTAGTTTAGGTTAGTATATCTTTAATATTAGGTTATATATGTTAAATGTAATATCTTATATTATATTATATTAATTAAATTAATTAACATGTAATATATTATAATCTGTAATATATTATATTAATTAAATTAATTAATTATATGTAATATTTAAATATCAGTTAGATTAATATTAATTAGTTTTTTTAATTAGATTAAATTCGTTTATAAATAGTTAATTAAATATTAGTTAGTTAAATTAATAAATAGTTTACTGATAATTAGTTTAGTTTCTAATTAGCAATTAAATTAGAATTAATTAGAGACTAATTTAGGATTAGTTTTTAATTACATTTTTTAGCCCAGCAGCAGAATTTCCAGATTTATGCCAGATTTGACTCCTCAACTTTGGAAGCTCATAAATTGAGTTATACTTGGCCAAATGAGGCCCAGGACGGCTCATTGGAAAGAGAAAATCAAGGAGAACATTTTGAAGGAGGTTTCACCAACAGATTTGATCATTTATTGGGCCAAAAATCAGACAGAAGATCAAGCTCCGAATTTTGAAAACAAAATCAATTTTCTGAGTTATTGTTTTGAATTTCATTTGTCCAAAACCTCTTCTAATTGCAGATCCATTGGTCAATGATATCATTTACCAATCGAACCATTCCAAGCATCAAAAGAAAGTTTATATTTTGTTTTCAGTTATTTATTTAAATAAAATTTGATTGGATTTGATTTAAATGCCAGCAATGCCATGATTGATTTTGTTGTTGCATTTTAATTTATTTTGATTTCTTTTTGCAGGAAAACAGTGGGAAGAATATGGAGAAAAAGATCTCAATCAATGAGAAGGTTCCAACAATTGAAGATCAGGAATTTTGAGCAAATAGAATTGGATTTGGCAGATTTCTCTTCACCAAACTTTCCTCTCAAGAATTCCTTCACAGACAGTATAAATAACAGATTGCAAAATGGAATAGGGGCTGCTCTCCTCTGCAATTTTAGACTGCTGAAAGCACTATTGTAATTGGAATTTAGAGTTGTAGGAGGGAGGAGTGAAAAATCTCAGATCTGGGGATTATTGAGGATTTTCCCTTTGTATATTGAATTATGCATGAGGAACAAAGCTTGCACTATTGTGGCTCTAGTTTTGAAGGCAGAAGTTCAAGCAATGTAAAGCGCTGTTGGAGACCAAGAACAGAGAAATGGATGCAATAAATTGGTATTTCTAATACTACTGTTTCAAATATCAGTTTTATTTTTATGGTGATATGAATGTGTCATTTTATTCATGTTTGTGCACTATTGTCAATATGGGTAATTTGTCTCAATCTTGTTATTATGTATCTCTGTTTTTATGGATTAATTTCTCATTTTGGAGTAACTACTTACTCTGAAATCTGTCTTATGAAACTGATTTATTGAATAATAATGCGTGTGAACTACTTCTACATATCATTATTCAATTATTGGATTTATTGATTTGATAATCAATATCATTTTGAGAACTACTTCCTGAATGTTGTTGATTTATTATTTCAGTTTTAAGGTCTCAATAGAATGTGTTTTGGTAACCATAATATCAGTTAATTGAACTACTTCATTAACTTGATATTCATTATAAACAAGACATGTTTAAATCCCAATACTTTAATTATCTTGCTCTTAGTTGGGTTAGATCTATATCTGCCTAATTAAGATAGGATTTAGATTAGTTTCTTTTGCTTGCATCATAGAATAAGCTTGCATTTAGGGTAAATTTTACATTCTTTTAAGTCCTCTCCTCAAAGAGGCAGAACTTTAGTTGTGGCTTGGCTGAACCCAAATCAGCTTAAGGGTCATTCTCTTGCCTGATCAGCAAGGAGAAGTGATCTGATGTCCCTGTCTATTGGTAGTTAAAGATACATTATAAACCAATAGCAATAGGGAGAAGGTAACTGGACCTAGATGAACAGTCGGAGCCACCACACCAAACGGAAAAGGAGCTGCTTTTAAGGTCCGGACCGGGTGGTTATCCCCCAATGTTGTTGCAGCGATTTTCGAGGCATCAACATTTTTGGCGCTAGAAGGAGGGCCTGATACTTTTTGTCTATTGGAGTCTTTTCAATATTAATGTTTTATTTATTACAATGGCTCCTCTCAAACTTCCAATTTGGAGTTGTATCCATGGACGTGCATCCTCCAATACTCCACCCGAAGTGGTAAGACTCTTGTCTCAGGCAAAGTTTAATGGTAAGAGAAATTCTTCTGCTTTTAACCATGTCTTTCAATTCATTCAAAATGTTTCAAATCACGCTTTTCAAGGAATTGATGAAGGCATTTTATGCAGAATTTTTACTCTCACATTTGCGGCAAAAGCCAGAAACTGGTGCAAAACTCTTCCAGTTGCCTCAATCCATAGCTGGGATCAATTTGTTACAATTTTCATTTGTAAATTTGACGGCTACGATTATGAACAGGTATGTGAAGAAATTGAATATCTACGAAGGTTTAAAAATGAGTCTGTTAATGATTTTTATATGCGATTTCATTTGAATTGCTTAAGATTTAAAGACGAAGATAAACCCACGGAAGAAGAATCATTAGATTGGTTTGAATATGTATGTTCTCTGCCTCCCATTCCCAATCCAAATGAAATTGATTCAAGCTTTGTTCCATCCCCTTCTAATACAAATGAGAATCCCAATTCGGATGTGCAAATAAATTGTGATGAAATGGTTTCACAAAGCTTGGAAAATATTTCCATTCAAACGCAAGAAGACAACAGCAGCAATTTTGGAGAAAAAGCCGCCTTGAAATCTGAAAGCTACTTTGAAGTAAATTCGGAAAATCAAATCGCAAATCAGCAAGTACAAGCAGCAATCAAAGCAAATAAAATGCAAACTGCTGTACAAATTTCTGAATTTCTCCATGATGAACAAATGCCGAAATCAGAGCAGCAAAACAACGTTCTTCAAAAAAGCATATGCACGCAAAGGAATGATCTGCAATCTGAAATTTACAATGAGCATAATACACAAGAGCTCTCAAACAGAGACAGTTTTAAATGCATTGTTTCAGGTTCACATTTTTCCCTTTATCCTGATATTTTTAATAATGGTAATATTTTTCCTCTTGGTATTAATGATATTCCAGAAATTAAAGAGGCTGATCTAAATAAATTACCATTAAAGTTTTATCAAGATAAAGAAATAATAATTGATCATTCTTTTGCCATTAATGAACATGAAATGCCTGTTCCTCCTTGTTTGGATATATTGGATGAGATTGAAGGGAATTCTAGAGAGTCTTGTGAGGTCATTTATGATGATTACTCTGATATTGAGGATGTTGATTTCAATTTTTCTCAAGAGAATCCTCATGATAAAATTCAAATAACATCTGACAATGAGGAACGCTTCAATTTAGAAATTATCCCAACTAATCCTCATTTTAGAGCAGCAAATTATCTTCATGATTTCACCATTCAAGAAAACATCCCAATTTATGATTCATATGAGGATCAAACTCCCATTCCCATTCATAATCATAATTCGTTTTCTAATTCACAAGTTGGAATTCAAAATTACCCAAATTCCATAATTCTGGCCATTCCTTGTGAAAATGAAATTATTTCAAAACGATTCCAATTGTGCTGTAACATTAGTTGTACAAATAGTGATTTCATTTTATTTTTGTTTCCTCAGCTATTTTGTTTAAACTTAGATTTATTTTCTGATTTTATTTTGCAAAATTTTCACACTCTTCGCTGGCATATTGAACACCTTATTATCAAACACTCAATTGATGCATTGTCCGATTGGGAAATCGAAGTTTCATATTATAATCATGAGCATCAAAAGATATTAAGATTCCAATTTATATCAATGCTAATGTTTCATCAAAAGCTTCTACATTTTCAAAGGCAATGTCAACAAGAGAATGTATTTTTAGAAATCTGCCAGCAATCCAATTTAATTAATAATTTTCCATGTCATTTGACGGACTTCCATTCATTTTTTATTGACTCATTTGAAAATTATTTGGAAGTTTTTCCTTCAAGGAGAATTGTCAATGATTTAACATTTGTACATAATACTAACAATTCTTTCCAGGCCTTTGAATTTAAAAGCTCATCTTCACAATCTGGCCTGTTATCTCTTCCTTTGAACATTTCTCAATCCTTAATAGAGGTCCATCCAGATTTCTATGATCCAATTGGTATTGAATTGGAAAGCAAATTTCAAGAGAAGGAGATTTTAATCAACTTGCTAACAATAACTGTACATTCTTATTTCAGATTTATTTTCCTTAGTTTAGTTAGATTTTTATTCTTATTGCTAACATTTGAACTGTACATAAACGCGGGAATAAAAATGAGAGAATGGTTACACTGGAAATATGACTATACCTAGTCATTTTCATGTATATAGTTAGAATAGGAGTAGAATTAATTTAGTTAGATTGTTTTATGTAGTTAATTTATTTTCAGCAGTCCTGTAGATTAAAAATAAAACAAAGCAGTCAGCCATTCTAATACATGTTCAGTGAAAACATTTTCCCCATCAGAAAATTTTAATTCTTGCTTTCCTTTTTGAAATTTCTTATAGCGATTTCTCTACTCTGCCTATTTTGAATAATGTCTTGATCAAAGTCAATTAAAATTGCACTTGGCATCGATTGCCTCAAAGCCACTTTTCTTCATTTCGGGATTTCCTTCTAAGATTTTCTTTTGAAATTTATATGGTAAGGATTTGAGGATATAAAAGCTTCATGATCCCATTATCCTATGAGATATATGATTGACTATGATAAGCCTAATTCTAATTCAATCATTATCAGTCAATCTAACCTATCACAACAATCATATGAAGTTCATATTATATTCCTCGGAATTTGCCAAAAGCTGATCTTAAGGATGCCCATTTTTCCAAGCGCACACATTTAAATCTGTTTTGACATTTTTCTACAATTAGTGGCTTAATCTCATGCTAATCTTTAGTTTATTATCTGATGCTGTAAAATGCATCATGTCTATTTACTAAAGGCATTATTAAAAAGTCACTATAACAATACAGATTTTTCTCAAGATTAATTCGGAATGAGCAGAGGTAATAAATTGTTACTTCAATTTGAAAGGGAAGCATAGTTTAATATTTATTTCTGATAAATTTTATATTTCCTGAACATGAATAAACAGATTTTGTTTAGGCTGATTGCACACTTAGATTTAGAATAAATAATGAGATGATTTGAAACGAAGGGAAAATTTGATAAACCGAAGGAAGAATTTGAAGATTCATAAGGTAAAATTTGCAGACAATTTCCTTCCAGGTATGCATTTCCAAGCTCGTTCTCATCTCTTATTAGTTTCTCTTTTCCTTAGTTTATTTTTGATTTATGTTCTGTTTTATTTGCAGGTTTTTATTTCTTTTCAAGACTTGAAGTAAGCAGCGAACTCATTTCAAATTTGCAAACAGGTTCAGGGAAATTTAATTCTGATTTATTAGAATTCAAGCATTTTTGTAACTTTTCTTTTATTCACTTAGAAAACCCAATTGAAATTTCAAGGAATATCATAAGACCATTCGCATCATAAGATTTCATCGGAAATAGCTCTTAGCATTTCTTCGCTCATCAAAGACCTCCGATGTATTATCTTACTCATATGCCATATTGCATTTCGCATGTCGGAGCTTTCCAAGTGAAGTATACTTCCATGAACATGAATCGTCGATCTTCGATAATCGAGTTTACTGATATTGCGATAAACACATAATTCCAGACCCGATATGAAATTCAAAGCAAATTCATAAAAAAAAAACGCGTCTGATCAATCGCAATAATGGTAGGAGTATAACTTTAAAGGAGGCCGATGTTTCGGATCCGATATGTTATCAAATTTTCAACATAAAATTATCGGGTCCACTCTTCACCACATATCGGCATATCGAGAATTGTTAAATCGTGCGCATAACATTGCCAATCGCGATCGCCGATTAGCCACGTCATTCATCGCATATCGGCATCGCAGCAATCATATTGTGTTACATCGGGTGCTTAAGATTGCCGATCGCCGATTTACGTCATCCATCGCATCGCCGATATCGCAATCGCTTCCTTGCAGTTTTATTTATGGCCGATATCTCGGATCAGATATGTTATTAAAATCCCATCATAAAAAGTTATCGGGTCCACTCTTCATCGCATATCGGTATCGAAAAAAATATATTGTGTTACATCGGGTACCCAAAGTTTGCCGATTTCCGATTAGCTACGACTTCCATCGCATCGCCGATATTGCAATCATTTCATCACATTCTTACGCTCACATCACCTCTCTGAATCTACAATGTGTATTTTGCAATATGGGAAGCACAATGCAATTTATTCTCTGATCCCCGATATAATATTTCTTTAATGATGCGATCGCTTCATTTCATTGCACATGTTCTTATCGGCAATTTGCCATTGCAATCTCCGATGCAATAGCTTCCAATGCATGCCTATGAGCCATTAACATTTAATCGATATATGGCATAGCAATAAAGGTGAAGTTCTGCAGATTAAATTTGAAGCATGGTGAAGAAACATGTTATGTGAATCATCCGATACGGCAATGTGTTATTTTAAAAGCGAACTTGGGTAACCACTATGGTAAGAAAGCAATTAATGACCAATTTACAGCATATCCAAATTATTTCAATTTCTCATACATTTTAGTTTAAATATATAATTCCATAATTAAAAATGGAATTCAAGACCTCTCTATCTTCATATTTAAATTTTATTATCGTAGATTTGGTCTTGATTCCGAACTATTTATAAAATTATGGAGTTTATATTAAACTTATAATATTTTGAGGAATAGTCATTACTGCAAATTCTCATTCTCATCTCTGATGCATTTCTTTTATTTCAATTCCCTTGAACACTAGGCATTTCATTTTTACATTTTACTGCTTGCTTTAGTTTAAATAAAATAAATAATGATTTTGGGTTATAGGATTTTGGTTAGTGGGATTTCTTCATGTTTTTAATGATAATTAAAATAAGGAATCAGCTAGTTTGGAGAAATTGATACCTTTTAGGTAAGATCAAAAACAATGATCCAATGGTAAGATTCATGTACCCACTTTCATTAATTTCCATTTCATCATTCTAGTTTCATTTTTGTTTTTAAATTATGCTGATATAAAACTCTGTTTTGCAGCTCTTCACAAAATTTTTCACTCTTCTGCCGAATCATATTTTCAAAGTCCATACTCTTCTCCTGGCTTTATTTCAAGGAGCAGCGATAATCCTCATTGAAACAGCCACACCAGGAAGTTTCTGAACCTTTAAATCTGTTTCTTCAAGCATTCCTTTTCTTTTAGAAAATGATTAAGATGATGCTTGGGAACAAGAAGATTCATATAAGACAGAAAGTATTCATTGTGGCTGAATTTTTACAATCACTGTTATCTTAAAGCCTAAAGCATTCACAACTCTGCAAGGTATGTTTTTCTAAATCTCAACATAAGAAGGAATGATTACATGCTTATTTTCTTTTTCTTCATATTGTTGGAGACATTGGTATAAACATTCTTGTTTGAGTTTATCTTGCAAGACTTGGATTTTCTTTTCCATTTTTAGAGATTTCTTGGTTTTGATTTTTGCTCGCTGATTTCTTTTCCCATTTTAGCATAAGAATTATTTTTCTTTGGTTTTCAGTTTTGATTTTGGTGACTTTGCCATTATTTATATGGAAGGCCTATTGGTTACCTAACAATGGTCAGCATACATGGAGAAAAATTGTTAATAGTCACCTATTAGCTTTTTCTTAAATCTCTTAGTAAAGTTTGATTTTCTTATTATAAAAGTAGACATACTTAAGGAAGAGATTACCAATCAAGAGAAGTTGGCAAAGTATCATAAAATCTGAAAATTTCTTTTTCATCAAACTGTAATCATTTTGAGATTTCAAAATTTTATTAAGATCTTTCAGAGTTCTATTATCAGTCAAGAAAAGTTATTTATAACCAAGTAAAGACACTTTACAGCAAAGCACCTTTAACTCTGAAATTGTCATTCTTAACTCTTAAGGAGTCAATGATTCTCCCTGTCCCAAAGAGTCTTATTTTTCTAGAGAATAATCCAGAAATATATTTAAACTTAAAAGATAAGAGGTCTCATCGTGAGCCTGCTTACCATGATCATAGGGGAAAATAGACTGACATTACCAACACTGCTAAACAAACCAGGGTAATGGCTTATGATTGCAAAAAATTATAAGACAAGGGGTCTCATCACGAGCCAGCTTGTTCAGTCCAATTTTAACCAGTGAATGGCATTGTCAACTATCTGGCTACCATACTAGGACAATGGCTTTTAAGATTTAATAAAAAAAAAATAAAAAAAATAAAAAATAAAATAAAAAGTAATACATATATAAATGGATTTATCTCTAGGTCTATAATTCTTGACAAGATGGGATTCTGAATCATTGATGATTGAAAAAGTAACCCTGCCGAGACTATAGATGTTTGCGGGCAGCAGTGGCTCTACTTGTGACAAATGAGTATATTTTGAAAGCTAAGCTGTAAAGTGACCCCTGCTTTATCCCTTCAGCTAATTAATGACTGATATAGAGTTTTGAAATATTTTAATTTATGAGGAATTTTAAGAAAAATTGCAGTTAGATGATTCTGGTTTTTATTCAGACTAATGAACCTATGTCAAGCATTTCAAGCATAATTCTCTTCTTTAAATTATTTTACTTTAATTTTTGGAAAATCTTATTCATGTCAAAAAAGAGATAACTGGTTCTTCTCCCGTGTGTCGCCAATTGTTGTGGTAAAAACACAACACCCCCCATTATTGATGCGTCCGCTTCGAATAATGGGGACCCTTTCTATAAAAATTTTGGCTAAGCACCTTTTTGATTTTTATTTTAATTGATTGCCCTACGCTTTCGTTAATTTTTAGTTTTCTTTGGATTCTTGTTTTGATTGCTTTGTTAGAATCGATTTTTTATAAGCTTCACATTGACGCTTGTTTCACCTCATTTGGTCAACTGGTTTGAAAATGGCACTCCTTTGAAATCTCATCATTTATCTAGCCTGGGTTAAAAATGCATAAAATGTACAATATCGCATTTTGTAAATAAATTTGTCCAATAACGCATTCAGTTTAAATATTAACTCGTAGAGGGTTTTACTAACATTTTTCATTATGCAGCCAAATAATTAAGCATCGGGACTTAAGAAATTCACTCCAATTTTCTAATCAAATCTTAATATCGAAAAACCAAACATTCAAGTGGTTGTAGTTTATTTTTATTATTTTTCATTTATTTTCTAAGTGGCTGTAGTTTTATTTTTAGCTATAGTTTAAAAACTTATGTTCATAAAAACAAAATAAAAAAATGAAAATGAAAATTAAAATTAAATTTTAAATTAATTAAATTAATTAATATATTATATAATTAATTTAATTAAATTAAAATTTAAAACAAACAAATTTAAAAAAAATATAAAAAAACAAATAAAAGATCGTATTGGGAGTTCTATTTCGCATTATATTAAAAAGCCCCGACACCTCCTTCCCGATTTGCCGATGCGATGAAGCAAAAGGAAATAACCATTCGCATCGGAACTTATATGCATACGAAACAAGTTCGTTAACCCATCCATCTCCCGATGCGATGTGATAAGGTATGTGGCGATGAGGAAGGTGCCGATAACAAAAAGGAATAAAACCAAAGTCTTATACGTTGGTTCCAACGACTTGTTCCATGATTCATTAACATATGGTGTGGTATGTTTACTTTAATATGTTTTAATATATTAACATATGGTGTGATATGTTTTAATTTGACATGTTTTAATATATTAACGTATGAGTGGAAAGTAGTTTAGGTTAGTATATCTTTAATATTAGGTTATATATGTTAAATGTAATATCTTATATTATATTATATTAATTAAATTAATTAACATGTAATATATTATAATCTGTAATATATTATATTAATTAAATTAATTAATTATATGTAATATTTAAATATCAGTTAGATTAATATTAATTAGTTTTTTTAATTAGATTAAATTCGTTTATAAATAGTTAATTAAATATTAGTTAGTTAAATTAATAAATAGTTTACTGATAATTAGTTTAGTTTCTAATTAGCAATTAAATTAGAATTAATTAGAGACTAATTTAGGATTAGTTTTTAATTACATTTTTTTAGCCCAGCAGCAGAATTTCCAGATTTATGCCAGATTTGACTCCTCAACTTTGGAAGCTCATAAATTGAGTTATACTTGGCCAAATGAGGCCCAGGACGGCTCATTGGAAAGAGAAAATCAAGGAGAACATTTTGAAGGAGGTTTCACCAACAGATTTGATCATTTATTGGGCCAAAAATCAGGCAGAAAATCAAGCTCCGAATTTTGAAAACAAAATCAATTTTCTGAGTTATTGTTTTGAATTTCATTTGTCCAAAACCTCTTCTAATTGCAGATCCATTGGTCAATGATATCATTTACCAATCGAACCATTCCAAGCATCAAAAGAAAGTTTATATTTTGTTTTCAGTTATTTATTTAAATAAAATTTGATTGGATTTGATTTAAATGCCAGCAATGCCATGATTGATTTTGTTGTTGCATTTTAATTTATTTTGATTTCTTTTTGCAGGAAAACAGTGGGAAGAATATGGAGAAAAAGATCTCAATCAATGAGAAGGTTCCAACAATTGAAGATCAGGAATTTTGAGCAAATAGAATTGGATTTGGCAGATTTCTCTTCACCAAACTTTCCTCTCAAGAATTCCTTCACAGACAGTATAAATAACAGATTGCAAAATGGAATAGGGGCTGCTCTCCTCTGCAATTTTAGACTGCTGAAAGCACTATTGTAATTGGAATTTAGAGTTGTAGGAGGGAGGAGTGAAAAATCTCAGATCTGGGGATTATTGAGGATTTTCCCTTTGTATATTGAATTATGCATGAGGAACAAAGCTTGCACTATTGTGGCTCTAGTTTTGAAGGCAGAAGTTCAAGCAATGTAAAGCGCTGTTGGAGACCAAGAACAGAGAAATGGATGCAATAAATTGGTATTTCTAATACTACTGTTTCAAATATCAGTTTTATTTTTATGGTGATATGAATGTGTCATTTTATTCATGTTTGTGCACTATTGTCAATATGGGTAATTTGTCTCAATCTTGTTATTATGTATCTCTGTTTTTATGGATTAATTTCTCATTTTGGAGTAACTACTTACTCTGAAATCTGTCTTATGAAACTGATTTATTGAATAATAATGCGTGTGAACTACTTCTACATATCATTATTCAATTATTGGATTTATTGATTTGATAATCAATATCATTTTGAGAACTACTTCCTGAATGTTGTTGATTTATTATTTCAGTTTTAAGGTCTCAATAGAATGTGTTTTGGTAACCATAATATCAGTTAATTGAACTACTTCATTAACTTGATATTCATTATAAACAAGACATGTTTAAATCCCAATACTTTAATTATCTTGCTCTTAGTTGGGTTAGATCTATATCTGCCTAATTAAGATAGGATTTAGATTAGTTTCTTTTGCTTGCATCATAGAATAAGCTTGCATTTAGGGTAAATTTTACATTCTTTTAAGTCCTCTCCTCAAAGAGGCAGAACTTTAGTTGTGGCTTGGCTGAACCCAAATCAGCTTAAGGGTCATTCTCTTGCCTGATCAGCAAGGAGAAGTAATCTGATGTCCCTGTCTATTGGTAGTTAAAGATACATTATAAACCAATAGCAATAGGGAGAAGGTAACTGGACCTAGATGAACAGTCGGAGCCACCACACCAAACGGAAAAGGAGCTGCTTTTAAGGTCCAGACCGGGTGGTTATCCCCCAATGTTGTTGCAGCGATTTTCGAGGCATCAACACTTCCTTGGCTTATTTCTTGTGGTTTTTAGAGAAGAAATCGTCAACTAATTGAATTTGTAGGATTAAAATATAGCTTGAATTGCTAAAATAAGCAAGATACTAGTTATTTCTATATAAAAGTTTGTTTTGGATTCAGGTTTATTGTGAGGATATCGAGGATAAAAATGTATCGACCTCTCAGCATAATTGGCTTTTTGTTAAAAAAATATGTATTACAGAGCAATGGAACACATAAAATATTGCAGAAACAAAGACAAAGAAAACACATAAAACAAGAGAAACACAGATATACGTGGTTCACCCAATTTGGGCTACCTCCACGGAGAAACAGTCAGACCTTCCTTTTATCTTATCCAGCAAAATGAAGAGATACAACCTACAACAGATCCATTGTAATTTCCTCTTCGCTCTCACACAATCTCCTCTCTCTTTCTCGCTCAGAATACACATATGCATAGTCACAATATAATTCCATCATATTTAGCGAGGGGTTGCCTTCTAGGGAAAAAAACACTAAATTAAGCATAACTTCCACTGTCAGATCATCTGCCTAATGAACAACTCAGATTGACTACGAAATTACAATATTTTACAAGGTAAATTTACATCTATTTTTAGCTTTAGGGGCATTGCCCCCGAACCCCCACTAGGGGGGGGGAGGCTCCATGCCCAACACATTTTAAGGTTGCATATGAAAAACTTGGCATTGCATTAGGGGCTAATGCACTCACTTTTGGAATTCACGAGGTTAAAGAGAATGTCATATTTCTTCGCGAAGTTCACTATCCACGAGAGATTCATAAGAAGCTTTTACTCAATTCTTTTTGAAGTACCTGGTGAGTTTTGTATGATCTACTATTATTATGTTTAAATAGAAACTTGGTGCTACAATTGTACATTAGCCCTGAGACAACCTAAATAAAAACAATCAACAATTGGAATTAGATGTTGGATTGTTGGATATTAGAGAAGGAAAAACGCACTGTATAAATTCCCACTGTAGATCAATAGATTATGTAATATACGAAAGCAAAACACAAGATCTACTTCTACAACAAACTTTGCGGAAGCCTAATCGAATATGAGCAAGATAAAATAGAACACATATAATTAATGAAGAGAATTCAATCACACATGAAACGCAGAAGAATAACCCGGGGAAAGACTCAGCCTAAAACCCCAATCTCTATATTATCATACAAGTGGAAATATGTTCAAGTTACAAAAAGAATCAGCTCACAAGCTATCCTGCTCTCTCTGCAATCAATCTGCTACTCACAGGTAGTCAAAGGCTTCTCAGAAACTTTCTCCTCTACCCTCCAAGCCTCCTATTTCCTTGCGCACTTTTCCTTGGGGTCCAGTGCTGCCACCTATGTGAATTGGCCTCTTCACACACTCACTAACCTCTAATCTAACTGCGCAATCCTGAAGGAGATAATTCATTCTGCATGGATGAGTTTCCTATATAGGAGAAATCCTCCAACTGATAGTACATTGTCCCTTCCTCTGATCTCAACTGGGTCTCTGACTGAACTGACATGCATGAGTTATTTATGAGAGAATATTTAGTTATCTGGAGAGCAGCAGTTACATGCATGCAAGCATTAACTAATTGAACTCACAATTAATTCCACAAACTGTTGGAACTAGTCTAACTGGACTTAACTCATATAAATGAGCTAACTAATTACAACTCAAATTACAACTCATCCTTATCTCTTTAACTAAGGGATAAATTCCTCAATCAATGGAGAAACTGTTGCATGTCCTCACATAGACTTCATGTTTGATTTTCTACAATTAATTAACTCAAGATGAATTAATTAATTATTTTACAAATAGCTGCTAAGATCAAATTCGAATTTTACTTCTCAATTTTAGATCAAGGACTAACTAAAATTGGAATCCATCCCAAAATGTTATTTATATCAATGTTATTTTTAGCACTTCCATTTTTCATTCCTTGTTGCTATGTCCAACATTGGTACCCGAAATGCTATTTATAGGAATGCTATTTTTAGCATTTCTTGTTTCCATTTTCAACACTCCCTCTCAACAAGAAACACATTCAACTCAAACCCGATCCTGAACCTTTGGAATGTTCTACATGCAACACTTCTCCCAAGAGTTATTGCTCCAGCAACTATAGAAACAAAAAAACTCCCAACTGCCCTCCCTGTTGGGCTAGAAACATCCTCTGATGCTAAAGCTCCCTCTGCCACTGACAAGTGCTCCCTCTCTGACCTCTGAGCTGCTGCAACACTCCATGCATCTCGCACCATTGCACACCTCTTTGTGCCATCCTACACTAGTGCAACACTCATGTGCCTCTCGCATTGTTGCAGCCTGCTAACTCTGCACTGTCTTGGGATTCCTGCACTATAGCTCTCTCTGTTGCTCCGTCCACATCCGTCTCTACCCACTCAGCTAGTCTTGCTACTCCTCATTGGGGATCCTGTAGAAAGGTCTAATCAAAGAGGTTGGGTACCTCAATCATCCTGCCCCTATTCTAGCCTTCTTGGGACTATCACTCCACATCACCCCACCTCCGACTTGGAGGTATGGATGCATGTGATCCCTCTGCCCACTTGGCTCGAAATTTCCCCCTACTGGAGGTCTCTGCATGAGTGGATGCCTCCACTCAGTCTCCTCTTGGCTTCTCTAGTTTTGGCTACTCCACAACCTCCTGAAGCTGCTTCACCAATTGTGGCTCCTCCACAATTGTCTGAGACTTCTTCTGGTGCTGCATGTTGAGAGGTAATGTACTCTCCCTCTAAACCACCAAGCATCTAACCTTTTCCTTGCTCCTCAAGGCTTTGCATGCATCTTTAACCTCAAGTGCATATAGGTTCTTGGCTAGCACACCAATTTGTTTCATCTTTCCCACTGTCACGAAATTTTCTGGAAAAAGAGTTGATTTTAAATCAGTGATATCTCCCTCATTTGAACTCTGATTCAGTCGATTTTTTTTTTTTTTTTTTAATTTGGGTATTTTTCCACAAGGAATCCAAATCTGCTATTTGTTTCTGAAAAAATTGCACAAAAATTTTCATATCTGCTATGAAAACTCGCGGCCCAAAACTCAAAACTTCGAAATATCCTCTAGTATATTATTCTCCACTTTGATCACCTTTGCTCTGATACCATGTAGAAATTCCCACTGTAGATCAACAGATTATGCAATATACTAAAGCAAAATACAAGATCTAATTCTACAATAAACTTTGCGGAAGCCTAATCGAATATGAGCAAGATCAAATAGAACACATATAACTGATAAAGAGAATTCAATCACACATGAAACACAAAAGAATAATCCCGGGAAAGCCTCAACCTAAAACCCCAATATCTGTATTATCATACAAGTGGAAATATGTTCAAGTTACAAAAATAATCAACTCACAAGCTATCCGACTCTCTCTGCAATCAATCTGCTGCTCATAGGCAGTCAAAGGGTTCTCAGAAACCTTCTCCTCTACCCTCCAAGCCTCCTATTTCCTTGTGCAGTTTTACTTCGGGTCTAGTGCTGCCACCTGTGTGAATTGGCCTCTTCACACACTCACTAACCTCTGATCTAACTGTGTAATCCTGAAGGAGATAATTCCTTCTGCATGGATGAGTTTCCTATATAGGAAAAATACCCCAATTGATAGTACACTATCCCTTCCTCTGATCTCAATGATTGAACTGAATTGCATGAGTTATTTATGAGAGAATATTCAGTTATCTAGAGAATAGCAATTACATGCATGCAAGTATTAACTAATTGAACTCACAATTAATTCCACAAACTGTTGGAACTAATCTAACTGGACTTAACTTAGACAACTAAGCTAACTAATTACAACTCATCCTTATCCCTTTAACTGAGGGATAAATTCCTCAATCAATGGAGAATTTGTTGCATGTCCTCACATAGACTTCATGTTTGATTTCCTACAACTAATTAACTCAAGATGAATTAATTAATTATTTTACAAACAACTGCTAAGATCAAATTCGAATTTTACTTCTCAATTTTAGTTTAGGGACTAACTAAAATTGGAATCCATCCAAAATTCTATTTATACCAATGCTATTTTTAGCACTTCCATTTTTCATTCCTTGTTGCTATGTCTAACACTGGTACCCGAACTGCTATTTTTAGCACTTCTATTTTTAGCATTTCTTGTTGCCATTTTCAACACGCACTACAAGGTCCAGTTCTTTTACACATTTATTTTTTGTTTTAATATTCTCTTATTTGGAGTGTTGTGTTTTCTGTTCTAACAAGAAAAACCATATTTTGTATTAGAATGTTGTTGTAGTTGCACTGGTCAGCATAATAATACAAAAATAAAATAACTATCCAAAAAGACATCTTGAAAATTGTCCAAATTTGGAGTTTACTAGTTAAAGAAACAAAACAATCCTTTGCAAAGGATTTTGGATAGCTACTACTTGTATAAAGTTATAAACTCAAAGGTATGGTGGTTGTAAGTAGGATTTTTTACCAAACTCTCCACCATTTGTTGGAGAGCAACACACTCAATTTGTTTGTTTTGATTGTGTGTAAGGTTTTCAAAATGAAGGCATACTCAGTGTTTCTAGCTTCTTCTAGAAATGATAATTCCTAGGAATGCATCCTATCAGTATTAGAGAAAATTTAATTCCTATTATTAGAGATGAAATCTTCTTGCCTTCTTAGAGCTATTTGAATATTAGTGGTCTCACATAATGGGTGTTTCCTAGGATGATCGTGGTCCATTATAAAGGCACTAGATAACACATGTAAAACCCCTTATCACTGCAGATTGATAACAATCTATCATAACCACTAACTTAACCCGTTTCCAAAATTCCCTTAGGTATTTGATCTTCAACCGACATTTCCACATGCTGTTGTTGTTGATGAATAGTCTCATCTTCCTTGACCTCCTACACAGTAGATCCAATTGACAACCTAGTATTTGAGATCAGTGAAATAGGATTTTTGACTAGGCTCAACCATTCGTTGAAAAGAAACACACTCAATTTGAAGATTTTCAATTTTCCTCTTTTGATTGTGTAAGTTTTCCAAATGAAGGCATATTCTATGTTTCTAGCTTCTTCCTAGGAATGCATCCTATCAGTATTAGAGAAAATTGAATTTCTATTATTAGTGATGAAATCTCCTTGACTCCTTGGAAATTTTTGAATATTATTGGTCTTACATAATGGGCATCTCCAAGGATCCTCATGGTCCATTCTAAAGAACCACATAACAATTGTAAAATGCCTTACCACTGCTCACTACTAACAATATATCATAACCAGTAACTTGACCCCTTTCCAAAAATACCTTAGGTAATTGATAATAGAGCATAAGAATATCCATCTTTAAGATTGAGCCACTTTTCAATATCCCTGAGACTTTTGAATATACACTGTTGAGTTTACAGGGAACAACAAGGGTCTATATTTCTCGGCCACTAGTGTGGTTTCGGTATAAATTTCATTCCACAGCTTGTGGATATTTACAACGAGCTTTCAAAAAGAGGTGAGGTGTTGGAGTTTGCATTTCTCTCACATGAAAAAGAGGAGAAAGCTTTTGAAGAGTATTATGCAAGCATGCCATGGATGGCTTTTCCATTTGCAGACAACACTAGGAAGAAATTGTCTTACTACTTTGAAGTTTTATGTATCCCAACGTTGATCATTTTAGGTTTAGACGGGAACATAGTACAAAATGATGTGGTGGTCCATATACGGGACTATGAGATATGAGCTTCACATTTACAAAATATTGACTGGATGAGATTGAAGCTGAAGAAAATGTGAAATTACAAGCACGAACCCTAGAGTCACTCTTGGTTTCTAATGCGCACAACTTTGTTATCAAGCATGGTGGTGCCTAGGTCCTGGTATTTGAGCTTGTGGGAAAGACAATTGGTCTTTATTTCTCTACCCATCCATGTCCTCCTTGTCAAAGTTTCACTCCAAAGCTTATAAAGGTTTACAACAAACTCAAAGAAAGAGGAGAATATTTTGAGATTGTTTTCATTTTTATGGACCAAGGTCCAGATGCTTTTGAAAACTACTAGAAAGGCGTGCCAGGGTTGGTTCTTCCATTGGAGATAAAACTAATAATGATATCTCACAGTATTTCCGTGTTAGAGGCATCCCATCTTTGATCATGGTTGTTCTAAATGGGAAAACTGTGACAAATAATGCCAGAAGTACAATGTACACTCATGGAGCCAAGGCTTATCCATTCATTGATGCACATTTTCAAAGGCTGCAGAAGGATATGAAGGAACTTGTTGAGAAATCTCCCAAGGAAATCAAGTACAACCAACATGAACACCAACTTTTACTAACAAAAAGTTCTATGTTCATCTGTGATGGATGCAACAAAGATAGTAGTGCATGGTCCTATTATTGTAAGAAAAAATGTGACTATGATCTTCATCTGGAATGTGGTTTGGAAGATCAACAAGATCAAGGAAAATAGGAAAAAGGGACAGGATACAGATACTGTTGTGGATGAGAACTGTGAGCCAACATGAGTAATCTGTGAAGGAGATGTATCTTACAAAGCTTAAGTTTGATCATGATAAAGGAACTCCTCATGTCTCCTAAAAACATTGCATACATTAGTGATATCTGGGGAATTCCTTAGATGCTAGTATCCAAGGGATGTCCTCTACATTTTACTAAAGACTATGCAAACTAATTTGACTGGAAAGAAGCAAGAAACCCTCTTGACAAATTTGAGGAGCACTAAAGCAGAACAAGGTGTATTGGTATTTTTTCAAGAGGTTGGACAAAGGAACCTGGTTGTAATGTAAGGTTGTCACCTTCAACATGCTCATCAATATATTTTGTAAGATGGAAAAGGATATAAACTTATAAAACCATCGACATTTTGCTGGAGGATATACTAGAGAAGAGTATTGATCCAAATTTTGTCACTTCCTCCACCTTGATGAATTTACGGTATAAGGAAGTTTTATTGCATGTTGTTGTGAAACCAAGAAAGCCATAAGCAGGTCCATCAGTCATGTTTTTCAATCTGGATTGGGGGTGATTGGGATGCAAGAAAGACCACCGTACAACCCAATCTAAGGTTGGGTGGAGAGTTGCAATCTCTAGCCTAGTTGCCTAGTTCATATTGAGATAAGTATCTAACACCATTACTATGAGTATTGAATCTCGTGTCAACATTTTGGACTTGTTTGAATGTCAGTTAAGAGTGAAATTTCTTATGATAGGGTAGCATTTGAATTGTTGGTTTCATAATTTTTGGTTGTTCATTCGATTCCAATTAATAAACATATTTTCTCCATTGTCTCGATGAGTGAGTTTCCTTGGTTTTAGCTACATGGCACATTATGATTGTGCATACATGTTGTTCCATGGATTTTTATGGTGTAACATTTGGTGCATATTTTCTACTCACTCATGATTATACTTGTTGCTTGGATGGATGATGGTTACTTTCCCCTCGGATCCATGATATTGGTGGGACTATGGACACCTATCTTATGATTTCTATACATTGCATGATTTTGGTGATGGTTACACTTAGCTCTGGGCATTTTGAAGTTGGTAATGGAACTGATTCAGGTTACTTTAGTGTTTTTGTTCATGGGATCCTAGTGGGTGTGAATTGTGCATTCACTTGAACTTTAACAACTAAGTTGAATATCTCATTAAATTAAATGGAGTACCAACATCCATATTAAACCAAAAAGTAAAATCACCAGTTCCTATAATCATTTGAGACATTAAATCTCTAATTGGTAAAATCTTAACTCGCTACATTCAAGGCTCACTACAATAAGAAATAACATTGTTCTCCTCATGGTAATTAAAATGGTGTGATGATCTACAAATAGTAAATCTCTTGTAGATGCCACTGTCTCCATGACCAGCGCAAATTCTTCCTTGATGCCAGGTCTAAACCTTATTAGTGTTGGAAATAATACTAAGAGCGGGGGTGAATCAATATTTAAAATTCAATAATATTTCATTTCCCAAACATATTTATATACACTACTTCAATGAAGTGAACTTGCATGTACATGCTACTGTGATTAGAGAAACCAGCATATATCCAGAGAACTTAGGATTTAGTCAATTTATCATGTGTAGATCTTTAATCAGTGCATCAGTAACTTATTATACAATAACTATGTGTAGTAAAGACATAATAAACCATCACACATAAGAAACACACATGAACACCAAGATTTAAGGTGGAAACCCAATGCGGGAGAAAAACCACCTGCTGCTGTCGTCTCTGTCTTCTTTTAATATAAAGAAAATTTGTTTACAATCTTGTACTGGTGCAGAATCATACCAGTACACAGACACCCACCTACAAAAGGCTACAACCTTCTCTTGTTTTCCAACTTCTAGTGGAAGGGAGCTACAACCCCCTAGCCCTTGCACTAGCCGATATGTTTACTAGTATGTAGGCGCCAGCCTACAGAAGGCTACAAACTTACCTCTTCCTCCAGGGACCACGTTTCATTAATTTTCGGATTGGATGCTCCTAGTACACAACAATACAAATGAAGGCCTCATTTCATCAAATTTTCATACTGGACCCATCAGAAACTTTAAAACTCAAACTTCATCAACCAATAATCAATTAATCTAAACAATCAGATCACTGTCACCAGAACATTATGCTGAACCCAGAAACCTGCATCATCATTCATAACCAACTGCAACTTCAAAAATCATACATCAGAATGCATAAGCTACTTTACTGAACCCAACCTGCATGTATACGCTACTTCCTTTATCCAAACCTGCGTATACCTTCAAAACTACTAAAACATAAAACTTTCTGAATCAATTATGTACCAACCATCAATATACTGAGCATCTACTGTCAATTTACAGAGTTCTAAACATCCAGTAGCGGAGATAACCCTTATCACTTAAATAATCAGTCAATTAGACACCAAACTCCTTATGCATTCAGATTTACATTCAAATCTAAGAAGACTTCATTGACAAATAGAAGTAAAACAATAGAACTGATCAGATAGATCAGTCATTTCTGAAGAATAGGATTTTCTTTTGTATACACTACTTGGAAGAGTCAAACCTGCATGTATACATGCCTTTACCGAGGTGAACCAACGTATAGATCTGCAAATATTAATTCACAACTTAGTTGTTATTCTAAACTTTAGACATTCCCAGATCATGTCATTTAGAGAATAAAGTAGGTGTACGCAATCAGATCTAGCCCAACCAAAATCATATCATTCAGTGATAAGTCATTTTAGGTCTCATGATCCTGATCCAACATTTAATACAAGGTGCACAAATTATTTCAGATCATATCACGAACATAGCCCCTACAACATAAAATATACTCCAGATAGAAGTATTCCTGATAAACCCTTTCACTTGCACAACTTGGCCCTTTGATCTTCTCCTCCTTATATATTTTTGACCTATCTCAATACCTTGGATGAAAACCACACTTAGGACCCGTGGTATTCTTGGACGGGATCAAATAGTCGTTACTCTGCTCAATATTGTGGACTAATACCATGGTATTGACCCCCAGTATTCTTTACTATTGAATTTCCTTGATTTTCCAACCTATATGCTCTTTTCCTCTTGTGAAAGTGTGTGCATATGTATACACTATTTTTGTTCTGTGAACCTGCGTGTATACACTCATTTGACAAAGTGGACCTGCATATACATCTTAAACTACTTTACACCATCCTTTTCCTTCAACTTCTTCATTTTGATTAGTGGACCTTACTTCCATTTTCCTGTTCTTCTGTACCAATGCCCCATTACCTCTGAAATGATCTATTACACTGTGAGTTTCCTTTTATAAAAAATTGAACTGACCTGTGAGTGAGTTTCCATCAAGGACAACACTTGTATCATAATGCCAACAATCTCCCCCTTTGGACTTGATGGCAACCATGTTGGTGTTGATTACTGCAAGCTATAGAAATTGTTAAAGATAACAAGCAACACCAAAATACTCTCCCCCTTTGACATCAAGGGAAAAGGGTGGACCAAGATACTCTCCCCCTTTGATATACATTATGTTGTCCATGCTCCCCCTGAGTACATGCAGAGTCTGCAGAGATATGTTTCAAAAGAATAACATGACTCTATAACTCAACTAAGTGAGTATGACCTCCCTAAGACCAAAGACTCATACATACATCAATCTCCCAACCAATTGGGGATACATCAAATTTAACTCATCCACCCAAACAAGTGGGGATATACCAATAGTTTATACATAATTGAAATATAGGAATTATTACATCATCCTTCCCATGCATAGTGGGGATAAAAAGTTACATCATATGTCCAATAGGACTCATTCAAAAATAGACTATGACAGACAGAGACATATTACCCCCTAGATCTTTTACATGACCTATGCATCAATTGATATGAATATCTGAAACCAGAGCTGAAATCAACAACCATAATGCCAACAATGCAGAATGTTTGTGAAGGCTAATGCTCCCCCTGAACCTATGCTACCTGTGCATTGTCAACAAAACATTCATCAAGGAATCTTCATCAGTCAGATAAAAAACAATGAACAAAGCATATCGTCAGACTGTAATCATCAATATCAGACTGAGCACCCATATCAGAGTCTGACCCACTATTTTTCTATCAGAAAAACATATACGCTTCTGCAACCACAGAAACCCGCATATACATGATTATCCTTCATGAAACCCGCATATATGAACCTTCCTCTTAAAAACTGGATTTAACATCAGGATGATGCAACAACCACTCCCAGTTTTTGTCTAAGATATTCAAATGTCTCTATGGAAAGCGGTTTGGTAAATATATCAACAACCTGTTCTTTGGAGGGAACATACTCCAATTTAACCTTTTGTTCAAGCACTTGTTCTCGTAGAAAATGGTACTTAATGGGTATGTGCTTTGTCTTGGAGTGCATGACAAGATTTTTTGAAATACTTATGGCACTTGTATTATCACATAGAATGGAGATGGGTGGAGTACATGTCATCTGAATGTTTTGCAATGTTTGCATCTTCCAAAGCAGTTGTGTGCAACAAGATGTAGTAGCCACATATTATGCTTCAGTTGTAGATAAGGCAATCAAACTTTGTTTCTTGCTGAACCAAGACACTAACCGTGAACCCATATAGAATGCACCTCCACTAGTGCTCTTTCGATCATCAACATTTCCTACCCAATCTGCATCTGTATATGCATGAAGAGTAAGATCTATTTCTTTAGGATACCATAGACCAAAGTCTTGAGTTCCTTGAAGATATTTGAAAATTATTTTTACTACCTGAAGATGTGATTCCTTTGGATTTTCTTGTAACCTTCCAACTATTCCTACTGCATGCATGATATGATGTTTGGTACCTGTTAGATAAAGCAGACTTCCAATAATAGATTTGTAAGTTGGTTGGTTTACTGCTGGTAATTCATCGTTAGAACTGAGACTACATCATGTTACCATTGGAGCACATAATGGTTTAGAATCTTCCATTCCATACTTCTTCAATATCTTTTTGAGATATTTGGTTTGTGAAAGAAAAATACCATCTTTTGTTTGTTGTACTTGTAGACCAAGAAAATAAGTAAGTTCACCAAGTAAGAACATTTCAATTTCTTGCTACATAATTGAAGCAAAGTTCTGACTCATAGATTCTTCATTTCTACCAAATATGATATCATCAACATAAAAAACAATAATTAGTAGTTTACCATTTTCAATCTTTGTATATAAGTTGTTGTCTGTAGAACCTTTTGTGAAACCTTGTTGTTGTAGATATTTGTCAAGGCGATAATACCAAGCCCTTGGAGCTTGTTTCAGACCATAGAGAGCCTTTTTGAGCTTGCATACAAGTTTTGCATAATTTCCTAAATGAATCCTTCTGGTTTCTCAATATAAACTTCTTCTTCTAAATCTACATTAAGAAAAATTGATTTTACATCCATTTGATATACTTTGAATTTTTGAAAACTAGAAAGAGAAAGAAACATTCTTATGGCTTCAAGTCTGGCAACAAGTGAAAAAGTTTCTTCAAAATATATACCTTCTTATTGAGCATACCCTCTACAAACAAGTGTTTCCTTGTTTCTAATAACCTCTCCATTTTAATTCAACTTATTCTTAAATATCCACTTTGTTCATATAACATTTTTATCATGAGGTCTAGGAACTAATTCCCATGTATCATTCTTTTCAATTTGGTCAAGTTCTTCATCCATGGCCTTAACCCAACATTCATCTTTGCTAGCTTCATTTACATTCTGTGGTTCTATGGAGGATAGTAATGCAAGATAACTTGAGGTCCCTGTAAGAGTTCTTCTTGTCTATACTCCAGACCCTTTTTCTCCTAGAATTTGAGATTCTGGATGATTCTTTTGAACATACTTGGATGGATTTTTTTCCCTATCTATTGTATCTTCTTCTGGTGCTTCATTGGTTTCTTCCTCTATATCATTTTGATTTGATACGAGAAATAATTCACTGTCTTCCTCATTGTCATAATCCTCTGTTGATTTCATGTGTTCCGGATTTCTGCATGCTTCATCAATTACAACGTCAATGCATTCAACAATTTTCTGAAGTCTTTTATTATAAAATTTGTATCCTTTACTTCTGGATGAATAACCAAGAATAATTCCTTCATCTTCTCTAGGTTCAAACTTACCAAGTTTTTCATCAGTGCTTTTGATGAAAAATTTTCTTCCAAAAACTGTAAAGTTTTTTACAGTAAGAGGCTTACCATACAAAAGTTCATATGGAGTTTGATCGGTATTTACTCGAACATTTCCTTTGTTGAGAATAGTCATGGTGGCAAATGCAGCTTCATCCCAAAAGGTTGCAGGAGTTCTAGATTCATCAAGCATAACTCAAGTCATTTGTTGAAGTGTTCTGTTCATTCTTTCCACTATGCCATTTTATTTAGGAGTTCTGGTGACTGAGAACTACCTTTTTATTCCATGTTGTTTAGAAAAATCAAAGAATTCATCTGATATGAATTCTCCCCCTTGATTAGATCTGATACATTTGATTTATCGATTTGATTCATTTTCAACTAAAGCTTTGAAGGCTTTAAACTTTTCAAATGCTTCATGTTTATGCTTTAGTAGACCTATCCAACACATTTTATAAAAATCATCAATGAATAAAATAAATTATTCTTCTCCGCGAGGTGACTTTTTCCTTGTTGGTCCACATAAATCAACATGGATGAATTCAAGAGGCTTACTTGTTGATCCTTATTTTTCAATGAAATGAACTCTAGTTTGCTTACTGACTTGACATGGTTTGCATATGGTATTTTCTAGAATGCTGATATTTGGAAGATCATGGAACACCTTGAGCCTGCATGCTTTTCTTATTTGAGAAAAGCTTACATGCCCCAACATTTTGTTCCATAACCAATTAACATCTATTTTGCTTAGATAACATTGTTGTTGTCCTACTTTGAGTATGTATAAATAGGTTGGAGTTATTGTAACTTTGATTACGGTCTTTCCTATATCAATCTCACGAACTACACATCCATTTGATAGAAACACAACTTCATTTCCTTGATCACACATTTGACTGACACTCAACAAGTTATGCTTTAAACCATCTACATACATGAAATTTCTAGCTTTAACCTTTTCTTTCAAGAAAACAGAACCTTTACCTTTAATGATAGTTGGTATGTCATTTCCAAATGAGACATTCTTTTCTTTTTCTAAAGCATTATATGAATGAAGTTTCTCTTTATCACCTGTCATGTGTTTGGAGCATCCGTTGTCGATGTACCACTGATTCTCTTGTCCTTCTGCATACAGAGCTATGCCACATATTTCTGATTGAGATTCCTTCTTTCTCCATATCTTGGAATTTGATGATGTTTGCTCCTTTTGAAGTGTTGGTCAAAATTTGCTCCTACATTCAGATTCTTCATGACCAAAGTTGTTACAAAACGAACATTCTATTTCATCTTCAAGAGGAGAAAAGTTATTATAGGAACTTTTCTTGATTCCTGTTACACTCCTTTGATTTCGTGCTTCTCTAGTCATGATGGTTTTGTAAGCAACACATTGAGCAGCCTTATGTCCAAAGTTATGGCATGAAAAACATTGTCCATTAAAGAAGTTTCTGCAATCATAGAATCTTTTGGCATTTTTTACCTATTGGTTGATGCTTCTATTGATGTTCATCCTTGGAGTAAATTGAGCATGATTTACCTGATGAGTACTTTTAGGAATTTTCTGATGATTGACATATTGTTCACTAGTCTTTGTTGCATCAAGATAGCTTCTGGTGGAGGCTGACGACTTTAAATATTGGGATGATTCTTCAGTATATCCAACACCTAGCTTTATAAGAGGAGAACACTGAAATTTGATGATTTCATTTAAAGTTTCTTATCTTTTAGCAAATCTAAGATTAAGAGATTTTGTTTTCTCAAGTTCTTTTCTTAGACCCACAACTTCACATTATAGTTTTTCATTGTGCTTTTATCTTTCAGTGAGTTGATGTGGCAATATATCTATGATCATATTCTTCTTCTAAACATATTTTGAGTTTTGTGATTTCTCCATGAAAGTATTCCTCTTCTAAGGCATCCAAACAATCATCATTGTCATAAGCCATGAGTAGTTTATAATCTTGTTCAGTTTCATCTTCATCACTATTAGATAAACCATCACTATCTTCATGAGTATAATAACTCCTTCTATTAACAACCTGTTTTCTATTGCCTTTTGCATATTCCTTTCCCTTTTCATATTTATCTTTATGAGGACATTTGGTAGTATAATGGCCGACTCTACCACAAGCAAAGAATTTGAATGGTAGCTTACCTCTGAATCTTCCAGAACCTCGTTGAAGCTTCTTGACAAAATTTACCTCATCTTCTTCTTCTGAAATGTATCCTAGTTCATTGTGCTCTTCCTTTTCTTTTCCCTTTGCTGAAGCTTTAAAATTGGCTTCTCTCATATCTGATGGACCTCCTTTCCTCATTTCAAAGGAAGTTATAATTCCATGGAGTTGAACCACAGTAATAGTTTGAAGATCCTGTTTTTCTTCTATGGCAGATACTTTTGACTCAAATTTAGAAGACAAAGATCTCAAAATTTTCTCTACTAAAGTAGCTTCCTTTATCTCTTCACCCATATTCTTCATACAATTAACAATCTCATATACACGTATAAAATAACTAGTAATACTCTCATCACTATGCATCTTAAGAGTTTCATACTAAATTCTAAGAGTTTGAAGCTTAACATGTCTTACCTGGGAGTCTCCTTCATAGATCTGAATGATTTTGTCCCATATCTCTTTGGATGTCTTAAGCTGCCTGACTTTGAAAAATTCCGATTCTAACAGACTTCCCAATAAGTTATTGATTGCTTTGGCATTGGTTTCGTATAACTTATTACCTGCTAAATCTATAGGTATTGCTGCTGGAAAATGATATCCTCCTTCCAAAATTTCCCAAACATTGGCTCCAAGTGATCCAGGTGGATGTTGGTGGCCACCCACCTATCGCATTTGGACCCTCACAACTATCTCTTTCAGTTTTTCAATTTACGTAATTGTAGCACAATTTACTATTTTTAGCAGTTTTTTCGAGTCTTGAACTTCTGGAGCCATTTTGAGGCCCTAAATGATGGTTTTTGGGAAATCTGGGAGAAACATGGGTCCATGGATTGATTTTTCACTTCCCAAAGTTGTAGTGCTTGGATAGATCTTTCTAACGAGCTCTTGTACACGTTAAACGAAGATCAGGTGCCAAAGTTACAACCCCGAGAAGTTGATGTACCAACTTACCCAAAACGGGGCCACAATTTGGCGTTTCATCTTCTAGGGTTAGGTTTTGGGATGTTAAGGGTTTTCTATTGTTTCTCAACAATAAATAGGCCTTCGAGCCTCATTGTAACATAGTTCAAAGGCATGTAGCCGCCACATTGCTTCTCAGAGATAAGCTACCATCACCCTAGCTGGTTTATTTCCATTTTTATTTGTAAGCTGATTTCAATATTTTACATTAATGAAATGAAGTATTATTTCCATTGCATCTCTGTGTTTACGGTTATCTCTATAATTTTTTGCATTCCTATTTAAATTCGGATCAGTGGTATTAGAGCGGTTTGCTTTTTTCTCTGTTTTTCTTTGCATGTCCCCAACAAGGTCGGGATATAAGGAGTCAGGGCTTGAACTGATCAAACCTTTGCAATACCAGCCTCGCAAATCTCGATGGCCTCCCATGGTGGATGAAAAGAAAGATGAGGGGGAAAGATATCCTATCAAAATCTTGCTCGAAGTAGCCCTTGAGTGGCAAAGGAACGGGATGATGGATAGCTTTGCGCAGATCCTTCAGCGACTACCCAGAGGTGACGCATCAGCTTCCAATAGCTACTTTGTAAATGCCACACCATTTAACATACAAGTTAATTTTCAAATCCCCATCTTCGAGGGTCAAATAGACGTAGATGCCGTAGATAAATGGTTAAATCTACTAGATGGGTATTTTTCTGTTCATGAATTTTCGAGTCAGGAAAAGACTGTTTTCGCTCTTCTCAAAGCAGCCCCCCATGTTAAGGACTAGTGGGAAACCTACTACGAGATGAAGAATGAAAGTACAGGCTCACTATTTTCAGTCGCACCAACTTGGGATTCATTCTGGGATGTCGTCAAGGAGTAGTACTACCCTATCAAAAGCTATGAGGACAAATACATCAAATGGACCACACTGCGGCAGGGAAAGCACCAAGATGTGCCGGAGTTCACAAACATTTTTCATACCCTTCGCACACAGTTGGGTATCAAGGACTCTAATCTGCATTTGGTACTCAAATACCATGGCTGCCTACACAGATATATCCAGGAAGAGATGGAGTTCCTGAACATATCCTCGCTCGGCACGACGTACCGATACGTTGTCAAAATCGAACAAAAGTTCAAACAGAAGAAGCGAGACTTTGGATCTACAAATATGAAGACCAAAGGACAAAGCCAGGGCAGGGTGACCCAAGACAACCTGTCGAGACCGCAAGAAAATAACAACACCACAAAGTCGAAGAAGGACACAGGAAAGTGGTGTGAGTTCCACAAGAGTCCCACTCGTAAGACAGGTGAGTGTCGGACCAAGCAGTCGTTGGTGGCCGAGTTGAAGGCTTCAGAATCAGATGCATGTTCTGACCTCGAGTCAGAACCTGACATGGGGAATGGCAAAGGGAAGCAGATCATTGATGCGGAGCCCAGCGTCACTGTTGCCACTACCAAGATCTAGAAGAATGAGCCCGAAGACCTAAAGGAGGGGGAGCGTCTTTTCCACTCACAGATGTGGGTGAAGGGTTCACCACTGCAATTCATTGTCGACAGTGGAAGCCAAAAGAACCTAATTTCAGTAGAGGTCGTGAAGAGGTTGGGCCTATCGACTACACCACACCTGCAGCCGTACAGTATCGGGTGGCTTCATGAAGGACGAGATCTCAAATTTTTTCAGCAGTGCTACCTTCCCTACAACATCAAGCCCTTCACAGACGAGGTATTGTGTGATGTTACACTTTTGGATGTTTGTGATATACTATTAGGCCAACCATACTTGTGGAGGCGACATGATGTGTATGAGTGAAGGCCTTGTGCTGTCATTATTTATTTGTGTAATTCATTATACAGGATACCGGAGGTAGCCCCACCTACTGCCACCTCTTTGATCACTGCCAAGAAAGGCAACAAGCTCATCTCCTAGACTAGGAAATTCATTTTCTGTCTAGTTCGTTCCCAATGTAAGGGGAAGATCGTCACAACATCCATGACCCCCGTGAAGGGTTCCTCCACGCAGTAGCAACAACAAAGGGATACGGTCATGAAAAAACACAGGAACAACTTCTCCTCACCCACAGGGGTACCACACAAGCTTCAGGTGGGCAAAAAAGTCTAGTTGCATCTGCAGAAAGAACGCCTTACAAGAGCCCATTAGAAACTCTGACCACGCCGACATGGTCCTTAAACCATTACCAAGGCTACAGGAAATAATGCTTTGGAGCACATCATTCCTCCATTCCTTCACTTGCATCAAGTGTTCAATGTGGAATGCCCTTGACCATGCTTCCCACCATTACTGGACACATCAGAGATTGCAGAACAGCTCACCAGGGACCAAGCTTAGCAGATGGAGGAACTCAACACAACGCAATGGGGACCATTGCTTCCTAAGCAGAGAGGAATGATCTAGGTGGATTTTGGTGGCCACCCACCTATCCCATTTGGACCCCCACAACTGTCTCTTTCAATTTTTCAGTTCCCGTAATTGTAGCACAATTTACTATTTTTAGCAGTTTTTCAGGTCCTGAACTTTTGGAGCTGTTTTCAGGCCCTAAATGATGTTTTTTGGGAAATCTGGGAGCAACATGGGTCCATGGACTGATGTTTCTCTTCCCAAAGTTGTAGTGCTTGGATAAATCTTTCTAACGAGCTCTTGTACATGTCAAACGAAGAGCGGGTGCCAGAGTTACGACCTCAGGAAGTTGATGTACCAACTTACCCAAAATGGGGCCCACAATTTGGCGTTTCATCTTCTAGGGTTAGGTTTTGGGATGCTAAGGGTTTTCCATTGTTTCTCAAAAATAAATAGGCCTTCGAGCCTCATTGTAACACAGTTCAGAGGCATGTAGCTGCAACATCTCTTCTCAGAGATAAGCTACCATCGCCCTAGCTGGTTTATTTCCATTTCTATTTGTAAGCAGATTTCATTGAAAATGAAGTATTATTTTCATTGCATCTCTGTGTTTATGGTTATCTATGTAATTTGTTTCATTCCTGTTTAAATTCAGATCACCAAGCAATTGAAGATAGGCTCTGGTTCTTGTTTTCCAATATACCAAGTTGTTTCCATTAAAGATTGGTGGTCTGATAGATCTCATGCCTTCGTGATTGTTCATCTTGAAAGATCTTCCTTCAGGTGATCAAGCTTATTTTGAAGGACCTACTCTGATACCAATTGTTGGAAATAATATTGAGAGAGGGGGTGAATCAGTATTTACAGTTCAATAATATTTCATTTCCCAAATAGATTTATATATGCTACTTTAGTGAAGTGAACTTGCGTGTACACGCTACCGTGATTAGAGAAACTAATGTATATCCAAATAACTTAGGATTTAGTCAATTTATCATGTGTAGATCTTTAATCAACACACCATTAACTTATTATACAGTAACTATGTGCATTAAAGACATAATAAATCATCACACTTAAGAAACACACATGAACACCAAGATTTAAGGTGGAAATCCAATGTGGGAGAAAAACCACTTGCTGTTGTTGTCTTTGTCTTCTTTTTAATATAAAGAAAATTTGTTTACAATCTTATACTGGTGCAGACTCATACCAGTACACAGGCACCCACCTGTAGAAGGATACAACCTTCTCTCATTTTCCAGCGTCTACTGGAAGGGAGCTACAACCCCTAGCTCTTGCACTAGCCAGTGTGTTTACTAGTACGTAGGCGCCGACCTATAGAAGGCTACGACCTTGTCTCTTACTCTAGGGACCAAATTTCACTAATTTTCAGATTGGATGCTCCTGGTACACAACAACACAAATGAAGGCCTTGTTTCATCAAATTTTCATACTGGACCCTTTAGAAACTTTGGAATTGAAACTGCATCAACAAACAATTAGTTAATCTGAACAATCAGATCATTGTCACTAGAACATTGTGCTAAACCTAGAAACCTACATCATCATTTAGAACCAACTGCAACTTCAAAAATCATACATCAGAATGCATACGCTACTTTATTGAACCCAACCTACATATATACGCTACTTCCTTTATCCAAACCTGTGTATACCTTCCAAACTATTGTAACATAAAACTTTTTTAATCAAGTCTATACCAACCAAAAATATACTGAACATCTACTATCAACTTACAGAGCTCTAGAAAAGCAGTATCAGAGATAACCCTTCTCACTTAAACAATTAGTCAATTAGACACCAAACTCCTTATGCATTCAGATTTACATTCAGATCTAAGAAGACTTCATTGACAGACAAAATTAAAACAATAGAAATGATCAGATAGATTAGTAATTTCTAAAGAATAGGATTTTCTTTTGTATATGCGCCTTACCGAGGCGAACTAGCGTATATATCTGCAAATATTAACTCAAAACTTCGTTGCTATTCCAGACTTCAGACATACCCATATCATGAAATTTAAAGAATAAAATAGGTGTACGCAACCAGATCTATCCCAACCAAAATCAGACCATTTAGTGATAAGTCATTTGAGGTTTCATGATCCAGATCTAACATTGAATACAAGGTGCAAAAAGTATTTCAGATCATATCACAAACATAGCCCTTGCAACATAAAATATACTTTAGATAGAAGTATTCCTGAGAAACCCTTTCAGTTGTAGACCTTGGCCCTTTTATCTTCTCCTCCTTATACAATTTTTGCCCTATCTCAATACCTCAGACCAAAACCACACTTAGGACCTATGGTATTCTTGGATGGGATCAAATAGTCGTTACTCTGCTCAATATTGTGTGCTAATACCATGGTATTGACCCCTGGTATTCTTTACTCTTGAATTTCCTTGATTTTCCAACCTATATGCACTTTTCCTCTTATGAAAGTGTGTGCATACATATACACTCTTTTTGTTCTGTGAACCTGTGTGTATACGCTCATTTGACAAATTAGACCTGCATATACATATTAAAATTCTTTACACCATTATTTTCCTTCAACTTCTTCATTATGATTAGTGGACCTTACTTCCATCTTCCTGTTCTTCTATACCAATGCCCTGTTACCTCTGAAATGATCTGTTACACTGTGAGTTTCCTTTTATAAAAAATTGAACTGACCTGTGAGTGAGTTTCCATCAAGGAAAACACTTGTATCATAATGCCAACAATTGGTTGCATGGTTGGAAGTCCTCTATCTCACATTTTAAGATCTTTTGATTAAGTGCATGGACCAACTTGTATCATGAAAGACATGATATATCTCATCTCCATTAGACTCCTCATAGGAGTTTGGTTGGCTACTATGAAACTTTTCAGGGCTATCATCTCTATGACCCTACCTCTCACTAAGTGACTAAGCACCACGATGTGATATTTGATGAGAATTTTCATGATGATTGATAAGGTATCTTCTATAGATCCTTTCTGGTGATGAATCTCAACATGTATCCATGGAATATGTCTCTTCTTCTCTTGTTGGGTTGCTTGTTGATGACTCCTAGCTAGTTGTAGTGAACCTTTCCACATCTCCATCTTGTGTTGGTCCACCTATAGAAACTCCTCCGAGTTCATTCTTTGCAGTTATTGAATAGTAGGGGTGATTTTAGGGGCGAATGTTAGCCCTTTGGCAAAATTAAGGGGTTTTAAATTTTTAGTGGGCGATTATTTTGTATCATAGTACACTTTTACAAATCACCTCAAATAGCCCACCTTCTTTTAAGGGAGAGGGTAAAAAAGGTAAATTTAGCCCTTGAAATTTGGAGTTACAACCTTCCATTAGCCCATTTTCAAGAATAGGTTTTATTTAAGTGAATCCATTAGCCCATTTTCAAGAATAGGTTTTATTTAAGTGAATCCTATGGGCCAAAGGCCCAAATACCATATTATAAAAGAGGTATGGTAAATTAATAAAAATATAAATAAATGAGAAGTATGGTAAATAAATAAAAATAATAATTTATATTTACTCCATAAGTCACCTTATATACATGCAAGGGTGTAAACAAATAAAAATATAAGTAAAGTGGAGGTATGGTAAATAAATAAAACGTTTTTTTATACTTACTCAAAAGGTATGGTAAATAAATAAAAATATAAATAAACTAGACGCATGGTAAATAAATAAAACCTCTTTTTATATTTAGTCCATAACCCTCGTTCTATTTATGAAGGCTCAAGAAAGAGATTTTATTTAAGTGAATCCTATGGGCCAAATACCATATTTGTAAAAGAGGTATGGTAAATTAATAAAAATATAAATAAATGAGAGGTATGGTAAACAAATAAAACATTTTTTTATATTTACTCCATAAGTCACCTTATATTTACGAACACTCAAAAAATGTGTTATATTTAGGTGAAACCTATGGGCAAAATACTATGGGACAAATACCATGGACTAGATTGTTATTAATACCATGCAAAAAAACATTACTAACCCTAATATTAGTATTAATAAAAATAAAAATGGCACATGGTATTGACCCATGGTATTCACCTGGAATGTAGCCTATTTAAATGGGGGAATTAAACCAGCATAGATCCATCTGGATCTACTAACCCCCGAAAGGTATCAAATATCGGTAATTTTGATTTCAAAAGATATTTTAAAGAAATTCAATGATTTCATTTGTGTATTCAATAAACACAAGATTTTATAATTGAGTAAAATATTCGCCATGCCTGGTGAGAGATTCGCCAAAAAATTATATATACATATCATATTATTGATAAAATCGCCTTCCATTTTTCCTATATACCATGGAGATTCGCCCATTTATTATACATGTAAATTTAGGGGGGCTTCTTAAAATTTTCCCTGTTGAATAGTCTATGGAGAGTCGAGACTAAAGGGATTACTTTATCATCTAGTCCATCCTCTCCTTTGGATGTTTCTTCTAGTCTTCCCTTGCTAGATGAGGTCATCATTGTTAGTACTTCATCTTGAGGTGAACAACCTAGCGATGCTTCTCCTTCTAGAAGGTAGTGATTCCCAACTTTGAGATGATATTGTTCATGTGGATGTACAATAGTTTGTTGATGATGGTAACAAACCCTCTTCTACATCGTTTCCATATTTTCTTTGATGGTTTGTTTCTTGGTGATATCATGCTTCTTGTTATGGGTTGATCATGGTGATGCATGTAACTTTCATTTTGATGTAGATAGTTTGCCTTGACGCATATTTTCTTTTGACCCGTGGTTTTATGGATTGTAGTAACATGATCCTGGACACATGAATCAATATGTGTGATATTATGAGGATGATGTGCTCACAAAATCTATCTCAGTGTTTTGAAACTTGTCCACAGTCCCAAAGGAAAGATGACTTAGCACTTGCACACATGCTAAGATTATTGGCAGCAGTAAAGGGACCAGAAATGGACATAGTTTGGAAGCTCTGAGTGCGTCATTATGACTAGAAAAGATATAAAAGGCTAAAATATGACCAAGCTTCTCATGTACCGGCTTTTAAAATCATACTAGAATTTTTGATAATAAAGATGTTGTTAGGCTCAGTGGTGTGATTTTATTTGTTAGAAATTTGTTATAGATTTCCTAATGTTATTCCATTTGATATATGGGAGACAACATCATTTCCAACAATAAATAATAATATACTCTATGACAGTGAATTTGAAAGGACAATGGAAAGAATTTCACATGGATCTATTCACTTTGGAGCTTATATCTAAATAATTACACGAGCATTCATTCTTAGGTTTAATATTATTGCATGTCCAACCAATTTGTCCAAGAACTAAACATATACATAGCTTTTCATGGGGGTTTGACATCCAAGAATATTTACACTCCATTTGTAAATCATTATGCAATCGTAGTGTTCATCATACAATGTTACGTTGTAGCTATACGGTATTGTTACACTTTATTTTTGATTTTATGCAGGAAATGTTTCTCATGTTGAGCAGTGCTCTATCCTACAGGTTCTGATGTGAATCAATAAATCTACATTTTGAATACAAAATAGAAATGTGTTTTCTAGTCTAGGATGGTGATTCCAAGGGTGGTAATCTGTCTATGATTCATTGTATATTTAATATTTTATTGTCATTAAAATAAGTATTATATTTATTCTTAATATGCCATGAAATTCTAATATTTCTAGTAGAAATGGTACTTCTATTATGTATGTTATGATAATTTAAGTCACAGATGGAGGCTGGAGCCTGGAAATCAATCTAATATTTTCTCTTAATATTTCCAAAAAAGTAAAGAGGTTCTCAAAATTGTGTTCTTGAAAGTATCTCATATGGTTGACTATCTCCAAATTAGGTGACATATTGATCTTAAGTTATATTCTCTTTTCTTGAAGTCATAATTTATGGGACTCACTCTGCTCTTGTGTTTACAGGTTCTGCTTATGGGTGCAAATCATGATCAGTTGAAGAAAGTTAAACATGTTCAATATGCAGGGTTTGCAACTTACCATTTAGCCCTTGAGACATGTTTCCTTGCAAATGAAGGTTCCACCTTGCCTAAACTTCCCTTGAAATCACCAATAACTGTTGCATTTCCAGACAAACAATTAAGTTTAGATAGATCTATTTCTATGATACCCAATTCTGTTGTTCCTATTCCAAAACAAAACCAGTCAAGAGAAATGCAAAACCTGAAAATGTATAAGACAATGTCAATTGTCTCTACCTTAGCAGATGACCCTATGATTGATAACAATAAGGGAGAGTCCAAACCACCTCTTACTAGTGGAGGGATGGGGCCACCTATATCACATGTTACTAGTAAATCTAGTGTTGATGGAACTAGTCTTGTTTAAACATAAATTGTTTTTAAGAGATCCTCCATAGGAAATACACGTGCTCAAGTTACAGGGGTATAGTGCGATATATATCCATCTGGAAAGATACCTTCCTTGCCAACTACTCCTTCAGCCGATTTATTTGGATTGTCATCTTCAATAAAGGCATATCCAAGTGAAATTATATCTCATGTGGGTCCAGGTTCATATGGGGAAGGCACATCATATTTGGAACTTCGAGATAAGGAATGAAAAAATTGAGATTTGGAAAATGGTTTCATTGTTTCTCTTTCATCCAAGGTTAATCTTAATTATCAAATAACAACAAAGGAGCTATTTGGGAAGGTGGCATGGGTGAATCAAGGTGTTAGGTTCCTATACCAATAGGTGTCATATTTCATGATTGACTGTGGAAATGCCAAATATGATCATCCTTTCCATGCTGCAAAGGTTCCATATTTTCAGAAAATCAAAAAAAAAAAATTTAAAAAATGTAAAGAGGGTATGCCCTAAAAGAAAAATCAAAGGGCAAGAAGAATGAATTGGTCAAGAAAGAAAGAAAATGAACCCCAAAGAGAAGACCAGGAAAGTGTGCTAGTCAAAATGCCACTACTGTCCTATTTTTGCAAAGAATTTCAAATCATGCAACCAGTGACTTCTGTCACATTTGATGGATGGTCCAATAGCTCAATCTTGGCTAGTCCATATTTAAATTTCTTGTTTTAGCATTAGAAAATAAGGTCTATTCAAATAGTTCAAAACACTCTTGCTATCAGGGCCCTTCGAATTTCTGACGCTGATCATCTGAATGAAGAAAAGAAGCATTTAGTCTCAACCTTTAAGGGTATAGGCTACAAAGAAAATGAGATTAAAAGAGCAATTCAAAAAGCCGAGAAAAAGATGTTATCTCATGAACCCAAGGCCCGAGATCAACTGGAGGGTGGTAGGGTTTTTCTACCTTACATTCATGGAGTTACAGATAAGATTGCAAAAATCCTAAGAAGGAAAAACATAAGAACGCAATTCTCAGCACCTGGAACTATTAGACAAGGTATGAGATCTGTCAAGGATAATATTGATAGACATCAACTTAAAGGGGTCTATAAAATTGATTGCTCATGTGGGAGAAGCTACATTGGTGAAACAGGTCGTTCCCTGCAGACCAGACTCAAGGAACATGGAGCTGATATTAAGAATGAAAGGTCTCGTACTTCCGCCCTGGCAGAACACTCCTCAAAAACTAAGCACCATGTCTGCTTGGAAAGCGCCTCTATTATTGCTAGGGAAGAGCATCACCATAGGCGAAAGATCAGAGAAGCTCTTGAAATTATCAAACACCCACATAATCTCAACAGAGACAATGGTATGGAGATTAGTGGAAGCTAGCTTCCCCTAATCAGAGAAATTAACTCCCTTTATTAATATTAGTATAATAATTATAATAATAATAACAATTAGTCAATTACATTATTAATTTTGACATTAACCTTTATCATTAATTAATTAATTAATTACCCATATTAATTACGTTATTCCTAATATTAAAATATCTATTTTAATATAATAATAATTATTATTAATATTTATTCATTTAAATAGTTTAACTAATATTATCCCATAATCTCCCAAAATATCAAAAATTTATTGGTAATTATTCTATTTAAAATAAAAATAACATTATTCTAACTCATATGGTATATATAAACTAAATAATAAATATTAAATATTATATTCAATATTCTAGGATTAATATTATCAATATTATATATTAATACAATAATCTAGGATTAATTTGATCAATTCCAATTATGATTATTAATATTATTAATACTAATTATTATTAATTATTATATTAATAAATAATAATTATTAATATCAATAAAATTGACAATTAACAATAAAATTTCTTTACTAAGCTAGATGGTAACCTATTATAAAAAAAAATAAAAAAAATAAAAAAAAATTCAATAAAAATTATTCGAGCTTATATTTTAATAAAATTCCAAATATTAATTCAATTTTTTAAAATTAATATTTAACATTAATTTTGATCAATATAATATCATGAATTCTAATTATTATTAATTATTATAATTCTTATTATTATTATTACTAATTATTACTTTAATGATAATAATAATTATAATTACAATTATTATTAATAATAAATTATTATAAATATTTATGATCAATCATTTACTATAAATATTAAATATTAATTCAATTTTCTAAGATTAATACTTTTTAACATTAACTATGATAATTATAATATCATTAATACTAATAATTATTATTAATTATTATAATACTAATTATTTTTATTATTAATTAGCATATTAATAATAATTAATAATAGAATTAATATTAATAATAACTATCATATTAAATATTAAGTTACTAAAAAATAAATAAATAAAATTTAATTAATCTGAGACTGCCGACATCTCATCTAAAATTATTTTTCAAAAATTGAAAGCCGACATTCATCTCTCTTTTCTCCTCATTACTATTTAATCCCGCCAATAGGCTCTTCTTCTATCAAGCATTCAAGTTGTCCTGATGATGGATCCCGGTTGGGATTTGAAACGTTGGCAGAAAATGGTTCTTACTGTGGATTCTCCGGTAACTAAGTTAAAAGTAATAAACCACAGAGGTATTAAATCCAGTTCAAGCTTGGTAGACAAACAACTAGGTAGAGAAGCAAAGGGTCTCAACAGCTAAATCTGAGCCCTTGGAAGAAATAAGGGTAGACTTAGATAGGAGGGCAGCTAAAAGAAAACAAAAGAGAAAGGGTTTGCTAGTTCAAATGCACCCAATCAAAAGGAAGAAAAAATGTTAGGTGTATTAGGCTGGGTAGGCAGGTGGATGTTGTAGAAGCAGGTTGGTGATCAATTTTGTCTTGTTAGATATGATCTATCTCAAGGATATCACAAATACCATGGCAAGGTGATTGGAGTTAAAGTGGAGCATGACTAATTTCCCCTCTCATTTCCTCAAGAACACTTACTAACATCCCCTCAAGGACATTGGGAACTACTCAATGGCCCTAGTTCATCTCATTTTATAGGAATTACTAAGTGAAATTTTGTGTTTACCTAGTCAAAACAAGCCACATTTCTTGTGTAAAAATAATCATTCCATTTCACTTTCATTTTTCTAAGAACCTAAGTTTTTACCTTATAAACTTAGTGTTTTCTATTCACAAAACCATATTAACATCCTAACTATATTGTATAGCTCCCATATAATACTTCTCTGCCCCTATTACACATAAAAAACTATATAAAAAACCCCAAAATACTTAAATATCCCCGCCCTGGCAATTATAGCCATAACCATGTTATTTTGGGAATTATTGGTTCAACTGGGACCATGTAATAACCCCTCCGCACACATAAAAAAGGGATTTGTTTAACATTTGGTTAAACAAATAACCAAAGCCGCCCGCATAAACCATATAAAACCCAGTAACCAAAGGTTTTATGCCCCGCAAAACCATATAAATGTTAATATATCGGGCGGGCCCCGTGCCGTACCCCACCGCCAACTTACCCCTCCGTCAACCGTCGGATCCGATCCCCCAGATCGGACGGCTCTCATCAATATCGGAGGCGCCCCGATGACCGGACGATAGTGCGTGATAAAAAGCGGTTTTCTCGCCGTACTGTGGGACGCGTGTCGCTCCCACAGTTTATCGCATCCGTTTGGTCCAAAACCGCTGCCGTACATAAAGCAGTGCGCTGAAACCATAAATCGCTCCCGCTTACCGCTGCTGACGTCGTCCACCACGTCAGCACCCACGTCGTCCACCACGTCAACACCCACGTCAGCACCCACGTCAGCATTCCGCATCACCATTCTGTCCGCCGTGTCTGTCACATCATCGCCAAGTCACCTTCCGTACTCCCCGCTACCCGACAAAGATGACGTCATGTTGATGTCACCCGACTAAAGTGCGCCAATAACCTGCCAAAATCAAAATTTTTGTTAAAAAGTCGTTTTAACGACGTTTTTTTCCATTTCTCTTTGTTTTTCTTGCGCAAGCTTTGCATGGTTTACGACGTCCAAATCGACATTTTCTTTGCACAGTCCGCCACCCAGAGGAATTCAATCCATAGCTCGGCCCCTTAGCTCACTCTTCAACCTACATTTCGCACCAGGCGCCCATAGAACAGGTATTTACCCGTAATTCGCTTTAAAAACCTTGTTTTTCCGAGTTTCTCTATTAAAATCACCCGAAGAATTAAAATTCGAGTTAAAATGCGCTCCTGCCTACAAATCTCTGCATTATAAATCACTATCTTACCCCATTTTTCCAAAGAAAACCTGCGAATTCTGTTCTCCTCTGCAAATTGCCCATTAAGCTAAAATTCAAGCCCATTTCCGCCGGCAAAATCTCCAAAAATGCCCAAATATTGAGTTAAATTTGTCAAATCACTTGCAATAAGAGCATCATTTCCACTGTTTTATCCAGCTTCCCAAATTTAAACTCCGCAGACTTTGTCTTTTCTATGAATTTTACCCAGTGAGGCCATTTCTATATAAAACTCAGTTTGCAAATTTCCTGAGAAAAACCCTAGTGCCAGTACTCTGTTTTCTGTTGTTACACAGACCCAAATTCCAATTATAAACACAGACAGTGAAGCATGGAAGCTCCAGTGGCCTTGAATGTTGCCCCCTTGAATGCACCACATAAGGAATTGGAATGGATACCCCTTGCTGACAGGGACTTCCAAATTAAGGATATGATGGGTTACAAATCTCACCTGCAAGCCTTTTGTGAAATTAGAAATAGCTACAGAAGCAACATTGATGTCTTGGGAATTTGGGAATCCAACATGCCTATCTATTACCTCCCTTCAGTAAATGTGCTCCCTGATTTCATCTATTTATGCTGTGCAAATTATGAACCCACACAAAGAGTAGTTATGGCTCCATCTGGGACTATACTCTTCAATATTACTCCTCAATCCATAAATGAGATGCTGAACTTTAAGCCCACTCAGCCTCTGGCTCCTCTCACCATGAAATCCTTGCTTGACCAAGCTGCCAAACTGCCCAGCTCAGAGATTACCAGAATAGCTCAATTATTCATGAGACCAGAAAGCCAGCCCAGGCATCCACCTCCTTTTAATCAAGTCTGGTTTAATGACGCTGGCATACTCATTACTGATATGATTTCCTACATTCTGGGTTTCAAAACTAGTGAGCATATTGATGAAATTGTTTTAGCATTGAATTCCATATTCACTCCAGGACAGCCCCCTGCTGTCAAATATGATTATTCCACCTTCATAGTAAATAAAATCCATAATCAATTCATGAACTTGGAGAGAGAAAGAGTGTTCAAATATGCATCCTACATATATCATTTGCTGCTGTACTATCAACCTGATAGTTTCCAAATTCCTCTTAAAAAATTGGACCTCAAAGGAGAAAGGAGGTCTGTAATTTTCTGGACCTCAGTATTCCATGAGGTCCACAACTCCCCTTATACATATTGTGAGTTCATTGACCTGTTCATATATCCAGCCACTTCTTTGTTGATAACAACTCCTCCTTCCAAGCTCTCTGCTGAAATGTAGAAAATTTTACATCTCTCAAAGGAATACAGTATTGGTGACTGGTATTTTTACCAAAATCACACAGTGATTAGGATTTATGGCTGTGAGTTAACTCCCTACAAGCTGCCAAAGTATGTCCCTATGAGACTCTTTCCCTGGAATACTTCCGGCAATTTAGCAGTTCATATTTGACTCATTTCAATGGTGCCAGGAAACATGCACAGTTCAAGATAAGACATCAATTGGGCCATTTTATCTTCAATAAAAGGGAAGAAGCCTGGGAGGAAGTAGATAAGATATTAAGAGATCAACTTATGCTGAAACAAAGTTTTCATTGGTCACCATATGACCCTGAACATTTCATAAGTTTTAGAAGAGTAAAAAACAAGCTTACAGGATATGTGCACCACAAAATCCATGAAATTGAACAATATGCTAATCAATAGGAATGGGTAGAAGGCACACTAGTTGAAGAGCTTACTGAAGAAGAGAAATTAGAAAAAGCAATGAAAGAGCTTGAAAAAACGCTTGACCTGGACTCTTTTGGATAGGTCACTTTCACATTGCCTCAACACATTGGAGCGGGCACATCATCCGCCACAACTTCACAACAACTTGCCCAAGAGAGTGCTCCACCTGCAGGGACATCCAAAGGCAAAGAAATACAGCATTCAGAACAGCAAGATATAATGGCAGACCAGCCAGATACAACAAAGGAGAAAAGTCAAGGGCAAGGTCCTTCAACACAAACAAAGGTACCTGAAATCCCTGTGTTACAGACTCCTCTCAATGAGGAAAGAGCCAAGAAAAGAGACAGACCAGAAGACACACCTTTTGGTGGATCAGTAGAACAGCAAGGGGCAAAGAGGCAAAGGTTGAATCCTTACTCTGAAGAGGAACTGGCGGAAGAAACAGCAGGCAACCTAAGGGGTGATGAAACAACCGAACAACAGATTCCTCCAATTTTGGAAACATCAACTAGCTCATATCAGCGAGAGCAAGAGAGGCAGCATGGTGTGGAGGTTACATCCACCAGGCAACAGAGCACGCAAGGCTCGGATATCAAGAAAGCCTTTACTAAAATAAAGGCTAGAAATGACCCAATAAGGATCCAACTCTATAATCAATTGCTGAGAACAACCCCCACAAATCAACGAAGGCTAATGGCAGCCTATGATATTCAAGAAGGGAAAATGACCCTTAGTCACTTCAGGCCCACAATACAGCAGCCACAGTCAGCTGCTGATTATATCAGGACCAATCTGGAAGTCCTCTCTAGAGACATCCACCCAATGGACCAGATTGAAATACATAAACAAACCAGAGAAATGGTGTACTCCACCTTGGCAGACAAAGCATTATTAGCTCACAGACTGCAAAATTCACTACATAATACTGCTGCCCAATTAGAATTGGAAAAGGCTTCTTCTTTGGCCAAGGATAATGTAATCAAATCCTTGGAGGAAATTATCATTGAGCTGGGACATGATCCCAAGGATCCCAAGGGCATACAGGCCTTAATAAAGAAGAAAGAAGAAGATATTGCAACCCTCAGAAAGCAATTGAAGCTGCCAATTACAATGCACCCTCAAACCACAGAAGTTGCACAGCAGAAAGAAGAGGAGGACGTGGTGAGTTTTCTAATGAGGATGAATGAGAGACTGGCAGAAACAGAGAAGGCATTGGAGATAGCATTACAAGGAAAACAAGGAGAATTGGCCTCCCAGCCACCAGAAATAGCTCCAATAAGCACAAAAACTCCTGCTACAACTACTGCAGCAATCCCTCCCTCTGTCCCAGCACCAACAGTAGGTACCTCAGCTTCAGCAACAACAGCAGTACCAGATACCAACCTGAGCATGGAAGAAATGATGAAGGAAATAAAATCTTTAGAACTCCAAATGGCAGAGCTAAAAGAAGCCAAAGAAAAACTAGCCAAGATAGAGTTGAGCTATGATAAATAAAAAATAACTGTGGCTGAGAAAACAAGAGAAGTAAAGGCCTTGGAAAATAAGGTAAAATCCTTAGAGAAGGACCTTACTCTTCACAAAACTCTAGCATAAATCAAAACAATTTTGTGGACTAAAATTGGCCAGTCCATCACTGATCAATGGACATCAATACAAACTATCCATGACCAGATTGAATTGATAGAGATAGCTCGAGTTGAGACTCAAAAGGTGTTAGAAAATTATATATTACGGAGCAATGGAACACATAAAATATTGCAGAAATATAAACACAGAAAACGCACAAAACAAGAGAGACACAGATATACGTGGTTCACCCAGTTTGGGCTACGTCCACCCTGAACAGCCAGTCCTTCCTTTCTATTATCCAGCAAAATGAAGAGACACAACCTACAACAAATCCGCTGTAATATCCTCTGTTTTCTCTCACAGTCTCACCTCTCTGTTTCTCGCTCACAGAATACACATCTATATCTCAGCCTCCAATACAATGCCCTCATACAAAGAGAGGGGTTGCCTTCTAGGGCAAAAAACCCTAAACTAAACATAAGTTCTACCGTCAGATCATCTGCCTAATGAACGACTCAGATTGACTAGAAATTACTATACTTTTACAAGGCAATTTTACATTTGTTTTTAGCTTCAGGGGCGCTGCCCTTGAGCCCCCCCGCACCCCCCCGCGTGGAGGGGTATGCAAACTTCCTGGGGTATACATCCGGCTGAAACAAAGACCTCTGAACAATCATGCTCCACACACAACAAAAGGCCAGAGTACTATTAGCAAACAAGCCCGAACAGGCCACTAGACTAATTCATTTTTTGAATACTCATACCAGAGAGCAGCTAGCAGCTCTAGATATTCAGGACAGAACAGGCACTATTTTTACAGTAAAAAAGGTGCTGACCATGAGGAATTTTGTACAGAATCTGGAAAGAAAGTGCCAAGAAATGCAGACAAAAATAAATGCCTTTAGAGAAAAGTTTGCAGTATTGCAGAGCAAAGGGTTACCCAGCTTATTGACCAGCAATCAGAGACTATTGACACATGAACAGTATGTTCACAGGGTAAATACCTATGTTACCAATCAAATTACAGCATCATCAAGAATTTCAGAAGACATGGTATCTCCCTCTGGACAGAGCTTATACGACAAATTAGAAAATTTGTTCTACATTGAACATGAGATGACACATCATTTTGAAGTCCAGCCCAATTACTACAGGTATACTGAAGCTGATGAAACATTAATAAAACTACAAAGACACCAGTTGCCAACAGACCAATGGTGGCAGGGCATGTTGGAGGTTTTACCAAGGTAGTGTTGGCGCTAATTATTTTTTGATTATCTGCATTTAATCAAATTTAATGCGCGTGCCACACATCATAAATATGAAGACAACAAGGAAGGAGTTCACGCCAAAACGCATTAAAGGGAAATCCGGCACAGATGGAAGGGTCAGGACAGCAACGCAGGAACACGGGATGAAGAGACAGCTACCTGCCGACTGGCTGAATCAAAAAGTCAAATATATCAGACCACCTAAGACAGCCAGCACAACGCAAGTTACTCCTACATTGATTACGCTCTGTTTTCAAGATCATTTATTGCCTTTGAAGAAGTAGATGGATGAAGTTAATGCTTGATATTTTCTCTATGAAATATTTTGTAACTCTTTTTTATAAATACCTACTCAATATATATATTATTGTTGGCTGGTCAATATCATTCTGGACCTGCGCTGTAAATTTTGAGAACTCTTCTGAAATAAAGATTGCTGGAATGCTTTGCTGGTGAATTTGCTGGTTATGGGATTAATGGCAAAGGAATATGTTGCATAATTCTCGTGTTACCTCATGGATCAATAAGTCTTCTTTACTCTTGTTTTACTGTATCTGTGTTTTATATACCATCTAAATATCATGTTCTAAATTGCAGGAAAAAAGAATAACCCAAAATTTACTTTGCTGTACTCTGTGTTCAATTCCTGTCATTTTTTATGTTTTCTACAGGACTAGCATAGGCAGGAATTCTTGACTGCTCCTGTCTCCCTGGTTCTTGCACCCTGAATACAATTAGGGAATTCTTAACTACTCCTTGATAGTATTTACTCATCTTCCCTCTGTTAGCATAATGAAAGATTCTTAATTGCCTTTCATTCCCTGACTTCACTTCATCTTATTCCAGCTTGAAATTTGTTTTGTGTCTAACTATCTTTCTCTGTAGTTTCTCCTTTTGACTAAGAAACCATACCCAGTAATTCATTCTCACTGACTCCATTAACCCAATGGTCTCAACTTCTTTTAGTTTGCAGCCATGTTCTATTGAATGTCACCTTCCAAACACCAAACAAATATTTGTGCTTCATAACTAGCCTAACATATAGCAAAACAAAGCTAAATCACAAACAGAGAGCCCTCTCTGGTTGCAGATTGGCTAGAATTTTTAGCTAAAAGACTGGTTAGTGGTTACCTCGGCCATATCCCCTCCTTAGAATTTTCCTAGGGGACAACCTGAGTGATAACATCATTGGCGACTCCACTGGGGACTGAATGACTGTGCTTATTACTGCTGTCTATTTTCTAAAGCTACAGATGGAGCCTGAAGTTAGCCAGGTAGCCTTTGAAACTGTTTTTGTTGTGCATTTACAGGAGTAAATAAAAGCTGCTTCAGTCAATCTCCAGTCTAGCATTAGGATTTATACAGTTGTCTCAAAAATTTGATCAGTTTCCTCTTATTTTCAAAAGATCTTTAGGAAAATCCAAAACTTTTACAATTCATATTTTCCTAGAAAAATATTGTCAAAAACAGTGTCCTTTGAGCATTTCCAGAAAATACCAAAAAATTGATTTAGAAGCTGGCTCCAAAGAAGAAAGTGTGTTATACTAGATCAAACCCAGATCCCAATCCTCCAACTATTTTTGAAAACCCTAACTTGATCTCTAAAAATCTTAAAAGACAAGAAGGTCTAGAGAATTTTGCTGGTATAAACCTTGATATATTGCAGCAAAACCTTGCTAAATTTGAGCTTACTCTCGGAAAACCAGCAGTCCTTTCTACTATTGGTACACATTCTTCCAGTTCACCGTCATCACTTCAAAGCACCTCTTCCACCCCTCCATTCACTCCATTTATCTAAGCTGTTATCCCTGTGCTACGAATGTCCCATTCATACCTGTAAATATGGCAAACTGTTATGCTCCTTTGCAGTTGCCTGCAAATCCAGGGGCTATGCCTCAGGATTATCAGAGTAAAATCACATACTTTGATGGTACTGGCTCCTACACAGCCCAACAACATACTAAGAAAATGATGGACTACTTTGAGAACTATGAAATTGATGACAATGATGTCAGAATGAAAATTTTTGTCCAAAGCTTAACCGGTGATGTAAGGACTTGGTTTAGGGCACTTGGTGCAAACACAATTGCTGATTCAGATTCCCTATACCAAACCTTTGTGAATATATGGGAAAAGAAGAAGGACCCACTACATATCCTATCAGAGTATGATAGTTTGAAAAGAGGCCCACAAGAAACTGTCCAAAATTATTGTGTTAGATTCAATAATGTGTACAATGCTATCCCTCAAAACCTTAGACGTCCACCTGACTTAGCCTTAATCAAATTCCCTGATGGATTTGACTCTGACATGGCATATCAGCTGAGGGAAAGAGCTCCTGCCAGCTTAGAAGACATGCAGAGCATAGCTGTTAGCATAGAAGCCAATCTAACCTCTAAAAGAGCCCGAGCTAGAGCTGAAAGAAGGACTACCTTCAAAGAAGAGCCTTCTACATTTGAACAAAAACTAGATGCAATCATCAAAGGCATGGATAGACTGGGTGATAGAGTGGAAACTATTGAGAGAAAATCTTCATGGGAGGGTCAACCAAGTAACAATGTTAGAAATCCAAACTTCAGAAAAAATCAAAATCCTAACACCGGGAAGCCTGGCCCTGATCAGAATATCAGACCTCCATTTCAAGAGAACTATGCCGAAGCCTCAACCTCTAGTGAGCCAACAAAGGACACCCAAATCAACCTAATGGGTTTAAACAGTGAACAACAAATCTTTCTAAACCAAGATGACCAAGAGGCTCATAATTTCAAACAATTTCAAACCAAGTCTGGAGAATCATTTGATTTCAGAGAAGGGTATGATGCAGTGGTGTATGAGGTCCATAAACAATATAAATTGAGAAGCAGAACGACAGATGTGCCTGAACCTAGCAAACTAAAAGATACCAAGCAGCCTAAGAAAGCAAAGGATAAAGCTGCCCTTACGGAGTTTCCTGCTAAAACAGACCTCAATCCAAAAGAACCCACAGTTGAGGACATATCAGACTTACAACCCTCAAACAATCAATCGTCCACCTCCTTTCCTCCAAAATAAAAGGTAAACAACCCTCCTGAAAATAATTTTAAAACATATCCAGTTTCAAACAGCAATTCTGGTAGACAGGAGATCACTGAAAACACAGTAGAAAAAGAAAACCTTGTTGCCCGGAATACAAAGATTCAGCTGGAAAAACCTTTCAACCTAGAAACAGAAATAGGCAAGTTAAAAATAGCCATTCCATTGTCTGAATTGGCTAAACATGAGGTTTATAAGGAACAAATCAGTAGGTCACTTCAAATATCAGAGAATAGAGATGCAGTCAATGTTTTAGATGACCAACCAGAGCTAATTTTTGGCCCTGAGGTAAATGGTAAAACAATAGATGGAGGAGTTCCTCCATTCTATATAAGCTTAAACATTCATGACAAAGTGCTACATAATGCAATGTTTGATTCGGGAGCTTCACATAATTTGATGCCGAAATCTGTGATGGAAAGATTGGACCTAGATATCACAAGGCCATACAAAGACTTATTCTCATTTGATTCTAGCCAGGTCAGGTGTCTGGGTCTGATCAAAGATTTGTTTGTATCTCTAGTACAGTACCCTGCCAAAAATATTTTGATGGATGCAGTGGTGGCTGATATCCCACCAAAGTATGGAATGCTTTTGTCTAGATCTTGGGGTGCAAAACTCCAAGGATCTTTGCAGCTAGATATGTCCTATGCCACCATTTCAGTCTTTGGCCAGCCAAAGAGATTATACCGGGAAACATTGATGAAATATGTGGTCAGCAGTCAAGAGAAACCCCAAAACTTCCCCATTTATTCCATGCATTCTGATATGGATTCATTCATCTTATACAATGCTGAAAGGTGTCCCAAAACTGATGTCAAACTCCTAGAATCAGCACAAGTAAAAAACATAAATGAACAATCTAGTGCTCAAGATCAACAAATTGTTGAAGTGATTGAAGCAAAAAACAAGCAAGCCAAACCATATGAGTTACAAAATCCAAATCTGCCCACTGAGCAAGTTTCCAAAACTCCTAAGGCTAGTGGTAATCAAGAAATCTTATGGTACTTAAGAGTTTGATTGGTCAGTGAACAAATTAGGAGCAGGGGCAGAGATTTGGATACACAATATGCAAAATGACCATGCTTAAGGACATGCATATAGGTTCAATTTCAGATGTACAAACAATATGGCCGAATATGAGGCCCTTTTGCTGGGACTTAAACTGATTAGAAGTCTAGGGGCAACCAAGGTTTCAATTCTAGGGGACTTAGATTTGATTATCCAACAGATAAAGGGAAACTTTGTTACAAACGATCTTAGGCTAAGAGCTTACAGAGAGGCAGCCATTTAAATACTCAACACCTTCATAGAATTTCAGCTCACTAAAATTCCAAGAAACCAAAACTTACATGCTCATAGTTTGGCAACTTTTACCAGCACGTGCAAGCTGCCATTCGAGCCCAACCACCACTTCACTGTTGAACTCAAACACAAACCTGCTATCCCAGATAATGTCAAAAATTGGCAAGTGTTTGAAAATGACACACAAATCAATAATTTCTTGAATTTGAAAGAAGAATTCTCAAGGAAAAACATAGACACAAGCATCATTTGTGATCGACAGCAGATAGACAAAATTGAGAAAAATATATCAGCTGAAACAACAAACCACATTTTACACCCAACAATATTTACTACTAAAGATCTACAAGAGCTGAAACAAATGGACCTTGATGAAATTGCTGAGGCAGAATCTGAAGTAATTGAGCTGAAAGATAACTTTTTGCCCACAGGCTTGACTCCTTTGGAGGATATTTTTGATTCAAATGATATGCCAAGAAAACCAAAAATGCAACCTTTAAACGCAGAAATTGAGGACTGCAATATAGGAACTGCACAGAATCCTAAGATGGTAAAATTATCCAAAGCCTTGCCTCCCAACCAAAAACTGAAATACATTGAGTTGTTTAAAGAGTTTCAGGATGTCTTTGCATGGAGCTATGAGGACCTCAAGTCCTATGATACTTCGGTCATCCAACACACAATACCTTTAAAAGAAAATCAAAAGCCTTTTAAACAAAAGCTGAGAAGGGTTAATCCAGTCCTCCTTCCTCTCATTGAAAAGGAAGTCAAAAGAATGTACCAAGCTGGAATAATTGCACCTATTATATTTTCAGAGTGGATTTCAAATCTAGTGCCCACTAGGAAGAAAATGGGATAAATAAGACTGTGTTGACTTAAGAAATCTGAATAAAGTTTCTCTCAAAGACCATTACCCCTTGCCCAAGATGGATCACATTTTACAAAGGGTAGTAGGAGCCTCTAGGATCTCACTGTTAGATGGATTCTCAGGATTCAATCAGATCTTAGTTCACCCGGATGATCAAGATAAAACTGCCTTTACAACACCTTGGGGAACCTTCAAATATGTAAAATGCCTTTCGGACTTAAAAATGCAGGGGCCACATTTCAACGAGCAATGGACATAGCCTTTGCAAAAGAGATTCATGATTTTTTAGTCATATATCTCGATGACCTCACTGCTTTTTCCAAATCAGATCAAGAACATTTAGAACATTTAAGACAAGTGTTCCTAATTTGCAGAAAATATGGCATATCTTTGAACCCAAAGAAATCATTGTTTGGCCTAGAAGAAGGCAAACTCCTAGGTCACATAATTTCAAAAGATGGCATTAGAATTGACCCAGACAGAATACAAGCTATCCTCCAAGTGCCTCACCCAAGGAACATCAAAGAATTGCAAGATTTCCTAGGAAAGATCAATTTCCTAAGAAGATTCATTCCCAACTTGGCCGAACTAATAAGACTGTTGAATAACATGTTGAAGAAAGATTCTAAAGTCAAATGGACAATAGAAGCTAAACAAGCCTTTGAGGAAATCAAAATAGCTTTGACTAAAACACCTGTCCTCACAAGCCCCAAGTTTGATAGAGATTTTATAATCTTTTCCTTTGCATCTGAGCATACTATTGCTGTTGTCCTATTACAAAAAGATGACCAAGGATGTGAGAAGCCCATTGCTTTTTTCAGCAAAGCACTTAGAGATGCACCACTTAAATATCAAATCATGGAGAAACAAGCTTATGCCCTTGTAAAGGCCATCAAGGATTTCAGAGTTTATATCTTGTACTCTCATGTGATAGCTTATGTCCCAAATGCCGTGGTCAAAGACATTCTGACTCAAGAAGGAATTGAAGGTAAGAGGGGCAAATGGATAGCCAACATTTTGGAATATGACATTGAAATCAAACCAACAAAACTAATAAAAGGACAAGGATTAGCTAAGTTGATGACTGAAACCAATTTTAAAGCCCTTGACATCAATGAACTGGATAACGAGCAGGAGATGGTGACTCCACAGATCAATCAAGCCTTCTTACAATCACCTTGGTATGCTGATATAATTTATGTATTGTTAAACCTGCAAGCTCCTCCAAGGTTATCCAAAACTAAAAGGAGATTCTTGAAAATGAAAGCTTCAAAGTTTTGTATTGTAGACAATGCTTTATTTTGTAAAAATCATGAAGGTATTTTGCTGAATTGGCTAACACAGGATGACATTGACAAAGTACTCAAGGAATTTCATGCAGGGGACTGTGGTGGACATTTATATTGGAAGTCAACAGCTGATAAAATCTTAAGAGCCGGGTTTTATTGGCCCTCCCTGTTTGCTGATATGAAAAAAATTTTAGTTTCTTGCCACAAATGTCAAATCTTTGAAGGCAAGAGAAAGATGTTACCTTTACCTATAAAGCCCATTTCCACTGAAAGACCATTTCAACAATGGGGTTTAGATTTCATTGGAGAAATTCACCCTTCCTCCTCTGGCCAACACAAGTGGATTTTAATTGCCACAAACTACTTCACCAAGTGGATAGAGGCCATCCCTTGTAGGCAAGCCAATGACTCAATCATCATGCAATTCTTAGAAACCAATATCCTATCTAGATTTGGCTGTCCGGAAAAGATTATAACAGACAATGCTGCTGCCTTTAAATCCAAAAGAATGATCAATTTTTGTCACAAATACCATATTACCTTGGGCCACTCCACAGCCTATTACCCTCAAGGTAATGGTCTAGCTGAATCATCCAATAAAAGCTTGATCAACATCATAAAGAAAGTATTGGAGGAAAATAAGAAGAATTGGCACAAAAAGCTTGTTAATGCACTTTGGGCATACAGGTTATCTACAAAGAGATCTATTGGAACAAGTCCATATGAGTTGGTTTATGGCATGGAGGCTATGTTCCCTTCATCCTTGGGAATCCCTGTGATCAAATTGCTGCAAGAAATACAAGCAGAACCCAATGATATTCAAAGAAGAATCAATCAAACTATTCACTTGCAGCAGACTAGAGAGGAAGTGTATCAGAGAACTCAGGTTCTGCAAGACAGACTCAAGAAGATTTTTGACAAAAGGACAAAAGCAGAGGATTTATTCATAGGAGACAAAGTGCTGAAGTGGGATTCTAGGAGGGAAGACAAAGGAAAACATGGCAAATTTGATTTCCTATGGAAAGGCCCTTTTGTCATTCAGGCTGTACAAGGAAATAACACCTATTTTTTGAGAACTTTGGATGGTACAGAAGCAGAGGAACGGCCAATCAATGGTCGGATGCTCAAGCATTATTTCGATCCTCTTTGTTAACATGTTAGGACTGTGTTTTGTACATAATAAATATCTATTTTCAGCAGTTTATTACAGCAATAGAATAGGGAATAGGATGCAGCAAATTTTGAGGGAAAAGGAAGGAATTTTGCCTCCTTTTGTGTATATTTTGAGTTTATCAGAAGAAATCAAGAAGAAAACTTGGGAGCTATAAAGATGATGACTAAACACTCAGAAAAACTGTCAAAGACAGAGCTGTAACTCTGTTCAAATTAGATCATAGGAAAAAACATATATGTTGCAGAGATACAGTTTTGTTTGTCTATAGTAGAAGGAAGTTTCAAAAGCAGCAAGAGTTGAAAATAAGGCCATCTGACCTGCTGTTCTTGGCTTTTCACCTGGAAAATCCATCCCCAAGTGGAGCCACTATTAGGTTCCTATACCAATAGGTGTCATATTTCATGATTGACTGTGGAAATGCCAAATATGATCATACTTTCCATGCTGCAAAGGTTCCATATTTTCAGAAAATCAAAAAAAAAAATAAAAAAATGTAGGGAGGGTATGCCCTAAAAGAAAAATCAAAGGGCAAGAAGAATGAATTGGTCAAAAAAGAAAGAAAATGAACCCCAAAGAGAAGATTAGGAAAGTGTGCTAGTCAAAATGCCACTACTGTCCTATTTTTGCAAAGAATTTCAAATCATGCAATTAGTGACTTCTGTCACACTTGATGGATGGCCCAACAGTTCAATCTTGGCTAGTCCATGTTTAAATTTCTTGTTTTAGCATTAGAAAATAAGGTCTGTTCAAACAGTTCAAGATTGGCAGACAAACAGCTAGGTAGAGAAGCAAAAGGTATCAACACCTAAATCTGAGCCCTTGGAAGAAATAAGGGTAGACTTAGATAGGAGGGCAGCTAAAAGAAAACAAAAGAGAAAGGGTTTGCTAGTTCAAATGCACCCAATCAAAAAGAAGAAAAAATGTTAGGTGTATTAGGCTGGGTAGGCAGGTGGATGTTGTAGAAGCAGGTTAGTGATCAATTTTGTCCTGTTAAATATGATCTATCTCATGGATATCACAAATACCATGGCAAGGTGATTGTAGTTCAGGTGGAGCATGACTAATTTCCCTTCTCATTTCCTCAAGAACACTTACTAACATCCCCTCAAGGACATTGGGATCTACTCAATGGTCCTAGTTCATCTCATTTTGTAGGAAGTACTAAGTGAAACTTTGTGTTTACTTAGTCAAAACAAGCCACATTTTTTGTGTAAAAATAATCATTCCATTTCACTTTCATTTTTCTAAGAACCTAAGTTTTTACCTCATAAACTTAGCATTTTCTATTCACAAAACCATAATAACATCCTAACTATATTGTATAGCTCCCATATAATACTTCTCCGCCCCTATTACACATAAAAAAAACTATATAAAAAACCCAAAATACTTAAATATCCCCGCCCCGGCAATTATAGCCATAACCATGTTATTTTGGGAATTATTGGTTCAACTGGGACCATGTAATAACCCCTCCGCGCACATAAAAAAGGGATTTGTTTAACATTTGGTTAAACAAATAACCAAAGCCGCCCGCATAAACCATATAAAACCCAGTAACCAAAGGTTTTATGCCCCGCGAAACCATATAAACGTTAATATATCGGGCGGGCCCCGCGCCGTACCCCACCACCAACTTACCCCTCCATCAACCGTCAGATCCGATCCCCCAGATCAGACGGCTCTCATCAATATCGGAGGCGCCCCAATGATCGGACGATAGCGCATGATAAAAAGCGGTTTTCCCGCCGTACTGTGGGACGCATGTCGCTCCCACAGTTTATCGCGTCCGTTTGGTCCAAAACCGCCGCCGTACATAAAGCGGTGCGATGAAACCATAAACCGCTCCCGCTTACCGCTGCTGACGTCGTCCACCACATTAGCACCCACGTCGTCCACCACATCAACACCCACGTCAGCATTCCACGTCACCATTTCGTCCGTCGTGTCTGTCACTTCAGCGCCAAGTCACCTTCCGTAACCCTCCGCTACCCAACAAAGATGACGTCATGCTGATGTCACCCGACCAAAGCGCACCAATAACACGCCAAAATCAAAAATTTTGTTTAAAAGTCGTTTTAACGACGTTTTTGTCCATTTCTCTTTGTTTTTCTTGCGCAAGCTTCACATGGTTTACGACGTCCAAAACGACATTTTCTCTGCATAGTCCACCACCCAAAGGAATTCAATCCGCAGCTCGGCCCCTCAGCTCACTCTTCAACCTACATTTTGCACCAGGTGCCCATAGAACAGGAATTTACCTGTAATTCGCTTAAAAAACCCTGTTTTTCTAAGTTTCTCTGTTAAAATCCCCGAAGAATTAAAATTCGAGTTAAAATGTGCTCCTGCCTACAAATCTATGCATTATAAATCACTATCTTACCCCATTTTCCAAAGAAAACTTGCGAATTCTATTCTCCTCTGCAAATTTCCCATTAAGCTAAAATTCAAGCCCATTTCCGTCGGCAAAATCTCCAAAAATGCCCAAATATTGAGTTAAATTTGTCAAATCACTTGCAATAAGAGCACCATTTCCACTGTTTTATCCAGCTTCCCAATTTAAACTCTGTAGACTTTGTATTTTCTATGAATTTTACCCAGTGAGGCCATTTCTATATAAAACTCAGATTGCAAATTTCCTGAGAAAAACCCCAGTGTCAGTACTCTGGTTTCTCTTGCTACACAGGCCCAAATTCCAATTATAAACACAAACAGTGAAGCATGGAAGCTCCAGTAGCCTTGAATGTTTCCCCCTTGAATGCACCACATAAGGAATTGGAATGTATACCCCTTGCTGACAGGGACTTCCAAATTAAGGATATGATGGGTTACAAATCTCACCTGCAAGCCTTTTGTGAAATTAGAAATAGCTACAGAAGCAACACTGATGTCTTGGGAATTTGGGAATCCAACATGCCTATCTATTACCTCCCTTCAGTAAATGTGCTCCCTGATTTCATCCATTTATGCTGTGCAAATTATGAACCCACACAAAGAGTAGTTATGGCTCCATCTGGGACTATACTCTTCAATATTACTCCTCAATCCATAAATGAGATGCTGAACTTTAAGCCGACTCAGCCTCTGGCTCCTCTCACCATGAAATCCTTGCTTGACCACTCTGCCAAACTGCCCAGCTCATAGATTACCAAAATAGCTCAATTATTCATGAGACCAGAAATCAAGCCCAGGCATCCACCTCCTTTTAATCAAGTCTGGTTTAATGAGGCTGGCATACTCATTACTAATATGATTTCATACATTCTGGGTTTCAAAACCAGTGAGCATATTGATGAAATTATTTTAGCATTGATGTCCATATTCACTCCAGGACATCCCCCTGCTGTCAAGTATGATTATGCCACCTTCATAGAAAATAAAATCCATGAGCAATTCATGAACTTGGAGAGAGAAAGAGTGTTCAAATACGCATCCTACATATATCATTTGTTGTTGTACTATCAACCTGATAGTTTCCAAATTCCTCTTAAAAAATTGGACCTCAAAGGAGAAAGGAGGTCTGTAATTTTCTGGACCTCAGTATTCCATGAGGTCAACAACTCCCCTTATACATATTGTGAGTTCATTGACCCGTTCATATATCCAGCCACTTCTTTTTTGATAACAACTCCTCCTGCTAGGCTCTCTGCTGAAATGCAGAAAATTTTACATCTCTCAAAGGAATACAGTATTGGTGACTGGTATTTTTACCAAAACCACACAGTGATCAGGATTTATGGCTGTGAATTAACTCTCTACAAGCTGCCAAAGTATGTCCTTATGAGACTCTTTGCCCTGGAATACTTTCGGAAATTTAGGAGTTCAGATTTGACTCATTTCTATGGTGCCAGGAAAAAGGCACAACTCAAGATAAGACATCAATTGGGCCCTTTTATCTTCAATAAAAGGGAAGAATCCTGGGAGGAAGCAGATAATATATTAAGAGATCAACTTATGTTGAAACAAAGTTTTCATGGGTCACCATATGACCCTGAACATTTCATAAGTTTTAGAAGAGTCAAAAACAAGCTTACAGGATATGTGCACCACAAAATCCCTGAAATTGAACAATATGCTAATCAACAGGAATGGGTAGAAGGCACACTAGTTGAAGAGCTTACTAAAGAAGAGAAATTAGAAAAAGCAATGAAAGAGCTTGAAAAAACACTTGACCTGGACTCTTTTGGATAGGTCCCTTTCACATTGCCTCAACACATTGGAGCGGGCACATCATCTGCCACAACTTCACAACAACCTACCCAAGAGAGTGCTCCACCTGCAGGGACATCCAAAGGCAAAGAAGTACAGCATTCAGAACAGCAAGATATAATGGCAGACCAGCCAGATACAGCAAAGGAGCAAAGTCAAGGGCAGGGTCCTTCAACACAAACAAAGGTACCTGAAATTCCTGTGTTACGGACTCCTATCAATGAGGAAAGAGCTAAGAAAAGACACAGACCAGAAGACACACATTTTGGTGGATCAGCAGAACAACAAGGGGAAAAGAGGCAAAGGTTGAATCCTTACTTTGAAGAGGAACTAGCAGAAGAAACAGCAGGCAACCTAAGGGGTGAGGAAACAACTGAACAACAGATTCCTCCAATTCTGGAAACATCAACTAGCTCATATCAGCAAGAGCAAGAGAGGCAGCATGGTGTGGAGGTTACATCCACCAGGCAACAAAGCAAGAAAGGCTCGGATATCAAGAAAGCCTTTACTGAAATAAAGGCTAGAAATGACCCAATAAGGATCCAACTCTATAATCAATTGCTGAGAATAGCCCCCACAAATCAACAAAGGTTAATGGCAGCCTATGATATTCAAGAAGGGAAAATGACCCTTAGTCACTTCAAGCCCACAATGTAGCAACCACAATCAGCTGTTGATTATATCAGGACCAATCTAGAAGTCCTCTGTAAAGACATCCACCCAATGGACCAGATTGAATTACATAAACAAACCGGAGAAATGGTGTACTCCACCTTGGCAGACAAAGCATTATTGGCTCACAGACAACAAAATTCACTACATAATACTTCTGCCCAATTAGAATTGGAAAAGGCTTCTTCTTTGGCTAAGGATAATAGAATCAAATCCTTGGAGGAAATTATCATTGAGCTGGGACATGATCCCAAGGATCCCAAGGGCATACAGGCCTTAATAAAGAAGAAAGAAGAAGATATTGCAGCCATCAGAAAGCAATTGAAGCTGCCAATTACAATGCACCCTCAAACCACAAAAGTTGCACAACAAAAAGAAGAGGAGGACGTGGTGAGTTTGCTAATGAGGATGAATGAGAGACTGGCAGAAACAGAGAAGGCATTGGAGATAGCATTACAAGGAAAACAAGGAGAATTGGCCTCCCAGCCACCAGAAACAGCTCCAATAAGCACAACAGCTCCTCCTACAACTACTACAGCAATCCCTCCCTCTGTCCCAGCATCAACAGCAGGTACTTCAGCTTCAGCAACAACTACAATAGCAACAACAGTAGTACCAGATACCAACCTGAGCATGGAAGAAATGATGAAGGAAATAAAAGCTTTAGAACTCCAAATGGTAGAGCTAAAAGAAGCCAAAGAAAAACTCGCCAAGATAGAGGTGAGCTATGATAAATCAAAAATAACTATGGCTGAGAAAACAAGAGAAGTAAAGGCCTTGGAAAATAAGGTAAAATCCTTAGAGAAGGACCTTACTCTTCACAAAACTCTAGCAGAAATAAAAACAACTTTGTGGACTAAAATTGGCCAGTCCATCACTGATCAATGGACATCAATATAGACTATCCATGACCAGATTGAATTGATAGAGATAGCTCATGTTGAAACTAAAAAGGCCAAAGTACTATTAGCAAACAAGCCCGAATAGGCCACTAGAATAATTCATTTTTTGAATACTCATACCAGAGAGCAGCTAGCATCTCTAGATATTCAGGACAGAACAGGCACTATTTTGACAGTAAAAAAGGTGCTGACCATGAGGAATTTTGTACAGAATCTGGAAAGAAAGTGCCAAGAAATGCAGACATAAATAAATGCCTTTAGAGAAAAGTTTGCAGTATTGCAAAGCAAAGGGTTACCCAGCTTATTGACCAGCAATCCGAGATTGTTGACACATGAATAGTATGCTCACAGGGTAAATACCTATGTTACCAATCAAATTACAGCATCATCAAGCATTTCAGAAGACACGGTACCTCCCTTTGGATAAAGCGTATATGACAAATTAGAAAATTTGTTCTACATTGAACATGAGATAACACATCGTTTTGAAGTCCAGCCCAATTACTACAGGTATACTGAAGCTAATGAAACATTAATAAAACTACAAAGACACCAGTTGCCAACAGACCAATGGTGGTAGGGCATGTTGGAGGTTTTACCAAGGTAGTGTTGACACTAATTCTTTTTTGATTATCTGCATTTAATCAAATTTAATGCGCATGCCACATATCATAAATATGAAGACAACAAGGAAGGAGTTCACGCCAAAAAACATTAAAGGGGAATCGGGCATAGATGGAAGGGCCAGGATAGCAACGCAGGAATGCGGGATGAAGAGACAACTACCTTCCAACTGGCTGAATCAAAAAGTCAAATATATCAGACCACCTAAGACAACCAGCACAACGCAAGTTACTCCTACATTGATTACGCTCTGTTTTCAAGATCATTTATTGCCTTTGAAGAAGTAGATGGATGAAGTTAATGCTTGATATTTTCTCTATGAGATATTTTGTATCTCTTTTTTATAAATACCTCCTCAAGATATATATTATTGTTGGCTGGTGAATATCATTCTGGACCTGCGCTGTAAGTTTTGAGAACTCTTCTGAAATAAAGATTGCTGGAATGCTTTGTTGGTGAATTTGCTGGTTATGGGATTAATGGCAAAGGAATATGTTGCAGAATTCTCGCGTTACCTCATGGATCAATAAGTCTTCTTTACTCTTGTTTTACTGTATCTGTGTTTTATATACCATCTAAATATCATGCTCTAAATTGCAGGAAAAAAGAATAACCCAGAATTTACTTTGTTGTACTCTGTGTTCAATTCCTCTCATTTTTCATGTTTTCTACAGGACTAGCATAGGCAGGAATTCTTGACTGCTCCTATCTCCCTGGTTCTTGCACCCTAAATACAATAAGGGAATTCTTAAGTACTCCTTGATAGTATTTACTCATCTTCCCTCTGTTAGCATAATGAAAGATTCTTAATTGCCTTTCATTCCCTGACTTCACTTCATCTTATTCCAGCTTGAAATTTGTTCTGTGTCTAACTATCTTGCTCTGTAGTTTCTCCTTTTGCTTAAGAAACCATACCCAGTAATTCATTCTCACTGACTCCATTAACCCAATGGTTTGAACTTCTTTTAGTTTGTAGCCCTGTTCTATTGAATGTCACCTTCCAAACACCAAACAAATATTTGTGCCTCATAACTAGCCTAACATATAGCAAAACAAAGCTAAATCACAAAGAGAGAGCCCTCTCTGGTTGCAGATTGGCTAGAATCTGCAACTAAAAGACTGGTTAGTGGTTACCTCGGCTGTATCCCCTCCTTAGAATTTTCCTAGGGGACAACCTGAGTGATAACACAAGGAATAGTAGAAATGGAAATGAAGTCCAAGGTTTTTCAAGATGAGCAAATTTTAGGGCATAGAAACCAAGAATGGGTTCTCTAAATACTTTCCACCTTCTCCTCCTTATCATAAAAGTATATTGGTTTTGTTATCAAGTTGTTGTGTGTTGAAGTAGACAATCTGTGAGCATTCACAACTCTTTCACATCAAGTATTATGGTAGTTTTGACAAGTCACTAGGAAGGTACCTCCGGGATGATTTGTTTGACCAAGTAGGTTTTTTTTCATGTATTTTTCTTCTTCCATAGGTTTATCTTGATATCTTGTATACTTTGCATTTACACAATAATAATTGAAAAATTTTGATGTAACAACATACCAAAACATGCAGAATTCTCGTTGTTTCTGTAATGAACCCTCAGAAGCACATGTTCTTTGCTATACACACTGTCAGGGTAGCCTCATGATATCAGTAAGACAATTACCTTTACTGTTGACATTACCTGGTGAATGTGAAGGAAAAATATGGATGTGGCATAGGTGCTTAAAATGTGCATGGAAAGATGGAGTTCCAAAAGCAACCCAACGAGTAGTCATGTCTGATGTTGCATGGGGTTTATCCTTTGGAAAATTCATAGAGCTTAGTTTCTCTAATCATGTTGCAACAAGTATAGTTGCAAGATGTGGTCATTCATTACATTGAGACTGCATTTGATTTTATGGGTATGCCATTGAATTTGGTCGCTTTATATTTTGCAAGTAGTTTTCATGTTATTTTTTTATTTTCATCTTGTGATATCTTACATAATTTATGTAGCTCTTGATTTTTACAGAGTACCCATAATTGTGTGTGATAATTAATGGTTATTTCATAATAATCTATTGGACCTACATTGTTCCCAAATTCAATGTGACATGTTTGGCAGTATGATTGCATGTTTATGATATTCCTCCATCAATGTTATACCTGTGCATTTTAAACCTTCAAAATTAAGGTTCCATGATCTACATCAACAAGATCGGATCAAAAAGGAAGTTATAATGGTACTTTATGATACAAATTGTACATATGGGTAGATGTTTTGATCCGGATTTAAACAGGAACGCAATAAAATAAAGAGATAACCATAAAGACAAATATGCAGCGGAAATAATACTTCATTTCATTACTGTAAAACACTGAAATATGCGTACAAATAGAAATGGAAGTAACCTAGCTAGGGCGATGGTAGCTTATCTCTGAGAAGAGATGTGTCGGCTACATGCCTCTGAACTGTTCTCCCAAAAACTGTGTTACAATGAGGCTCGAGGGCCTATTTATTGTTGAGAAACAATGGAAAACCCTTCACATTCCAAAACCTAAGCCTAGAAGATGAAACGCCAAATTGTGGGCCCCGTTTTGGGTAAATTGGTACATCAATTTCCCGGGGTCATAACTTTGGCATACGATCTCCGTTTGACGCGTACAATAGCTCGTTAGAAAGATATATCCGAGTACTACCACTTTGGGAGGCAACATCGGTCCATGGACCCATGTTGCCCCAGATTCCCAAAAAAACGTCGTTTAGGGCCTAAAAATAGCTCCGGAAGTTCAGGACCCGAAAAACTACTAAAAATAGTAAATTGTGCTACAATTTAGGAAACTGAAAAGACTGAAATAGATAGTTGTGGGGGTCCAAATGGGATAGGTGGGTGGCCACCAACATCCACCTGGATCATTCCTCCCCCCTTAGGAAGCAATGGTCCCCATTGCATTGAGTTCCTCCTTGAGATGAGGAAGCTTCTGCTGATTTGGGTCTCTGGTGAGCTGTTATGCAATCTCTGATGTGTCCAGAAATGGTGGGAAGCATGGTCGACAACGGTCCACATTGAACACTCGGTGAAAGCCAAGGAATGTTGTGCTTCAAAGCATTGTTTCTCGTAGCCTTGTTACTAGTGTAAGGACCATGTCGAAGTGGTTTGAGTTTCTGATGGGTTCTGGTAAGGCGCTCCCTCTGCAAATGTAACCAAACTTTGCCGCCCAGCTGAAACTTGTGTGGTACCCCTTCGGGTAAGGAGAAGTTGTTCCTGTGTTCTGTCACGACTGTATCCCTCTGTTGCTGCTGCTGTGTGGAGGAACCCTTCGCGGGGGTCATGGATGTAGCAACGATCTTCCCCTTACTTTGGGAGCGAACCAGACAGAAAATAAATTTCCTAGTCTGTGAGATGAGCTTGCTGCCTTTCTTAGCAGTGATCAAAGAGGTGGCGGTAGGTGGTGCTACCTCCGGTATCCTGTATAATTAATTATCCAAAGAAATGATGACAGCACGAGGCCTTGACTCATACACAGCATGTCGCCTCCACAAGTATGGTTGGCCTAATAATACATCACAAACATCCAGAGGTGTAACATCACACAATACCTCGTCTGTGAAGGGCTTGATGCTGTAGGGAAGGCGGCACTGCTGGCGAACTTTGAGATCTCGTCCTTCATGAAGCCACCTGATACTGTACGGATGTGGGTGAAGGGTTCGTCGCTACAATTCATTGTCGACAGTGGCAGCCAAAAGAACCTCGTTTCAGCAGAGGTAGTGAAGCGGTTGGGCCTACCGACTACACCACACATTACAGGGTATCTCTATCCTCGGATCTTCATTTATTAGGGTTTTGGGTTAACCACATAAAACCCTTATCTTCAATGGCTCTTCATATTCCACAAAGGCTTCGCAAGAGGGAACTTTACGCAATGGGGACCATTGCTTCTTAAGGAGGGAGGAATGATCCGAATGGAAAATGGCATCAACCCATGGTACTCATCCACCCATATTATTCATCGACCCATGGAATTTACCTATGGTATTGTAAATGGAATCCGCCCATGGTATTATAAAATCCACCCATGGTACTCATCCACCCATATTATTCATCGACCCATGGAATTTACCCATGGTATTGTAAATGGCATCCACCCATGGTATTGTAAAATCCACCCATGGTATTTATTCACCCATGGAATTGACCCATGGTATTGTAACTGAAAAATACTATAAGTCACAAGTCACATTTTGTAAAAGGACAGATTGTCCGCCACAATGTAGCCTTTACAGTTCAGAGGCATGTAGCCACACATCTCTTCTCAGAGATAAGCTACCATCGCCCTAGCTGGTTTATTTCCATTACTATTTAAAATAAAAGTTTCTTTGTGGTTTTGTTTATTAGGCATTCTCCTTATTTTTCTTCTGGTAATTCAAATTTTCAGATCTTGGGGGTCTCTCCTCCCAAGATCCATTTCAATCTTTTAGATCTTGGGGGCCTCCCCCCAAGATCCGGATCATGTTTGCTAATTAATATATGCTTATCCTACCTGTTGTACCTTAAGAAACCAATTTCCTGGTTGTATAGAAATTGTGCTTAAGACATTAATGATTATAATTATTGTCACTTGTTTGTCACTTAATTATATATTGTGTTCTCAAATGAAGGACCTAGGAAATTTGGTTCTTGACCCTCAATACTTAGGTGACAAGAAAACATCAGAATTACATTTGATTTTTGAATACAAATGATGAATGAAGAAAGATTGAATAAGTCATAGACAATATGTTGTTTTACACATGATCTACTATCTGTGACATTGGGAAAAGTTATAGATAATATGTTGTCTTACACAGAAACTACTCTCTGTAACTTAGAAGAATTGCAGAGATGGAAACTTCAAGTATAGGAGCACTCTTTAAGGAATTTAACTTTATTTACAGAGGAAAATAAAGACTTGCAACTTCAATTACTATACTCAAAGGAAGACAAAATAAGATGAAACATAATAGAGAAGACACAAAATCATATCCAACAACATATGGAAAACTTCTGATTCTTCATTAATCAACAGTTGTATCAGGAATCCAGTAGCTTAGTCTCTAGGTTCTCCAAAATTCGAACCCTTTCTCTGTAAATTTTCCTCTTTTTATACATTATAAGATGGTGATCACCAAAACTGTCAAACTGCTTAACTATTTTCCTAACTGCCTAGGGTAAAAATATAATAGAACAATACACAGAGGGTAAAAGACACCTCATTCTAAGGAACATAGAATAACTAGAAGTAACGGAAGTTGCAAAATGATGATGACTATTAGTCTTTTCGACTCTGTTGTTTGGTTGTTGAGTTTCTCTGTAGATGCTTTAATAATGATTAAATTGTTTTAATCATAATAAACTATATTTGACTCAAACCCTGTGCATGGACCTGGGCTTACGTATGTATCAAGTGTGTTTTGATTGGCCAAAACACAAGAAAACCCGACCAATCACCTTTCTTTGGAGTTTTAGTCATCCACCGATAATTTTGATTATTTCTCTTAAACAACGGAATCGGCTAATTTACACAGAACATTAGTTTACCACAGAACTAAAAATGATTAACAATCCAATTCATAAACCTGTCGAGTCCACCTTGGCTGTACGTGAACCATTCGATCACTTAATCAATCAACAATTCAATCCTTTAGAACTCACGAGACTTTAGACCTATTTGAAATAAACCTTATCGAGTCCACCTTTTCAACACTCCACTGACTCCCATATGGACCCGATGGGAAATATAAACCACCAATTAATAATCTATCGGGCCTGACTTTAACGCTAAAATCTGATTATTTTTTCACTTGATATCCGTTGGATCCCATCTCTTTGGATGGATAGCTGAGATTAGCCTGGACTTCAGTAAGTTTAAACTATGTTTGATATACCATCGCGTCTGATAAGTTACCACCCGATTGCCTATGGATTTGTGGCATGTCGATCAAATGGTCCAGATCTTCTCGCAGGTTTACATTCAAAGCCATCTTGTCAATCAAACAAAATACTTCATTTATTTTACACTTTGCGGGGGTAAAGAATATAAGGGAACTACATTGATGGAGAACCCCCACAATGATTCTAGGCCACACGTTGTGGTCAACCATGCTCACGTCATAGTCAAATGCGGGGGTTGAGCTTTAATTAACCTTCGTTCTTCTTGTTTCCTCACAACACACCTCATCATACTTATCAAGCTATTTCTTGATCACACCTATTAAACCTGCATGGAATTTAAACAATGGTTTGATTTTTCATTTCTTTTAGTGATAAAACTGAAAATAAGATGAAAATAAAAATGGAAGCTACAACATCTGGCTCCACCTGGGGATAGTGATTTTACCACAGAAGCACTAAGAACCACAGATCAGTGCCTTCACCTTGGGCATGGAGTCATATATTTCTTAATCAATTTAAATTTTATGGCATTTGCACACTAATTTCACTCTGGTATCTACAATAATTGGATGCTTGTGCTTTGATAGCAAGGTGTTGAGAATTGTAGATCAGTAGCCTTAGTTGGGCATGGAGTCTGAAATTCTTAAAACCCTGAAATTTGAAAAACTGACATTCTTGAAGTCTGAAACCTCTGCAAACCGGTTTCCAACTGGGACAGTCACCCTTATTTATTTGCTAAAATTAAACTAAAGAACTGCAACTAGAAACCAAATACTCAACACTTGAGCTTATTTATGTATAGGTTCCTACCTATGTGCATGACTGATCTCCATCAAGTGAAGTCAATCTTCCAATGGTACCAGGTTAGCATTTGAGTGCCTGATCTAGAACCGTTATGCCAGTGAATCTTGAAAATAAAATTCATCCTGAACGGAAAATAAACTATGCATAAGGGAAACTCACAACAAAAATTAGGAATATATCCACAAAATGCTATGTGTAGGCTGTTAATAAATTTCTCCATGTAATCTACCACAAGATCTTCAAAAGTATAAGAAAAAATATGGTCCTGATCAGCTCTAGGAAAGAAAGTCTCTATGTATGAAGGTTCTTGCTCGAATAAACCTTCTATTGGGACAATATGCTTAATAGAACAATCAGCAACATCTTTAAGAAAATGATCTATGTCTCCACTTTTCATCTATGAGATTTGATTGAAAGTAATTTGTAATTATGACCTCAGGAATAAAAATAAATTTTTTCACATCTGTATATGACATACAGCTAGCTTCAAATAGATTGTTTACCTATGATCCATGGGCATCATTGTGTTCTTCAATGCAATGATATACAATCTCTTTATTAGCTTTCTTTTTACATAAGATATCCTCTTTTTCTATGATAAATGGCTCAACATATTGTTGTCCAACATTTCCCACTTGCTGGTTTTCTTCTCTATGTCCAACATCCAACTATTGAACTTGAAGAACTTCATCCCGTTCCTCATCTGAACCATTTTTGTTATAAATACGAGAACCATCAAATTTAACAAAATAAGATCTCTGGGGATTTATTTGCAACTTAATTATTTCTCCCTCTTCTCGACTGTTGGGCAGAAATTCTTGATGCATGTTTGAACTTTTCTCCATTTGAATACTCTCTTGATTTTCTTGGAACAGAGTCAACCAATTATCTGCTTGTGAGGTTATTGAAGAAAAGTCTTTTATAAACTTTTCTGCATCATTTTGAGAAAATGATAGTTCTTTGCTTTTAGAGACTTGCTCATAATTAATTTGGCTATAACCTCTCTGAATGCTTGATATATTATCAACATGATCATTAGTTTTTTCAGCAAGATTATCATGAGCTTTTAAAATTTCTTTAGAATCATAATCTTCACAACAACCTTCAAAAAGAATCTTATGTGCATAAAAAGTTCTACAAAAAGAATTGAATACTGAATGGAAATCTTTCAAAGATGAAATGCTTGAATGAGGCAGAGACCTGTACCAAACCCTAGCTTCTTGGTCCAAAGAAAACATAAACAACTTCATCTTCACATCTTCATGAATGACACTCTACTGCTCCATGCATTCATGAAACTCTTGGAGATGTTGAACCAGATCTTCATATTCATTTCCACTGAATCTTGTAAGATACTCATTCCACTCATGAAATGTAGGCATATGATGAGGATAGCCAGTGATCCCAGCAAAATCTAGTGGGCCAAATTTATCGACTAAGAATGCAGGGATAGCCATTAAATCCTAGAAAAGAAAGCTTCAAAGTGAAGATCACAGGTGTGAATGTACAACCAACTGCTGAAACTTCTCATCTTAAAGAATCAACTTCTAACTTAATAAACCCAGAGAAAAGTGTTCTTATTCAATTGTTTTGCAGGCTGTGGTTCTTTTTCTTGTGGTGTCGCTTTTTTATTGCTTTTATTCAAAACAGCCAAATATTTCCTCCTCACTGAACAACCAAAGGAAATGATTGAAAACCCATGGAAAATTTTTCTTGTCTTCTCTCCCCGGAAAGGGCACCAATTAATGTTGTACCTTAAGAAACCAATTTCCTGGTTGTATAGAAATTGTGCTTAAGACATTAATGATTATAATTATTGTCACTTGTTTGTCACTTAATTATATATTGTGTTCTCAAATGAAAGACCTGGGAAATCTAGTTCTTGACCCTCAATACTTAGGTGACAAGAAAACATCAAAATGCCATTTTATTGTTGAATACAAATGATGAATGAAGAAAGATTGAATAAGTCATAAAAAATATGCTGTTTTACACAGGATCTACTATCTGTGACACTGGGAAAAGTTATAGATAATATGTTGTTTTACACAGAAACTACTATCTGTAACTTAGAAGAATTGCAGAGATGGGAACTTCAAGTATAGGAGTGCTCTTTAAGGAATTTAACTTTATTTACATAGGAAAATAAAGACCTGCAACTTCAATTACTACACTCAAAGGAAGAAAACATAAGATGACACATAACAAAGAAGACACAAAATCATACCCAATAATGTATGGAAAACTTCTGATTCTTCATTAATCAACAGTTGTATCAGGAATCAAGTAGCTTGGTATCCAGGTTCTCCAAAATTCAAACCCTTTCTCTATAAACTTTCCTCTTTTTATATATTATAAGATAGTTGGTGATCACCAAAACTGTCAAACTGCTTAACTATTTTCCTAACTATCTAGAGTAAAAATTATTACAGAACATTACACAGAGGGTAAAAGACACCTCATTCTAAAGAACATAGAATAACTAGAAGTAACAAAAGTTAGAAAATGATGATGACTGTTAGCTTTTTCGGCTCTGTTGTTTGGCTGCTGAGTTTCTCTGTAGATGCTTTAATAATGATTAAACTATTTTAATCATAATAAACTATATTTGACTCAAACCCCGTGCGTGGACCTGGGCTTACGTATGTATCGGGTGCGTTTTGATTGGCCAAAACACAAGAAAACCCGACCAATCACCTTTCTTTGGAGTTTTAGTCATCCACCGCTAATTTTGATTATTTCGCTTAAACAGTGGAATCAACTAATTTACACGGAACATTAGTTTACCATGGAACTGAAAAGGATTAACAATCCAATTCATAAACCTGTCGGGTCTACCTTAGTTGTACATGAACCGTCCGATCACTTATTCAATCAACGGTTCAATCCTTCGAAACTCACGAGACTTTAGACCTGTTTGAAATAAACCTTATCGAGTCTGCCTTTTCAACGCTCCATTGACTCCCATACAGACCCGATGGGAAATATAAACTGCCAATTAATAATCTATCGGGTCTGACTTTAACGCTAAAACCCGATTATTTCTTCACCCGATATCCATTGGATCCCGTCTCTTTGGATGGACGACTGAGATTGGCCTGGACTTCAGCAAGTTTAAACTATGTTTGATATACCGTCGCGTCCGATAAGTTACCGCCTGATTGCCATTGGATCTGTGGCTTGTCAATCAAATGGCCCAGATCTTCTCACAGGTTTACATTCAAAGCCATCCTGTCAATCAAACAAAATACTTCATTTCTTTTAGACTTTGTGGGGGTAAAGAATATAAGGGAACTACATTGAGGTTGAACCCCCGCAATGATTCTAGGCCACACGTTGTGGTCAACCATGCTCATGTCGCGGTCAACTGCAGGGGTTGAGCCTTAATTAACCTTCGTACTTATTGTTTCCCCATAGCACACCTCATCATACTCATCAAGCTATCACTTGATCACACCTATTAAACCTACATGGACTTTAAACAATGGTTTGATTTTCCATTTCTTTTGACTTTTATTTCTTTTTGTGATAAAATTGAAAATAAGACGAAAATAACAATGGAAGCTACAACACTACCTATGGTGTAGGATCCCCCATATCCAAACTAATGTGCTTGTTGATACAAATGAATAGGTTGCATATAAAGTGGAAATCTTGTTTAGAGAGGTTTTTAATTTTCTCGGACATAAAATTGCCACATCTAGATCCTTTTATTTTGGTATTAAGGTTCTTGAATCAAGGAGGCAAATTGCAGAGCTTGAAGGAATGTTGCATAAAGAGAGAGTTGAATTTGAGGTGATATTATAGATGTATATAAAGGTTGTTTAGTGTACTTTAGGTTGTCTAACATGATAGTATGCTAGAATAATATTTCCACTTAATGAATATTTCCATATTTGTTTATAGAAATTGCTTAGTTGGAAATCATTTCTTCATAGGGTTCATTATTTTGATGCAATCTATCAAATTCAAACAGGGTTTGTTGCAAGAGGCCATCATTAGTGTTGGGCACGTTGGAACTTGGAAGACCTGTTGTTGATATTTCAAAGCTAATAAATATAAGGTGTCTTATTCTTGATGAAGCCTATGAATAGGATCATTGTCTTTTCCATTTAGATTCATCTCTTAGAGTGAAAAGTCTCTTGCCAAATTGGAATCTAGTCCACTGGAGGATTTTAAGACTCCACATAAGGAATATGATTCTAGCATAAATGAAAAAGTTGTAGACTGTCGGGGTAGAGTCAAATATAGTAACAATGCTAGTGGTGGTTTTGGCATTCTAATGACAAAGGACACATGCTCCATGGTTGATGGAAATTGTTTAGACATAGCTATATGTTTTGGGAATCTTCAGTTCAAAGATATCTAAGCTGGCATAAATAATGGATCTGGGCAACTTTCCATGATTAGCAATGTGAGAAATTCCCACTTGTGTGACCATTTAGAGGGAATTGGGACTCTGAATGGAAAATTAAATTAAGTCGTGGAAATTATTAAATTTTCAGAAGATAAAACAACCCAGAATATCTGGATGACATGGAAGGATATTCAATCATTAGAGATTCATCCAATATAACTAATGGTACCATGTTTCATACTTTTGACATGGATAATGGTAAATGTAATACCAACATAAATGTTTTTTATACAATTTCTTTTGAAATAGTTGATATTAGGGACAATACAAACGGTTTTAATGAAGATATGGAAACCTGTTGGAAACTGTCAAAGCGTGATTCTCCTATCCTGGCTGATCTGTCAAATACATTAGATGTAACATGGATAGGAGAAGGCCAATTAGTAAAATTTTAGGTTGTATTTGTGACATCACAAGGGTGGGAAGTTGGTTCTGCCACTTTGGCTACTGTTTCCATAATCTGTTGATAGATAATATTTTAATCTAGTTGAACAAATTTCAATAGGAGATGGGATGATTTACAAATCTGCCTAAAACATGCACGATAAAGGTGGAATAGAGGTGCCTGAGAAAAGCATCCCTCCCTCAATAGTAAAATCATTAAATCTATCGAAAGAGTTTGGAAGTTGCATTGGGGCTCCTATGTCAAACTTACTAAAAAGTTACAAAAAGGGTTTACAAGAAAATTTATTGGGGTCTATTAGAGTTCACTTTGAGAGAAGCTATAGTCCTATGTTTGTCTCATTATTCTGTCCTTTGGGTGGTAATGGAATGGGTAAGTGGCTTTTACCAACTAGTTCCAATGATATGGCTATTGTTGTTTATGATTATGATCCAACAAGAATAATAGCTTATGCACTAAGCTCACAAGAATATCATGCTTTCCTATATGACAAGGTACCTGATAGTGAGAAGCAAAAGGAAATAGAGAGGGATAAAGAAAAGGAATGTTCAGATTTATTTGGTATGGGTGGAGTTGTTTCAAATGAACTTTAGTCGTCAGATGGTTCCTTAGACTTGAGTAAAGTTCTTTCCAAAGAGAGAAGTTTGGGATATGAGGATATTTACACATATGGCTCCAAAGGGAATGGGAGTTTAGATACATCACTATATAGAAAAGACATGCAAAAATATCCTTTCATGATGAGGGTCCTCCCAGAAAAATTGAGTACTTGGTGATCCATTAGTATGCAAAATAGTTTGATGCCCTTAGGAAAATGTGTTTTCCAACAAAGATGGACTTTAAATTGTCACTAAATCACTGCAAGAAATGGGGACCTCAAGGAAGAAAGAGAAATGTTTTTTTTTCCAAATCCTTGGATGAAATATTTATTATTAAGAGAGTCACCGGGATAGAATTAGAGTCTTTTATGAAGCTTTCCTTAGAATATTTCAAACATTTGTGTGACTCAATATGTTCTGGAAGCCCCACATGTTTGGAAAAGATTCTTAGCATTTATCAAGTTGGATATTCATATTATTGTTTATTCTATATTTCACAATTACCTTTTGTAAACTCCTAGAGAGTTTACCAAGCTTTGTTTCCTTCATTGTGTGTCTGCATGCTACATAATGTGCTTATCTTTCAGGTCACTATAAATAATGAAAAAGGTGGAAAAGTGATCAGGATGAACTGATGGTAATGGAAAATATGTTGTTTAGAACAAATGTAACACAATTTTATGAGCTCAAAGGTTCTGGTTGCTCCTGTTATAATGCAGATTCATCATGCAACAACAAAGTTCTTCTGGACCAGAATCTCTTAGAGACCATGCCAACTTCTCAAATATTTCTTGGGAATAAAGCCAAGCACCTTTTAGAGAGAGTACTCTAGAATGATACTTCATTTCTCATGGTAAATATAGTTTTTCATTTTTCTTAAGCTAACATAATTGTAATCTTAGTTTCAAATTTTTGTTGAGCTAGTCAGTTATCATGATTGTGTGCAATGTGTGTTTGCAGTCAATTGATGTCATGGATTATTCATTACTTGTTGGAGCCAATGAAGAGTGTTTTGAGATGGTTTTAGGTAATAATAGACTCATACAATGCTTATTTTTGGTAAAATAGAGTCATAAATTTTCTATGAAATATATTTTCTCATATTTGATTTTCCATTTTAGGTAACATTATCAATAGTTTTAGCTGCTGGTGATAAAGCCAATAATTCTTGCAATGGTGTTATTTATGCAACAAAGTTGCCTAATGATTGCGACTATATTACAATTGACAAATTGAGCATTCTTTAACAAAGGTATATGCTCTTGATATTGCACTTTTATGATAGGACCAAGCAACAAAGTTTGGAAGTCAAAGATTTCATTCTTTGTGATCATCATTTATGTGAATAGGTTGTGGGTTCCTTGATTTGAAGGGTTTGGAGAAGCTCATTTTAAGTTCCTCATGTGGATCTAGCTATCAAATGAAGTAAAATGTTCCCATCTTCTTTTTCTTTTCCTTTTTAATTCTTTTGATAATATCTTCTGGTTGAATATTGTCTTCCATTTTCTAGTCCAATTATCTTCAATGCTCTAATATTGAACTTGTTTTATGCCATGAATAATTAATTCTAGTTGATTTTAAAATTCCTCCTTGACTTTTTTTTTCCAACTGATCCAGGAGGATCTCGTCAGATCATTGCATAGGTGTTCAAGTGTCGTCTTTACTGTTCAGTGTCATCGTCAATTCAATTCAGCTTCGACAATGTTGGTTATGGATCACGTTGTTCAGGTAATGTTTATGGTTTCATGGCATTCAGTTGATATGGGTTTGTACCTGGTTGTTGACTTGTGTTCATCGACAGTTCCACCAGGATTGGTCATCAACGTGTTTGTCTTCGCCCCTCAGGATTGGTGTCAACATGGGTTTTGTCATCCACTCTCAGGTTTTGATGTCGACAAGTTTTTCGTCATGTGACAAATGTCGCCAATGTCGCTTTGTGACATTTGGGACAAATGGGTTTCTCTATTTTGATGTAAACCTAAACCTAGAACCTAAAGACATCATGCAAAAATGTATTGAAATCAAAATACATTAAAAAAACCTATGATCAAAACCTAATTCCTAAGCCTAAAACCCTAACCTATTAACTCTCAGCATATGTTATGACATACAAAACAATACAAATAACAATACACAACCATAACCGCGAAGGCAAACTACGTATGAGAAGGCCAACATGTGAACGTGTATTGTAAATCGTCAGAGTTAACCATCCAAACCGCAACTGCGTCGGAAGTCAGTTTCCATGTGAACACCTACAGGTAAGCCATCGGGTTAACAGAAAGTGACCGCAAAGTTCTCACCACATCGGAAGTTCCCATGTGAATGTGTTATGTGTGTTAACCACCAGAGTTTTAAACCATCAGGGTTAGCGAACCAACAGCAGAACCACTGGCACTCAAACCGCAGGTTTGGTCATCGCTCACATGAGCTATCCGAACTTCCCCTGGTTAGATGACCGTAAATGGTTTCAGCCTTATCCTATGGTATTTTTGGGGTTTTGTTGAAGTTTTGTTACAACAAACTAATTCGACCACTATGTAACCAACCTAGGTGTCAGTTGCCAACAAGACCAAGCTCTTAAACCAACTAGTTTGCAACCAGTTCATCCTGAAATCAGCCCAAGGTAGTTTTCATCTGTCTACAGGCCTATAAGAGGTAGATTTTCCTTCATTGATAAGAGAGAGTAGTTTTGACTTTTGCTTGCAGATTCTAGAGGTCATAGGCAGTTTTGTTTTCAATGTTACAGGAGCATCTAGAGTCGGAATTGGGAACCATGATAGGCGTTGGAAAGATGGTTTAGAGGGCTATCTGATGACAATGATTAGAAGTTCTTGCATGCACATTCAGACTAAGAAAATATTTGTGTAATCAACTCTTTCTTTTCATTCCTAATAAAAATGGTCGCCCATCTTGAAAGCATGTTGGGCATGGAATTCCCCCAAGGTATGGTTTGGGGCTTAAAGCCCAAGTTTTGACTGAATCTTCTTGTAAAAGCTCTATGAATTGCGGGTGCGGGGTTCAAAACTATAATTGAGTCACAGGGTTGTCCACCCTAGTTTTTGTAATGTAATGTCGACTAGATAGACCTACCCATGGTTTGCGGACCATGGGATTATATAAATAGAGTGAGGCTCTAAGTGTATAAGATAACTAATAGAAGAGAGAATAGAAGAAGATGAGAAGTCTAAGTGATTGAGTCGAAGTGGAAAGTGTGTTTGTGGGTCATAGAGTAGGAGAAGGCTCTGCAGCTGAGTGCGTAGAGGCCTAGTAGTTCGCAGCTGAGTGCGCAGACCCCTATAGCTGAGTGCGCAGGGCAGGTCGAGTCTATAACTATTGGGAGAATCAATAAATAGAAGTTTTACTATAATTCTGTGTACCTTTTCTTATTTTAATGCATGATTGGATATAATTTGCAAGTATACTATTTATTTACTGTGCGAATCTGTATGAATGTTTTGTATAACTAATTATTACTTAAGACATTTAAGTAAGCGAATGTAATTAACTAGTACTGGAAGATAAGTAAGATCTCGGGTAATAGCACAAAGTGCAGTTCCACAACCCCTAGTTAGGGCTGCGTGAAGGCAGTGTATCAGGCCATGAGAAACGGGAAAGTGCATAAAGCAACCTATGAATAGGAACAAACAATGGACCAGTCGAACCTCTCAGACATCTCAAGGGTGCATTAGTTCTAGCACCCTCCCATACTACTTCGGGTGAGACCTCAGTCTGCGCTCTGCGGACTGTTGCTAAAAGAGCCAGCAATACAAGGATTTGTTTGGCTAATTAACTCTAAACTTGGGTCAAGCCCCAACCAGCCAGCAAATGGTTTCGTTGCCAGGACCAAGATCTACATACAGATGTCTGATGTCATATCACTGGAATCTGACAAAGAAAGGAATTGAATATTGGTTAGATAGAAAGATTCACGAGTTCACGGTGAAGGAAAACAGGAATCCGCGACTATCAAAGGAAGACTGGTTAGACTGCTACTTATATACAGCTTCTTTGCATTCTTTCCCACTACGTTGTATGAGTGGATCGCGAAGCTAGCAGATAGCCAAGGAAGGTGTAAACTCAACAAACCTATTGTGTGGACTCCAGAATTGGTGCACAGACAGGAAGAATCGGAAGATAAGATCGTGTGCATTATCGATCACTAGCTCGATCGAATCATAGGAGGATTCATCATCGAATTCGCTGTAGACACTTCAGTCAGCTATAGCGAGGCAAAACGATGCTTCCTCAAGGGACCCCGAGGTAAGTACATTAAATCTTTGAACACTTGGATTAAAATTCTACTGTCTGAAAAGAGGGTTATGCGAATAAATTGATGTTTGGGGCTATGCAGAGTGGGAGAATATACAGAAACGAAGGTAGCATAGAACTAGAAACTAGCCCCTTGATTTCACCTCTGTGAGGGGGTGACAAAGAGCACGCGAAGGTCTTGCCAAGAAGTGCGATCAATCTGATAAAGCAGAGAATTCCATGCATAACACCCCCACCCACACCACCACCAGTTTCATCGTCTTCACCCCCATCTTTGCCCATACCACCTCCACCACCACTGCAAAGTAGTATGGAAAGCGCAATAAAGCTACTAGTGTTCAAGGGAGTAGGGAATGAAGATCCGAACCAGTTTTTGTTAGGCCCCTATACTACTAGGGTAACCCCTTATTGTTATTAGTACAACCCCCTTATTATATTGATGTACCCATGTAGTGCCCATATTGTTACTATTTTGCCCCATAGAAGCCCACTATTGTTATTATTATGCCCTTACATTATTATTGTTATGTCAGCTTTGATTATATTATGACCCCTTAGACTCCTATATATAGAAAGGAGGTATTTTCATTTGTATCATCCAAGAATTGTTCATTCGTGTAATGTAAAGGAGGTTTCCCCCTCGAAGAGGCTAAATTCTAAGGCATTGATCTATCTTTTCTATCTTTTTTGAGCTGGTTTCATAACATTTGGTATTAGAGCTTTGGATTCCAGGGTTTCACTGCTCCAAATAAATCATCGTGGCATTTTCACTATAACTTTTTTTTCTGCGATTTTTCAGAAGCAAAAAAAAACCCATTTGACATGAAATTGCACTGAATCTCGAATCTAAATTTCAGAGCTTTTTGCGCTATATTTGCGGAGATATGATCTGAGGAAATTGGTCTCTTTACAGACTCCTGAATTACATTCCAAATAGGTGACCTGGGGAAAATCATCATAAATTTCTCTCTGAGCATCAGTTTGAAATTTCGTAAGAAGGTATAGAAAGAGGATGGATTCTAGTTTCTTGTATATATTTTTTAGAGCCAAAGGTCAAAATAGTGACATGTGGCACGTCGTACAAGTTCGCTCTACTGAACTAGTCTATAATCAGGTCACTGTGGGAGATTTGGAATAACTCTTCCTTGGAGAATCCAATTTGGATCAGACTAATGGCATTGGAAAGAGGATGCATAGGGCTACTGCAAGTCACAATTTCAGAACTGGAAGAACCAAAATTACAGAGTTATAGTCATTTCAATATCGATCTCCTAAAATCAAGAAAGGCGATATGAGGAAGTTTGATGGCAAGGATCTGGTAAATTCGATACTTCAGATGGAGCAATATTTTGATCTACATGGTGTACCACTGCTACAAAAGGTATGTCGTGCATCTCCATATTTAGAACTGGATCAATTTTTATGGTATAAAGGGCTTTGTTCTCGTAAACAACTTGTCACGTGGTCAATTTTCATGGAGGAAATGATAGTACATTATGAGGATACAAAGAGCAATGCCTTCTTTAGAGCAACACCACAAAAATTGGAAAGAGTAAAATGGTTTTGTTACATATTGGAAAGTAAAATTATGGCAACAAGGAATTCTACCCCTGACAACTATAAAGATGGAAGTGTTGTTTCTCCTAGCCTTCCACAACCTACAAGGGTTACACTACAACAATTGGAAGAAAAAAGAGAAAAAGGGCTTTGTTGCAATTGTGATAGCAAATGCACTAAAGGTCATAAGTGTGCTGAAAAGAAATTATTTTACATAGAGTATGAAGAGGAGGAAGAAAAGGATCAAGAAACATCAAAAGAAGAGGATATACGCTAGGACCTAACCCCAGAGAAAAAGGAAATGAATCAGACCATATCTTGTAAAGCATTGGCAAGAATTACCATTCCTCAAACTCTCAAGATAGAAGGACATATCAAGAAGAAAAAGGTGCAAGAAGTGAAAGATCACATCGAGAAAGAAGAAATGAATCCAACCATATCTTGTAATTCATTGGTCGGAATTACCACTCCTCAAACTATCAAGATAGAAGGACATATCAAGAAGAAAAATGTTCAAGAAGTGAAAGATCACATCGAGCATCAAGAAATGAATCCGACCATATCTTGTAAAGGATTGGAAGAAATTACCACTCCTCAAACTCTAAAGATAGAAGGACATATCAAGAAGAAAAAGGTTCAAGTAGTGAAAGATCACATCGAGCATCAACAACAAGTTCTCCAACTTTTAAAGGATAACACCACTTTGGTGCAAAATCGAATGAAACAACAGGTAGATCAACATCGTAGTGAAAAATGTTTTGATGTAGGTGATTGGGTATTTTTACTGCTACATCTCAAGCAAGCTATTTATGAGAAGGAAATGTTGGCAATACTACATGCACTTAAGAAATGGTGACCTTATCGAATGGGAAGACACTTCAAGGTAAAAATGGATCATGATAGTCTTAAATACTTTTTAAAGCAACTATTATCTTTAGAAGAACAGAAAAAATGTGTCACAAATATGATGGGTTATGAATTTGACATCATCTATAGAATGGAAGAAAAATTTTGTTGCAGATGCACTCTCAAGAAAGGATGAGGATGTGGAAGCATTGTTTTGTGCTATTTCTATTATCCAACTAGATTGGATAAATGAAGCAAGGGATGAATGGAAGAAGGACTAAGAAGCATGGCCACTTATTCAAAAGTTGCAAAAGATCCCAATTCAAACAATATTGCCAGAAATTGAAGAGGAAGGAAAAATCATATTGGAACCTGGAGCAGTCACAGAAACAAGAACCTAACAATTTCAGAGTGTCTCATCAAGTGGAAGAACTTACCCACTGAAGATTCCACATGGGAGGACAAGAATTTTATACAGAAGCATCAAGAACTACTCAAGCATTGAGGACAACACTTTTTGAAGGAGAGGGGCATGTTAGGCCCCTATACTACTTGGGTAACCCCTTATTGTTATTAGTACAACCCCCTTATTATATTGATGTACCCATGTAGTGCCCATATTGTTACTATTGCGCCCCATAGAAGCCCACTATTGTTATTATTGTGCCATTACATTATTATTGTTATGTCGGCTCTGATTATATTATGACCCCTTAGACTCCTATATATAGAAAGGAGGTATTTTCATTTGTATCATCCAAGAATTGTTCATTCATGTAATGTAAAGGAGGTTGCCCCCTTGAAGAGGCTAAATTCTAAGGCGTTGATCTATCTTTTCTATCTTTTTTGAGTTGGTTTCATAACAGTTTTGGTTCGTGATAAAAGTTGTATGGGAAGCACAAGGTATCATGGATGACAATATAAAGAAGAAAACGTTGGTCAGCACTCTGTAGGATCATGCACAAACCTGGTACATTAAACCTTCCAATGACAATCCAAATGCGGGGATCAAGGATATCCAAGTTGCGCTAAATAAATAATTTAGCAGGCCAAAGTTAGAGGCGCAATTGATCATTGGATTCAAGGAAATCATAATGCTACCGAGAGAGGCCCCGTGGGAGTTGGATCAAAGACTAAAGTGCACAATTCGCGAAGCAAACATGAAATTAACAGATGGCCAACGCCGCGAATGGTTTGTAGCATCGTTAATGCCGCATCTACAGAATGTGTTGTCGCAACAAAGGCTAACCACTAAGGCTGAGGCTTTGGAGGTCACGATGAGATTGTACGAGACTCCGATACAAGATCCTAACTTGGGAGTTCAGTAGATTCACGCACAGTTCAAAAACTTGTGCCTAGAGATGCAGAGTTTGAAACAAGATAAGACAACCCACCCAGAGATGCGCGATGAGGTATGGGGCGTAAAATGTAAGGGCTAGGGGCATGACTAAGACCACTGCCCGGTGTTCGTGAATGACCTTGTAGGAGGAGGGCTAATGCCACTAAGACTAGAGGCACAAGCAGGACCAAGCGCGATGCCTGCATTATGGTGCACGATTTGTCAGATAGGAGGAAAGCATGCTAAAGATAACTTCGATCTATTACAGAAGTATACACAGAATTCATAGCAGTTGTTCTGTAATTTCTACAGGCCAGTAGGACATGATGAGCATGCCTATAGAAGTTATGAGCTGATGATGGATTGAACTCCTACCTACAAAGTTCAGGATGAAACACAACCCCTCGATCAAAACATAGGAATGGCTCACGCTGGATTTCAGGGGCACGAATGAGGCCGAGGTGGAGGGGAACCAGGAAGAGGTCGCAGATAGCTGATCTGTTACAATTGTGGAGGGCTAGGGCATTATGCCCATGATTGTACGAATCCAACATGACCATCATGCTTGTATTGTACGTTGTTTGATCATGAGATGGAGGATTATCCCACACTTATAGCGAGGTTGCGTGATAAAGGAGCACTCCAACCTCCCTCGAATCAGGACCTACAAATGATGAGGTCTAAGCCATGTGAGGAAGACCCTAATGTAAATATCATGCTCCAGAGTGGAATTACGACGGGGAGATGACAAAGGCAAGTAACCTGAAGAAAGTACCTAGGTTTGCAAGGCTCCAATGAAGGAACCAAAATTTAATTTGGAGCACATTAAGGAGACCTTCATGAAAGCTAAGAGGAGCTTCATTGATGCCTCCACTTCAGGAAGTAAAGACAAAATGGAGTCAGAAATGGACCCATTGATGCTCACTAGGTTCTTGGAGACATGCATGAAGCTACTGTGTGACAACAAGGCTGTATAGTTGTTGCAAGAACTCATAACTAGATGCGCTGGGACCACGCCAGGAGAACCACGCATAATCCGAAAGCTCGAGAAACACACGACATGAATAGGAAGGGAAATGAGATTGACCATGTAGATTGGGGAATATGAGATGGACCAAGTGATTCTAGATCTAGGGTCAGACATGAATGCCCTACCAAAACAAACCTCGGAGCACATGGGCAGGCCTGCATTGCAATGGTCTCCTATCGAACTATGAATGGGGAACCAACAAAAGATTCTACCTATGGGGAGATTGCAGCGAATCATGGTAGATATTGAAGGAGCAAGCGCGCTAGCAGATTTCGAAGTAATAGAGATTGTTGATGACATCAATCCCTACCTCACGCTATTGGGAATATATTGGGCCACTGACATGAATGGAGTGATAAATCTAAAGAAGTGCAAGATGATCTTTGAGAAAAAGTCTTTGCACGTAGTGGTATCTTTAGATCCTGCAGAAGGATTGCGCTACACAGAGCTAGTGTATGTCTACGGCAGCGACAACGATTACTTGGACTGCATCTACAAGATAACCACATGCAAGCAAGATTGGGTAAATCCAACCATGGATGGCCGAATCTCATGGGAATGCGAATGCTCCTGCACATCAGATTCTGATGAGGAGATAGAATGATGGCAGAATCGGTTACATGAGGTAACCATGCTCAACTGTAACATGATGACAAGGTCACTGCGCTGCGTAGCAACATACGTAAGAGATCTGCGTACATATGACGGGTTAAGTGAGGTGGATGACTTCCGGAACAAATTTGAAAGATAAGTACCAGAACAACGGCATTTTGATGCTCTAAAATGGGTACTGTGCGCTACGCCCGCAAGATGGTGGGGGATCCACCAGAGAAGTTTTGAGGACTGGCACGAACACAGAAGGATGATGCACATGTAGTTTGGGAAGCCTCTGATGCAATTAACAGACAAGATTGTCAGATGAACCGGCCGTGCACCCACCTATCCAGGTGGATACAGACATATGGTGCGAAACCTACACGAATGCACACCGACCTCGCAATAGTAGACACGATCAGTAAGTAGGTGCGGGTAAGGCAATGACACAAACAATCCCTCCGGTTGGGACCACGAAGTATGGAAAGACCAAGCATGAAGAAGAATATCCACGTAGAAGCTTTTAAAAAAGTACGCAAAGCGCTGAACAAAGTCCACAATGTGAAGCGGGCTGACTGGGGCCTGTGCGTACTAGTGGTTCTATGGGCTTATAGGACTGCATGCAAGAACCTAACCGTGCAAGCACTGCCAAGGCTGGAGTATGAAGCAACTACTTTAAGCCCTATAGTACCTAGAGAGCTTAGACTGCACATGATAGCACCAGTAGATACGACGGTTCGTAGAACCTTGCAAGTAGAAATCTAACAGGGAAATTTTAGGCTCCAAGAACTTGAAGAAGAAAGGGTACGATTAAGGAAGAAAGGCACTCTGGTGGATGCGGAAGTCAAGAAGCTAGATGGCAAGATAAAGGAATATTTTCTCGGCAAAAATACCAAGGTGATAAGGCAGGATGCATACAATCACGATGACAGGTTTAAGGCCTATCACCATGAATTGATCTGTCTGATTCCTTGGCTTGGACCACACATTACTAAGTGAATTGACCAGGGTAGCACATTGCAGATGGTAAAGTGCACGATGCCGACCATAACAATAAAAGGTGGGTATTTTTCAAGAGACATGATGGATGGCAGGATGAAACTTTACATGGGTGGTGCGACCCCCTAACTAGCCAAGGAAGTACAGTCTTAGCGCTCTAGGGAGTTGAAAGGAAGCACGGGACTATAAATTATTCTGCCGGCGAGCTGCGTGATGTTGTAGCTGCGCGTAGAAGCAAAGAGTCACAAGGTCCGTGACTGCGCACGGGGGGCTGCGCTACCATGCGGGTTGGCTAGAAAGTGACCATTGAAGTCACTTTTCATGATGGGATGCTCAAATTAAGACCAAATGGAGCAGACGGTAGGCATTTAAGACGCGATTTATGGGCAAGATTTGGGAAAGTCTTCCGCCAAAGGAGCAGTAATGAACTAGATTTGGGGGGAATGGTCGAATTCAAATTCAAAAAGTGCTATAAATTACAAGGGGCTATCCAGCAAACAACACTTGGTCATTTTCGAATTGAACTATTTAGCAGAGCCCTGATTGATGTGTGCCAAGTATTGATTGAGCCCCTGAGTTTGCGAGTGCTAGATTTCTAGACGGACACGATGACAACAGCTAAGGAAGTTATGGAGATAACAAAAATGACTGCCGCAGAGGTGGCGTAGGCCTTGACTGTGGGGGATGCTCTGAAAGGTTTCGGGATTGTGGCAGAAATCCCGAAATCATCTCACACACCAAGAGCCAAGAAGGAAAAACAAGCGATGGTTCTCATACGTGTGTCCCCGTGGAACCCGCTGCACACCAAGCTGTCAATGGAGGAGAAGGGGAAAGTCGTCACCATAGAGACCAATGAAGAATAAGAAGACCAAGAGTACCTAATAATCGCAGAAGATGAGGACGAAGGCATGGAGGAGGAAACTGAACCTGTGCACCCTTCGACAAAGTTGCCCGCCTATGTCCCCCCACAAAAAGGGAAGGCTAAAGTGCCCAAGGAGCTTGACAAGACCAAGAGCTCACTCCAGACCCCACTCCTCCCATACAACATTATTTTTGAGGGCACCATGTAGGATGGGTGCCGAGCTTAAAATTCGAAGATTGGGACCTCGTTGACCACGAGAAGTTCCCTCACCTTGAGACCTTGCACCTCATGAAGCCCAAGCAAAACATTGTAGCGGGGGTTATAGAATTAGAGCCACGAAAGTGGTTGTGTAGAGTGGAAAAGGTCGAGCTACTTAACCTCCTTTGGGTGCCGCCTTTCCACCGTGCCCCAATAACCATTTTTGTCATCAGGGGGGTGCATGATGGGTGTTTGTGGCTAGAGGAGCCCATCCCCATCACGACAGACTTGATTCACCACATTTCTTGGCTTCCATGCAAAGGAGAGGACCTCGCAGACATCTCGGAAGGGAAGAGTAGTGACTTGGCCATCGCGAAGGCCATGAAGAAGAAGTACAAGCTGGAAAAGAAGAAAAGGGGCTATGCCATATCCAACATCAATGACAAAGCAGTGAAAGTGGCAACCCAAATATTGGTCGGTAAGGTTATGTGCAAGTGCTGTGCAGATGAGGTAGCCACACCAGTGGTCACACTGGCTGAGCAGTGCGCAAAGGGGGTCCAGTTTAACCGGTCTGAGTTCCTCTGCAAGGAGTTTTTGGATAATTTATGTGAATCTCAGGAACAGGGAAAAACATTCCACTATGCATGGCTTTTGTTGTCCATAGTGCTCATGGCAGGGGAATTACCGTAGGATAGTCAATTCCCCACAATTGACAGGGATCTGCCGGAGGCCGCAAAGTACGCTTTGCTCTGGGCCACAAAGGATGCCACTAGGTTCCGTAACAGTAAAATATTCTGGTTGTTCATGGAGATGAACCTCAGAATGGGAATCAACCACAAGCCATGGCTGTCACCCACTGTCTACAACAGCCTTTAGAGTTTTACGAAATTTAAAGCTGACATCCATAGCATTTACATTAGAGCGCACAAGGACTTGGCCAAACAATGGAGGAAGCTACCCTTTGTAGCCATAGACAATGTCATCTTTAACGTCCTGGAGACATGGCTGCCTGAGTGACATGCTCTGGACATCACGGAGATAGAGAAGTTGGCAGCACAAAAGAAGAAAGACGAGGCCAAGCTACGCATCACACAACTGGCAAAAAAGAGAAGGAAGGAGGCAGTGGCAGTAGAAGTGCAGGCGATGCAGGACACTGCACAAATAGCAATTGAGGAGGAAAAGGCAGTAGCAGTAGCAACAACAGCAGCACAGGAGGCAGCCATGAAGGCATGCGAGGTCCAAATGTCGCCTTCGCATGGGCAGGAAGAAGAGGGAGGCGTGGACCTACAAACTGCATCAACACAGTTGAAGCGCCAACACCCAACTAAGCGGACAAGGTCGTGCAAGAAGATCAAGGCATCAAAGTTATCTCATGAGCCGATCACCCTAACCGAGGGTTATCTACCCGACATTGCCAAGACAGTGCGCGATGTCACCTCCGAGGCCCTCCAAAATTTCATGCAGGACAACTAGATTATGTTGGGGGCCCTAAGAGTGCAACTGTAGGAGTTACAAGTGCACCCTCCTCAGGCTAGTCCCCTTTCGACCAACCTCATAGTCAGAACAACGGCAGCAGAATAGATGTTGTACGATCGGGTGACAAATACCATAGTGCTACTAGAAGGGGCACTAGTGACAACAAATGAGGCCGATAGGCCTACGGTTAGCACACTAAAGGGCCTCGGTATCAATATGCCTGCACTCCTGTGAGAAACCTTATATGTTTTGCAGGATATGATAACTACAGAGCTGCGAGCTAGGGAGAGCCGCGCACTGGAAGTCCTCAACAAGCAAAAAATCAATATGTAATAATTGAGCTTGCAACACAACAAAGTGGTGTCGTAGAATCAACAACTGGTCCAGGTAATGGACGAAGCTTTCCAAAGCATCCTAGAGCTGGCCATCCTAGCAGACATACAAGCAGAGGCATGCATCTACAGGTTAGTAGTAGGGGTGTGTGAGGCGCAGGAGGAAATGACAAAGGTTCAGCTAGAGCTGAACCTTCAGATCGCCGAGCTATGGTTAAAGGCGAATCCGACCACCCCTCCAAAAGTCATAGAATAGTGTGCTAGCACTATCATAGTGGGACTGGATGAAATTGGCAGTGCAGTGCGAGACTGCACCAACATGTTGGAAGAATCATTTGAGGTCCTCAAAAATATGCAGGAGGACCCCAACATCCAACACTTAGAGATAGAGGCACGAGAACTCCAACAGCAGTATGATAGCGTTAAAGGAATTGCACAGACGGTGGCCCTCACTCAAAGGCTCGCACAGATGCAATAGAACAAAGAGCTAAAAGAACAGGTGGACATGGTACGACACAAGGAAGCAGTACCGAAGGTGCGCATTCAGCCTTGGATCGATAAGGCCTTCACCATCACAATAGAAATTGAAGGCAAGCTCGCACACATGCAGGGGATACATGCACTAATGCAGAGAAGCACTTCGGACACAGTGGTCTCGGAACAACGCATGCAGCAAATCCAGCAAGCAACAGCTCAGTGTGCTGCCGACCTTGCAATAGTTCGTACACAATTGGAGGGACTTTGCGCCAACAGAGTGACTCGAGGGTGAGTCACGATGTTTGTGTTGGGGGCCTGTTAGGCATGGAATGCCCCCAAGGCATGTTTTGGGGCTTAAAGCCCAAGTTTTGACCAAATATTCTTGTAAAAGCTCCGTGAATTATGGGCGCGGGGTGCAAAATTATAATCGAGTCACAAGGTTGTCCACCCTAGTTTTTGTAATGTATTGTTAGCTGGATAGACCTACCCATGGTCTGTAGACCATGGGATTGTATAAATAGAGTGAGGCTCTAAGTGTATAAGATAACTAATAGAGGAAGATGAGAGGTCTAAGTGATTGAGTCGAAGTGGAAAGTGTGTCTGTGGGTCATAAAGTAGGAGAAGGCTCTACAAATGAGTGCACATAGGCCTAGTAGTCCGCAGCTGAGTGCGTGGACCCCTACAACTGAGTGCGCAGGGCCGGTCAAGTCTGTAACCATTGGGAGAATCAATAAAGAAAAGTTTTACTATATTTATATGTATCTTTTCCTGGCTTAATGCATGATTAGATATAATTTGCAAGTATATTGTTTATTCACTGCACGAACATGTATGAATGTTTTGTATAACTAATTATAACTTAAGACATTCAAGTAGGTGATGGTAATTAACTAGTACTAGAAGATAAGTAAGATCTCGGGTAATAGCATAAAGTGCAGCTCCATAGCCCCTGGTTAGGGATGTGCGAAGGCAGTGTATCAGGCTGCGAGGAATGGGAAAGTCCATGAAGCAACCTGTGCCTAGGAACAAATAGTGGACCAGTCGAACCTCTCAAAAATCTCAAGGGTGCAGAAACCTGGTTCTAGCACCCTCCCATACTACTTCGGGTCAGACCTCAGTCTGTGCTCCACAGACTGTTGCCGAAATGGCCAATAGTATAGGGATTTGTTTGGCTAATTAACTTCAAACCTGGGTCAAGCCCAACAAGCCAACAAAGCAGACCTGGAGACGAAGTCTATCAGGGATGAAGTCCTTCATCAATCTCGTTGTCTGGTATAACTGTGTCTTTTCAGTATATTGCTTCATTTCTTATGCATCCTAATTGTGTTTAATCAGTTGTCGTAAAGTCTTCTTTTCAAGCAGTTTTCCTCGATTTCTGTACTTTCACTTAACATTCAAATCATAAATGGCTAATCACTTCTACATCAATTTTAGTTTATGATCATTTCAGATCATATAATTTGGTATCAGAGTAGGTTGCGTTTGTATAATTTTCCATTGAATGTTTACCAGGTCAAAGTCACAATCAGGAGAAGGAATCCTTGAGTAGATCAATCCAGAAATTGAAAAGTGACAAGTCAATCCTAAATCGACCATGTTAGGACCTGATGCAGATGAAAATACTAAAACTAATATGAGTGAGGAACAGTTTCAGCAAGCATTCTGAACTATGCAACAGATGTTGGGAGAATTGTATGAAGACAAGAAGGCGAGAGATGCAACTTCTTCTTCAAAGGCATCGAAGGAGGACAAGGGAAGACTGATAAACAACCTTCACCTCCATCATCTCCATCATCTTCTTCTTCTTCTTCTTCTTCTTCTTCTTCTAGTGCAGAATATGAAACGAAAAATAAGCCTAAGAAAACATCTTTTTTGAAACTTGATGTGAAATTTGAGTTACCTGTTTATGATGGCGAAGTGAATCCTGAAAAGTTAGATAACTGGATTAAGCAGTTAGAAGTGTATTTTCACATTTAGAACATTTCTAGCGATAAAACTAAAATTAAGTTAGCTACACTTAGAATGGGGGGAACAACTTTAATCTGGTGGGAAAGTAAAACTCAGATAGATGTAAATCGTAAAGGAAAAGTCATCTCTTCATGGTCTAAGTTTTTAAAAGCTCTTAGGAAACAATTCTATCCTTTAGGATACATGCAGAAAGTTGTTATTGATTGGCAGGATCTGAGGCAAGGTAAAGGGAAAAGTGTTCAGGATTTTACTTAGGAGTTCAGAAACAAAGCATTGGCACTTGGTATTTCATTGGATACACATGAAACTTTATTAAAATACATCAGAAGTTTACATTCATATTTGCAACATACATTATTGATGTTTAATCCTGATGATTTTGATGAAGTGTGTGTTCAGGCCATACATATTGAATCAGGTGGCAGACCATTCAAGTTTTCATCACAATCATCCAAAGAGTTGGAAGTCAAAGATTCCAATGACAGTAAAGGGAAGAACATTTCGAAGAGAAAGAAATCAGCGATCGTTCAAAAGGAAAGACCTACTTGTTCTCATTGCCAAAGAATCGGTCATGATGAATCTAAGTGTTGGAAACTTCATCCAGAACTTAAGCCCAAAAAGTTCCTTAAGGAGAAGGATGAAAAGAAGGCCATTGTAGTAGTCCAGCAAGATCTAGGTTCATATTCAGGTGATGAAAGGAGGATAACCACCATGGTTACGACAGGTAAAACTTCTGACACTGGTTCAAGTTCAAAAACTATTGCATCTTCTTCAAACATAAATCCTCCACATGAGGATAAAAGAGTTGAATTGTTTAACATAAGGATAACTTCTAAGCATACAAAGATAGATACAATGTTTGACAGTGGATCACAGGAAAATTTAATATCTAAATATTTAGTTAAAAGTTTGGGTTTGGAAACACAGAATCATCCAAGACCTTACCCATTAGAATGGCTAAATAAATCAACTCAGATAAAAGTCACCAAACATTGTTGATTAATGATCCAGGTGGATATTGGTGGCCACCTGCCAAGTCCACCTGGACCCCCACCATTGTTTCTCTCAACATTTTAAGTTTCCTTAATTGTAGCACAACTTACTATTTTTAGCAGTTTTTCGGGTCCTGAACTTCCGGAGCCGTTTTGAGGCCCTAAACGACGTTTTTTGGGAAATCTAGGGGCAACATGGGTTCATGGACTGATGTTTCCCTTCCCAAAGTGGTAGTACTCAGACAGATCTTTCTAACAAGCTATTTTACACGTAAAACGAAGATCGTATGCCAAAGTTACAACCTCAGGAATTTGATGTACCAATTTACCTAAACGGGGCCCACAGTTTGGCGTTTCATCTTCTAGGGTTAGGTTTTGGAATGTTAAGGGTTTTCCATTGTTTCTCAACAATAAATAGGCCTTCGAGCCTCATTATAACACAGTTCAGAGGCACGCAGCCACCACAAATCTCTTCTCAGAGATAAGCTACCATCGCCCTAGCTAGTTTATTTCCATTACTGTTTGTAAGCATATTTCAGTATTTTACATTGATGAAAAGAAGTATTATTTCCGCTAAATATATGTGTTTATGGTTATCTCTGTAATTTGTTGCGTTCGTGTTTATGTCCAGATCAATTAAAATTTTCCATAACAACTAATTACATTAATGAAGTGGAATTAGATTTGGTTCCAGTAGACATATGTGGAGTTGTCTTAGGAAGTCCTTATCTTTATGATCATGATGCAATATTTTATAGGAGAGAACATAAATATCACCTTAAGAAAGACGGGGTTGAATTTACTGTCAAGACACATAAAAACAAAAATCACTTGAATTTAGTTAATGTTAATAAGATGAAGCGATTAATAAGTTCAAACAAGAGGTTTGTAATCATGTGTGTAAAGGATCAACATAACAATCAACATGATTCTTGTTTATGTTATGCAACTCGGCTTAAATATGGTTTGATTAAAGAGATAGAAACTATTCCAGTTCTATGTAAAACCAAACATCTTATTCATAAGAAGAGATTACAACATTAATTACAGTGTGTGACTAAAGCTCCTCTTCCTAATGTCAGAATGAATCAATTCAGTTTCAGTTTGGAACTTAACAGTGGTAGGCATACAGGTCAGTATTGGGGAAAATCAGTGTTTGATTTTTCTTGTATTGTGTCGCCATTTCATGCTTCAAACAGTTTTCAAACCTCTTTTCAAGTGGAGAGGAAACCTATTTGTTTTCGTATCAAAGCCTTTTCTAAAGGAGTGTCAAAGTGTGTAATGGGAACTTATGCATTAGAGGAAAGTGTTAATCAATGGAAACATCATTTAATGAATGAAGAAAAAGTGATTCAAACAAATCAACAGCTAACTCAATACTTTCAAAGACAAACTAAGTTGCAGCAAATTTCACCTTACAGTTGGATAGGTTCATTGCAACAAGTTCACTTAGTAATCAGGCATCAAGAAAGCATGTTAAGTCAAATAGCCGGTTTGATGTCAAGAGTATCTTTGATGGTCTCTGTTATTCTGCAAAATACATTGTTGATACATATTGTTGAAAATAATACTGAGAGGGGGGGTGAATCAGTATTATCTAATTCTTTTAATAAATCTTCCTTACTTGTTCTTTGAATTATTTTTGCATGTCAGTATCATAAAATAATGAGCATGAACAAAGAAAACAGATAGTCACACCAAAGAACACAAGATGTAAGGTGGAAACCCAATGTGGGTGAAAACCACCTGCTGCAATATGTCTCTATCTTCTTTCAAATTAGAAACTCCTTTTACAATGATTCTGTACTGGTGCAGTCCTTTGCCAGTACGCAGGCTGCAACCTGCAGAGAGCTACAACTCTCTCTCGTTTTCCAGTCTTCTCCTGGAAGGGAGCTACAACCCCCTACTTCCTTTCATAAAGCATCAAATGATCATCAAGTATATAACAGTTACAGTCCACTACAGTTATCAGATTAGCAATAACAGAACTAACCCAGAACACCTTATCAACAGAGAAATTCAATCAACATAACATCTTAAGACAGAGACGCAGTTTTCCCTTCTGTGGCCTGCGTCGCAACGCAATTCACCTTCTGCTTTCCTGCGTACACCCGCAGGTATCCTTCTGCTGTACTGCGTGCCCACGCACTGTTCCTTGAACTGCACTGCGTCCTGTTGCTGCAGGGTCGCACCCAGAAATGCTATCGCGTCGCGTCCTTTTGCTTCAGGGACGCACCCAGAGATGCTATCGCGCCGCGTCCTTTTGCTTCAGGGACGCACCTGAACCTTAGTCGCTCTGCGTCCCCACGCAGATCTCCAGTTACTGCACTACGTCCCGGACGCACCTGAACTTGGTCTGCCCTGCGTCCCCACGCAGGTCTCCTGTTACTGTGCTGCGTCCCCACGCAGCTTTTCTGATAAACACCTGCGACCTTCTGATTAGGGTTGAATAGACAGTTCACTAGAGAGGCACAGATACTCAGATCTGATCATGCGCTCGAAAGATCACCCTTCACAGATTCACCTTCAACTTCCTTTTCATATAGATCAAGCTTTTAAGACCATAACCCAATATTTCAGATCTAAAGATATTCAATTGCAAAAGATACTTAGCCAAGTGATCTCCTTTGCTTTATATAGGCAAGCTCCTTCTCAAATCATGGAACAATACCACGAGCCGACACCATAATAACACAATACCGTCTGCTAGATACCAGGAGTAAAACACAAGAAACCCCCATGTGTGCTTTTCTCTGCCTTGAAATGTGTGCACCGGGTGGACGCACCTCCTGAACGGCTGGACTGCGTCTCTGGACGCGGCTGCTGCATCGTTTACCTGCGGGTACGCACTTTCTGTAAGGTGTACCTGCGTACCCCTTATTTCCTTCAATATTTGATAGCTGATCATCAACCTCTGCTACTGACTTGAAGTACAGTGATCTGTCACCTGAATGGGTTGCCATCAAGGACAACACTTTAGCCATAATGCCAACAATCTCCCCCTTTGACATCAAGGGCAAAGGGGTATGCTCCCCCTAAGGTCATGCTCCCCCTGAAAGAGAACCAGATCTGCAACAAGGAGCCATAATCCACCATGAAAGAGATAGAGACATATTGCAGCTATTTCCAAGATCTCCTTCTGAACATCCTCCATAATGCCAACAATGCATTATATGCTCCCCCTGAACCTGTACTATCAATCAGAAAGGTTCAACAATAAGATGATGCATCAACAACCCCCAGCTTTTGCCTGAGGTATTCAAAAGTGTCCCTGGGCAATGGTTTGGTGAGAATATCAGCAACTTGTTCCTTAGAAGGAACATACTCCAACTTGACCTTCTGTTCAAGTACTTGTTCCCGGAGAAAATGGTACTTGATTGGTATGTGCTTGGTTTTCGAATGCATAACAGGATTCTTTGAGATGCTGATTGCACTTGTGTTATCACATAAGATGGGGATAGGTGGTGTACACGTGATTTGAAAATCCTGTAAAGTCTGCATCATCCAAAGGAGTTGAGTGCACCAAGATGCAGCAGCAACATATTCCGCTTCAGCTGTAGACAAGGCAATTGAACTCTGTTTCTTGCTGAACCAAGATACCAGTTTGGAACCCATAAAGAACGCACCATCACTTGTGCTTTTCCTGTCATCCATGCTTCCGGCCCAATCTGCATCTGTATAAGCATGAAGAGTAAGATCTGTATCTCTAGGATACCATAAGCCATAATTTTGAGTCCCTTGAAGATATTTGAAAATTCTCTTCACTGCCTGAAGATGAGTCTCCTTCGGATTTGCCTGAAATCTTCCAACTATTCCAACTGCATGCATGATATCCGGTCGGGTACCTGTCAAATAAAGTAAACTTCCAATCATAGATCTGTAGGTTGGTTGATGTACTGCTGCAGATTCATCATTTGCACTGAGGCTACATCCTGTGACCATGGGTGTACATACTGGTTTTGCATCTTCCATACCATATTTCTTCAAAATCTGTTTGAGATACTTGGTTTGAGATAAAAAGATTCCTCCTTCTTTTTGTTGGATTTGCAAACCAAGGAAATATGTCAGTTCTCCTAGCAAAGACATTTCAAATTCTTTCTGCATGACCGAGGCAAAGCTTTGACTCATAGCTTCTTCATTGCTCCCAAAAATAATGTCATCTACATACACAACAAGTATTAGCAATTTGTCATTTTCAACTTTTATATAAAGATTGCTATCTGCTGATCCTTTTGAAAAACCTTGTTGATGAAGATATTTGTCCAAACGGTAGTACCAAGCCCTTGGAGCTTGTTTGAGACCATAGAGAGCCTTTTTCAATCTGCATACAAGATTTGGATCATTTCCAAGAATGAACCCATCTGGCTGTTCAATGTACACTTCTTCTTCCAAGTCTCCATTCAGAAAGGCTGATTTCACGTCCATTTGAAATACTTTGAAGTTTTGAAAACTTGAGAGAGCAAGGAACATTCGGATGGCCTCAAGTCTTGCAACAGGAGCAAAGGTTTCTTCAAAGTCTATTCCTTCTTGCTGCACGTACCCTTTACAAACAAGTCTGGCTTTGTTTCTAATTACTTCTCCATTTTCATTCAATTTATTTTTGAAGACCCATTTTGTTCCAATAACATTCTTATCCTTTGGTCTAGGAACCAGCTCCCAAGTGTTGTTCTTTTCGATTTGCTCAAGTTCTTCATCCATTGCTTTCACCCAACATTCATCTTTGCATGCCTCTTTCACATTTTGTGGTTCGGTGGAGGAGAGTAATGCCAAATAGCTTGAGGCTTCTGCAACTGTTCTTCTTGTTTGTACACCTGCTTCTTTTTGCCCCACAATCTGAGATTCTGGATGATTCTTCTGAACATATCTGGATGGGGTTTTCTCTTCTATTCTTGTCTGCTCCTCTGGTTCTTCTTGAGGTTCTTCTTGAGGTTCTTCTTCTTCATCATTCTGTCTTTGAGGGTAGCCTTCATCTTCTTCGATGTCTTCATGATGTACTTGCCTAGGAATGTATCCCTTCTCATCAACCACTACATCAATGCTGTCAACAATTCTGCCAAGTCTTTTATTGTAGCATTTGTATGCTTTGCTATGTGGAGAGTAACCAAGAAGAATGCCTTCATCTGCTCTAGGTTCAAGTTTGCCAAGCTGCTCATCAGTATTCTTGATATAGCATTTGCTCCCAAAGATTTTGAAGTGCTTTACCGAAGGAGTCTTACCACTCCAGAGCTCATGAGGAGTTTGAGTGTTGTTCACCCGGACATTTGTTTTGTTGAGAATAACAACCGCAGCATGTGCAGCTTCACCCCAGAAAGTTGCGGGAGTTCCTGATTCATCAAGCATAGCACGAGCCATTTGTTGGACTGTTCTGTTCATTCTTTCCACAACTCCATTTTGCTGAGGAGTTCTAGCTGTAGAGAATTCTCTTCTTATCCCATGTTCTTCATAGAAATCGAAAAATTCGTTTGAAGTAAACTCCCCACCTCTGTTGGATCTGAGGCACTTAATTTTGTGACCTGATTCATTTTCAACCAAGGCTTTGAAGGATTTGAATTTTTCAAATGCTTCATCTTTGTGCTTCATAAGTCCTAGCCAGACAAACCTGGAGAAATCGTCAATGAATAATATCAAGTATTCTTCTCCTCTAGGTGTTCTTTTCCTGAATGGACAGCATGTATCTGTATGTACTAGCTCAAGAGGCATGCTAGCTGATCCTTCCTTCTCTGGAAAGTTAGTTCTGGTTTGTTTTCCAAACTGACATGATTTGCATATGGTGTTGTCAGGAATTTTGATATCTGGAAGATCGCGAACTGCCTGATATTTGCATGCTTTCCTTATTTGTGAAAAGCTTAGATGTCCCAACCTCCGATGCCATAACCAGTGCTCATCATTCTTGCTCAGATAGCATTGTTGTTGTCCTTCTTCAAATATGTACAGATTATTTGGAGTTCTTTTGCCTTTGATCACTGTTTTACCTGTATCAAGATCACGAACAAGACATCCATTTGATCTGAATATAACCTCGGTTCTTTGATCACACATCTGGCTGACACTTAGAAGATTATGCTTCAATCCATCAACATACAAAACATTTCCAGCCTTGACCTTTTCTTTTAACTGAGCAATGCCCTTTCCTTTTATAGTTGCAGGAGTATCATTTCCAAAAGAGACTTTCTTTCCCTTTTCTAGAGCAGAATAAGACTCAAGTTTTTCTTTATCACCTGTCATATGCTTCGAACATCCACTGTCAATGTACCATAGATTTTCCTGTCCCTCTGCATAAAATGCTATCCCACATCTTTCTGTTTGAGGTTCCTTTATTCTCCATGTTTTGGTGCTTGAGGCTTGTTCCTTTTTCTGCTGAAACCTGCTCCTGCATTCAGCGTCTTCATGACCAAAGTTATTGCAAATAGAACATTCAACTTCATTTTCAAGAACCGAAAAGTTGTTATAGGTCCTTTTTGTAATCCCTGTCATACTTCTTTGTTTTTGAGCTTCCCTAGTCATGATCGTTTTATATGCAACACATTGAGCTGCTTTGTGACCAAAGTTATGGCAAGAAAAGCATTGTCCATTGAAGAAACTTCTGCGGTTATTGAATCTACCAGCCAACTGATTGTAATTTCTATTTTCATCTATTCTTGAACCAAATTGAGAAGATTTTACCTGTGGCTTGTTGTAGCTTTTGTTCTCCCTTAAGATGGATTGCCCTTGATAGTTTCTGTTTGTAATTCGTCCCTGCTTTACCTGTTGATCTTCATTGTTCTTTTGCTCATTTCTTCTTGCTGCATCAAGATAACTTTTTGAGGTGGATGCTTGAGAGGTTTCTCCATTATAGCCCAGACCTGTCTTGTTTAGAGGAGACCGCTGCACATTGATAATCTCATCCAAAGTTTCAGATCCTTTGACAAACTTGAGATTAATAGCTTTTGTTTTCTCAATCTCTTTTCTAAGACCAACAATTTCACCTTCTAATTTTTCAAATGTTTTTCCTTTTCATCAATTTGAAATTGTAGAGTATCAATGATCATGTTCTTTTCTTCTATACATCTCTTGAGTCTAGTAATTTCATCATAAAGGTTATCCACATCTACAGCATCCATATAATCATCATCTTCAAATGCCATTAACAACTTATATTCATTACCTTGTTCATCTTCATCACTGTTTGATAGACCATCACTATCTTCATGAGTGTATTAGCTTTTCTTATTTGCGTTCTGTTTCTTGTTCCATCTAGCAGGTTCTTTTCCTTTATCCTTATAAGGACATTTTGCAGCATAATGACCTACTCTTCCACAAGCAAAGCATTTAAAAGGTAACTTACCTCTGAACCTTCCAGAACCCCTTTGAAGATTTCTGACAAAATTTGATTCTTCTTCCTCTTCTTCTGGGACGTGGCTTGCTTCATAATAATCTCCTTTGCCTGATGCCTTGAAAGCAGCTTCTCTTCTGTCTGATGGACCTCCCTTTCTCATTTCATAAGCAGTTAGAATTCCATGTAGCTGAGACATAGTAAGAATTCGTAGATTTTCCTTTTCTTCTATTGCAGATACTTTAGATTCAAACTTGGGGGACAATGAGCTTAGGACCTTTTCAACCACAATAGCCTCTTTTATTTCTTCACCCAAATTTTTCATAAAATTAACAACCTCATCTACCCGAAGAAAATAGTTAGCCACACTTTCATCATTATACATTTTGAGAGTCTCATACTGAATTCTGAGAGTTTGAAGTTTAGCACGCTTTACCTGTTCGTCTCCTTCATAGCTCGTGACAATTTTGTCCCATATCTCTTTTGCGGATTTATAGTGCATTACCTTCATGAATTCTGATTGAGATATACATCCTAATAGAGTACTGACTGCTTTCGCATTTGTTTCATACTTCTTTTTCTCGGCTGCATCTATAGGAGTAACTGAAGGAAAAGCATAGCCTGTCTCTACGATGTCCCAAACTTCTGTACCAAGAGATTGAATATAGGCAGTAACTCTTACCTTCCAATAATTGAAGTTTGTCCCATCAAAAACCGGTGGCCTGATTGATGCTTCTCTCTCGTAGTTGCTCATGATGAACGATCTACCTTCAAGCGATCAAGCTTCTCTAAAGGACCTGCTCTGATACCAATTGTTGAAAATAATACTGAGAGGGGGGGTGAATCAGTATTATCTAATTCTATTAATAAATCTTCCTTACTTGTTCTTTGAATTATTTTTGCATGTCAGTATCATAAAATAATGAGCATGAACAAAGAAAACAGATAGTCACACCAAAGAACACAAGATGTAAGGTGGAAACCCAATGTGGGTGAAAACCACCTGCTGCAATATGTCTCTATCTTCTTTCAAATTAGAAACTCCTTTTACAATGATTTTGTACTGGTGCAGTCCTTTGCCAGTACGCAGGCTGCAACCTGCAGAGAGCTACAACTCTCTCTCGTTTTCCAGTCTTCTCCTGGAAGGGAGCTACAACCCCCTACTTCCTTTCATAAAGCATCAAATGATCATCAAGTATATAACAGTTACAGTCCACTACAGTTATCAGATCAGCAATAACAGAACTAACCCAAAACACCTTATCAACAGAGAAATTCAATCAACAGAACATCTTAAGACAGAGACGCAGTTTTCCCTTCTGTGGCCTGCGTCGCGACGCAATTCACCTTCTGCTTTCCTGCGTACACCCGAAGGTATCCTTTTGCTGTACTGCGTGCCCACGCACTGTTCCTTGAACTGCACTGCATCCTGTTGCTGCAGGGTCGCACCCAGAAATGCTATCGCGCCGTGTCCTTTTGCTTCATGGACGCACCCAGAGATGCTATCGCGTCGCATCCTTTTGCTTCAGGGACACACCTGAACCTTAGTCGCTCTGCGTCCCCACGCAGATCTCCAGTTACTGCACTGCGTCCCGGACGCACCTGAACTTGGTCTGCCCTGCGTCCCCACGCAGGTCTCCTGTTACTGCGCTGCATCCCCACGCAGCTTTTCTGATAAACACCTGCGACCTTCTGATTAGGGCTGAATATACAGTTCACTAGAGAGGCACAGATACTCAGATCTGATCATGCGCTCGAAAGATCACCCTTCATAGATTCACCTTCAACTTCCTTTTCATATAGATCAAGCTTTTAAGACCATAACCCAATATTTCAGATCTAAAGATATTCAATTGCAAAAGATACTTAGCCAAGTGATCTCCTTTGCTTTATATAGGCAAGCTCCTCCTCAAATCATGGAACAATACCACGAGCCGACACCATAATAACACAATACCGTCGGCTAGATACCAGGAGTAAAACACAAGAAACCCCCACGTGTGCTTTTCTCTGCCTTGAAATGTGTGCACTGGGTGGACGCACCTCCTGAATGGCTGGACTGCGTCTCTGGACGCGGCTGCTGCATCGTTTACCTGCGGGTACACACTTTCTGTAAGGTGTACCTGCGTACCCCTTATTTCCTTCAATATTTGATAGCTGATCATCAACCTCTGCTGCTGACTTGAAGTACAGTGATCTGTCACCTGAATGGGTTGCCATCAAGGACAACACTTTAGCCATAATGCCAACAGTTGATGGTATTAAACAACATTTAGTAGAGACTGTTTTCAAAGATTATGAATCACTAACTCATGGTTCTTCATGGAAAGAATTCAATTGCCATGTTTATAATAGGTTGGTTTCCCATTGTCACAAGTTGTTCATACTGTAGATGGATGGAATAGGTCACCGACTCAGAATGTGCCATGGTCAACATTATCAGGGTCATCACTTGCGAGCGATTGATCTAATGTATTGGTACATCATCAAGTCAAGGTGGAAAGAGAGGGAGTTCTACCCTCATCGACTATTTGTTTAGTCAAACTTTTGTGGTCCAAAAGATTTCAAGTGGAGAGGAATGATTCAGGATTATCTTGTCAGATCATTGCACAAGTGTTCAAGTGTCATCGTCAGTTTTCAGTGTCATTGTCAATTCAGTTCAGCTTTGACAATGTTGGTTATGGATCAGGTTGTTCAGGTAATGTTTATGGTTTCATGGAACTCAGTTGATATGGGTTTGTACCTGGCTATCCACTTGTGTTCATCGATAGTTATGTCAAGATTGGTCATCGACGTGTTTGTCTTCGCCTCGCAGGATTTGGGTCAACATGGGTTTTTTCGCCACTCTCAAGTTTTGATGTCGATAGGTTTGTCTTCATGTGACAAATGTCGCTAATGTCACTTTGTGACATTTGGGACAAATGGGTTTCTCTATTTTGATGTAAACCTAAACCTAGAACCTAAAGACATCATGTAAAAATGTATTGAAATCAAAATACATTAAAAAATGCTACGATCAAAACCTAATTCCTAAGCCTAAAACCCTAACCTATTAACTCTCGGCATATGTTATGACATACAAAACAATACAAATAACAATACACAGTGCTAACCACGGAGGTAAACCACATCGGAGAAGGCCAACATGTGAACGTGTATTGTAAACCATCAAAGTTAACCATCAGAACCGCAACTGCGTCGAAAGTTAGTTGCCATGTGAACGCCTGCAGGTAAGCCATCGGGTTAACAAACAATGACCATGGAGTTCTCACCACATCGGAAGTTGCCATGTGAACGTGTTATGTGTGTTAACCACGGAGTTTTAAACCATCAAGGTTAGCAAACCAATAGCGGAACCGCTGGCACTCAAACCGCGGGTTCAGTCACCTCTCACATGAGCTGTCCAAACTCCACCTGGTTAGCTGATCGTAAACGGTTTCAGTCTTATCCTATGGTATTTTTGGGTTTTTGTTGAAGTTTTGCTACAACAAACTAATTCGACCACCATGCAACCAGCCTAGGTGTCAGTTACCAACAAGACCGAGCTCTTAAACCAACCAGTTTGCAACCAATTCATCTTGAAATCATCCCAAGGTGGTTTTCATGTATCTGCAGGACTATAAGAGGTAGATTTGCCTTCATTGATGGGAGAGAGTAGTTTTGACTTTTGCTTATAGATTCTGGAGGTCATGGGAAGTTTTCTGTTTCAGTGTTACAGGAGCACTCGGAGTCAGAATTGGGAACCGTGATAGGCATTGGAAAGATGGTTCAGAGGGCTATTTGATGATAGTGATTAGAAGTGCTTGCATGGCACATTCAGACTCATAAAATCTCTGTGTAATAAACTCCTTCTTTTCATTTCTAATAAAAACGGTCGCCCATCTTGAAAGCGGACCCGAAGACATAGTCCATCAGGGACAAACTCTATTATCAATCTCATTGTCTGGTATAGCTGTGTTTTTCAGTATATTGCTTCATTTCTTATGCTTCCTAATTGTGTTTAATCAACTATTGTAAAGTCCTCTTTTCAATCATTTTTCCTCGATTTCCGCACTTTTAGTTAACATTCAAATCATAAATGGCTAATCACTTCTACATCAGTTTTAGTTTATGATCATTTCAGATCACCAACGAACTAAAGTTAAGGTTATTAACCTCATTTTATGAAATTAAAAGGTTTCTAAATTCATCATTGAAGGTGATATGAATTTTTTTGTCCTTGATGAGAAGTATCAAAACGTTTTCTTTCATGTTTTTATCCTCAATGGTTGGTATATTGTAATTAAGTTTTGATTTCTTGTTTTTTCCATTAAGCTAGATTGGGATTTTGGTCTTTATTCTCACTTTGTGTCCATGTTTTGCAGTGATGCACTAGAACTATGAATGGTTTTTAGTTGGAGTTAATGGTTGTCAAGAAACATAGTGAGATTTAAACATGTTGCTCCATTAATGGGAACATCTCATGTCACAATTCATTAGCTTGGTGGTACTATGATTTTGGTCTTCATGCTCACTTTTCTGTCCATGTTTTGTAGTTGCTATAACTATGCATGGTTGTTAGTTAGAGAGTGTGGTTATCAGGAAACAATTATCTTTAAACATGCTTCTCCATTAATGTAAACATCTCTTGTCATAGTTCATTAGATTGTTGGCACTATGGATAGTCAGCAATTGACCAATCCAAACATTGACCAATGTCACTTTAATGTACTATGGATTCAATCTTTGTTTAATGTACTTCAAACATGTTCAAATTAGTAGATTTCATTGCTGGTTATTATTTTTCTTATCATATTTATTTTTCCCACTCTAAGCCTATTCTTTATGGATCTCTTTGTTATTCCTCTAGATCTATTCTTGCAAGTATAATTCTTTAAAGGGTGCTAGCTCAATAGAAGAGCATCTGCTTTACAAGCAAGAGGTTGGTGGTTCGATTTCGTCGTGCCCTGATATTTAGATGGAATGAAGATTGGTTTTTGGTGACGACGTCTCTTTTGACTATCACCAATGAGCTTATGGCAACAATTTTCGACCCTCACCAAAATATGAAATGGTGATGGTCAATGAACGCCACCATATATATGGATCAATAGTGACAGCCATGAAAGGTCCATCACCATAAATCACTGATGTTCATATGAAATGGTGGAGATCAATGAACATCACCATATATATATATATATATATATATATATATATATATATATAATGATGGTCATGAAAGTTCCATCATAATAAATCATTGTTGTTCATATGAAATGGTGATGGTCACTATCCATCATTATAATCATTATTCGTGATGGACCTTGAATGTCACCACAACACCTATACTTTTGGCGATGCCACCATTGGTGATGTTCAATTTTTTAGTGACGGAGGCTAAGGTTTGCTACCATTACTCATATGAAATGGTGATAGTCACTGTCTATCATTATAAATCATTATTGGTGACAGACCTTGAATGTCACCATAACACCTATACTTTTGGTGACGCCACCTTTGGTGACATTCAGTTTTTGGTGACAAAGGCTCTTTTGACCATCACCAATGAGCTTATGGTGACATTTTTTGACCCTCACCAATGACCTTTTTGTTGTATTCAAACCCATGCCATAACAACAAAATAACCACTTGCAATACCATGCATGCCAAATCTAGCAAGGAAATTACACATGCAAATAAATACCTACAAAGAAACATGTTATAGATTCTCGATCCCACATTCCCTTGCTTGATCTTCGCTTCCTCTTGCCTCCTTTTTATTTCTTGATCCAATGTCCAAGTGCTCCAATAAAACTCTAAGTGTCCAAGAGTGAGTGAGAGAGAGAAAATAATGAGAGAGCTCCAAAACTGAACTTACAAAAGGTTACTAACTGATCCTCATAAGCCTTTTTATTAATGAGGCCTCTATTTTCTTCATTTTCCATTATTTTCCATTATTTTCCATCAATTTCCTCCTCACATCCACCTTGTGACATTTCACCTCCCTTTTCTCCTAATTTCCATTATTCTCATAAATAAATGTGCCAAAAATGCCATTTTACCTTTCCAAAGCCTTAGCCATTGCCTTTGCTAATTTCCTTAGCCATAATAAACCAAATGAACACCCCTGGGATGTCTTGCCCAATATCTACCTTGGAATAAGTGTCCCTGTAACACCCCCTCCTCCCAAGTCTACCCACGAAACTGGCTAGCCGGGGTAAACATGTGACGAGAGAGGCATGGAAAATTTTAGGGGCTAATTTTCGCCGACTGGGCTAATTTTCCATGATTTTTCCACAAAAAAGATTCGCCGATTTCCAATTTTATAAGAGACGATTCACCCAAATTTTAGAATATAAAATTAGTTTACCTTTAAAATCGCCAACATTATATAGAGACTATATATAAAATCATTATAAATTTGAATAATTTTACAAATATATCAATAAACATTTTATAATTTTCATATTAGGGATTAGTGAGAATCGCCAATGTTTTTAAACTTCAAGAAAATCTTCCACCCTTAAAATTTTTCTTGGAGGGAGGCCACTATAAGGTATTCAACCTCCTTGGTGACCTCAAGGAAATGGAATCAATAGAACACATCAATCAAACCCATCGACATTAGCAACAACACCCTCAAGAGACATGTTAACCACTCATACATCCTGCCCTTGGGTCCCACTATTGTTTTAAGCCTTTTAACCCATGATCGCTCTCATGCTATAGCCATGACATCATCCAAAAACCAAAAGTTTCTCTCACAGGCCTATGTGCCAGTGTCCATGGAATCTTCTCAACATAATTGTGCTAGCGTCCACGGGATTTGATTTGAGCCATGTTTCCATCCCAGAATCCTGACCTATGCCCATAACTTGTTACAACCTCTATAATCCATCAAATACATGATGAAAATACTATTAAATCAAAATCAACCTCAGGATTAGGCCTGAGCATCCCCAATTGGGACTGACATTTTTTCAAACACTTGGCATCAATGCAACCTAGAGGTATAGGATACAAGACAAAGCATGAATGAATGAAAGAACTTCTGAAACATAACCAGAAGGATCACTACCTTCTCCATTGAACTGTTATAACATGAATTAGGTCTTCCATCCATCATTTTAACAATTATGAGTAAATACATGAGATAACCATGATAAGAACCAATCCTATAACCATGCTTACAACCAGCATAAAACCATATAAATATCAAAGATATAACAACCATTAAATCCACATATAAACAAGTTCAAAAGTAAGAGAACTTATTAATCATAAGCAAATCCGACTAGGTTTGGGACTTCCACGTACCACCCAACCATAAACATGGCTAAACCAAATCTTTCTTTTAGCTAGTCACCCTTGTACCATATTCCAAGCATGAATGTGGGATCTCATAGACCAACCAATCTAAGAACAATAAAGGGAATCTAGAGGTTAAACATCCTCCACCCTCATCGAACCATGATCACACAAAAATCGGTGCTTCGATCACAACCAAACTGAACTTGGAATGCCATCCGGAATCCATCATTATCCTTAAGGAATTTTTTGTCTCCTTCTCTCTCAGGCTTTATCGCAATCCAATCCTGGATCATTAGGCCCTAAACTGAGACGAGTCTATTAGGATTTACCACAATCCAAACTTGGATCATTAGGCTCTAAACCTATACTTCTCCCTCAGGATTTACTGTGTAGGCAGCCAAAACCAGTCAAGGGATTCCTAGGCCTTTGGAAATGAAACTTGAGACCACCTCCACCCCTTGAAATCCATCCAGCAACCAAATCTCAAAATCTGAAATAAGCATCCCAACACCATAGCATCTAGAAAAAGTCAAGGCTAGGTTAAAAACCATTGTCATAACCCAACAAAACCATGCCACCAACAACAAGAGAACCATACACCAACATGCAAATCCATGCATGTCCAAACCAACTAGGAAATCAAACATGAAAAAGGTTACCTATAAGTATTCTTGTTGAAGCTACTTGATCTTACTTTTCCTTCCTTGCTCCAAAGATAGAGTGCTCCAAGAAAAGTCTAAGTGACCAAGACTGTGTGAGTGAGAGAGAGAGAGAGAATAATGAGAGAGTTCCAAACTTAAAATGACAAAAAGTTATCGATTGATCCTAAGAAGCCGTTTTATGAGTGAGGCCTCTATTTTCTTTATTTTCCATTATTTTCCTTCATTTTATTCTTCACATGCAACATGTGACCTTTAACCTTACTTTTCTCCTAATTTCCTTTATTTTCATAAATAAATGTGCCAAAAATTCCTTTTTTCCTTTTAATGCCTTTTCCTTTCCCTTTTCCAATTTTCCTTAGCCAAAACACACATCTAGTGATGACCACTAGGATATCTTTACCCAACATTCAACTTGGAATACGTGTCCCTTAACCATGGTCTTATTTTTTGTTTATTAACTTAAATATTACATGAAATTTTCACCAGGGTTGTTACAGAACCCTCCCCCTTGGGGAACACCATCCACAGCGTTAAACCACACCAAGACCCCAACAAAACCACTAAAAAAAACATACTTCCCAATGAGCTTTATAACTTAGCTTGTTGCAGTATTTACAATTAATGACCTTCTTAAAAGAAAAACATCATGATAACATGACAACATACTGCAGACTGGATCTTTATAACATAGCTCAATATGATATTTACAATAACCACATATAGACATATGCACATTTTCTAAACTAGCAAATAAAAGGATATGATGCCCATATCAATCAACAAGGGAATCCATAGGATCACACCTCCACCCTCAAAGTAGTACCAGGATTCACCTCCTTCGGAGGAAATCCAGAATCTACTGCCACAGTGAAAGTTGCATCCAATGTCCGGTGATGTAACCCTGTGCCATAATGACCAAAACTAATATATCCATGACCTTCCCTTCTTTGCTACACAATCCCTTGGGAAATCCATTCACCCCCTTCCGTGTAGTCACTCGCCTTCCATGTTCCCCAGAATCCCCTATCCCGGTGTTATAGACATTTTTGTGCCTTACAACTCCATTAAAAGTGTTGTTCTAACCCCTAAAGGAGCAAGGTCAACAAATTACAGCTTCTCCCAGAAGTTCTCCACCAGAAAATGCTCAGAATAAGTCAAAACAGGATCATTTCAGCTGCTCCACTGGCTAGGTGCGTTGCATAGCACCTAAATACACTGGCTAGGTGCATTGCAATGCACCTAAATGCACTATGAGGGTGCGTTGGGCGAGAAATGACAAATGGCAGTGTCATTCCGCGAGGTGGAGAGACAATGGAAGCTTCCAGAATCTTCTCCTATGACACTTGCCTCACTGAATTCGACCAAGGATGAGTAAGAGGCCTTCAGTCTCCAAGTGGAAGCAAGAACTGACAGAGAGAAGACACTAATCAAATCACAAGCTAACTCATCCTCCTTACACACATCTATATATGGATCCCTCATCCCAGAGATCCAAAGGCTGGAATTTTGCACATTGTAAGGAATTGCTGTTGGTTTTGAGACAAACATCAGAGTATTGGGTGATTTATGCTTTGTTGGAGGTGAAGAGGGGCTTCTTTGCTGGGAGGTTGATGCTGGGTCAGGAACCATCGGTTGTAACTCCTCTTGGATCTTCTTGTTTATCAATAAAAACTATTTGAGTTTTTTCCTCCATGCTTTTGTATCATTGATGCTTGTTACATTTGTATGGTTAACTTAAATCTGATCCTAAGTTGTTTATGAATATAGATCCATGTCTTTGTGTAGTTTTCTTCTTCTGTGATCTTACAGATACTTGGTGAAGCTGGGCAAGTAAGGGAGCAGGTAGCTGGAAGCTGTCAAAGAAGAGAGGGATCGGATCAAAGGATTAGCGCAAGACACAGGTTGGTTCTTTCTATTCCTCTCTATCTATAGTTCATAAAGGAAATACAAAAGTAGCTTTCTCTGTTTGTTTCTAAGGCAGCTGTCACACCTTAGTGGGATAGAGTAGTTCTAAATTGACACTTTTCCCGGTAACACCCGGGCGATCCATCCCTTGGCAAGGATTCCTCACATCGGATGATCAACAACCAATGCATATACCTACCTCAAAACCATTATACCAGTCATAACATGTGCAGGGAAATCAATGGACACTATTGGGTACCAGTATCCCACAATGGCCCTACTCCTGAAGTACTCTACCAACATACTGCCGCATGTTTCAATTTATTTTGCTGTTGCTACCAATTCTTGCATTTGATTTCAACCACCAAACTGGAAATGTTCATGCATTCCTGTTCCAAGAACATAACTTCCATTAGATTCAAATAAATTGAAATAACCTCAAATCATACCTCATTGGTAGCGTGTCAAAAAGGTATACTTACAATCATGTTTACTTTCTCTCACAACAAGTTAAACTAGCATCTTTGACCAAATCATCATGTATAAACATATCACATTAGGTTAACTCAAAACACAACCATCATAGGCCAACATCATAAATCACATGTAACCATCATAAACCAGAATCATAAATCACATGCAATCATCATAGATCAGAATCATAACTCACATACATAATAAAACTAGAATAAAATATTAATACTTATCCTTTAATTAGTCCTTAGCTTCTACCTTTGTCTTTATTTCGTACACACTTTGGATTGCTTTCCACACACAACAAACACCCAATGGCTTCTCCTCAATCATGTGCACATACACATAGTGTTCACAAACATACAGCTGTGACATGTCATACAACAACATGCAATATATGCATCTACAATAGTACCATATGTACCACATGTACGCAATACCACCTGTACACTGTAACCACCTGTTAGCACTCCAAAATTTCTTTAGAGTTGTTATGAAAGAAATGATAGAGGTAACCACAAACCTACTTTAGAGATTAGGATCTAGCCTTCCTAATGCTCAGAGAGGGCTCTCTCTTTATGATTTAACTTTGTTTAGTTAATTGATTTTAGGCTAGTTATGATTGTAATTGGGTTTTGATTTTGATTTGGTGGTGGGATCACTGACTTAGATGGATAGAGGGATGTATTTTACCATTGGGCTATAGGGTCAAGTGTTAAAGAAAATAGGATTGGATCAAGTTCTAAAGATAGTGTTTACAGGGCAAGGTAGCTGAATTCAGATCTTAAGGCTGGATGGTGAAGTTGTTTTCAATCAGATCCAAGGAGTAATTAAGGATTCCTTAAACCGGATAATGAAGGAAATGGTAGGGTTCAATCGAAAATAGGGAGAAATGAAGGATTCCCTAATTTGGATATCAGAAGAAAACATTAAAATGATTAACTGTTCAAGGCAGAGTGTACTTAAACAAATTTTGTAATATAATTCCAGTTAATTCATTCAATTTAGATAACATGCAAGTTTGTGAAACACTTAAGAAAATAACAATTTGACAAAAGAAAATACTTCACTGAAGTAGCTCAACACATGAATCCTATAATGAAATCTCTTTATTACTCAATCCAGTCCACTGACTTGAAAAATTGGTACAATGAACCCTCAGGTTTTAGATCAATACAACTATAAAAATGTCTAGCAATCCACACTCAATACTTCGAATTATGAAGTATTTATACAAAAATATTTTACAAATATCCCAAACTGTCTTGGGAATTAATCTAGGAAAAAGAAATATCTTCATGTAAGAAGATAGAGACAGATATTCAACTGCTGCAATCTGTCCCGGTTTATTTGGGTATGTTGTCTTATTCTTTGATATTTTGTTGTTTATTCTCTTTTGTTGTTGGTCTTCCACATTGAATGTTCTTTTTACTTTGGCTTTTAACTAATACTCTTTCATTTAAGCTGGCCATCTGCTTTTCTTTTACTGCTCTGTTTTGACTTTTACTTTGCCATTTTACAGTAAGTAATTTAATTTCTCCCAAATATATGCATCTGGTAATTTGATATTTACTATTTTTCTGTAGATTTCATTTGCATCCGTATACTTGGCAAAGGTGGGTTTATTCACAAAAAGGTGTTTTACGTCATGCTGGAGGTAAAACAGGTTCTCAAATGTCTGGTACAGAACCTTTCCTGTAGGCATCCCTTTCATGGATGAATTATTGGCTTGATCTCTAGCCGCTTCTCTGATCTTCTTGTTGTAGTCCTCATGAGGCATTAATCTGTCATTTATCACCAAGGGATTTGGAAGACCTTTCTGCCTTAAAGCATCAAACTTAACCATGAACTTGTCTATAGCCAGCTGCATGGTTTGGCATTTGTCTTCAAGGTTCATCATTAAATTTCTTTTGGTGAGCACCTTTTTCACCTCTAGTATGGTGCCAGTCCTATCAGCTATGTCCAGCTCCTGCAATTCATATTTATTTTTAGAATTAAGGAAGTGGATTATTCTGGTGGCATCTTCTGGCATGTCTCCAAGTTCAGCTTTAACTCTTTGAATTGCTTTTGTAGCCTCTTTAACTAAATCATTTTGTTCAAAGATGACTTGTATAGATGGCCACATATCATTGACAGAGTCAATGATATTGGCCCGTAGTTGTTCTTTAGCTTGGCTAAGTACCTCATTCAATGTTAACTCTTTCTCTCAGTTCTTTATCCTCTTAGTCAACCTGGTTGACTTTTGAACTTCATTTTTGTGCATTATCTGTGCCAGCTTCTTCTCATCCTCCAAACATTTCATTTGTTCTTTTAGTCTGTTTATTTCTGTGGTCTGAATGGACATGTCCTCCATTGCTTTGACCAATTTTCTTGCCTCATCATTTGGCTAAGCTGTTGCTGTTGTTGAACCTGTTGCTGATGTAGATGTTGTTGCAGCTGGAAGTGTTGTAGCCAGTGGAGCTGTGGGGGCCAATGAAGCTGCCAAGGTTGATGGTACTGTTGTAGTGACTGTTGGAATGGCAGTGGTAGTGGTTGTCTCAAGGCTAGCCTGTTTCAGCTGTATTAAGCTGTCCAACTCCTTCTCCATTTCTTTCAATTGATCATTTAGTTGGAGAATGAGGTCCATCATCTCCTCTTTCTATGTTTGGCTTTCTAAGACCTCCTTGGTCTGTGGATGATCTAAATGAGGCAGCGTCAATTATTTCTTTAAAGCAACAATATCCTCATTCTTCTTCTTTATCAATTTATCTGCAGCTTTGACATCATTGGGATTATACCCAAGCTCTATCACCAAGTCTTCCAGTGACTTGATTTTTTTGTGCTTGGCCTGTGAGGATGCCTTTTCCAGCTTATACTGGGTTGGGTCAATAGGGTGAACATCCCTAGACAAAACTTCAAAATCTGTTTTCTTGTAGTCAGCTGATGATTTGGGCTACTGGATTGTAGATTGCATGAATGCCATTTGCATCTTCCCAGTCTTAATGTCAAAGGCTGACATTAACTTATTTTGATTGGCAGGTGTTTGCTTGAAGTACTAGGCATAAGTCTCAGCCTTCAATGCCTCATTCCTTAACTTAATTTCCTTGAATTTTTGTTTATCCACAGGCTTGCTGGATCAAGAGACTTCAATGCTAAACTATTTCTCAATAAGTTGAGTGTTTGAAGTGGAGGGATGATGTGTTTCTTCTGAAGCTGCTAGGCCTTTATTCCTTCCAACCATTGTTTTAGTGTCAGTTATTTCCACTGTATCAATGGTGTCTTCTTGTTCTATAGGATTAAGCTTAGGCCTCTCCCTGTAGTTGATCTCAAATTGGTCATCTATAGTGTCCATTGCTGAGCTAGAACCTTCTTCCCTGGTTCCTTTTGCATTTCTGTCTTCATTGGCTAGAGTCTGCAAAATAGGAGGAATATTCATCTGTTATTTTAGGGTTGGAACCTATAGAAAGGAACTAGAATCAATATGATTTTCCACATCTATCAAAGTATTATCCACATCTACTACAATATTCTCCACATCTATCAAAGTGTTTTCCAACCATTCTGACTGGTTGGAAAATCTCTCAATGTCTAGCCTAGGATCATGTATGAAAGGACCCAATTTGACTTTGAGCCTTAGTTTATTTATGACTCCATGAGGGTCATACTGCCACATAAAATTGTTCTTGAAATTCATCTGCTGCAAAATTTTATCTGCCTCTGGTCCAACTTCCCTATTATTACAAATAAATGGGCCCAATTGGTTTTTCATTTTAAATTGGGTCTTCTTCCTAGCTGATAGGAAATTAACTTCATCATAGTTTATAATCTGCCTAAAGTACTCTAATGCAAATATCCTCATGGGGAGGTATTTGGGCAACTTGTAGGGAGCTAGTTGGTATCCATATATTCTGATTTCTGTGTTGTCCTGGTATAGATACTAGTCTCCCACTCTATTGTTCTTTTGCAATTGTAAAACTATTTTAATCTCTTGACTAATGTTGAGTTGATAGCTACTAGTTAGCATGTTTATAACTGGATGAACAAATGAGTCAATGAACTCTTTATAGGAAAAAATAGTGGAGTACTTTTGGGTCAATGGTGTCCAATAGATGACAGATCTTAGATTGCCTTTGGTGTCTAACTTTTGGATGCCGACAAGAAATTTGTCTGACTGGAAGTACACAAACATATGAAATAACACTGATGATTATTTAAATACTCTTTGAGTTGGTAATTTGATAAAGTGTTCATGGATTCTGTTTGCTATGAACTGAGCATAGTTGTAAATTGTAGTAGGAGGCTTGCCTGGGCAAAAGATAGAAAGGAAAGTAAGAACAACCTCATCCACATGTTCATCAATGGTGTACCCTAGAATGCAAGAGAGCATGTTTATAATTTGTCTTCCTCTCTTAGAAAAAATGGTTGCAGCATATTGAGGACTATCTGTTGGAGTATGAAACTCATCTATGATGAAAGTTTGAAAAATCTGAGCCTTCTTAGGAAGGTCCAGGTTTATGTCGGTTCAAGTAAACCTTCAATGGAAAGAGGGGTCTGATTGGGACCTAGCTTTATCTGTAACATTTAATTTATTGATTCTGCTGTAATAGTGAATAAAACCTACTGGTCAAGGGTGACTATGGCTCTTTGACTAGGAACATAACAATCTTGGTGGAAGTGGATGATTTCTGAGAATGGGTGTACTTCTGGGAACAAGTACTTGGGAAAATTGGACTCCCATAGGTGAATTTCATCATTCTGGTTCAAAAACTTATCTTTACTCCAGCAGTGGAATTTCAGTAGGTAGGTAGGGGAAGTAGTGTCCTTGATTTGAAATTCTCTGTCGGCTAATGCAAGGTTGAAAATATCCAGGTGAGGGGTTTGCAGGGGTCTTACATCCAGAGAAGTTTGGGAAGCCATAATTTGGTATATTGAATTGAATTGGTCTTTTTGTAGCTTTGGGAGTGAGGTCAGAAACTATGGAATAGTGGGGAGGGTAATATCAGTCTGTAAAAACGGGTTTGGGTGCACACTAGGTTTCTCTTCAGTTTAGGAAGGTTTTTTTAATTAATTTAATCAATTAACATTTGAGAATTACTGTTTATATTTCAAATTTACATATTTGTTCTGGTTCTTTCAAGAATACATGGAATTTGACGGTTTTTAGTGTGCATACGGGGTTCTATGGTAGTTGTAGAGGGTACTGAGGCTTGAACTGGCTATTTGATGCTTCAATTTGGTGGTAAAGGTCAAAATGAAGGGAAAGGGTTTTTACAAGTAATGAAGGGAAATTAGCAAATAAGTATGTGGGGCTCTAGTGAAATGAGGGGAAATTACTAGATAAGCTTTAGTGAATATCCTTTCTCTTTCACAATTCCTCGTGCACATGAAACATAGGATTAAGCATGATGAAAGTGCTTTTTGACTTAGCAACCTTGTGCACTTGCAAAACTTCTTCTACCTACCCTTTATTTACCCTAGCATTTTCTCTTCATTCAATGGGTGCATTTGAGCTTGTTGACCCTTCATTCCTTTTTATTTTGATAAGAAAACTATCTAATTCTAACCTTATAACTTCCAATGGCTCAGATTAAACTGATGAGCTCATTTTTATTCTCTACCTAACTACTGATCTACCAAGATTAAACAGTTTGGCTAGATCTTTATTCTCTTTCTATCAACACAAAATTTAAAGCATGAATGAGTCAAGATTAAACTATTTGACCATCATGGATTGTTGAATTTTTGACAAGCTGAACAAGATGTTATTTTGCAAAGTAAAATAAAAGGAGTGGCATTTGAATTTGCACACTTTCATGATCTATTTTTTATCTCTTTTTTGGGGTTCATATTTTTTTACTTTTTTGATCTTTTTCTTTCGTTTTGTCCTTTGATTATTCTTTTAGGACATACCCTCTTTACATATTTTAATTTTAATATGGGAAAACATTTTTCAAAAATCAAAAGTATGTACAATATTACAATACTAACCATAGCTAATTCAAAATTATGAATCCTATTATTATAGGACCCTAATAGTGGCTCCACATGGGCATGACATTTCCTAGTGAAATGTCAAGAACTTTAAGATCAGTATCCTTTAAAACTTTGACTATGGTTGCCTTGTAACTGCTCCTATGTAATCTGCTTTATTCATACTTATGATGTTACACCTTGCAAAGCTCGGGGCCTTCTCTCCAGGATTCAACCTCAAAATATTACCATCCAATCCAATCTAAACTCTGCAATGTTATATACAATGAGAAAAGTAAAATGAATTAGTGTTAGTCTGTGGATAATTAATGCTTCATCATTCTACCATTGACTGGTCCTCATGGTAGATCTATTCCATCTGTCTCAAGAAAAATGCATTGTTACCTCTATAACCATAAATGATATAAGGACACTGCCATCGGAAATCAAATTTACCATGTTTACCCTTCTCTTCTCTTCTAGAATCCCATTTGAGTACTTTGTCACCTATGTAAAAATCATCGGCTTTGGTCTTCTTGTCAAAAATCGTTTTTATTTTATCCTGGATCACTTGTGATTTGACATAGACTTCTTCTCTGGTTTGCTACAAGTGTATTGTCTGATTTATCCTCCTTTGGATATCATTCAGTTATACTTGAAAATCTTGAATCATTTTCCTCACTAGTACTCCTAAGGAGGATGGAAAAACAACATCCATTCCATATACAAGCTGGTAAGGAGATGTACCAATGGACTTTTTGGTAGATAATCTTTCTACACATAAGGCATTAACCAACTTTTTGTTCCAAGTATTCTTGTTGTCTTCTAGCAGTTTCTTGATGATATTGACAAGGATTTTGTTTGAAGATTCTCGCAAGTCCATTACCTTGAGGGTAATATGCAGTGGAATGGCCAAGGGTAATGTGATATCTGTTACAAAAGTCTACTATTTTCTTGGATTTGAAAGCAGCTGCATTATCAATAATGAGCTTTTGGGGGCATCCAAATCTAGAAACGATGCTGCTCTCAAGGAATGAAATGATGACAGAGTTTGTGTCTTATCTAGAAGGGATGGCTTCTATCCATTTAGTAAAGTAATCGATGGCTGTCAAAATCTGTTTATGTTGAGCTGAGAAGGATGGGTGAATTTTCCCAATGAAGTCTAAACCCCATTGTTGAAAAGTTATTTATGTGGAAATGGATTTGAGAGGTAATGGTAACAACTTCCTTTTACCCTCAAATATTTGGCACTTGTGACAGGAGGTCACATATTTCATGACATCTATAAAAAGGGTGGGCCAGTAAAAACTTGCCCTTAAAATTTTATCAGTAGTTGTTTTCCAATATAAGTGTCCTCCACAATCTCCTGCATGAAATTCTTTCATAACTTTGTTAGCTTCATCTTTTAATAAACAATTCAATAGAATGCCACCATTATCTTTCCAAAATAAAGCATTGTCTATGATACAATATTTCATTGATTTCATTTTCAAAAATCTACTTTTAGTTCTAGATAAACCAAGAGGAGCTTGTAAATTTAGTAAAACAAATATGATATCTGCATACCAAGGTGAATCTATGAAAGGTTCACTGATCTATGGAGTCGCCATCTCTTCCTGATCATTTAGGGCACCAATGAAATTTATATCTAAGGCCCGAAAGTTCAACTTAGCCATGGGTTTAGCTAAACCTTGGCCTTTGATAAGTTTCGTAGGCTTTATTTCTATGTCATATTCCAAAATAGTGGCAATCCATTTGCCTCTCTTCCCTTCAGGCCCATTTTGTGTCAAAATGTCCTTTACTACTGAATTTGGAACAAAAGTAATGATGCGTGAATACAAAACGTACACTCTAAAATCTTTAATAGCTTTCACTAAAGCAACTGCTTGTTTTTCCATTATGTTGTACTTTAGTGTAGAATCTCTTAAAGATTTGCTGAAAAATACAATAGGCTACTCATAAACTTGATCATTCTTTTGCAACAACACTGTTGCAATAATATGTTCTGAAGCAAAAGAAAAAATTATAAAATATTTTTTGAAATGAGGACTTATGAGGACGGGTGTTTTAGTAAGGGCTTCTTTAATTGTCTCAAAAGATTGTTTAGCCTCTACTATCCACTTAAATGTTGAATCTTTATTTAATATGTTACTTAATTCTCTGATTAATTCTGCTAAGTTAGAAATGAATCTCCTAAGAAAAATTATTTTTCCTAAAAATGATTGTAATTCCTTGATGTTTCTAGGATGAGTGATGGTTAGGATTGCTTCTATTCTATCTGGATCTATTCTAATTCCATCTTTTGATATTATGTGTCCCAAGAGTTTACCTTCTTCTACACCAAAGAGTGTCTTTTTGGGATCCAATGAAATGCCAAATTTTCTACATTTAATAAAAACTCTTCTTAGGTGATCTAGATGTTCATTATCTGATTTGGAAAACACTGTGATGTCATCTTGGTAAACCACTAGAAATTCATGGATTTATTTTGCAAAGGCTATGTCCAGCTCTTTGGAATGTTGCTCCAACATTCATCAATCCAAAATGCATCTTTAAATACATGAAAGTACCCCAGGGAGTGGTAAATGCAGTCTTTGCTTGATCCCTTGGTTGAACTAAGATTTGGTTGTATCTAGAGAATCCATCAAGCAATGAAATTATGGATGACCCTACTACCCTCTGAAGAATGTGATCCATTTTTGGAAGAGGATAGTTATCTTCTAATGACACTTTGTTCAAGTTCCTGAAATCAAAACAGAGTTTGATTTCTCCTATTTTCTTTCTAGTAGTAACCAAATTAGAGACCCAATCTGAATATCTAATCGGTGCTATGATTTGTGCATCATACAACATTTTTAATTCTTTTTCAATTAATGGCATAAGAACTGGATTAATTCTCCTAAGATTCTGTTTAAAGGGTTTTTGATCCTCTTTGATGGGTATCTTATGTTGAATAATGATGGTATCATAAGACTTAAGGTCTTCATAACTCCAGGCAAAGACATCTTGAAACTCTTTGAACAAGCTTATGTATTTCATCCTTTCATTTGAAGGTAATGCTTTGGATATTTTGATAAGCTTAGGTTTTTCTTCTATTCCTATGTTACATTCTTCAATTTATGCTCTTAAAGGCTCCTTTTTTGGTTTCCTAGCCACATCATTTGAATCAAATAAATCTTCTAATGGGACTAATCCCTTAGGCAAAAATTTATTTTTGAGGTTTAAAATATCATAATCATCATTGATTATTTCTTCTATTTCTACTTTTTCTAAGTTATCTATCTCTTCTTTAGTGAATCTAGAGGGTTTATCTACATCTAAAGCATTTATATCTAATTTACTATCTATGATGTTATCTGTTGTACAGTCAGTATATATGTTATATTTTTGAAACTCTCCTTCAGCATTCATGAAATCATAGATTTGAGAATCTTGTGAAAAAATCTGCCAATATCTCAAATTGTCAGGTATAACAGGTCTGTGTCTTACTTCTTCTGTGTACATGTGGTTGGGTTGAAAAGGCAATTTGCAAGTGCTAGCGAAAGTAACCAAACTATGAGCTTGCAAGTTCTGTTTCCTAGGAATAGCAGCAAAATCAGTTTCAAGAAGACCCTTAATCAGATCTAAAACAGTCTCTCTGTATTAGCTAAGTCTGGGATTATTCACAGAGTATTCTCCTTTAATTTTCTTTATAATAAATTCTGAGTCTCCCATGACAGAAACTCTCTCGGCTCTAAGTTTTCTTACAATTTTTAGTCCTAATATTAAAGCTTCATACTCTGCCATGTTGTTTGTGCATTTAAAGTTTAATCTAAAGGCAAGGCCTTCAGAATGATTATTTTCCATGTTGTGAATCCAAACTCCTACACCTACTCCTAATCTATTCATAGAGCCATCAAAATCTAAATGCCATAGAGACTCATGGAATATGTTTTCACTATCAAGTGCTTTGTATTTTTCTTCTACAGCTGTGATTTCATTTTTGTCATTGTCTGAATTGCACAAGATAAATGAGTCCATATCAGAATGCATGGAGTATATGGGGTGATTATGTGGTTTTTCTGAACTACTTACCATGTATTTCATCAATGTTTCTCTGTTCTTTACTGACCAAACACAGATATGGTGGCATATGACATGTCCAATTGTAGAGATCCCTACAATTTTCTCCCCATGAGCGAGATAATAGCATTCCATACTTAGGTGGGATATCAACAACTATTATGTCCATTACAATACTCTTTGTTGGGCACTAGACTAGAGTCACACACAAATATTTAATCAAGCCAAGGCATTTGACTTGGCTAGAATCAAAGTAAAATAGGTCCTTGTATGGCCTGGTGATATCTAAGTTCAATCTCTCCATGATTGCTTTAGGCATTAGGTTATGGGATGCCCCTAAGTCTAGCATAGTATTATGTAAGATTTTATCATGAACATTTAAGCTAATGTAGAACGGAGGGATACCCCCTTGTTGATGTTAGCCATTTACTTCTGGACCAAATAATAACTCAGGTTGATCATCATTAAGGTTTAAACCATATTCTCCTTCACCTATGTTTAATGTTTCAGTGATTTGTGTTCTGTATGATTCATTTTCCACTAGCTCAGTCAAAGGAACTGATATTTTCAACTTGGTTATCTCAGTCTTAATGTTGAATGGAAATTGAGTTTTGCCTAATTGTATGAGATATTCCTTAGAAAATGTTGTATGTGTACCTTTATCTTCTTTTTCAGCATCTGGAAATTCAGTTTGTGATCCAGCAGTTTCGTTTTGAATTCTCTTATTTGGAATAGTTTGAGTGACAATTTCAGTTTGAGTTTCAGTTGAAGTTATATCTACAACTTTTGCAGTGGAAGTCCCTTGAGTTCCTCTAGGGAGAATTTGTAGAAATTTGGTCATAGAAGCTTTTTTCATCTTTTTAGTTTGGGTTTGGATTGATTTCTTAGTGGTAATTTCAGTATTGTTTTTGCTTCTAAGGCTATACTGCTTGTGAGCTTCATAGGTAGCAGATTCATAGCCTTGTTTATATTCAAAGGACTCCCCAGATTCTAATTTTAATTGTTGTAACATGTACATTTCCCGTTCTTCCTGAGTAAGAAAAAAAACATCTTCATTTTTAACTCCTAATAGATTTATCTGGGTATCCTCCTTTTCTTCATGGACTTGTGAACCCTCAACATAGTTTTTTTGGAAAGGAGGTCTCATCTGCTGATCTTGTATAGCATTTTCTCCAGTGTTAGGATTTTTCCTAAAGTTGGGGTTTCTTATTGGGGGTGGTTGTTGATTCTCCCATTGAGTCTTTCTCTCCATTGTTTTTAATCTATCCATTATCCTTTCTACACTCTTAGCTAAAGTATCTATTTTACCATCTGAAGTGGATATTTCCTCTTTAATCACAACTCTTTTCTCATTTCTAATCCTAGCTTTCTTAGCTAATAAATTTTCTTCTACACTAACAACATTACTTTTCATTTGTTCCAATGTTTCAGGGTTTCTTTCCCTCAACTGGTAAGACATGTCAGTGTCAAAACCATCAGGAAATTTGATTAATGCTAGGTATGGTGGAGGTTTAATATTAGCAGGGATTTCATTGTAGATACTATTGAACCTAGTACAATAGTCCTGAACAAACTCATTAGGAGCTCTTCTAATGTTGTCATATTCAGATAATATTTGCACAGGATTTTTCTTTCTTTCCCATCTATCAATAAACAATCTATGAAAAGCAACTAAATCTGCAATATGATTAGCAGGTAAACCTTTGAACCATTTTTTAACATCCCCTGTCAATGTTTGGGAAAATAACCTCATTTGGACATCAGACTCATCAATCTCATGTAACTCAAAATAGCCAGTCATTTTATTCACATGTTGTTGGGCAATATACTGATCAATAACATAAAAAAAAAAAATATTTTTCTTGGTAATCTTGGGGCATCGCATGTAGTTGAGCTGGTAAAACCAAAGGTGCATATCTGTCTGCCATGGTTGAGATTTTGGTTTGACTATGGGGCAAAGTAGTGGTGCTTGAAGAAGGACTTGAGATGGCTGTAGATGAACTAGATGGATTTGAAATGTTTGGTTGGAGAGGAAGCTGAGGTATGAATGGTTTAGGGGAATGAATTGTGGTGGATATTATAGGTGAGGTGGTAGTAAATGAAACTGTATTTACAATTTTTGAAGACTCTGTAGAAAGTTCAGAGGCAGCAGCAGTGAGGGCAGCTAATTCAACTGATTGTTGAAGATAGGCATCGTCTATATGGTTTATCAAGGTTGAGGTTAAAGCTTCTAGTTTATCAAAAGTATCCAAAACAAGTTGATCTAAATCAGGATGTATAGGCACCTTTTTTGACTCAATAAATTGAATAAAATTGGGGTCTATTACAGTATCATGAATTGAATTTTCAAATTTGGTTCTAAACAAAGAAAGCTCAAATGATAAATCAAACTGAATATCCTCCAAACTTGACAACTCCTTAGGGAGTGAATTTGCTTTAATTAATTAACTACTACTTCCTTGAGTTTCTACCTTTTTTGGTTTTCTTAAAATTCTGTCAAGGTCATCAACTATTGTAGCAGGGTTTGGATCTGGATTTGCCCTGGTATAGTGTGTTCTCCTGGAAGCCAAAATTTTAATTTTTTAATTGTTTTATGAAACTTTTTAACAACTCTAAAATGACCTTAAGGTGCAAAAGGTAAGATTTAAGATTTTCCTTAAAGTTTTATTACACTGAGGACTGGTCCCCAGTATGGTCGCCAATATGTTAGCACTCCAAAATTTCTCTAGAGTTGTTATGAAAGAAATGATAGAGGTAACCACAAACCTACTTTGGAGATTAGGATCTACCCTTCCTATTGCTCAGAGAGGGCTCTCTCTTTATGATTTAACTTTGTTTAGTTAATTTATTTTATGCTAGTTATGATTGTACTTGGCTTTTGATTTTGATTTGGTGGTGGGATCACTGACTTAGATGGATAGAGGGATGTCTTGTACCATTGGGCTATGGGGTCAAGTGTTAAAGCAAACAGGACTGGATCAACTTCTAAAGATAGTGTTTACAGGGCAAGGTATCTGAGTAAATTCAGATCTTAAGGCTGGATGGTGAAGTGGTTTTCAATCGAATCTGTAGGTTTTAATCTCGTACAGAAATTACCTGCATACGAATTCTAGAACACAGAAAATAAATAATGCGAGAGCAGAACACAAAACACATATACACAAATATTTTCCCCTGGATTCCAAAACTGGGACTACCAACTTGATTTTTCATTATGTTCCTTTCAATGTTATAATACATATTTATACATGCCGAAGCATCCAACACCATGGACCGAAAACCATTGCGTCCAATACCATGGACCAAAAAACCATCGTGTCCAAAAAACATGTGCGAAAATCATGCACAAAATCATAGGTGGGTCCACCCAACCTAACATAGGGTCCAAAGCCAGAATTTTCTGGGGCGCTGCCCTGGAGCCCATAAAGTGGGGTTACGGGTGCCCCTTAGACCCCTTGTTAACTACGTGGAAAGAATATAACGCAACCCAAAAGGATCCAAGGAGCAATTAAGGATTCCTTAAACTGAATAATGAAGGAAATGGTAGGGGTCAATCGAAACTAGGGAGCAATGAAGGATTCCCTAATCTGGATATCAGAAGAAAACATTAAAATGATTAACTGTTCAAGACATAGTGTACTTAAACAAATTATGTAATATAATTCCATTTAATTCATTCAATTTAGATAATATGCAAGTTTGTGAAACACTTACGAAAATAACAATTTGAAAAAGGAAAATTCTTCACTGAAGTAGCTCAACACATGAATCCTATAATGCAATCTCTTTATTACTCAGTACAGTCTGCTGACTTGAAAAATTGGTACGATGAACCCTCAGGTTTCATATCAATACAACTATAGAAATGTCTAGCAATCCACACTCAATACTTCGAATTATGAAGTATTTATACAAAAATAGTTTACAAAATATCCCAAATTGTCTTGGGAATTGATCTAGGAAAAAGAAATATCTTCATGCAAGAAGATAAAGACAGATATTCAACTGTTGCAATTTGTCCCTGTTTATTTGGTTGTGCTGTCTTATTCTTTGATCTTTTGTTGTTTATTCTCTTTTCCTGTTGGTTTTCCACGCTGAATGTTCTTTTTACTTTGGCTTTTAACTGATACTCTTTCATCTGATACTCTTCCATATGAGTTGGCCATCTTCTTTTCTTTTACAACTCTATTTTGACTTTTACCTTGCCCTTTTATAATAAGTCATTTAATTTCTCCCAAATATCTACATCTAGTAATTTGATATTTACCATTTTTCTATAGATTTCATTTGCTTCTATGTACTTCGCAAAGGTGGGTCTGTTCACAAAAAGGTGTTTTACCTCATGCTGGAGGTAAAACAAGTTCTCAAATGTCTAGTACAAAACCTTTTCTGTAGGCATCCCTTTCATGGATGAATTATTGGTTTTATCTCTAGCCACTTCTTTGATCTTCCTGTTGTAGTCCTCATGAGGCATTAATCTGTCATTTATCACCAAGGTATTTGGCAGACCTTTCTACCTCAAAGCATCAAACCTAACCATGAACCTATCTATAGCGAGCTGCATGGTTTGGCATTTGTCCTCAATGTTCATCATTAAACTTCTTTTGGTGAGAACCTTTTCCACCTCTAGTATGGTGCCAGTCCTGTCAGCTATGTCCAACTCCTGCAATTCATATTTATTTTTAAAGTTAAGGAAGTGGATTATTTTGGTGGCTTCTTTTGGCATGTCTCCAAGTTCAGCTTTAACTCTGAATTGCCTCTGTAGCCTCTTTGACTAAATCATTTTTTTCAAAGATGAATTGTATAGATGGCCACATATCATTGACAGAGTCAATGATATTGGCCCAAAGTTGTTCTTTAGCTTAGCTAAGTGGCTCATTCAATGTTAACTCTTTCTCTAGGTTCTTTATCCTCTCAGTCAACCTGGTTGACTTCTGAAATTCATTTTTATGCATTATCTGTGTCAGTTTCTTCTCATCCTCCAGACTTGTCATTTGTTCTTTTAGTCTGTTTATTTCTGTGGTCTGAATGGATATGTCCTCCATTGCTTTGACCAATTTTCTTGCCTCAACATTTGGCTGAGTTGCTGCTATTGTTGAACCTGTTGCTGATGTAGATGTTGTTGCAGCTGGAAGTGTTGTAGCTAGTGGAGCTGTGGGGGCCAATGAAGCTACCAAGTTTGATGGTACTAGTGTAGCTACTATTGGAATGGTAGTGGATGTGGTTGTCTCAAGGCTGTCTTATTTCAGCGGCATTAGGCTATCCAACTCCTTCTCCATTTCTTTCAAATGATCATTTAGTTGGAGAATGAGGTCCATCATCCCCTCTTGTTGTGTTTAGCTTTCTAAGACCTCCTTGGTCTGTGGATGCTCCGAATGAGGAAGCTTCAATTGTTTCTTTAAGGCAGCAATATCCTCATTCTTCTTCTTTATCAATTTCTTTGCAGCTTTGACATCATTGGGATTATACCCAAGCTCAATCACCAAGTCTTCCAGTGACTTGATTCTGTTGTCCTTGGCCTGTGAGAATTCCTTTTCCAGCTTATATTGGGCTATGATATTATTGAGTGAGCTTTGGAGTTTGTGCACAATCATAGCTTTGTTTGTCATGCTGGAATAGATTCTCACCTGCCTGCTCATGGAATTCGATTTGGTCAATAGGGTGAACATCCCTATCCAAAACTTCAAAATCTGTTTTCTTGTGGTCAGTTGATGATTTGGGCTGCTGGACTATAGGTTGCATGAAAGCCATTTGCGGCGTCCCAGTCTTAATGTCAAAGGCTGACATTAACCTATTTTGATTGGCAAGTGTTTTCTTGAAGTACTGGGCATAAGTCTCAGCCTTCAATGCCTCATTCCTCAACTTAATTTCCTTGTATTTCTCTTTAATATCTTTCTCTTTATCCACAAGCTTGCTCGATGAAGAGACTTCAACGCTAAGTTGTTTCTCAATAAGTTGAGTGTTTGAAGTGGAGGGATGATGTGTTTCTTCTAAAGCTATTGGGCCTTTATTCCTTCCAACCAATGTTTCAGTGTTATTGATTTCCATTGTATCAATGGTTTCTTCTTGTTCAGTTACAGGATTAAGCTTGAGCATCTTCCTGTAATTGATCTCAAATTGGTCATCTATAGTGTCTATTGCTGAGCTAGAACCTTCTTCCCTGGTTCTTTTTTCATTTCTGTCTTCATTGGCTGGAGTCTACAAAATAGGAGGAATATTCATCTATTCTTCTAGGGCTGGAACCTATAGAAAGGAACTAGTATCAATCTACTTTTCCACATCTATCAAAGTATTCTCCACATCTACTACAATATTCTCCACATCTATCAAAGTGTTTTCCAACCATTCTGACTGGTTGGAAAATCTCTCAATGTCTAGCCTAGGATCATGTATGAAAGGACCCAATTTGACTTTGAGCCTTAGTTTATTTATGAGTCCATGAGGGTCATACTGCCACATAAAATTGATCTTGAAATTGATCTGCTGCAAAATTTTATCTGCCTCTGGTCCAGATTCCTTATTATTACAAATAAATGGGACCAATTGGTTTTTCATTTTAAATTGGGTCTTCTTCCTAGCTGATAGGAAATTAACTTCATCAGAGTTTATAATCTGCCTAAAGTACTCTAATGCAAATATCCTCATGGGGAGGTATTTTGGAAACTTGTAGGGAGCTAGTTGGCATCCATATATTTTGATTTATGTGTGGTCCTGGTATAGATACTAGTCTCCCACTCTACTATTCTTTGTCAACTATAAAACTCTTTTAATCTCCTGACTGATCCTGGGCTAATAGCTACTGGTCAGCATGTTTATAACTGGATGAACAAATGAGTCAATGAACTCTTTATAGGAAAAAATAGTGGAGTATTTTTGGATCAATGGTGTCCAATAGATGACAGATCTTGGATTGCCTTTGGTGTCTAACTTTTGGATGCTGATAGGAAATTTGTCTGACTGGAAGTACAAGGACATATTTAATAACACTGATGAATATTTAAAGACTCTCTCAGTTGGTAATCTGATAAACTATTCATGGATTCTATCTTCTATGAACTGAGCATAGTTTTAAATTGTAGTAGGAGGCTTTCCTGGGCAAAAGATAGAAATGAAAGCAAGAACAACCTCATCGACATGTTCATCAATGTGTACCCTAGAATGCAAGAGAGCATGGTTATAATTTGTCTGCCTCTCTCAGAAAAAATGGTGGTAGCATATGGAGGACTATCTGTTGGAGTATGAGATTCATCTATGATGAAAGCTTGAAAAATCTCAGCCTTCTTGGGAAGGTCTAGGTTTATTTAGAGTTCAAGTAAACCTTCATTGGAAAGAGGGGTCTGATTGGGGCCTAGATGGATCTATAGCATTTAATTTATTAATTATGTTGTAATAGTGAATAAAACCTATTGGTTAGGGGTGACTATGGCTCTTTGACTGGGAACATAACAAGCTTGGCGGAAGTGGATGATTTCTGGGAATGGGTGTACTTCTGGGAACAAATACTTGGGAAAATTGGACTCCCATTGGTGAATGTCATCATTGTGGTTCAAAAATTTGCCTTTACTCCAGCAGTGGAGTTTCAGTAGGTAGGCAGGGGAAGCAGTGCCCTTGATTTGAAATTCTCTGTCGGCTAATGAAAGGTGGTCAATATACAAGTGAGGGGTTTGCAGGGGTCTTACATCCAAAGAAGTTTGGGAACCCATAATTTGGTATATTGAACTAAATTAGTCTTTCTGTGGCTTTGGGAGTGAGTTCAGAAACTCTGGAACATTGGGGAGGGTAATAACAGTCTGTAAAAAGGGGTTTGGGTGCACAGTAGGTTTCTCTTCATTTTAGGAAGGTTTTTTTTATTAATTTAATCAATTAACCTTTGAGAATTACTATTTATAATTCAAATTTACAAAGCAGTTCTGGTTATTTCAAGAATACCTGGAATTTGACGGTTTTTAGTGTTCAGACGGGGTTATGTGGTAGCTGCAGAGGGTACTAAGGCTTGAGTTGGCTATTTTCTGCTTCAATTTGGTGTCCAAAACGTCTTTAGGTGGTAAAAGGTGGCTAAATTGGTTTCTCAGAGGTTCATGGTGTCAGAATTGGTTTAGCAGAGGTTTGTAGTGAAAACGAGCGAAAAGAACAAATTGAGGCTTTTCCGGCCTTTTAACCAATAATGGTTAGATTTTGGTCCGAGTATTATTGAATGAACAGTGGGAAATTTTGGTTTTAGGTGGGGAGGTGGTTTTTTGTGATATTGCGCCGCTTTTGGATAGGGGGATATTTTTTGTGAGAATGCGATATAACCTGGTGCCGCCACGTAGTAGAACAGTGCCTAGCCAGAACCACGAATCTCGTGTGCTCTCGGGCTGTTAACTATCGGACGTTGAATCCGTGCAATATGGTTGTGCGCCGTTGGATCTGGGGGTGGGAGATTGGAGGGATATCACGCAGTTGAGTTGCATGGACGAAGTTGAGAAAGTGGTTGGCGGGGCCCAGGGTTTAATTACAATTAATTGTATTTAATTAAAAGGTAATGACAGAATTATTAATATAAGTTGTTGGTTAATAAAGGTGGGACCATGAGTTATATGGTAGGGGTTTTAACTATACACCAAGGTTTGGTGAGTTAAAAGGATGTCAGGGAATATTAACGTGGGGGAGTTTAATTATATAATGCAAGGGTATAGCAAATAACTTAGGATAAAAGGGGTTTTGTGGGCTTTTTTTTTATTAAGGTAAAAGGGGAAATTAATAAGGGGGGAATGTAGTATTTGTAATGGGAATGGGTTTCACACTTAAGGAAAGGGTTTTTGGGAAGGGGGGATGATTTTTGAAGGGTAATGTCTAGGGAAATGTGTGAAACCAAGGGAATAAAAGGTCAAAATGAAGGGAAAGGGTTTTTACAAGTAATGAAGGGATAAGGAGGGGAAATTAGTAAATAAGCTTTAGTGAATATATTTTCTCTTTCACAATTCGTCCTACACATGAAACATAGGATTAAGCATGATGAAAGTGATTTTTGACTTAGCAACCTTGTGCACTTGCAAAAACTCTTCTACCTACCCTTTATTTACCCTAACATTTTCTCTTCATTCAATGGGTGCATTTGAACTTGTTGACCCTTCATTCCTTTTTCTTTTGATAAGCAAACTATCTAATTCTAACCTTATAACTTCCAATGTCTCAGATTAAAATGATGAGCTCATTTTTATTCTCTACCTAATTACTAATCTGCCAAGATTAAACAGTTTGGCTAGATCTTTATTCTTTATCTATCAACATGAAATTTAAAGCATGAATGAGTCAAGATTAAACTATTTGACCATCATGGATTCTGGCATTTTTGACAAGTTACACACAATGTTATTTTGCAAAGTAAAATAAAAGGAGTTCCATTTGAATTTGCACACTTTCATGATCTATATTTTATCTCTTTTTTGGGATTCATATTTTTTACTTTTTTATCTTTTTCTTTCTTTTTGTCCTTTGATTATTCTTTTAGGGCATACCCTCTTTGCATTTTTTAATTTTAATATGGGAAAACATTTTTCAGAAAGCAAAAGTATGTACAATATTACAAGACTAACCATAGCCAATTCAAAATTATGAATCCTATTATTATAGGACCCTAATGCCACCTGCACAATGTGTGCACAACATCACATGTACACGGCACCACTTGCGCAATCATGTACACAATGCCACATGTACACTGCACCATTGTACAATGTGTATGCAATACCACATGCACACAGTACCACACACATGATATGTACCCAACAACATATGTACACAGCGCCACATGCATGACATGTACACAACAGCACATGCACATAAACCCACTTATACGACATGCACACAACACCACTTGTAGAATCATGCACACAACACCATATGTACATAGCACCACATGTACAACATGCATGTAACACCACCTATACATATCACTGCATATCCAACATGTACATAGCATCATCTATACACATCACAACATATGAAATATTTTCACAACACTACATGCACATAACGTCACATTCAACATGTGCACAGAAATATTACCACACATCCAAAACCACAGTACCTTTACCAAGCAACCTTGCTTCTAATTTCTTATCCATGTTTGTTCCAACATGTCACAGACCATAATGCTTTCATTTCGCTATTGTATCCCTCAGTATAACTTGTCCATAAAATAGACATAATATAATCACACAATATCAACTCATAACCATATGATAGTGTGACCTTGTATATTTTTCATGAATACTCTTCTCAATTGATTCCTCGTAAGACCAGAAACCTCTTCATGACATTTGCTTGCGTAAGAAATCATTCCTCCATAAGGACGATTCCCGATGACCCTGTTAAATAATGACATAGATACATACATACATACATATATATTCATTAACATAAAACAATCATAGTCCTGTTAGACAACGATATACATACATACATATAAACATCAGTATAATCATGATTACAACAAAATTGCCAGATATTATAAAGTCTAGGTTAGAAAACTTCCTTATTTGTGCACAACATGCACAACATTGAGAACAATTGTTCCCAACATAGCCAAGACATCCGACACCTTAGATCCATTTACTTTACCTTTTCTGGTTACCTTTCTCATGTATGTCCTGTCATTGTCCACTTACCACAATGGACCCAACCAGTCCAACCAACCGTCATAGTCTTACCTTCTGTCGTGCTTACTTATGCACCATGCTTCATCTAAGTCTTACATCACCTATTGGATACCACAAAACTTTCCCCGAGCTCCATCAACTCTTCCTCTTCCCCAAACTAATTCCCAAGACTCGAAAAATAAAATGCAAGCCAAGAAACAAACAAGAAGAAAACCATGACAGCCAATAACGATACGACGCTGCAACAAAGTGGCACAGCTATGCACTAGAAACACAAAATCGTAAATCAAGCACAATAATCACCAAATACCAAAAGCACCAGACTAACAACAGACACCATGACTCAGTCCCCGTGGTTCCCAAGGAAAGCCTAACCTGAGCCTTCTTCAAGATTCATGGAAATCTCTCTTGCCATGCAACTCCCTCCATCATACTTCCATAAACACATAATGTTAATGCATAACTAAACATAACAATACACCAGTTACCTTACCTTGTTCTGCCAAGTATGCTGCCTTGCAACTGAACACATCCATACCATCTCTCATGGAACTCCAATTCCTTAACAGATCCACCTGTAACTAGAGACTAGCTAACATATATGTCAAGTACATGTTCATGAATCTAGCACATATCCACATAATGTTAGAAAATATTAAGGTTAAGAAGACTTCCTGTATGCAAAGCACTCATTCATTTGGAATTAGGGTTTCCAAACATAACCAATGGGATTCTTGCTCAATTCCTTTCCTTTACCTTTTCACCTTGTTTCAATCGAGGCTTACTATGCACTATCACATCACCCAACTGTTAGTTATGTAAACACATCAACTATTACCTTGTCACACTAATACCAAGCATATTTCTTGCAACTACTAACACATGTCAACCACATGTTCCCAATAGAAATACAATCATATCTATCAATTTGAAATAAACCTTTACCAAGACTAACAATCATGTCATAATCCATAGTCAAATCACATTCATTAATCATAATACATAATGCTACAACTATCACCTACTTACACTCAAGTATATACCAATTGTCTCAAAACATATGTGTTAGCACAATCATCCTAAAACAAGATCATGTATTCATGCATTCTTACATACACATAGTCATATTATTCAATGCATCAAACATTCAACCAACTTTCAAACATACCATGTTAAATTAATAAACTATATGACATAATCAAACATTCAAGCACAAAATAGACGAAATATGCAAGCTCATACCTTAATGTATCTTAGGGGAGGCTATCTTGTTTGCACAATCAATCTATATTAGCATGATATAACTTCACAATATATCAACTCAAGCATAATTATGGTCATAATATCCATAACATTAACTAGCTAACATGCTCACATCATTAACTCATAAATAATTATCGTTCATGCATAATCAATCACATATGTACAATCAGTCTAGATTAGCACAACACAATATCACAAATATGTTAGCTCATACCTTAATATCGTAACCATAACCATGTGCGTAGGGAAATCCAACTTAGTATAATACATATAACATCAAGGTCTTAATGTAATAACCCTAATCATCAATTTACTAGTATATAACAACAATAAGATATATATCATGCTCATCAACAACATATAACATAGTCATTAGGTTATCAAATATATAACAACAATAGCAATACATACAACTATAGGTTACTATCATTCTTGACTATCTAACACGTGCATATAGCTACACTAAGTAGCGAACATCTATCGTGAATGTAACCATAACATCAAAATACATGTACATAAACCTAATGTATATAAGCCTAATGCATATAACAATCCTTGACTTACATACCTGCATGTCAAGCATACAACACATGTATGATGGTTTTCTCTTACCCCAAAGTCCAATGGAGCAACCTCATTATGATGATCTGCACCTCCTGCTCTACTCATCCAACACATTAGCATCATAGCATACCAATATCACCATGATGACCTAAATTACATACCATGACTTCACAAGGCATGTTTGACCTACTATTCATGCATAACTATAATCAATACCATACATGCATGAAAAAATCATATAGAAATATAACACATGAGTACCAAACTATATTCACATCATTCTAGATAGAGTCCAGTCATCGATGCATGATCATATCAACTTCACAAACCATGATCTCATGCATGACAATAACCATTACTCCATTGTACATATTTCCACATGCATAAGCAATGCCTAATCAACTACACATACGCATGAACGCATGTAGTCAAGCATAAGCGAGCAATTATTGTAACCAACCTACAAGGCTAATACATGTAATAAAACATACAAGAATGCAACCTAACATACAAGGATGTAATCAAGCCACATATAATCAACATGTAACCAGTCATATACTTCTAACAATGTATTCCACAAAATCAACATCAAGTTCATCATGACAACCTTACTACAATCATGATCAATCATTATGCAATGCAACAAGATGTTATAGGTCTATTTGGGAACATCACTCCCAACATTCAGATCAATACTATATCAAAACCTAATTCAGTTGCTACATGCCCTAGACAAGTCATCACATTGAATGCCATCATTCTTGAGAGTTTCCTGGCCTGAAGACATCCTGAAATGACTCCTTAAGGGACCAGCGCAGCCTTGGTCAGGTGATCTGGAATTTATCCAGGACAAAGAATTAAAGGTATTACAGATTCATGTGCATGGATGTGCCTATGTTACATTATGCAATGGATCGATAATATTGTGAAATACATATACACTAAAGCAGTTAGAGAAAATATAATAGGCAAACATGTAAACACGACAAGTTTAATAAGGAGTTCACCCAATGCTCTTGGGCTACGTCTCCTGGTCCAGACTTCAGTGGTGGCCTCTCTATTATGTTTTCAAAGCAGGGTTTTTTTTACAGCAGTGAGCTCAATTGAGTCTCACTCAATAGATATAAATCAGTAGGACTGGACTTGGATCCCCCAAGTCTCTGGAGTACACAGACTCTCCTTATTGAAACTCGACCTCTATTGGTCACAGTAGTATGAGCCCAATCTGAGACTCATACATGACAGGCATGTATAGAGGAGTTCGCTTGAACCTCTCAAGCCTTCTCTAGAGTACACAGACTCTCTGACTCTCTCTGGCTCTGTCTGGCTCGATGCTACCTTCAAGTCAGCTCGACTTCTTCCCTCTGTTCTCTGCTCTTAGCTTTCTTAACTCACTTTTCTCACTGCTTGCTTTGTTTCTGTCAGTTCATGGCTTTAAAGCCAATCTGCTTTCTGACTGTTCATTTCTGCTTCCCGACTTTCTGGTTCTCCTACCTCTGTCCATTTGAATTCCTCTGTTCTGCGTCATCATCACTATGTAACACCTTACAGGGAGGTGGCCACCTGTTTCATAACAAACTGAGTGTCAGTTCTCTTGGAAATGTTTGAACTGCCGTTATTTCCGTTTAACTCCCAGAATGCCCACGAACATGATTCCTCTGCCAACTCATCATTCATGCCGGACTTCAAACCTTTATACAACTCGGCCTGTTTACCCCGTTGAATCTAGTCATCCATCGGATTGCATTTTTGCCGTCGAACTGGGGCCTCCAGATCTTATTGTCTCCATCCATATCGGGTGGGTAAGTAGCATGAAGTTTACCCATCTGATGTGAGCGGTTTTCTCTCTCTTCCACTGGATGCGTGGCACCCAATGTGTGGCATCAAGCGAGACTCATTCGAAACCGCTTATCGCTTGAAGCCCTTCCGATATCCTACCGGTTTTTGTGTGGGACCCGCCTCTCACAGGATCAATGAATTTCATATGGTTTTATGACTTTTCAGGTCTAGGTCACTCGAGGTTTTTCTTCTCTAAGGGATTTGCCCAGCAATATGTGATTAGTGACTCACATATCAAAAACCTCCCCCATTTTTCAAAAAGACTTCCCATTTTGTTGTTTCATGGCAGCACGTGTTACCATGGCCCAACGATCTGCGCGCTTGACCGAGGGTCCTCACTACTTGGCGCTGCTCACAAATTACAACTGTTCGAGGATATTTCTGATAAGCTCAACCTTTGTAAGACTTTGAAACTTTGGCATGAATTTTACAGAGTTATGAAAAATTAGAGAGTTCTTTAGGATCCAATTCAGATCACGACCTTCCCACTGAAAAATCTTTTGGACCACCAAAAGTTGGTTTTTAAGCATCAATCAAGTGAGGGTATAAATTCCTTGCTTGTCCAATTTCTATCCATTTTGCACTGCTTGGTTTTGAACCTTTGAGCCCAATCCGGAGGTACTCAACATCCCCTCTGCGCATGGTTCTCACCTTCCTATCCAAAATTGTATCTTCTTGTAATTCATTGAGATATTCAAGCAACAGATCATCAATAGAAAGCAATTGACTCTGCTCTTCAGGATCTTCAATCAATGAAGGTTCAAATAGTCTCAAACTGTCTGCATTAACAACTGAGTAGATGTGCATGTAATCTGGTAAATCAAGGTGAAAAACATTCTCACCAATTTTCTCAAGTATCTTGAAAGGTCCATACCTTATTGGCTTCACCTTCTTACCTTCACCTTGCATTCTATCTTTGCTGATATATAGCCAGACTTGATCAGCAACTTGGAAACTATGCTCAGTCCGATGCTTATCATGCCTTGCCTTGTACTTGGCTTGGCTCTTCTCCAGCTGTTCCTGTACTATCCGGTGAATCTCTTGGATTTGTTCAATGAACTTGGTTGCCTTGTCCACATCATTGTGTTCATCAACCGCGATGTCTTTACCAAAGACAAAATCCAAGGGAGATTTTGGTGTGAAACCAAAACAGGTCTCAAAAGGAGATCTTTGTGTAGAAGAATGTTTAGCTCAGTTGTAAGCATGTTGCACATAACATAAATGTTCATCCCAAAGCTTGGGATGCTTGCTGCAATAGCCTCTAAGCAACTAGATCACTGTCCTGTTGACTACCTCTGTTTGGCCATCTGTTTGCAGATGAAAAGTTGTGCTCTTCTTCAGTCTGGTGTCCATCAATTCCCACAAACTCGACCAAAATTTCCCAACAAATCGAGTATCTCGATCAGATATAATGGAAGTGGGTAATCCAAAATGAACCCATACATGTTGAAAGAACAACTTTGCAGTTTGTTCAGCTGTAATTTGTTTGTTACAAGGTATTAAAATACACATTTTGCTGAACCTATCCACAATAACATATAAATAGTCATGACCCTTTCTAGATTTAGGCAGTCCCCCAACAAAGTCCATGGAAATACTTTCCCAGGGGTGAGAAGGAACTGGTAATGGAGTGTACAAGCCTAGTTTTCTATTGTTGGGCTTGCTTTTAGCACACATGGTACACCCTCTTACATATCTAGAAACTGTCTCATGCATTTTTGGCCAATAACAAAATCTTTGCAGCTGTGAAACTATTTTATTTACACCAAAGTGACCTGATATTAGAGAAGTGTGTGCTTCTCGAATTATCTTTACTCTTTCTATTTGAAGAATGATAACTTTCCCAAATGATACAAGAGCTGGTCCTTAACATGATAATCCAATTCTTCTACTTTTTTGCCATGACTTAAAGTTGCATATACATCTTTAAAATCTATATCTTGAGCATACTGTTCAATGTAGCTTTCATGCAATACTGAATTATGCTTAAGTATAGTGGATGCATTTATGATTGGTCTGGACATCTGCTAATTTATTGTGTATGCCCTTTTTAAATCTGATGACAAGATGAAACTGTTGTAGAAAACCCATCCACCTATAGTGTCTTGATTGTTGCAACTTAGTTTGTGAGTGAAAATATTGAAGTGGTTGATGATCAGTATGTATAACTATCTCTTTGCCCATTAAATAATGTTTCCACTTTTTCACACTCTGTACTAATGCATACAATTCTTTATCATATGTGGGATAGTTAACTACTGCAGAATTAAATGTCTCAGAATGATAACATATGGGTTTATCGTGCTGCATCAACACTGCTCCCATGGCATAGTCACTGGCATCGGTTTCAATCTCGAATGGTCTTTGAAGATCGGGCAGTGCTAGTACTGGTGCTGTACTAATCTTTTCCTTTAAGGTGTCGAAGGCTTTTTGTCGTTTGCCTCCCCACTGAAACACTTTGTTCAATCCTATTAAAGCATGTAAGGGAGTTGCAATCAAGGAAAAGTTGCAATGTAAGGGAGTAGCAGATTTGGGTTTAGGCCAGTTTACAATGACTGCGACCTTAGAGGGATCTATCTTCAATTCACCAACCTCTACAATATGACCCAAATAATTCAAAGATGTTTTTCCAAATTCACATTTTGAGAGCTTAACATAAAGATTCTCTTTTTTCAAAACATCTAGAGTCTGCTTGACATGCTTTAAATGTTCTTCCCATGTTTTACTAAATGTAAGAATGTCATCCAAATATACAATGAAAAAATCATCAATAAAAGGTCTAAGTATATCATTCATTATTCTCATGAAAGTAGCAGGGGCATTAGTTAAGCCAAAAGCCATAACCAACCACTCAAACAATCCCTGCTTTGTTTTGAAAGCAGTCTTCCATGCATCTTGCTCTGCAACTTTGACCTGATGATAGCCACTATGCAAGTCCAACTTGGAAAAATAAACAACTTCTTTCAACTGATCTAATAGATCATCTATGTGAGGAAGGGGATAATGATTTTTTATCGTTATCTTATTCAGTGCTCGGTAATCAATGCATATTCTCCATGAGCCATCTTTCTTTCTCACCAAGACAATTGGAGACCCACAAGGCGATGTGCTAGGTCTTATGAACCCTTTCTCGAGCAGCTCTTATCCTCTCCCATGAGCTCAAAAATGGATAGGGAATGAATCAAATAAACTCCTGTCCTCTCATCCTTGCCTCCATGGAAACTAACTCCCTAATTGGAAAGCCATTCAATGCCCAATTTATGACAAAACCACCTCCATTTCTCTAAAAATTGAGCACTCATCATAGTGATTAGGGGCTGGACTTTGAAGAATTGTGAGATACTATTTGTTTGAGGTTTGAGATCATAAGAAAGTATTGTTATGCTACCGGTGTTTTGTCCTTTTGGTGCAATAAAGGATGGAACTCAAGATGGATGAGTGACATGGGATCAGACTTCTTTGGTTGTAACTCTTCCTTCTACTTAATAAAGTTGTTTATACATTTTCCCATATTCTCTTTTTTTTGCGCGTGGTTCATGCACACCTTGGTCAATGGGTGGTGCTACGTCCACTGGAAAAATTTGGGCTGACACCCTGTGGCTTACTGCAAGACCTGACCCCAAGAGCTTTTAGGAATTGACCCTGTGACCTCCCATCTAGCGAGGCCCCGACTTGACTGATTGAGCTAACCCGTGGGGCTTCCCTTTTCCCATATTCTTGTCTTTATGTATGATGATTATATGTGCAAATGCTTTCGATTCCATTTGCTTATAGTAGATAGATCTCTTGCTTTGATTAGTTTTTGTCCTCTGTTTATGATTGCAGGTACTGATCAAGTGGATTCAGTTTGAGAAGGAGCGATGACAGTTATTCAAAGGAGACAAAAGGAAGCGAAAGATAAAAAGTAGGTCCCTTGTCTTATTTATCTTCTATAGGAAAGGGTTGAACTCTTTAATTCTGTTGTTCTAAGTGTAGCTACTCACTTAGGGAAGTTGTGTTTATCCGTAGATGCAAAATTCCACATAACAAATTGGCAACACCACTAGGGAAAAATCATTGTCTCGGGTAGTTTGCCTTCATCCTAGTACACCCTAGTAGACTTTAATTACCTCCATCGATCTTATTTAAGCCTTTTTGAAGTGTTTTTTGGTCAAAAATTGTGCTTGAATGTCCCTTGAATGGCCTCTCTGGAACCAGCGCAGGCTTGGTCTAGACACAGTGCATTACAGAGCACCCTTGCCTTGATGATAGTGCTTTAAAGTGCACTGTCTTCCATTCAGGGTTGCATTGATCCTCCTTAGGTCAAAAATCCTACCTTTGGTTTGGTTTTCTCCAAATTTCCTTCTGTTTTTGCTTGCTTGTTGTGTCTCTGAAATCAATTTGTGTTTCCTTTCCTAGCCCTACTTTGGCCTTGATTGTTTAGTGTTTCTTATATCGATTAGTCTTTTCTGAAAAGGAAGTGTCGTAAAGTCTTCATTTCTTTGCAAAAGAAACTGTCATAAAGTCTTCATTTCTTGAAGAAAAGTATTGATTGATTTGTTTGTGCATTTAGTTTCCTTTTGTTCATCTAAACATTAAGGGAATTGAAAAGAAAAACATGCATCGTGCATTAAAAATTTTGTGTGTGCTTGTAGGAATAGTTTAGGGAAATTGCATTAGATGTGCTCTATGCTCTTTGATTAAAAGAATCTGATTGCTCTATCCCTATTAGCTAAGGTTTTCATTGTTCAAATTGAATGAAAAGAATGCTTATCATATTAGTTGCATTCTAGGAATTTCAGAAAACATCACGTGGTGAACTTGAAAGGAAAATTCTTAAGCAAGATCAACTTAAATCCCAGTAATCCCCAATCTTCGCAAACATCGGCTCCACCTCTGTGCCAATGTTTACTTGCCTAGTTTTCAATGGTGTAGCGACATATGGATTCTCTGTATGCGATCCCTCTACCTCATGGTGGCCTTTTGTTTCTGGAATGTTAATATTCCTTGGATCCTCATCCTCTCCTTCAGTAGTCACATTATAGCATTCCAGCGCATGGCATAGCTGGGTGCTCCAATATGGTTGAATCAATTCCAAAGGATCTTGTGATATTTTGAAGATCACTGCCTTAACCTCCTGTAGCACCTCATCAATGCTTTCGAACCCGTATTCAAAGTTGAATGTCCTCACGAACCCTTCTCTTAAGACATCCCATTTTGCAGTGTCGTGGCAGAGCTCCATCTCCAAATACTAATTCATAGGGATTACATCCAAAGTGTGACAGAATAAATGCACCCATGCTAGCTGCGGCTCCGTTCCATATACCTTAGTCCATTTGGCCAGGTGATCACATAGATCATTCCTCCCATCATACTTCTCGGTTACTCATACTTTAGGTCGACCAAACTATTTTCTCATCATCCTTCTGTAATCGTGCCACTCTTCAAAGTTTTCTTTGTGCGTACCCCACCACTGAGCGGGCATAGCGCGCAGTTCCCAGTCCAATGCCTAGAAGCGGTAATCCTCTAGAACTTCTCTTTCAAAAGAATCCAAAAATTTATCCACGTCAGTTAAACCATCATAATAAGGAAAATTTGTTACCTCCAATGACACACAACACATCTATTTGATCATCATATTGCAGTGCAATGTAGATACTTCATGTAGTCTGTTTTGCCAATTTTGCAACTATTCATCTAAATCCGAGGTACAGGAACTTTCACGTTCCCATGCAATTCATCCATAAATTGTCAGATTAACCCAGTCTTGGTCTCATACTGTTATTTTATAGATCTAATCCAAATCATCATTACTCTCCTCATAGTTGCAAACCGGTTCAGTATAGCGCAGTCCTTCTGCAAGGTCCAATAGTACTACAACACAGAGCAATTTCCTTTCAAACGACATTATCCACTTCTTCAAGTTGATGTTCCCATTCATGTTGATAGCCCAATCAATTCTCAGGAGCGTAGGGTATGGATTGTTGTCATCAAAAATTTCTATTACTTCAAAATCGGTCAACGCACTTACACCTTCTATATCAACAGTAACTCCCTGCAATCGTCCCATAGGGATAATATTTTGCTGGTTCACCGTCCTCAGTTGAATCGAATACCACTGCAGTGCATGTCTCCCTATTCTCTCCCAGGTTTGTTTAGGAAATATGTTCACGTCAGACCCCAAATCCAGAATAACCTGGTTCATCTCATAGTCTCCTATTTGTGCAGTAAGCCTCATTTTGCACCCTGTTCATGCATTATGCCTACCGATCTTTCTGACTACGCAGGATCCAACAGAAGTATTATCCTTAACGACACAATTTTTTTATCAACTTTTGTAGTCCTTTCACAGCCTTGCTATCGCGCAGTAGTTTCATACAAGTCTCCAAGAATGTGGTAAGCACAGACGGTTAAACCTCTATAGGCACACTAGTATCTAGCAGTTTGTTCTGACTTCCTGAGGTAGAGGCCTCAGTAAAGCTTTTCTTCACTTCCATGAACTTTTCCTTCACATGCTCTAGATCAAACCCAACCTCCTTTTCTAGAGCCTTGAGGACCCATCCACCTTCTTTAGGTTGCTTTCCTTTATCATCACCAGTCACGATCCCACTTCACAATATGATATTCACATTTGGGTCCTCTTCACGGGGCTCGACCCTCATCATCTATAATTTTTGGGTAGGAGGATGAGGCTGAATCTTCTTCTCCTACATCTTAGCCATCAGCACAAGAAATTCCTCGATTGTGTGGTCAAACTAAGTGCAACATTGACATGATAGGCATGTCTGATTTGTACACTCCTGCGCATAGTGCCTTGGCATTTTGCAATTGTAACAAATGACCTACCCCAAACCCCTACCAGGTCCTCCTCCTCTTCGGCCTCGTTCATGCCCCTGATATCCTCCACGCATTCCCCTAATGCCCTGATCCAGAGGCTGAGTGTCGGCTTGCATTTGATATTAGGCATTCTCTCCATAATTAATTCATAGCTCCGACAATGGCGCTCATCGTGGGCCACCGATTTGAAAAAATCATAGAACAATTATTGTGGTGTCTGTACAAACTTTTGTAGCAAATGGAAATTGTTTGTTACATTTTTTCTAGCTACTTGACAAATAGCACACCATAGCGTGGGCCCCACACTTGGCCCTGCAGGAGATTCCAGCCTTAGGGGCATAGGCCCCCCTCTTGTGACATAATTCGTGAAGATAGGGCAGTGATCTTTATCATGCCCCTGGTTTTTACACTTGAGACACCAAACTTCTTCGCACACCTTCGAGCGAGTCGCTTTTTCCTTTTTCAAGCTCTACAACTCCAAGAAAAGGTTCTACAACTCCATGTGAATATGTTGAACTCCCAAAGAAGCATCCTAAATAGGTGTTTCATGCAATCTCATCACAATTTCTAGGGCTTCCGCCTAAGTCCCTATCTTTTGCTGCGATAAAGAAACCCTTAGGTGGGGCAGAAGCGAGGCTATAAACCATTCGCGGTGCTGACTATCCATGAGATTCATATTAGCTTCACGAATCTGGCACTTCAATCTTTAATCTTATTCCCAGTGAGCTTCTCCGGGCCTCATAATGATTTCCTTAAATCGAATTACTGACCGTGATTCAGACTTAGGCCTACTAAATTATTTGTTTAGAGGGGTCTGAGTGTCTGCTAAAGATGCCAGTGGGTTACCGGTGAAGTACTTAATGTACCATGTCAGTGCATGATCCTGCAGAGTAGTAATCAACTGTGCCTTCTTTATATTATCATCTATAATTTTTTGTGTTGTTCATACAGTCTTCACAACAAACCAAAACTGATCCGGACCCTCACTTCATAAGCAACCGACAACTTCATCGTATTCGACATGTTGACCAATGGCAGAGGTGGTGGTAGTGTGGGTGAAGGTGTATGTTGTGGAGGTGAAGGTGGAGGTGGTGTGGGCAGATGAGGTATCCATAGAAAACCCTGCCTTATCAACTGGAAAACACTCTGCGGTGAAGCCTGTGTTTCTCCCTCGTCGTCACTTGAAGGAGGTCCAATCAATGGACTATATTCATGACTTCCTTGATTTGGAAAGCTTTTTCCACTTCGCGTAGATCCAAACATCAAGGTAATGGCATAACCCGCTTTTCACACAAGAGCATCTTAATCCAACTATTCAAAGATCTTAAATACTTACCTCACGGTCCCTTGAAGAAGCATCGCTCTGCTTCACCACAACTGACTGAGGTATCAACCATGAATTCTGTAACAAATCCTCTGATGACTCAATCAAGCTAGTGATCAACTACGCATGCGATCTTATCTTCAGAAGCTTCCAACCTCCGTACAAGCTCCAGGGTCCACACTATTGGACTGTCAAGCCTCTACCTTCCTTGGTCATCTAGCAATTTAGTGATCCACTCATATAGTTTGGTCAGGAAGGTGCAGAAGAAGATCTCATGTACTTATGTGTACAAATACATGTCCAACCACTATTGTTTTGTCAGGCGTGGATTCCTGTTTTCTTGCACCGCAAATTCATGGATCTTTCTATCCAACCACTTCTCAATTTCTTTCTTGGTCGAATTCCAGTGATGCAACATCACACATATCTTTATGCATATCCTAGTCCCGGCAACAGAACCATTTGTTGGCTTAGGGGGTCCTGACCCATGTTCAGAGTTAGTTGCACTAAACAAATCCCTACACCACTGGCTCTTTTGGCATCAATCCACGGTGCACAGACTGAAGTCTCACCTGAAGCAGTATGGGGGGATGCTATAACCAAGTTTCCGCACCCAGAGATTAGTATGATGTCTTTTTGGCGAACTAGATCTTCCTTCACGCGGACCTCTATACTCCTGTAGCCTATTGTTGTAACTTCCTCCAATCAACCTCTAGACCTCCACGAAGGTCTACGATCATCTTTTGCGGACCTTAAATAGGTCAATTAGCTACTTATGCGCACTTTAGATCACCTTTAGACCATTATTTGCTTAGATTCACTTAAGTGTTTGATAACTTTAATAGAAAACGTTATAATCTTCACTTAGCATTAATTGCGTTTAGATAACAATGTAGAACAAGTAAAGTCGTGCATCAATACAATATTATCTCATAAACCCATTATTCATCACAACATAAAGTGCATTCGTACATACCTGAAGATAATAGATAAAACACAAGAAATTCTGCAACAAATATTCTTTATTGATATTCAGTTAAGATTACAGACTCAAACTTCCCTGCGCACTCAACTATAGGGGTCCATGCACTGAGTTGCAGACACTACTCTAGGCCTCTGTGCACTCAGTTGTAGATCCTTTTCCTCCTCTAAGACCTCTACTTCTATGCTAGACTTCTTCGCTTGTACCCATAGACATCTTACTTACTTTTTTTTTTAGATATTCCTAAGAAACACCTATTTATACAATCCCATGGTCTGAAGACCATGGGTAGATCTTTAAAACTGACTCAATTTACATAAAAGGAAGGGTAAAACCATTTTTTATTCTTTAACTAAGTACGTGCTCCGCGACCACAACTTGCTAAGACTTTATATCTTTTTACATCAAAACTTGGGCCTTTGCCCCAAAACTGACCTAGGGGATCCCATCCCAACACTTCATCGATGCTCGCGAAGCCATCTTCAAAACTGAAGGTCAATCCTTCCCTCAATATATCCCACTCCATGGTGCTATGCCAGAGCTCTGTTTCCAAATACCAATTCATAGGGATTGTGCCTAAAGTATGGCAAAACAAGTGTACCCATTCCAGCTGCAGCTCCGTTCCATAAGATTTAGTCCATTTCGCTTGATGATCATGCGAATCATCTCTCCCATCATATTTCTCGTCCAATCAAATGTTATGACACCCAAACCATAACCTCATCATTCTTCTATAATCCCGCCATCCATAAAGCTATCTTTGTGTGTACCCCACCATCGCGCAGGCATAGCGCGCAGTGCCAAATCTAATTCTTGGAAGTGGTGATTTTTAGGGAATTCACTCTCAAACACATCCAAAAACTTATCCATGTCAGTTAAACCATCATAATAAGGTAAATTCCTTACCTCTAATGAAATGCAACGCAATGATTTAGTCATCATATTCCAGCGCAGTGTAGATACTTCATGCAACCGATTCTACCAATGCTCCAATTCTTCATCTGAATCATAGGTGTAGGAACTCTCCCAGTCCCATGCAATCTATCCATTGGCTATTGGATTGATCCAATCTTAATCTCGCATTTTTATTTTCTAGATATGATCTAGCTCATCTTCACTTTCCTCATAGTCGCAGACGGGTTCAATGTAGCGCGCCCCTTATGCAGTGTCCAATGACACTATAACTCAAAGTGATTTCTTCTCAAATGACATTGTCCTCTTCTTCAAGTTGATGACTCCATTCATGTCAATGGCCCAGTCAATTCCGAGGAGCGTGGGGTATGGATTACTATCATCAACAATCTCTATCACTTCAAAGTCATCCATCGCACTTACACCTTCTATATCAACTGTTACTCCATATAGTCTTCCCATAAGAATGATCTTCTACTGGTTTTCCATTATGAGTTGGATTGGAGAACACTGCAGTGTAGGTCTCCCCATTCTTTCCCATGTTTGTTTTGGAAAAATGTTTGCATTGGACCCCAGGTCCAAGATGACCTGGTCCATCTCATAATCTCTTATCTGTGTGGTGAGTCTCATCTCCTGCCCTGTTATTGCCGTATGTTTGCCAATTTTTCTAACTATGTGGTGTCCATTAGGGGTGTCTTCTTTGCTGATGCATTTGTTTATTAACTCCTGTAGTCCTTTCACATATTTGCTATCGCGCATCAGTTTCATGCAGGTCTCCAGGCACGTAGTAACGATAGAGGGATCAAGCTCTGTAGGTGCACTGGGTTCTTGCACTTTGTTCTGGCTTCTTGAGGTGGAGGACTCAGTGAAGCTTTTATTGGTTTCCATAAAAAATTTCATAGCAACCGCCAAATCAAAACCAACTTCCTTTTCTAGGGCCTTGCGGACCCATCCGTCCTCTTCAAGATGTTTCCCTTTATCATCACCAGTTATTATCTTGTTTCTCAGCACTATATTTACACTTTGATCCTCCTCGTGGGGCTCATCTCTCATCATTTGTAAGTTCTGCGTAGCATGCTGAGGTTGCGCCTTCTTCCCCTGCATCTTATCTATCAACACTGGGCATTCTTTTATAATGTGATAAAACTGGTTGTAGTATTGACATGACGAGCATGTCTAATTCTAACACTCCCGCGTGTAGTGCCTCATGTTCCACAGTTGTAATAGATAATCTATCCCTGACCTCTACCAGACCCTCCTCCTCCTCGGCCTCATCCTTGTCCTTGATATCCCCAGTGCACTCCTCCGGTGCCATGTTTTGGAGGCCGAGTCTCTACTTGCATTCGGTAGGTAGGTTTTCTTTCCATCATCAACTCATAACTGCGACAGTGGCGCTCATCATGACCCACTAATTTGCAGAAGTTACATAACAACTATTGCGCTATCTAGACGAACTTTTGAAGCAAATGATAGTTATCTGTCACGTGTTATCCAACAACCTAACAGATAGCACACCATAGTGCAACCCCAATGCTCGGTCCTGCTAGAACTTCTGGCCTCAAGGGAATTGGTCCCCCTCCTGTGATATAGTTCGCAAATACAGGGAAGTGATCTTTATTATGCCCATGGCTCTTACACTTTAGGCACCAGACTTCCACACACACCTCTGACTTAGCTTCCTTGTCTTTTTTCAAGCTCTGCAACTCTAAGCATAGGCTCTGTAACTGAGAACGAATTTTTTGTACCCCCAAGGTTGCATCCTAAATAGGTGTTGCATGCAACCTCATCGCAATTTCCAAGTCTTTTGCTTGAGTTCCTACCTTATGTGGTGACAAAGCAATCCTCAGGTGGGCCAGAAGCGAAGCTATAAACCACTCGCAGTGCTGACCATCGGTGAGATGCATATTAGCTTCTCAAATTATGCATTTCAGCCTTTGATCTAACTCCCAAGGCATCTCATCAACCCTCATCATGATTTCCTTAAATGCAACTACTAACTATGAGTCAGACTTAGGCTTACTAAACTCTTTATTCAAAGCAGTCTTAATCTCTGCTAGTGTTGCTAGAGGATTATTAGAACAATACTTAATAGACCAGGTCAGCACGCGATCCTATAGAGCGGTAACCAACTGAGCCTTCTTTATATTATCACCAGTAATCTGTTGCATTGTCAACACAACATTCACAACAAAGAAAAAATGATATGTATCTTCGCTCCCTATGCCCTTGAAAATCAGCAGCTTCATTGTGTTTGACATGTTGAATGGAGGTGGTGGTGGTGGAGGTGTGGACGAAGGTGTATGCGGTGGAGGCGGAGGTGGAGGTGGAGTGTATGGATGATGTGTCCGTGGAAAACAAAACCATTTCTTGTATTAGGGGGTCCTGACCCAGGTTTAGAGTTAGTTGTGCCAACCAACAAATCCCTACACTATTGTCCCTTTCGGCAACAACCCGCGAGTACAGGTTGCAATATCACCCCAAGCAGTATGGGGGGATGCTGGAACCAATTTTCTGCATCCAAAGATCAGTGTTATGTCTTTTAGTGCCCTAGATCTGCCTTCACGCAGATCTATAAGCCCTTAGGACTCGACAATGAAACTCTGTTCAAACAGTCTTTAGACCTTCACAAAGGTCTACGATCAGCTTTTGCGGACCTTTATCATTTGATTTATCCACTTATGCGCATCAAAGAACAACTCTAGATTAGGGCTCGTGTAGATAATCATGTGTTATTAATAAACATTAGATAATTCATCAACGTCTTCGCGAAATTACATAAACATGCTTGCATACATCATCTAACAATTATTCAATAGAATCGCGCATCATTAGATCAATATTTCATAAACATATTATTTATCAACAGCATAAGTCATAAACAAAAGTAAACAACAATACACAAGATTTCTCTAGAAACAAGTTCTTTATTGATTTCCAATTCAGAATACAGACTCAAAACTTTCCTGCGCACTCAGTTGCAAGGGTCTGCACACTCTATTGCAGACTCTACCTAGGCCTATGTGCACTCAGTTGTAGAGCCTTTCTATCTTATCTAAACCACTTCTCTATGCTAAGAATTTTCTTCTATCGACCCATTACTCCCCAGATTATGCCTTAGAATCTCTAAGACACACCTAGTTATAGCCTTTTACATACAATCCCATGGTTCGTGGACCATTGGTGGGTCTCAAAGCCGACTCAAAATTTACATAAACAAGGGGTTAAACCCCTTTGACTCCTAACCATCTATGTGATCCGCATCCACAAATCATAGAGACTTACATCATTTACAAAAATTACATCAAAACTTCAATTATCTTAACCCCAAAATTGACCCAGGAGACCCCATCCCAACAGTTGGGCAGCCAACTTCCCGATGTCATAACTTGGTATTATATTTGTTTGGAATGTACGATACCTTGTTGGAAATGTCTCTTTGAGTACTTCATGTTTCACCGTAGTCCCATGCTAATGGCCATAGGCCTGCAAAGACCTCAAAAAAATGTTGTTTAAGGGGTTAAAACTGCTCCAAAAGTTCACGACCCGAAAAACTGCTAAGAATAGTAAATGCTGAAATAAACAAGGAAACAAAAGAAACTAACTAGAGATCTAGGTTGGATAGGTGGGTGGCCACCAATATCCACCTGGATCATGTAGCTCCTTCAAGTGAGAATTAGCGAAAGACAATCTTTGGTTCTCGACTTGGAGATGATCAATCTATTGTCTTACAACAGCTAAGTCCTTTTCCAATTGTTTGTTTTCCTCCATCAAGAAATTTGTGTTCCCCTTTACAAATTTTGCAAAGGCTAAATTTGTTGTCATAATTTTCCTTAGATTCCTTTTGGTATTGAGCACAATCACTCTCTCTGTATGAATGGAAACAAGATGAACTAGGTCATTAGATAAATATTTCTGCCTCTCCTATACTATTTTGTTCTTTTTATGATCAAAAGTCAAGTTGGAAATATCCATGACCATATCATCATCTAGAGGAGATATTCCCATTTCATTGAATGAGATGTGACCACCTACAAGAGGAGGTGAAGGTTGCCTAATGGATTGTTTTACAATGGGCACATTGTTGGCCTTTTGATTCTCCTCCTCTCGCTTAATCTCGATGTCTGGGACCTGTAACTTCTCAATTTCTTGTGCAAATGCATCCTTCTTTTTCGTGCTTTCTTCATCTTCCAATTGTTTCTATTGTTCTTCCTGAATTTCTTTTCGTCTTGCTTCTTCTTTTTTCGTCCTTCTCAATTCTTCATGTGTTTGCATATCTTCTCTTTCTTTCCTTTCTTTCTCTTATTTCTATGTTCATTCCTCCTCCTTCCTCTTCTCTTCTTCTTGTTTCTTTCTTTTTAGTTCTTGTTATTTCTTTCTCCTCTTCTTTGATGCAATGGTCACTCTCAGGATAATAGGATTTGCTTTTAACTTGAAGCTCTTATCCTCTTCTAGATTATGCACAACTTTCCTCTTGTACTTGAGACTAACTGGAGTGGGAACTTCCTTCTACTTTCCTTCCTCGATAACACTTTGCTTAGGTACTTCACTGGAAGGTCCTACCTCTTTTCTTGGTGCATGTGGTCAGGAAGAATTATAACAATTCTTCATATTCTCTTCCTCTTTCCTGGAATAAGACTGATAATCCTATGAAAAATGAAACTTAGCACAGTTTCTTTTGCATACTCCTCTGGGATCATACATGTGAAATCTCATCTCACTGATATTAAGGATTTTGATTTCTCTACTTCTTATTCTAAGACCTTTAAGCTCTTGAGCTCATAGGATCCCACTTCCAAAGGGAAGGAAGGCCAAGGTGCCTTCTTCTTTATCTGTAGTATCTGAGAAACACATGTGCTAAGATGATAGGTAATCTCTCACATCCCCACCTTATTTGTTACATGCCTCGGCAAAATATGAGGAGGTTTCTGTGAACTAAATACCCTAAGCTATGTTCCATCAGGTAAGTCAACCCAACATGCTACTTTTTCAACTACCTTCATTGCCTTATGGGACATGCAAGGAACTTCTTCCTCAAAGATCATCTGATACAAAAGCTTGAAGTTCTCAACATGTTTTCATACACTCCCCTATAACTATATCTTGAAAATAATTTGCAATAAATATGGATAGGGGGCTCTCTAGGGGTCGACCTCCAACCTAGACCCGTGAACTCTTGCCAAGAACATATTCCATCTAGCAAGTAGGAAAACATATAAAATTGTGGTTGCCTTCCTTGCATTGTATTTTTCTCCCTATTAAAATTGATATATACTTGTTGAGACAATAAATGGGACCAATTGAATACCTTCCCTTCTGTGATGATCAGATACAACATGTAGGTCCACCTTCATGGAAGGATTAAGTATTTCTTTGTCCATAGACTCAAAAACACATAGCCATCAAGTAATAGTATATTGTCCTTCCACCATGACTTTATCACTTCTTTAGGATTCGATAACTACAAGCTACATAAAATCGAGAATCTAGGTGCTCCTCAAGCTTGGGCAAGTTGTAAATCAAGTGAACATCATGTGGTTGATAAGAGGCAAGTTGTTTCCCACTAACATTGTTCAATGCCATGCTCTTGGTGTTTAGACCTTGTAATATCCACTTGATAACATTTGTACATGGTAGTATTGGATACCTGCAAGCAACCTTATGGAACCTTGATCAATGGATGTTCACATATACTGCCCTATCCTTCAGATCTTATTCAAACTCTGTTGAGGTGAATACATCTTTGATAGTGATCCATGTGATAGTAGAATCCTTTTCAATATAGAATTTTGTATCTGACAGGATAGGAACTCCCATCACAGTACTGTCGATGACCTCTTTGGTATGGCTCTTTATGACCTCCTTTGATGATGCTTTCTTGGGAGGCATGGTGCTACCTGGTAACAAAAGATTGATGTGTTCAGGATCTGTAATATCTGGAAAAGAAGCGCAAATGGAATCCAAAGCTCCTTGTGCTAGTGAGGATGGCTAAAGCTCCAATGGCAAGTGTGAGAATGATCTCTATGAGTCTTTCTTATATATATTAGCACTCATGATATTAGGGTTATGGTTTCAAGTTCGCATACATAAAATCAAGGAGGGATCTCTAGTTAACTAACACTTGTTTGAAGATCGAAAATGGAAAATTGTGCCACATTTTTGGATAGGAATGTACACCTCCCATTTTCTAGGAGAGCGCATTTGACAATTTTCGATGACTACGCATTTCACTGGCTGAAGGGGCTGCACAATTCACTGTGGAAAGGGACTGCGCAACTCTCATGTTTAGTGGATTGTGAAATTTTCTCTGACAAGGTGTTTGTGCAATTTTCTTTCACATGATGATTGCACAGTTGCCTGGATCAGAGGATTGTGTTGTTCACTCCGACAAGGAGTTGTGCAGTTCACTATGTCATAGGATTGCACAGTTCCTCAGGGTAAGGCATGCAATCAGCGTTGATCAAGGCAAGACTTGGCTTGTGTTAAGAAATGTTTTTCTCGTCTCTAGAAGTGAGGAACTATTGTTGACAAGACCTAATTTTTGTCGTGAAAGCACAGTCAAGTTGAATCACAAGTTAAACACAAAGAATAATTCATTGCGATGCTTAATAAACAATAAGAAAACTTGACACCAGTAAAATGACAGTTATTATGATCAAAGGTAGGCTCCAAAATCAAAGCAAAGGAAAAATTTTGGAGGGGGGTTGTAGCAGCTACATCAACACTTAAGAAATTGTATGTGCATGCATTTTTGAAATGAAAAAAGTATATCGAACTTTTTTATGTTTTATTTATAAATATACACCTTCAATTTGTTATTTTCTGCCAAAAATACCCACGTTCCATCAACTACCAATTTATGAATATCTTCATTAACCAACAATCACTATTTCTTCAAATTTCTTATGCCAACTTTAGTTTGACCAACAACCAAGCAACATCCAACCATCACACAAGTAAGTAGTTGACTAGTCAAGTATTGTGTTGACCTCCACCATTGATTGTTCACCAGCCCAATTGGAGACGACTTTGCATTATTATATTCAAAGTTATCATTGTTGAAGACTCAATATAATCATCAGCAAGGTGAAAAATTAGTACATCGAACTCATGCTTTACAAGATGCTCACACTATTTGAAAGATAACTCACTACCCTTGTTGTCCCACTTATGAACACATAACTGACATGTTTCTAAAAAAATATTCTTGTTTCTCCCTAAAGTGTTAAAAAAATCTCAAGCATTCTGATTCCTCCATAGAAGAGTATGTGAAAAAATTATTGTAAGTGACCTGAGGAGAGAGAATGTATCTCAATCTAAATAAATTTTGTAGTTATGATATTATTGTCGAAAGGTCCAATAAAGTTTCCATTTCCAAAATGAGCACATTGGTGAGTTTGTGAGTCATCACAACATAATCAATATTGCCTCCAATATTCCTACATTCAGTCAGTCGATACAATTAGATATAAATGGTCAAATTATTCTCTTCCACCAGTCCCTACTTTAGTCGATGTAGAGAAGACAATAACTCATCTATAGTATCACACCATAAGTGAATTACTAAGTTCAACATAAATGAGTTATTCTTTTACAATGGGAAAAGTAACACATAGTATGTGAGGAATAAAGGAAAAGCGAGGCGTGATAGAATAGAGGTGGATTGTGTAGACTAGCTCAACAAATAATCAAATCAATTGGTTAACTCTACTTTGTCCACATAAAACATGATAATCATGGATCAACGAGTAGGTCGATTTATGATGCAAACTGATAAGTTCCAACATTGCATTAATATTTCCATCATTTTTCATTCCATCTCATTTTGTGTAAAAATCACTCTAGGCGAGTACCAAGGCTACATATACTATTCAACTACCCTGGAAAGACTACCCTTGAAAGAGTCAACTTCACTCCCAATTAATTGACATTGACCAACACAAAGATTTAATCAAGGATTAATTTCAAGTTCCATCGAGTTGGATCAATACTCAAAATAGTTATTGTCGACTTGACCATAAAAGGCAACTCGAAAGTATGTTATATGGCTATTCGACCAATGGACAAGTCGACTAAGCCCACCCAATGTAATACGAAAGTATGTTCTCGTTCAAATATCCTATTGTAGGTGCATCCAAATATATTGATACAACATCAAAGAAATAATAACACCACTATTGACTACCTCAATAAATTAGTCGTTTCACATTTTATCAAACTTCTCACGTTAGTGATATGGTCTTCGAATGTATTAATGCACATTATTGATCTCAAGCAAAAACTAGAAGCCATCAAAACATCTTTCAAATTTTACATATATTATCATACTTTTTCTTCACATATTTTATTAGGCAAATCTTATATTCAATATTGTAGCATAAACATCAATATCTACGCACAACGTCCATGAATGGTAATTAACGATTGATGATTCCAACTTACCTATTTACACTTATAGTATTTTTTAGGTTCCCAATGTGCATAGTCAAAATCAAAATGGACTACAATACATAATTAGTATTTTACGCACAAAATCCACGTTCCATGAGCATCTTCTTAAAAAAAAATTGGAGATTTTGTTTATCTTCCATGAGGCATAGGATTCACGAGTAATTTTCAAGGAAGCATCTTGTAGAACATATCTTTATCGGCAGTGTGATATCTCTCGTTAATTTTTTTTTTTTACATTCACACATACATAAGAAATAACTTTGATTATTTTCTTTTTATATCATGATCGTAAAGTTCTTGGCAATAACTATGGTTTGGCTCTCGAAGTTCGAGGTCCTTATTATTATTAAGTATACACATTGCATGAAATATATGAACCATGCTTTACCGTTGGCGCCGGTTGGGTTCTCACGCCATTACATTCCCGGCTGTCAACTCAGGGATTATATGACTTGGTTTGTATTTATTTGGTTTCCACCCGGCACTTGGAGCTGATGTCCAGCGGGGGTCTTCACATGGCCACCATGTGGTCTTTGTTCCCGCGAGCCGAGTTGGTGTGTTCAACTCACCTCTGTGCAGTACTAGTGCCTACCACCAAAACCTTCCTCGGGGTTTGCTATACCGTAAATCAACGGCGAGGAGGAGCTCTACCAGATCTACGGTTCATGTTTGGTCCGATGATAGAGAAAGGGTTTTGGGAAAGGTTTCCTCTGTCATTCGAACTTTCTCGGCTGATCTTTTGGAGAAGCCTCGGCTTCCACAGAACCTCGGCGATCTGAGTTTTCCACCCTTCGGCATCTACCCAGACCACCCTGGCTACCCTGGATTTGCCGTTTACCACTTATCAAGGTAAGTCGACATGTTTATTGCTCTGATAATTAGTTTACTTTCGTTTGTGGAAAACATTATTAGTTTTTTCCCCATCTTTTTCCTTACTCTTACGGTGGAACTCTTTGTTATCGCAGGTGCATGTTTATGGCGTCGTGACCTGCTTCCGGGTTGGCGACCAAGCCAAATCTTCCATGTGGACTTCGCCCTCCGGGTAAGAAGCGGTTATCTTCATTGTTTTTAGGGAAGAAAACACAGTGATTTCAGATGGGTGGTGGAGCTGCCCCTTTCTCTGGGCGAGCCCACGGGGGGTTCTCTTTCTGGTTACGGTGTCGCCGTTTGTTTTATTCTTTTGATAGGGTCTCCGGCCCATTTCGGTGCGTGTAAAATATAAATTTTGTTTCCAGAACAGTTACAAATTTTAAGTGCTGGGCACTAGCACCGGTTATTGACTTTGCTCTTAATGTATTTTTCCATATGGGGCCGAGGGTCAAACCCTTGAGTTTTTCCCCAAACTGCCATCAATATATTACTGTAATTGCAGGACTGCTTTCTCATATGCACTCTTTGGATTTGTTTTGTGTATTATTTTCATTACGCCACAAGGAATTGTTTAATATATTTTGTGCTATTATAACCCTGCTCTATTTGGTTTGCTTATTATATGTATATGTAAGCAGTAAACGAGCATAATTGTTCTGTGCTTACTCGGTTGCTGCTAATTACAATAGTTTATCACACTTATAAATAGAAGAATAGTCTTGATTCCTTTCTCAATTTTATAATGATTACCTAGCGCTCTTAATCTTGATTACCCTACGCTTATATTAAATGCCATCATTCATTGCTTGTTCAGTTCATAATTCTTTCATGTAAATGCTTACAGTCATAACTCTATTCTCTTTTCTTTTCACAATCACAGAATTCTGTGCTTTTAAACTGGTAAAATCCAGAACTGTTAATTCGTTAATCAATGCTTACCTGACAGAAAGCAAATCACCTTATTATGCTTGTCCTCCTCCCGTCCTTAGGAGGGTCCTGCTCGACCTTCCACCCCCAAGCGCTCCTGCAAGTCTTCTGTTGCCTGCAAGACTTCTAGCGTTGCTAGACCTGAGCTATCTGGTCATTACCAGACATAGCAGCTCTAGGAAATTCTCTGTTTCCCAGTTATACGCTATCTGGTCACAACCAGACTTAGCGTTCGCTGTCTAGATACAGCTCTCTGAGCCCTGCTATCTGGTCCTTACCAGACTTAGCTTTTCTTTTGGCCCCTCTTTCACTATCTGATCCTCACTGTCTGCAACTCTCTGGCTATACCAGAGTCACGCTATCTGGTCCTTACCAGACGTAGCGGTTCAGGAAGCTTCCGCCTTCCAAACACATGCCATCTGATCTTTACCAGACATAGCATTTTCTGTTTCCAAAGAGCAACTCTCTTTTTTTTCTTTCTGCCATCTGATCTCTACCAGACTTGGCATAACCTTTTTCCCCTTTTCCTATGGGGTCTCAACCGTCTCATGAAGGTAGTTAGGTTTTTCTTTTTCCAACTACCTCAATAGCTACTAACAACAATTAATCAACATACTTAATTAAACAGTAGTAGCAACAATTAATTAACATAATTAATTAACAGTAGTAGCAACATAGTTATTTTAATTTTACCAAACATAACCTTAGTCAACAGTTAAATTTTACTGCCTTACTTAAAACATTATCAATTTACTAGGGGCATTACATCTCCCCCTCCTGAAGTTCAACATCGTTCCGATGTTGTTGTTCGCCCAGAAACAATTCGGGATAGGCTTCTTTCATGCTTTTCTCATCTTCCCAGGTGGCCTCATCTGGCCCAAAGTGCTGCCATTGCACTTTAACCTGGGTGATGACTCTTTTCCACAGCTCGACCCTTCTCCGATCTAGTATGTTCACTGGCTCGACCAGGAATTCTCCTTCCGGTTCCACCTGAAACACATAATATTCAGATTAACAGTTTTTTAACAATCCATCTTTGGTTTATGTTTATCTTACAACATCTTCTTACCTGAATGTCCTGCCAACTTATTATGTGTCTAGGGTCATAAACATATTTCTTTAAAACGGACACGTGGAAAACATTATGGACCCGGATGTGGCTAGGTAGGGCTAGCTGATAAGCTACCGGCCCTACTCGTGCTAAGATCTGGAAGGGCCCACAAAAGCGGGGTGCCAATTTGGCACAACCATTCCATTGTAGAGTACTTCTCCTTGCCCGAATTCTGACATATACATGTTCACCCACTTGGTACTCTCTAAAGGTCCTTTTCCGATCTGCAAAACTTTTTTGTCTGTCCTGGGCTATTTTTAAATTAGCCCGCACTCTCTTAACCATTGCTTCCATCTCTTTTAACATTTCAGGACCCAGCATGAGTCTGTCTTCTGGTCCACCCCAACTGGATGGCGTGCGGCATTTTCGGCCGTAAAGTACTTCGAATGGACTCATCCGCAAGGATGCATGATATCCATTGTTATAGGAAAACTCTACAAGGTGTAAATATTCTTCCCGTCAAGTGGGTTGTTGCATCACATATGACCTCAGCATGTCCTCCACCACTTGATTCACCCGCTCAGTATGTCCGTCAGTCTACGGATGATAAGCGGTGCTAAAATTCAATTGAGTCCCCAGACCTTCAAACAAGGTCTTCCAAAAGGCTGATGTGAATTTAACATCACGATCAGATATTATAGTTTTTGGCAGCCCATGGAGTTTAAATATGTTCTACATAAAAACATTTGCAATTTATGATGCACGATACGTAGATTGAACTGGTATGAAGTGGGCTGACTTACTGAGTTTGTCCACTACAACCATAATAGAGTCATTATTCCTCTTGGACTTTGGTAACCCTGTAATAAAGTCCATGGTGATAATCTCCCACTTCCATTCTGGTATAGGTAATGGTTGTAGCAAACCCGTAGGGTGTTGATGTTCAGCCTTAACCTGTTGACATTCTAAGCATCGTGCCAGATATTCTATTACATCTCTTTTCATGCCTGGCCAGTGATATTCCTTCCGAAGCGAAGTGATTAACTTTTGATAACCCGGATGTCCCGCATAAGGACTTTTATGATATTCATCCAGAATCTTTTCCTTAATATCGCCCTGATTGGGTACATATATTCTTTTCTGGTAGCATAAAATGCCTGCTGCATTCAATTCATAACCTTGTTGCATTATGTGGATATTTAAGTTCTGCACCAATTGCTTCTTTTGTTGGTAGATTTGATCTTGTTCAGCAACCTCTTTAATTTCTTTGCCAAGGGTAGACTGTCCTTCACTAATGCCAATTTCATAAAGACAATGCACCTTTCGGCTCAGTGCATCTGCCACTCGGTTTTCTTTTCCTTTTAGGTGTTTGATTTCAAAATCAAAACCGCCCAAAAAGTCCACCCACCTAGCTTGCCTAGCGTTTAAAGTTGGTTGACTAAAGTAGCTAGTTAAGCTATGGTGATCTGTCATCAATAAAAATTTTCTTCCCACCAAATAATGGCGCCACATTTTAGTGCATGTACTAAAACAGTTAGTTCCAGATCATTGGCAGAATACTTTTGCTCATGTTCTTTCAATTTTCTGGATTCGTACGCGATCACTTTCCCTTCCTGCATCAGCACCCCACCTACACCCTCTTTGCTTGCATCTGTGCAGACTACGTAATCTTTTTCCGGGTCTGCAATACTCAGCACAGGTGCAGTGGTGAGTAGGTATTTGAGCTGTTCAAAGCTCCGTTGACATTCTGTTGTCCACTTAAATATTTTTCCTTTCTTCTGCAAGGAGGTGATAGGGTATGCAACCCTGGAGAAACCTTCCACGAACCGTCTATAATATCTAGCCAGCCCCATGAAAGACCTGATATCTGCCACGTCCGTTGGTGTTGGCCATTCCATTATGGTTTTGATCTTTTCAGGGTCCACAACAATGCCTTCCTTGGTGATGATATGCCCCAAATACTGGATCTGCTCTTTATAAAAATCGCATTTGCTAAATTTACCATATAGCTGATGTTCCCGTAGTGTCTGTAACACGAGTCTGAGGTGCTCCTCATGCTCTTTAATATTCTGAGAGTATATAAGTATATCATCAATAAAAATTAATACGAATTTGTCCAAGTACTGATGAAATACACTATTCATCAGGCACATAAATGTCGCAGGTGCATTGGTCAACCCGAAAGGCAGTACCACAAACTCGTAATGCCCATAACGGGTTCGAAAGGCTGTTTTGGCTATGTCCTCCTCCTTAATTCTGATTTGATGATAACCAGACCTCAAATCGATCTTTGAAAAGATTGTCGCCCCTTTCACTTGATCAAACAGTTCATCGATGCGGGGTAGTGGATATTTATTTTTAACTGTCAATTTATTCAGCTGTCTATAATCTATGCACATACGGAGGGTTCCGTCCTTTTTTCTAACAAACAGTACAGGGGCTCCCCAAGGGGATACGCTGGGACGGATATACTTCTTGTCTAACAGCTCTTGCAGCTGTATTTTTAATTCTGTTAATTCCGGCACACTCATCCGGTATGGTGCTCGGGACACTGGGGCTGCACCAGGTATCAATTCTATGGTAAAATCTAAATCTCTTTTGGGCGGCAGCCCTGGTACTTCTTTGGGAAATACATCTGTAAATTCTCGCACTACTGGTATGCTTCCCATAGTAGCAATTTTATCTTCAGATTTGGCATAACCTACTTGTACTGCATATATTTGACATTTTTTCCTGATGCTTTTAGCTAGCTGTGAGGCAGTAATTGGCCGGATCTACACTGGTTTCAGGATACCCTGAATTTCCTTTTCATTTCCCAGTTCGTCCCAATAAGAAATTGTTTTTGTCTTGCAGTTTATTATAGACCACCGTCTTTCCAGCCAATCCATCCCTATCAGCACATCATATGAATCGAGAGGGATTACATTCAATTCTGTCATCACTGTCTGACCGGCTATCCTTAATGGGCAGTTGCTGACCTTAGCCAGCATTCGTCTTTTTGCCCCGGTTGCAAGCTGTAATAACCATGGATTCTTAAACTTAATGGATTGCAAACTACAATTTTCCACAACTTTGGGACTAACATAGCTTAAGGTAGCTCCTGGGTTTACTAAAATGGAAACAGTTCGATCAAAAAGCTTACCTTCAAATTCTATCATCGTTGGCTAGTAATTAGCTTAACGATTCTCGAGGGCAGCATTTATTCTGGGTATGGACCGAGCCACATCTCCCACTATGGAGGCTTCATAAACCTGGGACACCTGATCACTTTCCTTTCGGTGAGGGCAATTTTTAATATAGTGTGTCCCGCCACAACCCCAGCTCTACACTGGTGGCCTAGCTGATCCCTCATTATCAGCTCTACTCGACTGCTCACTGTATTTAGATTCATCAGGTGGCTTTAATCTGAGCTGATTTCTGGACTGGTTTCTATTGCTGGCCCCTTTGGAGAATCCCTTGTTGAAATTGCTGCGAGCTCCCTTAACTCCCACAGTCATTCTGCTGCCTTTTTTATCTGCCCAGTGCTTCCCAGAATTTTCTCCTTTTTGTTTATTCTGCTGATAACATATTCTAGCTTTCCGTATCGCTTCATCCATGATCTTTGGATTATCAAATTCGATCCTTTCCCGCATTGCCTGGGGTAGGCTGCTAACGAACCGCTGCACTTTTGCCTTTTCCTCCCGAATATACAATACATAGCGAAGAAAAGATGTAAATTTAGTAATGAATTCATCCATGGTCTGCTGCCCAAGCCGCAGATCATGAAATTCCCGTGCTTTTTCATCGTAGAAACGTTCAGTCAAGTATTTCTCCTTGAAGTATCTTTGAAAAGTTTCCCAAGTTACGTCTTGCTCACTCATTCCCCGCACTATCTTGACTTCCTCCCACCATAGAGTGGCTTTTCCTTGCAACTGGAAAATAGTGAGCCACGCCTTAAGGTTGTGATCATATTCGTAAAATTGGAAATACTTGTTCATATTAATTAACCAGGCTTCTACTGATTCCTCCGATTCCCCATCAAAATGTGGTGGCTTGATTTTCCGGAACTCACCCTGTAGCTCTATCCGCTGCCTTTTGGAAGTTCGATGTTCGGAAGCATTATCAGATCGCTCTCCCCGAACCTCTTCCCTTCCTTCTGTCTCTTCCTGTTCAGTGTGATAGCCTTGTTCCTCTGATACATGCGTTCGCTCTGGGCTGGGATTCGGTTGACGCTGGTTTTGTTTATCCGACAAACTTTTCAGGATCTTTTCCTGTTCCAAAGTTAATCTGGCGTTATCCTCACGCAGACGGGCCATCTCGTTCTTCAGCTCCTGGACTGTCTCCAATATGGTCAAATTGGTGTTACGAGTCTCTTCCCCCAGTTGCACCCAAATTTCATGATTCCCCTGAGGTTGAGTGATGGTCTCTGGTCTGGCCTCATTTCTGTGTGGAGCACTGTTTGATCTCCTCATGATTTTGTTGTCACCTGCATTTAGCAGATTAGTACATTTCAACAGATATGTGACATCCCTGTCTGAGAGACCTTAATTATTATTTTTTTCAGTTATTCATATTTCATCTTACTGCTATAGTTAATCCCGAGGTCACAGTGTTGTAACCTAGGCTCTGATACCACTTGTGATATCTCTCGTTAATTTTTTTTTTTTTTACATTCACACATACATAAGAAATAACTTTGATTATTTTCTTTTTGATATCATGACCGTAAAGTTCTTGGCAATAACTATGGTTTGGCTCTCGAAGTTCGAGGTCCTTATTGTTATTAAGTATACACATTGCATGAGATATATGAACCATGCTTTACCGTTGGCGCCGGCTGGGTTCTCACGCCATTACATTCCCGGCTGTCAACTCAGGGATTATATGACTTGGTTTGTATTTATTTGGTTTCCACCTGGCACTTGGAGCTGATGTCCGGCCGGGGTCTTCACATGGCCACCATGTGGTCTTTGTTCCCGCGAGCCGAGTTGGTGTGCTCAGCTCACCTCTGTGCAGTACTAGTGCCTACCGCCAAAACCTTCCTCGGGGTTTGCTATACCGTAAATCAATGGCGAGGAGGAGCTCTACCAGATCTACGGTTCACGTTTGGTCCGATGATAGAGAAAGGGTTTTGGGAAAGGTTTCCTCTGTCATTCGAACTTTCTCGGCTGATCTTTTGGAGAAGCCTCGGCTTCCACAGAACCTTGGCGATCTGAGTTTTCCACCCTTCGGCATCTACCTAGACCACCCTGGCTACCCTGGATTTGTCGTTTACCAATTATCAAGGTAAGTCGACATGTTTATTGCTTTGATAATTAGTTTACTTTCGTTTGTGGAAAACATTATTAGTTTTTTCCCCGCCTTTTTCCTTACTCTTACGGTGGAAATCTTTGTTATCGCAGGTGCATGTTTATGGCGTCGTGACCTGCTTCCGGGTTGGCGACCAAGCCAAATCTTCCATGTGGACTTCACCCTCCGGGTAAGAAGCGGTTATCTTCATTGTTTTTAGGGAAGAAAACAATGATTTCAGATGGGTGGTGGAGCTACCCCTTTCTCTGGGCAAGCCCACGAGGGGTTCTCTTTCTGGTTAGGGTGTCGCCGTTTGTTTTATTCTTTTGATAGGGTCTCCGGCCCATTCCGGTGCGTGTAAAATATAAATTTTGTTTCCAGAACAGTTACAAATTTTAAGTGCTGGGCACTAGCACCGGTTATTGACTTTGCTCTTAATGTATTTTTCCATATGGGGCCGAGGGTCAAACCCTTGAGTTTTTCCCCAAACTTCCATCAATATATTACTGTAATTGCAGGACTGCTTTCTCATATGCACTCTTTGGATTTGTTTTGTGTATTATTTTCATTACGCCACAAAGAATTGTTTAATATATTTTGTGCTATTATAACCCTGCTCTATTTGGTTTGCTTATTATATGTATATGTAAGCAATAAACGAGCATAATTGTTCTATGCTTACTCAGTTGCTGCTAATTACAATAGTTTATCACATTTATAAATAGAAGAACATGCTTGATTCCTTTCTCAATTTTATAATGATTACCTAGCGCTCTTAATCTTGATTACCCTACGGTTATATTAAATGCCATCATTCATTGCTTGTTCAGTTCATAATTCTTTCATATAAATGCTTACAGTCATAAATCTATTCTCTTTTCTTTTCACAATCACAGAATTCTGTCCTTTTAAACTGGTAAAATCCAGAACTATTAATTCCTTAATCAATGCTTACCTGACAGAAAGCAAATCATCTTATTATGCTTGTCCTCCTCCCGTCCTTAGGAGGGTCCTGCTCGACCTTCCACCCCCAAGCGCTCCTGCAAGTCTTCTGTTGCCTGCAAGACTTCTAGCGTTGCTAGACTTGAGCTATCTGGGCATTACCAGACATTGCAGCTCTAGGAAATTCTCTGTTTCCCAGTTATACGCTATCTGGTCACAACCAGACTTAGCGTTCGCTGTCTAGATACAACTCTTTGAGCCCTGCTATCTGGTCCTTACCAGACTTATCTTTTCTTTTGGCCCCTCTTTCACTATCTGATCCTCACTGTCTGCAACTCTCTGGCTATACCAGAGTCACGCTATCTGGTCCTTACCAGACGTAGCGGTTTAGGAAGCTTCCGCCTTCCAAACACATGCCATCTGATCTTTACCAGACATAGCATTTTCTGTTTCCAAAGGGCAACTCTCTTTTTTTTCTTTCTGCCATCTGATCTCTACCAGACTTGGCATAACCTTTTTCCCCTTTTCCTATGGGGTCTCAACCATCTCATGAAGGTAGTTAGGTTTTTCTTTTTCCAACTACCTCAATAGCTACTAACAACAATTAATCAACATACTTAATTAAACAGTAGTAGCAACAATTAATTAACATAATTAATTAACAGCAATAGCAACATAGTTATTTTGATTTTACCAAACATAACCTTAGTCAACAGTTAAATTTTACTGCCTTACTTAAAACATTATCGATTTACTAGGGGCATTATAGGCAGACAAATCCTCTTTATTTTTCTTTCTTCTTGTAGGCTCTCTCTGTCTTCATTTAATATTGTTGCAGTCCCAAATTCAGTACTAATCGCAACGAAACCAAGATGTTGAAGGTAGAGCCTTCACATGGAGCCCAAACATACTACATCATGATAACACAAGAAGAACATACATAATACACAAAGAAGAACAAAATTTGGGAAGGAATTCCAACCAAGTTTTTATTAGACTTTATGCGTACTTATATATGGATGATGTGGTTGGAGAAGTTGTACCCACTCTCCACCAACCATTCTCTTTACTTTACACATTTACCAACTACTACTCACATTTACTTAGTGTATTATGTATGACTACCTACATAGGCCTAAGAGGCTCCTACAACAACCCCATAATGGAATCATTGTCTATCTAAGGGGACTCTTCTTCTACCCTCTCTTCAGATTGATCTTCAGTATATTGTTGGTCCATAATTTTATATTAATCAAAATATTCATTGTGTTAATATGTTGCAGGCAAGGTCTATTCTGAATGGTTTTCTTGATGATATGAACAAAAGTTGTCCATGCCCAATTCATCAACATTAAAATTCACGTTAGAGCTTTGTGCCAATTTGACTAGAGGATTGTTATTGTGTTTGAAGAATGGCTTGTGAGACCAATTACTTAAATAGCTTTCCCCCTCACTCTTCTTCATATCAATAACTTAAGTGGTTGGTTTATTCATCATCTTTACCACATGCTCTAGATCAGTTGTCTCTTTCTCTGAAGTTTTACTTTGGGTTTCCTGATGATTTTTTCCAATGGCCTTTGAATCATATTATGTGTTGTTTACATTTATAAGAATCATATATTTATCAACTACCAAGGCTTCTATAAAGTTTTATGTCAATGTATCTTTCTTGGTCGTTTTCACAAACATTGCTATTTTGGAATATAGGGTTGATGTATAATAATCAATTGTTACTAAATCATGAGGGGTACATCGGCAAGAAATTTATTCAAAATTCTAGTAAAGCATTGGTTGAAATATTTCACTTTTTATTTTTCCCCATCTATAAGTCATTGAGCTCCCTTAATAGGGTTGAAGGCATTCTTTATTCTCCAAATTTATTCATAAATTTCTTTTAAAATCGTTCCCAATTGGTGATAGAATTAGGTTGGAGATTGTAATACCATGTGGCATATTTGTTCTCAAAGGTGTAAGGGAAATGTCTACACACCACATCCTCGTATTGGCCATTCATTAGCCTTAGAGCCAGATAGAAAGCTTCAATATGATCTTATGTGGATGTAGCTTTCTTTGGGTCAATTTCAGCATAAAGTTCTACAGATGGCGAGGCAGGTCACGTGGAGAACCTGGAATGTTTAATGCCCCTTGGGCCATCCATGCCAATTGGTTACCACCCATATTTTTGTTTAACTACTCTTCACTTTTAGGATCAACATGTTCGTCCTCAATTTTCACGAGTTCGTGGCCCTTTGTCCTCTTCATTAGAAGTTCCAAACAAATGATGTATTTCCATATATTTAGATAAATTAGTCAGTGAAGCATAAACCAAATCTTCAATGGAATAAACTAAAATGCCATGATAATTTGTTTTTCTCCTCATGATTCTCAGTCAAGATATTAAAAATGAGAACTATTCAAAGTTTCTTCATGTATTCCCTTGTGAATGGTCTAAGAGCTCTCATCTCCTCTCGAGTCACCTCATACAACTGCTTAGGACACTTGGGATGGGTATAATCTTCAAAATAAATGTTTTCAAATATTTGAGGGTTTCGTTTAGGGGAACCCGGTTGATTTCCACCTTTCTTAGATATTTTTGGATTATGAGAGTGATAGAACCTACCAACCATACAATGGAAGCCCTCCTTCTAGCGTCAAAAACTGTTGACAAGAAAAAAATGCATTGATGACGGTAAGGGGGTGTCCCCGATACAAAGTCCTAATTAAACCTTACATCATTTGGGATAGGAGTCTCATCTTCTATGTTGGCCAAGTTTCTACCATGTTTGTTTGAAAATTAGTTTTGGATGGAAAGAGTGAGAAAAAGGGAATCTGGATCAAATTTCCAATAGAATACAAGTTAGAACAACATTATGAAACAATTTAAGAAAAAAATACAAAGAATAACCACAACTAAGTACATGGATCATGAATCTTAGAGAAAATAGTGTTAGCAAACTTTAGTTGAGATAGATGGATTAAATAATAGATTCGTTATCAATTGTCAATTAGCTCTCAGTCAATAACAAGTGTAATGGCATAAATCATCCAACAATCTCGAATAAGATGCAAGTTTCTAATTAATGAAATAGTTCATAAATTATCAACACATAAATAAAAATAAAATAACATTAAATTACCACAAAAATAGTATTTTGATTCTCAACAACACATGAGTGAATTGCTTTCCTTGGCCCAAAAGCGTTTCTCAAAATTAAGCTGGAATATCTAATGCACCATTACATAAAGCATTCATAGGAAATGGAAATGCTAAGTTGTTACTTGATCTCCGAAAGGGATGTACAAGCTTTCATCTTCTAAGGTGCTCAAAGGAGTCCAAAATTAAAAGTCCCTTCTAACTAGCCATGAGGGTATATTCATACAAAGTTTGGTAAATTTTCACCTCCCATAACCTTTGAACTTCCCTCGAGAGTTTTCAATGTCCATGTGACTTTTAATTTTCTCTCCATATTATAATTTCTATTCCATTTTTAATCCTAATCTAGATTTCATTTACATATTACATGAGAATAAAAAGTAATAAAAATAATATTCCTTCATGGTACCAATCTCATAATAGCTAAGGGTGGTGCTTCAACTTGCAACTCTTGAGTCAAGTGGGCATGTCATGCCTTGTAATTGACTGCAGTGGATCTAAATTTGTTGGAAATTAGGTTTCCAAATATGATTTCACATTCAAAGGCATCAGGTAGCATAATTAGCATATTTCTTTTTTCTCAGATGAGAAGTATAGAGAGCATTGTGTGTAACTGTAGGTTTTAACCCTGTACAGAAATTACCTGCATACGAATTCTTAAACAAAGAAAATAAACAATGCGAGAGCATAACCCATAAAACACATATGCATAGAGATTTTTCCCTGGATCCCAAAACCAGGACTACCAGCTTGATTTTTCATTATGTTCCTTTCAATGTTACAATACATATTTATACATGCCGAAGCATCCAATACCATGGACCGAAAACCATCGCGTCCAATACCATGGACCGAAAACCATCGCGTCCAAAAAACATGTGCGAAAATCATGCACAAAACCATAGGTGGGTCCGCCCAACCTAACATATGGTCCAAAACCAAAAATTTTCGGGGCGCTGCCCCAGACCCCATAAAGTGGGGTTACGGGTGCCCTTCAAACCCCTTATTAACTACGTGGAAAGAATATAACACAACCCAACAATCTCCCATTTGTTGTTTTCTTTCCACAGGGGGCCACAGGAGAGCTTAGTCATTTTTTCAGCCCTGAGATTCCCATTGCTTCTTTACACCAAGAGAACTTCTCAGAGCTCACAGATTTTGTCAATGCATCTGCAGTATTCTTCAAAGTGTCCACCTTTACCAGCAACACCTTTCCGTCTTCTATCATATCCCTCACAAAGTGATACTGAACATCAATGTGCTTTGTCCTTGAATGATAAGCAGGGTTCTTTGCCAAGAAAATTGCACTTTGGCTGTCACAGTCTATTCTTATAGCTCCCTGTACTAACCCCATACTTGAACACAATCTCTGCAACCAAACTGCTTCCTTGCTTACATGAGTGGCTGCCATGTATTTTGCCTCTGTAGTTGATAGTGCCACTACAGATTGTTTCTTACTCATCCAACTGACTGCACCTCCAAATAGGTTAAACACATACCCACTTGTAGATCTTCTCTGATCCAGATCTCCAGCCCAGTCTGCATCAACAAAGCCATGAATATCCAACACTCTGTCCAATCCTGGTCTTCCTTGGTAGCACAAACCATAATCACTAGTGCCACGCAAATACCTGAAAACCCGCTTCACTGTTGTCCAGTGCTCCTTCCCAGGTTTTGACATAAACCTGCTCAATACTCCCACTGCATGTGCAATGTCTGGTCTAGTACAGACCATTGCATACATCAGGCTACCCACTGCACTTGCATATGGAACACGGGACATGTCCTCTTCCTCTTCTTGTGTCTTGGGACACTGTTCAACAGATAACCTCACACCTACAGGAATAAGAACCTTCACCGGTTTACTATCCTGCATATTAAACCTCTGGAGTATTGTCTCGACATACTTCCTCTGGTTTAACCAGAGCTTCCTCTTTGACCGATCTCTTTTAATTTCCATGCCCAAAATATAGTTTGCAGCACCAAGATCTTTCATGTCGAATTTGGAGGACAATTGGGTCTTCAAATCCTGGATAATTTCTTTGTCATTTCCAACCAGCAACATATCATCCACATACAAGACCAGATAAATAATACGATCACCAATTAATTTAAAATACACACAATGATCTTCTTTTCTTCTGGTGAAGCCAAGTCTTTGTATAAATGTATCAAATTTCTGATACCACATCCTTGGTGACTGTTTTAACCCATACAGGGACTTCTTTAACTTGCATACCAGTTCCTTCTTACCCTTCACCGCAAAGCCTTCAGGTTGCTTCATGTAGATTTCCTCTTCCAAATCCCCGTGAAGAAATGTTGTCTTCACATCCATCTATTCTACCTCAAAATCAAAAGCAGCAGCAACAGATAAAAGTAATCTAATAGAAGTTACCTTGGCAACAGGAGAAAAAATATCACCAAAATCAATTCCCAGCACCTGGGAATAACCTTTTGCTACCAACCGGGCTTTGTATTTCTCCACCTTTCCTTCTGCATTTTTTTTCTTCTTGAACACCCATTTGCTGCCAATGGGTTTCCTTCCAGCCGGCAACTCCACCAGATCCCAAGCCTCATTTTTGTGCAAAGATGCCATTTCATCGACCACGGCCTCTTTCCAGAGTTTTCCATCCTCTGAATCCACTGCTTCCTTCACAGTTCTGGGATCATTATCAGTAACAGACAAAGCAAAATTTGAACTGAAAGCAGATGGACTATACCTTTCTGGCTGCCTTCTTTCTCGAACTGATCTTCTCATAGCCGGAGTTTGTGTCTCTTCATCTTCTGATTCCTCCTCTGCTGCAGAGTCTGATTCTTCCTCCTTTGGCTCAAACTCTAGCTTCTCAGGTTCCTTTGGTTGGAATTCATGTTGAATAACATCTTTTACCTCTCTGAACAACACATCTCAGTTGTACACAACCTTCCGTGTGACTGGGTTCCAAAGCTTATAACCCTTTAAACCATCCTTATACCCAATAAAGATGCACTTTTCAGATTTACTATCCAACTTGGTTCGTTTCTCCTTTGGAACATGTACATATGCATCACATCCAAATACCCTTAGATGTGAAAGAGAGGGTTTCTTACCAGTCCATACTTCTTGTGGAGTCTTATCCTCCAACACTGATGAAGGTGATCTGTTGATCAGGTAACATGCAGTATCCACCGCCTCTGCCCAGAATTCCTGTCCTAACCCAACACCACTAAGCATGCTTCTTGCCCTTTCCATCAACGTCTTGTTCATTCTTTCTGCGACTCCATTTTGCTGAGGTGTATATCGAGTAGTCTTCTGCCATGCTATACCACACTTCTTACAAAATTCTTCAAATTCCTTGCTGCAAAATTCTCCACCATTATCTGTCCTCAGCACCTTTATCTTCTTCTCTGTCTGATTTTCCACCAAAGCCTTAAATTCTTTAAACCTGTCAAAGAATTCAGATTTCTTCTTAAGAAAATATATCCATGTATTCCTTGAGAAGTCATCTATGAATGATACATAGTACACAGACTTACCCAGTGATGGAACCTTCACAGGTCCAAACACATCACTGTGTACAAGCTCTAATATCTGTTTCGTCCTCTTACCACCAGAGGGGAAACTCACCCGATTCTGCTTCCCATATACACAATTTTCACAGAAATCAAAATCCAGAGAGCTATTATTCATACCTTCTACCATACCTTTACCATGAAGTATTCGAAGGCCCTTCTCTCCAATATGTCCAAGCCTTTGATGCCACAACATGGTCTTCTCTCCAGAGACCACTAGATTCTCTACTCCATTTTCAGGAACCATAGAACTATTGCACCCATCAACAATAGTGCTACCTTGCAGCTTGTACAGAGTTCCAATCCGAACTCCCCGCATTAATATCAGTGTTCCTCGAACCATCTTGCAGGTATCTTTCTCGAACACCGTCTTTACACCTACACCATCCAACTTGCTTACAGAAATCAGATTTTTGGCCAATGCAGGAATATGTAGAACACCCGGAAGTGTTCTAACCCTTCCACCTTGCAACTTCAACTTTACTTTTCCCCGACCAATGATTCTAGCCTTCCTATCATCTCCTAAGAAGATATCACCGCCATCTTATTTCTCATACTCGCAGAACCACTCTCTATGGGGAGTGAAGTGAAAGGATGCACCTGAGTCAATCAACCATGCCTCATGATCTACATGTGTACTTGAAGAAGCCAAGTACACATCCCCACCTTCATCTGAGGTGGTTTTCGCCTCTGCAGAAGGAGCATCATCAGATCCCTTTCCTTTATCAGGAGCTTTAGATTTACAATCCCTTCTGAAGTGCCCTTCCTTTCCGCATTTCCAACACACCACCTTTGTAGGTTTTCCTGGAGATTTAGATCTCCCTCTAGATTTAGATCTCCCACTCGATGACTTATTTTTGTTTCTGTTCTGGGACCGTCGTCGTACAGACAAGGCATCACCATTCTGGTTATCCATATTTTTCCGTCTCATCTCCTCCGTCAGCAAGGCTGAGACTATTTCATCAAACTGCAAAGCAGTTGCATTGCTACCTATTGCAATAACCAGACTATCCCACGAATCTGGTAGAGAACACAACAGACTGATGCACTTATCTTCATCTGAAATTTTAATATCAATAGATAATAACTGACTTACCACAGTATTAAACGCATTCAGATGCTCTGTCACCGAGTCTCCATCTTTCATCCTCAGGTTATAAAGCTTTTTCCGCGGGAACAGTTTATTCACCAGAGACTTAGATTGGTACAAAGTCCCTAACTTGACCCACAAAGCCTTTGTCGTAGCTTCCCCTGATACATTCAACAATATTGAATCCGAGACACACAATCGTATTGTGCTCTTTGCCTTCCGATTCAACTTCTTCCATTCTTCATCTGTTACTCCCGATGGTTTAGTACCCAGATCTACCGCGATCCACTGATCTTTATCCACCAACAGATCCTCCATCTTGAGTTTCCACAACTCAAAATTCTGACCATTGAACTTCTCAATCTCTATCTTTCCACTGCTCGCCATCTTCTTTCACCACCAGAATCGATCTCACAGATCTCCCACTGAACAGGGTCTACCACAGGCCCAAGCGAAACCCCTTAGCAACAAAGGCGTCCCCTTGAAGCCAAAACAACTCTGATACCAAATGTAGGTTTTAACCCTGTACAGAAATTACCTGCATACGAATTCTTAAACAAAGAAAATAAACAATACGAGAGCATAACCCATAAAACACATATGCACAGAGATTTTTCCCTGGATCCCAAAACCGGGACTACCAGCTTGATTTTTCATTATGTTCCTTTCAATGTTACAATACATATTTATACATGCCGAAGCATCCAATACCATGGACCAAAAACCATCGTGTCCAATACCATGGACCGAAAACCATCGCGTCCAAAAAACATGTGCGAAAATCATGCACAAAACCATAGGTGGGTCCGCCCAACCTAACATATAGTCCAAAACCAAAATTTTTCGGGGCGCTGCCCCAGACCCCATAAAGTGGGGTTACGGGTGCCCTTAAAACCCCCTATTAACTACATGGAAAGAATATAACACAACCCAACAGTAACTACATTGGTTCTACCACATGTTTTGCAATGGCTTCTTTTGTAGGTTTCAAGTAATTTTTAGCGACAACATGTTTTCTTGCATCCATCAATTCTTGAATTTCTTGCTAGATTTCTTTCTCCAATCCTACCATTCCTTGTGCTTTGATAGAGGGTATTTTGTGATAACTAACAAGGGATTCCAATGCATTATGAAGCTATCAGTAAACATTCAATGTTCTAGCCACATATCTCCCCAACTTTTCATGGGATTGCATCAAGGTAAGTTAGTCGATGCATCAGGGTACTTTGTGCCCCATTAGTACATGAGATCTATCATCGTTGATGCCTCCTTTAGTAATGTACCTTTCTCCTTGAGCTCATTATGGACATTTGTTAACAAGGAAGTTTCCTTTTGAAGAATAATCATTTACTTATATAGTTGTTTCATTACGTCTACCAAAAGCCTTATCTCTTGTAATGCAATTGTATAGAAATCCTCTTCATGAGAACTTGTGGTTGTCAAAGCTTGATCTTCTATATGGAGTCTTTCATTTTCTTGTTGGGAATTGGCTAACTTCTTTTCTAATTCCTTCACCTTGTTCAACAGATGTTTAATATTCTTCTTTGTTGAAGCAGTGAATGTGGGTCCCTTGAAGGATATCGCTATAGTATCGATTGTAGTATCCAAAACTATATCCTTTTCAACAATTACCAATATTGGTGTGTCTAGTTCTCAGGTTGGGTACCTCCTTGTTTCCTGTATAACCTTTTTTTATCTGTGATTGAATATGAAACTTGAAAGGTATAGTGCTCAATCTTCCTCTTCAGCTAAGATATCCATCTCCCTAAGTAGTAGATGTACTTGACCAAGTGGCATGGGAGGTTCAACATTCATGGGAGGAAATATCACTTCTGCTTCTTTTTTAGTTTTCTCCTTTTTCTAAGTTCTTCCTGCATTTTCTTATGCACTAGCTCTTTTGCAAGCCTTTCATCTTCAAGATTCTTTGTTGCTTCTTCTTGTCTTCTTTCCTCCTCCTATTTCCCTTTTCTAATTTCCTCTGGCCTCTTGTTTTCTTCTTCATGTTTTCGTATATCCTATTCTCTTTTTCTATTTTATTCTTCTTGTTTCTTATTTTTTTCCTCTTGTTTTTTAGCTTCTTGCTTAGCCTTCAACTTTTCAATATTTCTTTCTTTTTCACTTCCTCCCTTTCTCTCTTATGGGCAACTTTCTTCTCTTTCATATTTTTTTCATTGAAGGATTTCCAGTTTGTAGTCTCAACAACATTTGTGGGCTAAGAAGTACCAACTCCTTTTCAAGTGCCTCTATAGTGTGTGTAGCATTATAAAAGTTCTTTGCCTTTTCTTATTTTGCCTCAATGTTTGGTGCATAAGGTCGATTGTATTTTAATTGTTTATAGTACTTTGTGGCGATACCCCTGGCATCATATCTATGAAAGCTTAACTCACTGAACTTAAAGCATTCTAGATCTTTTCCTTTTACCTCTTCCGTTTTAAAATTTTAACACAATATATCCCCTTATATATGGGAAAGGAAATCTACGGTGACTTATTTGCGTGAGCTAGCATTCATGTAAACCATGTTGTTGTTTTCTACACAACTTCCTGTAAGACTATTTTATCAGTAACAAACATTGGAAGATGATGAGGATGATTACATGCTATGAATACCCTCATATACATAGAAAATGTGATGTCTTGCAATGTTTCCCTTACTCTATCTGACATACATGGAGATTGTATATCAAATATTATATGATATAGGGCTGAGATAAAGTTTTCAGCAATTTCATGGTATATCCCCTATAGCCTATGTCCCATAGATTCCTGCAGTAGATGTGGACAGGTGGTATGTCTGGAGAAAAGCTCCACCTCCATCATAATGGCTTAAAATGACATCTGGCACATACGACATCCATTATATAAGAATCCATATACAATTTGAGTTGTTGTCCCTCTGGTGCCTTCTATGCTCGTTTTACATTTTCCGAAATGGATGCTACTAGAATTCCTACGCATAAAAATGTTTTCCCTTCTTGTGTGCAAGTGTACATCATTGGAACCCAATTATCCTCAAATAATTTTGCATCTTTCCTACCATACAATATGTAACACATTGTTTCCACCATCTCATATTATTTTCTCAATAACTTGGTTTTATATACCCCATCAGATCGGAACCGGAACTTAATAGGTTCTTACCACCAAGTCATAAGGATATCCTTACTGGGAAGAGGAAAATTACAAATCCATTTAGTTGTAAGTGACACCTTGCAGGATGGTAGCTTAAAATATTCAGTGATGCAAGGGTAGTTGTAAGTTGTTATGTCTAAACCAGGGTGATCCCAAACAGTCATATCATTTGTGCCTATACACTTGATTATCCATTCAATGGTTTCAACACATGGTAAAATGACAAATTTTTTTGCTACTTTATGGAGCCAAGAGCTCTTTACATTACGATACACTTCAATGTCCTCTTCATCTTGAGGGACCTCTTTGCATAAAAATGCTTGATAGATCCCAACCAATGTCATTGGTATTGATTTTTCCACATAAAAAAATGTGTCTACATATATGGGAGTTGAGATAACATGACTTTCCACTGCCCCTTCTTCACTACCCTTTGCAATTTCCTTGCATGACCTTTTCTTCATAGGTGGATCCATGTCTCTGATTAAGAAGAAGATGTTGAAGAACTTTATCTCAATAGTACCTGACATTTTAAAAATATTAAAAGCACACAAATAACGTTAGGTAATGTTGCCAATGTTAGACCTTCCCACATTCAAGGGGATCTCCCTTGTAAGAAGTCCCAACTAGACTTAAGACTATTTGGAGTAGGAGTCCCAACAGTGGATGGTAATGTAGTGCCTTGATCACAGTAGCACACAGAGATAAGTATGATGACTTTGGTTAGAATCAAGTGTGTGAATTTACAGTGAGTCAAGTGAGATGCTTGGGGATTCTAACACAAAGGGGAAGAGGAAGTGTGTCCCTTAGAAGCCTATAATAGTACGCATCCTGAAAGGAACACACGAGCGGAATGACATCATAAGATGGAAAGTAGAATAGTCCACAAACCAAAGTCACGGGTTAATCCAACAATATGCCTTCAACCAGATCCATACAATTACATACAAAGTAGTTCATAAGCAAATGCGTAAGTTAAATAACATACATTGCTAAAGCAACCATAATAGTCCAACTACAATAACAACGTATGCATGAAAATGTGTTAGCTCAGGTATATTATTATAACTGTAAGTTCCATCCATACATACACCATTGATAACCACTAGCCCCAATAGTGGAACGTTACAGTCAAGAACACCTTCTCCTCCAAAGAAGTATACTCACTCTATGATGTGGAGAAACCAAGGCTCATCAAAATATTCCCAAGCCTTCTCTAAGCCTAAGCCTAGCCAAAATCTTGGCTCCCAAAACCCTGTTCTATGATTTATGAGGTTCTATTCATGTTGAGATAGGGTCGCTAGGGTTGGTTTTGGGGTTAGTTAACCCAAACTTTGTATAAGTTTTTGTAAAAGTGTAAAGTCTCCATAAAATGTGGGTGCAGAGTGCGCAGATAGATAGAAGTCAAAGGGGCCTTAGCCCCATGTTTGGATAGATAGCTAAGTCAGTTTTGAGACTCACCCACGGTCCGCAGACCATGGTATTGTATTGAAAAAGTCTATATATTTGAGTCATAGTGAGTCTTAGAGGTAACTTAATGGCAGAGATGTAAGTTAAGTCAAGATAGGAACTCTTTTGGGGGAGTTCTAAGGCAGGAAGGCTTTGCTTCCTGTATTTAGGCGAGAAGGGGAAGGCTCCTGTAGTTGAGTGCACAAGAGGCCTTGGTAGGTCCGTAATTGAGTGCACAGACCCCTGCGGTTGAGTGTGCAGGGTAGAAGAGTCTGTAATTTGAACATTGAAGATCAATCAAGACTGATTTTGAAGAAATATTTTCATTTCTATCGAATCTTTTTATGTTATATTATGTCGCTTAATGATATGGTTTTATGAAATAATGAATGAATGTTGCGTGAAATCACTGAATCTATTTTAATGATGCATGATATGAGTAGTTATCTATTCTCATGAAATTAAAAGCTATTTCTGTTATGTTTTCTAATGAATTGGATAGATCTGCGTGAAATCAAATATAGGGTTGTTTATTGATGTGCAAAAATAGATAAATAATCTGTTTAAGGATTGCAAAGACTGATTGTAGACCTTCGTAAAGGTCTGACAGCCATGTTAGCTTAGTTATAGTGATGAGCCCTAGAAGGATACTGATTTGTGCGAAGGAAAATCTGAACTGTCAGATCCTAAGAGTCGTTTATCACATGTCCCTCGATGTGGAAACCTGGTTCTAACATCCCCCAATACTGCTTCGAGTGAGACTACAACATGCGTTATGCAGTTTGTTTCCGAAAGGGCCATCAATTATTGGTTTTGTTGGTTAGCGCGAACAAATATGAACTTGGGTCAGGTCCCCTTAAGCCAACAAATGGTTTTGTTGCTGGGATCGGGATCTATTTGAGAGATGTGTGATAAATGGTTTCCTACGAAGAAAGAGACTGATAAGCGGATTAATCTAAAATCGCACGTGTTTGCGGCTCAGGAGAACAAGAGCCCTAAATTATCCAAGGAGTAGTGGTTGCAGAGATTTTTATACATAGACGAGACTAAGTGTTCTTCTATTTCTTCCTTGGAGAACTATACGAGTGGTTGTCTAAATTAGATGATAGTAAAAGGATGTGGAAGCTCGAAGGCCCTATAGTGTGGAATCTTGAACTAGTGTGACGTCTGGAAGCATCTGGAAGCAATATCACACGGGATTTGGATCACTGGGTTGATATCATGTTGGCCAGTTTTGTGACTTATTTCACAATTGATAGGAACATCAACTATAGCGAAGTGGAGAAAAGGGTCTTTAAAGGACTATGAGGTAAGTATTTGAACTCACTGAAGACTTGGATTAAAATGTTGTTATGTGAAAATAGGGTTATGTTGTTACCTTGATGTTTGGGGCTATGCAAAGTGGGAGATTCTTTAGAAGAAATGGAGGATCTAGCCCATAATATAGTTCACTCATTGAACCCCCTTCAAGTGATGACGAAGGGATGGTTCTGACTACACCGCGGATTGTTGTTCAGTTAATAAATCAGGGTATTCTGAGGATATCTCATCCATCCACTCCACCTCCACCTCATACACCCTCACCTACACCTCCACCTTCGCCTCATACACCCTCACCTACGCCTCTGCCTCCACCCCCACCATTCAACATGGAAAACACGATGAAGATGTCGATTTTTAAAGGCACGGAGACCGAAGATCCCAAATAGTTTTCGTTTATCATGGATGCTATGTGGATAGCACAACAGATCACAGACGATAATATTAAGAAAGCGTAGTTGGTTACAACCTTACAAGATCACACATTAACATGGTATATCAAGTATTGCACTGATAACCCCAACGCGTCATTGGCAAATACCCAGCTAGCTTTGAACAAGGAGTTCAGTAAGCCTAAGTCAGAGGTGCAGTCAATAATTGAATTTAAGGAAATCTGACAAAAGGTCGATGAGACACCTTGGGACTTTGATTAGAGGTTGAAATTCCTGATCAGGTAGGCTAATATGCAAATCTCAGATACCCAACATCGCGACTAGTTTATAGCATCGCTCTTGCCACATTTAAGAATACCTCTATCACAACAGAAAATAGCAACACAAGCAGAAGCCTTGGAGATCACGATGAGGCTAGATGCATCACCTATTCAGGATACAAACCTTGGAGTGCAACATATTCATTCACAGCTGGAAGTTATGCACTTGGAGTTGCAAAGCCTGAAGAAAGGAAGGGAAGCTCAGCGAGAGGTTTGCGCTGAGATATAGTGTCTACAATGTAAGAGCCATGGACATGATAAGGATCATTGCCCGGTCTTTAAGAATTATATTATAGGGGAGGGCATGTACCCTTGAAACCATAGACTAATGTTGGGACGAATGCAAGAGCTGTGCTCTAGTGCGCTATTTGTTAGGTTACGAGACATCATGCTACTGATAACTACCATCTATTGCTGAAGTTTGTACAAACCCCTTAGGAGTTATTTGCAATTTCTGTAAGTTAGTAGCGCACAATGAATGCCAGTTTAGAAGTTATGAGCTGATGATGGATAGGAAACCTACCTACATGATGTAGGCAGAAAACCGACCTTAGGATCAAGGCAAGGGAGCAGCGCGCGGAGGATTCCAAGGCCAAGGATGAGGAAGAGGCACTGGAACAGGATGAGGGCATGGGTAGGAAATATTATATAGCTGTGGCGAAGCAGAGCACTTCACACGAGATTGTACGAACCCCACACATCCCTCATGTCAGTATTGTTGACAGTTTGACCATGTCATAAAGGAATGTCGGGTCCTTATGGAAAAGATGCAAGAAAAGAAGGCATAGCCCTAGCAGCCTACGAAGAACATTCATGTGATGAGGGATGAGCCCGACGAAGAGGATCATAGCATCAATATTTTGTTGAGAAGTGGTATGACGACTGACGCAGATAAAGGTAAGCAGCCTGAGGAAGACGGATGGGTACACAAGGCTGCTGAGAAGGAAGTTGAATTTGATCTGAATTGTGCTAAATAAACTTTCTTGGAAGCAAAGAAGAGCTTCGTTGAGGCCTCCACATCAAGAAATTAGGAGAAAATGTTGGAGGCTAATGCATTGCTAGAAGTCGATCCTTCAATACTAGCTACCTTTCTGAAGACTTGTATGAAGTTATTGCGTGATCAAAAAGTCGTCAAAGGATTGCAATACTTAATAGACAAATGCACCAATAAGGAAAATACTCCTATTGAACAATGCATAGTAAGGAAGATTAGTAAGCATAAGGCCCAAATGGGGTACGATATGAGGCTAACCGAGCAGATAGGTGACTATGAAATGGACCAAGTAATATTGGATCTAGGATTTGATGCAAATGTATTGCCTAAGCAGACATGGGAAATGATGGAGCGACCTGCGCTGCAGTGGTCTCCTGTTCAGTTGCATATGGAAAATCAACAGAATATTATTCCAATGGGACGCATATATGGTGTAATGGTGGACATTGAGGGTGCGAGTGCGTTGGATGACTTTGAAGTCATTGAGATAATGGATGATAGTAACCCATACCCTGTAGTGTTAAGAATTAACTGGGCTATTGATATGAACGAAGTAATCAACTTGAAGAAGCGAAATATGTCCTTTGAGAAGAAGTCGCTCACGGTAGTAGTGCCATTAGACCCTGCTGAAGAAACGCATTATCCTAAACCTCTACATGATTATATAGAAAGTGATGATGATCTAGACTAGATATACAAGATAACAACGCGCGATGAGGATTGAATAAACCCTACAGCCAATGGACAAATTACATGGGACAGGGATATCTCTTGCGCCTCATATTCAGATGAAGAGCTTGAGAATTAGCATAATAGGCTGCATGAATTATCTACGCTCTGCTACAACATGATGACCAAGTACCTGAGGTAAGGAATATTCTCCATTACGATGGTTTGGATGATGTGAAACTATTTCTAGATGAATTTGAAAGGGAAGTACCGAAAGAACATCTATTCCAGGCACTAGAATTGGCACTGCACGCTACACCTGCTCATTGGTGGGGTACGCACAAGGAAAGCTTTGTTGGATGGTGTAACACCCCTCCCTTGTGTACTAAATTATTGTAAACCTAATCTAAGTTAAAGCTAGGTGTGATATCCTCCCTTGTGTGTTAAATGTTTGTAAACCTAAGATGAGGAAAGCTAGGTTTAATACCCTCCTTTGTGGGTTAAACTATTCTAAACCTAAGCTGAGGAAAGCTAGGCGATATGTAATATGAAAAGTAAAAGTTTTATTAAATAAATTAATAAAATAAATCACTTGGAGGGTGGAGCACCAAGAGAGAGGAGATGCTTGCCAAATCCCATGAGGAATGGGATAGAGATGAATCTTTCATGATAAAGCTTCTAGATGTGATTCTAGATAAGCATGGATGGATTGTAGATCCATCAAATGGATGGGAGATAAAGATCCATCGAACATAAAATATTTGTGGGAGATAAAGACGAGATTTTCTGGAAAAGACCTAGGCAAATGGAAAAATCCATAAAAGTGGGATGCTGCTAATGGTAACTAAATCATGAAAGAGGGTATTAAATACCTAGTGCATTGATCAATTGAGGACAGTTGATCCTTGGCAAGATCTTCGGCTCGGGGGGAATCAGAGGTGATTCATGGTTGGGTGGTGGTGCTCCTCCCTCCAAGTGAGGTTTTAGTTGGTGTCAAATGCGTGGGATGTTTGTATGATGATTCTTACTCTCTCTCTCTCTTATAGTTCCAGTTTGTTTATGAGAAGATTTTATTAAGTCTCTGTTATTGTTCCAGTTTTTCTATGAGATGATTGCCTAAGTTTCCTCACCATGAGAATGTTTGAATGAATTACATGTGTTTGTGTACTAATAGATTTATTAGGATGTTAAATCCTACAATTCAGATATATGGATTGCTTAATTTCCTCTTTTACAAAAATGATGGATTTAATAATGCATGTAACTATCGTGTGCTCTCATATGCATATCGAAGTTATTAAGATTATCTTTACAGTGGTAAGAAAGAGTAGCATGCTTTAGTGTTTTGCAGATGTTCATGCATGTGGAACAATTATGGAGGAATGTCTTCCATAGTATTATCAAAGGTTCACCATGGTCTATGTCGTGCATAATGAAATTAGTTGCTCCTACATGCGGTATAAGGAATTGATGGTACATCTTTTAGTTATGCATATATGGGTCTGTAAGATATCTAGTGAAATTGACTTGAATATCACCAGGTTGCTGACGGTACCTAGTGTGTCTATAATGAAAAATATCTCTAGTATTGCATCATAATTCGGTAAATAATTGTAATATTTATAAGTGTATGAGATAGGTTACTTGTATAATGCCTGATCTAAGATTTGTATTTAATTAACCAATTCTTTATGCATGATGGAAACAAGACCTATAATAATGATCGATGAACATGATAGTAGAGTTTAATTAATATCATTGATGTAGGTAAGGAAATTATTATAGGTTGCATGTTATGGTTAGTTCCATCTTCATCTACTAAATCATGTTTACTAGAAATCTCACACATAAGCCTTGACAATAAGGTTAAAAGACGATACCAGAACCACTCTATTATTAAATTGATAATGATTGTGGAGTCCGTTATAGAATTACTAATGATGGTCTAAGGGCAGGCTAAAGATACCCTTGGTAGTATTGCATCTTAACGATTAAATATAGAAAAAATAAAGAAACTTTACAGAATGGGAGCTTAGCAGCTAAATTCCAGGGTAGGCTAACAAGGTTTGTAACAAATGGTATTAGAGCAATCAAGTTCAAACCTTGTGGCCTATGGACCAATACGCCTCCATAAGGTATGGAAAAATCTAAGCCTAAATTTGGCCTCATTACCACAAACTTTGCAAAGCGGTTCTGGTATAAGTGTTAAATCTGAACTCCTTAAGATTTAATCTAAATATTAATGTTAAAGCCATATGCACAGTTCTGGTTGCATGAAATATTTATGTCTGTCATAAATACGAATGCGTAAGGGATGTTGAAACAATATATATATATATATATATATATATATATATATATACACATATACATATACATATATATATATATACATATACATATATATATATAGATAGATAGATATATATATATATGTTGACTGCTAAAGGGTTTGATTATAATGGTCCACTTTGGGTCTATGAAATGGCGAGAGTATTTTAAAGGAAACCCTTAAACACTATACTAATCAAACACTAATTGAACGAAAGAAAGAAAATGGGAAAATGAAGCTACGACGGGTTTGTTTCCTAAGGCCTTGTTGAATCAGATGATGTTTTAACTATACAAAATTGGTTTGAATCGTAAGTTTATCGATATAGGAAAAAAAAAACAATTTACAATATCTGCCTACAAGTGCATCCATGTGAATATGACCAGTCTCAATCTGTATTGGTTGAGGGTTGATATTTTTCTGTTGGGACCGCGTATTTTTTTTGGAATTTGAATCGATCTCTGCTTTCACTTTGGAACTTAAGAGAATGCACCCATGTTCTTGGGAATTGTTTTAAGGACACGGCTACCTGTAATTATATGTGTGTGCATTGTTAACCCTAAAGCTAACCAAAACTCTGTACCAACCACCGCTTCATCACGTATGGTCTATCTGTATGGCCTATCTTGATGTAAGAGAGTAATATTCTGCAAATGTCAAATTACCAAGAAACAACCATATCTGAGATAGACCAAGATCAAATACAAATGAGATCAATTACAACGCATGCGCATTGAGAGAGCGCTCACACTTAAACCGCCAAGGGAAGAAGAGCATTTATTTACTGTGCGTGAAATGTAGCATGTAAATAGGATTATTGTGGTAATTAAGTGCAATTATATATAAATAAATATTTCCCTTGGGCCAATCTTCACACCACAGCCACAAGTCAGGTAGTTAGTATTTGAGTAAGTTATGCTTCAGTAGGTGAAGATAAAATTCAAGTAGTAAAAATCTCACTAGTCACATCAAAAGTACGAAGCTAAAAACCTATTCATATGGACTGCTCAAAACAAACTTATTTTTGACAATGAATATATTGCGCCGGCTACATCAGCGATTAGAGCCAAAGCATTGCTCTTCAAACTCCTGTTCTTGAAGGGGTTCCTTGGAACATTGATAGATATCAACGCGTCCCAAACAACGACTAAGCCAAGCCATAAACCAAGCCAGCACTCCAAATACATATCGCCAGTCGTGGGTGGAGTCAATGGAAGAAGCATGTTTTTGCATAACACGTCAACAGGTGTCCAGAGAGATTCACAAGTGCATAGGGTTTTCTTATCAGAACACCGTCCAAACGTCAACCACTGTGACTTGATCCCCGGTTTAGTCCCACTTCTCTTGGACTTCCTCGACACTCAATTACATGTTGAGTATGGGAGTTGTATAAAAACTTTGACGGGCATATCTGTTATGACGAGTCAAACCATTGAAACCATCCAAGTGATAGTTCACGCAAAGAAGGACAATAAATACCTGTTAAAACAACTTATTTGTAATATTTTTGATAAACGTTGTTTCCTATTCTGTTTGCATTACCACAGGCATGAAGGAACAAGGGTGTGGGTAATATCATCTGCAAAATGGCATAAAGTATCATTCAATGAATTGATAAGGATGTATGCCTATGAGGTTATGGCGTATTGGGATCACACAGTGATATTAATGGGGTGGGGATGGTGGTTTTGTTATAAAAAGCCGCAGCCTTCTAGTAATAGCAATCTGTGAAATTAACAAAAGGTTGCGTTGTTTCTAAAAATTACACACCTTCAAAGCTTGTCTTTGGTCATAGCTTTTAGAAACATCACCAGAAAATCTTTAGATTGATGTTTCCCTTTTAAATACTGCATTTCACGTCTACCTTATCTCGTAAGGAAAGCCAAATTTTTGGCTTACGAAGGTAGGAACGTTACAACAACGTGTCCCTTTATGTGAGTATGGGTAATGGGATAAGATTATTGTTTTTTTTGCTGCCTTTCGGGTGCCATGTCATAGTCGGAGGCATGCAAGATTGGAAACAAAGCCAATAATATTGTTTCCCTGAACGATTGAGGAAAAGCCGAAGTTGGACATGTTTTCATTCTGTCGATTGTCCGTCGAATGGAAAGTGTTGAGTAAGGATGTGATGGCAAAAGCTGCAGGATTTTGAGTCATCAAATTAGGAAAAAGGTTGTTGTAACGACTACACTATTGTTGGGTTCAAGAAGTAGTTAGGTTGTCGTTAGCCACCATTATTGTGTTTCAATTTTAGCAGTAATTGATTCAATTTCCATGTTCTAATCTAACTGAAAGTACCTGATTGACTATTTGAGCGAAAAAAGGAATGGAGAAGAGAATAAAGCACCTGGTGCACATGCATTTATGGTTGGTAAAAATGGAGAGGAAATGGATTTTTCCTCTGGCAATGACAATGCTTGTGTCATTGTTTCTGGGATTAGTTGCAACCCTTTTCACGTTTTCAAAACAATGGCGTGTATGCAGTCCTGTCGTATTTCGTTTCAAGGGAGGGGGAGCTGAGGTTCCCAAGGCAGTTTCCATGGAATTCAAGATCTCTTCTGCTGCTTCTGCCACATCAATGGAAGCCCTACCTCCTTCCCCTATATTGATTGATTTGATTTCAGGGTCTTGGACCCCAAGATGAGAAAGTTAGTTATAAAGTTGGTTAAGAGATATTGATTTCAAAAGTTCGTGGCTCTCAAGGTGTTGAGGCCCTGTTAAATACCATCGCACCCCTTCTACCTTAAATATTTCCAGTGATATTTTGAGCTTGAGATCTCTCACAATAGATTGATATCGTTGGAATCTCTACAATAGTTTCCACAACTAAATGAACTCCACGACAAATGTTTATTGACTCGCACTCAGACCAAGAAAACTGTGGAAGTGACAGTGCCATGATAAACAACAAACAAAAGGTTCATCAAGAGCAGTAGGTCATCAAGAAAGAGAGAACATCAGAAACTGTTATTAATTAGGAGGTAATTTCCCTTCTCTGATTTTCATAATTGCATGTGTAATTTGAAAATTGTTTGTTGATTCAGAAAATGCAAATTTGATTAGACTGTTTCAGTGCAGCAGAGAGCATCGATCTTTGGACAATCTGAATCACTTCACATATTTGTGTTTGTGATGATACAAAAGAAGTCTCTGATCTTCACGAGATGATAGTGCCTCTCTACAGAGTTGCATGTGAATGACCTTACATCGATGCAAATTTCCATCACCATTCTGAAGAGATTTCTTGTTGCAGTGGATTATCTGCTACAATGTTCTACAATATGAGGATGTGTGGATGGGTGAGGAAGGCGATCATGCCTGTGACAAGAAAGTTCGTGAACATCTCAATTTTTGAAGCACGAGATCAAGTTGAAATAAAGAGAAACAAAAAATTATGAAGTAAGCGAGTGCAATCTGAAAGAGAAGGCCTTGGTGTTAAAACATTAACCAAGGTATGGTCAAGCATGTAAAACATGAAGAATTTGTTCTAAAAATGTTTGCGTTGTGAGTAAGGGAAAATTATGCATAAAGCATGATGAATGAATTCATTAATTGTTTAATTATATATGGAAAATTAGAATTGTTGAGGTACGTGCAACATAGATGTGAAAACTTTTTTTTGGCAAGACTTGGAAATCTTACATGGAAAAAGTAGTTGCATGAGCTTAAGAAAATAACTGCTCATTTGGAATTGCGTAGCAGAGTTAAATCCTTATGTGTATTGATTTTTGTTTACATGAGCAGAGGCAATTTTCTACCTACAATTCTAGGTTATGTTGTTGGGTTGAATTCTGGTATTAATTCTGGATTCGTTAGTCAACCTTATGGTCTCTTACATGTTGAAAGAAAGTAAAAGTCATTGCTCAACAATCATAAAGATGTTGGAAATAATTGTGTTGAGTAAGGATTGATGGTTTGTGACTTGTAGAATCAATCTTATGCTGCTAAGCAATGCTTACAAATATGCATAGCATGTAGAAATGTGGCTTTTTCCTCCATGCAGGGGATTTAAGTTGCTTGAACTATATTAAAGTTATATTTTTCTAGCATACATGCATGGGCTGTTATGTGCCAAAAAATAATAATAAGCAAAGTATGCATGAATAACTCATGATTATGTTTAATAACTTGTACAAATTGTTGTTCAAATTAATCCTGTGATGAATGCATCTGCTTACAATATGATTCGTTCTTCAGTTGGAAGAAAGCATGGTTAAGGGGAAACTTAACTTAAACATATTTCCAGGACATATGCATCTTCGATGGATATGCATAATGGAACCTATAAGTATCCTTGAGTACAAACCATAGTAATTGATGAAGTAGCACAAATGGTATGGAACACTAGGTCAATTAAATGATATTTAACAATCTATTTAAATAGATTGATATCATAATTTGTACCAAGCAATTTTGAGAGGATCTCTTATTGGATTGCATTGATAAGGTGTCTGGACAACATAAGGAAATGTTGTGTAATTCAAACAAGAATTCATAAAATAGATAACTCATATTTTGGTAAAGGGTGATTTAATGTTAAGGATGAGATAACATGTAAATACCCTGAGATCATAAACACTTACAACTAAAAGGAGTGTAGGATTGAAAGTAGTAAAAACTTTCATGTATAACTACACTGAATTATGCATGGCCAATAGGTTGTTGAGGCATAAAAAGGGCAATAGTAAAACATACGAGATGAATTAATGATATGATGAATATTAAACTTCAAAAGTTATGAGTTAATAGTCTGCTTTAGAACATTAAGTAGAAGGTATGATTAAGATGAAAATATGCATGAATATAATATTATGTAACTGATATCTAGAATTGATTTACACTTGACATAAAACTTTCTTAATTACATAGATGAACCATGATCATAAAAATTCCTTGAAAATTGAACACAGTTAAAGATAAAGGAATGTTGGTATGATACTAACATGGTGGAAAAATATGTGGATAAAGTTTATGTCATGCAGGTGATACCATGAGGATGGTATTATAGGTTGTACCATAGATGGACTATGTACAACAATACATATGGGACCATATGACTACATATGCTACAAGGTTGAAAAATGAAATGTGTATTGGTGTGTATAACATACCTTATGAGCAGGTATGCACAGAGTCATTGGATAGATGTCTAGTCAGGTATAAAAACCTGGAGGTTACCCAAAATAAGGAAAGTAAGTTTGGTATAAGTAAATGTGGTTAATCGCAGTTTCGCATACATACAATTATGATGAATATATATATAATGAATATATATTGTTATGTGAACTAATCTATTATGACACTGCAAGCATATTAATCTGGAAAATATGTTAACTGATGTATTATATGCAGAGAGACTGCAAGAAGAAGGTGTTCAACAAGAACACAAAGGCTTGAAAGAATGCAAGCAGAGAACATGCATTCTTCAGATAAAATAAATGATAAGAAATAGTTGCTTTAATAATATTAAGTAACAGATCATGATATTTATCATAGTTAAACTTTTTCATCTATAAATTCTCACAAGTGGTTTGAAAAAATGTTACAGGTAGCTATGAAAGGAGATCACTCCTTGAGACTGATGTAGCTATAGAAGGATAGGTAATGGGAGCACTCCTTGTGACTGATGTACATCAAGAAAATTTCCGCAGATAGCAGAGCCATGAGAGCTATTGATTCGGAAACCAACTACCTGTGAACGAGGACATGATGCATTGATACACCAAGGATGGCATAAAATTTAAGGGGGGGAGTATGTAACACCCCTCTCTTGTGTAATAAATTATTTTAAACCTAATCTAAGTTAAAACTAGTTGTGATATCCTCCCTTGTGTGTTAAATGTTTGTAAACCTAAGCTAAGGAAAGCTAGGTTTGATATCCTCCTTTGTGGGTTAAACTATTCTAAACCTAAAATGAACAAAGCTAGGTGATAGGTAATATTAAAAGCAAATGTGTTATTAAATAAATTAATAAAATAAATCACTTGGAGGGTGGAGCACCAAGAGAGAGGAGATCCTTGCCAAATCCCATGAGGAATGGGATAGAGATGAATCTTTCACGATAAAGCTTCTATATGTGATTCTAGATAAGCTTGGATGGATCCCAGATCCATCAAATGGGTGGGAGATAAAGATCCATCGAACAAAAAAGCTTTGTGGGAGATAAAGGCAAGATTTTATGATGAAAAGCATCGTGGTAGATAAAGACGAGGTTTTTCGGAAAAGATCTAGGAAAATGGAAAAATCCATAAAAGCGAGAAGCTGCTAATGGTAACTAAAGCATGAAAGAGGGTATCAAATACCCAATGCATTGATCAATTGAGGACAGTTGATCCTTAAAAAGATCTTCATCTCAGGGGGAATCAGAGGTGATTCATGGTTGGGTGGTGGTACTATTGTAGATCTGATATGAAAATATATGAGAAATAGAAATAAACCCAAGAAATAACAAGATCTGAATATAGATAGAAATGATTCGCTTTATTGATCAAACCCTTAAGGTAGGGCAACACCATACATTCACTCCTTAAGGAAGGAGAACACTCCACAAGCCATATGCATGTTCATACAATAATCCTTGACTATTTCTCCATGTGGAGTCTCTAGCCTCTATATAGGCCTCATACATACAATACCATGGATCATTACCATGGTTCCCTCATACCATCAAACTAATACCATGGGCCCATTACATTATTATTAACTACTTGTGGTCCCTTACATGATATGAGTTAACCACCTTATTTATTACTATGGCCCATCCCATTATTACATTATTACCTTGGGTACCTCCCTTGGTACCCCATATTATCCCCCCTAGGCATATAACATTCCACCCCCCTAAGCATGTTTCGTCCCTGAAACATGGGAAGAACACAAATAATAAGATCTACTCAAAAGAGTAGTCCACTGATACCATGCACGTGCATCTAGCCATCCAAGAGAAAGGTGAACCCTCGATCTCGCTGATGCCTCGCTCGCTTGAGATGGAAGTTGACCATGGCAGCTCTTCTGTGTTGATGTGTAGTAGGTGGATCTTCTCTCCTCGCTATCCGTCATACGGGGGTTGTTGTTCTTGTGACTACTTGGTTTCCATCTTGATGGTTGTCTTGTGGGGTGATGTGGGTGATGATATGTTGAAGTTTTAACCCACGATGTCTTTTTCTTTAATTCACCCTGCTGTGGTGCCCGTTGTGGTGTCTTCTTTTCCAATATGACTTCAACCACTGAACCCTCATCATATGTGTCAGCACCTGTTACATTTTCGGCTTCAGCCTCTGTTTGTGTTTGATTGTCGACCATCAACTGCTCATCATCTGATATGTCAGTCCCTGGAACATCTTCTGCGTCAACCTCCATGGAATCTACTTGTTTATTGATGGAAATATCCTGTAATGTAATTTTCTTCTTTTTATACCAGAGCTTCAGGAATTTCTTCTTCACATTAATATTGGTAGTACCCACAAATTCCATCCAAGGATATCCCAAAACAACATCCATATTATCCATCTCTGAAGTATAAAAATCACCATGCAACACATACTTATCCATAGAAATCTTCAAATCCTTATACACTTGAACATCCTCATCCTCCACCTGTGTGTTTTTAATGTTTTTTGCAAGAACTTGCAATTTTTTTACCAAATTAACATGGATGAAATTATGCTTGCAACTAGGATTTATAGAAACAATGATATTCTCTTTCTGAATCAATCCATGAACCTACAGTAAGGAGACACCTGTAGCAATTAACCCCTTATGTGTCTCATTCTCCTTTTTTCTAGCCCGAGACCATTTGTCCAAAAAGATTTTTTCAAATTCTGCATCTGAAAGTTTGGTCACTTTTGAGCCTCATCTCTCATATTAAGCACCATTGGAAGCTTCCAATATGTCCCATGTGTGGACTTGTATCTTTGTATGAATTCTTCAATAGTAGGACCATCAACTTTTCCTGTAAAATATAGAACCTTGCTAGAAGCCATGAAGAGAGTTTTGAAAAAAATTCACTTACTTGGCGAAAATTGGAAATTGTCACAGTTTAGTCAATATTGCTTAGAATCCCTATTATGACCTGTTTTTGGAAATGGAACAACCATTCTGCATCTGCCCATGCGATAGAAATTTTGATCTATGCAATGAAATTTCAAATCTGCATTGCAACTCTCCCGCCGTCACCAATATTTCTACAAAAAAGAGCTGATTTTAAATCAGCGATATCTCCCTCATCCGGACTCCAATTCGACTGATTTTTTTTTTGAAATTAAGTATTTTTTCACAAAGATTCCAAATATACAATTATATTTTGTAGATCATGCACCAAGACGTCCAGATCTGCGCCGCAAACTCGCTCTCATGAAAAATTGTCTGCAACCCCACTAATTTTTAGATCAGCGATATCTCCTTCATCCAGACTCCGATTCAACCGATGTTTTTTTGAAATCGGCTATTTTTTCACAAAGAATATATATTTGCAATTATATTTTGTAGATCTTGCACCAAAACATACAGATCTGATCTGCAAACCCGCCGCCCCCGAAATCCTGCAAAAAAAAAAATCTCCACTTTTGTGCCCAAGAAAGTGCTCTGATACCACTTGTTGTAGCTCTGATACCATTTGTTGTAGATCTGATATGAAAATATATGAGAAATAGAAATAAACCCAAGAAATAACAAGATCTGAATATAGATAGAAATGATTCACTTTATTGATCAAACCCTTAAGGTAGGGCAACACCATACATTCACTCCTTAAGGAAGGAGAACACTCCACAAGCCATATGCATGTTCATACAATAATCCCTGACTATTTCTCCATGTGGAGTCTCTAGCCTCTATATAAGCCTCATACATACAATACCATGGATCATTACCATGGTTCCCTCATACCATCAAACTAATACTATGGGCCCATTACATTATTATTAACTACTTGTGGTCCCTTACATGATATGGGTTAACCACCTTATTTATTACTATAGCCCATCCCATTATTACCTTGGGTACCTCCCTTGGTACCCCATATTATCCCCCCTAGGTATATAACATTCTTGTTATAGCTCTGATACCACTTGTTATAACTCTGATACCACTTGTTGTAGCTCTGATACCACTTGTTATAGATATAACCCAAAGACATTATGATAATAGAAATAACCCAAGAATAACAAGATAAAAATAGATAGAAATGTTTCTTTATTAATATCAAACCCTTAAGGTAGGGCAACACCATACATTCACTCCTTAAGGAAGGAGAACACTCCACAAGCCATATGCATGTTCATACAATAATCCTTCCATTGGAATGTTGATGCTCTTGCCACCATTGTCGTCTTTCATTGTCCAAGTACATGCTTCCCACCATAAGCTGAGTCTCATTATCATAGACGTGATCCAAATATTTCTCCATTTGTGCTAGCCATCTAGTTGGATGAGAGCCATCAAATTTATACAAGTCCCTCAAATTCTGATCTAGGCCCGCCATCACAAAAAATATTGGTGAAGTACTATTGTATTAAGGACAGTTGATCAATTGATCAATTGAGGATAGTTGATCCTTAGAAAGATCTTCATCTCATGGGGAATCAGAGGTGATTCATGGTTGGGTGGTGGTACTCCTCCCTCCAAGTGAGGCTTTAGTTGGTTTCAGATGCGTGGGATGTTTGTATGATGATTCTTACTCTCTCCCTCTCTTATAGTTCCAGTTTGTTTATGAGAATATTTTATTAAGTCTCTCTTATTGTTCTAGTTTTTCTATGAGATGATTGCCTAAGTTTCCTCGCCATGAGAATGTTTGAATGAATTACATGTGTTTGTGTACTAATGGATTTATTAGGATGTTAAATCCTACAATTCATATATATGGATTGCTTAATTTCCTATTTTACATAAATGATGGATTTAATAATGCACGTAATTGTCATGTTCTCTCATATGCATATCGAAGTTATTAAGATTATCTTTACACTGGTAAGAAAGAGTAGCATGCCTTAGTGTTTTGCAGATGTTCATGCACGTGGAACAATTATATGTCTTCCATAGTATTATCAAAGGTCCACCATGGTCTATGTCGTGCATAATGAAATTAGTTTCTCCTGCATGCGATATAAGGAATTGATGGTACATATTTTAGTTATGCATATATGGGTCTGTAAGATATCTAGTGAAATTGACTTGAATATCACCAGGTTGCTGACGGTACCTAGTGTGCCTATAATGAAAAATATCTCTAGTATTGCATCATAACTCGGTAAATAGTTGTAATATTTATAATTGTATGAGATAGGTTACCTGTATAATGCCTGATCTAAGATTTGTATCTAATTAACCAATTCGTTATGCATGATGGAAGCAAGACCTATAATCATGATGGATGATCATGATAGTAGAGTTTAATTAAGATCATTAATGTAGGTAAGGAAATTAGTATAGGTTGCATGCTATGGTTAGTTCTATCTTCATCTATTAAATCATGTTTATTAGAAATCAGACACATAAGCCTTGACAATAGGGTTAAAAGACCATACTAGAACCACTCTATAATTAAATTGATAATGATTATGGAGTCCATTATAGAATTACTAATGATGATATAAGGGCAGGCTAAAGATACCCCTTGCCAGTATTGCATCTTAACGATTAAATATAGAAAAAAAAAAGAAACTTTACAGAATGGGAGCTTAGGAGCTAAATTCCAGGGTAGGCTAAGGAGGTTTGTTACAGATGGAGAGAATACATAAGAATGATGAAGTTAAGGTTTGGGTATGCTAATACCTGTTAAAAAATGTGCAACAAGAAATGTTAAATTTAGAATGTGCTAAAAATAGACTTGCTAAAAATAGCATGTCTAAAAATAGCAGTTTGGCCAGTGAGGTCATTGGCCACATTGGGTGAGAGGTAAAACTGCTAAAAATAGAAAGTTCTAAAAATAGCATTTCTTGGTCCCTTCCTATTTATAGTAGTCCCTAGTCTATCTATAGGAAGTAAAATTAATTTTAGTCTTAATGGCAGTTGGAAATGTTAATTAACTAATTCAGTTGAGTTAATTAGTTAAGGAAATTCGAATTTGAAGTCTTTGTGAGCATGCATATGAGTTGTCCCACTGATTGAGGAATTTATCCTTAATTTCCTCCACTGATTGAGGGAATAAGTATGAGTTCTATAATGAGACAATCAATTGACTTAGTTCTAACTAGTCAAGTCCAGTTAGATTATTTTAACAAGTTGTTAAAATAATAAAATATAGTTTGTTAATGCTTGCATGCATGTGACAACTATTATTTTAGATAACTGAGGATTCACTTATGGATAACTGTTGCATGTCAGTTCTGTTAGAGACCCAGTTGAGATCAGATGTGGGACAATGTACTATCAGATGCTAGGATATTTCTACTAGTATTCCTTGCATGAGGAAGGAATCTATTTTCTTCTATGACTATGTAGTTGGACCTAAGGTGACAACATGTATGATCAGGCCAACTTACATCCTATATAATGAGGCCTAGGTAGTCCATGATTTTCACCTTCTGATTGAAGATCATCAGAGTACAAAGAGAGCAGGATAGCTTTTGAGTTGATTCTTTTTGTATGTTGTTTGAGAATTTCCACTTGATTGATAATACAGTGTTGGGGTTTTATGCTGGTGCTTTCCCCAGTGATATATTCTGTGTTATGTGTGATTGATTCCTTCTTATCAGTTATATGTGTTCTTATTGATGTTTCTCATGTTTGATTAAGCTTCCGCTAAATTGTTTGTAGAAGTAGATCAAGTGTTTTGCTTTAGTACATTGCATTACCAGGTGATTTACAGGTGGGAAATTTCTACATGGTATCAAAGCTAGCAGATTTGTAGAAAAATTTCTACATGGTATCAAAGCTAGCTAATTTGTAGGAAAAATTCTACAAAATTCTACATGGTATCGGAGCACAGGTGATCAAGGAAAAACAATATACTAGAGGAGATTTCAAAGTTTTGAGTTTTGGGCCGAGAGTTTGCAGAGAAGATCTGAAAATTTTTGTACAAAATTTTTAGAAATAAATAGCAGATTTGGATTCCTTGTGGAAAAATACCCCAAAAAAAAAAAAAAATTGGTTGAATCGGAGTTCGGATGAGGGAGATATTGTTGATTTAAAATCAACTCTTTTTCTAGAAAATTTTGTGATGGTAGGAAAGTGGAAATAGATTGGTGTGCTAGCCAAGAACCTGTATGTGCTTGAGGTACAAGATGCATGAAAAGCCTCGAGGAGCAAGGCAAAGGTTAAATACTTGGTGGTTGAGAGAGAGAGTAAATTACCTCTCAACATGCAAAGCCAGAAGAAGTCTCAGACAATTGTGGAGGAGCCAAGATTGGTGCAGCAACTTTAAAAGTTTGTGGAGTAGCCACAACAGGAGAAGCTGAGTGGAGATCGAGTAGAGACATCTATTCATGCAGAGACCTCCAGTAGGGGGAAACTTCGAGCCAGGTGGGCTGAGGGATCACATGCAGCCATACCTCCAAGTAGGAGGTGGGGCGATATAGAGTGGTCGTCCCAAGGAGGAGGGGCAGGATCCTTGAGGTACCCAACCTCTTGGATGAGACCTTGCTACAGGAGCCCCGATGTGGAGTAGCAGGAACTGACTGATTAGGTAGAGATAGATGCGGATGGAGCGGCAGAGAGAGCGACAGTGCAGGCACAATTGTTTTGCACAGTACTAGGTGGCACAGAGAGGTGTGAAATGGTGCGAGATGCATGGAGAAGTTGCAGTAGCACAAATGTTAGAGAGGGAGCACTTGTTAGCAGCAGGTAGAGCTTCAGCGTCAGAGTATGTTCCTAGCCCAATAGAGTGGTCAGTTGGGATTGTTTTTGTTCCAAGTGTTGTTGGAGCAAGTGGACCGAGTAGATGTGTTGCATGCAGAACATTCCAGAGTTACAGGATCGGGTTCGAGAGGAAGCCTTTATTTTTGAGAGGGAGTGTTGAAAAATGTGCAACAAGAAATGTTAAATTTAGAATGTACTAAAAATAGACCTGCTAAAAATAGCATGTCTAAAAATAGCAGTTTGGCTAGTGAGGTCATTGGCCACATTGGGTGAGAGGTGAAACTGCTAAAAATATAAAGTTCTAAAAATAGCATTTCTGGGTCCCTTCCTATTTATAGCAGTCCCTAGTCTATCTATAGGAAGTAAAATTAATATTGGTCTTAACAGCAGTTGGAAATATTAATTAATTAATTCAATTGACTTAATTAGTTAAGGAAATTCGAATTTGAAGTCTTTGTGAGCATGCACATGAGTTGTCCCACTGATTGAGGAATTTATCCTTAATTTCCTCCACTGATTGAGGGAATAAGTATGAGTTCTATAATGAGATAATTAGTTGACTTAGTTCTAACTAGTCAAGTCGAGCTAGATTATTTTAACAAGTTGTTAAAATAATAAAATATAGTTTGTTAATGCTTGCATGCATGTGACAACTATTATTTTAGATAACTAAGGATTCACTCATGGATAACTATTGCATGTCAGTTCTGTCAGAGACCCAGTTGAGATCAGATGTGGGACAGTGTACTATCAGATGCTAGGATATTTCTAACAAGTATTCCTTGCATGAGGAAGGAATCTATTTTCTTCTATTACTATGTAGTTGGACCTGAGGTGACAGTAGGTATGATCAGGCCAACTTACAGCCTATATAACGAGGCCTAGGTAGTCCATGATTTTCATCTTCTGATTGAAGATCATCAGAGTACAGAGAGAGTAGGATAGCTTTTGAGCTGATTCTTTTTGTATGTTGTTTGAGGATTTCCACTTGATTGATAATACAATGTTGGGGTTTTATGTTGGTGCTTTCCCCAGTGATATATTCTGTGTTATGTGTGATTGATTCCTTCTTATCAGCTATATGTGTTCTTATTAATGTTGCTCATGTTTGATTAAGCTTCCACTAAATTGTTTGTAGAAGTAGATCAAGTGTTTTGCTTTAGTACATTGCATCACCAGGTGATCTACAGGTGGGAAATTTCTACATGGTATCAAAGCTAGCTGATTTGTAGAAAAAGTTCTAAATGGTATCAAAGCTAGCTAATTTGTAGGAAAAATTCTACAAAATTATACATGGAAAAATACAGAGGGAAAGATGATCTGCACGATCATTTAGAATGATGAACTAAGGTTTGGGGAACATAACCACAACGAGAGTGGGTGCATATATTATGTCATACACTAGATACAATCCCAATGAACTGGTATTTGGAGACGGAGCTTCACCATGGAACGGTTGAATGGGACGTTTTAACGGAGATTTTTTATTAACCTTCAGCTTTGAAGATGGCTTTGAAAGCATTGATGAGGCACTACAAGAAATTAAAGCAACTATATTTAGAACACTGAAGGAACCAGTCGAATGGACTCAACCAGATTGGAGTACACAACTGTGCCACACACTGGAATGATATAATGTGAGTGCTGATGAAGAAGATGATCCGTGAAATATTACCATTCCTAAAACTGAAGGATAGAACGAAGTCAAAGGACCAAAGATGGCGAACCCGGATATATCATAGCCTTAGAAAACTCAACAGATAAACATCAGACCTGAAGAAGAACCTAATTTTGCAAAGATTGGAGACTATTGGGACGAAGATTCGGTTGATAAAGTAGCTGAGCTATTGCGTGAGTACCAGGATTTATTCCACACGAAGTTTTCATATTTGAAAGGGATTGTCAGATATTTAGGCGTTATGAAGATTACTTTGAAACCAGATACGAAGCCTATTAAGAAACGACCTTATCGATTGAATCCAAAGTATAAGGAGAAGGCGCGCTTAGAACTGGATAATACGTTGGAAGCTGGTGTTATTGAGCATGTAGAAGAATCCGATTGGGTAATCCCAATGATGGTCCAAGAAAAGAAACAGAAAAACGAGATCCAGATATGCATAGATCTATAGAAGTTGAATGATGTATGTGTGCATGACCCGTTTCCGACACCATTTACTGACGAAGTATTAGAAAATGTTGGAGGACAGGAGGCATATTTCTTCACTGATGGATTTTTGGGTTATCATCAAATAAAGATCATGTCGAAGGATAGAAGAAAAACAACCTTCGTGACCATGTGGGGGTGCTTCCAATATACAGTTATGCCATTCGGATTGAAGAACACACCTACAATCGTTTCCCGGGTAGTGATCACAACGTTCAAAGAGTTTATTCTTAAGTTCCTGGAAGTATATTTTGATGATTGGACTGTGTTTGGGTTGGTAAAGCGACATGTTGTATGTCTGCACCTAATGTTGGATACATGTCAAAGATATCAAATCGCGTTGAACTTAAAATAGTGTATATTCTATGTGCCTTTTGGGATTTTGCTCGGCCACGTTGTATGTAAGCACGGATTGATGGTAGACCCTGCAAAGATAACCATAATTGTGAATTTGGAACCTCCTAGGAATGTGAAACAATTGCACACGACATTGGGACACACTGGGTACTATAGAAATTTTATTACGAAGTAGGCCCAGATAACCGCGCTAATGGAGAAATTGTTAAAGAAGGATGCGATGTTTTGCTAGGATGAATATTGACATCACAACTTAGATGTCTTGAAGGAAAAAATGGTGACCGCACCTATTTTGGTTTTTCCAAACTGGAAAAAGGAATTTCATGTGCATGTTGATGCCTCATGTATTGCACTGGGAGCAGTATTAACATAGGCAGGGGAGGGAGAGATTGATCATCCGATATCTTTCTCGAGTGGAAAGTTATCCAAAGCTAAGAAGAATTACTCCACCACAAAGCATGAAGCGATGGCGATGGTCTATGTGCTGCAGAAGTTTAGACATTATTTGTTAAGTGGACATTTTAAAATGTATACAGACCACTCCGCGCTGAAGTACCTGGTTAATAAGCTTGTGTTAGGGGGAATATATGTCGATGGTTGCTATTGTTCCAGGAGTATGACTTCGAGGTGATTTTGAAGTTTGAAAGGCTGATTGTAGGCCCCAACCATTTATCAAGGATTGAAACAGGGGAGGAACCAAATATTTTGGAGGAAGGACTACCAGACGCGCAACGCTTTGTGGTGTGCGTTGCAAACGATCATTTTTCCGATATTATACATTTCTTAACAATGGGAACAACTCGTGAAGGTTATTCCACTCAACAAAAGGAGTTAGTAGTTCGCGCTGCAGAATTTTTGGTAATTGCAGGTCATTTATATAAGATGGGGGTGGATAAGATATTGTGTAGGTATGTTCCAGATTTTGAACGTGCTAGTATCTTAGCTGAACCTCATGGAGGTGTGGCAGGAGGTCACGATGCAAGGAAAGTGACCGCGCAGAAGATTTTACGTGTTGGGTTATGGTGGCCAACATTACACAAGGATTCTAAGGCATACTGCAAGGCATGCGATGCTTGCTAAAGAACGGGACAACCTTTGTGAAGGGATGAATTTCCTTTAAATCCCCAAATTCCATTGCATGTATCTAAGAAATGGGCCATTGAATTTATAGGTCCAATACAACCACCAGGAAAGAAGATGGGCGTGCGGTATATCATTACTGCGGCTGAGTATTTAACCCCGTGAGTGGAAGCATAGCCAGTGAAGGATTTTATAGCAACCACTGCTGCTAAATTTCTATTCGAGTATGTCTTCACAAGGTTTGGCTTCTTGAAGATATTAATGAGTGATAGGGGTACGCATTTCTTGAATGAAACGATCAGTGCAATGTTGGAATAATTTCAGGTATATCATCAAAATAGCACACCTTATTAGCCACAGGTGAATGGCATGGTCGAAGCTTTTAATAAAATTTTGCAGCATGCATTGACAAAAGTACGCAACGCGTAGAGGAATGACTGGGACATGTGCATACCTATGTTGGCATTATGATACAAGTATTGTCCTTGATGGCAACTCACTCAGATGAAAGATCACAATACAGTAGGTTAACAACAAAGAATTACAGATCAGTCTACACAAAATGAAGAAAGAGAGGTATATGTAGGTTCACCTTGACCAAGGTGTGTATACACGCAGGTTCATTGACCACAAGTATCGTATACATACACACACACTTTCACATAAGGAAAAGCACGTATACCTTGGAAAACTAAGTTTTTGGCCCAAAGTATCTGTTCCATAGTATTTTTATCCATGGTATTAGTCCAAGGTATCTGGTCCGAGGTATCGAACCTAGGTATTTGGTCCAAGGTATTGGTCCTAAGTGGTTTTGGTCCATGGTATTGAGAAAGGCCTAAAACTATAAAAGGAGGAGAAGATCATTAGGCCAAAGTGTGTAAGTATCGAATATCTAATGAAGTGTGAGATCTAGTATGCAAGTTATTGGCTTATGGTGTTGTGCTTGATTTGAACCAGGGATGAACCTTAGCGGTTGATGGAGAATAAGATCTAATGATGGATCGAGATCTTAAGGCTTGAAATGAATTATCTTCATATGGTTTGATCATGTTTATTCTAGATCTGTATACTGACGCATGTGTTGTTCTGTAAATATTATGATCTGGGTATAACTGAAGTCTTGAATAGCTGCAGAATTATGAATTAATATGTGTAGATGTATACATTGGTTGACTTTGAGAAAAGTGCGTATACACGCAAGTTCGACACATAGAAGTAGTGTATCCCTTATAAAATATGTTTTAGTTGTTTCAGTTTGTTGTTGCAAAGTTCTGGGTTCTAGTTTGGGTTCTGGTTACTGTATTCTGGTGACAGTATTCTGAATGATCAGATTGATGGGTTGTCAAAGTGATTGATTGATTCAGTTGTGGTTGGTTCAAAAAGTGATTGGTTGATGTAGATGTATTTGATGATTGAATTACAGTAATGATGTTGTTGATGGATCTAGTCTGAAAATTTATGAAACGTGGTCCTTGGAGGAATAAAGAAGTTCGTAGCCTATTGTAGGTCTCAACCTACGTACTAGTAAACATATCGGCTAGTACAAGAGTTAGGGGGTTGTAGCTCCCTTCCAGGAGAAGCTGGAGAACAAGAGAAGGTTGTAACCTTCTACAGGTAGAAGGCTGCGTACTAGTATAAGTCTACACCAGTACAAAATTGTTAATAGATTTTCTTATTATTAAAATAAGACAGAGACAATAGCAGCAGGTGGTTTTCACACACATTGGGTTTCCACCTTATATGTTGGTATTCATGTGCGTTGCTTATGTGTGATGCTTTATTTCATTTTTACTGCACTGTATAATAAATCTCTGATATACTGGGTAAAGTTCACTGCATGATAAATTAGGTAAATCAATATTTCTCTACATATACACTGGTTGCCTTAAGTACAGTCACTTATACACGCTAGTTCACTTAGATGAAATAACGAATACAAATATGTTTGGAAAATTAAATTATTGATCCGATAATACTAATTCACCCCCCCTCAGTATTATTTCCAACAATTAGTATTAGAGCAGGTCCTTCAAAAGAAGCTTGATCGCTTGAAGGAGATCCATCATCATGAGTAATCAAGAAAGCGTGGGATCCATCAGACTGCCAATCTTTGATGGGAGAAACTTTGCTTATTGGAAGATAAGAACCACAACCTATCTACAATCACTTGGAATAGATGTCTGGGAAATCGTGAAAGGAGGATATACATTTCCATCAGCAATTCCTACAAATACGACAAGTAAAAAGCAATATGAAACCAATGCCAGGGTTGTCAAAACATTATTGGGAAGTCTATCACAATCATATTTTTTCAAAGTTATGCAGCTCAAATCAGCCAAAGAAATATGGGACAAAATCGTTCTAAGCTACGAAGGAGACTCTCAGGTAAAACATGCTAAACTACAAACTCTCAGAATTCAATATGAAACTCTTAAGATGCACAATGATGAAATTATAGCTAGTTACTTCTTACGTATAGATGAGGTTGTTAATTGCATGAAGAATCTGGGTGAAGAGATAAAGGAAGTTACCTTAGTTGAGAAAGTTTTAAGATCCTTGTCTACTAAATTTGAATCAAAAGTATCTGCCATAGAAGAAAAACAGGATCTACAAACTATCACTATGACACAGCTTCACGAAATATTAACTGCCTTTGAGATGAGAAAAGGAGGCCCATCAGATATGAGAGAAGCCGCATTTAAAGCTTCAGCAAAAGGAAAGGAAGAACTCAATGAATCAGGACATATTTCAGAAGAAGAAGATGAAGTAAACTTTGTCAAGAAGCTTCAACGGGGTTCCGGAAGATTTAGAGGTAAACTACCTTTCAAATGTTTTGCCTGTGGTAGAGTCGGTCATTATGCTGCCAAATGTCCTCATAAAGATAAATATGATAAAGGGAAGGAATCTACAAAATGGAATAGAAAACAAAGTGTAAGTAAAAAGAGTTACTATACTCATGAAGATAGCGATGGTTTATCAAATAGTGATGAAGATGAAAATAGTAATGACTATAGACTTCTAATGGCTTATGAAGATGATAATTTTTGGGATGCTTTAGAAGAAGATGACCTTCATGAAGAAATATCTAAACTCAAAATCTGTTTAGAAGAAAAGAACATGATTATAGATACCTTGACATACCAACTTGTTGAAAAGAGAAAAACATAATGAAAACTAGAATGTGAAATTGTGGGTCTAAGAAAGGATCTTGAGAAAACAAAATCTTTCAATCTTAGATTTGCTAAAGGATCAGAAACCTTAAATGAAATTTTCAAAGTGAAACGTTCTCCTCTGATAAAGGCAGGTCTTGGATATACTGAAGAAGCATCTCAATCACAAAAGACGACAACCTCCACTAAAATCTATCTTGATGCATCAAAGAACAGTGAATAGTATGACAATCATCAACAAAGGTATAAAACAGATCACCAGGTAAATCAGACTCAATTTGCTTCAAAAACGAACATAAGCCACAACCAAACTCAGGTAAATCATACTCAATTTGCTTCAAGGATGACCCGAAACTGCACTCACCAGGTCAATAGATTTGATAATCGCAGGAACTTCTTTAATGGTCAATGTTTCTCATGTCATAATTTTGGACACAAAGCTGCTCAATGTGTTGCTTACAAAACCATCATGACTAGAGAAGCACGAAATCAAAGGAATGTGATAGGGATCAAGAAAAGTTCCTATAATAACTTTCCTCTTCTTGAAAATGAAATAGAATGCTCAATCTGTAACAACTTTGGCCATGAAGGATCTGAATGTAGGAGTAAATTTCAACAAATATCTCAAAAGGAGAAAACTCCATTAAATCCCAAAATATGGAGAGAGAAAGAACCGCAAACAGAAAGATGTGGTATAGCCTTGTATGCAGAAGGACAAGAAAATCAGTGGTACATTGACAGTGGATGCTCAAAACACATGACAAGTGACAAAGAAAAATTTCACTCATATAAAGCCTTAGAAAAGGAAAAGAATGTCTCATTTCGAAACGACACTCTTGCTGTCATAAAAGGTAAAGGCTCTGTTTTCTTGAAAGAAAAGGTTAAAGCTAGGAATGTTATGTATGTAGATGGTCTAAATCATAACCTATTGAGTGTCAGTCAAATGTGTGATCAAGGAAATGAAGTGGTGTTTCAATCAAACGGATGTGTTTTTCATGAGCTTGATATAGGAGAAACCGTGATCAAAGGTACAAGAACTCCAAACAACTTATACACACTCAAGGGAGGACAACAACAATGCTATCTAAGCAAAAATGATGAAAACTGGCTATGGCACAAAAGATTGGGACATCTAAGATTTTCTCAAATAAGAAAAGCATGCAGATTTCAAGTTGTTCGTGATCTTCCAGATATCAGCATTCCTGAAAATACAATATGCAAACCATGTCATTTTGGTAAGAAAACCATATCTCACTTCATTCAAAAAGAAGGGTCAACTAGTAAGCCTCTTGAACTTGTTCATACTGATTTATGTGGACCATCAAGGAAAAAGTCATCTCGTAGAGAAGAATAATTTATATTGTTCATTGATGATTTTTCCAGAATGTGTTGGATAGGTCTTCTAAAGCATAAATATGAAGCATTTGAAAAGTTCAAATCCTTCAAAACTTTGGTTGAAAATGAATCAGATTGCAAAATCAAATGCCTCAGGTCTGATCAAGGAGGGGAATTTACCTTCGATGAATTCTTTGACTTTTGTGAACAACATGGAATAAAAAGGCAATTCTCCACCGCAAGGACTCCTCAACAAAATGGAGTGGTAGAAAGAATGAATATAACTATTCAACAAATGGCTCGAGCCATGCTAGATGAGTTTGGAATTCCTGCAACCTTTTGGGGTGAAGCTGCATTCACCGTCGTCACTATTCTCAACCAAGAAAATGTTTGGGTAAACAGTGCTCAAACTCCACATGAACTTTGGTATGGTAAGACTCCTACTGTAAAATACTTTAAAGTTTTTGGAAGCAAATGTTACATCAAAAGGATTGATGAAAAACTTGGTAAGTTTGAACCCAGAGCAGATGAAGGTATTCTTCTTGGTTACTCTTCCCGAAGTAAAGGATATAAATGTTATAATAAAAGACTTGGGAAAATTATTGAAAGTATTGATGTTGTGGTTGATGAAGCATGCAAAAATCCAAAACAGATAAAAACCGAAGATTATGACAATGAAGAAGATGGGGATTATTTTCCCACATCAAATCACACTAATTCTAAAGAAGAAACCAATGAAGTACCAGAAGAAGAGATAATGGTAGAAGAAAAGACTCCGTCCAGGTATGTTCAGAAAAATCATCCAGAAACTCAAATTTTAGGGGAAAAAGAGGCAGGTGTACAAACAAGAAGAACTATTATAAAAACCTCAAGCTATCTAGCATTACTATCCTCCACCAAACCTCACAATGTAAATGAAGCATGCAAAGATGAATGTTGGGTCAAGTCCATGAATGAAGAACTTGAGAAAATTGAAAAGAATAATACTTGGGAATTAGTTCCTAGACCTCATGATAGGAATATCATATATATTAAATGGATATTCAAAAACAAGTTGAATGAAAATGGAGAAGTTATTAGAAACAAGGCCAGACTTGTTTGTAAGGGATATGCTCAACAAGAAGGTATAGATTTTGAAGAAACTTTTTCACATGTTGCTAAACTTGAAGCCATAAGGATGTTTCTTACTCTTTCTAGTTTTCAGAAATTCAAAGTATACCAAATGGATGTAAAATCTGCCTTCCTTAACGGAGACTTAGAAGAAGAAGTCTATATTGAACAACCAAAAGGATTCATTCTTGGAAATGGTTCAAAACTTGTATGCAGACTCAAAAAGGCTCTCTATGGTCTAAAACAGGCTCCAAGGGCCTAGTATTACCATCTTGACAAATATCTCCACCAACAGGGTTTTTCAAAGGGGTCAGCAGATAGCAATCTATATACAAAAATTGACATTGATAAATTGCTAATAATTGTTGCTTATGTTGATGACATCATTTTTGGTAGCAATGAAGAATCCATGAGTCAGAATTTTGCTTCAGTAATGCAGCAAGAATTTGAAATGTCCTTGCTTGGTGAGCTTAACTATTTTCTTGGTCTACAAGTGCAACAAAATAAAGATGGTATTTATCTTTCACAAACCAAATATCTCAAATAGATCTTGAAAAAGTACAGCATGGAAGATTCTAAACCAGTATGCACCCCAATGGTAATAGGATGCAGTCTCATCTCAAATGATGAATCAACAGAAGTACACCAACCAACTTATAGATCCATGATTGGCAGTCTGCTTTATCTAACAGGTACCCGACCTGACATCATGCATGCAGTAGGAATAGTTGGAAGATTCCAAGCAAATCCAAAGGAATCACACCTTTAGGTAGTCAAAAGGATTTTCAAATATCTTCAAGGAACACAGAACTTTGGTTTATGGTATCCTAGAGATATAGATCTTACTCTTCATGAACATACAGAGGCAGATTGGGCAAGAAGTGTTGATGACAGAAAAAGCACTAGCAGTGGTGCATTCTATATGGGTTCTAGGTTAGTGTCTTGGTTTAGCAAGAAACAAAGTTCAATTGCATTATCTACAGCTGATGTAGAATATGTGGCTACTGCATCTTGTTGCACACAACTACTTTGGATGATGCAAACCTTGCAAGACATTTAGATCACATGTACTCCACCCATCTCCATTCTATGTGATAATACAAGTGCCATCATTATTTCAAATAATCTAGTCATGCACTCCAAGACCAAGCACATACCCATCAAATATCATTTTCTATGTGAACAAGTGCTTGAACAAAAGGTCAAATTGGAGTATGTTCCCTCCAAAGAACAAGTCACTGATATATTCACTAATCCACTGCCCAGAGAGACATTTAATATCTTAGACAAAAGTTGGGAGTAGTTTCTGCATCATCCTACCGTGAAATCCTATTTTTCAGAGAAAGGTTGTTATATGCGAGTTTCATAAAGCATAGTCACGTACATACGTGGGTTTCTATGGGCACAATCGCGTATATGTTGGTTTGAGGAAAAGCAGTGGGCCAGACTCAGAAAAAGGGGTCTGATATGGTTCTGTCAATTATTTGCTCTGTTTGATGATGGATACAATCTAATGATAACATGTGGAAATATGTTCGTCCTCATAAGTTGTTGATAAATTGATATATATCTGATTGATGATGATGCCTTGATATTTCTTACTGATATATGCAATAATAAGATCTAATAGTGAACATATAGAATAGGTTCAGGGGGAGCATATGCTTCTAATAATGCATTGTTGGCATTATCTTAGAAGATCTTGGTACATATCCGCATAATTTTTTTGATTCATGTGACTCTTTTGATGATGGAAATATACAGGTTGTTGATCCTGATGTTGCTAACAGTGCAGATCATATATTGTGTATGATATTTGTTGATGACTATCATGGTCTTGTTTAGATCGGTTGTCCTTATTATAAATGTCATGTATATCATTTAATGTAAAGGTCATGGAAAGACCTAATTTGTAACCCCAGTATGCATGGAATGGATGATGTAATATTTTTTGTTTTTTTCACGTATAAACAATTGGTATATCCCCACTTGCTTGGGTGGATGAGTCAAATTTGGTATATCGCCACTTGGTTGGGAGATGGATGTATGTATGAGTCATTGGTGATAGGAATGTCATTGGTGATGTATGTATAGAGTCATGCTTGCATACTTTTCTTGTGCTCAGGGGGAGCATGGACTCAATCATGGGAGCTCAATCAGTACACTTCAGCATATCATAGAATTTAACATGTACTCAGGAGGAGCATGACTAGCATAATGTATGTCAAAAGGGGAGCATGAGACTTTTCCCTTGATGTCAAAGGGGGAGAGTGACTTGGTGTTGTTGTTTCCATCAAGTCCAAAGGGGGAGATTGTTGGCATTATGATACATGTATTTTCCTTGATGGAAACTCACTCAGATGAAAGATCACAATACAACAGGTTAATAGCAAAGAATTACAGATCAATCTACACAGAATGAAGAAAGAGAGGTATACGTAGGTTCACCTTGACCAAGGTGTGTATACACACAGGTTCACTGACCATAAGTAGCGTATACGTATACACACACTTTCACAGAATGAAAAGTGCATATACCTTGGAAAACTAAGTTTTTGCCCCAAAGTATTTGGTCCGTGGTATTTTGATCCATGGTATTGGTCCAAGGTATCTGGTCCGAGGTATTGACCCTAGGTATTTGGTCCAAGGTATTGGTCCTATGTGGTTTTGGTCCATGGTATTGAGAAAGGCCTAAAACTATAAAAGGAGGAGAAGCTCATTACGCCAAATTGTGCAAGTATCGAATATCTGATGAAGTGTGAGATCTAGTATGCAGGTTATTGGCATATGGTGTTGTGCTTGATATGAACCAGGGATGAACCTTAGCGGTTGATGGAGGATAAGATCTGATGATGGATCAAGATCTTAAGGCTTGAATGAATTATCTTCATATGGTTTGATCATGTTTATTCTAGATCTGTATACTGACGCATGTGTTGTTCTGTAAATATTATGATCTGGGTATAACTGAAGTCTTGAATAGCTGCAGAATTATGAATTAATATTTGCAGATGTATACGTTGGTTGGATTTGAGAAAAGCACATATACACACAGGTTCGACACATGGAAGTGGCGTATCGCTTATAAAATATGTTTCAGTTGTTTCAGTTTTCTGTTGTAGTGTTCTGGGTTCTAGTTTGGGTTCTGGTTACTGTATTATGGTGACATTATCCTGAATGATCACGCTAATGAGTTGTCAAAGTGATTGATTGATTCGGTTGTGGTTGGTTCAGAAAGTGATTGGTTGATGCGGATGTATTTGATGATTGAATTATAGTAATGATGTTGTTGATGGATCCAGACTAAAAATTTATGAAACATGGTCCTTGGAGGGAGAAAGAAGGTCATAGCCTACTATGGGTCGCAACCTATGTACTAGTAAACATATCGGCTAGTACAACAGTTAGGGGGTTGTATCTCTCTTCTAGGAGAAGCTGGAGAATGAGAGAAGGTTGTAACCTTTTGTAGGTAGAAGCCTGCATACTGGTATAAGTCTGCACCAGTACAAAATTGTAAATAGATTTTCTTATTATTAAAAGAAGACAGAGACAACAGCAGCAGGTGGTTTTCACCCACATTGGGTTTCCACCTTATATCTTGGTGTTCATGTGTGTTGCTTATGTGTGATGCTTTATTCTGTTTTTACCGCACGGTGTAATAAATCTCTGATATACTGGGTAAAGTTCACTGCATGATAAATTGGGTAAATCAATAGTTCTCTACATATACGCTAGTTGCCTTAAGTACAGTCGTGTATACACGCTAGTTCACTTAGCTGAAGTAGCGTATACAAATCTGTTTGGAAAATTAAATTATTGATCTGATAATACTGATTCACCCCCCTCTCAGTATTATTTCCAACAACCTATTGTACTATGGGCTTATAGGAAGACCTGCAAGAAGTTGACAAGACAGACATCATTCAGATTGGTCTATGGAGTTAAAGCGGTAATGCCAATGGAATATATTGTGCCAAGCTTACGAATTGCAGCCTTGACTGAGATGGAGGACTGTGAGACCTCGGAAGAACGACTCGCACAGATCATGGATTTAGAAGAAGACCGCTTCCTTGCAAGATTTCACCAGCAAGTGCAAAAGGAATGTGAGAAAGCATGGCATGATCAACAAATTAAGCTACGCACATTCAAGGTGGATGATTTCGTGTTGTTATATAACAACAAGTTCACAAAGCTTCCAAGAAAATTTCAAATGCACTGGTTGGGGCTGTATGTTATTAAGGATATCACAGATGGTGGTGCATTTCAGCTTGTGAAGTTGAATGGGGAACCATTCCCTGGAAAAGTGAACGAAAGTAGGCTGAAGCTGTACATAGGTGATCTTGCCCCTGCGCGATGAATATATGGTAGCAGGACAGTCTCAGTAATACAGGCAATTGTAAGAGATTGTGGGACTATAAACTACGCTGCCCCACGAGGTAAAGAACATGGTAGAAAGGTTGCACGACAGATGACAAGGGTGCGACAAGTGAAGCTGTGTTCGATGATCTGCACCATGGAGGATGGTGTCATGCAGATGGGTCCAAAAGTAGTCATTGAGTTTACTATTCATGATTTGATGGCCAAAAATCAGTTAATAGGAGCAGGTAGGCATTATTTATGGCAAAAATCCTTGAAGCTATGCCACCAAAGAGGCATTTATTATCATAATTTGGGGGGAATGGTCGGATTTGAATTCAAAAATACCTATAAATCTTGCATGTTGGACCACCGAAGAACACTTTGCATTCTGAGACTTGTCTGGGTGATTTTCTATCTGAAGTTTATGAGTCGTCAATTCTGGGAGGATTTTGTGGCAAGCCCAGCATTTGTTACCTTACCTACATGGAACCAGAAGGTCATTCTTCAACAAATGACTTCCACCAACCCCATCGAAGCTATGAGTTCTGAAGCCATTGTTTCCAACGTGATGAGCCCTGAAATATCAAGTATGGAAGCTACAACCTATGTGCCTACCATGTCGAGGTTGCTGAGGCCAAAGTAACTAGCCGCAAAAGAGAAGCAACTAACTTCAAAAGAGAAGAAATAAAATGCAAAGGTGAAGTAGAAGAAGCTGATGCTGGTGAGAATGTCATTGAGGAAGAATCCGAAGCTGCAACAAAAGGAGAAAAAAGACAAATAGCCGAAGCAAGTGGTGGATTTAGTAGAGGGCGAATACCAAGGTGTCAAAGAGGTAGATGCCAAAGAGATCGAGCCTATCTCAAGGCTTCCTGAGTATATCCCTCCTAGAAAGGGAAGAACCAAAGTAACCAAGGATCCTGATTCTGGGAAATTCACAGTTTCGACACCCCTGCTACTTGAGCAGGTCGAATTTGAAGGTCCTAGGTTAGCGCGCATTCCAGTACTGAAAATGGAGGACTGGGATCCTGCAAATCATGAGAGGTTCCAGCATTTAGAAACCAAAAAATATATGACAAAGATATATTATGAAGAAACGGGGGTTATGCAGTTGGAGCCCATGAAGTGGGTCTGCAATGTTGAGCAAGCGGGGCTGTTGCTCATGATCTAGATGCCGCATTATCATCGCTCAACTATTAACATAGTGTGTGTGCACCAGCTCCTCATGCTGGTGCACGATGGGTGTCTATGGCTTGGGGAGCCCATCCTGATTACAAACATGTTGATCCATAGGATAACAAAGTTGCCTTACAAAGGAGTGGACCCTTCCAAGGAGTTTGGAGGGAAAACTGGGGAAAAGGACTTGGCAGATAAAATGAAGAAAGAGTATGACCTTATTAAAAAGTAGCACGGATACTCTATCCTCTCAATTCAAGACCAGGCAATACAGTTCGTTGCCTAGATTATTATGGCCAAAATCATGAGGAAGTGCCACGCAAATGATGTTCCAGTGCCAGTACTGTCACTTGCAACACAGTGCACTAAGGGTGTCCAATACAATTGGGCAAAGTATCTAAGCCAGAAGTTCCTAGCGAACTACCGAGAAGCCCAAGAAGAAATTAAGCCATTTAATTATACTTTAGTTTTATTGTCTATCGTGTTAGTTGCTAGAGGTTGCTGGAGGACAGTCAGTTTCCCCCGCACAAGGAATATTTACCCAAGGCATCGCAGTTCTCCTCCTTGTGGTCTATAAAGGATACACGAGTCAAGGAGTTGAATATTTTCTGGATCGTGATGGAGATGGACCTTCGAATGGTGATTAATCAGAGCCCAAGGTTGTCCATAACCTTATTTGAATAATTGACGACCTATGTGGAGTTCAAGGCCGATTTCCACAGTGTGTCAATCAGATCATGGAAGGACCCATAACACACATGGCATCAATTTCCTTATTTGGTATCTGAGATGGATGTGCAAGAAATTGTGGGGTATTGGCTAGTAGAGTGGCGCGAACACACGACGCTTGATGTGGGAACAAGAAAAGGCATAGAGAGCTCTGTTATGCAGAAGCGAAAGGATGCAACTCAAAAGGTCGTACACACCTTGGCTAAGAAGAAGAAGAAGGAAGTTGTTAAGGCAGCTGTGAAGAAGGAACGAATGGAGAAAGAGTGCGCTACCAAAGAGCAGGTTGAAAAAGATCGCCAAGAAACAGATGAAGGTGAAAAGTCTGCTTCCAAGCACATAGACGAGCAAGAGTTGTTCACACAGGAAGGAGGAGGGGGTGAGAAGTAGAGCACTCTATTCACCTTGAAGCGACGTGGTTAGGAGAAGATTGCTAGACAACAAAAAAAGCACAAGTATGATAGGCAGAAACATCTTGACCCAATGGTGTTGATGGAAGGTGATCTCGATGATATTGGGGACAAGGTGGGAGACACACCAACTAAAGTGTTGCAGTAGTTTGAGAAACAATATATGTAGATGTTGGGGAGCATCCAAAAGGATCAGTGTGAGCTGCAGATCCAGGCTAACAGGATCCAAACGGGCATTAGGAAAGCAAGCAGAGCACAAGTGAGCCTGACATAGGGAAGTAGCACAGTGGCGGAGGGGTCAGTCCGTGTAGAGTCAAATGAGGATCATGTTGTGATCAACATAGTACAAAGGGGAAGGATCCTACAGCTGAGTGCACAGGAGGCCTTGGTAAGTTAGTAGCTGAGTGCACAGACCCTTGCAACTAAGTGTGAAGGGTAGAAGAGTATGTAATATGAACATAGAAGATCAATAAAACACTGATTTTGAAGAATTACTGTGCATTTCTGTCGAATCTGTTTATGTTATATTCTGTTGCTTAATGATATGGTTTTATGAAATAATGAATGAATGTTGCGCGAAATCACTAAATCTATCTTAATGATGCATGATATGAGTAGTTATCTACTTTCGCGAAGTTAAAAGCTATTTATGTTATGGTTTCTGATGAATTGGATAGATCTGTGTGAACTCAGATCTAGGGTTGTTTATTGATGCACGAAAATAGATAAATCATCTATTTAAGGTCTACAAACATTGATCATAGACCTTCACAAAGATCTGAAAGCCATGTTCACTTAGTTATAGTGATGAGCCCTAGTAGGATATCGATCTGCATGAAGGCAGATCTGAACTCTCAGAGCCTAAGAATCATTTATCACATGTCCCTGGATGCGGAAACCTGGTTCTAGCATCCCCCAATACTTCTTCGAGTGAGACTCCAGCCTGCGCTATGCAGCTTGTTGCCAAAAGGGCCAACAATTAGAGTTTTGTTGGTTGGCACGAACAACTCTAAACCTGGGTCACGCTCCCTTAAGCCAAGAATTTATTAAAAAAGGGTGGGGTGACCCTTGACATTCCCCTTTGACTCTTTGACTACCCTCATGACTCTTCAACTTCTTTAAAAATAACTCATTACATTACATAGCAACTATTCACATTCCACTAATGACACTTGGAATTTCACTTGCAACATATTTACAAATAATATACATTTTCCACATTTACCCATGTTAGAGAAAAAGGGCTAGAGATAGCCTAACAAGACAAAACACTATGACTCAGAATTTTGGGGAAAGACTAATTTGGAAACATCCACTTGATGACTCTCAGTGACGCACTGGTACCAAGCTTAGTATTGTGCTATGGTGTCCGCATACTGCTTGATAGTGTCCTTCTAATAACAGACTCTTTCCTCCATAGGTTGTGGGTATATGGTCTTGGAACCCTTTTCCAACTCATCCTAAAGCATGCGCAACATGGTCTTGACAATGACAAGGCCACTAATGTACTTCTACATGTTTTTTGCACCCATCTAGAAGTCATCATTGGTGGCCTCTCACCTTAGCTACTCCATGTACCTGTAGATCTCTAGTTGGACTTGGTTCTTCTCCTTGGCTATAGTGAGGAAACTAATTGATGGGATCCTGTGCGTTATCAACATGACATCCAAAATCTTGAACAACTATGTATATGAATCCTATATGCTACTGACAAACTGGGCGAGTTGCTCATAGTTCTGGATCTACATTCAGATCTTTGCTTTGTCTAGCTCTGCCTGCAACTTCATCATCTTGGGAAAGTGAAGTGAAGCTCCTTTGTATCTCATTTTCCATTCTTGCACATGGTCGATAATAGTGTGTATGTCTCTGAGAGTTTGGACAATCTTTCTGCTCCGCAGCTGGAAACCAAATAGAATGACAACCGCCTTATGCACGGTGATAAATCCGTCATAGAGTTTCTACATGGTGGCCTCAAGAGTTGATACTTTTGCAAGTATCGCTTTCCTCATTTTTGTCATTGCAAATCTTGCAAGTTCTTATCCATATGTTCATTCTCTACTAACAAGAACCTTACATTTGATCTTGCCTCCTGCATAAGCCATAGTGGCATCAACCATGGCGAGTAGATGCTTTCTGACATCTAGCACTATCACCCATTCCTTCATAAATGCAGGTGACACGTGATCATATAGGTAATGATTTCTCTGTGCCTTTACAATCTTCTTCTGGAACTCATCAAATGACAGACTATACACATCCATCACTAGATCATCATCAAGGAGAAAAGCCTCTCCTTTCTTGCTCGGGATTGGTTTTGATACTGGAGGTGGTGGAGACTGAGGGGCGACCTCGGATGCTCTCGGCATGAGGTTAGTATCTTGGTCCTGTGGCTCCTATCCCAACTCCATGTCCATTGCTTCAACCATTTTCTTGATCTGCCAAGCAAGCTCCTGATCCTGCATATTCTCACCCTCTTCTTCATCTGCTGGCTATTCTAACTCCTCAACCTGTGTGGGCACATTTTTCTCTGTCATCATGGCTTTCCCTTCTTCTTTTTCCTATTTCTTCTTCTCTTCCCTCTCTCTCCTTCTTAGCTCCTATTCTTCTTTCAACTTCTTCTCCATTTCCTGCAACTTCCTTTCTGCTTCCTCCAACCTTTTATTTTCTCTCTTCCTTTGTTTTGTTCTCTTTATGCGTTGTTGCCTCTTTGCCTCCGCTGCCAAAGCTGATTTCTTAATGAGAGGATCTTCTTTGAACTTGTATCTTTTCTCAACCTCTGGGTTCTCAGAAATATTCCTCTTACCCTTTTCTTGTGTCGGTTTACTGCTTATTGTTGTTGTTGTTGTTGATTCGTGTGGTGTTTCTGCCTATAGAGAAAATTTCCATTCTGTGGCTATACTGACTAGTTCATTGAGCTTGGAGTGGTTGTAACAATACCTCCAAGGGTCCTCCTCTGCCCAATGACATGCCCCATGGATCCATGGATAATACACCCTCACATAGTGGTTCTTGAAAATCTCATGGGGATAATACAGATTGTAATCTCTGGTGTCGAACTCAAACTTTGCTATCTCCTTGGATTTGACATCCGCATCCTTCAAGCTCCTAATTTCATACAATCCAATCCACAAAGGAAGACTAGGACATGGTGCATTCTTCCTCCTATGCAGCCCTGTTGATAAACCTGTGGAGATGTGATATGCAACCTCTTACATGACCAACTTGTATGTGGCATACCTTGGTAGAATATGTGTAGGCTTCTCTCCAACAAACATCTTGATGAAGGTGCCACCTAGTGAGGCATACCAATATGCAATGTTAAGTATTGCCTCCATCGCTTCTTAGGACATGCAAGGTGGATCCTGCTCAAAGATCAACTTGTACATTGGGGTGGTGAAATGGTCAACTAGCCTTGTCATAAATCCTTGGTAGCTACACTCGGAAATAAACTTGCAATCAATATTGACGACATGCTCCTGTGGGGTCTGTATCCAACCCATGCCAGGAAACTGATGTTGGGCATAGATTTCATCAAGTAAATATGAGGACATGTAGAATCTCTCTTGCTCATCCTTGGATGGATTCCAAGCATTAGTCACATGGAATTTCAATTGATGAGCCAAAAGATTCGACTAGTTGAATGGTTTTCTATCATTCACCAACTGTTCCAACACAACCACCCAATTCTGTGAAAAGGTCTCCGTGCTCTCTTGACCATACAATCTGCACACAAAGATGATCAAGAACTGGTAGTCCTTCCTTTGTGACTTCATCTTGTTAACATGATTGGGTGTTTATCTGAACTTCGAGGGCTCTTTCAATAAACACTTTATAATATCCCTAGTGTTCACATAGTTGTGGGTGGCATAGAAAAGTTCATCCATGTGGTTCACCGATTGAGGTAAATGATACATTTGATGATAATTCTCCACCCTGAAGGTAGCAAGTTGTGTTCCATTGGAACTTCTCAATGTCATAGTCTTGGGATATGTCTTTGAGACAAACTAGTGGATTATGCTCGCACATGGGAAGGTGGGGTACTTGCATGCAACCTTATGTAAGCCTGATCGATGGATATTGACATACACCTATCGATCTTCTAGATATTCCTTGAATTCCCCTTCAAAGATTTCCTTGATTTCCTGCCATGTTAACTTCATGCCCTTCTCAATGAACAACTGATTGTCTGCATAAACTAGAAAATCCATTAACGCCTATGCAACAACATCCCCAGTCCTAATTTCAACAGTATACTTTGATGCAGCTCTTTCGAAAGCCACATTACCTATAAACATTAGAGAGTTTCTGAACAACTGTTGTACCTGGAGATAGAGACGACACTCATGGCATGCAAATATTAGCATGAAACCAAAATCACTTCAAGAATAGATCAAAGAAAAATTTGGGCAACTGCTAGGAAGAATTGCACAATACTAGCTCTCAGAGGCAACTGATTGCCAGCTGGTTCTACGCATTGTGCATTCCCAGCTACTAGTGGGGGGGTGTTACTGAATGAAACTATGCAATGCATAGTTCGGTCTAGCTTAGGATGGCAGGATTGTGCATTGCGTAATCCCAATGACCAAGGCTCAATACTGGCTCCTCGAACTGCATAGTGCGTAGTTGATCTAGGCCTTGGTAGCCTGTATGCAATTCTTGGAGCCAAGGAAGAGCCTTGAGATCCAAAAATGCACAGTGCATGCCTAGGAAGAGCTAGATCCAGGACAAGGAAGACCAGGTCTACCCAATGGAAACATGAAAATGGGTACATTTGAAAGTGGAAGTGAAGGTGGGTGAAAATCTGAAAGTGGAATTCAAAGTGGGTGCATATATATTGGTGAAATATCAATCAAACTGATGAATAATGAAGTATGTGGCGGTAGTCGCCACAATGACGATTGTTTGTGAAAAAATTGGGTAATGCATGCGACAGTTTGGAAAGGCAATGAAAAACTTAAAACAACACTTCTACAAAATAAAACAAATCAAAATGCTAATGGTCATTCAATAAAATGGGTACAACACTCTCACAAGCCAAACAAACAAAAGTGACAAAAAAAGCAGCAAAAGACTAGAAAAGCAAGACCTACCCAGAAAAATTGTGACAATTGTGCCGAAGGTTCCTAGATCTCCTCGGGGATTCCATAACTCCAAGATTGAATGTGAAAATGAGCTCTGGTGGTGTCCATTAAACAGACTTAGTCAATTTAGGGTTTATGATGTGAAGGCCAAAAATCTAGGAAAAAGCTACACTTGGCAGTAGTTTCCAAAAATAACTCAAGTGCCACCTTTGACTGCTAAAAATAGGTCCCTATTATTTAGGGATGATTTTTCTCTTTTTGATTTTTTCTTTTTCGTTAAAAAACCACCATGCATGTACAGAGAGATTGCACAGTTCTCGGGGAAACTGGACAACTCGCTAGCTCATGCATCAGTCAGCTGCCGAGGAAAATCTTCTGCACAATTTCTGAGCTGAGTGGCTCTAGCTGTCTGTCATGCTCTACGCAATTTCTGGGTTGAGTGGCTCTGGCTACGTCTCATGCTCTATGTAATTCCCCATCTGAAGGCAAGTTGTTAGTTGGCTCTGAACAGTTTTGGAGTTGAAGGCTCACTGTTGTGTTGGACTGCACAATTTCCGAGAGCAAGGTTGGTCGCCCTCAAGGATTGCGTAGTTCATTAAGGCAAGCCTGAAACTAGGTTGAAACCAAGTGAAGAGATTGGTATGTGGGTTAGACAGAAAGTAAAGTTAGAAACCACAAGCCGTAAGCAGAAGATAAGCCCAATCAAAGCACAAGTACCTGGGTCAACGTAAGATGAGTTGTTGTGATTTTAGGAGGGAGGCTCCAAAACAAAGCATACGCAAAATTTTGGAGGGTGGTTGCAGCCGCTACAAAATTGGCGACACACTGGTAGAACTCCAGCTCTCTGCATGGACCTTGTCTCGTGTAAAGCAAGTCTAACTCTTCCAGAAGTATTTTCCAATTCTTTAATCATCATGGCTTCTTCAATAGCTTGAGTTAAATATGTAGTTCCTACTATTCTCTTTAATAGTATATCACATACCAAGCCAATTCAACTGAGTTGTTTTGATTGGGGATGAGAGGTATATTGATACACAAGTAATATAGATTGTCAGAGTTTTAGTTTCATCTTTGGTGTTGCTCCGCTACTAGTAGGCTTGCACAGTACCCCGACGGAGTCACTTCAGGAACACAAGCATTGCTCTGCTTCCAAAGAGCTTGGAAAGTATCCCAACAGAGTTACTTGCATCACCTCTGTGCACATGAAGCCTTTTTCTTCTTTTTCCTTTATTGTATTTTTTTCATTTTTCAAAGAACTGTGCATAGGCACTTATTTATTTCATGAGGCGTAATAGGGATTCCGACTTATTGAGAGAAGAAGAGGTTGTCCCTTCAGAGAAGGATGTTTATATATGCCTATGAAATAATTTTTAAGGTTCCCCCCTCACCTTACTCTACTTGACTAAACTGACAAGGGTTAGTCAAATATATAAAATCAATTAGAGTAGGTGGTACTATTTAAAAGTGCAAGCGTTGTGATTTCACCAAGACTCGCTCTGAAAGGAATATATTTTCCATGAGGGTATCATTGACTAAAAGAAACACACAATCTTCATAAGGAGAGGGAATAGATAGATAAACAAATGTTGATACTTGTACAAGTCCTCTTGTATTTCACCTTGCTTGTCTCAAGAATCCAAACATGGTTTCATGGGGAAACTAATCCTACAGGTGCAAAAAAAAACAAACAAGCAAAGGAAAGAAGAAAAATAGACTAAGAAAATAAAACAGAAAGAAAACACTACTCCTACTCCTAAGCTAATTAGAGCATCGGATTACTCATGTGAAGTGATATTTCCAATGCAGCCACCGATGCTTTGGTTGACCCATGTAAGGGATGGCATGGTTAACAAAAAATATATTCAAGCATACCAACAAGCAAGAAAGATAAAGAAATGAAAATCAAAACGTTCAAAGTCAGAATGCGTCTACATAAAAGAAAATATTGAAATCACATGAAAGGCACCCTGCAGATGTATCATGGTGTTGGGACACATTATGCGTGGATGATAAGGATGTGCGTTCTTTAGAACGTGACAAACACGAAAACATGAAGAAAGAAGAAAATTTCGTTTTGCAATAGTGCTCATTATGTATCACTCCTCTAATGCAAGAGTAATATGATCATGTGATTTGAGTGGAGGATGAGAAAATTATAAACTAGATTGATTTTCAATGTAAACAAGAGAGTGATGAGGAGCTTGGGGTAATTCAAAATATTTCTCATTGGAAGTGGAACTGACCTCAAGGCTATGAGAACCTGACATAGCCATCAGCTCGAGCTGAAGTGCCTCGACAACTTGAGGGGTTTCCACTTCATCAGAAGATGAATCATCAAAGACTGGTCCCTTAGAAAGATCAACAACATGTGAATCAGAATTGTGATCAGATGAATGAGTGAAAAGATAACAATGGCCACGATCCTAAAATTCAAGATGGACATTAGCATCCCCATGATATAATGAATAATAGAGAGGGGTTGATGAGAAAAAAAAATCACTCTCTGAATTTCCAGAAATGAAAGATGAGAGGTCAAGTGGATTTGGGAAGAAAGATTTGTCCTCTCCGCAATCAAATGGTAGACAGGCATCCTACGTGTTCTGTGAATGATTAGAAGTGGAAACATTTGGAGATAAATTTTCACAAGAAAAATCAGAAATGGCAGAATCAAATAATATGTCAGAATAAAGTGGACAAGGCGCAGACAGAAGGAGTTCATGCTTCACCGTGACTTATTCTTTAGATTCCCACACACATGCTCATAAAAAATGATAGCACAGGTTGGCTGACTAACACCAACTCCGTTGATAACTTAATCCTGGTGAACATCACATGTGGAGTCCAAAATGGATGAAGACATCACACCAAAAGCTAGAGGAACAAATGAACCATTGGACGAAGGTCGAGTAGATGAGACCACATGACAATCATTAGGCTTGCAGCCCAAATATGCACAGAAATCCAGAGCAGGTGGGGTGGGAGGAGGTGACAATTCAAAAAGTGGATTCGCAACTTCTCCCACCTTTTCCTACGAAGCTAGAGTTCTTGGATGAGAAGAGGACTGAGAGTCACTTGTGACAACAACCTTTCCCATCCCAGATTTATAAGCTCTAACATCAAGTTATGCTGGGAGGGGATAGAAATATTCTAATTCGTGTGGATTCTTCAAGATGTGAAGAAGATACTAAAATATTTCAGTGAGAAATTCCCATTCAACTTCATCTTCTAGTAATTCAAAACCAAGATGAAAAAAGTGTTCATAGAAGTGTGCAACAGATTCATCAGGTGATTTTGGCAAATTTAGAATTTTTCGATTGAGTGATTTACGATCAAAACGAAACAAAGCACAGTCTAAGTCTCTGATCATGTGATTCAAAGAATATATAGAGGTTGCATGCAATGTGAGACACCACTGCTTAAAGTGCCCTTCGAATGTGTAAGCGAACAACCCACAGACAATGTCGTTCGAGGGGACTTCATTCCTATCTGAGAAAGCCTGAAAGGAAACCCTGTGAATTAACAGTATTGTTCCGCTTTCACCATCATATTTAAGCCATGACAAGGCATCTATAACATCCTTTGACACTTCGAAATCATGAGCGTCAAAAAAATTGGTTGAGGTTGAGATTGTGATGTAAGTCATGAATGATGTGCAAATATTCAGAACAAACTTTGAGGGCTCATATTGTCATTTGGCCCTCCTTCTAGCACCAAAAATCTTGATGATGTTGGACCCGCCAACATTCAATGGGATCTCCCAGGTAAGAAGTCCCAACTAGACTTGAGACTGTTTGGAATAGGAGTCCCAGTAGTGGGTGGTAATGTAGTGCCTTGATCGCCATAGCGTGTAGAGATAAGTATGATGACTTTGGTCAGAAGCAAGTGTGCGACCTTGCAGTGAGTCACGTGAGATGCATGGGGGTTCTAACACACAGAGGGGAAAAGGAGGTGTCTCCCTTAGAAGCATGTAATAGTATGCAAGTTGAAAGGAGCACACAAGAGGAATGACATCACAAGTAGGAAAGAAAATTAGTCCACAAACCAAAGTGATGGGTTAATCCAACAAAACACCTTCCACCAGATTCATACAATTGCATACAAAGTAGTTCATAATAAAATTCGTAAGTTAAATAACAAACATTACTAAAGCAAACATAATAGTCCAACTACAATAACAACGTATGCATGAAAACGTGCTAGCTCAGTTATATTATTATAAGTGAAAGTTCCATCCATACATAAACCATTGACAACCACTAGCCCCAATAGTGTAACATTACAGTCAGGAACACCTGCTCCTCCAAAGAATTATACTCACTCTACACTATGGAGAAGCCAAGGCTCGTCACAATTCTTCCAGGCCTTCTCTAAGCCTAAGCCTAGCCAGAAGCTTGGCTCCCAAAATCATGTTCTATGAGTTATGAGGTTGTATTTATAACAAAGGGTGGGGTGACCCTTGACATTGCCTTTTGAATCTTTAACTACCCTCATGATTCTTCAACTTCTATACAAATAAATCTTTACAATATATAGTGATTGTTCACATTCCACTAATTACAATTAGAATTTCACTTACAACATATTTACAAATAATATACATTTTCCACATGTACCCATGTGAGACAAAATAGGCTAGAGACATCTTAAAAAGGAAAAACGCTATGACTCATAAGTTTGGGGAAAGGCCAAATCGGAAGCATCCACTTGATGACTCTCGATGACTTACTAATACCAAGCTTGCTATTGTGCTATGGTGTCCCCATACTACTTTATAGTCTCCTTCTAATAGAAGACTCTTGCCTCCATAGCTTGTGGGTGTATGGTCTTGGAACCCTTGTCTAACTCATCCTGAAGCATGTGAAACATGGTCTTGACTACGAAAGACCACCAACGTACTTCTTCATGTTTTTTGCGCTCATCTCCAATTCATCACTGGTGGCCTCTCGCCTTAGCTACCCCATGTACCTGTCCATCTCTAGTTGGACTTGGTTCTTCTCCTTGGCTATAGTGAGGGAACTGATTGACGAGATCCTTTGTGTTCTCGCGATGACATCCAAACTCTTAAACAACCATGCATATGAAGCTTGTATGCTATTGACAAATGGGGTGAGCTACTCATAGTTCTAGATATGCATCCAGATATTTGCTTTGTCTAGCTTTTCCTGTAGCTTCATCATCTTGGGCAAGTGAAGCGAGGCTCCCTTGTATCTCATTGTCCATTCTTGCACAGCGGTGATAAGAATGTGTATGTCTCTGAGAGTTTGGAAAATCTCTCTACTCTGTCGCTGGAAACCAAATAGATGTACAACCACCTTATGCATGGTGACAAATATGTCATAAAGTTTCCGCATGGTGGCCTTAAGAGTTGATACTTCAACAAATATCTTTTCCTCATTTCTGCCATTGCGAATCCTGTGGATTTTTCTGCTTTCTGTGTATTTGCTTGCAAGTTCTTAGCCATCTATTCATTCTCTCCTAACAAGAACTTGACATTTGAGCTTGTGGCTTCTGCATAAGCCATAGTGGCATCGACCATCATGACTGGATGCTTTATGACATTTGGCACTATCACCCTTTCCTTCATAAATGCAGTGACGCGTGATCATCTCATAAAATATTTCTCTGTGCCTGTACAATCTTCTGTTGCAACTCATCAAATGACGGATTACACACATCCATCATCAGATCATCATCAACGAGAACAACCTCTCCTTGCTCTCTCGGGATTGGTTCTGATACTGGAGGTGGTGGAGACTGAGGGTCTGCCTCAGATGCTCTCGGCATGAGGTCGGTATCTTGGTCCTATGGCTCCTGTCCCAACTCCATGTCTATTTCTTCAACCATTTTCCCAATCTACTAAGCAAGCTCCTGATTCTACTTCTTATCACCCCCTTCTTCATTTTTTGGTTGTTCTGATTCCTCAACCTGTATGGGTGTAGTTTTCTCTATCATCGCGCCTTTCCCTTCTTCCTCTTCCTGTTTCTTCTTCTCTTCCCTCTCTCTCCTCCTTAGCTCTTGTTCTTCTTCGAACTTATTCTTTGTTTCCCGCAACTTCCCTTTTGCTTCCTCCAACCTTTTCTTTTCTCTCTTCCTTCATTATTCTCTCTTTATGTGTTGTTTCCTCTTTGCCTCCACTTCCAAAGCTTCTTTATCAATGAGAGGATATTCTTTGAACTTGTAGTTTTTCTCAGCCTTTGGGTTCTCGACAATCTTCCTCTTAACCTTGTCCTGTGCCAGTTTTCTTCTTATTATTGTTCTTTTTGTCAATTCATGTGGTGTTGCTGCTTGCATAGAAGCTTTCCATTCTTTGGCTATACTAACTAGTTCGTTGTGCTTGGAGTGGTTGTAACAATACCTCCAAGGATCCTCCTCTGCCCAATGGCATGCCCCGTGGATCCATGGATAATACACCCTCGCATAGTGGTTCTTGCAAATCTCGTGGGGATCATACAGATTGTAATCTTTGGTGCCATTCTCAAACTTCATTATCTCCTTGGCTTTGACTTCTGTGTACTTCAAGCTCGTAATCTCGTACAATCCAATACACAAGGGAAGAGCAGGCCATGGTGCCTTCTTCCTCTTATGCGGCCATGTTCATAACCCTCTGGAGATGTGTTATGCGACCTCTTGCATGACCAACTTGTCCATAGCATACCTTGGTAGAACATGTGGAGGCTTCTCTCTGCTAAACATCATAATGAAGATGCCATCGGGTGAGACATACCAATCTGCGATGCTAAGTATTACCTCCATCGCTTCTTGGGACATGCAAAGTGGATCCTGCTCAAAGATCAACTTATGCATCGGGTTGATGAAATGGTCAACTAGCCTCACCATAACTCCTCAGAAGCTACACTTGGAAAGCAACCAACAATAAATATTGGCGTCATCCTCTTGTGTTGTCCATATCCAACCCATGCCAGGAAACTGATGCTGGGCACATATTGCATCATGTAAATATGTGGACATGTAGAATCTTTCTTGCTCATCCTTGGGTGGATTCTAGGCATTAGTTACATGGAGTTTCAAATGACGAGCCAACAGATCCAACCAATTGAATGTTTTCCATCATTCAGCAACTAGTCCAACACAACCACCCAATTATGCGGAAAGGCCTTCGTGCTCTCTTGGCCATACAATCTGCATGCAAAGATGATCAAGAACTAATAGGCCTTCCTAAGTGACTTTGTCTTGTAAACATGATTGGGTTTTGATATGAACTTCAATGGATCTTTCACCCAACACTTTATAATATCCGTGGTGTTCACGTAGATGTGGGTGGCATAGAAAAGTTCATCCCCGCAGTTCACCAGTTGAGGTAAGTGATACATCTAATGATAATTCTTCGTCCTGAAGGTAGCAAGTTGTGTTCCACTTGCACTGCTCAATTTCATAGTCTCAGGATCTATGTGTGAGACAATCCAGTGGATGATGTCCACACATGGGAAGGTCGGGTACCTACATGCAACCTTATGTAAGCCTGACTGGTGGATATTAACATACACCTGCCAATCTTCTAGATATTCCTTTAATTCTCCTGCAAAGATATCCTTGATTTCCTACCATGTTAACTTCATGCCCTTCTCAATGAACAACTGACTATTTTCATAAACTAGAAAATTCATTGACACCTGCTCAACTACATCCCCAGTAATACATTCAATACTACCCTTTGTTGCAACTCTCTTGCAATCCATGTTACCTGTAACTGTTGGAGAGTTACTCAACAACTGTTGTACCTAGAGACAGAGAGGACACTCATGGCATAAAAATATTAGTGTGAAACCAAATTCACTTCAAGAATAGATCAAACAACAAACTTGACAACTACTGGGAATAATTGCACAATATTGGATCTCAGAGGTGACTAACTTCCAATTGGTTCTGCACATTACGCATTCCCAGTTGTTAGTGGGGAGGTGTTGCTGACTGGAATTGCACAATGTGTAGTTCAATTTGGATTAGGCTAGTTGGGATTTCGCATTGCACAATCCCAATGACCAAGGCTCAGGACTGGCTCCTGGAACTGCGTAGTGTGTAGCTGGATTCAGGCCTTTCCATCCTCTACACAATTTCTAGAGACAAGACAAAGCCTTATCATCTAGAAATGCGCAGTGCATGCCTGGGAAGAGCTAGATCTGGGCCAAGGAAGCCCAGATCTACCCAATGAAAACATGAAAACGAGAATATATGAAAGTGGAAGTGAAGGTGGGTGCCGATTTGAGTGAATCATGTTGCATGCAACTAAAATGACTGCAAGAATCAATCAAACTAAAGAATAATGAAGTATGTGGAGGTAGTTTCCACAACGGGGACCGTTAGTGCAAAAACTGGGTAATGCATGTGACACTTGGGAAAGGCAATGAAAAACTTAAAACATCACTTCTACAAGCTAAAACAAATCAAAAAGCCAATGTTCGTTCAATAAAATGGGTAAAACAACACTCTCACAAACCAAATAAACAAAAGTGACAAAAAAAACAGCAAAAGACTAGAAAAGAAAGACTTACCCGAAAAAGTTGTGATAACTATGTTGAAATTTCCTAGACCTCCTCGGGAATTTGAGAGCTCCAAGATCGAATGTGAAAATGAGCTCTGGCAGCATCCATTAAACAAACTTAGTCGATTTAGGGTTTATGACACAAAGGCAAAAAATATAAGAAAAAGCGACACTTGGTGGCAGTTTCAAAAAATAACTCAAGTGCCACCTCTAATTGCTAAAAATAGATCCCTATTTTTTAGGGATGCTTTTTCACTTTTTTATTTTTTCTTTTTCGGAAAAAAACTAACATGCATATATTAAGATATTTTTCAGTTCCTAGGGAATTTGGACAACTCTCTAGCTCATGCATCAGGAAACTACTAAGGGAAAGCTTCAACACAATTTCTAGGTTGAGTGGCCCTGGATGCCTCTCATGCTCTATGTAGTTTCCTAGCTAAAGGAAAACTGTCAGCTGGCTCTGCACAGTTTTGGAGCTGAAGGCTCACTGTTGGCTTAGACTGTGCAATTCCCGAGAGCAAGGTTGGCTTCCCTCAAGGATTGTGCAGTTCACTAAGGCAAGCCTAGAACCAAGTTGAAACCAAGTGAAGAGATCGGCTTGAGGGTTAGATAGAAAGGCAATTTAGAAAACACAAGAAGTAAGCAGAAAATAAAGGCAAATCAAAGCACAAGTACCTGGGTCAGCGTAAGATTAGTTGTTGTGATTTTAGGAAGGAGGCTACAAAGCGAATTATATGAAAAATTTTGGAGGGTAGTTATAGCCGCTACAACACGTAAATAAAATCAAATTAACGTGTTTCATAAACTATATCAAGAGTTTTCATTGTGTAACTGATAGGTTTTATGTTTAGAAAATTAACGCGCTATTGTGCAGGCTACATAAGAATTTTGTGACTAAGAGAAAATGTGCAACAAGGTATATTATATCACAAGGAGACAAGGTAGGTCGTGATAATAGGATTACATTATTACGTGAAGAAAAGTATAAGAGAGCATATGATTTTCTTGTCATGGCGCAACAAGTTGAAGTAGTATGTGTCATTGTGGCGAATGAAGAGTAGCGGTGGTGGAGAAAACAAAATTTTTAAAAGTAGGCTTGGGTTAGTCATTGAGCAAAGAAAGTATAAATGTAAACTGAAGGAATTTTCGATGCTACATGATTGTTGCGAAAGGTTATGGGAAAGAGAAACATCAATGTGCAAGGAAAATCGTTAGTTTGTGCTATAGGGTCGAATAACATAAAATGGCCAAGTGTAAAAGGAAAGGGTGAAGAAAAAAATTGAAAGAGGGGACAAAAAAGAGCGAGATCAAGGTGTAGTTAAAAGATATAAAGAAAAACTAAAGAAGTAAGGGTAATTGGAAGGTCAGGGTCAGAATGTGAAAGGTTATGTGAACTACAAAAAGACAAGGAAATGCATGAGGATTTACCTAAAACCCTATCATGACAGTTGGTCTCGTAATAATGACAAAATCTCTAGTATCAGATCGTGATCAACTATGCTTCCTTGCACCAACAAGCCAAGAAATTCTAGTGACAAGAGAGCAAGGTAAGAATGATATAGGGTCTTTCCCTTATATAGATTTTCCACATGTTCGAGAGCATTTGTTCGTATTAAATGCACTATCATCATAATATTTACGAAAAGGCTTAAGGTAGTGTGATAGGGTTTGAAGGTCGCATTATCATAAAGGAAATTGTACTATCAAGATTTTGTTTATAATGTGTTACACTAGGGAACAGTCCTATGTAGCACTAATGAATAGTGTTGCACTATGATAAAGTTTAATGCGATGTGAAAAACAACAGAAACATGTGATATTCTCATTTTTCAAAAATTAGCAAGTGTAAACATTTGTCGCTTAACTAACTTCGGGAAATTCAAAGTAGTGGAGACTCCTAATTTTAGAATATGTCGAAAATTTGGGGTTGTTGTAGCAGCTACAACAGAATCATTATTATTTAAAATTTATTTTAAATATAATATGCATGTTATGATTTTTCTTTTGAGAAATTCATTTTCCTATAATCAACAAAGGTGTCACATAGCCTGACCCCGGGAGTGTTGAGAGAATTGAATCTATGACCTCTCAATAGCAGAGGGATTTAACAATGAGGACTCGACCAACTAAGCTAACCCTCGGGGCTATAGACATATATAGATATAGATATAAAGAGAGAGAGAGAGAGAGAGAGAGAGATGGAATGTTGAAATTAATATAGAAATAAACATTTAACATTTACAATAATATATTTGTATTATAAATAAAACTTTGCAATTACATATATCATATACTTTATGTTTCGTTAACTTAATTTGGTAAGCATTCATATAGGTATCAATCCATATTATACATCAACATGATGAAACATTTCATATTACTAAAATTTAACAAAATAAAACATAAAAATTAATTAAATAATAATTTTATTTTAAATTTATTATTATTAATAGTAATTACAAAAAAAAATTAATAAATACTTTAAACACATACATATATACCACCTTAGATTCATTTTAGAAAATGCCAAGAAGGATCAAATCTTTTTTCATTCTAAAAAAAATTGCACTTCAAGAGATTTGATCCCTCTAAACTCTTAGCAGATTTAGATTTAAGATAAACCTATACTACTTTAATTATTAATTATTAATTAACTATATTCATATTTATTTATTTATTTTTAATTTATTTATTTTATGCAATTTAATATAGTATTAATAGTTATATAGATATATATATATATATATATATATATATATATATATATATATATATATATTATTTTTATTTTTATTTAAAAAAATAAATTCAAATATCTTTGAACATGGATTAATAATGTTCAAGCAATAGGGCTTGAGAGGGCTTTGGATGGCAGTGTTACACATGACGAAGAACAACGTAAGTTAGTTCAATTCAGTCTATGTTTGCCTCTCTCTATTGTCAAGAATCTGTGCCCAAGTATTCTTCATCTTTTATAATACCCTGCACTTTATATTGTCTGAAGTCAATGATGTTGTTACATTTATATTTGGATGTGCACATGACTGATCATGATTATGTGCAGGTTTCGGGTTCTAGAAAAACCTACTCCCAAAGAAACTGCATACCAGATCATCAGTGATGAGCTAATGCTAGATGGCAATCCCAGACTAAACCTCGCATCTTTCGTCACAACGTGGATGGAGCCTGAGTGCGATAAACTCATGATGACAGCGATGAACAAGAATTATGTTGATATGGACGAGTATGCTATTATAACATAGCTATAGGTCTGTGCATGGATGCTCAGAAAATTTGAGATGGACATCGACATCCTCATGATCTGACGAATCGTAGAGAGGGGTTGATGAGAAACAAAAAAATTCACCTATGAATTTCTAGAAATGAAAGATGAGAGGTCAAGTGGATTTGGGAAGAAAGATTTGTCCTCTCTGCAATCAAATGACAGACTGACATCCTGCGTGTTTCATGAATGATCAAAAGTGGAAACATCTGAGGATAAATTTTCACAAGAAAAATTAGAAATGGAAGAATCGCAGAAGATGTAAGAAGGAGGTCATCCTTCACTGCAAATTCTTCTTCAGATTCCCACACATACTCATAAAAAATGATAGTGCAGGTTTCCTGCCCAACACCAACTTTGTGGGCAGATACTAAAATCTTTGAGTTAGAAATTTCCAGTCAACTTCATCTTCTGGAAATAAAAAACAAAGATGATGGAAGTGTTCATAAAAGTGTGCAACAGATTTGTTAGGTGATTTTCACAAATTTAGAATTTTGTGATTGAGTGATTTACGTTCATAACAAAAGAAAGCATGGCCTAACTCTCTGATCATGTGATTGAAAGAGTGTAATATAGGTTGCGAGCAATGTGAAACACCATTTCTTAACGCTCCCTTCGAACACGTGAGCGAACAACCCACAGGCATTGTCGTCTAAGGGGAATTCATTCCTGTCACAAAAACCCAAAAGGGAAACCCCGTGAATTAACAGGGTTGTTTCGATTTCGCCATCATATTTAAGTCATGAAAATTCATCTATAACATCCTTTGACACTTTGAAATCATGAGCATGAGAAAAACATGTTGGGGTTGAGATTGTGATGTAAGTCATGAATAATGTGCATATATTCAAAACAGACTTTGAGGGCTCAACTTGTCATCTGGCCTTCCTTCTAGCACTAGAAATGTTGATGATGCTAGACCCACCAACACTTAAGGGGATCTCCCCAGTAAGAAGTCCCAACTATACCTCAGACCATTTGGAGTAGGAGTCCCAGTAGTGGGTGGTAATGTAGTGCTTTGGCCGCAGTAACGCGCAGAGATAAGTATGATGAATTTGTTCAGAATCAAGTGTGTGACATTGCAGCAAGTCAAGTGAGATGCATGGGGGTTCTAACACATGGAGGGGAAAAGGAAGTGTGTCCCTTAGAAGCTTGTAATTGTACACAGCCTGAAAGGAGCACATGAGTAGAATGACATCACAAGCTAGAAAGTGGAATAGTCCACAAACCAAAGTGGTGGGTTAATCCAACAACACACCTTCAACCAAATTCATACAATTGCATATAAAGTAGTTCATAAGCAAATTCGTAAGTTAAATAACTTACATTGCTAAAGAAACCGGAATAGTCCAACTACAATAATAACGTATGCATGAAAACATACTAGCTCAGTTATATTATTATATGTGAAAGTTCCATCCATACATACACCATTAACAGCCACTAGCCCCAACACTCGAACATTATAGTCAAGAACACTTCCTCCTCCAAATAAGTATACTCACTCTACGTTGTGGAGAAGCCAAGGCTCGTCACAATACTCCCAAGCCTTCTCTAAGCCTAAGCCTAGCCAAAATCTTGGCTCCCAAAATCATGTTCTATGAGTTATAAGGTTCTATTTATAACAAAATGTGGGGTGACCCTTAACATTCCCCTCTGACTCTTTGACTACCTATTAGGATCTCATATTGTCTCTTTTTGACCACACATTTTGCTATAATGTCTCCCTTTTTCAACTTATATCTAAAGTCCTTGTTATTGTTTTAACCCAGGTATCCCAAAGGTACACAATATTTCTTCTCATCACTATACGTTTAATTATTTTACATATAATTACGCTACCTTCATTATTAACCATTGAATTGATAGTTGCTGAATGGTTAAAGAACAATCTGCAGTTCACGTTGTTGAAACTGCCTGGAGATTGCAAGACTACTTCCACAGTTGCTGAAATAGCAGGAATGACACGCAAATCTCGTGGCTGAACAGTTGTGATCTGCAGTTTAGATTTGACAGCTGCAAAAGGAGATCGCCGAAGGAGTTGCTACACAGGATGCAACGATCATGATCTAAAGACAGTATTTTTGTAACAACATTTTATTAAAGGGAAAACTGACTTCCCTATTTTTGTACAAAGGGTTAAAATAGGACTTACAATGTAATCTATTGTAATAGATGTCCTCTTTAAAAAGAGGAGACATCTACATTAGAGGGGGACGAACAGAGTGCGGAAGGAGGCTTAGTTGAAGGAACATAACTGGAATCCTTTTTCTGTAACATGACATATTGACAGATGAATAAAATCTTGTTCTGAACATTTCTTTCTATTTCTTGTTTCCTGGGGAATCTTGTGAGAAGGACAGGGCCCACCTTCATCACAAGATTCACCCATTTTATTTCCGCAGTGTGTTAAGTGTGTCTTTTATTCATGCTTTGTTAACAACACTGTTTATTGAGTATCATTTTCTTGGAACTTTGTTTTCTTTTCAATTGATTGTTGCAGCATTTATTTTATCAACAATTAATTCATGTGTGTTGCAATTAGGTCTACAAAGCAAGGTGGCAGCTTGATAATCAAGAACAGGTGATGAAGATTCCTGCTCTGGGAATAGGGTCCTGTTCTCTATTACAGCATAGCCAGCACTCTCTTGTGCAGATTGATTCTTTAGATTATTCCTTTTAAGCATTCTTTGGTAGCTGTCTGCAATAGGTTGTTTTTGCTGTAACTCAAAGTGGAGCTTCAGTTTGCTTAAGGAAAAGTGTGACTAGTCTTTACTACAACTTTTGTTGCTTTTAGGATTGAGTACATATAGTATGCAGTTGCCTTTGAAATAACAAGACTTCCCTGGGTTGACAATTTATGTAGCACTTTGTTGTTTAAATCAATAAGCAATTAAAGTGACCAACATTTTGGCACCATTTCCGAGAAAGGCAATCATAGATTTGAACAGCACTCATGATTTTCTTTCAGATATGCAGGATGCATGAGAGGACGCAAGAAAACTAATCCTACAGGTGGCAAGGGTAAAGGAAGAGGAGGAAGAAAAACTTTCATTGATGAGATTATTTCAAAAGCTGAGACTTCTCAGAGGCTAAGCTCTCAAAGGCCACAGACTCAGCATTCTCTCCAAACGGACTACCAAACAGAGGAAGTAGTGGGACCTGAAAGGGTTGTAGAAACAGTAGAACATATCGAGGAACCAGGGGAGGAAATTGAAGAACCAATAGAAGATATTGAAATTGAAGAACCAATAGAAGATATTGAAATTGAGGAACCAGTTCAGGACATTGAGAGTCCAACAGAAAACACAAAAGACCGGGCAAGTGCAACAGGAAGGCAACCAATGGATGGAAACAATGAAGGAATCTTTGGTGGAGGACGTAGAGGAGGCGAAGGAAGAGGCGAAAATTCTCTCTCTACCTTGGAATTCCCTATTGAGGAACTTCCCAGAGGAACAACTCCTATGAAGAATATCCCACTCTCAGCCCTACCTAACTTCCATGGTTTATCCTCTGAAGACCCTGATGAGTTTATTTTCGAGTTCGATATATTATGTAGAAGTTATGATTATGTTAATAATGCTCAAAAATTGAAGTTGTTTCCAGCAACATTAAAAGGAAATGCACTAAGATGGTTTATGAGTTTGGGAGGTCATGTGATCACAACATGGGATCAGATGAAAGAGAAGTTTCTGGCCAAATACCAAGACTATTGCCGAATAAGAGAAAAAAGGGAGGAATTATTCAAGATGGCTCATAAGGAGGATGAAAATCTAGAGGACTTTGCGGAAATACTCCAGTATAATCTGCATAGATTCGAGCACCCTGATGTAAGTAAGGATATTCTCAAAACAATACTATTGAAAGGGGTAAGGGATGATTGTTTAGATATGTTAAATATGCTTTGAAAAAGGGATATATCTAAATAATCGTATGATGAAATCGTTAACCTCTGCAAGAGATGTTCAAGAGGAGCTGCAAATAAATCAAAAAGCAGGGATACTACTTATTCAAGGGTCCAAAAATCAGCCAGTGGAGGAGCAACAAGAGCTGAAATAGGTAATCTACTTGAGGAATTAAAAACTGAAATGTTAAGTTCTTTTGTTTCACAGATTGATACCTTGTAGGTTAAGAAGAAACAAGCAGAGGAAGAAGCCGCTTTGGCCATCTTTTGTCCTAAATGCAGAGAAAAACATCCGCTAAGGGAATGTCCATTGGACAAGGTACCAATCTGCACCATTTGTGAGAAGGACCATGAAACTCAACAATGCCCCTCTTTACCAGGGATAAAGGCAACGTTACAACCAACTGAGGAGGAAGCTGAAGCAATTTATCTGCTGACACAAAGGAGGCAATGGAAACCACGAGGACAAGGTACGAACTCTAGTATGCCATTTAATCGTTGGAATAATTATCCTTCTTTTAATCAAGCAAATTACCCACTCTTCAACCAAATGCAATACCCACCCTTTAATCAAATGAATTTCCCACCCATGCAGAAAACAAACCCTCCCTTTGTAGACCCTGGAATTTGGACTCCTTGGCTTTTACAGCAATCCTATTTTAATCAATGGAACCCAAGCTGGAAAGCTCAACAAACTCCGTTCCCAAACCAATTTCCTCAGTTCTAGCAACAACTTTCTCTCCCGTCAAGTACCCCACCGAATAATCATACAATGAAGCCTCAGCTGCCTGTACAACTGAACCCTAACCCTAATAATAATAATAAAGTTGTGCAAGTCATTGACATTTAGAACCTACCTACATCTCCTGTGCAATGTAATGATATTCATTTACGATCAGGGAGAGTAGTTGAGCCGATTATTGATGATATTACCTCTTCTGACTCTGATAAAGAAGAGACAGAAAAGAATAATTTACCTAATAAAGGTGCTAAAGCAGTCAAGCCATCCTCTAATAAAACTGCTAAAACAGTAGACCCACCATTCCCTGAACGTCTAGCTCTTGCTAAGACACCTGAGCCACATGTTTTTAATCTTCCAGGGGAATTGCAGAATCTTTACGTTAAAATTCCACTTTTACAAGCACTCAGAGATGTACCAATCTATGCCAGAACCGTAAGAGACATTTGTATCAAGAAACCTGGTAGGAAAGCTAAAGATCCACTTACAGTTCATGTGAAGGGTGATCTAGCTGCTTTCATGTCAGGAAAAGTTCCTGCTGTAAAATATGGTGATCCTGGTCACCCTACGGTCAGAGTATAGGTCGAAAAAACTATTGTTTCACGAGTTCTGGTAGACTCAGGTGCTGCTATAAATATTATGACCCTTGAAACTGCATAGCTCTTACAGTTGAAAAAAGTAATTAGAGAAACACCAACTATCTTGGAATTAGCTGATTGTTCCACAATCAAACCAGAGGGGGTCATTGAAGACCTGATCATTTCAGTTGAATCTTGGAATTACCTAGCTGACTTTGTTGTATTACATACTAAAGCAAAGTTTGGGGGGCATCCTCTGATTTTGGGGAGACCCTGGCTGGCTACAGCAGATGCTTTTATTAGTTGTAGATCGAGTTCAATGACAATTTCTAATGGATGTGAAACTAAGTAGCTTACGTTGTACCCTCATGCTACACCTATGATTAACAATGATGATTATGTATGGTTAGACTATGAGGATAATGATACTCAACCAATTTTGACCATTGGACAAGCCTTAACTCTTAAAGACACCAAAGAAGATGAAGTAATTAGTAATTTTATTTCTGAACCTTCCTCAATTACTTCTGAAACATATAATAAGTTAATTGCAATTCTAGATCCTGAAACACAGGAAAAGTTTAAATTTGAAAATTTACCTCAAACATCAACTGCTATCTCCTCTAAAAGCATAACAGTAGAAATCGAACCTGGCAAAACATTGAACATAAACCCCAATTTATCAGATGCTAAAACACAACAGCTAATGAAGTTGCTCCGTGAAAACAAGGAAGCATTCGCATGGGACTACACAGATATGAAGGGGATCTCTCCTGAATTATGTACTCATCGTATCTATATTAAGGAGGGGGCCCGACCAGTCTGTCAACCCCAGCGGCGAATGAATCCCAATTTGAGGGAAATTGTTAAGGAAGAACTTCAAAAGTTGCTTAATGCAAGGTTTATATACCCCATATCTGACAGTGAATGGGTTTCTCCGTTGGTGATAGTACCTAAGAAAAACGGGAAATGGAGAGTGTGTGTAGATTATAGAGCCTTAAACAAAGCCACTCAAAAATATCATTTCCCCTTGCCATTTATTGATCAGGTGCTGGACAGCTTGTCAGGGAAGAAATTATTTTCCTTTTTAGATGGTTTTAGTGTATATAACCAAATCATAATTGCACCCCAAGATCAAGACAAGACCACTTTTACTAGTCCTTGGGGGACTTTTTCTTATAGAGTTCTCCCATTTGGACTATGTAATGCTCCAGCAACATTTCAAAGAGCAGTGATAGGAATCTTTTCTGATATGCTTAATGATTCTTTTTAGATATTTATGGATGACTTCACTCCTTATGGTGTGACTTTTGAAAATGCATTACAAAACCTTGAGAAAGTACTTAAACGATGCATACAAGCTAATCTTTCCTTGAGTACCGAAAAATGTCATATGATGATGAATGAAGGAATTGTGCTGGGACACTTCATTTCATTCCTTGGGATTCAAGTAGATCCATCCAAAGTACAGGTAATTCAGACCCTTCCTATTCCTAAAACACAAACTAATGTAAGAAGTTTTTTAGGACATGCTGGATATTACAGAAGATTTATCAAAAAAATTTCTAAAATAGCTTCTCCTTTGTTTGTGTTACTTATGAAAAATGCTGAATTTAAGTGGACTGATGACTGTCAGAAAGCATTTGATGAACTTAAGCATCAGTTGTCTACAGCTCCTATTCTAAAGGGACCTGATTGGGCACTTCCCTTTCATATATACTCTGATGCTTCAGATACTAAAATTGGAGCTGTCTTGGGACAAGAAGAGAATAGTCTTCCTTATGCTATATATTTCATTAGTAAGAATATGACCCCTGCTGAGCTTAATTACACAGTTACTGAGAAAGAATTTTTTGCAATTATTTATGCTATTAATAAATTTCAACATTACGTTACTGGTTATCCTACTTTTGTTCATACTGACCACTCGGCTATCAAGTATTTAATGAATAAATCTGTCACAAATGCTCGAGTTACCAGGTGGTTATTGTTACTACAAGAATTTGATATTACAATTGTAGATCGACCAGGTAAAGAAAATGTAGTTGCTGATTTCCTTTCTCGAATAAAAATTGATGATAATACTCCAGTAGATGATTCCTTTCCTGATGAATACTTGTTTGCAGTATCTGCTCACTCATCGTGGTATGCAGACATTGCCAATTATCTAGTTGCAGGGAAGCTACCATCACACCTATCACATTGGGAGAAAAGAAAGATCATTCAACAAAGTGCTCAGTATAGCTGGATAAGTGGGTGTCTTTTTCATACAGGACTTGAACAGGAAATTCGAAGATGCATTAGAGAAGATGAGGTTTATGATATATTGAAGGCTTGTCATGATGGCCCTTGTGGGGGGCATTTTTTTTATAAGAGAACAACACATAAAATTCTCAGGATGGGTTATTATTGGCCCTCACTTTTCAAGGATGCAAAGAAATATGTCAGGGCCTGCGACAGTTGTAAGAGAATGGGCCAACCTAATCATAGAGATGAAATTCCATTGAACCCCCAGGTAATACTTGAACCCTTTGAAAGATGGGCTCTAGACTTTGTAGGGCCCATCAATCCTCCATCCAACCAAAGAGTTTATATATTGGTTTGTACAGATTATATGACTAAATGGGTGGAAGCTAAGGCACTTATTAGAGCTAATGAAGAATCTGTTTTAACCTTTTTATTTGAAGAAATCTTCGTTAGGTTTGGAGTGCCTAGAGAACTAGTCATAGATGGAGGAGCTCCTTTCAATTCTCATGGTTTTAAAGCTATGCTTCAAAAATATCATATCAATCATAAAATGACTACACCTTACACCCTCAAGCTAATGGTCAGGTGGAAAGTACAAATAAAGTCATAGAAGTTATTTTAACAAAAACAATGAAGGAGAATAGGAAGGATTGGTCTCAAAGACTGCCTGAGGCATTATGGGCTTACAGAACTACCTGGAGAAACACTACAGGTTTTTCACCCTATGAATTGGTTTATGGTAAAAGCGTTGGTTTTCCTATGGAATTTGAAATTAAAACTTTAAGAACTGCTTTAGCTGTTAACCTTGATTTGACTGATGCACAGATAGCTAGGTTGCAGCAGCTGCAGGAACTGGATGAAAAAATGTTGGATGCCATCCATCAAACAACTATGATTCAACAACAAAGAACCAGGTGGCATGATAAAAATATTAAGCACAAGCAGTTCCAAAAAGGTAATTGGGCTCTATTGTATGATTCCCGGTTTGAAAATTTTCAAGGAAAATGACAAACAAGGTGGCTGGGACCTTACTAGATAGATATTGTTTTTCCACATGGAACAGTAAGGCTCCTAACAATTGATGGTTCTAGAAAACCATTGTTAGTGAATGGGTATCGGCTGCGTCTGTACCAGCAACCAATTTCTAAGGAGAATTTTAAGGCCACTTGCATGCAGATTCACATTATAACTTTTTGGGGGAGCCTGCCACCCCTCATTGCATTTAATCTCTGCATTATATATTTGTTGAAAATGCAACAAGATGATGGAGCTTAGTGGAAAGGAGTCGCCTTCACTAAGTGGACCCGCAGGCTATTTTTGGCGCAAAGTCTATTTTTAGACTATGTTTATTTTTAGGCATATGGATCATGGTCTATGAGTTGCAGGATGCTATTTGTGGATGATTGGTCATGTTGGTAAAAATAGATGGACTTCTATTTTTAGACATATGGGCGGAGTCTATTTTTAGACTATCAGGCTAAAAATAGAACAGTCGAATATTATTAGCTCTTAATAATATTTGGACTATAAACATTATCTTATCCTCTTGGAGCACTTCAGTTCGAGCTACGGATGTGGCACATGCAGCTATCAGAAGGAAATACGCTTTTCTTATGGGTCAGTTGAGCTATTACATGGTGGAATTCAATTAGAACTCAAGTGATTGAGTTTGGTGGAGCTGATTGAGGAGTTGATGGAGTTGTGTTCAGTTTGACTTGGTTGAACTAGTTGTATTTAGTCTAACTGCAAATACACTAGTGATTAGTGATGTGAATTAATTATTAAATTAATTCACTAATTATTAACTCATAAAGCAACTAAAGAATACATCAGTTAACTCAGTGCATGGACAGTTCAGTGGAGACAGGTGTTATTGGTTGAGATTGATATCAGTTGTGACTATAGTTGTGCATGAGATTTTTCACATGCATGGATTGAGTATTGCCAATGAAGATTGCGTGGTTAAGCCAAGGCAAATACGAGTTTGGATCAGCCATTCTCATCTATTCTCATGCAGTATTGCACAGTGGAGGTAAGCAAGCAGCAGAGGAGATTTGAACATGTGATTGATTCACATCTGAGCTAGTTTGTGTGTATCAGGTGGAGATAGTACTGAGTACTTGTGAGGAGTATTGTACTATGTATTGTTACATGTTCTCAATCATTATAATATACAGATAGTATGGGGTTTTCAGTTGTATGCTTTCCCCAGATTACATACTGTGTTAATGTGTGCATGTGATTGATGTTTCATTGTTTTCAATTCCGCAAAATTGATGATCAACGTAGAGGAGGTTATGTATTATGCATGCATTCCGCAATAGTGTATAATCGGGATAATCTCTGTGAATAAGTGTTATATCATTCAAAATTTCTACATGGTATCATAGCATAGTTGATCATCAGATCTATTATTCAGAAAGTGTTTACATTTTATTTCTTCAGGCAGAGTCTGTAATCGGGCCAGGTAGCCTCTGGATTCATCCTTCTTTTGGAAGGGGAGATATTCAGTAAAAGCCCATACAATCGATCTTTGTACGAGAAATACTTTGTTCTCACAAATTTTAGATCAGAAGCTGTTGAGTTTTGAGCTGGTGGAATTCGAATTTGCAGCAGTGTTTTCTTGGTGTCAAAGTTGAAATGTTTTCAACGGATTGCGATTGGAGTATGCTCTTGAAGTAAGCTTGAATTAAATTGCATGGAAAGACAGGATGGAGATGGTGTTACATGACAATGGGCTGAAGGAGTTCATAGAGGCTGAGGTCCCAAAGCCTACTGTGTTATATACCTAGAGGGGATAATATGGGGTACCAAGGGAGGTACCCAAGGTAATAATGTAATAATGGGATGGGCCATAGTAATAAATAAGGTGGTTAACCCATATCATGTAAGGGACCACAAGTAGTTAGTAATAAGGTAATGGGCCCATGGTATTAGTTGATGGTATGAGGAAACAATGGTAATGACCCATGGTATTGTATGTATGAGGCCTATATAGAGGCTAGAGACTCCATGTCAAGATAGTGAAGGAATAGTCAAGGATTATTGTATGAACAAGCATATGGCTTGTGGAGTGTTCTCCTTCCTTAAGGAGTGAATGTATGGTGTTGCCCTACCTTAAGGGTTTGATCAATAAAGAATCATTTCATATTATTTCTGGGTTTATTTGCATTATCTTATATTTTCATATCAGATCTATAATATTTCTGGGTTAGATCTATAACAAGTGGTATCAGAGCTACAACAAGTGGTATCAGAGCACTTTCTTGGGCACAAAAGTGGAGAATTTTTTTTATATTTTTTTGCAGGGATTTTTGGGCGGCGAGTTTGCAGATCAGATCTGTATGTTTTGGTGCAAGATCTGCAAAATATAATTGCAGATCTGTATTCTTTGTGAAAAAATAGCTGATTTCAAAAAAAAATTCGGTTGAATCGGAGTCCGGATGAAGGAGATATCGCTGATCTAAAAATCAGTGGGGTTGCAGACAATTTTTCAGGGCAGCGAGTTTGCGGCATAGATCTGGACGTCCTGGTGCACAATCTGCAAAATCTAATTATAGATCTGGATTCTTTTTGAAAAAATACCCAAATTCAAAAAAAAAAATCAGTCGAATCGGAGTCCGGATGAGGGAGATATCGCTGATTTAAAATCAGCTCTTTTTTGCAGAAATTTTGGTGACGACGAGAGAGTTGCAGCACAGATCTGAAATTCTAGTGTCTGGATCAAGATTTCTATCACATGGGAAGATGCAGAATGATTTTTCTATTTCTGTAAATAGGTTATAATAGGGATTCTGAGCAATATTGACGGAATTGTGACCATTTCAAATTTTCGCCAATTTTTTGTGATGGCGCACCTAGATCTGAATTTGAGGGACTTGTATCCATTTGATGGCTCTCATCTAGCCAAATGGATAGCACAAATGGAGAAATTTTTTAGATTGAATTACATCATGGATGATGAGACTCAGCTGAGTGTGGGAATAATGTACTTGGATATTGAAAGATTGCAATGGTGGCAAGGGCATCAACGTTGCTGTCGAAGGCCCTTGACTTGGGACAAATTCACAAAAGCTCTTATGGACCACTTTGACCATAAAGCTAATCTTGTGGATAAGCTGACACAAACAGACACACAACCTAGCAAAGATTTTATTTTTACAGGAAAGAAGGAAACCAAGGAACCTAAAGGGTTATTTTATGCTAGTATCTCCTTATTGCAGGTTCATGGATTCATTCAAAAGGAGAAGATCATTGTGTCTGTAAATCCTAGTTGTAAGCATAATTTTATCAATGTTAATTTGGCAAAAAAATTGCAAGTTCCAACAAAACGCTTTGAAAACATATAGGTTGATAATGAGGATGTTCAAGTTTATAAAGATTTGAAGCTTTCTATGGATAAGTATGTGTTGCATTGTGACTTTTATACTTCAGATATGGATAACATGGATGTTGTTTTGGGATATCCTTGGATGGAATCTGTGGGTACGGTCAATATTAATGTGCAAAAGAAATTCCTGAAGCTCTGGTATAAAAAGAAGAAAATTACATTACATGATATTTCCATCAATAAACAGGTAGAGTCCACGGAGGTTGACGCAGAAGATGTTCCAGGGACTGACATATCAGATGATGAGCAGTTGATGGTCGACAATCAAACACAAATAGAGGCTGAAGCCGAAAAGGTAACAGGTGCTGACACATCTGATGAGGGTTCAGTGGTTGAAGTCATATTGGAAAAGAAGACACCACAACAGGGTGAATTAAAGAAAAAGACACCATGGGTTAAAACTTCAACATATCATCACCCACATCACCCCGCAAGAAAACAACCAACAAGATGGCAACCAATTAGCCACAAGGACAACAACCCCCATATGACATATAGCGAGGAGCGACGATCCACCTACTACACACAGAAGAGTTGCCACGGTCAACTTCCATCTCAAGTGAGCGAGGCACCAACGAGATCGAGGGTTCACCTTTCTCTTGGATGGCTAGATGCACGTTCATGGTACCAGTGGACTACTCTTTTGAGTAGATCTTATTATTTGTGTTCTTCCCATGTTTCGGGGACGAAACATGCTGAGGGGCCTGGAATGTTATATACCTAGGGGGGGATAATATGGGGTACCAAGGGAGGTACCCAAGGTAATAATGTAATAATGGGATGGGCCATAGTAATAAATAAGGTGGTTAACCCATATCATGTAAGGGACCACAAGTAGTTAGTAATAAGGTAATGGGCCCATGGTATTAGTTGATGGTATGAGGAAACCATGGTAATGACCCATGGTATTGTATGTATGAGGCCTATATAGAGGCTAGAGATTCCATGTCAAGATAGTGAAGGAATAGTCAAGGATTACTGTATAAACAGGCATATGGCTTGTGGAGTGTTCTCCTTTCTTAAGGAGTGAATGTATGGTGTTGCCCTACCTTAAGGGTTTGATCAATAAAGAATCATTTCATATTATTTCTGGGTTTATTTGCATTATCTTATATTTTCATATCAGCTCTATAATATTTCTGGGTTAGATCTATAACAAGTGGTATCAAAGCTACAACATACTGATACTGCTCAAGTTGAGGCTTGGCAAAAGAAGACAGCAAAGTGTCGAAGGATTCTGTTGGAGGGCGTGAAGGATCACATTGTGTCCAGCCTGCATGGAAAGGATTCTCCATACTTGATGTGGAAAGTGTTGACAGATTTATTCCAAAGCAAGAATGACCAGAGGAAGTTGGCACTCAAGGATAAACTCAGAAACATTAAAAGTTGGCACTCAAGGATAAACTCAGAAACATTAAGTGTGAGAATGGAGACAGTATGCCCAAGTATCTCATGAAGTTCACCCAATGCCGAGATGAGCTGGGAAGTGTGGGGTGACTGTCGATGATGAGGAATTGGTGAGCTTGGCTCTCCTTGGTCTTTCAAAGAGTTGGCATTCCTATTAGGACTTTGTCAATGGTCGGGAGAAATTGCCAGGATGGGAGAGACTTTGGTCAAATCTTGTGCAAGAAGAGATCAGGCGGAATACCAGGGATGGATCTTCATCAAAGGCATCTGATGAAGAATATTGCGCTTTGGCTACCAAAGCAAAGAAGGGGAAGGAGAAGGGTTCTCTTTCCGAATCTATTTCTTCCAATGATGGGAAGAAGGTTGACAAATCGAAAGTGTGATGCTTTCGTTGTCATGAGGTGGGCCATTATGCTGCAAATTGTCCATGGAGGAAATCCAAGAAGGGATTCGGGGAAGGATCTGAAGGTGAGGCACTTGCTTCACCATTTGAGTTGGATTTCACACTCTTTTCATGCATGGTTTCATCCATGGTGGGAAGTGGTTGGTTTCTTGACAGTGGAGCTTCTTTCCACATGACCGGTGACAAGAGTTTGTTCAGTACTTTAGAGGAGAAAGAACTCCAGATACTCATAGTGATGGGTAATGATGAGAAGTATAGTGTCTCAGGTGTAGGCACGATTATTTTTTAGAGGGAGCATGGATCTCGCCTTACCTTGACCGATGTCAAGTATGTACCAGGACTGAAGAGAAACTTGGTGTCGATCACGATGCTGGAAGATAGAGGCTATGATGTAGTCTTCAGTAAGGGAAAGGTTTTCCTTAGACACATCATCACTAGACAGGTGAAGCAGATTGGTTCACGGATCAAGAACCTGTATGCTCTTGAGGTTCAAGATGCATGCAAAGCCTTGAGCAGCGAGGGAACTGACGGAGACTTGGTGGTTGAGAGGGAGCGTATATTACCTCTCAACATGCAGAGCCAGAAGAAGTCTCAGACGATTGTGGAGGAGCCACGATTGGTGCAGCAGCTTCAAGAGGTTGTGGAGCAGCCACAACAAGGGAAGCTGAGAAGAGAACGAGTAGAGACATCTACTCATGCAGAGACCTCCAGTAGGGGGAAACTTCGAGCTAGGTGGGCTGAGGGATCGCATGTAGCCATACCTCCAGGTAGGAGGTGGGGTGATGTGGATTGATCGTCCCAAGGAGGAGGGGCAGGATCCTTGAGGTACCCAACCTCTTGGGTGAGACCTTGCTACGGGAGCCCCAATGTGGAGTAGCAGGAACTGATTGATTGGGTAGAGACAGATGTGGATGGAATGGCAGAGAAAGCGACAGTGTAGGGAATCCCAGGATAGCGCATAGCTAGCAGGCTGCAGCAATGCGAGAGGCACAAGTGTTTTGTGCAGTGCTAGGTGGCATAGAGAAGTGTGCAATGGTGTGAGATGCATGGAGATGTTGCAGTAGTGCATATGTCAGATAGGGAGCACTTTTCAGCAGCAGGTAGAGCTTCAACATCACAGTATGTTCCTAGCCCAATGGAGTGGTCAGTTGGGAGTGTTTGTGTTCCAAGTGTTGTTGGAGCAAGTGGACCGGGCAAATGTGTTGCATTCAGAACATTCCAGAGTTGCAGGATAGGGGTTGCAGATAAACCATATCTTGTTGAGAGGAGTGTTGAAAATGCAACAAGATGATGGAGCTTAGTGGAAAGGAGTTGCCTTCACTAAGTGGGCCTTCACTAAGTGGGCCCGCAGGCTATTTTTGGCGCAAAGTCTATTTTTAGACTATGTCTATTTTTAGACATATGGATCATGGCCTATGAGTTGCAGGATGCTATTTTTGGATGATTGGTCATGTTGGTAAAAATAGATGGACTAGTATTTTTAGACATATGGGTAGAGTCTATTTTTAGACTGCCAGGCTAAAAATAGAACAGTCGAATATCATTAGCTCTTAATAATATTTGGACTATAAACATTATCTTATCCTCTTGGAGCACTTCAGTTCAAGCTACGGATGTGGCACATGCAGCTGTCAGAAGGAAATACACTTTTCTTATGGGTCAGTTGAGCTATTGCATGGTGGACTTCAGTTAGAACTCAAGTGATTGAGTTTGGTGGAGTTGATTGAGGAGTTGATAGGGTTGTGTTCAGTTTGACTTGGTTGAACTAGTTGTATTTAGTATAACTGTAAATACACTAGTGATGAGTGATGTGAATTAATTATTAAATTAATTCACTAATTATTAACTCATAAAGCAACTAAAGAATACATCAGTTAACTCAGTGCATGGACAGTTCAGTGGAGACAGGTGTTAGAGGTTGAGATTGCTATTAGTTGTGACTATAGTTGTGCATGAGATTTTGCACATGCATGGATTGAGTATTGCCAATGAGGATTGCATGGTTCAGCTAAGGCAAATACGAGTTTGGATCAGCCATTCTCATCTATTCTCATGCAGGATTGCTATTGGAGGCAGGCAAGCAGCATAGGAGATTTGAACCTGTGATTGATTCAGATCTGAGCTAGTTTGTGTGTAATAGGTGGAGATAGTACTGAGTACTTGTGAGGAGTATTGTACTATGTATTGTTACATGTTCTCAATCATTATAATATACAGATAGTGTGGGGTTTTCAGCTGTATGCTTTCCCCGGATTACATACTGTGTTAATGTGCGCATGCAATTGATGTTTCATTGTTTATAATTCCGCAAAATTGATGATCAATGTAGAGGAGGTTATGTATTATGCATGCATTCCGCAATAGTGTATAATCAGGATAATATTTGTGAATAAGTGTCATATTATTCAAAATTTCTACAATATTCTTTTATTTTTATTAGATTAGATTACTTAACTAATAATCCCTGTCAAGGGTTGCCATGTTATAATTTATTATTTTGCAGATCTCAAATTGGGAGGCTGGCTGGAAAGAACAATTGCATTGCAAGTAGGATCAAGTTTCATTTTGGGAAACATTCTCATCTCATCTCAATTCATAGCTCACTTTCCCACATTACCTTTTAGCAACACTTTCCTATTTTGCTTTACAGCAACATTTCTCTTTATTTTCCCTGTTGCTGAAACACCATTTTCCCGTTGCTGCAACACCATTTTCCCTGTTGCTAAAACACCATTTTTCCCATTATCGAAACACCAATTTCCCCCATTGCTGAAACACCGACTTTCTCCATCTTTCCCTAAAACACCAATTTTTCCCATTTTTCCCGTAATTGAAACATTAATTCTTTTCAAAAGAATGGATACATATTAATTTCCATTGTGAGAAATATCTATTGATCCTTATAACTTTATTATGTCACGACCTCCTCCTATGGTTATAAAAGCCTTTCATATAAATACCCTCATATTACAAAACCTTGTTCATAACCATTCGTGATCTTCTATCAACGACATTTTCGAATATCAATCAAAGGTAAACATGAGGTATGTGTTTTTTATGTGTAAATATTAAACTATAGTTAATGAGAAGATTGTGACATGATTACCAAATCATCGTACATTCAAACTTATCATTTGAGCTATAGTTGGGGGGGAATACCAAAATTTTGCAATCATTTCACGATACGCCAATCACTGTCATTTTTTTACCATGATTATGTCCTGTCACCCTATCTTTTTCTTATTATGTCACGACCTTATTTTAAAAACTTACTCTGTTTCAAGTGCGGTAACTTGGCTCTGTACTGTGCATTTTACTGAAGCAAGTAACTATGGGAGGCAACGCTATTCGAAATGAACCCAGCTCAACAACTCTATTGGAATTGAACCCAGAGGTATATCAGATTTTTCAGCAGACATGCTGGGTGGATTATTTTCGAAGGCTCCAAGAATTTGATCCTCAGCAAGTCCTTGAATTCACACGCAATCTACAGGAAGGCTACTCTACCGTTCAAGGAGTCCGAATTCCAGTAACAAAGGATGATATAGAAAATGTTTCAGGTTTACCGGCTGCTGGCATTCGATGGTTCAGTCGCAAACACATCATTTTGAACGCACAGCATGACTTCCTTCTACCAGGAGAGCTGGTCGAGCCTAAAGGCAGGGGTGTTTCACTTCATTCATTACCACCTCCATGGCCAAAGTTTGCCGAATTTGTAAAGCACTATCTCACCTGCGAAGGGCGTTACCAGGTAGTTTATCAACATGATTTTGTTCTGTTGAATCATTTAAGACATGGTCGTCTGTTGAATATGTCGTATTATCTACTTGGGTGTCTTAATAATATGTCACATTATTACATGAATGCAAAGTACCCACTCCTTTCCCTCACTCACCATCGTCTTGTTCAGCTTCTAATTCAGAGGGGCTTTGCTCAATAGAGTCCCCCTCTCCTTAACAATCCACCCCCAAAACACCAAGAAACTGCTGAAGTGCTCGAGCAGCAGCCAAAAATCCTCAGCAATCTGCTGAAATTTCTCAAATAGCAGCCGAAACTCCCTAATTAAATGCTAAAGATCCCCAGCCACCAGTGGCAGTTAGTCCAATTGACCCCTCCATTGCATCGACCCCACCCCATAATTTAGCTGAATCATCCACTCCCACTGTCCATATCCCCAGCGATGATTTATATGACAATATTCCCATTGCTAAGCTGAAAAGGAAAAGGCAAGAAAAGGTTGCACCCCTACCAAAAAGACGAACAAGGGCCTCAATTAAAAAAGCTATCATTTCTGATGACCCTCCTACCCCAGAGAAGGCTACCCATAAAAGAAAAACCATTGTTCTTCCTACCTTTTTACCTCGAAGACGAACGAGGACGTCTTCTGAAGCGGCAACCAAAACCACTACCCTGAATTCTCCACCTATTATCCTAAAACCCCATACCCCACCACAGTCCCAAGGCCCTGAATCTTTACCTACCTCACCCTCGGGTACTGAAATGCAAAATGCACAGGATTTTGTGACATCATTCCTTTCAGAGAACGTAGCTGTTACACAAGAACCAACTATTGATTTAGCAGCTGCTTCGCAAGAACCAGCTGTTGATCCATCAAAAGTAGATACCCAAGATGATATACAACATGTAGTTGCCCCACAAGAACCAACTACTGACTCAGCAGGTGCTACACAAGAACTACCTGCTGATGTCCCTAGAACAGACAATCTAGATGTAGCTGCCCCACAAGAACCAGCTACTGACTCAGGGGTTGTCACACAAGAACCACCTGCTGATGTCTAGGAAACAAATGACCAGGATGTAGCCGTGCCAGCTACTGATTCAGCAAGTGTTACATAAGAACCACCTACAGATGCACAAAATATAGATAATCAGGAGCCAGCTTTGCAGTCAGCAGCTGTCACACAAGAACCATCTGCTGATATGGAAAATGTGGATGCACAACATGATATAGCAGCTACAGTACCAGCTGATGTCACACAAAAATTACCTGCTGAGGCTGCAGGCAATGAAGCCACTACTAAACAACATCCCTTCCATTCATTAGAATCAGCTACTAAGACAGTGACTGATGCACAAAGCCCAGTCACCTTGGCCTCCCTTTTACAAGAAAATGAGTTTCTAAAATCAGAGCTCGAGGTTTATAAGCAGGAACTAATAGTGGCAAGGGAAGCCTATGAAAGAGAGCTTAATTTGTACACCTTAGCTCATGCAGCATCTGCAGCCGAGAAAAGTGCAGAGAAAGATCAATATAGTGAATACATGTGCAGCCAATGTGGTAATATTTACCAGCAAGCTGGTTATAAGATAGTCGAAGTCCCATTGCCTGGAGCCACTCCTGCATCGACTCCTGTTATAGTTAAGAAGGAACACCCTGCTGTTACACAAGAACCAGTAGGGCCTTCAAAGATTTTTGAAAAAGAAGTGAAACCTCAAATATCTCGGCCTACCCTGGTTGTTAAAACTGAAAGTCCTGCATCAAGGCCTACAAAGACTGTGTTTACCCAGACTGAACCTCGACAGTCAAAGACTGTCTTCACTCAGACCATAAGCACTCAAGCACAAATGGATGCATGGAAGAAGGAATATGTTGTGTCACAGGAAAGGATTTTGCAGGAACATAAATTATCATGGCAAAATCATGTATATGCAAATTGGGAAGTGTTGGAACAGTCTTGTGCACAGCACAGGGAAACTAAACAGTTAAAAACTAAGTTATCCCTCATGTTTAATTTGGTTCAAAGACTACTGGCTACCAGGAAACCATCTTTTAATTATTCTGTGTTTCTAGCAGAACGCCTAGCATTCTTCCAAGCAAAGGCAATCAGAGATGGACGACCTCATGAGGTATCTACACCTCAAGAGTTTATCAAAACATTCACAGAGGCATCATTTAGTGAACAAAACTTGCTCTGTGAACTATACCTCCATAATGAAGCCATGCCTGAGGATAGGAAACTTAATCTGATTCCTTTGGTTGGGGACATTTAGATTAGAGCCTTTGTCTCTTTCCTGGCTAATCAACTCACATGGCAAAATGCCTTCCTTTCAGCCAAACACAATGAAGATAATCGCCTTCTGTGGATTCGATCTGAACCACAGAATGTTGTTGTTTTTGTTGCTGAACATCATCGGTTTTTAAGGGAACCAGGAATGACCAAGCATTTGAGAGAACTACAGGCAGCAGTCTTACAAGATTGCCAATATTATGTCAAAGCCAAGGGAGCTCTTGCCTTGCAGGCAAACAATCTATTTTGGGAACACTGCCCTCAGGAGAGAAAGGAATATCATCCCTTTAACCCTCTGAATCTTCAAACAGCAATTTCACGGCTACCTAATTATGTGAAATGCATTCAACAGTGTGCTGAAAAGTGGTTAGGATATCATTTTCACTTTCCTCTTCTATGGTTGCCAGCACAACAGTATAAGGCTTATTTCAGGTTGTCCAAAAAGGAGGAGCTCGCAGCATGGCAGAGAATACAAAATGTCCAGGGTTTCAGAGATTTGGTTGATAGCACCTTCTATACTTACTGCCTAAGCAACTTGCACTGTACAGCCTGGTACTCAGACTCAGAGTAAACGTTGCATGAGGACATGCAACCCTTTTAGTTGGGGGGGATGTTAGGACCTCATATTGTCTCTTTTTGACCACACATTTTGCTATAATGTCTCCCTTTTTCAACTTATATCTAAATTCCTTGTTATTGTTTTAACCCAAGTATCCCAAAGGTACACAATATTTCTTCTCATCACTATACGTTTAATTATTTTACATATAATTATGCTACCTTCATTATTAACCATTGAATCGATAGTTGCTGAACGATTGAAGAACAATGTGTAGTTCACGTTGCTGAAACTGCTTGGAGATTACAAGACTACTTCCACAGTTACTAAAACAGCAAGAACGACGTGCAAATCTCATGGCTGAACAGTTGTGATCTGCAGTTTAGATTTGACAGCAGCAAAAGGAGATCACCGAAGGAGTTGCTACACTGGATGCAACGATCATGATCTAAAGACAGTATTTTTGTAACAACATTTTGTTAAAGGGAAAACTGACTTCCCTATTTTTGTACAAAGGGTTAAAATAGGACTTACAATGTAATCTATTGTAATAGATGTCTCCTCTTTAAAAAGAGGAGACATCTACATTAGAGGGGGACGAACAGACTGCGGAAGGAGGCTTAGTTGAAGGAACATAACTGGAATCCTTTTTCTGTAACATGACATATTGACAGATGAATAAAATCTTGTTCTGAACATTTCTTTCTAGTTCTTGTTTCCTGGGGAATCTTGTGAGAAGGACAGGGCCCACCTTCATCACAAGATTCACCCATTTTATTTCCGCAGTGTGTTAAGTGTGTCTTTTATTCATGCTTTGTTAACATAACTGTTTACTGAGTATCATTTTGCTGGAACTTTGTTTTCTTTTCAATTGATTGTTGCAACGTTTATTTTATCAATAGTTAATTCATGTGTGTTACAATTAGGTTTACAGAGCAAGGTGGAAGCTTGATAATCAGGAACAGGTGCTGAAGATTCCCACTTCGAGAATAGGGTCATGTTCTCTGTTACAGCATAGCCAGCACTCTCTTGTGCAGATTGATTCTTTAGATTATTCCTTTTAAGCATTCTTTGGTAGTTGTCTGCAATAGGTTGTTTTTGTTGTAACTCAGAGTGGAGCTTCAGTTTGCTTAAGGCAAAGTGTGACCAGTCTTTACTACAACTTTTGTTGCTTTTAGGATTGAGTACATATAGTACGCAGTTGCCTTTGAAATAACAAGACTTCCCTAGGTTGACAATTTATGTAGCACTTTGTTGTTTAAATCAATAAGCAATTAAAGTGACCAACACTACCCTCATGATTGTTCAACTTCTTTACAAATAACTCATTACGTTACATAGTGATTATTCACATTCCATTAATGACACTTGGAATTTCACTTACAACATATTTACAAATAATATACATTTTCCACATGTACCCATGTGAGACAAAATAGGTTAGAGACAACCTAATAAGACAAAACATTATGACTCAGAAGTTTGAGGAAAGACAAACTCGAAAACATCCACTTGATGACTGTCGATGACATACTAATAACAAGCTTGGTATACTAAGACTACTTGATAGTGTCCTTCTGATAGCGAAATATTGCATCCATAGCTTGTGAGTATATGGTCTTGGAACCCTTGTCCAACTCATTTTGAAGCATGCACAGCATGGTCTTGACTAGGGAAAGACCACCAATGTAGTTCTTCATGTTTTCTGTCCTCATCTCAAATTCATCATTGTTGGCCTCTCGCCTTAGTTTCTCCATGTACTTGTCGATCTCTAGTTGGACTTGGTTCTTCTCCTTGCCTAGAGTGAGGGAATCAATTAATGTGATCTTGTGCATTCTCACCATGACATCCAAACTCCTAAACAATCATGAATATGAATCCTATATGCTATTGAAAAACAGGGCGAGCTACTCGTAGTTCTGGATATGCATTTGGATCTTTGCTTTGTCTAGCTCTGCCTACGGCTTCATCATCTTGGGAAAGTGAAGCAGGGCTCCCTTGTATCTCATTATCCATTCTTGCACATGGGCGATAGAAGTGTGTATGTATCTGAGAGTTTAGAATATCTTTATGCTCTGATGTTGGAAACCAAATAGGTGGACAACTACCTTATGCACGCCGACAAATCCGTCATAAATTTTCCACATGGTGTCCTCAAGACTCAATACTTCAACAAGTATCGTTTTCCTCATTTCTCCCATGGCGAATCTTGCAAATTGTTTTTCTTTTTGCCTAGCCGCTTGTAAGTTCTTAGCCATCTATTCATTCTCTACTAATAAGAACTTGACATTTGAGCTCATGGCTCTTGCACAAGCCATATTGGCATCGACCATGGCAACTGGATGATTTTTGACATCTAGCACTATCACCCTTTCCTTCACAAATGCAGCTAATGTGTGATCATCTGGGAAAATATTTCTTCGTGCTTATATAATCTTCTGTTGCAACTCATCAAATGATAGATTGTACACATCCATCATTAGACCATCATCAAGGAAAACAACCTCTCCTTGCTTGCTCAGGATTGGTTTTGATACTAGAGGTGGTGGAGACTGAGGGGCAGCCTCGGATGCTCTCGGCATGAGGTCGGTATCTTGGTCCTCTGGCTCCTGTCCCAAATCCATGTCCATTCCTTCAACCATTTGCTCAATCTGCTAAGAAATTTCTTGATCCTGCATGTGCTCACCCTCTTCTTCATCTATTGGTTTTTCTGACTCCTCAACCTATATGGCCACAGTTTTCTCTGTCATCGTGCCTTTCCCTTCTTCCTGATAATGTTTCTTCTTCTCTCCCCTCTCTCTCCTCGTTAGATCTTGTTCTTCTTTCAACTTCTTCTCCATTTCCTGCAACTTCCTTTCTTCTTCCTCCAACCTTTGCTTTTCTCTCTTCCTTCATTATGCTCTCTTTATGCGTTGTTTCCTTTTTTCCTCCACTACCAAAGCTTCTTTCTCAATGAGAGGATCTTCTTCGAACTTGTAGCTTTGCTCAATCTCTAGGTTCTTGACATATTTGTTGGTTTACTGGGCCTGACCTAGGTTTAGAAGTGATTTAGCCAAGAAAATCCCGGCACTACTAGCCCTTTCGGCAACAGTCCGCGGAGCACGGACTGAGGTCTCACCCGAAGTAGTATGGGAGGGTATTGGAACCAGGTTTTTGTACCCTAAGGATGTCTTGATGAAGTTTCTAGAGGTTCGCGGTCTGAACCTGCATGCTTGCTCTACTCCGTGCAGTTGTCTATCCTTTGCGACCTATGCCACTACCTCCACGCACCTTTGTAAGGGCATGAAGAAAGTACTACCCTGATCTCTATTCTTACTGCGCTATTATATTAGTGCTTAACTTAACTTGTGAGGGCCCAATATTCTTATTACTTCTTTCAACATTCAGGTAAGTGCGTGTAATCATAAATAGTATAAATGCATAAAGATAAACAAAAACATAGATGCACAATATTCCGAATCAAACTTATCTTTATTAGTATTCTTTTTCAAGTACAATCCCACTTACAGACCTGATTCCACCTTGCGTGCTTAGCTACAGGTGTTCGTGCACTCAGCTACGGACTCTACTAGGCCTCTACGCACTCTGTTGCAGAGCCTCTTCTTACTACTACGACCCAATACACTTCAACTTTTCCTCTTATGCTCTAACCATGCCTTCGCATCTATCTATTATTTGCTTTCCAAAAAACTCTCTTTACACTTAGAGCCTCGCTTTATTTATAAAATCCCATGGTCTACGGACCATGGGTAGGCTGACACAACTTTACATTATTACAATTCTTATGGTGGTCAACCCTATGACTCATCCTAGACTTTCATCCTCCGCGGCCGCACTTCGAAGAGTCTTACAATACAACTGACCAAAACTCGGGCTTTAAGCCTCAAAACCTACTGTGGAGGATCCCTTGCCCAACAGGCCCCCAACATAATCATCCTGACTCATCCCAAGTCACTCTACTGGTGCGGCGATCTTAGCATGGAGCCCCTCCAACTGTGCCTGGGCTGCACGAAGGTCCGCAGCACACTGCTCTGCTGTCTGTTGGATCTGTTCTACTCTTTCTACTGGATGCTCGCTGTTAAGGTCAGATCCCTGTCTTAAGGCATGCATCACCTTCATTTGTGTGAGCTTTCCTTCGATGTCGACAGTGATGCGGAAGGCCTCATCAATCCATGGCTAGACGCATGCTTTAAGTACTGCCTCTTTCTGTCGTGTGACATCCACCTGTTCCTTAACACCTTTGCATGTTGTAGCTTCGCTAACCATTAGGTTAGGATAAGTGTCTGTGTCGTTCCACGCACACTGTCATACTGCACTTGGAGCTCCCGTGCTTCTGTTTCTAGGCACTATATGGTGGGGTCCTCCTATAAGGAAGTGAGGGCCGCGAGGGATTTTTCCAACATTATAGTACAGTCCTGCACTACCTGTCCTATTTCCTCCAGCCCCTTTTGGATAGTGCCAGCATGTTGTTCCCTAACTTCAGGGGGCGTGGATGACTGCGCCTTTAATCACAGTTCAAAAATCTGAAGGTTGAGGTCCAACTGTATCCTCATTACTTCCCCCTTTGCCTCGCGGAATCCACTAGCCAATTTGTGAATTCACACTCCTACTAGTAGATCTGTCACAATTTCTAGCTCCGGGGCGGGCAACATGCTTCCTCTACTATCTGTTCCAGCTGCTGATTCTACGCCAACGCTTCATGGCGTTGTAAACTAAGTTGCTTGATGTTGATTCATTGTTCACTGAGCATTTGTACAGCGCGTCCTTCCCTAGCGCGAAGTTCTGCCATTGCTCCATCCTATAGTCGGTATAATATATCCTGTGGAAGGGCAGCCAAGTTTAGGCCAACTCCCTTGATTTGGCCTACCACGGCTCTGTCCTCCATGCTGTCCACCGTCAGTGCTCCTTCTAGCAGTGCGACGGTGTTAGCCATTTTGGTTCGCAGCAACTGCTCCATTGCCGATGTGCCTATGGCACCGTAGACAGCTACCGTTCCCTCCTAGGGGGGTCACACCTGAAGTTGCTACAACTACGCCCTAAGGGCCCCCAACACATTCTGCTGCTCTGTCATTACTTCCTGGAGCGCTTCCCTGGTGACCTCGCGAACTATGTCGCCGATGTCATATAGGTCACCCTCTGTCAGTGTAATGGATTCACCATCCAGTTTGGAAGTCTTGGTCTTCTTCCGTGGCCCTGTTCGTTCTGTACTACACGGCCATTTCAGTTGTGTATATGTCATGCTTGGGTCCACGTCTTCCGCCGTGTCTTATGTCCCCTATCTTTTGGTCATGTCCAGGCCTCTTTCCTTGTGCGTCGTGGTGGCCCCAATTGCCGGTGCTGCTGCTGCTTTTTCGATGGCCTTGGTCTGATCTGCAACGGCTTTTGTTGCCTCATGGGAAGCCCTTACCTCCTCGACCAACTGCTCGTTACGCTTCTACTGTGCCAGCAGCATGGTGGTGTCCTTCTGTTTTCATATCATTGTCTCATCGCGCGACGCCAGATCTGGGGCGCACCACTCGGGTGGCCATGAGTCGAGCACAGCGAAAATGGCATCATCAATCACGATGAAAGGAATTTTGGTCCAAGTCTGCACTGGATCCTTACGTGCCTTGATATACACATTGTGCATATCTGCCTTGAAGTCTGCAAAGTTCCACAGACTATCGTACACTATGGGGGATAGGCGCAGCCTTTTGTTGATCCACATCTGGACACTCACCTCCATGAGCACCCAGAAGATCTTGGTCTCGCGGATTCGCGTGGTGTTATTCGTCACCCAAAGCAATGCGTATTTTGCCGCCTTTGGCAGGTCTTCTTCAAAGGGAGGGAACTGGCTGTCCTCAGGCAATTCCCCTATCACCAATAAGATAGAAAAGAGCAACACACGTAGTGGAAGGTCTTGCCCTGCTCCTCAGCTTCTTTGCAGTTGGTTAGGAATTCCTCACAGAGGAATTCGGCCTAGTTGAATTGGACCCCCTCTGCTCATTGTTCAGCCAGTGCGACGACTGTCGCTAGTACTTCGTTGCCACAACATTTTCTCATCACCTCCCCGGCCAGTGGATGGGTGGCTATGCACACCCCTTTGTCTTGAATGCTACAAATTACGTAGCCTCTCTACCTCTTTTCCAACTTGTACTTCTTCTTCATGGCCTCTGCAAGCGCCGAATCTCCGCTTTTTCCAACTATTTCCGTGGGGTCCCTTCCCGTACAGGGAAGCCAAGAAATCTTGTGAATAAGATCCGTCGTGATGGGAATAGGCTCCTCTAGCCACAAGTACCCATCGTGCACCAAGCAAAGCAGTTGCCTGATGACAAATATCGTCATCGATGCCCGGTGAAAGTGTGGAATCCATAGTAGGTGGAGTAGCCCGGACTCCTCCACATTGCGTATCCATTTCCGTGGCTCTAGCACTATAATTGACCCCTCCTTGCTCTGTTTCATGAGTTTGCTAGTCTCCAAATGTGGGAACTTTTCACTGTCCGCGAGGACCCAATCTTCAAATTTCATCGTCGGAACGTGGCCCAAAACTAAACCTTCAAATATAATTCCATCTGGGAGGAGCGAGGTTTGGAGTGCGCTCTTAATGGTATCCAAATCCTTGGTTACTTTTACTTTCCCTCTCCGCGGAGGGACATACTTGGGCAGTTTTGCTGCAGCGCGCACTGGCTGAACGTATTCCTCCATTTCTTCATTTGCCTCAATCTCTTCTATGAAAGCCTGGAGATCCTCCTCCTCATCATCTGTCTCAAGATTAAAAATCTTTCCCTTGTCTTCCATAGAAAGTTTACCAAACCGCAGATTTCGCGGAGACATGCGGACTGGTCCTGCTGAATATGGATCCTTTTTGGGCCTCATCTTCTGGGGCGATTTTGGAATTTTTGGTGCATCCCCCACTGGCAGCTTAGGGCTCTGCATGGCTTCCTCAGTTGTCGACATTATTCTATTCAACAAGCCCTGCGTCTCCTTCGGCAATATATCAAACACTGAACTTGCTCTCAAAGCCTCCAAATTCGTAAGGTCCATACCCACTTGATAGTGCAACAGCTGAATTCTCAAAACGCCAAGGGTTGTTCGCTGGATATCCACCTATGATTTATAGGCCTTTTTGAATTCAAATTCAACCGTTCCCCTGAAATTTGGCCCATTAATGCTACAATGGCGGAAGATCGTCCCAAATCTAGTTCTGACTGCGTGTCTTAATTGCTCGTCGCCCGCTCCTCATTGTCAAAAATTGGACATCTTGTCATGAACAGTGACACCAACTATCACTCCCCAGCCTACCCGCACAGTAACGCAGTCCCCTATGCGCGGGCGTGACCCTTGTGACATATTGATCCTGCACGCAACCTCCTTATTGCACAACTCCCATAAAAACTCTTTTATAATCCTGCGCTCTCTTTCAACTACTCAGAGCACTCAGACTGTGCTCCCTACGAATAGTCAGGTGGTCGCACCACCTGTGTGAGGCTTCAACTCACCTTCTAGCCTAGTCCACAGGCACTCCTCAATTACCCTCACAACAGTCAGCACCGCACATTCTCCCTTATGTGGCACGCTCCCCTGGTTACTTTGTCTAGTAAGGTGCGGTCATAGCCATGGTAGCAGAGCCACAAATTCTCGGCGACAATCTTTTAATGCAGTAGTATGGCTGCCCATATCTTGTCCTATCATTCTATCAACGTGACATGCTTGCACAATTTTGGTTTCCAATTTTTTGATTTTCACGTCTATTAACATGCTTTTCTGCCTCAGTCATACCCTATCTTCTTCGAGTTCGTGAAGCTTAAGGTTCCCTCACCGAATGGCTTCCTGTAACTACATAATTCCTTCGTCCAAGTCCTCGCGTGTTGTCCCACTTGTGAGAGCCATTGCGTGAGGATTCCTTTCTTCCAAAATTATGGTCTCAACTCTATTCTTCAGCTTCGGAATCACCTCTGCGCTCAGGTTTTTGCACATGGCCCTATAGGCCCATCGAACCGTTGGTATGTGCAGGTCCCAATCAGTTCATCTCGCCTGGTGAACTTTGTTCAGGATTCTGCAAACCTTCTTGAATGCTTCTAAGTGGAACGTTTGTGGTGTGCGTCACCTTTCCTGTTGCTACGTCCTATTCCGATTTTTGATCCTTAGTTTGGGGTGTGCTTGTGTGGACTGCACAACACACGTCTGTACCCATCGACACAGGTGGGCACGCAAGCTGCTTCGTCCTGGCTGCTCAAATTTCGTTTGAAGCTGAGGGCTTCCAAACCGTAGGTGCATCATCCTTCTACATCTGCGCCAGTCCTCAAAGTTTTCTTGATGTGTACCCCACCATCATGCGGGTGTTATGCACAGTGCCCATTTTAACGCATCGAACCGTTGTTGTTTCGGTATTGTGCTTTCAAATTTGCTCAAGAATTCATCCACCACTGTTAATCCATCATATGTCAGCAGCTCTCATGCCTCTGTTTTCATGCAACACAGTGATCTAATCATCATGTTGCAATTCAGTGTTGTCACTTCATGCAACTGATTCTACCAGCACTCTACTTCTTCGTCTGAATCCGAAGTGCAAGAGCTTTCACACTCCCACGAGATCCTCTCATCTGTAGTCGGATTCACCCAATCATGGTCTTGCGCAATTATCTTGTAAATACAATCAATATCATCATCGCGCACTGGTTCAGTGTAGCGCGCTCCTTCGGCTAGGTCGAGTGGGACTACTACACGTAGTGACTTTTTCTCGAAGATCATTTTGCACTTCTTCAGATTGATGACTCCGTTCATATTAGTGGCCCAATCTATTCCTAACAATGCAGGATAAGGATTGCTATCATCGACAATCTCTATCACTTCAAAATTGTCTGTGTGCTCGTGCCTTCAATATCAACTGTTACCCCTTCCAACCTTCCCATGGGAAAAATCTTTTGTTGGTTCACCATTCGTAACTGAATAGGGGACCACTGTAATGAGGACCTGCCCATATGTTCGCATGTTTGCCTCGGTAATGCATTCGCGTCCGAACCCAGATCTAGGATTACCTGATCCATTTCATATTCCCCAATCTGTGCAATCAACCTCATTTCTCTTCCAGTGTGCAATGCATGCTTCCCCAATTTCCAAACAACGAGCGGTTCCCCTAACCGCGCACACCTGGCGATCAGTTCCTGTAGTCCTTTAACTACCTTGTTGTCGCGCAATAGTTTCATGCATGTCTCCAGAAAGGTAGTAAGCATTGAAGGATCCATTCTTGGCTCTGGTTGATCCTTACTACCTAAAGTGGAGGCCTCCATGAAGCTCTTCTTATCTTCCATGAATGTCTCCTTTGCGCATTCTAAGTCAAACTCAAGTTTCTTTTCAAGAGCCTTGCGAATCCACGTACTTTCCTTTAGCTGCTTTCCCTTATCCTATCCCATGGTTGCACCATTTCTAAGCATTATGTTTACATTCGGGTCCTCTTCACGTGGTTCAGACCTCATCATTTGTATATTCTGAGTCGGGGGAAGCTGGAATACCCCTTTTTCGCGCATCTTTGTGATCAACATAGGACAGTCTATTGTTTCATGATCAAATTAAGCACAATATGTATAGGATATCCTCGTCGGGTTGGTATAGTCGTGGGCATAGTTCCCTGGTCCTCCAAAATTGTAACAAATTAACTGTCTGTGGCCCCTTCCTGGTCCCATTCCACCTCACCCCTGAAATCCAACGCACACCATCTCTGCATCTAGGTCGAGGGCTCGTGTTTGGTTCTTCAGTCTATAGGATGGGGTCTGATCCATCATTAGCTCATAACTACAGAAAGTGCGCTAATCGTGGCCTACCGACCTGCAGAAATTACAGAACAATTGTTGGGGTGTCTATGCATATTTATGCATCATATGACAATTCTTCGTCATTTGTTTCCCTCCTATCTGATAGATCACACACCATAAAGTGGGTGCCACGCTCGACCCTACCTACACCTCCGGTCTCAACGGCATTGGCCCTCCTCCTGCTAAGTAGTTCGCGAACACTGGATAATGATCCTTGTCATGGCCCTGGCCTTTGCATTTTATGCACCATACTTCCTCACACACCTCTGGCCGCGGTGCCCTATCCTACTTCAAGATTTGCATTTCCAAACACAAATTTTGTAGTTGCCCATGGATTTGCTAAACTCCCAACCTAGGGTCCTGTATTGAGGTCTCATGTAATCTCATGTCCATCTCCAACGCTTCGGCTTAGGTAGAAAGTTTCTATTGTGACGGCACCATCCTCAAGTGTGGTGTCATAGATGCTACAAACCATGCGCGATATTGTGCATCTGTTAGTGTCAGATTGGCCTCACAAATCGTACTCTTTAGCCTTTGGTCCAGGTCCCAAGGGGTCTCACCCGAAAGCATCGCGATCTCTTTAAACCCGATGATTGACTATGTCTCTGATTTTGGCCTGCTAAATTCTCTGTTCAACGCATTCTGGATCTCTTCTATCCCTGCGTTTTGATGGTCGTTAGAGTGCTTGATGTACCACGTTAGTTCGCGATCCTAGAACACGCTCACCAATGTAGCCCTCTTAATGTTTTCGTCTATGACACCTTGTGCTTCCCATGTTTCTCTTACCATGAACCAAAATTGGTCCGGATCCTCATTCCCTACTCCTCTGAATACTGGTAGTTTGATCATGCTCGCCATATTGAACTGTGGAGATTGTGGAGGTGGAGTGGGTGGAGATGGGGGTGAAGGAGGTGAAGTGGGTGGTGGTGTGGGTGGTAACCATGGAATTCGCTACCTTATCAAACTGACCGTGCTTCTTGGAGAAACTTCCATGAGCTCGTCCTCGCTCTCCCGAGAGGGTGAAATTAGGGGACTGTTTTCTAATTCTTCACTACTTCCGCTTCTGTAGATTCTTCCTCTTCGCATAGTCCCAAACATTAATTTATTCGCATAACCCGCTTTTCACATAACAACATCTTAATCCAGGTATTCAAAGATTTAATATACTTACCTCGTGGTCCCTTGAGAAAACGTCGCTCTGCCTCGCTATAACTGATAGTCATGTCCACTGCGAACTCAGTGATAAATCCTCCTATTGTTCGATTGAGCCAGTGGTCCATAACTCACACTATCTTATCTTCTAAGGCTTCCAGTCTGTGCACTAATTCCGGAGTCCAAACTATCGGTTGGTTGAGCCTACACCTTCCCTGGTTGTCAGCTAACCTCGCGATCCACTCATACAGTTTAGAAGGAAAGGATGCAAAGAAAATCTCATGGATTTCTATATACATGTAGTGATCCAACCACTTTTTCTCAGATACTTTCGGAGTTCTATTTTCCGGTGTCGTGAACTCATGAATCTTCTTGTCCAACCACTCTTCAATTTCCTTCTTTGTTGGGTTCCAATGGCACGACATCAGACATCCCTTATGCAGATCCTGGTCCCAACAACGAAACCATTTGTTGGCTTAGTGGGGCCTGACCCAGGTTCGAAAGTGATTTAGCCAAGCAAATCCCGGTACTACTGGCCCTTTCGGCAACAGTCCGTAGAGCGCGAACTGAGGTCTCACCCGAAGTAGTATGGGAGGGTGCTGGAACCAAGTTTCCGCACCCTAGGGATGTCTTGATGAAGTTTCTGGAGGTTCACGGTCCGAACCTACGTGCTTGCGCTACTTCGCGTAACTATCTATCCTTCGCGACTTGTGCCACTACCTCCATGCACCTCTATAAGGGCACGAAGAAAGTACTACCTTGATCTCTATTCTTACTGCGCTATTATATTAGTGCTTACCTTAACTTGTGAAGCCCCAATATTATTACTTCTTTCAACATTCAGGTAAGTGCGCGTAATCATAAACAATATAAATGCATAAAGATAAATAGAAACATAGATGCACAATATTTTGAATCAAACTTATCTTTATTAGTATTCTTTTTCAAGTACAATCCCACTTACAGACCCGACTCCGCCTTGCGCACTCAGCTGCAGGGGTCCGTGCACTCAGCTACGGACTCTACTAGGCCTCTGCGCACTCAGCTGCAGAGCCTCTTCCTACTACTATGACCCAATACACTTCAACTTTTCCTCTTATGCTCTAACCATGCCTTCGCATCTATCTATTACTTGCTTTCCAAAAAACTTTCTTTACACTTAGAGCCTCACTCTATTTATACAATCCCATGGTCTGTGAACCATGGGTAGGCCGACACAACTTTACATTATTTTACAATTCTTAGGGCGGACAACCCTATGACTCATCCTAGACTTTCGCGCTCTGCGCCCACACTTCGCGGAGTCTTACAATACAACTGACCAAAACTCGGGCTTTAAGCCCCAAAACTTGTTGCGGGGGATCCCATGCCCAACAATCTTCCTCTTACCCTTCTCTTGTGCTGGTTTGCTACTTATTGTTGTTGTTGTTGTTGCTTCCTGTGGTGCTGCTCCCTACAAAGAATCTTTACATTCTGTGGCTATACTGACTGGTTCATTGAGCTTGGAGTGGTTGTAACATTACCTCCAAGGGTCCTCCTTTGCCTACTGACATGCCCCATGGATTCATGGATAATACACCCTCACATATTGGTTCTTGCAAATCTCATGGGGATCATATGGATTGTAATCTCTGGTGCCAAACTCAAACTTCATTATCTCATTGGCTTTGACATCTGCATCCTTCAAGCTCTTAATATCGTACAATCCAATCCGCAAATGAAGAGCAGGCCATGGTGCCTTCTTCCTCCTATGCAGCAATGTTGATAACCCTGTGGAGATGTGATATGCGACCTCTTGCATGACCAACTTGTACATGGCATACCTTGGTAGAACATGTGGAGGCTTCTCTCCACCAAACATCTTGATGAAGGTACCACTGAGTGAGGCATACCAATCTACAATGCTAAGTACTGCCTCCATTTCTTCCTGGGACATGCAAGGTGGATCCTGCTCAAATATCAACTTGTACACTAGGGTGATGAAATGTTTAGCTAGCCTAGTCATAACTCCTCGATAGTTGCACTTGGAAAGCAACTTGCAATAAATATTAACGGCATGCTCCTGTGTTGTCCATTTCCAACCCATGCCAGGAAACTGATGTTAGGCATAGATTGCATCAAGTAAATACGTGTACATGTAGAATCTCACTTGCTCATCCTTGGGCGGATTCTGAGTGTTAGTCACATGGACTTTGAATTGATGAGCCAATAGATCTGACCAGTTGAATGGTTTTCCATCATTCACCAACTGGTCCAACACAACCACCCTATTCTACAGAAAGGTCTTCGTTCTCTCTTGACCATACAATCTACATTCAAATATGATCAAGAACTCGTAGGCCTTCCTAAGTGACTTCGTTTTGTAAACATGATTGGGTGTCGATCTGAACTTCAATGGATATTTCACCCAACACTTTATAATATCCCTAGTGTTCACGTAGTTGTGGGTGGCATAGAAAATTTCATCCATGCGGTTCACCGACTGAGGTAAGTGATACATGTGATGATAATTCTCTATCCTAAATGTAGCAAATTGTGTTCCACTAGCACTGCTCAATGTCATAGTTTTGAGATCTGTGTGTGAGACAATCCAGTTGATGATGTCCACACATGGGAAGGTCGGGTACCTACATGCAACCTTATGTAATTCTGACAGGTGGATATTGACATACACCTTCCAGTCTTCTAGATCTACCTTGAAGTCTCCTGTAAAGATATCCTTGGTTTCCTGCCATGTTAACTTCATGCCCTTCTCAATGAACAATTGAGTGTCTGCATAAACTAACAAATTCATTGACACCTTCTCAGCTACATCCCGAGTGCTACTTTCAACAGTATCCTCTGATGTAGCTCTCTTGGAAGCCATGTTACCTATAACTCTCGGAGTGTTTCTCAAAAATTGTTGTACTTGGAGACAGAGAGGACACTCATGACATGCAAATATTAGCGTGAAACCAAATGCACTTCAAGAACGGATCAAACAACAAGTTCGGCAACTACTGGGAAGAATTACACAATACTAGCTCTCAGAGGTGACTAACGGCCAGTTGGTTCTGCAAATTGCACATTCCCAGTTGCCAGTGGGGAGGTGATGCTAACTGGAACTACACAAGGTGCAATTCAATCTGGATTAGACTAGCTAGGATTGTGCATTGCACAATCCTAGTGACCAAGGCTCGGGACTAGATCCTAGAATTGCACAGTGTGCAGTTGGAGCGAGGCCTTGGCAACCTCTGCACAATTTCTAAAGCCAAGGAAGAGCCTTACGATCCAGAAATGTGCAATGCATGCCTGGGAAGAGCTAGATCTGAGCCAAGGAAGCTCAGATCTGCCCAATGACAACATGAAAATCACCAGATTTGAAAGTGCAAGTGAAGATGGGGTAGATCTTAGTGAATGATGATGCGTGAAGCTAAAACGAGTGTAGGAATCAATCAAACTGAAGAAAAATGAAGTGTGTGGAGGTAAACACCGCAACAGGGACTGTTAGTGAAAAAAATGGGTAATGCATGCGATGTTTGGGAAAGGAAATGCAAAACTTAGAACATCATTTCTGCAAGCTAAAACAAATCAAAAGGCTAGTGGTCATTCAATAAAACGGGTAAAACAACACTCTCATAATCCAAACAAACAAAACTGACAGAAAAAGCAGCAAAAGACTAGAAAAGAAAGACTTACCCGGAAAAGCTACGACAACTGTGTCGAAGGTTCCTAGATCTCCTCGGGAACGCTAGAGCTCCAATATTAAATGTGAAATGAGCTTTGGCAGCGTCCATTAAACAGACTTGGTCGATTTAGGGGTTATGACGCGAAGGCCAAAAATCATGTACGAAGATATTGTGCAGTTCCCAGGGAAACTGGACAACTCACTACTTACGAATCAGGGAGTTGCTGAGGGAAAGCTTCTGTGTAATTTCTAGGCTAAGTGGCCCTAGCTACCTCTCATGCTCTGCGTATTTTCCCAGCTGAAGGAAAGATGTCAGCTAGCTTTGCGTAGTTTTGGAGCTAAAGGCTCATTGTTGGCTTGGACTACACAATTCCTGAGAGCAAGGCTAGTTTCCCTCAAGGATTGCGCAATTCACTAAGGTAAGCCTAGAACCGGGTTAAAACCAAGTGAAGAGATTAGCTTGTGGGTTAGATAGAAAGGTAAGTTAGAAAACATAAGCCATAAGCAGAGATAAAGCCCAATCAAAGCACAAGTACCTGGGTCAGCGTAAGATGAGTTGTTGTGATTTTAGGAGGGAGGCTCTAAAACGAAGGATAGGAAAAAATTTAGAGGGTGGTTGTAGCCACTACAACAGGTAGATAAAATCAAATTAATGTGTTTCATAGACTATATCAAGATTTTTCTTTGCGTAACTGATAGGTTTTATGTTTAGAAAATTAACGTGCTATTGTGCAGGCTACTTAAGAATGTTATGACTAAGAGAAAATGTGTGACAAGGTATATTATATCAAAAGGAGATAAGGTAGGTCGTGACAATAGGATTGCACAATTACGTGAAGAAAAATATAAGCGAGAATATGATTTTCTTATCGTGGTGCACCAAGTAAACTAGTATGCGTCATTGTGGCGAATGAAGAGTAGCGGTGGTGGAGAAAAGATAAATTTAAAAATCAGGCTTGGGTTAGTCATTGTGCAAAGAAAGTATAAATGTCAACTGAAGGAATTTTCGATGCTACATGATTGTTGCGAAACATTATGGGAACGAGAAGCATCAATATGAAGGGAAACTCATCAATTTGCACTATAGGATTGAATAACATAAAATGGCCAAGTGTAAAGGAAAAGGGTGAAGAAAAAAATTGAAAGAGGGGACGAAAAAGAGCAAGATCAAGGTGTAGTTAAAACATATAAAGAAGCACTAAAGAAGTAGGGGTAATTGGAAGGTCAGGGGTCAGAATGTAAAAGGTTATGCGGAATACGAAAAGATAAGGAAATGCGTGAGGATTTACCTAAAACCCTAGCATGACAGTTGGTCTCCTAGCAACAACGGGATCTCCAGTATCAAATCGTGATCAACTATGCTTCCTTGTGCCAACAAACCAAGGAATTATAGCAACAAGAGAGTAAGGTAAGAATGATATGGGATATTGCCCTTATATAGATTTTTCACATATTCAAGAGAATTTGTGCGCATTAAATGCACTATCATCATAATGTTTATGAAAAGGCTTAAGGCAGTGTGACAGGGTTTGAGGGTCGCATTATCATGAAGGAAATTGTACTATCAAGGTTTTGTGTGTGATGTGTTACACTAGATAAGAGTCTTGTGTAGCACTAATTAATAGTGTTGCACTATGTTAAACTTTAACACGATGTGAAAAACAACAGAAACATGTGATATTCTCATTTTGCAAAAATTAGCAAGTGTGAACATTTATCACTTAATTGACTTTAGGAAATTTAAAGCAGCGGAGAATCCAAATTTTAGAATATGTCAAAAATTTGGGGTTGTTGTAGTAGCTACAATAGAATCATTATTATTTAAAATTTATTTTAAATATAAATGTTATGATTTTTCCTTCAAGAAATTCATTTTCGTACAATCAACACAGGTGTTATGGAGCTTCACCCCAAGAATGTTGAGAGAATTGAATCTATGACCTCTCAATAGCAGAGGTGCTTTAACAACGAGGACTCGACCAACTAAGCCAACCCTTGAGGCCATACATATATATATATATATATATAAAGAGAGAGATGGAATGTTGAAATTAATATAGCAATAAACATTTAACATTTACAATAATATATTTGTATTATAAATAAAACGTTGCAATTACATATACCATATACTTTATGTTTCGTTAACTTATATTGGTAGATATTCATTATAGTTATCAATCTATATTATACATCAACGTGATGAAACATTTCATATTACTAAAATTTGAGAAAAGGAAACATAAATAATAATTTTATTTTAAATTTATTATTATTAATAGTAATTACAAAAAAAAAGGTTAAACACATACACATATATAAACGAGCATAGATTCATTTTAACAAGTGCCAAGAGGGATCAATTTTTTTTTCATTCTAAAAGAGGTTTGCACCTCAAGAGATTTGATCCCTCTAGACTTTTAGCAAATCTAGATTTAAGATAGATCTATACTAGTTTAAGTATTAATTTTAATTAATTATATTTTTATTTATTTATTAATTTTATTTTATTTTATTGTTATATAATTTAATGGAGTATTAATAATTATAGTTATTTTCTTTTTAAAATTTATTTATTTTTGCATAATTTAATCTAGTCAAAATGTTTAAATAACATAACATGACATCCAACATGTTTTCTATACTAGAATCAATAATTAAAAAAAACATAATAATTTAACATTTCTTAATAAATATTTAATAACATATGTAAATATGATATATATTTTTAATTAAAAAAAAAAAAACATAATTATTTTTAAATAGAAAATAATTTAGAAAAATATTATATAAAGTTAAATTCTACCATCTAATTATATTAAAATTATAAAAATATGATAAATATACAACATATATAATTTAATTTTAAGATATAAAAAATAAATAAATTATCGACCTAATTTTTTAAGTTAGCAAATCTGTTATAATAATCTATATGCTCTTTTTGATTTAATATGAAATATGAAAATGAAATCTCCCCTTCATTGCTCCAATCCATCCCTTCATGCTTACTATAATTCAATTCATGCATGAAAACTTGAAGAGGAAGAGATGGCCATATTGCCCATCCTATCTCCTTAACATCTATGTGCACTTGTACTCAACCTCCATTATCATGGTTAAGAAACAGGTTATGTTTCTAAACTTCATGGGACATGGGAGTTTCATAGAACCCTCCCACGTATACTTAACATTTCAATTTCTAATGAAACAACCAGACATTTGCCTAAATCCCAATAAACACCCACTGAACATTTTGAGAGTTCAATTGATTATATATCTATCCCAATAAACACCCACTGAACATTTTGAGAGTTCAATTGATTATATATCTATAGGATTAGAATTGAGATGTCTTCTATTGCACTAAGGCTTTTGATTCCTCTTGATCTGAGAATATTTAATCCCTAGTACGATGTAATCACTTCAATTGGTTGTTGATAAATTATAAATTTAATTTTTTTATTTGACTTCTCGTTATTGATAAATTATAAAAAAAAAAAATTATTTTCTTTGAAGTCAAAAAACAAAAAATCCAACTTCAACCATTATTATGAAACTAATTTAATTAATGAAAATTCATTATAATATATGAAACATATCTCCTATAAAATTACTCTTCAACTTATTATTTTTCAATTTACTTATTTATTACCTACTACTACTATAACACATGTGGGGATTTGAACCGAATCTCTTTGCACACAAAAATTATTTCCACGGACAATTGAGTTGTTCCAGAAAATTAACTTATTATTTTTCAATTATTATTATAAATCAATATAATTAAAAAAAAAAACTCATATACTAAAATTTATTCTCAAACTAAAAAAACAATATAACCAACTAGAAATTGAAACATAGAACATTTAAATGGTGATTTAAGAAAAATCAACAAATAATGGTCATTCTAAAAAATAATCTATGGAAAAAAACGCAAACACAACTATTTATGAAGCTAAAAAATTAATTCCTAGATGGGATGCAAATGAGGGCAGAATTAGGGCAGCGTTGTAAGTTGTGCCCAATTCAAAAATGTCTCGATTTGGTTATGGTATGCCAGAGTACCGTTGCGGAGCATTGGGACGCAGATAAGGGGTCTCATCGTTATAAACGTGGAGTAAAGGTTATAAATGTGGAGTAAAGGTTGTCGGGGTAGCGGAGGTAGATGTAATGTGGGAATGGAGGTGAGGTTTCATTTTAGTGCTATTTTCTTTAATTATTATGGTTCTCACTTTGTTGAGGGCATTATATGTTGTGGAAGCTGGAATTGCCATAGTTGTTACCTAGGTTAGTCTAGGTATTGGGAACCTTTATGGTTTGGTTTGGTTATGGGGAATTTAGTGTTATATGTCGTTGCGTTGTCTTGAATTGGGTAATATACTTGATTTTGGTCTTCCAATTTGACCATTGGGGGTGATTGGTTAGCCTTTTGGTCAAAGGTTCAAGGGTCGATGCTCCATCTGTTTTCTTGTTTTCCAAGTCAATGTTGTTGTACTTACTTTCCCTATTTACTTGCCATAGTAACCATGCCTCCTCGGTAGAGAATGATGAGAAGGAGGGGTGGTTTAGGCAACATTGGATTCAAAAGAATTCAACCTTTTGCCTATGACTCAATTGGAACATTTTTTGATGTTGTTCCTCTTGAGGTGAGGAAGGATATTCTTTTGTTGGAGTAAAAAGAAATAAGAGAACACCCTTATCATTCTAATTTAGAGGTGATATGTGCTAATGTAAAAGGGGTTTTAGTTGGTAGATTCCAAAAGAGGCGACTCCATTTCCTATACTCTTTGGCCTTACACCAACAAATGGACACACTGCTACACTTAATATTTAAAGGCAAGCAAGTTGAAAACTATAATCTATTTCTATGGATTGGAGGACATTAAACGCATGTTATGAAACCAAAGGTTATGTCTAGATAATGTGCACTCTAGACTGACTCAAGTGGAAAGTTTTTTGGTGGCATATTTAGCTTCTGGTGATCTTACAGATCCCCATGGTGACCCTACTAATCTGTTAATTGACACTGCTTAAGAACTCATTAGTATCTCATCTAACTAGGATTAGAAATTGGTATCAGGTGTTCTTGCTGCCATTTTGAAAATCATATTTAAGTATTGTAGATGGTATTTTCTTATTTCTCTTAACATGGGATTTGTTGGCTATGCAGTGGTTTTTGTGGCCTTCTTGGATATTAATATTTTTGGTGCAAACAAAATTTGCATTTGCATATCATTTATGCTTTTGGTTGGTGTTATACATGTGACCTTTCTAGCACAAATTGGTATGGAGATTGTAAGTTTCCACACCACTGTGCTACACTCCTGGGTTATTAGGTGTTCTGCCACCTGGATGGGCTCTTATCCTGTCATGCTTTTCAGTCATTAGAGTCGAGTGTACACACTTAATGTTAATGGGAAGGTTGTGTTGCTCGTGGTTGGTGCGGAATTGGTATATCACACTGAGACTCATATTTTTGTCGTTTACAAGTATATCTTTGCAGTCTTGCATTATATGGTACTTTGGCGGAATGTTTGATGGTCATACTTCCATCTACTACTTCGTTTGTGGTTATATGGCTTTGGATTTCGGGTGTAAAGACTAGGTTGGTTGGTTTCCTTTCTATCCACTGCATGGTTCTTGGACAAATAAATGTTATAATGTATACACATTACGTGGCTCTTAAGTGTAAGGTATATGGTCTGAACATGTTAGTTTTTTATGTTGTTGTCTTCATTTGCAACAAATGCTCCAATGTTATATGCTTTGTCTTGGTTTTCAACAAAAACTCTAATGTTATATGTTGAGAAATTCATTCCCATATCTCTTATTTTTTGCGAAGCTTATTTAGTTGAGATACAAAACAATATAATCTATTTTTATTAATAAAAATTAACTTACACTTATTTAAGAAAAAACTCTACCAAATTGATTTTAATGAAATTCAAAAAAATTACATACACTTTTACTTAACTTAAATGAAAGTTCATTACTTAAAAGTTATCATTATAAAAATGGAAGTAACGTTACATAGCTGGAAGTTCATTACTTAAAAGTATAATTATAAGAATGAAGGTAACATTTCTAATAATACGATGGTTTTTTTACTTTTAATTATTTAAACCAGCGAACTTTGCTTAAACACATCGAAATCATTTTTGCGAGTGTACAGATGATGATATGTTTAAATATATTGTATTAAAAATATTGGGTAATTATTTTTTTAAGCCTACTTTGTAAATGAAAATATTTTTTTTCATTTACAAAGTAGGCTTAAAAAAATAATTACCCAATATTTTTAATATTTTTGATAGGTTTTGCCACCTTCCGAGAAAATATTTATAATAAAAATTATAAAAGTATTTTAAGAAATATTTAAAATTTTAATGACATTAAATAAATAATTATAAAAAAATTATTGATAATAATTATTAATTTTTAAATACATTATTTAAAAAAAAATAGAAACTTGTCATGACGATGAACCACACTGGTTGGTTCGAAACGCGTCGACAAATGGTTTCTCATGTGATTTTCGCCGAAAAATCTATCATAAACTTGTTATGGATCACAGAAGCCTCGACTCTACAAAAACAGAAACCCCAAAAATGTATATAATTATTTAATAGTTAAAGTATCAAAGAACACATGTAAATAAGAGTTATTTTTTAAATGTTACTCTAATTTAATTTTGAAAGTTATTGTAAAGTTCTAAAAAGATATATGTTCAAGTGGAGAAGCAATATAATTTATTATTAAATTTTAATTTTAATTTTAAATATTAAATATATAATAATGATGATAACGATTAAAGTTCATCGAGATTTTTATGATTTGCTGGACTTTAAAAAGGTAAGAGATTAATTAGAATTTTAAATATCATAGTTTTGTTGAGTTAAAAAGTAAAGAGGTTGGGTAGTGTTATAAATATTTTTGAAAATTAGATTGATTGTGAGTATAAGATGGACAACCTAAGACAAAGTGTTTTTCATTGTAAGTATAAGATAGACAACGAAAGTGTTTTTCATCTTCAACTCTCCTAAGATCACAAGACTATAAATTATTTAATCCCATGGCATTTTGGGAATCGACCAATGCCCAATTTCACTATGAAACCCATGAAATTTAATTCTAATCTTTGCAATGTTAGTTTTTTCCTTAACATTAGTAGAAAGATGATTTTGGTTTTTGAGATTGGGGTGAGCACTTCCTTGTAATATGGTAGTTAGGTGATCACCTCCTATTTTTCAGAGAAAAAACCAACATATTTTTATATTAAGGAAATATAAAAAACCTCCATACATATAGCTGCAGATTCAGCAGATAGAGAAACCCCCTGAGATTTAGAAATGGACTCATATACATATAGTCCGAAGACTACCATATCAGAAGCTAAAATAGGGAGACCTATATATCACCTCAAAATGGCCCACAAGGCCCGAAATTGTCCCAAAACAGACCCAGAACCAAAAAAGAGATAATCCACATATCCACATATTGATTACAATATATATTACCCATAGAAAGGAACAGACAGATCGGCCGAATAGCAGAGATCCAAAAATTGAAGAGGAGATACCAGCAAAATGAGAAGAAAAGGAGAAAACGAAGCTAAGAAGATCTTCAGGCAAATAGCTGCGCCTTGCATAGATTGGCGATCAGGCATCCTGGCAAAAAAAATCATGACAGGACTGAATTCGCTGAATAATGGCCTGAAGAGGGATCCCCGAACCATTGAAGATGTGATCATTCCGCCAAGTCCACAGAAACCAGCAAGAAATGATGAACAACGATCTCCGAGAAGAGGAATGCTTGCTCCACCAACAAAAGGCTTCCTGGACAGAAGAGAAGATGGTGAGAGGAAAACCAAACTGCAAAGACAAGACATACCAGATTTTGAGAGTCGAGGCACATTGAAAGAACATGTGCAAGTTTGATTCCCCGTCGTTTAGGCACATAGAACATCTGCTCGGCCCCTGCCATGATTTCCTCTGTAGAACCTCCCATGAAAGATTTTTATTCCAGAATAGCAGCCAAGAGAACAAAATCATTTTGAGAGGACACGCAGCCTTCCAGAAACAGGTGGGAAACTGCGGCTGAGGACTACCTTCCGTGATAGAGATGAGATCAGCATATATAGATTTTACATATGTTGACTGATTGGGATTTTTGAGGCCCCAAACCAGGGAATCTTTTGAACCCGATTGCAAGATTCCAGAGCTGCATAAACTCGTTTTTGTCATATTCCACTGGGAGAGCATGGATAGAGGGAGGTGCAGATCTTCACCCTCCTTCCAAACCGGGGAAAGTCCCGACCATTCCTTTATCAGCTTATCCCAGGTAAAGCAGCCCAGCCTATGAAGGGTGTGGAGCAGCGGCTGAGGAAAAGAGAGCTCCCGGGCACCTGTTATAGTATCATAACCAATAAGAATACTGGCCCCTGTGCATATATTCCAGCAGAAATACTTCATGAAGAGGTGTTGAATTTTCCTGTAACTGTGCCAGATGGATGATCCTCTCCCGACACCAATAGATCTTCTCCTGTACCAATAAACGATACTCTTACCTCGAAGGTATTTTGCCTTTATAATTTTACTCCATGGGCCTAGGTGATCACCTCCTTACAATATAGTAGTTTCTTTTTTCCCTATTACTCTTTATTTCCCTAGAATTTGAAAGTGATAATATTTTCAAGATTATCTGAATTCTACAAGACGATGTAATAATATTTTCAATATTACAAGATAATCTCCTCCAAGACAGGGGATCTTTATGCTACCCATGCTTGAGTGGAAGGTGGATGTTTCAACAAGATTTATAAGCAATTTAGGAAACCTCTTCATCAATGTTGTATAACTTCTTCTTATACATAAGATACCTTGTCATTGTCATGCTTTCAACAGGGACATGACTTACTTCAATAAAGAGGATAGGATAAGAAGTATTTCCTTTAATTTTGAAGTTATAGGTTATAAAGTATTTTTGGATTTATTCAATATTCTTCTATGACTTTTTGAATTAATTGAAAGAAATCATATATCCTACTACTCTAAGTTGGAAATAATTATATGATTTTTTAATTATTAATTTATAAAATAAATCTAAATTGAAATAGCAATATTATCTCTGATGATGGTTTTTTACCATCTACCTTTAATTTGATTGCTATTATATTTTTTTTTAAAGGGAGGGGCTAGTTCCCAAGCAGAAGCTTAATCGGGCCCTCTTTTTTTGTTACATTATACATATCAGAACAAGCTAATAAGAGTCACATCGCAGCCATCAAATCAACCAGAATATTCCATCATCCGCCGAATATACGCCAGCATCCGCAGCGCTGCAGGATTCGATCGTGACCGAGGTGCGTGAAATCGACTGCCACTACCACTATGTCATGCACTCATGTGAAATTTGATTGCTATTATATTATATATAATGATTGGTTTTTAACATGTATCTGATCTAGCAGTCATGGAAGTTCAAATTGCGCTGACCCTCGATGTAATTTTGGAGAACATGGAAATTTTCTTTGCTTAGAATTTCGGGAATTTTAAACTGCAACGAATTTTGGACAGAACCTTGGTGTATGAAGAAAACGGTAATGCTGGAAACATATACACTATATCCATGTTCAAGAGTATTGTGCCTTTTTAAGATTAATGCTATATCATGCCTATATTGAAATTGTTCAGAAAATTAATAATATTCAGTAAAATTCCTTTGCCTTTTCTCCGAGGAACAAAGGATGGGAGGTTTTTTATTAGATCCCTGCTCTTCTTCTTATCAAAGAAAAGAAAATTGTTTACTATGGTGCAATGCAAAATATCCTAAACTTGAGTGTAAACTGAATAATAATGAAAATGTTTACTATGATGCAATACAAAATATGCTAAGCCTTATTGTAGACTAAATACTTTGTACCAGAGTCATTTAAATGAAAGATGAATAGATAAGTGCGTTAATTGACTTTTGTTTAGCTTATTCTTTGTTTTTAACTTCCTAAATGTTTTAAGTACAGTTATAATTCGTTAAATCTCAAATCTCAATGCCTTTTTTCTCTTGGAAAAGGGTGTTCATATTTGTAAATTTGAGTGGTAGGAGTTTTTTTATTTTCATCTAATTTTTTTTAGTTTTATGAGATATTATTGAATATATATATAAATCTGAATTTAATGATAGAGTTTAAATAATTTTTAATATATTTGTTTTTTTAATAAAAATGATTTAAAATATATTTAAAAGTTTTTTTTTTCGTAAAAAGTGATTTAAATTTTAATAAATTAATAGTTGAAAGATACCATTTAATTTTGTAATTAATAAAAAAAAAATTATAAAAAAATAATGTAAATGTTTAAAAAAGTTAAGATAGAAAAGTTAGTCATGTTTGTTTTTTCATTATCAGAGTGTTTTTTTCTTTTGTTATATAATTTTTCTTTAAAAGTGATTTTGGTTTTGTTGGCCAAGAGAGGAGGATGCCAAGGAACCTATAAGTTGTCTTGTAACTAGAAATTGTTAAAATCGAGATTTAACAAGTATTTAATTGATAATTTTTCATTTAAATTTCCAGGATAAACACTAAGTTTTTGCGTGATGAATCTCTCTGTTAGCTATGTTCGATTTCCCATCAGTAAATTAAGATGGCGTACCATGTTATTCTAATGGTTGTCTTGTAATTTTAATGGTGCTAATTAGCTCCATGTAATAGAAAACTCCAAGTTTTTCTTTTTATATTCGTTGCTCTTCAACATAAAAGAATCATAACAAATATAAAATTAACATTTTTTATTTATATCTAATATTTAAGATTAATAACTCATAACATTCTTGTTGCATTATTATAGAGTATTCAATAACTGATTATTCATGATTGTTCATGTTAATTAATTGTTAAAGAAGAGAAAAATGTTAATTTTGTTCAGCGTGGTTGCCCAAAATTATCTTCTCTATTTTTGAAATTTCAGAAGCTACATGTACACTATTAAAAGGAAGTACAGTAGTCAACAATCAATCAATACCACTCCACAGGTTGGATTAAGATACCACTCCATAGGTTGGATTAAGAGACACTACACTACCCATCAATCAATATATACCACTCCACAAATTGAATTGAGAGGCACTACAATACCCAATAATCAATAGATACCACTCCACAGGTTGGGCAAGTCTAGCATTTGGAAGTCATATGAGTGTCATACAGGTCGCACTATTAGTGCAACAACAAGTCATGAAGGCTAAAAGTATTTGTTAGAAAGTCATGAAGGCTACAAGTATTTTTTAGAAAGGTTAATAGTATTCGTCATGAAGGTTCATTTCAACAATATTACTTTTATTTGCACGTGGATGTGAAGTTTTTAGACTTAAAATAGTTAAATTTTGATATTGTTCACTATATTGTATATTCACATCAAATAAGGTTACATATAAATACATTTAGTGTTGTCTCAAGATAGGTAGACTATCTTGGACACACAATCACTTGGTTGAGAGAATATCTCAACCACACACCAATCTATGAACATCTAGATATAAAAACCCTAAGGAATAGGAATAGACTCCTATAGATAGAATGAATCACAACTGAGACAAGTAGGAATTATAATTTCCAAGTCACCCCCTTAATGACTACTTGTCTCGATCTCAATCTGCAAAGTCTAGTTGTGGTCAAACATAACAAAAGAATATGTCGACATTCATATAAAGGAGCAACCATCCACCGGAATGCATGGGTGCCAACCGCCAGTCTACTAGGATGCCCTTCACATACATGGTTTTGTCAACCATTATAATTACATACATGTACCTGCAAATCCCCCTCCATCATCATCATGGGTTTTATCAAATTACCCATAACCATGCTCTGGGTTTTATCGGATTACCCTCAACCATGCCAACAAGGGCTCTCAGCCACCAAGGCTCAACACAGCCACCAAGGCTCAAGTCTGCCACCAAGGCACTCAATTTAGCCACGAAGGCTCAACACTACCACCAAGGCTCAATTTTGACACCAAGGCACTCAATTCAGCCATGAAGGCATTCAATTCAACCACTAAGGCTCAAATGTGCCACCAAGGCATTCAATTCAGCCACCAAGGCTCACCACAGACCCAACTTAACCAAGCCCAAGGTTTTCTCGGCTCACCCTTAACCATGCCAAGGGTTTTGTTGGCTGACCCTAAACCATGCCTACAGGAATCCCTATCCACTTCACTCTCACACGTGGTTTCTGGCTTACCACAAACCAACACTGCAAATACAAAGTGGTTTTAAGATTACCACAAACTTTATGGCCGTATATATGCCTCATCAGGCTTACATTACACACTCCAACTCTTGGAGTTACCAGGTACATACTTTACAAAGACCACTATAAACATTACATAAAATTTCTTACTAATACATATGTGATTCACATTACAACATAATAGAGTCTATTCCATAAACACAAACAAACTTTCAAGCCCATTTGGATCCTTTGGCACTCATCTTGGATACACCATACCATTCATATGCTAGAACAAACCATTGCTTTCCCACTTGAATATCATAGGCTTTGTACTTTTGAGTCTTTTTCATCTCCATTTTTAACTTTGGCATATTGGTCTTAGATCTCCATGCTTTACCTGTCATCAATTAGAGTCGCAAATTCTAACAAAATGACTTCATATTGAGGTCATGAATCTCAATATGTATACAAACTTTAAAGACTTATTCACCTTTACCCATGCCAAAAAAATATACAATACCAAATAATAATATAAGCACAAGCGATGACAGTAATGCAATATCCATTTTTACAAATGAATAACAACTGGTCTGTAAACATTCAACAATACCTTTTTTCCATGCTACACCAGTCAATTCAACATGGACAGATTGCCCCAAACTTCATCTCACCAAAACACTGCCCACACTGATGTTGTGGGCAGATCCAAAATCATATATTGCATGCTACCTTCAATCTGATCCCTATCAGATTGTTGACAACAGATCGCTCCATGATGCTTCACGAACATGCACCGGCAGCACCATTGCAACTCCACACGGCTTATGCTTGTTGGTTTACACTTCAACAAGTAGCAATTCACCACCGTTGCTCACGCGCTCAGCCTCAAGGCGATATAATCACCAATTCATCATCCAATCAGCTCTTCAATCTCAGCCATAAGGGCTCTTCTCAAGAGCACGCAACAACGCGTAGATCAAATCAGTAGTAATGTCACCACAATAACGTGGATCACACAATCCTAAAGTTGATCAAGCCGACCAACATAGGCTTTGTCATTTCTAAAGACTTGAAAACGTGGACAAACCAACAATACTACAGACAATCACACAGATCTGTACATCCATTCATCAGAATCACAACATTAAAGATGCTTTCTTCTTCTTTTAGGTTTTGTATTCCAGCTTCTTTAGTAAACATTTCTTCAGTCAGGCCACCGCACCACGCAAATAAAAATCTGGGCAAGTTCTCTCCTCCTGGCAAATTCCAGGGAGCAGAGTACAACCTTTGAGATAGAGAGAACAATACAAAACTTTAAAAGAACTTCCAACGCTGCTAATTGAGCAGCTTCTCCCACACGTCACACCCACAAGATTATGCAGGTTCTCAAACAACCACACACATAGTGATGTGCTAAACACAATTGGCCTTCGAAATACCTCTTGCACAGACTCGAACAACTCTTCCACCCCTGATCTGATAATCACCCTATGAGTGACATCAGTTAAGGATTTATCGATTAAAGGTATTACAGACTCATGTGCTAGTGTGTGTTCTGTGTTATTTAAGCAATGGATCGATCAGATTGCAAATACAAAGACACTTAATGGAAAGACAACAAAGAAATCCAGTAAGCAAACACAAGAACACAAGAAATTAATAAGGAGTTCACCCTCTTCTCCAGGGCTACATCTCCGATCCAGCTTTCAGTGGTGGCATTATTTTATTATGTCTTAAGCAGAGAATTACAATGAAGGAGCTCAATATGAGTCACCTGAAACATATTTGCTTGGCAGGGTGGTTCTTGGATTCCCCAATGCCACTACAGTACACAGACTCTTCTGCCTACCAGCTCTTTGACCTCTCTGGTCTGACAAATCCTCTATGGGATGGCTTGAATCTCTCAAGCTCTCTGGTGCTCGACGCTGCCTATGGTCAGCTCGGCCCTCTTTCTTCTTTCTACTTTTTCTTCACTGTCTTCTTTGCTTCTCTGTTCTCTGTCTTCCTCTCGGGATTCTCTGTCCCTCTCTGTGTGTCTTCTGTCTTCTTTCTGACTGTGTATTCTGTCTTTGTTCATGGCTTTAAGGCCATTCGATCCCAAGACTGTTCAATTCCTCTTCCACCTCCATCGAATCGCCTTCTGCATCTGCGCTTGGAGTTCCTTGTTCGGCGTCATCATCAACTCACAGGGAGTGGCCACATGTCCTCCTGTAACGTGCTAGCCTGCTTCGTCGGTTCAATTCTTCAATTACATCATGGAGTGAGTCTTCCTCCACTGTGGCAGTCAAAACGGACCTCAAATCTTTACAAACTGCAGCTTAATCCCTTGTCGATTTCGCTTCCCCCATCGGGCGTGATCTCAGCCGTCTGATTTGGATCCCCTAGATCCGACACCGTTCGCTCATTTCACGCAGTTGACTTGCTTGACTATTAGCGCGCGATGAGCGGCGGTTTTCTCTCTCCTCCGCTCGCCACATGTCAATCGCTGAGTGGGATCGCTCCGCTTTCATCCAAAACCACTTACCATTTGAGGGCGCCCCGATCAATACCACCGGTTTTTCAAAGCGCGGGTCCCGCCTTTTGGCTTTAGCCCTTTTCGCCTTTCGCCCTACGGTTCTCCGGCTCTCCACGCAACCGAGTGCTCGGGGCTTCCCCATTTTGAGCCTGTTCGCCCAATGATGTGCGATTAAAATCCACCTCCTTTTCCCGATCCGAGCCTCCCAGGGGCTAATTCGGCCTCCCGCCCAGTCCCCATGGGCCTAGGTCAACGCACTTTGTTCGAGGTCCTCGTCGTTCCATGCTGGCTACCATTGCCACTGGTTCAGGGGTGTTTTTTATCGTTGTTTTGAATTCTTAGAAGTTTGTCCTGCCCTGATACAATCATGGTTCTTTTGATAGTTCTTTATGGATCCAATTCAGATCACGGCCTTCCCACTGCTTTTGGACCACCAAAAGTTGGTTTTCAAGCATCGACTAAGTGAGGGTATTGCTTTCTCACTTGTCCAATCTCAATTCACTTTGCACTGCTCGGCTTTGAACCTTTGAGCCCAATCCTGAGGTACTCCACATCTCCCCTGCGCATTGTCCTTACCTTCCTATCCAGCACTGTGTCTTCATGCAACTCATTAAGATATTCATGTAGCAGGTCATTAATAGAAGGAAATTGACCTTGCTCTTCAAGGTCCTCAATCATTGAAGGTTCAAACAATCTCAAGCAATCTGCATTTACGACTGAGTAGATGTGCATGTAAGCTGGTAGGTCAAGATGAAAAGCATTTTCACCAATCTTCTCAAGTATCCTAAAAGGTCCATACCTGATAAGATTTAGCTTTTTACCTTCACCTTGTATCCTATCCTTGCTAATATACAGCCAAATCTAGTCTCCAACTTGAAAACTATGCTCCATCCGATGCTTGTCATGCCTAGCCTTGTACTTGGCTTGGCTCCTTTCCAACTGTTCCTATACTCCCTGGTGGATCTCCTGGATCTGTTCAATGAACCTAGTTGCCCTATCCACATCACTGTGTCCATCAACCATGGTATCTTTACCAAAGACAAAATCCAAAGGAGACCTTGGTGTGAAACCAAAACAGGTCTCAAAAGGAGATCTCTATGTAGAAGAATGTTTTGCTCTGTTATAAGCATGTTGCACATAACACAAGTGTTCATCCCAAAGCTTAGGATGTTTGCTGCAATAACTTCTCAGTAATTGGATCACTGTCCTGTTAACTACTTATGTCTGGCCATCTGTTTGTGGATGAAAAGCTATGCTTTTCTTCAGTTTGGTGTCCATCAGTTCCCACAGACTTGACCAAAACTTCCCCAGAAATCGAGTGTCTCAATCAGATACAATAGAAGTGGGTAATCCAAAATGAACCCATACATGTTCAAAGAATAATTTTGCAATCTTTTCAGCTGTAATCTGTTTATTACAATGTATCAAAATACTCATTTTGCTGAACCTATCCACAATAACATATAGATAATCATGACCTTTCCTAGATTTACGCAGTCCTCCAACAAAATCCATGGAAACACTTTCCCAAGGGTGAGAAGGAACTGGAAATGGAGTGTAAAAGCCTAGTTTTCTATCGTTGGGCTTGCTTTTAGCACACGTAGCACACCTTATTACATATCTAGAAATTGTCTCGTTCATTTTCGGCCAATAGCAAAACCTTTGCAGCTGTGCAAATGTTTTACTTACCCCAAAGTGACCTGATATCAGAGAAGTGTGTGCTTCCCTAATTATCTTTACTCTGTCAGTTTGTGGAATGCAGAGTTTCCCATAATGGTAGAAGAGTCGGTCTTTTACATGATAATCCAATTCTTCTGCTCTTTTGCCTTGACTCAAAGTTGCATATACATCTTTAAAGTCCATATCCTGAGCATATTGTTCAATGTAGCTTTCATGTAGTACATAATTATGCTTAAGTATGGTAGATGCATTTATAATGGGTCGAGATAATATGTCTGCAACCTTGTTATGTATGCCCTTTTTATATCTAATGACTAAATGAAACTGTTGTAGGAAACCCATCCATCTGTGATGTCTTGATTGCTGCAACTTAGTTTGGGAGTGTAGATATTGAAGTGGTTGATGATCAGTATGTATTACTGTCTCTTTGCCCATTAAGTAATGTTTCCACTTTTTCACACTCTGAACTAATGCATACAATTCTTTATCATATGTAGGATAGTTAACTACTGCAGGATTAAAAGTCTCAGAATGATAACATATGGGTTTACCGTGCTGTGTCAACACTGCTCCCATGGCATAGTCACTGGCATCAGTTTGGATCTCAAATGGTCTTTGTAGATCTGACAGTGCTAGTACAGGTGTTGTACTAATCTTTTCTTTCAAGGTGTCGAAGGCTTTTTGATGTTTGCCTCCCCACTGAAACACCTTATTCAATCTTGTTAAAGCATGTAAGGGAGCTGCAATTGAGGAAAAGTTAGAAATGAACTTCCTCCAATATTGTGTTGCTCCTAAGAAGCTTCTCACTTCTGTAGCAGACCTGGGTTTAGGCCAGTTCACAATGACTGCCACTTTAGAGGGATCTATTCTCAATTCACCTCCCCCTACTATATGACCCAAGTAGTTTAGAGATGTTTTGCCAAATTCACATTTTGAGAGTTTAACGTAAAGTTTTTCTCTTTTCAAAACATCTAATGTCTGCTTAACATGCTTTAAATGTTCTTCCCACGTTTTACTAAAAATCAGAATGTCATCCAGGTACACAATAACAAAATCATCAAGAAAAGGTCTGAGTACATCATTCATTAATCTCATAAAAGTAGCAGGAGCATTAGTTAAGCCAAAAGGCATAACCAGCCATTCATACAATCCCTTCTTTGTTTTGAAAGTAGTCTTCCATGCATCTTGCTCTCGGACTTCTTAGGTCTCAGCTCTGGATGCAAAATCCAATAATGCTCATCATCATGCCCATCCTTTTTACAGTGAGTGCATGAAGCTTTGCTTTTCTGTGTAGTGTTAGCCTTCCTTGCTTTCCACTTCTGCTTTCTTTTCTCCTTGCTCTTGCTTGCAGTGGGTTGGGATGGTCCCCCAACTTCTGGATTTACATTCTTTCCTCTAGCTTCTAGATGAGTAGCTTGTATTGATACCTCATCTATACTAGTGGGATTAAACAAGAGGATGGTATGCCTCATGTAGTTGTGTAGACCACCAATGTACTTCAGAAGAGTTTCTGGTGACTCTAATGAGATACCCAACATCAATGCTCTCTTTCTAAATTCTTGAGTATACCCTTGCACACTTTTCCCTTTCAACTGCCGAAGAGTTTGCCAACTCATCATGGCTTGTTGCATGTAGGCCAATGGATAAAACTGTTTTTTGATTGCAGAAACAGATTCACTCCAGACAGAGATAGTCTTACCATGTCTTTTCATATTAGCTTGGGTTCTGCCTTCCCACCAAACCAAGGCAGTGCCTCCTAGGCATAGGCTTGCCAGCTGAATCTTACTCTTGTCTGAGTCTATGTTCTGTACCCTGCAATACACATCAATTTGTCTAATCCAATTGTCTAACTTTTCAGCATTTAGCTCTCCATCATATATAGGCAAATCAAATTTAACATCTAGCTTGATCAAAGATGATTTCTTATTATGCATAGGGCTATTAGGAGGTGTGAGAAAGCTTTCCTCTTTCCCTTTTCCTTTGGAGTGGTCATGGAAATGAGACTCATCTTCTTCTTTATCTTGCTTAGAACCTGATGAATCTTCAACCTTATGCTTTCTAAAGTCCCTATACATTTCTTCTACCATAGAATTTATAGCTAGGAAAATTTCTATGAATTGAGGGTCTGGCCCCATAGAACCTTCCTCTGACATTGTCTTCTGAGGATAGACTCTCCCAATTTCAGGGTTAGTTTCCACCAACTCTCCTTCTCCTAATTTGAACTTTGATCTAATGAGCATTCACAGCTAAACCAACACAAGCTTGTCTGACCTTACAGCCTAAAACTCTGATACCACTTGATCTGATAACCCTATGAGTGACATCAGTTAAAGATTTATTGATTAAAGGTATTACAGACTCATGTGCTGGTGTGTGTTCTATGTTATTTAAGCAATAGATCGATCAGATTTCAAATACACCAACACTTGAAATGGAAAGACAATAGAGAAATCCAGTAAGAAAACACAAGAACAAAAGAAATTAATAAGGAGTTCACCCTATTCTCCAGGGCTACATCTCCAGTCTAGCTTTCAGTGGTGGCCTTATTTTATTGTGTCTTAAGAGAAAATTACAATGAAGGAGCTCAATATGAGTCACCTGAAACAAATTTGCTTAGCAGGGTGGTTCTTGGATTCCCCAATGCCACTGGAGTACACAGACTCTTCTACGTACTAGCTCTTTGACCTCTCTGGTCTGACAGATCCTCTCTGGGATGGCTTGAATCTCTCAAGTTCTCTGGTGCTCGATGCTGCCTATGGTCAACTCGGCCCTCTGTCTTCTTTTTGCCTTTGCTTCACTGTCTTCTTTGCTTCTCTGTTCTCTGTCTTCCTCTCGAGGTTCTCTGTCCCTCTCTGTGTGTCTTCTGTCTTCTTTCTGACTATGTATTCTATTTCTGTTCATGGCTTTAAGACCATTCAAGCCCAAGACTGTTCAGTTCCTCTTCCACCTCCGTCGAATCACCTTCTACAGCTGCGCTTTGAGTTCCCTGTTCGGCGTCATCATCAGCTCACAGGGAGTGGCCACATGTCCTCCTGTAACGCGCCAGCCTGCTTCGTTGGTTCAATTCTTCAGTTACGTCATGGAGTGAGTCTTCCTCCATCGTGGCAATCAAAATGGACCTCAAATCTTTACAAACTGCGGCTTAATCCCTTGTCGATTCTGCTTCCCCCATCGAGCGCGATCTCAGTCGTCCGATATGGATCCCCCAGATCTGACGCCGTTCGCTCATTTCGTGTGGTTGACTTGCTCGACCGTTAGCACGCGATGAGCGGTGGTTTTCTCTCTCCTCCGCTCGCCACGTGTTGATCGTTGAGTGGGATCGCTCCACTTTCATCCAAAACCGCTTACTATTTGAGGGCGCCCTGATCAATACCGCCGGTTTTTTGGAGCGCGAGTCCCGCCTTTTAGCTTTAGCCCTTTTCGCCTTTCGCCCTTCGGTTCTCTGGCTCTCCACACAACCGAGTGCTCGGGGCTTCCCCATTTTGAACCGCTAATCATGCATCAAAATCCACCTTCTTTTCCCGAACCAGGCCTCCCAGGGGCTAATTCGGCCTCTCGCGCAGTCTCCATGGGCCTCGGTCAGTGCGCTTTGACCGAGGTCATCGTTGTTCCACGCTGGCTGCCATTGCCACTGGTTTAGGGGTGTTTTTAATCGATGTTTTGAATTCTTAGAATTTTGTCCTAACCTGATACAGTCATGGTTCTTTTGATAGTTCTCTATGGATCCAATTCGTATCAACTCCGAACCCGCGACTCTCAATAGATCTCAACGGTTCATGCAACAGCGTATCAGTAGCCACACTACGCGACAGATATCTGCACTCACTACACCACAATCAACTCTCCATCTTCGTCGACCGACATCTAGTACAAGCACACTGTTAGAAATTGTAATTACTCCCGCATGAGGAGTTGGCTAAAATTAGAGAGTCAGTTAAGTGAGTGTTGAGCGTTGAGCGTTGAATCAAGTTGAGTGATGGATAAAAAATTAAGTGCAGTCGATATTTTGAGTGTAATTTAACTAAATTAAGTGTGTGTGCATGTCGAAAAGGTTTAAAATAAAATTTTGTGTGATCAATTAAAATGTTGTGTGATTAATGCTATGATGCACCTTGTAAATTAGATACATGACATTATAACGCATAAAAGTATCAACAACCACGGTATTACAAGATGAAAAATTACACGATTGTAAGAACCCCGTGTCAACCTTACATTGGTAGCGTTAAAAGTTTAACGCAAGATTTCTATAGCGTGGATGCATTGAGTCAAGCGAGGTTACTTTTCATAAAAGGTACGAATACTTATATGGTGAGTGGGGTTATGGTGAGTGTTAAAAAGGGAGCATATTAAAAAGCTTTCTTTATAAAGGTTTTCGAAACTTTTTGAAAGGATTGATTTTATATTTATAAAAGGGCCTTCAAATAAAAGGTTTTGTTTATATATATTAAAGTTAAAAAAAAAAAAAAGGGATTTTAAGGATGGTTTTGTTTATATATATAAGTTAAAAAAAAAAAAAAGGGATTTTAAGGATTTTTTAAGGTTTTTTTTTTTTCCTTTTTAAATAAGAAAGCAAAATGTAGGTTCAAAGGAAAAGGCTTTATAGAAAGTATTTTTTAAGTTAAAAAAGGAAGATATTATAAAGGAAATTTTTGTAAGGGGAAGAGAATTAAAAGAAAAGGATTTTATTCAACAAGAGAGTTTTGGGCTTTGAAAGTTGGTCAATTTACAAAAAAATTGTGTTTTGTCAAGCGTGACAATTTTTTTGGTGAAGAGTGTGCCTTACAGGGATACATATTGAAAATCATATTTTTTTTTTTCGAGGGTGATATGGAAGACAACTTTGTGTTTAGAAAGGTTCAAGCCGCAACCGATGAACTAAGAAGTTTAGCAAAAGACAAAGAAAAAATCAAGGGTGATTGGTGTAGCTTTAACATGCGACCACCTCCTATGTTTATAGGTGAATATTTTGATCATTGGGTTATCAAGATGCTAACTTTTCTTCGAGCTAAAGAGTTAATTGAGTACGAGTCTAATAACACATATGATGAAGTATGCGATGCTTTAGCACTGAATTTTATAAAACAAGCATTGGATGAGAAGTGTTTGTGCAAGGTAGCAAAACCTACAACTTCCAAGGAAGCATGGAAGATCTTGGAAATAGAGTTTGGCACAAAGGAGAGTGACATGCAACAATGGGTTATGTCACAAGCAAAGAAGTCATATGTAGATATGAGAGTAGATGAGAAAGACTATGAGAGGAAAACAAAGCTTGGAAAATCCCACTCAAAAGTGGATGATGGTTGTCAAGACCATAAAATTGAAACTCATTATGCAAGCATGCATATGGATGAAGAATATGCAACAAAGATTGCAGAGAGAGAAGCATGAGCCTCCGTATGTGAAGCAAACCAAAAGCATATAAATGCTCAAGGAATCTATGGATGATGCAAATGATTGTGAATCCCACTGTGATGAGACTCATGTGAAAGATGACTGCAAAGTGAGATGTGAATTGGTTAATCCAGCTGCAACTCATGGATTTGGTGAAGTTGAAATTGTCAATGAAATTGACAATGACCACATGCATGCTCGAATATCCCACCATAGTGTGGATGAACATTATGTTGATGATATGTGTGGTTTCTTTTTTGAAACAAAGATTGATTGTGGCAATATGGTAATGTTTGATGAAACATTGAAGGTTGAAGCTACCATTGTAACAACAAGATATGAAGCAGTATGTCATCTAAGAGCAGCTAATAATTAAGAACAATATAGAGTGATTGAAGAGTTTTTTATGAGAATATCCACTAACATTGTAACAGTGGAAGACAACCTCCATGCAATTGAAAAGAAGGCAGATGTAGAGTAGGAAGCTCTCACCGAAGAGAGTCATATTAAAGATGTTTTTAACATTGTTTTTGAATATGCAGGTGTTTAGAATATCATGGGAAAAAAAGTTGAAAGCAAAGTTGTTAATAAATTTGATGCAAATTTGAAGCTCGTTGAAGAATGGATTCAGAAACCAATAGAACAAATTGATGTGAGTCTTAAAGCAGCAGGTGGAATAAAAGAATTCACTGAAATGGTGAATATTGATCTTGAGTGTGCAAATTACAGAAGAAGAAAAAAGCAGCAATACTTGATGATGAAAGTGAAAAGAATGATATGAAAGACAAAGATGAATGCATTGAAACCATTTTTCAACAATGGAATCAAGAAGAGAAGATTTTTCTATCAAGAAATATGGGAGAAATAAAATTAAGGATATGAAGCGCAAGAAGCAGAGAAACGAAGACAGTTTGAAGATGCAATGTTATGGAAACAGTCCATAGTTGAACGAATATTTGAAGAGGAATGTGTAGAAGACATGATCAAATTGTTTTTCAGAACAAGTTCAAGACAAGTCAAAGAAAAATTGCAGCAAAAACAAGTGAAGAACGCCTACAGCGAGAAAGTTGAATAGAGAATGAAGAAATTTCGAGGATATAGATCTTAAAAGAAGAGAAAAAAGAGAATCAAAATTGTAAAAGTTTTGAGTCATTGTAAGCCTAGCTGAGACATAGACCAGCAGGCATGTTTCAATGATAATTGAATCAAGTTAAGTCATGTTTGAGTTATGTTGAGTCATACAGTCGTAATTAAGGGGGAGTGTTAGAAATTGTAATTACTCCCGCATGAGGAGTTGACTAAAATTAGAGAGTTAGTTAACTAAGTGTTGAGCATTGAGCGTTGAGTCAAGTTGAGTGATGGATAAAGAGTTAAGTGCAATCCATATTTAGAGTGTGAGTTAACTGATTTAAGTGTGTATGCATGTCAAGATATTTTAGGTGATTCGATAGTAGAAAAGGTTTGAATACACTTCACCGAGTTCATTGTAAGAATCAAGTTTTCTGTGATCAATAAAAAATCCGCAACTCGTATGTTTTGTGTGAATTTGTGTTTTAGCTTCTCTGCCTCTGCATGCTGTCTGTCGGGCTGCAACATCGAAGAACCATTGCTGAGCACAATTTTGGAGGAGCACCCAAATGGGTATCTCGGGCCTTCGCAAGCATCTCTCCCATGCGAACAACAAAATCATGATTCTTTTTCCTGATGCCTTCAACACCACTCTCAAATTGTTTAACAAAATCTACCGTAGCAGGCACAGAAAGCTGCGAACTGTAGCCCATGTTTCCAATCCAGGTAGACTCCATAGCCAATCTATTTCCATATTCACTTGAAACAACTGGGCGATGTAGATTAGGAAGAAGGGAAGGACGGCAGTAAAGAAACACAACCAACGAAGGACAAAAAAACCATTTGTGAAGATTACTAGTGTAAAAGTCGGCATTGATGTCTTGCATATCAATGACCAAATTCCCAATAGAATGAGCTCCATCTACAAAAACCTGGTCCACACCCTCCTCCCTGCAAATCCTAATAAGCTCTTTCCCTGCAAATCCTAATAAGCTCTTTTATGGGAAAGATAATCGATGGCATAAGATGTCACATGATCAAGGACTTATAATTTGATTTTCCTGGACTGGGCCTTACCCTGCTGCAGAGCCTTCCTAAATTTCACAACAATCTCTTCTTTCGACGACAGCGGAAAAGGAAAATGAACTTCGATTACCCGGGCACCTGCATGAATTGCATAAGCTTGTATGGCCTTCTTCACGGCTCCATAGGCAAAGTGAAGCATCAAAACAGCATCTCCCTTCTCAAATTTCCCTTCCATGAAACCCCAGGCAACCTGTTACAACACTATCGTCACTGTTGTGGTTACATTATCTACTAGACAAATTTTCTCACCATGAGCAACATTAACCAGTGTACATATCATCTGTCTGGACTGCGAGAGCCCCTTATGAAGAGAGCCATAGAAAAAACTGTCAGGTTGTTGTAAGAACAGGCGTGCCCACTTTGCCTGTGTAGATAACACGGAAGAAGGGAAGCAACCAAAGCTTCCATTATTGATGCGGGCCACGCCCTTTTCGTGATGCCCAAAATCCCTTCTGATCAACCCCTCATCTTCCCCTTCTCAAATGATTTTTTTTTTCCTTTTTCAATAACCTCGACCTTTTTCAATGTCTGAGTCACGTTTTCAGGAAATTTGCCTTGTCGTCTCGAGCTGCTATACCAGGGGACCATTTTCCAATTTCCAAAGGGGCAAAGGCTGGTACAGATGCTACGGAAGATTCAGTATAAAAGAATGGTGTTACACAGAAGCAAAGGAGTTACTACTGCTATTAAAGGTCGATAGTTTTTTTTCATCAAAGTAAGTATGCCAACGATAACATAGGGGAGAATAAGGATAAGCTGGCAATCGTAACCACTAAAAACTCATAGCAGGGTCGAGTGATGCTCTGGCCACAGAAACAGAAACAAACTTGTTGTGCTTCTCTACTCACAGCAGAAAATAATTTTCCATTGATACACTACTTTCAATTTGCACGTCTCCTTGGGCAGGAAACTGACCATACTGGATCACCCACCACTCTCGATCACCATAGATTAATAAAACAAACAACCTTGACCAGCAGAGAGCTACAACACCTTAATTAGAGACTTCAACACCTTAGCTACAAGCACCACTGAAGTTGTAGACAGACAGTGACACCACGAACAAACATGCCTAAGGACACAATGACTTAAACCAGCAATGCACAGTAGAGCATTCAACATTCAACTGGTCGCATTTATCTGCCCAAAAATTTACCTGATCACAGTGCCTCCAATCATGCAAATGAGATCAGTTGTGCACAATCATGGGCATTGTCTTAGCATCTGTCAACTCGATTCTCAATAGCACTCAAGAAATCGTGACAGACTCCCGCTGCTCCACACATGTTTTATCACTCCAATGATCTCTTTTCACACATTCACAACAACCACGCCCTCTACTCTTCAGCTCTTGCACCACTTGGCAGACTCGGCCTCCACATACGCTTGAGTAACAAATACCAGTCTCACATTAATGGCAACAACAATACCTTAAGAAATAGGAATATACTCCTCTAGATAGAATGAATCACAATTGAAACAATAAAAATTACAATTTCCAAGTAAAATATATATATGTAAATCAATAATGGATGTGATTGTTTTTTTAATAATGGATATGATTGTTTTTTTAAGCAGCATTAAAATTTTCTAAAGAAAATTGTATGTTCTACTAAATATGAAACCAATGTTGAAATATTACTTTCAACTGCAGCGCCAAAATCGTCATGGGATTTGTTAGCTATTTTTTTCTTGTTCTTTGCGATGTGATCTTATCGCTATCGCAAATCGCGTCCACGCCCTGTTGCCTTCGTTATGCCCTGTGTTTTCTGCCGATTGCGATTCTGCGATGCGATCCAATCGCAAATCGCACCCATATGTTAGTGCTCCACTTTTCTCTTCCGCCGACGCGACGTTGCGATGCGATCCGATCGCAAATCGCATATCTCACCTTCTTCAAACCGATCTCAGTCGTCCGATTAAATCAACGGTTGATGTACAGGCTTGCAGCAAAATTACGTGACGTGAATTAGAAGTTTCATTGACCGCCAGTTTTGTCAGTGAAACAATAAATGAAAAATTTACTACGGTTGGTAAACATAGGTAAAAGCCTTTAATTTTATTGTTTTTTTCACGGGAGTATGGCACAGTAAAAAATGTAATGTCCTGTTTTATTGTTTATTGAACATGAAATGTAAGTGTAGACGCAGCAGCGCAAGCATATCAGTGTAGACACAACAGTGTAAATTTGCAAGTAGACACAACAGTGTATTTTTAGCAGAGACAGAGCATTTTTGTTTTAAAATGCACAGCAGTGCAGAGACAGAGTAATTTCCCAGGGAGACAGTGAAGTTTTTTTTACTGCATTTGAAGCAGTTCAGTTGGTGTAATCCCTTTGATAGAGGAAGAAATATTTTGTAACAGTTAGTCCTATAAATGAATACAAGTTTCTTTTGTATGTGTAAAACTCTGTTCTTTGGAAACAAATTCTTAGTTCTGGTGTGCTAAAAACAGAGCATCATTCTCTGTTCTGTTCAGTTAATTTTGTTTGGAATTACCAAAAATTCCCAACAGTGGTATCAGAGCTTGTCCAGTCTCTTTGAAGGTGTCAAAGAAGCTGAAGGAAGGATTTCTTGTTGCAGCAGCTTCTCCAGCAGAGTGAAGACTCAGTCAAGAAAGAATCCAAGGTATTTCTCAAGTTAGTTTCTTGTGTTACTGTTGAGGATAGTCAATTATTTTAAATACACAGTCAAGTATTTTGAAGCATAGTTAAGAGTGCAAGAATGGCTGGAGCCAGCACTAGCATGGGTATCTGTAATACTCAACTCCCACAATTTAATGGGAAAAACTATGACTACTGAGAAATAACTATGAGAGCTTTTCTTACTTCCCAAGACTTATGGGAATTTGTTGAGGATGGTTTTGAAGAACCAGCAGATGAAAATGAGTTTAATAACTTAACTCAGGCAGAGAAAGATCTGTTGAAGAGCAATAAGAAGAAGGATTCTAAAGCCCTCTACTTTTTGTATCAAGCAGTGCATGAGAGTGTGTTTCCAAGGATAGCAGCAGCCAAGAGATCCAAAGAAGCATGGAAAACTCTCAAGATAGCCTATCAAGGCATGGAGAAAGTGAAGACAACAAAACTACAGTTGCTGAGGAGAGATTTTGAGAATCTTTGCATGAAGGAGTCAGATAATATTGACTCATTCTTCACACATGTGATTGGTCTGGTCACACAAATAAGGTCTCATGGAGAGATTCTTGAAGAAAGGAGGATTGTGGAGAAATTATTGAGGATCCTACCCTCAAGGTTCGATGTGATTGTCACCACCATAGAAGAGACAAAGGATCTCACAAACTTCTCAGTTGATGAACTACATGCATCACTAATAACACATGAGCAAAGATTAAGTAGGAATGAAAACTCATCTCTAGAACATGCCTTTAAGACCCAGATGTTCTTTGGAAGAGGAAGAGGTCAAGGTAGATGAAACAAAAGAGGAAGAGGCAGAAGCCAAAACAGAGGTGGAAGAAACAGTCCAACAAATGCTCAAGGAAGAGGCAGCAATCCAAACCAGAACCAAGGCCAAGGCAGCAACCAATAAAGTGGACAACATCATGCTCAACGACAAAGGTATGATAAATCTAATGTTCAATGTCACTATTGTAAAAAATATGGGCATTATGCAAATGAATGTAGGAAGAAGCAGCATGATATGAGTAATAGAACTAGTGCAAATTTCACTAGAGAAAATATCAGCCAAAATAATTTGTTTATAGCTTGTAATATGGCTGAAGAAAATAGTGAAGATGTATGGTTTCTAGACTCCGGTTGCAGTAACCATATGACAGGAAACATAGCCCTGTTTTCTATGTTAGATCAGAGTGTGAAGTCACAAGTCACACTTGGGACTGATAATAAAGTTTCTGTTATGGGAAAAGGAGAAGTAAATGTCCTAACAAAGAAAGGTGAAAAGAAAACCATAGCAGATGTTTATTATGTTCCTGGAATGAAATGTAATCTCTTAAGTATTGGACAGCTTGTTCAAAAGGGGTACAATGTTTTCTTTGTGAATGATGTATGCACCATCATGGATAAAGCACCCAGCAAATGATGTATTGCTGAAGTGAAGATGACAAGGAACATGATGTTCCCTCTCAGAATGAAAGCAGATTTAAAAAATAAAGAAGAAATAGCAGCAGTGACTCAAGAGGCTTTCCAAAGCGAACCAAAGGATGAAAATTGGTTGTGGCATTTGATATTTAGACATCTCAACTTTGGAGGCCTTAACTTGTTGAATAGAAAAGGAATGGTAAGAGGATTACCATTGATAGAGAAACCAGATAGCCTTTGTGAAGGTTGTATCTTGGGGAAACAACACAGAGAAAGTTTTCCATCTGGGAAAAGCATAAGGGCAAAAGCACCCTTAGAGATTGTCCACTCAGATTTATGTGGACCGATGCAAACTCCATCACTTGCAGGCAGCCACTATATACTAACATTCATTGATGATTTTACTAGAAAAACTTGGGTTTATTTCCTGAAGAACAAAAGTGAAGTGTTTGAAAGATTTTTCAATTTCAAAGCACTTGTGGAAAACCAAAGCGAGCTGCATATCAAAGTTCTAAGAACTGATAGAGGAGGTGAGTATATCTCCAAAGAATTTCTACGTTTTTGTAGAGAAAATGGAATTCATAAGCAGTTTACCACTAGGTACACTCCGCAGCAAAATGGAGTTGCCAAAAAAAAGAATAGGACAATCATGGATATGGCGAGGAGCATGTTAAAGGCAAAGCATTTGCCAAATGATTATTGGGTTGAAGCTGTACACTATGCAGCGTACATTTTGAATAGATGCCCTACAAAAGTAGTCATGAACAGAGTGCCGGAAGAAGCATGGAGTGGGACAAAGCAAGGAGTCACCCACATGAAAGTTTTTGGATGTGTGGCCTATGCACACATTCCAGATTAGCTAAGGAAGAAGTTGGACAGCAAAGGGGAGAAATGTATTTTCATTGGATACAGTGAGGAATCCAAAGCTTACAGGTTGTATAACCCATCCACCAAGAAGCTTATTGTGAGTAGAGATGTTCAGTTCATTGAGGAGGAAGCTTGGGATGGAAGCATAGAGAAAACAGTGAATGTTAAAAGCTCTTTGTCTCATGATGAAAATGATGAGGAGATGGCTGAAATACATCCCCAAACAACAGCACCAACACAAGGACAGCAAGGGACACCCTTGAAGAGAAATGAAAGTGATTCTCCAAGCACATCACAAGGAGGAAATTCAAGTGCTTCCTCAAGCACTTATACACCAAATTAAAGACGTAAGAAGTTCATAAATTTAAGTGACATTTATGAACAAGAGGCAGCAAATGACGGTATGAACTCTTTGTTTGCTTTATATTGTCATGTTGATGACCCTGTTCATTTCAAAGAAGCAATTAAGGATAGGAAATGGATAGAAGCTATGTATGAGGAGATCAATGCCATAGAAAGAAACAAGACATGGGATTTAGTTGAACTACCAAAAGGAAAGAAAGTCATTGGAGTTAAATGGGTCTACAAGACCAAGAGTAATGCTGAAGGCAAAATAGAAAGACACAAGGCAAGACTTGTTGTCAAAGGATATAAGCAACAGTATGGGAGAGACTATGAGGAAAATTTTGCACCGGTTGCTAGAATGGAAACCGTGAGAGCAATGTTGTCCATAACAGCACAAAACAAGTGGAAAGTTTACCAAATGGACGTGAAGTCAACATTCCTAAATGGAGTGTTAAAGGAAGAGGTTTACATTGAACAACCTCTAGGCTATGAAAAGAAAGGCTAAGAGCACAAAGTGTGCAGATTGAAGAAAGCTCTTTATGGGCTGAAGCAAGCACCAAGAGCGTGGTACAGTAGGATAGATTCCTATCTACTGGAAAATGGATTTGAAAAGTGTGAGGGAGAACCCACCCTCTACATCAAAGAAAAGGATGGTAAAATACTAATTGTTGTGTTATATGTTGATGATGTTATTTTTATAGGTAATGATGATTATCTTATTTAAAATTTCAAAACAGTCATGAAAGAAGAATTTGAAATGATTGACATGGGTTTGCTGAGATACTTCTTAGGAATAGAAGTAGAACAAAATGGAAATGGGATTTTTATCTCACAAGCGAAATATGTTAATGAAGTGTTGGAAAGATTTAATATGCAGGAGAGCAAAGCAGCAATCACTCCCACAGTGATGGGATTAAAACTCAGCAAAGAGGATAGCAGCAAGGATTTTGATCCTAGTTTGTACAAGAGCATAGTTGGTAGCCTCATGTATTTGACTGCAACTAGGCCGGATATAATGTATGCTGTTAGTTTGATTTCCAGATTCATGGAGAGGCCAAAAGAAGCACATTGGCAAGCAACAAAAAGGATTCTGAGGTATGTTAAAGGTACTAAAAGGTTTGGCATTTTATATACTGTTTCAGAATGTTCAGATTTAATTGGATACACTGATAGTGATTGGGTTGGAAGTGTAGATGATCGGAAAAGCACATCCGGTTATGTTTTTCACATGGGTTCAGGAGTTATTTCATGGGATTCTAAAAAACAGCCTATTGTAGCCTTGTCTACAGCAGAAGCAGAATATGTGGCAGCTATAGCAGCAGCGTGTCAAGCAATTTGGATGAGAAGGATGTTAAGGAGTTCATGCCAAGAGAAAGCAAAAGGAACTGTGATATTTTGTGACAATAGCTCAGCTATTGCATTATCCAAGAATGTTGTGTTTCATAAGAGAACGAAACACATTGACACAAAGTTTCATTACATCAGGGAATTGGTAAACAATGGAGAAATTGTTTTACAACAATGCAGAACTCAGGAGCAGGTTGCTGATATTTTGACCAAACCATTGGGGCAAAAAAGTTTTAAGTTTTTGAGGAAATGTCTGGGTGTGACTAATAACCGAGTAGTTGAAATTAAAGGGGAGTGTTGAAATATTACTTTCAACTGCAGCGCCAAAATCGTCATGGGATTTGTTAGCTCTTTTTTTTCTTGTTCTTTGCGATGCGATCTTATCGCTATCGCAAATCGCGTCCACGCCTTGTTGCCTTCGTTACGCCCTGTGTTTTCTGCCGATTGTGATTCTGCGATGCGATCCGATCGCAAATCGCACCCATATGTTAGTGCTCCACTTTTCTCTTCCGCCGACGTGACGTTGCGATGCGATCCGATCGCAAATCACATATCTCACCTTCTTCAAACTGATCTCAGTCGTCCGATTAAATCAACGGTTGATGTACAAGCTTGCAGCAAAATTATGTGACGTGAATTAGAAGTTTCATTGACCGCCAGTTTTGTCAGTGAAACAATAAATGAAAAATTTACTACGGTTGGTAAACGTAGGTAAAAGCCTTTAATTTTATTATTTTTTTCACTGGAGTATGGCACAATAAAAAATGTAATGTCCTGTTTTTATTGATTACTGAACATGAAATGTAAGTGTAGAAGCAGCAGCGCAAGCATATCAGTGTAGACACAACAGTGTAAATTTGCAAGTAGACACAACAGTGTATTTTCAGTAGAAACAGAGCATTTTTGTTTTAAAAATGCACAACAGTGCAGAGACAGAGTAATTTCCCAGGGAGACAGTGAAGTATTTTTTTACTGCATCTGAAGCAGTTCAGTTGGTGTAATCCCTCTGATAGAGGAAGAATCTTTTGTAACAGGCAGTCTTATAAATGAATACAAGTTTCTTTTGTATGTGTAAAACTCTGTGCTCTGGAAACAAATTTTTAGTTCTGCTGTGGTAAAAACAGAGCATCATTCTCTGTTCTGTTTAGTTAATTTTGTTTGGAATTACCAGAAATTCCCAACAACCAAGGTTGTCGTGGTAATCTTACAGGTGTTTAGAGGGTTTTTTTTAAGGATAGCAAGTAAGGTTTGATTAGGCAACGTTGGTAATCTTATAGGTGAAACCAAGGTTGTCGTGGTAATATTACAGGTGTTAAGAGGGTTTTTTTTTAAGGATAGTAAGGTAAAAGATTAGGCAACGTTGGTAATCTTATAGGTGTTAATAGGGTTTTTTTTTTTTTTTAAGAATAACAAGTGAGGTAAAAGATTAAACATGTGAGAACGGAAGCGGAGCATGTCACATTAGAGGATATATTGATGAGAGCACATAGCATTTGGTTTAGTTTACTAATTCAAAATTAAATTAAGATATCATGGGATATATATAGATTGCAAGTTATCCCAGTAACCTAAAATATTTTATAATTATATGTTTATAATATATATTCCATAATCTAATGCATAGTATAGGATAGTATATATTAGTTTTTCATTTCGTATATTCCTAAAGAACATTGTTGGAGCAAATAACATTTAATCTACTTTACTAATTCAATAATTAAATTAAAATAAGATGATATATAATCTCCATATACTATACGAACTAAATGTTATTCGTTGTTATCATTTGTCAAGTATATTTAGTTATTTATTACATTTTCAACATCACATAGAGATGGGTTTGAAAGTAACTTGAACTAGTACCATTCTTATCATTAGATATGTTTGATGATGGAAATCATGAATTATACAAATTTACCAAATATACAACAAAACACAATAAACAGGTTCAAGTATCATTTATTGATATCAACATTTTATATTAATTAAAGAAAACAATTACCATAAAATAAGGTGAAATAGGAAAAAATATCACAGAGCACTTTAAGGAAACAACCAAAATTCACATGATATAGTACAACTTAGTTGCCAAATCGGAGATGATAAAGAATTTATAATACTTTATGTGCCAAATCGGAGATGATAAAGAATTTATAATACTTTATGTGCCAAATCGGCTTAATAAAACTAGAATAAAGAAGTCTAAGTGTCACTTTATGCACATCAACATTAGAGTAAAGAGTTCTCTCCCGAAGGTGGCAAAACCTATCAAACTCAGGTGTCAAACCAACAGTGAGGACAACCATCTCTGGCTGCTATCCGCGAATGTCGATTTGACTCATCACCGTTATCAAGGAAAACCACGCCACCTGTAATAACCCGCTGGTGGTCCGTAAGGGAGCAGGCTTTCACTCCTGCCAGATGCCTCTGGGTCTTGGGCCGTTAACCTGTTTCCTTACGTCCGAGGAAGACGAGCTCTTAGCCAAGCAGAAGCAGTTTTACGGCATACTCCAGGCCGAAGAGTAAAGAGTTCTAAGCGCTGCTTTTTGCACACCGACATTTTAAATTAATTAAAAGAAAAAAAAAAAAAAAATCTATACATAATAAATTAAAACAAAGAAAAAAATATCGCAAAATGCCTTTAAACTTTGACCACAGAAACAGAAGCAGCAACAATGGAAGAAACGTTTCCATTGGAGGATTCTGTTATGGTTAAGAAGAGGAAGAGGGAGTTGAGCACAGAAATAGAAGCAGCATCAATGGAATAAACTTTTCCATAGGCTTCTAATGAGTAGGACCTTCAGGAGGGGAAAAGTATTATATAGAGAGATTTTGATGGTTTAATATAAATTTAAATAATTACTGAATAATTTTTATTAAATTTTAATTTTATATAATATATTTTGTAAAAGATAAAAAATAATTAATAATTATGTTAAATAAAAGAAATATTGAATTTTATATAATATATAATAGAAATATATATATATATATATATATATATATATATATAATTTTGGAGACATTACGATTTAAGGCGTATTCATTTTTCTTAGTATAAGAATGTTCTATTCAATTTTTAAATTTATGCTTTTAATTAAATTTAAAAATGTTATATATCACAATTTTGAGTGTTTGTTCACCAATTTTTTCAATACTATAATGCACAACATATCTTTTTTTTTAATGCATCTTCTTAATATAAATTTAAGAATATCATATATTATACATATGTTTTTATTTAAATTTAAAAATGGTATATATCACAATTTTGAGTGTTTGTTCACTAACTTGTTCAATACTAAATTGTAAAACATATTTTTTTTTTAATGCATCTTTTTAATATAAATTTAAGAATATCATATATTATAATCTTGAGCAAATATTTGTTCACCAATTTGTGCAATAGATCTTATCAGTTTTTTCATCTCCTCCATTTGGTAGGGGCCTTAAATGTGTGAGAGATCAATTTGCACTCATAAAATTAACTATTTTGTCAATGACATCTAATTTCAGGTTTCCAAAATTTTATTGTGAGTGTTCCATGCAATTTCAAACCAAGATTCAAAATTTAATAAGTCATTTTTATGTTATGATCATTTTGTTTTTTTCATTATAATAAATATGTGAAAGTTTTTAACATAACTATGTTATGGAAGGGTAATTTTTAAATAAAACCTTTATTGGTGAAAGGTTAATTTATTATTAGAACATCATTCTTAAAGGGAAAAATTTTAAACATAAAGTTACTTGACAAGAAGCATAAAGGCCCAAAACGTCTAAAAAAAATATGGTTGATGGGTAAAGAAGAATTCATATTCCAACTCTGCCACGAAAGAACATCAATATAGAGCACCAATCTCGCCCAGAAAGACGAGGAGCCAGATAATTAAAAACTAAGAAAAAAATAGATCCAATAGACCAATTTGGTTTCAGTGGACATTAACGACCACCATCATCATCATCACAACTATCTGCTCTGATTTCGCTATGCAATACCAATGAAGTAAAGAAACTAGTGCTTTCGCTAAATACTTGGAAGCATGATATGTAATATCAATGAAGTAAAGAAACTAGTGCTTTCGCTAAATACTTGGAAGCATGATATGTAATATCAAGTATTTATTGTTTGTATGTGTCTTTTTTTTTTTGGTCAAGATTCATCAATCGCGTTTGATCATTGTCAGAAGTCTAAAGTCCATAGCCAATGAAATCATCACAAATCAACATTTTATAACCACACACTTTGTTGAGACTGTTAGGCTAACAATTTACTCATCAAAAGTTCCTTTTTAAGCTGTTTGAAAGTATCCCACATCTCTTTAAAATTTTTGTGAACTTTAAAGTATGAAAGATTTTTCAAGAATGGGTGTTCATGAAGGTAAATTGTCCAGAAATTTCATTTTAATTCGAATTAATTAAATTAAAAGTTGTAAACATGCTAATTTAAATAAACAGGTGATGAAACTTGACGCAAGGACAAGAAACATACTCAACCTTCTAGTTGAGGATTTGCTATTGAAATTTAGGTAACTCTCTGTAAAATTTAAGGTTTTAAATACAGAGATCTTTGTAAAATTAAGCACATTAAATACCAGTGCATACCTGGAAAATTAAGGCTCGTAAGTCCAAGTAAATCTTTGAAAAATTATTTTTTTATGAAACTAATGGTTCCAAGCACAGGTAAATGTTTATAAAATTAAAGGTTAGGTAAATGTTTATAAAATTAAAGGTTTTAAATGCAGTAAAATTTCTGTGAAATTAAAGGTTTTTGAGTGCAGAATTAAGAGCATTGTCAGATGCTTCTTCAATTTTTTTCTTTCATCTTTAGGTTTAATAAATCCATCTCTCACATGGCAGGCTTTATTAAATAAATCTTTGTCTTCTTAAGAATATGGCAAAGGTCGGAAAAGCTCTAAAATCTAGTGTTTTTTTTGATATCTTAGATTTCATGTTTGAGTTAGAGGATCTGAATGTATTATTTATGCTTATTAATATTCATGAAAGAAATTTTGAGGTTTAAAATGAGCCTCTTAAGGAATATTATAATATAATAACGGGAATAATAAAATAAGATTACATTACATCATGAGGTTTAAAATGAGCCTCTTAAGGAATATTATAATATAATAACAGGAATAATAAAATAAGATTACATTACATTATCAAATTTTAGAGGGAAAAAAGAAAAACCTTTTTTTCTTATATCCCTTGCGTTTTACTGAAATTTCGAATGGGAGCACTCGTTTGATTCTTCTATTCTTTTCTATTGATTTTCTTTGGGATCAAAGAATAGATGAATCCAACTTCAACTATTATTATGAAACTAATTCAATTAATGAGAATTCATCAAAATATATGAAGCATATCTCACATCTATTTAAACCATTACTCCTCATCTTATCATTTTTATTTTTTTAAGTCATTAGCAACTAGGTTGGTCTTGCACACGTGAATGAGAGATATTTGAACCTTGAACCTCCTTGTACATAAAAAATTATTTTCATAGCCGTCACCAATTCAAATGCCCCGAAAATCTAACTCATTATTTTTCATTTCTTATTATAATTTTTTTTAAACAAGGATGAATCAGATTTTCATTAAAACTGCACCTAGAATGTAGCAAGAAAAATAAGAAGTTTTTACATGTGGTGGATAGATGTTGTGACTTAAAAATGTATCTTTGATGGAGATTCAAAAACTAATTTTACTTTCCTACACTGTTCACACACAAGGAAAAAATTGCAACAACTGTAAATTCTACAAAATTGTCTAGAAACTAGGACACATTTGCATCGTGTAAACATGGATTAACTTGGTGGGTCAGTTGACATTTTATCACAAGATCCACAGTATTTCTCTAGGCTTTCAAATCAATATAATGGCCTTGGAACCAGTCGATTGCTTCTTATAATTGGTTTATTTTTTCTTTCTGCTCTGAATTTCTTCATGGAGAAAGAGAATATGTTTAGACCGTTGGCTCACTTGATTCTTGAGTTCCCTGATCTCCTCATTTCCTCCAAATGGGGGATGAGGGCATATAGGGAAATGAAGCGAGCCCTTAGAGACTAGTGGAAGCATGTCTTAGTTCGCCATGACTCACAAATGATCAAAGAGCCATCCCCATGACACATTTTTCTCTGAAAAGCAATATAGAGCTTGGAGGGTAAGTGTAAAGGAAGGTTTCCTTTCACACTATTGAGATGAAAATATATCTTTCATGAGGTGGCTGCGAGCTCGGCTAGAGAGGTCCATAAATTCATAACTGGCTCTCTGAGATGAAAGGAGGACAAGAGCTATCGTAGAAAGAAGGAGAAATCTTCAATTTGCAGGCCTTTCAAGTTGTCAGGGAGAGAAGAATACATTTGTGCTCTAAAATAATTTCCAAAGGTGTTAATTCCTTCCACTGCTACTAATGGGAGCAAGCCAACTACCACTTTGAGATTCTGACTATGCAACAATGCAAATTTTTGTGATCTCAAGCACCAAGCCAACTCACCCATGGAAAACATACCATCCTTGATACCTTAGGATATTGGGCTCCCAAACACCATTGAAACTATATCACATGCTTTCTGTAATGACTGATATATCTCTCATGTTCTTCTTCTCGAGAATTCGATTCGCCTGAAGCCAATTCCATCCAAATTTTCTGGTCATGAATGCCTTACCTGCACATGGATCTTCCCACACATTAGGAATTCTATCATTCCTGCTTAGCTTGGATTTGATATGTCTGTTCATTAAAGGAATTGATGCCATGGTGTGGGAGAAGGACCATATATGGATGGTATTTGTGCTTCATTGGTGCATTGCCTTTGTTGGCGTAAGCTCATGATGTCATCATTCTTCGACCTCATGATGCATGACACAAATTGTACATTGACAGTTGGACATAGTATTGATTATGAGAGAGATGTGGAGAAGTATATGGAGAACATGAGGAGAATTATGGTATATCCTTAGTTGATCCTTGTTCCTTTTGCTCATCAATCCTCAAGGGAGGGAGTATCTAATATACCTACCAATATGCTTCATGGGATAAATACCTATTCTAGTATACCATTCAATTCCCATTGCCTTGCCTCTACTTCACATGCTCTGTTTTCTTGAATGCCTGCCTTTTTGTTTTTCCCTCTGAAGATGTGGAAATAATATTTAGATGAGAAGGTCTCCAACATGGCTCTTATCTTTGAGTATTAGATGGTAATAAGTGAATCTCCAATATTACAATTAAGGAGATATTCAAATTCTTAGTTATCTGGAGATCACCATACAAATCATACATCTTTGTAAAGTTGTTTGATTTATGCCCAATCCCTAAATATACTTAATTTCATTTTTCTTTCAAATTTAGAAAAATCCCTCTCCTCTTTACACCTCTATAAATTAATTTAATTAAAAAACTCATAAATTGAAAATTAATCTCAAACTAATAAACAATACATTAAACAATATAACCAATTATAAATTCAAACATAGAACAACTAAATGGTGATTTAAATAATTATGATAAAAACTCAAAAATTAATATGGATTTAACTAATTAAAATGAAAATTAAGAAATTTATTAATAAAAAAATTATATATAGTTAGACCTATTATGGCTCCCAGCTTCGCAAAGATAGCTGCTGGCTTAGTTCCGTCAGCCTCTGGGGGGTAAGCTCCTACCCATATCGTCAGTGAAGCCACAACTCCCATTGTCCAGGTGGTCTAGGTCTCACTCGATGAGGCTTTGAAGTTTTTTGAAAGTGCCATAATCTGTCAGTTCAATGGTTTTTGGCCACGACTGACAGCGCTTCATAGTTGGATCTCGGAGGTATGGAAGCCTGTCATTTCTGATGAAATTAATATCTACCCCTACGCTAGGGGTTTCTTTCTAGTAGATTTTGAAAACCTTGAAAGCAGACAATGTATTCTAGATTTCGGCCCTTAGTTTTGGGAAAACTCAGGCCCATTCATGAAGCCATGGAACCCATCATTCGATCCCTCAACAACAGTCATAACCTTAGCACCAGTTTCGGTGAGATTGCCAAACCTACCCTTGCATCTCTAGAATTTCTCCTTGCTAAAAGCCATTGGAAATGCAATTAGGAAATTTTACTACAGGTGCCCAGAAACAGAGGAATATGCTAGAAACACCTATGCACGAATCTGTGTGGAAATGGACTTCAGCGCCAGATTCCCAGCTGAAATAAACCTAACAAGTAAAGACTATTTGTGGAACCAGAAACTCGATTATGAAAGTGTCCTCTTCAGATGTCGATCCTGCTTTGAGATAGGCCATCTAGCTAAAAATTGCCGAAAAGCCTCCCAGAAAAATTCTGCTAGAAAGAATCAACACAGATCTACATGGTGGGAAGGAGCACAAAAAGAACATTACACTGTCACCAAGGAAGAATACTCTCCAGAAAACTCTGAATCGCAAGAAATCGGGAAAGAAAGAAACAACTCTCAAGACAAGCAAGGGGAAAACCCCGCCCAACAGCAAAAAAGTGAACTCAACAACCCCTCAAGCATCAACAATTATGAGAATTCGAATATCGCACAAAATAAATCTTCATTTAACAACAAAGCAGATCCCCCAAACCAAACTTCTTCTTCGATTATCTTCAAAAGGATGAACACAACAAATCGCGAAGCTAAGACACCAATGTCCCAAGAACTAGAAGAGATGAAGGAGATGCAAGATAAAGGAAGTTGGAAGACGGTAGAGGAAAAAAAGAAAGCTATAGCACCAATCTCGCCAAGAAAGACGAAAAGCAAGACAATTAAGAACTAAGAAAATTATAGGTTCGATAGACCAATTTGGTCTTAGTGGACGTTAACCACCATCATCATCATCAACATAAAAAATCAATGCATAATGGTCATGCTAAAAAAAATTTCTACAGTAAAAAACACAAATGAAACTATTAATGAAGCTAATAAACTAATGGTATTGAATTGCTTTTAATTGGGGTCAAAGAAATACATAACTTTTACATGGCAGAAAGTTCATTACTTCAAAGTTATAATTAAAAGAATGAAAGTAGCATTTATAATGATGTAGTGTTTTTTAATTATTATATAAACCAGATTGCTTAAACACATATTGAAATAATCGTTGAAAGTGTATACATGATGATTTGAAATCACCCCTAGGTGACTTCAGGGAATTAATGAAGGTATTACAGACTTATGTGCTGGTGTGTGTGTTTATGTTATATTGTGCAACGGATTGATAAGATTGTGAAATACACAGACACTTGAAACAGTAAGAGATCACAGTAAGCAAACATAAACACAACAAAATTTAATAAGGAGTTCACCCAATCCTCCTGGGTTACATCTCCTAGTCCAGCCTTCAGTGGTGGCCTTTTTATTATGTTTTTAAAGCAGATTCTTACAATAAGGAGCTCAATTTGAGTCTCACTTGACAGAGGATGATCAATAGGATGGCACTTGGAATACCCAAGTCCTTAGAGTTCACAGACTCGCCTTACCAAATTTCGACCTCATTTGGTCTCTGTCTGCTTGATGCTGCCCTTACTCTGATGGTCAGCTCGACTTCTCTGTCCTCTGCAACTTTGCCTCTCTTTTTGTGTCTCTCGGCCTTCGGCTTCTTCACTGCTTCTCTACCTCACTATCTATCCTGTCTCTGTCAGCTCGTGGCTTTAAAGCTAGTTTGTTCCTTCGACTGTTCGTTTCGGCTTCCCAGCTCTGTGGATTGCCTACCTCTGTCCGTTGGGACTCCTCTGCCTGTGTCATCATCGTTGTGTAACACTTCGTAGAGAGGTGGCAACCTGTTTCTTTGCAAACTAAGTGTCAGTTCTTTCTGAACGGTCGTTTTTTTTCCGTTATTTCCCAGATGCCTGTGAAATGGATCCTTCTGTCATTTCATCAGTCAAATCAGACTTCAAATATTATGCGTCATAGTTTATTTCTCCCTCAGGTCCGGTCATCCATCAGGTTGAACCTCTGCCGTTGATCTGGAGCCCCCAGATCCTACGATCTTCACTTATATCGTGCGGTTGAGTTGCTTGACCGTTAGTCCGCGATGTAATTGGTTTCTCTCTCTCCCCGTCGGACACGCATCACTCAGTGTATCGAATTGTTGGGTCCTCGGCAAAACTCACTTACCGCCTGAAATGCCTCCAATATTCCGTCGGTTTTCAATGCAGGACCCGCCTTGTCGGTTTTAGTGCTTTCCCACAGTTTTCTAGTTTTCCCTTGTGACCGAGCACTTTGGGCTTTTCCTTCTCGAGGGGTTTTGCCCAGCGATACGCGATTAGCTCTAATTGCCTATCAGAAACAACCTCCATTTCCGGATCTGAGTTTCCCAATTGCCATTTTTACGCCATGCACAATCTCCATGGGCCAACGGTCAGCGCGCTTTGACCGAAGGTCCTAATTGCTCCGTGCTGGCTGCAAATTGCCATTATTCAGATGTTATTTCTGATAGCTATAAGATTTCTTGAAGTCTGTCATTCATTCTTAACATTCATCGAATTGTTTGAGGATCCAATTCGGATCACGACCTTCCCACTGAAAAAGCTTTTGGACCACCAAAAGTTGGTTTTCAAGCATCGACTAAGTGAGGATACAACTTTCTCACCTATCCAATCTCTATCCATTTTGCACTGCTTGGCTTTGAACCCCTGAGCCCAATTCTAAGGTACTCAACATCTCCCCTGTGCATCATTCTCACCTTCCTGTCCAGAACTGTGTCTTCCTGCAATTCATTAAGATATTCAGGTAACAGGTCATCAATAGAAGGCAATTGACTCTGCTCTTCAGGATCTTCAATTAACAAAGGTTCAAATAGTCTCAAGCTATCTGCATTGACGATTGAGTAGATGTGCATATAAGCTGGAAAATCAAGGCGAAAAGCATTCTCACCAATTTTCTCAAGGATCCTGAAAGGTCCATACCTTATTGGTTTTAGCTTTTTACCTTCACCTTGCATCCTGTCCTTGCTGATATATAGCCAGACTTGATCACCAACTTGGAAACTATGCTCCATCTGATGCTTGTCATGCCTTGCCTTGTATTTGGCCTGGCTCTTTTCCAGTTGTTCTTGTACTACCTGATGGATCTCTTGGATTTGTTCAATGAACCTAGTTGCCTTGTCCACATCGCTGTGTCCCTCAACTGTTGTGTCCTTAACAAAGACAAAATCTAAGGGAGACCTTGGTGTGAAACAAAAACAGGGCTCAAAAGGAGATCTTTGTGTGGAAGAATGTTTGGCTCGGTTGTAAGCATGCTGCACATAACACAAATGTTCATCCCAAAGCTTGGGATGTTTGCTGCAATATCCCCTGAGCAACTGGATCACTGTCATGTTGAATACTTCTGTCTGGACATCGGTTTGTGGATGGAAAGCTATGCTTTTCTTTAGTTTGGTGTCCATCAATTCCCATAGACTTGACCAAAACTTCCCCACAAATCTGGTGTCTCGATCAGATATAATGGAAGTGGGTAATCCAAAATGAACCCATACATGTTGAAAGAACAATTTTGCAGTTTGTTCAGCTGTAATCTATTTATTACAAGGTATCAAGATAAACATTTTTCTGAACCTATCCACAAAAACATACAGATAATCATGACCCTTCCTAGATTTAGGCAGTCCTCCAACAAAGTCCATGGAAACACTTTCCCAAGGCTGAGAAGGAACTAGAAATGGAGTGTACAAGCCTAGTTTCCTATTGCTGGGTTTGCTTTTAGCGCACATAGTACAACCTCTTACATATCTAGAAACTGTCTTGTTCATTTTTTGCCAATAACAAAATATTTGCAGTTGTGCAACTGTTTTGCTTACCCCAAAGTGACCATATATTAGAGAAGTGTGTGCTTCTCGAATTATCTTTACTCTTTCAGTTTGTGGAATGCATAACTTCCCACAATGATACAAGAGTTGATCCTTAATATGATAATCCAATTCTTCCACTCGTTTGCCTTGACTTAAAGTTGCATATACATCTTTAAAGTCTATATCTTGAGCATATTGTTCAATGTAACTTTCATGTAATATAGAATTATGCTTAAGTATAGTAGATGCATTTATAATGGGTCTAGATAACATATCTGCAACTTTATTATGTATGCCCTTTTTATATCTCATGACTAAATGAAACTGTTGTAGGAACCCCATCCACCTGTAATGTCTTGATTGCTGCAACTTAGTTTGGAAGTGTAGATATTGAAGTGGTTGATGATCAGTATGGATAACTGTTTCTTTGCCCATTAAGTAATATTTCCACTTTTCACACTCAATACTAATGCATACAATTCCTTATCATATGTGGGATAGTTAACTACTGCAAAGTTAAACGTCTCAGAATGATAACATATGGGTTTATCGTGTTGTATCAACATTGCTCCCATGGCATAGTCAGTGGCATCTGTTTGGATCTTAAACGGTCTTTGAAGATTTGGCAGTGCTAGTACTGGTGTTGTACTAATCTTTTCTTTCAAGGTGTCGAAGGCTTTCTGCTGTTTGCTTCCCCACTGAAATACCTTGTTCAATCCTGTTAAAGCATGTACGGGAGCTGCAATCAAGGAAAAGTTAGAAATGAACTTTCTCCAATATTGTGCTGCTCCTAAGAAGCTCCTAACTTCTGTAGCAGATTTGGGTTTAGGCCAGTTTACAATGACTGCCACCTTAGAGGGATTTATCTTCAATTCACCACCCCCTACTATGTGTCCCAAATAATTCAAAGATGTTTTGCCAAATTCACATTTTGAGAGTTTAACATAAAGTTTTTCTCTTTTCAAAACATCTAGTGTCTGCTTAACATGCTTTAAATGTTCTTCCCATGTTTTTCTAAATATAAGAATGTCATCCAGATATACAATAACAAAATCATCAAGAAAAGGTCTGATCACATCATTCATTATTCTCATGAAAGTAGCAGGAGCATTAGTTAAGCCAAAAGGCATAACCAGCCACTCATACAATCCCTGCTTTGTTTTGAAAGCAGTCTTCCATGCATCTTGTTCTACAACTCTGACCTGATGATATCCACTATGCAAGTCTAACTTGGAAAAATAAACAACTTCCTTTAACTGATCTAATAGATCATCTATGCGAGGAAGGGGATAACGATTTTTGATTGTTATTTTATTCAATGCTCGGTAATCAATGCACATTCTCCATGAGCCATCTTTCTTTCTCACCAAAACGATTGGTGACCCACATGGTGATGTGCTAGGTCTGATGAACCCCTTCTCGAGCAACTCCTGCACCTGCTTCTTGATTTCTACATTCTCTAAAGCGGACAACCTATACAACCCAATGCTAGGCAATGGAGCATCTTGCTGCAAATTAATATCATGCACTATTTCCTTTTTGGGTGGCAAACCTTTAGGTTCTTGAAACAAGATATCATACTCTGAAACAACTTTTTCTAAATCAGCTTGCTGTTTAGCATCACGGCCCTCAAATAAATTAGTTTTATCAGGTTTCTTTTCCCTTACAACCATTAGTAAAAATGGTTTGCATGAATTTACAATTCGTTTCATCTACCCTGAGTTTATGAGAGTATAATTATTCTTGAGCTTATGAGCTCTTACAAAGTATTCGATTCCATCTTTAACGAGTAGATACTTGTTCTCAGCTCTATAGAAAATAGCTTTTCTGTCATACAAGTAAGGACTTCCTAAAACAATTCCACATATATCCAAAGGAATTATATCTAACTCAACCTCATCTACAAATGCTGACCCAAAAGAAAACTTGAGTTTGCATTGTCTAGTCACTTGTAGTTGTGCTTTATCACTTAACCAACCTAATGGGTATGGTTTCTTGTGAGGTGTAGTCAGTAATCCCAACTTCTTTACAATTGCTTCAAAAATTAAATTTACTTGTGAGCCACTATCAAACAAAGTATCAATCTTTTGATGTTTGGAAATAACTCGAATATGGAAAAGCTCATGTCTTTTTCTCTCATTTTCTTCATCAATAGTAGATTGTGCAAAATTACTAGTAGATGCTTCAGAATTCTTACCTCTTATACCTGTGGCTGCAATGGTTGTTTCATCTCCTGAGTCCGACCCCAAATCTTTCTGAATAGCTGCAGCAGTCTTCTTCTTCTTGCCCTCGAACTTCTTAGGTCTTAGCTCTGGATGCAGAATCCAACAGTGCTCATCATCATGCCCATCCTTCTTACAGTGAGTGCGTGAAGAGTTGCTTTTTTGTGCAGTGTTGGACTTCCTCTCTTTCCATTTCTGTTTTTTTCTCCTTATTCTTGCTTGCAATGGTATGGATGATCCTCCAACCTTTGGGTTCCCATTCTTTCCTCTAGCTTCTAGATGTGTAGCTTGAATAGATACCTCATCTATATTAGTGGGATTAAATATGAGAATAGTGTGCCTCATGTAGTTGTGTAGACCATCGATGTACTTCAACAGAGTCTTAGGTGAGTCTAATGAGATTCCTAGAATCAAATCTCTCTTCCTAAATTCTTGGGTGGAACCTTGTACACTTTGCCCTTTCAATTGGCGAAGAGTTTTCTAGCTCATCATGGCTTGTTGCATGTAGGCCAATGGATAGAACTGTTTTTTGATTGTAGAAACAAATTCACTCCAAACAGAAATAGTCTTACCATGTCTCTTCATGTCAGCTTGGGTCCTGCCTTCCCACCAAACCAAGGCAGTGCCCCCAAGGCGTAGGCTGGCCAGCTCAATCTTGCTCTTGTCTGAGTCGATACTCTGCACTCTGCAATAAACATCAATTTGTCTAATCCAATTGTCTAGCTTTTCTACATTCAGCTCTCCATCATATATTGGTAAATCAAATTTAACATCTAGTTTAATCAAAGATGTCTTCTTTTTATGTTCGGGGCTATTAGGAGGTCTGAGAAAGTTTTCTTCTTTCCCTTTTCCTTTTGAGTGGTCATGGAGGTGAGACTCTTCTTCTCCTTTATCTTGCTTGGAGCATGATGATTCCTCATCTTTATGTTTTCTAAAGTCCTTATACATTTCCTCTACCATGGATCTCATGGCTAGGAAACTCTCTATAAATTGAGGGTTTGGGCCCACGAAACCTTCCTCCGACATTGTCTTCTAAGGGTAGACTCTTCCAATTTTAGGATTAGTTTCGACCAACTCTCCTTCTCCTAATTTGAGCTTCGATCTAGTTAGGATTCAACAGCTAAATCCAGCATAAGCTTGTCTAACCTTAACAACCTATAGCTATGATACCACTTGATCTGAAATCACCCCTAGGTGACCTCAGGAAATTAATGAAGGTATTACAGACTTATGTGTTGGTGTGTGTACCTTTGTTATCTTGTGCAACGGATCGATAAGATTGTGAAATACACAGACACTTGAAATAGTAAGAGATCATAGTAAGCAAACATAAACACAACAAAATTTAATAAGGAGTTCACCTAATCCTCCTAGGCTATGTCTCCTAGTCCAGCCTTCAGTGGTGGCCTTTTTATTATGTTTTTAAAGCAGAGTCTTACAATAAGGAGCTCGATCTAAGTCTCACTTAATAGAGGATGATCAGTAGGATGGAACTTGGAATACCCAAGTCCTTAGAGTTCACAGACTCCCCTTACCGAATTTCGACCTCATTTGGTCTTTGTCTTTTCGATGCTGCCTTACTCTGATGGTCAGCTCAGCTTCTCTGTCCTCTGCAACTTTGCCTCTCTTTCTGTGTCTCTAGGCCTTCAACTTCTTCACTGCTTCTATGCCTCACTGTCTATCATGTCTCTGTCAACTCGTGGCTTTAAAGCTAGTTCTTTCCTTTGACTGTTCGTTTCGGCTTCCCAACTCTTTGGATCGCCTGCCTTTGTCCACTGGGAATCCTCTGCCCTGCATCATCATCACTATGTAATGCTTCGCAGAGAAGTGGCCACCTGTCTCTTTGCGAACTGAGTGTCAGTTCTTTCTGAATGGTCATTTTTTTCTGTTATTTCCCAGATGCCTGTGAAACAGATCCTTCTGTCATTTCATCGGTCAAATCGGACTTCAAATCTTATGCACCGTAGTTTATTTCTCCCTCGGGTCCGTTCATCCATCAGGTTGAACCTCCGTTGATCTGGAGCCCCCAGATCCTACGGTCTTCGCTTATATCGTGCGGTTGAGTTGCTCGACCATTAGTCTGCGATGTAAGTAGTTTCTCTCTCTCCTCGCCGAACACGCGTCACTCAGTGTATTGAATCACTGGGTCCTTGGCCAAACCCACTTACCGCCCAGAATGCCTCTGATATTTCGCTGGTTTTGAGCGCGGGACCCGCCTTGTCGGTTTTAGCACTTTCCCACAGTTTTCTGGTTTTCCCTTGTGACCGAGCGCTCAAGGCCTTTCCTTCTCAAGGGGTTTTGCCCAGCAATATGTGATTTGCGCTAATTGTGTATCAGAAACAGCCTCCATTTCCGGATCTGAGGTTCCCAATTGCCATTTTTGCGCCATGCATACTCTCCATGGGCCAACGGTCAGTGCGCTTTGACCGAAGGTCCTTGTTGCTCTGTGTTGGCTGCAAATTGCCATTATTAAGAGGTTATTTCTAATAGCTATAAGATTTCTTGAAGTCTGTCATTCATTCTTAACATTCATCGAATTGTTTGAGGATCCAATTCGGATCACATGATGACATATTTAAATATAATTGTATTAAAAATGTTTGGTTATATAATAGAAATTATAAAAGTGTGTAAACAAATATTGAAAATTTTAATGAAAATAATTATAAAAAAAATTGATTCATAATTATAAATTTTTAAATATTTTTTTAATAAACATTAAATTAAAAACCTGAAAGAAAGTATATAGTTAAAGTATCCAAAAAAAATACTTTTCAAAAAGTGTTAATTTTAAAGAAAGTATATAGTTAAAGTACAAAAAAACATATTCAAAAAAGTGTTAATTTTTAAATATTACTTTAATTTAATTTTGAAGATTATTGTAAAGTTATAAAAAAACAAAAAAAAACAAAAAAACAAAAACAAAAAAACAAAAAAAAAAAACAAAAAACAAACAAACATATATTTGAGTTAAGAAGCAATCTAATTTGTTATTAAATTTAAACATTAAATATAATCATGATGATAATTGAAGTCTATTATGATTTATGTTATTTGTTAGATCTTAAAAAGATAAGAGATTAATTAGAATTCTTTAACATTTATTTGTATGCTAAAAGAAAGTAGAGAAGGGCTTTGAGATCACCATAGTTTTGTTGAGTTAAAAGGTCAAGAGGGTGGATAGTGTGACAAATATTTTGAAAATTAGATCAATTGTGAGTATAAGATGGATAATCTAAGAGAGATTTATTTTCATTTTCAACCCTCTTGGGATCACAAAGGTGACAAATTCTTTCATCTCATGGCATTTTGAGAATTGACCAATGCCTAGTTACGCTATGAAACACATGAGAATTAGTTCTAATCTTCACAATGTTCATTTTCTTCTTAACACTAGCCAAGACAAAGATATTTGTTTTCGAGATTGGGTTGATCACCCTTATATAATATCATAGTTTCGTTTTTCCCTTATGCTCTTTATTTCCCCTCAGTTTCTCCTAAATTTTGAAAGTAATAATATTTTTAATATTGTCTGAATTCTACAAGATGATATCTTCCTTTATTCCCCAATTGTCTAGCTAAGACTGGGTATCCTTATGCTACCCTTGCTTTAGTCAAAGGTGGGGAATTCAACAAAAATTAGAAGCAATTTTAAGAAACCTATTGACATCAATATTGTCTAACTTCTCCCCCACCACAGATGTTAATTCTCACCATATGGATTAACCATGCAAATTGCTCATAGATTTTACAGCGACTTGGCTCAGGAAAACTCCATAACAAGTTGACACAATTGGTTTTATTTCACAGTGATGTGTTGCTCTCTCACTACAATTTTTCATATGAGATCTCCCTCGTAGCTTGCAATTTAATCATGGCGACTCATAATTAAGAGGAATGGTATTCATTGGAGTTGTGTAAGGGTAGCGTCATGGCCAACCTGTAAATTTCCTCATGTCTATTTATAGACTAGGTGTGCTTCCAAGAAAATCCATTTCTCCCTTCTGCAATGTCTGTGCCGACCTCCCACCATGCCCATATTCTTGATTATCTCCCTCCATTCACTGGTTGGTCCTTTTGTTATTTGCATTAGTCCTCACAAAGGTGGAGTGTCAGTATTTTTGTTGTCCTCTACTTCGACACTTTTTAACCTCCTCCAAGAGCATGGGGAATATGGAGTCTTTCATGGCATTTTTTATTCTTTGTAATGGTGCGTCTCTCACAAATGGTGCTTGACTTCCTCTCGGTGAGCAGGAAGCTTTGATTATTCTTCAATCCACAGGAAGCTCTCCTATTGACTGGCAATGGCCTTTGTATTGTAGCTTTGGCTCTGTCAATTGTGGAAATTGGGTCTTCGTATTGGAGGTTCAACTTTGTCAATTGTGGAAATTGAAAGCCTCCCTCTCATGTCTCATGTAACACATGGCTCCCAGTGGGGGTTTTCCTTGCTCTGCACATGACTTGTTTGGCTCATGTTCTATTGCTTCGGGGATAATGTCGATGGGGTGGCCGAATCTCACGAGCTTACTATGATAGCTCTGTGGTGGTTCACAATTAATGTCAAGGATTTTGAATAACATCTGGTCAGTGGGTGATTTGTTTCTATGTGGTTTTATAATGGTTCATCACGATATGCCCTTCATCACAATTCTTCTTATTCTATGGTTGCTTCTTATCATGGATGTGCTTCTTGTTCAACCAGTGATTCATGTGTGGTGCAGTTGAGGTTGACTTTTCACATATGGATTTCATTGTAGTTTAGTGGTGGATCTCCATACTAGTGATTCTCTACAAAACACTTTTATATTTTAGTAAAGCCTCATTTTGTGTTGTAATTTCCAATGGGTAGCTCAATTTTGTCACAGTTTAGTCATATATACTTCGCCAAGTAGAGCTCCCATAACTCTGCTCTCTTGCATCTCTATGTACTCAGAGGTTATGTTTTCTTTTTGTCATCCAAACTATTGACAAGGGACACTTGTAATCGTAAGACTCTTTATTTGTGTTATTGGTTTGGTTTCCCAACGGGCAGACCAATAGCACAAAGAAATGTCTCATCTAAATCTCTATTGTAGTAAAAGGCGAGCTTCACACAAAAAACAAAAAAAAATGATGTATAACTTCTTCTTATACATAAGATACATTGTCATAACCACGCTTTCAATGGGGACAAGACTTGCTTCAATAAGGAGGATAGGATAGAGAGTATTTCATTTAATCTTGAGGTTGTAGATTATAAAGTGATTTTGGATTTGTTCAATATTCCTCCATGACTCTTTGGATAAACTGTTAGCCCAAACCTCACATCCATATAAAATAAAATGATTGATGAGAGTCTCAAAGAGATTTTTTTTAATCCCAAATGCAAAGATAAATCAACTTACAATTGTTTTCAAGCCCATTGTTGTAACTTATTTTGACATATGCATTTAATTTCTGAAGTGCATAATTTTTAAAAATTAAGTCAAAAATTTCTTCCTGCATTTTGTAATAAGCGCGCAAGTCTAAATGTCGCTTTTAAATTTTTTATTAGCGAAAAATTATTTAAATGATTATTTTATTTGAATAAAGTTACTGTTGCTGAAGGAACTAAACATCGAGCAATTTCCAATGCCCTAAATCTTCTCCATCGTGATCAACGACTATAACTCAATTGTGGGACCCCATGCACTCTCAACGGTTAAAAAAGTAGGGGACGGGGAGGTGGGGGGGTTTCCAAAATGGTTTTTGCCTTACCGCACATGAATATGTGTCGCTCTCTTACTAATTGCGGGACACCCCCCCCCCCCCCCCCCCCCACCCCCGCAAACCACCTCCGCGAATGCCTTCGCTAACACTTCTGCTAGTTTATCACACTGACAATGCTTTCAATAAAATAACCACTGCTAAATCTATCGATAATTTAATAATTTTAAACATTAAATTATTAAATATGCTCCCGCCAATGTTCCGACAAGTAAATGTGGACGCTCCAATAATGGTCATTGAGAGAAAACACTTAAAAACCTCTGATAAGTTTAAATCTCTACTATTAGTCTCATGTTGATCTATATGCTATTCTAAGAAAGAATGTGTTGTCATACCAAAGCAACCAATTACAACAAACACCAGTGTTACCAGTCATTGATTCAATCGGGTAATTCCTTAAATTATCCTTTTTTCTCTTAATTCTTGAAATGGAAACTCAAAAGGGGAAATCCAAAGTAGTTGTAGAAATTGCAACCTTACCCTTTGTAATCAATCTTGATGAACTTCCTCTGATTGATACATAGTTCAAAATTACTGAAACTCAATGTGAATTCGTTCTTTATAAACTCCACAATTGGGCATACCAGAAATTTGAGGATGCCAGTGATGAATTTTTCTTATGGGAATCAATGTTGCCTCAATTTTATTTCCCCCAAACCCATCACTTCCCCAAATTCATCAACTGGTGCTAAAACCACTATTTACCCATTCAAAGAGCCATAGTTGCCAGAAACAATGAAATCTTGTTTTCTATAACCTCTGAGTCCATTTGTCAAGATTTCCAGATCAATCCTCAAGGTTCCCTTCATCCTTTTTCAACTGATTCCCTCATGGAAATGTATCAAAAACTTACCTTTCAATAACAAGCCCATATTTTTGAGTCTTTTCTGCATAAAAATTCAGAATTCCCCAAACGAATCCACCAAATGCTTCTACAATTTTTCCAAAAATGTCCAAACAAGTTATTTCTATGGTTTCTTGTCTTTTAGGGTATCAAATTGATCAATGGGTGGATGAATTCATTCTAGTATATCTCTTAGTATTTTCTTCTAAAAAGAAACCCACATTCCTGTTTAATTTTAGCCATTTTTTATCAGATGTCATCCATGACCAATTTATAAAATTCAATGTTGAAGGATATTTCAAACATCAGCCTATTTTTGTATCATAAATTAGAGAGGTTCAAATTCCCATTACAAAATTTGGACTCACAAGGCAGACCATAGTCAGTTATCCACTGGACTTCTCTGCTTAAGAAAAACACAGAAGAATATTGTTTTAGTGATTTTGTTAATCAGTTTCTACATATGGCATTATGTCTTTTGAGTAATGATGTAGTTCCTAGTGTTTCCACATAAATTAAAAGTATTTTACATCTCAGTGAGCAATCTAAGGTTAGAGATTGGTATCTTTATCAAAATTTTGGAAAAATTAGAGTCTGAACTTCCTCCTTATAAACTACCAATTTTCCTGCCTATGAGGATTGTTTCTTTGGAATTCATAAGGCAAAGAATGAATATGGATGAATCCATTTTGTGTCAAGGAAGCATAAAGCTCTGTTTAAGTTAAAAGCACAAATTATTGTTAATACTAGAGAAACAAAGAAAGGAAGTGGACAATTTGCACAAACAAATGAAATTCAAAGTAAGATTCAGTTCGCCTTATGACCCCCTAGGAGTAATTTCATCAATGAGATCTGAACATAAATCAACACTATAGTTCATATAGAAAAACCAGAGATTGAGCAGTATGCAAATCAAGAAGAATGGGAGGGGAATACACTGTAAGAAGTTGAAGAACAAATTTCTAGTCAAACATCATTTGAAACTCCAAGACTAAAGGAAAAGTAACTTAAAAGACCAAGAGAAAGTATGTCATCTATAGGTTCGGGGATTAAAACAGTAGGATTCAAAGTTTTTAAAAGAAGGAAATCAATGAATACAAAAAAGATGATCATCAGAGGCTAGAACTTTAGAGGAACCCACTACAATGATACTATCAGGAAAGCCTATATTTTCCCTATAGAAAGATGAAGAAACAACCATGGATTCTCCTACTTCTCCTACTTCTCTTTCTTTAGGGCAACAAATCATATTTTCTGCCCTGACAGGGAGAAATTCCAACTAGAAATCCTTCAGCCAAAGGTCTCGGTTTCTAAAAGTGCAAATGACTATAAGACACATGTGTTTTCTTTTGATGCTAAACAAATACATCCAATAGATCAGGTTTATCTTCATAAATAGGCAGGTGAGATGATCTATTCCTTACTAATAAGATCAGCTATGGCAGTACCAAAATTGCAGACTTCCTTGAACAATATTCGTTCTCAACAAAAAATGAAAATGAAAAATTCAATCAATTTTTTTTCGCATTCTCCCAAATAAAATGGTGGTCCTTAGAGGCCGGGACCATCTGCGATCAAGATTAGAAGATGCAGTACGGTTCCATCTTCTCCCACCATAACGGACCCCCTTCCGCTGCATAGCCCGTAACCCACCTCAGCTTCTCTGACGGGCACGATCACATGTGATATTTTCTTGCTGAAGGGTTTGTTTTTTTAGCTAAGTTGTATTACGCCCGCCACTATCGCTGTTACAATTACAACTATGGGAGCCCCATCACCCCTGCAGGCAGTTGGTGCAAATCGGTTGTGACAGTTATGGAAGAATAATAGATCATTCGGCAAATCTGTTGGAGGACGTGCCTATCTGGACACAACCACATTCTTTTCTGGCAGTTTTTTTTTCCTTCGATAACGAACTTTCCAAATCCGTCGACGCTTTGCCCTCCATCCCTGGCACCAAGGTCTCCTCTGTAACCCTCCCGAAAGATGCCCCATCTCTGCCAGACCTCATCTCCCAGCCCTTATCGCCTTCCTCACTCAGTTTCGTGGACCTCCCACCAAACCCTAGTGACCAAACCCTCTTGGAGGTCCTGGTTTCAAATCCACCATTGACTGATTCATGCAACCCTTCGGTAGACCACCTCTCGGCTTCAAAAACTCCTGTGTCCACCCCAATCGCTCCGCTGACCTCGTCCGCTCCTCCACTAGGTAACCTCACAGGCATTTCCCCCATTTCTGGCATTTTTGCCTCTGTACCATTGACAGCTCCGCCTGGATCTAGGGTTCCCCCACACTCGACGGCACTAAAGTAGAGCACACCGAACTAGAGAGAACAAGGGCATATAGGAAGAAGAAGTGCCTCAAGATAAAAGTCTATGAGGTCTTCCTCAAACTGACTGAGAAGGTTTTAGTGAGTCGAGTTCGAGGCAGACATTACAGTGTAGAGAGGCTACAACAATGGGCATCTGAGGTTTGGGGCCATCACCTGAACGACCCTCCTTTCGTACAGACCTTTGTAAAAGGCTGGTTTGCTCTACGTTTTGACAGGTTGGAACACACCAATTGGGTGCTCTCCACGATATGGCATATTGATCAGGAGCCGGTTCTTCTGCGCAGATGGACTCCCCTGTTCGATCCAGAACAAGAACGAGTGGATGCTAGCCCCCTCTAGGTCCGCCTCCTTGGTTTACCATTACATTTCTAGACGGAGGATGTTTTTAGGCGCATTGGAAATGCCCTAGGTACCTTCTTAACATTTGATAAATCCTACCAGACCACTCGATGTATGGCATACGCAAGGATATTGGTGCATATGGATACTACGGATGGTCTGTTGGAGCATATCAACATTCAGTGGAGGAATTCCACCAGGAGACAGACTCTTGACTATGAGGGAGTCCCTTTCAGGCGTAGGAGATGCCACAAAGTTGGGCATTTATTCAAAGACTACCCTCTCAATGGGCAAGCAAACAGGAAGGCACTTGGAAAGGAACCACCGATTCAGGCATCACCGAAGCATGGGGAACAACCCCAACATGCTGATTCAGAAGTCCAGGCGGAACCTTCAATCAAGGAAGCGGCCCCCTCATAGCCAATCCCGAAAAACCGAGGCAGATCTTTGCATAGACCACCTTCTCCTCCACACCCAGATCCAAGGCGGCTTCCAAGGATGTGGACACTTCAGGTAAGCGCATTTCTGCATCTGTTTCCTCAAATTTAAGCTCTTTTGTTCTTGATTTTATTATTTCAGCCCTTAACATTGGTTTGGGATCAGTTGCCCTCCCCTCGTCCTCTATTCCTTTGCCCTGCCCTCTTGGTTCCCCCCTTTCCTCTTTCTCCCCCACCCTTCCCACCCTTTCTACATCACTTTCGCTTCCTCCACCTGCTTCTGTCTTTGATCTCCCCTCCACTGGGTATTTGACCCGATCTAAGACTAAACGTCAGGCATCGGACCACGTTGGGCTCGACCTCGTCCCCTCCCCTCTTCCGCTTAAGATCTCGCATGGTCGACCTTCCTCTCTTACAAAAGCACAAAGCCTGGATGGAGATGAGATTGCATCCGGCAGACAGGCTACCATCCTTGGGGTACTTAGAGAAAGAGACACCCCCATAGCACCTCCCCCATGAATATTGTCTCATTTAATTATAGAGGGATAGCTAGGCCCAATAAAAAATTAGCACTTCGCCGGTTACTTGCGGCCGACCCTTTAGATATCATATTCTTACAGGAAACTCTTGGACCTGTTGATGCCATATCTCACACCCTTGGAACAATGCTACCTGGATGGGCATTTACTTGTCTTAATGCCCATGGCAGATCTGGGGGTATGGTGATGGGATACAATTCCCGCTCCATGAAACTACTCAACTGTTGGAAAGATCAGATATACACTCAGCAGATCTGGGTATGGATTTTCAAATCTTCAACATTTATGGACCGTGTCACCATAGGCCCAATTTCTGGGACAAATTACTGGGATCTGACATTTTACAAATGGACAATATCATTTTGGGTGGAGATCTTAACTTCTCAATCGACCACTCTGAATCCTGGGGTCATCGAGCACAAAGAGATCCTCTTTCGGAATACTTTGAAACTACTTTGGAATCCCACCATCTGATAGACATCCCCTCTGCAAAGATCCAAGCAACCTGGAGGAACAATACGACAAGGGATGATAGCCTGGCTCGCAGACTAGATCGTTTTCTGGTCAAGGAGAATTTATTGGAATATGGCTACAATATCAAACAATGGGTGGGATCGGGAGGTATCTCCGATCACCTACCAATATACATGGAAATAGATGGGGGTCAGGCTAAACCCAAAGGTCCATATAAATTTTGCTCAGCTTGGCTGAAGGAAGCCTCTTACATTCGTATGGTCACAGAATTTTGGATGTCCAACCCACCTGGGGCTGGGGGGAACATTATAAATGGTTTTGTGCACAATCTCTTGGAGCTGAAGAAGCTGTCCAAAATTTGGGCACACAATAAAAGAATCTTGGATGATCAATCCTTGAGGCAGATCGAATCTGACATAGCAGCATTTGAAAATAATCATGGGGGGATATACAGATCAAATGAACACAAGGATAGGATCTCCTCACTTTACACAGCTGGAGGAAAAATTCTTAAGGATAGCGAAGAAGTCTGGAGACTGAGAAGTAGGGTAATTTGGATGCAGGAAGGGGATGATAATACTAAGTTCATCACAAATATGCCAATGGGAGGAAGGCTATTAACAAAATTTGGCAACTAAAGGATGATCATGGCCATTCTGTCAACACATTCCCGCATCTGGCATCACTGGCAACCTCATATTTCAAAAAATTCTACAGTGTGCCTCGAGAAGTAAACCTGGCTGAAATTATTCAAGTGGCACAACTCTTCCCACGATTTTTGGATCAAGAGGAGGAAAGGGAATTGACAAAGGAAGTCTCTATAGGAGAGCTGGAAGCCACTCTCAAGTGGTTCAAAAAATATAGAAGCCCTAGGCCAGATGGATGGACAATTGAGTTCTTCCTGGCTTTCTTTGAGACTCTTGGCGCAGACCTCCTAAAAGTCATAGAGGATACCAGGATAAATGGCAAGTTGGCTGCTTCTCTCACCTCTACTTTTATTGCGCTCATCCCCAAATCAGATAACCCAACCTCATATGATGAATATAGGCCTATTTCGCTGTGTAACTGCATATACAAGATCATAGTGAAGATTATTGAAAATCGGATGAGGCCCATACTTTCCAAGCATATTTCACCTGAAAAATTTGCCTTCCTACAAGACTGTCAATTTCATGAGGTAGTGGGAACTGCATAGGAGGTATTACACACTCTGCATATCATGAAATGCAAAGGTATGATCCTTAAAGTTGACCTCTCAAAGGCTTTCGACAAAGTAAACTGGTTATATATTAGAATGTTGTTAACTCATCTGGGATTCCCATTCATGTTTATTAAATGGATCATGAGCTGCATTACTAACATACCCTTCAATGTCCTAGTTAATGGAAGCGCATCTCCCTTCTTTTATTCAGAAAGAGGTCTTTGATAGGGTTGCCCTCTATCACCATTACTCTTTCTCCTAGTCATGGAAGGACTCAGTAGACTTATCAAAGAAGAACACAGAAGGGGCAAACTACAGGGAATTAAAATCACTGAAGACTGTATTCTCACACATCTACTTTTTGTGGATGATGTCTTTATTTTTCTAAATGGAGTCATTGGGGATTTGTCAATCATGAAAGCTACTTTCTCATTATTTCAAGTGGCTACAGGGATGACAATCAATGATTCAAAATCTACTCTGACAGCGGCAGGATGCACACACCATGAGACCTATTTTGCATTGCAAAGATTTCGTTTTACCCCCCTGATGAGCCCCAAAAATGTACAATTATTTGGGCTCATTCAACCTCCTAATTTGGCTTAGTCCACCATTCTCATTTGTTTATTGCATGTTTTTGATTATTTTTATGTTAATAGAGTGAATTTGGTTAGTCATTATGCCAACAAGTCTAATGGGTGCTTTGTGTAGCCTTGTTGGTCAACTTGGAGACAAATTTGAAGGTCTTAATGAGCACTTGGCAGCCAAATTCGTGGGAGAACAAGCTAGAGGATTTGTAGGAAGGTGTCCCCCTCATTTATGGGCCCTTACCTCGAATTCTCCACCATCAGCTCGGAGTTCAAGGGCCACCGAATCAATCAGCTCAAGGGCAGCTAAGCAAGTCAAGTTGGACTGCTGTTAACTCCAAGTCTTGGGCAGCCAAGTCCCTAACTTTTAGGAGGACTGTTGGGTCCTCAAATTGTATAAATAAGAAGGCTTGGGCCTCATTTTGGTTAGCTAGTTGGTAGTCATTTTTGTTAGCTAGTGGGTAGTCATTTTTGGTAGCTAGTTAGTCATTTTGTTTTAGCCATTAGTTAGCTAGCTTGTAGTTCGATTTCTAGGCCATGGATTAGCTTTGCTTTCAGCTCATTCTCAAGCTCTCCTTGTGGACAGTTTTGATGTAACTTTTCATTTCTTGATTAATAAAGATGGATCCAGCTTTGCACCAGCTCTAAATCTTTCATGGGAGGCTGTAGCTCTTGGGGTTGGGCCCATCTCAAGCGCCCAGTACCTCCCTTGTTTCTCTTTATGTGTGTTTGCTGCGTTCTTGAGAAAAAATCTGCTCTTTAGATCTTGCTTTGTTATGGTAGTTGGTTTTGATGGGTAACGTAGCTTTTTATGCTTAGAATCGATTGGTAGGAGTTTGTTATGCATTTAGATCTTTTGGAATGCTCTTTCTCACGTGAAGTACATGGTTCTCTTTCCAAACAAAGCTGCTGTTCATTTATTTCATTGACAATTAGATTAAGTTAGCTAGGACTTGGTTTGTTTGCAAGAATTCATTGATTCGTTTAAATGAGCATTGTGCAGGGCATCTCTATCATCTTCATCACCTCCTCAAGTTCTATTTAACCTCTGTCTCACTCATTTACCCTCCAACTCTCTCATTTCCCACATAGCTCCATCTCCTTCAACTTTCGTTGGTTCCATCCTTCCAATCATCAAACCATTGCATGCACTCTTCCCTCATCTGATTTTCCAGCTTCTGAGCCATCACCAGCCTCATTCCTACCTTACACATCTCCCCCTACCATTCCATTACTCCTCCATCACTCCAAACACTCACGGTAGGTCATCCTGTAGCCATTTGTAGACATCCTGTAGAAAACAGAGTATCCTGTAGGATCCTCTGCAGGCTTCCTGTAGGAGGCCACTCACTCGGTTGCCGAGCTTCTGAATGTGAGGGACCTCTGTGGATGGATGCTAAGGATCCCTAGGAACCTCTCCTAGCCTCCCCAACCTGTCCCACGCTTTCCTTCCTTCTCCATCCCACCTGCACAACCAAACCCTAGTTAGCACAAGATCACAATCATTCCATTCACTTAGAGGAAAAATACAAAAACATAACTTTCACGATGCAAGTAGCTTAGATCCATGCATTTTCACTTATTAGAGGTAATGACAGCATTGGTAGAGGTTTCATTCACATTCTTTGCATTGTAGAGGTTAGACTAGTTAAATTAGGGTTTCCTAGGTTTACATGCTTTGATTTGCTTTCAGTTCATTTTTTTCAAGTAAAGTAGCTTTCCTTTGAGAATAGCTTTCGTCCATCAATTAGCAAGCTTCTTCTGAGAGCCTATAGAAGTTGGCTTGAGCCCTAGCGGACTTGTGCCAGCTGACCAAGTGACAGCTGCGACAAGAGCTAGTACTTGTGCATACAGCACCGCCGCTTCCAAGTTTGTACGAACTACCGAGTTGATAAAATTAAGAGACAGGAAGCCCCACCCTCGTCTCCACCTGAGGTAGAGAAAACGGAGGCCCCAAAAGTAGAGAAGAAGGAGCAGGTTCTGGGCCCCAGCTCTCGGCCAAGGACAAGGAGCCGGGGAAAAATTGCTCAAGGATGAGCAAATGGTTCAGCTGGGGGGTGATGATGAGCCCCAATTTTGGTACAATTTGGGATCATTTTGGCCTATTCTACTTGCTCAAACCATTCATTTTTTATTGCTTATGCATGCATTTCTTAGTTTATTCATGTTGTTTGTAGGAAGAAGGGTAGGCACTTTATCTACATGACTAATGCATTATGATTCCAGGTTTTGGCATTAAAAGGGAGCAAGAGACAACGAAAAAGGAGATAAAGAGACAATGAGGTGGCACTGCTGGTTTTTAGGAGAGGATGTCCACAGTCTTGGGACATTCCTCGTGATTCCCACCAAGAACTCCGAGCTCCAATCCATCTCCCCTCCGAGCTTAAGAAGCAGCCAGCTGTTCTACAGGAACAGCAGTTATAAACTGCTCTACAGGAACAACAGTTATGACCGTCCTACAGGATCAGCAGTTAAACTCTAGTTGGACAGCCGAGCTCCTAAAATCAAGGACACTTGTTGGATCATCGTTTTTGTATAAGTATAGAGGCCTTAGCCTTGGATAGGTTGTTGAAACTCTCGTATTGCTATTGTAATTTTGGAGCACAGTTCAGTTTTCGTTCCTTTTTGTAAGCCAATTTGGCATAACATCAGATTATGAATAAAGAAGGCAGTTTGTGATCTAGTTCTGAGTTTCTTAAGGAGACTATAGCTCTCAGGTTAGGGCCCAACCTGAGAGCCATAGATCCCCTCTGCTGTAGTGTTGTTTCCATTTCATTTCAGCACTTTGAGCTTTTTATTTGCACATGCAATTCGAATTACAGGTTGTTAAGTTGGTCTTTTTCACGAGTTAGATAGGATTTGCTTATGGTGAGTTTGTTCACAGTTGTTTAGTGTAGCAGAGGATAGATATAGTCCATTGGAGCTCCAACAAAAAGGGTTGTTAAGGCTCACTGCCGTCTCATTTGGGATTGGGGTGCAGTCCATGACTAACCACCAAAAACACGCATTCCTTTATCTCATGATTACTGCAAACACAGTCACGTTACGTTAGATGCTTCCTTGTCATTCACACCTGCACCACACTCCTTCACCACAGCTTCATGCACGTTCTCCTTCGCGTTTTGGATTGCTGTTCATTGAATTTACAAGCACAGGTAGTTTAGGTTAATACATTTTCGGTTTGGTAACAGTCACAAGCATTCGTTTCACTTGCACTGCCCTCTCTCATCCATTACTTCATTCTCCATCTTGATCACGCATGCATCACATCTCCTCGACCTTTACCCCGCTCTGTTATCTCCCAAAGCCTTCCACTCCTCACGTAACTTCATTTCCTAGCCTTTTGTTGACCTAGCCCTCTATCTTCCAACCTACTCCCTACACTCATTTCTCATCTCATTCCTCCACTTCTAGAGCCATCACCAGCCTCATTCCCACCTTGCACATCTCCCCCTACCATTCCATCACTCCTCCATCTCTTCAAACACTCACGGTAGGTCATCCTGTAGCAGTTTATAGACATCCTGTAGAAACCTCTAAGTATCCTGTAGGATCCCCTGCAGACATCCTGTAGGAGGCCACTCACTCGGTTGCTGAGCTTCTGAATGTGAGGAACCTCTGTGGATGGATGCTAAGGATCCCTAGGGACCTCTCCTAGCCTTCCCAACCTGTCCCACGTTCTCCTTCCTTCTCCATTCCATCTGCACAACCAAACCCTAATTAGCACACAATCACAATCATTCCACACACTTAAAGGAAAAATACAAAAACATGTCTTTTATGATGCAAGCAGCTTAGATCCATGCATTGTCACTTATTAGAGGTAACAGCAGCATTGGTAGAAGTTTCCTTCACATTCTTTGCATTATAGAGGTTAGACTAGTTAAATTAGGGTTTCCTAGGTTTACATGCTTTGATTTGCTTTCAGTTCATTTTTTTCAAGTAGATTAGTCTCCTTTGAGCTAGCTTTCGTCCATCATTGATAAAGCTTCTTCTGTGAGCCTATAGAAGTTGGCTTGAGCCCTAGCGGACTTGTGCCAGCTGACCAAGTGACAGCTGCAACAAGAGCTAGTACTTGTGCATACAACACCGTCGCTTCCAAGTTTGTACAACCAACCCTGTCACTCCTAGAGTTAAGAGTGTGGAGTTCGGCCCTGAGAGAGCATTGAAAATCAGCTCCTCCCTATCTCCTTCTCAGGAAAAGGAGTTGTGCAACCTGTTGGCCAGCCACCTAGATGCTTTTGCTTGGAGCTATAAGGAGATGAAAGGAGTCCATCCCTCGGTCTGTACTCATCATATATACATCAAGGAGGACTGTAAACCGGTTAGGCAACCTCAGAGGAGAATGAATCCAGCCCTTAAAGACATTGTCAAGGAAGAATTGCAAAAACTGTTGGATGCCGGATTCATCTACCCCATCTCAGATAGTGAATGGGTGTCCCCTCTAGTGTTGGTTCCCAAGAAGAATGGGAAGTGGAGAATCTGTGTAGATTACCGTGAGCTGAACAAAGCTACCAAAAAAGACCATTTCCCTCTACCTTTCATAGATCAAGTGTTGGATGGACTGGCAGGAAAGAAATTCTTCTCTTTCCTGGATGGGTTTAGCGGGTACAATCAAATCCAAATCAGCCCGGAAGACCAAGATAAGACCACCTTCACTTGCCCTTGGGGTACCTTTGCCTACCGAGTCCTTCCCTTTGGGCTATGCAATGCTCCTGCTACTTTCCAGAGAGCTGTCCTAAGCATCTTCTCGGAGCTGGTCCATGATGCAGTGGAAATCTATATGGATGACTTTACTCCTTATGGGGCCAACTTCCAGGAAGCATTGTCCAATCTGAGGAAAGTCCTAACCAAATGCATTGAGATGAACCTGTCCCTCAGTCCCGAAAAATGTGAATTCCTGATGACTGAAGGGACCGTGCTAGGCCATACCATCTCTAGCCAAGGATTACAGGTGGATCCTAACAAAATTGCTCTCATCAAGAGGGTTCCACCTCCTCAAAAAGTAAGGGATGTCCGGAGTTTCTTGGGATTAGCAGGATACTACCGGAGATTCATTAAGGACTTCAGCAAGTTAGCCTCACCATTGTTTGGTCTGTTGGCAAAAGATGTGGAGTTTAAGTGGACTGACGATTGTCAGAGGAGTTTGAATGAGTTAAAGGACAAGTTGGTGTCAACACCAATCTTGAGAGGTCCAAACTGGGCCCTACCTTTCCACATCCACACTGATGCCTCGAACAAAGCCATAGGTGCAGCCTTAGGACAAGTTGAGCAAAAAATTCCATATGCCATTTACTTCATTAGCAAAAACTTGTCCAAAGCAGAGCTGAATTACACTGTAACCGAGAAGGAGTTCTTAGCTGTGGTCCATGCACTGAACAAGTTCCGACATTATATTACTGGTTACCAGACTTTTGTACATACTGACCATGCTGCTATTAGATATTTGATGAATAAACCCGATGTGAATGCTCGTATTATTAGATGGTTACTTTTATTGCAGCAGTTTGATCTAACCATTGTTGATAAACCAGGTAGAGAGAATGTTGTTGCTGACTTTTTATCTAGATTGGATTTGTCTGCAGGTGAAGATGGGACGGTGGATGACCAGATGCCTGATGAGCATTTGTTTGCTATCTCAGTACTCTCTCCATGGTTTGCTGATATAGTGAACTACCTTGTTTCAGCTCAGTTCCCTCCGCACCTCTCTTCAAAAGAGAAGAGCAAAATCATCAGAAAAAGTGCCTCATTCACTTGGATCGGGGGCAACCTGTTCAAGCTTGGCCCTAATCAGATCTTAAGGCGTTGTGTAAGGGAAGAGGAAGTCTTTGACATCATCCTCACCTGTCATGATGGGCCTTGTGGGGGACATTTTGCAGCAAAGAGAATTGCCTTCAAGATCCTGCAGGCAGGCTACTATTGGCCCACACTTCATCAAGATGTCAGAAGATATGTCAGCCAGTGTGACCAATGCCAAAGGATGGGGAAACCAACCCAAAGGGATGAGATGCCTCTCCAACCTCAAGTGACTCTTGAGCAATTTGAGAAGTGGGGCATGGACTTTGTGGGTCCCATCAATCCCTCTTCGAGTCAGAGGTCCTACATCATTGTGTGTACTGACTACTTGACAAAGTGGGCAGAGACTAAAGCAATCAAAGCAGCAACAGAAGAGAAGGTGGTCGAGTTCTTAAGAGAGAACATCTTCTACAAGTTTGGCTACCCAAGAGAGCTGGTGACCGATCAGGGGAGCCAGTTCACATCCAACTTGATTGAAGATCTTCTAGCTCATCACAAGATCAAGCACAGGACTTCCACCCCCTATCACCCTCAAGCAAATGGGCAGGTGGAAGTCACCAATAGAGCATTAGAAGGGATCTTGACCAAAGTGGTGAGCAGCAGCAGAAAGGACTGGGCAGATCGCCTGGTTGAGGCCACATGGGCTTACAACACCACCTGGAAGACCACCACCGGCTTCACACCTTATGAGCTGGTCTATGGGAAGAAAGCTTTGCTGTCCATTGAGTTTGAGTATAACACTTTGAGGATGGTAGCTCAGCTGGACCTAGATCTCAGCCATGCACAGCAAGAAAGGTTATTGCAGCTGAATGGACTGGATGAGCACCGCATGCAGGCCCTCCTTCACTCAGAAGTGGTTCAACTTCAGAGAAAGGTGTGGCATGATCAACATCTCCATGACAAGCAGTTCCAGCCGGGAGATTGGGCTTTGTTGTATGACTCCAGATTCAAAGATTTCAAGGGGAAGTTGAGAACCAGATGGCTAGGACCATATGCAGTGGAACAGTGCCATGACAATGGATCTGTCCTCATTCGAACCATTGATGAGGAAGCCATTCCCATGCTTGTCAATGGGCACCGATTGAAGATCTACAGAAGACCTCTCTCAAGACAAGAGTTTATCAGCACTATGGAGAAATCTGTTTTGGTCATAGAGAAGGGTTCTGCCTCCACTTTGGGCATACCCTGAAGAGAAAAAGAAAAAAAAAAAAAAAAAAAAAAAAAAAAAAAGAGAGAAAAAAATAAAGATCCTTGGGTGAAAACCTCTCTGAGGCGCCCAAGGCAGGCAGTAGGGGTGAAAACCTCATTGAGGCGCTCCTATTGTCTTTCAAAAAAAAAGAGAAGAAAGTTAAAAAAAAAAAAAAAGGATCCTTGAGTGAAAACCTCTTTGAGGCGCTCAGGGCAGGTAGCAAGGGTGAAAACCTCTTTGGGGCGCCCCTGCTATCTTTTCAAAAAAAAAAGAGAGAAAAAAAAAAACAATAAGCACAATAAAAGTTTTGCATGCAGATGTTCTATGGAGGAGAAGAAGCCTCTCCACTCCAAGCCAGGGGCCTTCATCATGCTATCAAAGGATGTCATCAACACCTCCTCCAAGAATAACAATGCTTTTCAAGGTATGTACAATTTTTATCATGATTTGGATCTTCTACAGGAAGATACAGTTTTCTACAGGAACAGACAGTCTTCCTACAGGAAGACGCGGATCTTCTACAGGAAACTTCCTGTAGAAGGTTGCGACGGCCGAAATGTGTTTCAAGTGAAGATCTAGCGACTGAGGAGTGGATTGAACGCATGCATGCCACTGATGGCACCCCTGAACATTGCTATTATCTTGCTCCACCATCCTCGTCGCCATGCAACCAAGATCCCTGCAGCAGCACAACAAAGCAATGAGTTCTCGTAAAAAAACATCTGTCAAAGAAAAACCAAGCACCGAGAGCCATACCACATCCACGTTATGCATCAGAAGCGCTGGGATCGTGATCAAGAAGCCAGAACCGCCAGCATGCAGCATGTACCCAAGGAGAAAGGACTGTGACAAGACCCCTCGCGGGGATCCTGTAACAGTTCAACCTGCTCGAGTGAATACCGTCCACAGCACCGCCATCCGAGATAAAACACGGGCGCATGAACGCGAAACCATCCACTCCAGCGTCAGCAACCGGTAGCCATGTGCCTCCGGGTCTGTGTAAGCCGCGTGCAGCAGGTAAATCCATCGTCCACAAACTGGAAATCATGTGCAGCCGCGCGCAGGTAAGTGTTCTAATCCTTCTCTCCGTCAAATCGCATGGATATTACTTTGATTTGTTTTGCATGGCATAAAGGTGAATGTTTGAGCGGCCGTAAGGCCAGTTGACTGGCCACATCGGCTAGTGAAAGGATAGTCAGATGATGAGGTGGCAGCCACGACAAAAGACACACGTAGCACGCACGTGAAGATTAGTCCCGTCAACCGTGAAACGAGTTTAACCGAAAAGGGCGGCGGCAGATCTGTGGGAATGAATGCGGCAGCAAGCGAATGTGCAGGCGGATGATGGGTGACGTCACCCAACGGTCCGGCGGGGACAGCTCACCCCCTGCGCCACGAGCTGCGCCGATTCAAAATCTAATCGGCTCGATTAAGCGTGTATATCCATCAACCTCACTTCAAAACTCGAGTAGCTCCTCTGATTACCTCTGCATGTTGATACGCCAAGCTCTCGGCTACCTGAACGCTGGTAAGGCACCTCTCGACCGCTGTCCAACTATAGCTCCCCCCGAAGTCTGCGCACTGCTCCTACAGGAACAGTTTCTACAGGAACGCAGTCCTACAGGAAGCAGTATCTACAGAAAGCAGTCTCTACAGGAAGGTGAAGTCTTCACGTAAAAAAGGTGGCGGAAAAGAGGTAACCCTGAAACTCCTTCCGCAATTGGTTTTCAAAGGTGAAAAGGTCATTATTCACAGTCTGGTCATAAAAGATATTGGATTGCCGTGCCCATACTATCGCTTCTACAGGATAGAGGTATAATTAGACTGTGGTTCTGAGAATTCATTGCATGCTCTGTCTATAAGACCGAATTTCCTTTGTATCTACCGCCTTTGGTCAAAACCACTGTGTTCATCATGCCTGGTGGGTTTATCAGGCGAGAGCCCACTGATTCAAATACACTAAGAAGAAATCCGGCAGTGGTTGAGCTCTTCACTAGAGCACAATGGATGCCTTTTTGTGATAAACTACAGGGCTACGATGAGGAAGTGGCCGAGGAATTCTTGCAGGCCCTGAGGCCAAAATCCAAGGTGCTGGCCACAGTCAATTTCAGAGGCCTAAGCCTCAAGATAACCCCGCAGTCCATCAGTAGAATCACTGAGCTTCCTATGGGTCTCCCGTGGGATAAAGAAGAACGAAAACAGAGCCAGCAAGCGAAGAAGGAATTCTTTCCACCTGAGGAAGAATTCTCTGAAGATAAGAATGGAGTACGAAGGAATAGTTTGACACCACCTTGGAACGAGGTCAGCTTGCAGATTATGAAATATATTACATGTGAGGGGCGCTATAGCATCGTCTACGGGTACCATTTCCGATTGCTGAACGAGTTAAGGCACCGAAGTGAGCTTCCTGTAGAAAAGAAATTAAGCATTCCTTATTTCCTGTTGCAATCTTTAATGGAATGTGCTAAGAAGCTGAAGGGTGGCGTCCCAGATCAGGTGGCACACCATGGGCTGATCAAGTTGCTTGTAGAGGATGCACTGCACTCCTATAAAGTTCCCCTCTCCTGGGAGTCATTTAGAAATCTAACACGAGATGGGGACATCAAAATGCTGGTCGAAGATAGTGGCCCCTCCAGCAGTGAAGACAAAGAGGCAGTGGCCAAAGAAAAGAGGGAACCAGGTCAGAAGACCCCTGCCACGGTGCAGAGGAAGGAACAAAAGAGGAAGCAAGAAGAAAAGGAAGACGAAGAGGAGGGTGACACACCTGTTTTGACAGCAAGAGAACAGAGGATGAAGAGCAGAATGGACAAAGCGGAGGTGGTCCCTGTCAGCCCAAGCACCTCGTCAGCTCCTGCAGTCAAAGCCAAAAGCAAAATCCATGCAGCCAAGCAAGAAAAGGTGGTGACAGTTGCATCTACAGGGAAACAAACGCAGGCTTCTACAGGAAGCCCCAGAACAACGCCTACAGGAAAGCAGACGAAGGCTTCTACAGGAGGCTCAAAAATAGAGAAGGGATCTTCTACAAGAAACCCACAGAGCGTAAAGAAAGAGTCTTCTACAGGAGGGCTGAAAGTGGACAAAGTAGGGTCTTCTACAGGAAGCCCGAAAATCACTAAGGAACAGACTTCTACAGGAAGTCTGGAAACAAAGACAAAGGCTTCTACAGGAAGCCCAAAAATTCAAGAAAAGGCTTCTACAGGAAGCCCAAAACTGCTAAAGGAAAAAGCTTCTACAGGTAGCCCGAAAGAAAAAGGAAAAGCTCCTGCAGGAAGCCCAGATGTGCTAAAAGAAAAGGCTCCTACAGGAAGCCCAAGAGCTAAGGAAGATGCTCCTACAGGGAGCCCAAAACTGGTCAAGGAAGGGTCTTCTGCAGGAAGCCCGAAACCAAAGGAGGAGGGACCCTCTACAAGGAGCTCCGAGAGAGCAAAGCACAAGAAAGAGAAGGATAGCATCCTCGAAAAGGAGGCGGCAGTGGTACTGGCTGCCCTCAGCACACCGGCAAAACCCAAAGAAAAGAGAGAGAGGGAGATCCCTCTACCTTCCGAAGCAAGGAGGAGTCAGAGAATGAAAACAGACAAGTCACAGCCTCCACCTAGCAGCCAACCCACTTCAGGAGACATCCCTACTTCACCCAGTACAAGAACTCCCTCCAAAACACAGGCCACCCCTGAGAAGGGAAGCCCAAAAGTCACTTCCTGGACGCGAAAAATAGGCCAGTCGCCTTCTGAAGCCCGGCTCAAGGAAATGAAAAAGGGGGAAGAAGCACCACCCTCGTCTCCACCTGAGGCAGAGAAAACGGAGGCCCCAAAAGTAGAGAAGAAGGAGCAGGTTCTGGGCCCCAGCTCTCGGCCAAGGACAAGGAGCCGGGGCAAAATTGCTCAAGGATGAGCAAATGGTTCAGCTGGGGGGTGATGATGAGCCCCAATTTTGGTACAATTTGGGCTCATTTTGGCCTATTCTACTTGCTCAAACCATTCATTTTTTATTGCTTATGCATGCATTTCTTAGTTTATTCATGTTGTTTGTAGGAAGAAGGGTAGGCACTTTATCTACGTGACTAATGCATTATGATTCCAGGTTTTGGCATTAAAAGGGAGCAAGAGACAACGAAAAAGGAGATAAAGAGACAATGAGGTGGCACTGCTGGTTTTTAGGAGAGGATGTCCACGGTCTTGGGACATTCCTCGTGATTCCCACCAAGAACTCCGAGCTCCAATCCATCTCCCCTCCGAGCTTAAGAAGCAGCCAGCTGTTCTACAGGAACAGCAATTATAAACTGCTCTACAGGAACAACAGTTATGACCGTCCTACAGGATCAGCAGTTAAACTCTAGTTGGACAGCCGAGCTCCTAAAATCAAGGACACTTGTTGGATCATCGTTTTTGTATAAGTATAGAGGCCTTAGCCTTGGATAGGTTGTTGAAACTCTCGTATTGCTATTGTAATTTTGGAGCACAGTTCAGTTTTCGTTCCTTTTTGTAAGCCAATTTGGCATAACATCAGATTATGAATAAAGAAGGCAGTTTGTGATCTAGTTCTGAGTTTCTTAAGGAGACTATAGCTCTCAGGTTAGGGCCCAACCTGAGAGCCATAGATCCCCTCTGCTGTAGTGTTGTTTCCATTTCATTTCAGCACTTTGAGCTTTTTATTTGCACATGCAATTCGAATTACAGGTTGTTAAGTTGGTCTTTTTCACGAGTTAGATAGGATTTGCTTATGGTGAGTTTGTTCACAGTTGTTTAGTGTAGCAGAGGATAGATATAGTCCATTGGAGCTCCAACAAAAAGGGTTGTTAAGGCTCACTGCCGTCTCATTTGGGATTGGGGTGCAGTCCATGACTAACCACCAAAAACACGCATTTCTTTATCTCATGATTACTGCAAACACAGTCACGTTATGTTAGATGCTTCCTTGTCATTCACACCTGCACCACGCTTCTTTACCACAACCTCATGCACATTCTCCTTCGCGTTTTGGATTGCTGTTCATTGAATTTACAAGCACAGGTAGTTTAGGTTAATGCATTTTCGGTTTGGTAACAGTCATAAGCATTCGTTTCACTTGCACTGCCCTCTCTCGTCCATTACTTCATTCTCCATCTTGATCACGCATGCATCACATCTCCTCGACCTTTACCCCGCTCTGTTATCTCCCAAAGCCTTCCACTCCTCACGTAACTTCATTTCCTAGCCTTTTGTTGACCTAGCCCTCTATCTTCCAACCTACTCCCTACACTCATTTCTCATCTCATTCCTCCACTTCTAGAGCCATCACCAGCCTCATTCCCACCTTGCACATCTCCCCCTACCATTCCATCACTCCTCCATCTCTTCAAACACTCACGGTAGGTCATCCTGTAGCAGTTTATAGACATCCTGTAGAAACCTCTAAGTATCCTGTAGGATCCCCTGCAGACATCCTGTAGGAGGCCACTCACTCAGTTGCTGAGCTTCTGAATGTGAGGAACCTCTGTGGATGGATGCTAAGGATCCCTAGGGACCTCTCCTAGCCTTCCCAACCTGTCCCACATTCTCCTTCCTTCTCCATTCCATCTGCACAACCAAACCCTAATTAGCACACAATCACAATCATTCCACACACTTAAAGGAAAAATACAAAAACATGTCTTTTGTGATGCAAGCAGCTTAGATCCATGCATTTTCACTTATTAGAGGTAACAACAGCATTGGTAGAAGTTTCCTTCACATTCTTTGCATTATAGAGGTTAGACTAGTTAAATTAGGGTTTCCTAGGTTTACATGCTTTGATTTGCTTTCAGTTCATTTTTGTCAAGTAGATTAGTCTCCTTTGAGCTAGCTTTCATCCATCATTGATAAAGCTTCTTCTGTGAGCCTATAGAAGTTGGCTTGAGCCCTAGCGGACTTGTGCCAGCTGACCAAGTGATAGCTGCGACAAGAGCTAGTACTTGTGCAAGAGTAGATTAGTATTTCAATTCTGTAAGCGTAGACTAGCATTTCAATTTTGCAAGCGTAGACTAGCCTTTCCATTCCTGCCAGCGTAGATTAGTATTTCAATTTTGCAAGCGTAGACTAGCCTTTCCATTCCTGCAATTTCATTTGAGCAAAATAGATTAGTCCTTTCCTGCTTTCATTTCAATTTCGCAAGATAGTTAGTTGCAGTTCAATCTATTTCATGCTTTGTAGGAGTAGAGATAAGTTATAAAAATGATTGCACAACACCCCCACTGCTTCACACAGCCAACGTTCTTCTTCGATGGCTGTGATGAAAGGACCCCTGGGTGGACATCAAGACATATCTGAAGAACCTCTAGGGGAGAAGAAGAAGAAACATTCCTCTGAAGCAAATGGCTACAAGCAGAGATGTTGGGAGCAACATCTTGTCCAAAGATGAATTTGAAAATCAGATCAAAGATTTCAAGAGCGATATGAGGCAGTTTCTTGCCATGCAACTGGATACCTTGCGGATCCAAAAGAAGCAAGAAGAAGCCAAGAGGGCTTTGGTCATTTTTTGTCCTAGGTGCCTTAAAAAGCATCCTAGGAACGAATGTCCAATGCACTCCCTAGAAGTGTGTTTTGTATGTGAAGGATACCATCCTACAGATCAGTGCCCTTCCTTGCCCAGAATCAAAGCTGCATATCAAAGAGCCAAGGGAGCCACTGAATCACTCTATTATATGAACCAAAGGAGGCCACATGGACCTAGATCTTACCAGCAGGAGATGCAAGGGATACCCGAGACCTATTATGACCCTTACCAAGCCACTTTCATGCCTTCTTGGGATCCCCCTGCTCATCCTTCCTGGTCTACACCTCCTCCTTGGTCATATTCTCCTTGTTCCTTCACAGATCCATATTATGCCCAACCAGTTGCTCATTCATTTCACTCTTATGCTCAGCCACAGCCTCAGTGGAGTGCACCTTATCAGGAGTGGAGGCCCCAGTACAACTCTCATCCCGCTCATTTTCCTCCACCACCTGCTCATCCACAACCATCGCCTCCTCCTCCACCAAGGCAACCCCAAATGCCTACCCAACCACAATGCCATCCATCTCCATCTCAATTTCACACCCCCACTCAAATACCCGTCCCACCATTTCCAAAACCATACCATGGAGCAGCTCAACCCCATTGCAAATCTGAGGCACAACATGTGCAAATGACTCCTCTTGAGCTCAATGATCTTCACCATAGCTCAGGAAGAGTGTTGCAAAGTAGAGACTATATTGCAAGCATTGAAGGATCACATCCAACAAAAGAAGATTCAAAAGAGGAGATCAAAGAACCATTGATTGCACTTGATGAAGAAAAGAGATCTAAATCAGAGATCGAGAGAGATCCCTCATGGTTACCATTAAATCCTCCATGTACTCAAGAGAAAGATCAACAAAAAGAGGAAGATCAGAAGGTCATGATAGAAGGTGACATGAAGAATTATCCAAATCAGCAAGATGACCAAGGATATCAAAGTTATATTGAGATATGGTTTCAGAAGGTCACTAAGTTGCAGCAGTACTCTCCTCCTCAGTTCTGTTTTGTACTTTCAAAGTCAGATCATTTTGTCTCTGAAAGTTGGATAGTTGTCAAAGCATGCATTCCGAGCCTTTACATCATCTTGTCTCTAATCTCGATGTGCACATGGCTCCATTGGAAGTATTCTTGGCTGACTAACCATGGGCTGATCAAGTTGCTTGTAGAGGATGCGCTGCACTCCTATAAAGTTCCCCTCTCCTGGGAGTCATTTAGAAATCTAACACGAGATGGGGACATCAAAATGCTGGTCGAAGATAGTGGCCCCTCCAGCAGTGAAGACAAAGAGGCAGTGGCCAAAGAAAAGAGGGAACCAGGTCAGAAGACCCCTGCCACGGTGCAGAGGAAGGAACAAAAGAGGAAGCAAGAAGAAAAGGAAGACGAAGAGGAGGGTGACACACCTGTTTTGACAGCAAGAGAACAGAGGATGAAGAGCAGAATGGACAAAGCGGAGGTGGTCCCTATCAGCCCAAGCACCTCGTCAGCTCCTGCAGTCAAAGCCAAAAGCAAAATCCATGCAGCCAAGCAAGAAAAGGTGGTGACCGTTGCATCTACAGGGAAACAAACGCAGGCTTCTACAGGAAGCCCCAGAACAACGCCTACAGGAAAGCAGACGAAGGCTTCTACAGGAGGCTCAAAAACAGAGAAGGGATCTTCTACAAGAAACCCACAGAGCGTAAAGAAAGAGCCTTCTACAGGAGGGCCGAAAGTGGACAAAGTAGGGTCTTCTACAGGAAGCCCGAAAATCACTAAGGAACAGACTTCTACAGGAAGTCTGGAAACAAAGACAAAGGCTTCTACAGGAAGCCCAAAAATTCAAGAAAAGGCTTCTACAGGAAGCCCAAAACTGCTAAAGGAAAAAGCTTCTACAGGTAGCCCGAAAGAAAAAGGAAAAGCTCCTGCAGGAAGCCCAGACGTGCTAAAAGAAAAGGCTCCTACAGGAAGCCCAAGAGCTAAGGAAGATGCTCCTACAGGGAGCCCAAAACCGGTCAAGGAAGGGTCTTCTGCAGGAAGCCCGAAACCAAAGGAGGAGGGACCCTCTACAAGGAGCTCCGAGAGAGCAAAGCACAAGAAAGAGAAGGCTAGCATCCTCGAAAAGGAGGCGGCAGCGGTACTGGCTGCCCTCAGCACACCGGCAAAACCCAAAGAAAAGAGAGAGAGGGAGATCCCTCTACCTTCCGAAGCAAGGAGGAGTCAGAGAATGAAAACAGACAAGTCGCAGCCTCCACCCAGCAGCCAACCCACTTCAGGAGACATCCCTACTTCACCCAGTACAAGAACTCCCTCCAAAACACAGGCCACCCCTGAGAAGGGAAGCCCAAAAGTCACTTCCTGGATGCGAAAAATAGGCCAGTCGCCTTCTGAAGCCCGGCTCAAGGAAATGAAAAAGGGGGAAGAAGCACCACCCTCGTCTCCACCTGAGGCAGAGAAAACGGAGGCCCCAAAAGTAGAGAAGAAGGAGCAGGTTCTGGGCCCCAGCTCTCGGCCAAGGACAAGGAGCCGGGGCAAAATTGCTCAAGGATGAGAAAATGGTTCAACTGGGGGGTGATGATGAGCCCCAATTTTGGTACAATTTGGGCTCATTTTGGCCTATTCTACTTGCTCAAACCATTCATTTTTTATTGCTTATGCATGCATTTCTTAGTTTATTCATGTTGTTTGTAGGAAGAAGGGTAGGCACTTTATCTACGTGACTAATGCATTATGATTCCAGGTTTTGGCATTAAAAGGGAGCAAGAGACAACGAAAAAGGAGATAAAGAGACAATGAGGTGGCACTGCTGGTTTTTAGGAGAGGATGTCCACGGTCTTGGGACATTCCTCGTGATTCCCACCAAGAACTCCGAGCTCCAATCCATCTCCCCTCCGAGCTTAAGAAGCAGCCAGCTGTTCTACAGGAACAGCAGTTATAAACTGCTCTACAGGAACAACAGTTATGACCGTCCTACAGGATCAGCAGTTAAACTCTAGTTGGACAGCCGAGCTCCTAAAATCAAGGACACTTGTTGGATCATCGTTTTTGTATAAGTATAGAGGCCTTAGCCTTGGATAGGTTGTTGAAACTCTCGTATTGCTATTGTAATTTTGGAGCACAGTTCAGTTTTCGTTCCTTTTTGTAAGCCAATTTGGCATAACATCAGATTATGAATAAAGAAGGCAGTTTGTGATCTAGTTCTGAGTTTCTTAAGGAGACTATAGCTCTCAGGTTAGGGCCCAACCTGAGAGCCATAGATCCCCTCTGCTGTAGTGTTGTTTCCATTTCATTTCAGCACTTTGAGCTTTTCATTTGCACATGCAATTCGAATTACAGGTTGTTAAGTTGGTCTTTTTCACGAGTTAGATAGGATTTGCTTATGGTGAGTTTGTTCACAGTTGTTTAGTGTAGCAGAGGATAGATATAGTCCATTGGAGCTCCAACAAAAAGGGTTGTTAAGGCTCACTGCCGTCTCATTTGGGATTGGGGTGCAGTCCATGACTAACCACCAAAAACACGCATTTCTTTATCTCATGATTACTGCAAACACAGTCACGTTATGTTAGATGCTTCCTTGTCATTCACACCTGCACCACGCTCCTTTACCACAGCTTCATGCACATTCTCCTTCGCGTTTTGGATTGCTGTTCATTGAATTTACAAGCACAGGTAGTTTAGGTTAATGCATTTTCGGTTTGGTAACAGTCATAAGCATTCGTTTCACTTGCACTGCCCTCTCTCGTCCATTACTTCATTCTCCATCTTGATCACGCATGCATCACATCTCCTCGACCTTTACCCCGCTCTGTTATCTCCCAAAGCCTTCCACTCCTCACGTAACTTCATTTCCTAGCCTTTTGTTGACCTAGCCCTCTATCTTCCAACCTACCCCCTACACTCATTTCTCATCTCATTCCTCCACTTCTAGAGCCATCACCAACCTCATTCCCACCTTGCACATCTCCCCCTACCATTCCATCACTCCTCCATCTCTTCAAACACTCACGGTAGGTCATCCTGTAGCAGTTTATAGACATCCTGTAGAAACCTCTAAGTATCCTGTAGGATCCCCTGCAGACATCCTGTAGGAGGCCACTCACTCGGTTGCTGAGCTTCTGAATGTGAGGAACCTCTGTGGATGGATGCTAAGGATCCCTAGGGACCTCTCCTAGCCTTCCCAACCTGTCCCACGTTCTCCTTCCTTCTCCATTCCATCTGCACAACCAAACCCTAATTAGCACACAATCACAATCATTCCACACACTTAAAGGAAAAATACAAAAACATGTCTTTTATGATGCAAGTAGCTTAGATCCATGCATTTTCACTTATTAGAGGTAACAGCAGCATTGGTAGAAGTTTCCTTCACATTCTTTGCATTATAGAGGTTAGTCTAGTTAAATTAGGGTTTCCTAGGTTTACATGCTTTGATTTGCTTGCAGTTCATTTTTGTCAAGTAGATTAGTCTCCTTTGAGCTAGCTTTCGTCCATCATTGATAAAGCTTCTTCTGTGAGCCTATAGAAGTTGGCTTGAGCCCTAGCGGACTTGTGCCAGCTGACCAAGTGACAGCTGCGACAAGAGCTAGTACTTGTGCATACAACACCGTCGCTTCCAAGTTTGTACGAACTACCGGGTTGAACACTTGGCAGCCAAATTCGTGGGAGAACAAGCTAGAGGATTTGTAGGGAGGTGTCCCCCTCATTTATGGGCCCTTACCTCGAATTCTCCACCATCAGCTCGGAGTTCAAAGGCCACCAAATCAATGAGCACAAGGGCAACCAAGCAAGTCAAGTTGGACTGCTGTTAACTCCAAGTCTTGGGCAGCCAAGTCCCTAACTTTTAGGAGGACTGTTGGGTCCTCAAATTGTATAAATAAGAAGGCTTGGGGCCTCATTTTGGTTAGCTAGTTGGTTGGTCATTTTTGGTAGCTAGTTGGTAGTCATTTTTGTAGCTAGTTAGTCATTTTGTTTTAGCCATTAGTTAGCTAGCTTGTAGTTCGATTTTTAGGCCATGGATTAGCTTTGCTTTCAGCTCATTCTCAAGCTCTCCTTATGGACAGTTTTGATGTACTTTTCATTTCTTGATTAATAAAGATGGATCCAGCTTTGCACCAGCTCTAAATCGTTCTTGGGAGGCTGTAGTTCTTGGGGTTGGGCCCATCTCAAGCGCCCAGTACCTCCCTTGTTTATCTTTATGTGTTTGCTGCGTTCTTGAAATAAAATCTGCTCTTTAGACTTAATTCGTGCTTTGTTACTTAGGTTTCTTTTGATGGTTCAAGTAGCTTTTCATGTTTATAATAGATTGGTAGGAGTTTGTTATGCATTTAGACCTTTTGGCATGTTCTTGCTCACGTGATATATATGGTTCTCTTTGCAAACAAAGCTGCTGTTTATTCATTTCATTGATAGTTGGATTGAGTTAGCTAGGACTTGGTTTGTTTGCAAGAATTCATTGATTTGTTTGAATAAGCATTGTGCAGGGCATCTTCATCACCTCCTCGTTCATTTGAGCCTCGTTCAGATCAGCTCCTCCATCACCAAGTCTGTTCCCTCATCTCCCATCTTCTCTTTTGCCAAGTAACCTTACCTTCTTCCCCATTGTTGTCTCAACTACCTTCAAGCCAAGTCAGCTTTCCACATCACCTCACCACTCCATCCATCAGTTCCTGGGTCACTTCAGACCCCCATCCTACCTCCATAACCATCCATGCATCTTCCATCAACCATCCATCCTCAAACATCCCATTTCAGAACATCCTGTAGAAGAATTGCAGACCTTCCTGTAGAAACCCCTGCGTTTCCTGTAGAATCCCCTGCAGACATCCTGTAGGAGGCCACTCACTCGGTTGCTGGGCCTCTGAACGTGAGGAACCTCTGTGGACTGATGCTAAGGATCTCTGGGAACCTCTCCTAGCCTCCCCAACCTTTCCCACGCTTTCCTTCCTTCTCCATCCCATTTGCACAACCAAACCCTAGTTAGCACAAAATCACAATCATCCCACACACTTAAAGAAAAAATACAAAAACATGTCTTTTATGATGCAAGTAGCTTAGATCCATGCATTTTCACTTATTAGAGGTAATGACAGCATTGGTAGAAGTTGCATTTACATTCTTTGCATTGTAGAGGTTAGACTAGTCAAATTAGGGTTTCCTAGGTTTACATGCTTTGATTTGCTTTGAGTTCATTTTTGTCAAGTAAAGTAGCTTTCCTTTGAGATTAGCTTTCCTCCATCAATTAGCAAGCTTCTTCTGAGAGCCTATAGAAGTTGGCTTGAGCCCTAGCGGACTTGTGCCAGCTGACCAAGTGACAGCTGCGACAAGAGCTAGTACTTGTGCATACAGCGCCGCCGCTTCCAAGTTTGTACGAACTACCGGGTTGATAAAATTAAGAGACAGGAAGCCCCAGGAGTTGTAGCATTATTGCTACAATACTGGAGCTCACCATCTTTTTGGCGCCAAAAAGGTGGTGAGCTCCAGTATTGTAGCAATAATGCTACAACTCCTGGGGCTTCCTGTCTCTCATTTTATCAACCCGGTAGTTCGTACAAACTTGGAAGCGACGGTGCTGTATGCACAAGTACTAGCTCTTGTCGCAGCTGTCACTTGGTCAGCTGGCACAAGTCCGCTCAGGCTCAAGCCAACTTCTATAGGCTCACAAAAGAAGCTTTATCAATGATGGACGAAAGCTAGCTCAAAGGAGACTAATCTACTTGACAAAAATGAACTGCAAGCAAATCAAAGCATGTAAACCTAGGAAACCCTAATTTAACTAGTCTAACCTCTATAATGCAAAGAATGTGAAGGAAACTTCTACCAATGCTGCTGTTACCTCTAATAAGTGAAAATGCATGGATCTAAGCTGCTTGCATCATAAAAGACATGTTTTTGTATTTTTCCTTTAAGTGTGTGGAATGATTGTGATTGTGTGCTAATTAGGGTTTGGTTGTGCAGATGGAATGGAGAAGGAAGGAGAACGTGGGACAGGTTGGGAAGGCTAGGAGAGGTCCCTAGGGATCCTTAGCATCCATCCACAGAGGTTCCTCACATTCAGAAGCTCAGCAACCGAGTGAGTGGCCTCCTACAGGATGTCTGCAGGGGATCCTACAGGATACTTAGAGGTTTCTACAGGATGTCTATAAACTGCTACAGGATGACCTACCGTGAGTGTTTGAAGAGATGGAGGAGTGATGGAATGGTAGGGGGAGATGTGCAACGTGGGAATGAGGCTGGTGATGGCTCTAGAAGTGGAGGAATGAGATGAGCAATGAGTGTAGGGGGTAGGTTGGAAGATAGAGGGCTAGGTCAACAAAAGGCTAGGAAATGAAGTTACGTGAGGAGTGGAAGGCTTTGGGAGATAACAGAGCGGGGTAAAGGTCGAGGAGATGTGATGCATGCGTGATCAAGATGGAGAATGAAGTAATGGACGAGAGAGGGCAGTGCAAGTGAAATGAATGCTTATGACTGTTACCAAACCGAAAATGCATTAACCTAAACTACCTGTGCTTGTAAATTCAATGAACAGCGATCCAAAACGCGAAGGAGAATGTGCATGAAGTTGTGGTAAAGGAGCGTGGTGCAGGTGTGAATGACAAGGAAGCATCTAACATAACGTGACTGTGTTTGCAGTAATCATGAGATAAAGAAATGCGTGTTTTTGGTGGTTAGTCATGGACTGCACCCCAATCCCAAATGAGACGGCAGTGAGCCTTAACAACCCTTTTTGTTGGAGCTCCAATGGACTATATCTATCCTCTGCTACACTAAACAACTGTGAACAAACTCACCATAAGCAAATCCTATCTAACTCGTGAAAAAGACCAACTTAACAACCTGTAATTCGAATTGCATGTGCAAATAAAAAGCTCAAAGTGCTGAAATGAAATGGAAACAACACTATAGCAGAGGGGATCTATGGCTCTCAGGTTGGGCCCTAACCTGAGAGCTATAGTCTCCTTAAGAAACTCAGAACTAGATCACAAACTGCCTTCTTTATTCATAATCTGATGTTATGCCAAATTGGCTTACAAAAAGGAACGAAAACTGAACTGTGCTCCAAAATTACAATAGCAATACGAGAGTTTCAACAACCTATCCAAGGCTAAGGCCTCTATACTTATACAAAAACGATGATCCAACAAGTGTCCTTGATTTTAGGAGCTCGGCTGTCCAACTAGAGTTTAACTGCTGATCCTGTAGGACGGTCATAACTGCTGTTCCTGTAGAGCAGTTTATAACTGTTGTTCCTGTAGAACAGCTGGCTGCTTCTTAAGCTCGGAGGGGAGATGGATTGGAGCTCGGAGTTCTTGGTGGAAATCACAAGGAATGTCCCAAGACCGTGGACATCCTCTCCTAAAAACCAGCAGTGCCACCTCATTGTCTCTTTATCTCCTTTTTCGTTGTCTCTTGCTCCCTTTTAATGCCAAAACCTGGAATCATAATGCATTAGTCACGTAGATAAAGTGCCTACCCTTCTTCCTACAAACAACATGAATAAACTAAGAAATGCATGCATAAGCAATGGTGAGCTCCAGTATTGTAGCAATAATGCTACAACTCCTGGGGCTTCCTGTCTCTTAATTTTATCAACCCGGTAGTTCGTACAAACTTGGAAGCGGCGGTGCTGTATGCACAAGTACTAGCTCTTGTCGCAGCTGTCACTTGGTCAGCTGGCACAAGTCCGCTAGGGCTCAAACCAACTTCTATAGGCTCTCAGAAGAAGCTTGCTAATTAATGGACGAAAGCTAATCTCAAAGGAAAGCTACTTTACTTGACAAAAATGAACTCAAAGCAAATCAAAGCATGTAAACCTAGGAAACCCTAATTTGACTAGTCTAACCTCTACAATGCAAAGAATGTAAATGCAACTTCTACCAATGCTGTCATTACCTCTAATAAGTGAAAATGCATGGATCTAAGCTACTTGCATCATAAAAGACATGTTTTTGTATTTTTTCTTTAAGTGTGTGGGATGATTGTGATTTTGTGCTAACTAGGGTTTGGTTGTGCAGATGGGATGGAGAAGGAAGGAAAGCGTGGGAAAGGTTGGGGAGGCTAGGAGAGGTTCCCAGAGATCCTTAGCATCAGTCCACAGAGGTTCCTCATGTTCAGAGGCTCAACAACCGAGTGAGTGGCCTCCTACAGGATGTCTGCAGGGGATTCTACAGGAAACGCAGGGGTTTCTACAGGAAGGTCTGCAATTCTTCTACAGGATGTTCTGAAATGGGATGTTTGAGGATGGATGGTTGATGGAAGATGCATGGATGGTTATGGAGGTAGGATGGGGGTCTGAAGTGACCCAAGAACTGATGGATGGAGTGGTGAGGTGATGTGGAAAGCTGACTTGGCTTGAAGGTAGTTGAGACAACAATGGGGAAGAAGGTAAGGTTACTTGGCAAAAGAGAAGATGGGAGATGAGGGAACAGACTTGGTGATGGAGGAGCTGATCTGAACGAGGCTCAAATGAACGAGGAGGTGATGAAGATACCCTGCACAATGCTTATTCAAACAAATCAATGAATTCTTGCAAACAAACCAAGTCCTAGCTAACTCAATCCAACTATCAATGAAATGAATAAACAGCAGCTTTGTTTGCAAAGAGAACCATATATATCACGTGAGCAAGAACATGCCAAAAGGTCTAAATGCATAAAAAACTCCTACCAATCTATTATAAACATGAAAAGCTACTTGAACCATCAAAAGAAACCTAAGTAACAAAGCACGAATTAAGTCTAAAGAGCAGATTTTATTTCAAGAACGCAGCAAACACATAAAGATAAACAAGGGAGGTACTGGGCGCTTGAGATGGGCCCAACCCCAAGAACTATAGCCTCCCAAGAACGATTTAGAGCTGGTGTAAAGCTGGATCCATCTTTATTAATCAAGAAATGAAAGGTACATCAAAACTGTCCATAAGGAGAGCTTGAGAATGAGCTGAAAGCAAAGCTAATCCATGGCCTAAAAATCGAACTACAAGCTAGCTAACTAATGGCTAAAACAAAATGACTAACTAGCTACAAAAATGACTACCAACTAGCTACCAAAAATGACCAACCACTAGCTAACCAAAATGAGGCCCCAAGCCTTCTTATTTATACAATTTGAGGACCCAACAGTCCTCCTAAAAGTTAGGGACTTGGCTGCCCAAGACTTGGAGTTAACAGCAGTCCAACTTGACTTGCTTGGCTGCCCTTGTGCTCATTGATTTGGTGGCCTTTGAACTCCGAGCTGATGGTGGAGAATTCGAGGTAAGGGCCCATAAATGAGGGGGACACCTCCCTACAAATCCTCTAGCTTGTTCTCCCACGAATTTGGCTGCCAAGTGCTCATTAAGACCTTCAATTTTGTCTCCAAGTTGACCAAAAAGGCTACACAAAGCACCCATTAGACTTGTTGGCATAATGACTAACCAAATTCACTCTATTAACATAAAAATAATCAAAAACATGCAATAAACAAATGAGAATGGTGGACTAAGCCAAATTAGGAAGTTGAATGAGCCCAAATAATTGTACATTTTTGGGGCTCATCATCACCCCCCTACTGAAAGTGTTGCTCATCCTCTGAGCAACCAATCTCTCTCCTTGTCTTTGATGGCCCTGATGGCCTCCTTGTCATGCCAAGCTTCTGAAGTGATGTCCTCTTCTCTGCCATGAAACCATGCTTCCTTGCTTCTTCCCACTACTTGCTCCTTTTCCTAAAGAATTCTCAGCTTGGGTATGATTGTGCAAGTATATTCAATCTGATGGCGGAAATGGTGGTGAAAGGAGATGAAACCAGTGGAGGATAGAAGAAAAGAGTGGTTGCATGCCTCCTCAACAGACTTCAAGCTTCAAATCCCTCTCCAAAATTGATTCTGGCCTGCCAAAAGGCTTCTACAGGAAAGTCCTGTAGCTTCCTGTAGAAAGTTGAACCGTGACTAAATTGTGCCCGAACCTTGAAAGAAATGAGTGTTCATAGAGGGGATGGATGTGCTTGGGGTGGCCAACACATGTGCTACCTCCTTAGCTAAAATCTCGGCCGATTTCTCCTTTTGCTGCCCTTTTTTCAAACTTTCCTGTAGAAACTGTTCGCTGGCTTCTACAGGAAAGTCCTGTAGTGGCTTTTTCTGTCTTCCTGTAGAAACAGACAGCACCATTATATTATGCTCGGCTGTGGGTGATTTTCCTTTCAGCTTGGCTGTGGCTATCCTAGACTCAAGCCTGTAATATCCCATCCCGAGGTAGAGCACAAACCAGTTCGGGATAGAGCACATAGCCACAATCAAAACTACTCAAGAATCTGCTAAGTGGGGAACGATAAAACCTCATCTTGCTGCAATCAGCCCATACTGTAATTCCTTGGCCCTATTTGCAAGACTTGTCAGCTTCAGTGTTTTACTCTCTGTAGATATGTGAGGAACTGCTATCATTAGCCATCCTTATTGCAGTAGACACCCAAGGATTTTTAGCTTTGTTGGCCTGCTTGCCTGCTTGTATACAGAAGTGGATTTTTGGGATTTCCTTAGAGAGAGCGCAGAGCTATGCCTCTGTTATGCACACAGTATATAAAATTCACGATTTTCTGCAAGTGAGCCTTAACAGTGGCTCAATTATGAATCAACCCCTCATTAAGAATCGCCACCCCTGACATGAACAGTGCAAGCTCTTCGTAGGCTGGGTTTCTTGTAAAACAGCTTCCTGTAGAAAAACGCCTGTAGAGTGTGATTCGGCCTTTGAGTGAGCCCGCTGCACTAGAGAATTTTGAAAAGAGGTAGGAAACTCAGCGGAGGAAGATAGATTAAGCCGATGGTGGAAGCAGAGGATGTATTCTTTGAGTGAACACGATGCAAGTGCAAGTTGACTAACGGTCTTTGGATTTCAGCCGAGCGCTCAGTGATGTCCGCGTGATTTTTGGAGTGAGGTGGCAGAGACGTGTGCTGGCCCATGCAACTGTTGTCTCCACTGCAGTTTTAACTATTGGTTCTCTGCTGTTAATCTCTTACCATCAAACACGCTGAAGTTTAACTGTTCATTACTGCCCGTTTTTAATTTCCTCCCTGAGATGGCTGAGTGCACGTGTCTCATTCACCCACCAAGTGCTGTTGAACTGGATGAGGGTGGCCAGTTAGCTGGCCACCGATTTGTCTAAATCCAACCATCTCATTGTTCACGCAGATTTCGAATTACATTCATGCAACAGAGGAATTAGTTTAGTCACGTACCTGCAAGTCGACTGGCTGCTGTGAAGCTCTTTGCTGATGCATGCTTGGATTCCTTGGTTGCATGAGGGCGTGGCTGATGATTTTTTATTGTTGTTCCGTGTGCAGGTGTCCTCTGGCCGGATCTGAGCTCCAGACAATCGTTTCCATGTTCAAACCTGCACGTCCAAGCTGCTGTTGCTGCATCTTCACCAAACCAGAACTTGTTTTCGACATTTCTCCCAAACGCCAAAGCGGATCGAGCTGAAACTTGCTGAGCATGTTTCTACCATCATTATGCATCTCCCATAGCAAATTCGTGGTCAATGGATGCACGGATTTCGAGAAAATTGGAAAATGGCTGAAGATTTCAGAGCTCGATTTCTCGAAAACCGTGCTTCGGAATCGGCTGAAACTGGTTGGGTAGGCTACTATCATCCATGTGCATCTCCCCATGAAACAAGTTTTGAAACGGATGCACGGTTATGGAGAAAATGCAAAAATGGCTGATGGTGATGGAGGCTGATTCCTTGGAAACCGTGCATCGGAATTGCATGAAACTGCTCAGGCATGTTGTCATCAACCTTGTACAATTCCCCATAAAACGGTTTGTCAAATGGATGCATGGTTTTCAAGTTATGGCAAAAACAAATTTGGCTCTAGGTATCTTTGCTTCAAGGCTTTTTGCATGTGCATGCATGGGTTGACAAAATGAATTTTGTTTTTGATGCAGGTATGGAGATGATGGAGGATGAGTTGGAAGACTGCAGGAGGACTCTTGAACCTTTGAGGAAGCTACCATGCTTGCCAAACCACTTTTTGAAATGCATGCCTAGTTTCCCACAATTTCTACAGGAAGATCCTGTAGAAGCACAATGAGAAGCACAAGGTGGTGAAAAAATGATGGATGAAGGCAAGGGATGGACACACAAGTGCTTGTAGGCCTAACCAATAGACTCCCACCATCAGATTCACTTTTGAAATTGGATTTGGCTCATCCAAAGGTTCTACAGGATGTTTCCTGTAGAAATTCAGAGCTTTCCTGTAGAAGACACAGTTTTGAGGAAAGAAGCTTAATGACATGAAAAAATGATGGAAAAGGGGTGAGGAATGGAAACATGGATGAGTGTAGGCCTCATGGACATATTCTAAGCCTTCAGGTCCTCTTTGGAGATCAATTTGGCTTTTTTGTAAGCTTCCTGTAGAAGATACGAAACTTCCTGTAGAAGGCACAAAAACTCCTTTGTCTTTGATTTGAGTGCTCCTCCTATCATGAAACGTCCTTCTTTAACCTGCAATGTCATTGCTGCAACATGAAATGGAGATTAGCTTTATTTTTCTTTTTCTTTTTCTCTTTTTTTTTTTTGAAAAACAACTAGGGCGCCTCATGGAGGTTTTCACCCTAATTGCCTGCCTTGGGCGCCTCCAAGGGAGGTTTTCACCCAAAGATCTTTTTCTCTTTTCTCTTTTTTTTCAACCCATTGACCACCTCATGGAGGTTTTCAATCAATGAGCCAATCTAAGGCACCTCCGAGGAGGTTTTCACCTTAGATTTCTATTTTCCTCTTTTTTCATTTTTTCTTTTTCTTTACTTTTTTCCTTTTTTTTTCTTTTTTTTTTCTTTTTTTCTACCCTACCCTACTTGAAAAACAAAATCATTTTCAAGTATAAGAATACTTCCAATGGAGCCATGTGCACATCGAGATTAGAGACAAGATGATGTAAAGGCTCGGAATGCATGCTTTGACAACTATCCAACTTTCAGAGACAAAATGATCTGACTTTGAAAGTACAAAACATAGCTGAGGAAGAGAGTACTGCTGCAACTTAGTGACTGTCTGGAACCATGTCTCAATATAGCTTTGATATCCTTGGTCCTTTTTCTGATCTGAATCATGTTTCATGTCACCTTCTAACATGACTTTCTCTTCTTCCTCTTTTTGCTGATCTTTCTCTTGACCACATGGAGGGTTTGATGGTAACCATGAGGAAGCTTTCTTGATCTCTGATTCTGATCTCTTCACTTCATCAAGTGCAGCCCATGGTTCTTTGATCTCCTCTTTTGATTCTTCTTTTGCTGGATGTGATCCTTCAATGCTTTCAAGATGATCTCTTTTTTGCAATGCTTTTCCTGGGTTTTGGTGAACATCATTGAGCTCAAGAGGAATCATTTGCACATGTTGTGCCTCAGCTTTGCAATTAGGTTGAGCTACTCCATTGCATGGCTTTGGAAATGGTACGGGTGGTTGAGTGGAGGTGTGAAATTGAGATGGAGATGGATGGCATTGTGGTTGGGTAGGCATTTGGGGTTGCCTTGGTGGAGGAGGAGGCGATGGTTGTGGATGAGCAGGTGGTGGAGGAAAATGAGTGGGATGAGAGTTGTACTGGGGCCTCCACTCCTGATAAGGTACATTCCTCTGAAGCAAATGGCTACAAGCAGAGATGTTGGGAGCAACTTCTTGTCCAAATTTGAAAATCAGATCAAAGATTTCAAGAGCGATATGAGGCAGTTTCTTGCCATGCAACTGGATACCTTGCGGATCCAAAAGAAGCAAGAAGAAGCCAAGAGGGCTTTGGTCATTTTTTGTCCTAGGTGCCTTAAAAAGCATCCTAGGAACGAATGTCCAATGCACTCCCTAGAAGTGTGTTTTGTATGTGAAGGATACCATCCTACAGATCAGTGCCCTTCCTTGCCCAGAATCAAAGCTGCATATCAAAGAGCCAAGGGAGCCACTGAATCACTCTATTATATGAACCAAAGGAGGCCACATGGACCTAGATCTTACCAGCAGGAGATGCAAGGGATACCCGAGACCTATTATGACCCTTACCAAGCCACTTTCATGCCTTCTTGGGATCCCTTGGTAGCCAAATTCGTGGGAGAACAAGCTAGAGGATTTGTAGGGAGATGTCCCCCTCATTTATGGGCCCTTACCTCGAATTCTCCACCATCAGCTCGGAGTTCAAAGGCCACCAAATCAATGAGCACAAGGGCAGCCAAGCAAGTCAAGTTGGACTGCTGTTAACTCCAAGTCTTGGGCAGCCAAGTCCCTAACTTTTAGGAGGACTATTGGGTCCTCAAATTGTATAAATAAGAAGGCTTGGGGCCTCATTTTGGTTAGCTAGTTGGTTGGTCATTTTTGGTAGCTAGTTGGTAGTCATTTTTGTAGCTAGTTAGTCATTTTGTTTTAGCCATTAGTTAGCTAGCTTGTAGTTCGATTTTTAGGCCATGGATTAGCTTTGCTTTCAGCTCATTCTCAAGCTCTCCTTATGGACAGTTTTGATGTACCTTTCATTTCTTGATTAATAAAGATGGATCCAGCTTTGCACCAACTCTAAATCGTTCTTGGGTTGCTGTAGTTCTTGGGGTTGGGCCCATCTCAAGCGCCCAGTACCTCCCTTGTTTATCTTTATGTGTTTGCTGCGTTCTTGAAATAAAATCTGCTCTTTAGACTTAATTCGTGCTTTGTTACTTAGGTTTGTTTTGATGGTTCAAGTAGCTTTTCATGTTTATAATAGATTGGTAGGAGTTTGTTATGCATTTAGACCTTCTAGCATGTTCTTGCTCACGTGATATATATGGTTCTCTTTGCAAACAAAGCTGCTGTTTATTCATTTCATTGATAGTTGGATTGAGTTAGCTAGGACTTGGTTTGTTTGCAAGAATTCATTGATTTGTTTGAATAAGCATTGTGCAGGGTATCTTCATCACCTCCTCATTCATTTGAGCCTTGTTCAGATCAGCTCCTCCATCACCAAGTCTGTTCCCTCATCTCCCATCTTCTCTTTTGCCAAGTAACCTTACCTTCTTCCCCATTGTTGTCTCAACTACCTTCAAGCCAAGTCAGCTTTCCACATCACCTCACCACTCCATCCATCAGTTCCTGGGTCACTTCAGACCCCCATCCTACCTCCATAACCATCCATGCATCTTCCATCAACCATCCATCCTCAAACATCCCATTTCAGAACATCCTGTAGAAGAATTGCAGACCTTCCTGTAGAAACCCCTGCGTTTCCTGTAGAATCCCCTGCAGACATCCTGTAGGAGGCCACTCACTCGGTTGTTGAGCCTCTGAACGTGAGGAACCTCTGTGGACTGATGCTAAGGATCTCTGGGAACCTCTCCTAGCCTCCCCAACCTTTCCCACGCTTTCCTTCCTTCTCCATCCCATCTGCACAACCAAACCCTAGTTAGCACAAAATCACAATCATCCCACACACTTAAAGAAAAAATACAAAAACATGTCTTTTATGATGCAAGTAGCTTAGATCCATGCATTTTCACTTATTAGAGGTAATGACAGCATTGGTAGAAGTTGCATTTACATTCTTTGCATTGTAGAGGTTAGACTAGTCAAATTAGGGTTTCCTAGGTTTACATGCTTTGATTTGCTTTCAGTTCATTTTTGTCAAGTAAAGTAGCTTTCCTTTCCCACCCACCAAGTGCTGTTGAACTAGATGTGGGTGGCTAGTTAGCTGGCCACCGATTTTTTAATCCTAACCATCTCATTCATTCATGCAATGTTCAGATTAGATTCATGCAAACAGAGGAATCGGTTTTGTCACGTACCTGAAAGTCAGTTGGCTGCCGTGAAGCTTTGCTGCATGCATGTGTTGATGTGGTTGCATGGTGGCTTGATTGATGATTCATGGCTGTTTTTTTCTCTGTGCAGGTGTCCTCTGGACGGATCCAAGCTCCAGACAATCGTTTCCACGTTCAAATCTGCACATTCAAGCTGCTGTTGCTGCATCTTCCCCGAACCAGAACTTGTTTTCGCCATTTCTCCCAAACGCCAAAGCGGATTAAGCTGAAACTCGGTGGGCATGTTCCTACCATCATGATGCATCTCCCATAGTAAATTTGTGATCAATGGATGCACGGATTTCGAGAAAATTGGAAAATGGCTGAAGATTTCAGAGCTCGATTTCTCGGAAACCGTGCATCGGTATTGGCTGAAACTGCTTGGGTAGGCTACTATCACCCACGTGCATCTCCCCATGAAACAGGTTTTGAAACGGATGCACTGTTATGGAGAAAATGCAAAAATGGCTGATGGTGATGGAGGCTGATTTCTTGGAAACCGTGCATCGGAATTGCATTAAACTGCTCAGGCATGTTGTCATCGACCTTGTACAATCCCCCATAAAACGGTTTGTCAAATGGATGCATGGTTTTCAAGTTATGGCAAAAACAAATTCTGCTCTATGTGTTTTTGGCTTCAAGGCATTTTGCATGTGTTTGCATGGTATGACAAAATGAATTTTTGCTGTGATGCAGGTATGGAGATGATGGAGGATGAGTGGGAAGACTGCAGGAGGACTCTTGAACCTTTGAGGAAGCTACCATGCTTGCAAAACCACTTTTTGAAATGCATGCCTAGTTTCCCACAATTTCTACAGGAAGATCCTGTAGAAGCACAATGAGAGGCACAAGGAGGTGGACGAATGATGGAGAAAGGCAAGGGATGGACACACCAGTGCTTGTAGGCCTAATCAACAGATTCCCACCATTAGATTCATTTTTGAGATTGAATTTGGCTCGTCCAAAGGTTCTACAGGATGTTTCCTGTAGAAATATAGAGCATCCTGTAGAAAACACAGTTTGGAGGAAAGAAGCATAATGACATGAAAAGAATGATGGAAAAGGGGTGAGGAATGGAAACATGGATGTGGGTAGGCCTCATGGACATATTCCAAGCCTTCAGGTCCTCCTCGGAGATCAATTTGGCTTTTTTGTAAGCTTCCTGTAGAAGATACGAAACTTCCTGTAGAAGGCACAAAAACTCCTTTGTCTTTGATTTGAGTGCTCCTCCTATCATGAAACGTCCTCCTTTAACCTGCAATGTCATTGCTGCAACATGAACTTATTCAATGGAGATTAGCTTTATTTTTCTTTTTCTTTTTCTCTTTTTTTTTTTTTGAAAAACAACTAGGGCGCCTCATGGAGGTTTTCACCCTAATTGCCTGCCTTGGGCGCCTCCAAGGGAGGTTTTCACCCAAAGATTTTTTTCTCTTTTCTCTTTTTTTTTTCAACCCATTGACCGCCTCATGGAGGTTTTCAGTCAATGAGCCAACCTAAGGCGCCTCCGAGGAGGTTTTCACCTTAGATTTCTATTTTCCTCTTTTTTCATTTTTTTTTTTTTTTCCCTACCCTACCCTACTTGAAAAACAAAATTCCTTTCAAGTATAAGAATACTTCCAATGGAGCCATGTGCACATCGAGATTAGAGAAAAAATGATGTGGAGGCTCGAAATGCATGCTCTGACAGGTATCCAGATCTCAGAGACCAAATGATCTGACTTTGAAGGGATCAAACATAGTTGAGGAAGAGAGTACTGCTGCAACTTAGTGACTGTCTGGAACCATGTCTCAATACAGCTTTGATATCCTTGGTCCCTTTGCTGATCTGGATCATTCTTCATGTCACTTTCTATCATGACTTTCTCATCTTCCTCCTTTTGCTGATCTTTCTCTTGAATACATGGAAGATTTGATGGTAACCATGAGGGAACTCTCTCCATCTCTGATTCTGATCTCTTCTCTTCATCAAGTGCAGCCCATGGTTCTTTGATCTTTTCTTTTGGATCTTCTTTTGCCTTTGGTCCTTCAATGCTTTCAAGATGATCTCTTTTTTGCAACACTCTTCCTGAGCTTTGGTGAAGATCATTGGGCTCAAGAGGAGTTGTTTGGATATGTTGTGCCTTAGATTTGCAATGGGGTTGAGCTACTCCATTGCATGGCTTTGGAAATGGTACGGGTAGATGAGTGGAGGTGCGAGTTTGAGATGGAGATGGATGGCATTGTGGTTGGGTAGGCATTTGGGGTTGCCTTGGTGGAGGAGGAGGCGATGGTTGTGGATGAGCAGGTGGTGGAGGAAAATGAGCGGGATGAGAGTTGTACTGGGGCCTCCACTCCTGATAAGGTGCATTCCACTGAGGCTGTGGCTGAGCATAATAGTGAAATGAATGAGCAACTGGTTGGGCATAATATGGATCTATGAAGGAACAAGGAGAATATGACCAAGGAGGAGGTGTAGACCAGGAAGGATGAGCAGGGGGATCCCAAGAAGGCACGAAAGTGGCTTGATAAGGGTCATAATAGGTCTCGGGTATCCCTTGCAGTTCCTGCTGGTAAGATCTAGGTCCATGTGGTCTCCTTTGGTTCATATAATAGAGTGATTCAGTGGCTCCCCTGGCTCTTTGATATGTAGCTTTGATTCTGGGCAAGGAAGGGCACTGATCTGTAGGATGGTATTCTTCACAGATGAAACACACTTCTAGAGAGTGCATTGGACATTCGTTCCAAGGATGCTTTCTAGTGCACCTAGGACAAAAAATGGCCAAAGCCCTCTTAGCTTCTTCTTGCTTCTTTTGGATCCGCAAGGTATCCAGTTGCATGGCAAGAAACTGCCTCATGTCACTCTTGAAATCTTCGATCTGATTTTCAAATTCATCCTTGGACAAGATGTTGCTCTCAACATTTCTGCTTGTAGCCATTTGCTTCAGAGGAATGTTTTCTTCTTCTTCTCCCCTATAGGTTCTTCAGATATGTCTTGATGTCCACCCAGGGGTTCTTTCATCACAGCCATCGAAGAAGAACGTTGGCTGTGTGAAGCAGTGGGGGTGTTGTGCAATCATTTTTCTAACTTATCTCTACTCCTACAAGGCATGAAATAGATTGAACTGCAACTAACTATCTTGCGAAATTGAAATGAAAGCAGGAAAGGACTAATCTATTTTGCTCAAATCAAATTGCAAGAATGAAATGCTAGGCTACGCTTGCGAAATTGAAACACTAATCTTACGCTTGCAGAATTGAAATGCGGAATTGAAAGGCTATTCTAGGAAAGCAGGAAATGCTAATCTATGAAAGCAGGAAATGCTAATCTACTTTTGCATAAATGAAATTGCATAATGGAAATGAAATAAACTACGTAGCAGAAGGTTGTAGTAGAAAGTAGAAGAATAGCAACAATCACCAATACTCTGCCGGATCCCCGGCAGCGACGCCAAAAAGATGGTGAGCTCCAGTATTGTAGTAATAATGCTACAACTCCTGGGGCTTCCTGTCTCTTAATTTTATCAACCCGGTAGTTCGTACAAACTTGGAAGCGGCGGTGCTGTATGCACAAGTACTAGCTCTTGTCGCAGCTGTCACTTGGTCAGCTGGCACAAGTCCGCTAGGGCTCAAGCCAACTTCTATAGGCTCTCAGAAGAAGCTTGCTAATTGATGGACGAAAGCTATTCTCAAAGGAAAGCTACTTTACTTGACAAAAATGAACTGAAAGAAAATCAAAGCATGTAAACCTAGGAAACCCTAATTTAACTAGTCTAACCTCTACAATGCAAAGAATGTGAATGAAACCTCTACCAATGCTGTCATTACCTCTAATAAGTGAAAATGCATGGATCTAAGCTACTTGCATCGTGAAAGTTATGTTTTTGTATTTTTCCTCTAAGTGAATGGAATGATTGTGATCTTGTGCTAACTAGGGTTTGGTTGTGCAGGTGGGATGGAGAAGGAAGGAAAGTGTGGGACAGGTTGGGGAGGCTAGGAGAGGTTCCTAGGGATCCTTAGCATCCATCCACAGAGGTCCCTCAGATTCAGAAGCTCGGCAACCGAGTGAGTGGCCTCCTACAGGAAGCCTGCAGAGGATCCTACAGGATACTCTGTTTTCTACAGGATGTCTACAAATGGCTACAGGATGACCTACCGTGAGTGTTTGGAGTGATGGAGGAGTAATGGAATGGTAGGGGGAGATGTGTAAGGTAGGAATGAGGCTGGTGATGGCTCAGAAGCTGGAAAATCAGATGAGGGAAGAGTGCATGCAATGGTTTGATGATTGGAAGGATGGAACCAACGAAAGTTGAAGGAGATGGAGCTATGTGGGAAATGAGAGAGTTGGAGGGTAAATGAGTGAGACAGAGGTTAAATAGAACTTGAGGAGGTGATGAAGATGATAGAGATGCCCTGCACAATGCTCATTTAAACGAATCAATGAATTCTTGCAAACAAACCAAGTCCTAGCTAACTTAATCTAATTGTCAATGAAATAAATGAACAGCAGCTTTGTTTGGAAAGAGAACCATGTACTTCACGTGAGAAAGAGCATTCCAAAAGATCTAAATGCATAACAAACTCCTACCAATCGATTCTAAGCATAAAAAGCTACGTTACCCATCAAAACCAACTACCATAACAAAGCAAGATCTAAAGAGCAGATTTTTTCTCAAGAACGCAGCAAACACACATAAAGAGAAACAAGGGAGGTACTGGGCGCTTGAGATGGGCCCAACCCCAAGAGCTACAGCCTCCCATGAAAGATTTAGAGCTGGTGCAAAGCTGGATCCATCTTTATTAATCAAGAAATGAAAAGTTACATCAAAACTGTCCACAAGGAGAGCTTGAGAATGAGCTGAAAGCAAAGCTAATCCATGGCCTAGAAATCGAACTACAAGCTAGCTAACTAATGGCTAAAACAAAATGACTAACTAGCTACCAAAAATGACTACCAACTAGCTACCAAAAATGACCAACCACTAGCTAACCAAAATGAGGCCCCAAGCCTTCTTATTTATACAATTTGAGGACCCAACAGTCCTCCTAAAAGTTAGGGACTTGGCTGCCCAAGACTTGGAGTTAACAGCAGTCCAACTTGACTTGCTTGGCTGCCCTTGAGCTGATTGATTCAGTGGCCCTTGAACTCCGAGCTGATGGTGGAGAATTCGAGGTAAGGGCCCATAAATGAGGGGGACACCTTCCTACAAATCCTCTAGCTTGTTCTCCCACGAATTTGGCTGCCAAGTGCTCATTAAGACCTTCAAATTTGTCTCCAAGTTGACCAACAAGGCTACACAAAGCACCCATTAGACTTGTTGGCATAATGACTAACCAAATTCACTCTATTAACATAAAAATAATCAAAAACATGCAATAAACAAATGAGAATGGTGGACTAAGCCAAATTAGGAGGTTGAATGAGCCCAAATAATTGTACATTTTTGGGGCTCATCACCCCCTGAGACTAGAGGAGGGGCTAAAATACCTGGGATACAAGATAAAACCCTGGGGTTACAGAATTGTTGACTGGACATGGCTCATTTCTAAAATGGAGAAGAGACTTAACACCTGGTACTTCAAATATCTTTCTAGGGTTGGCAGACTTACGCTCATAAAAAATGTTCTGGATGCCACTCCATTCTACTGGATGTCACTGGCTTGGATCTCTAGAGGCATCCTATCTAGGATACAAGCTCTTTGCTGTAGACTCCTTTGGAAGGGCAGTTAGTCAGGAAATATTTTCACCTGGGTAAAATGGGATGCTCTAAATCTACCAAAAAAATGGGGGGGCTGGGGCATTAAGAAGCTAGAGGACTTCTCCTCCGCTCTGGCTGCAAAACTCGAATGGCAACTCATTACTTCATCTAGTCTCTGGACTAAGGTGACTGTCTCTAAATACATTGCCCCGTTATAGATTATGGACTAGATCAGAAGGCCTCAAAGACTCACTACAAGGATATCAATCATATGGAAGGCTGTGATTAAAGCACTGGATCCCATCAGAGCTGGTCTTACCTGGAAAATTCAATCAGGTTCGGCAGTAAGGGTGGGCATTGACCCTTGGATTGGCTGTGGGAATATGCATAGGCTATCAAATGATCTCATAAATCATCTTCATGCAACAAACATATCCCATCTGAACCATATTATGGATGCCGACCATACTACCTTCCTCCAACAGTGTTGGAAATCGGCCCACAGGCTGAACATTCCACATCAATGGATTCAATATTGGAACAACTATATCTGGGCTCTTACTGAAGCTCACATCCGAATAACCAAGGGAGAAGATGAGATTATCTGGGCTTTCTCCAAATCTGGGAGATCTACTCCTACGAAAGGATATCTTGTTCTGACTGAAGACTGTAGACCGCATGCACCCGAAGCTTGGTGGAAAAGTCTCTGGAAGCTCAAAGTCCCACCAAGAAGTAGGCTGCTCATGTTGACCATTCTAAGAAACGAAACCCACAGGAGACAACCTCCTCAAACGATCACGGCATGACCCATTTTGGTGTTGTCTCTGCAAATGTTGTAATGAATCTGTCTCACATTTATTTTTGGGATGTTTTGCGGCAAAGAACCTCTGGAATACTATTTTACCTTTGGCTGCTCCTCACAATACTTGGGAGGGCGCATCTATCCTTGAGGAATGGACGAACTGGTGCACCTCTACCTCCCCTACCAGGCTACATAATATCCCTCTTCTTGTCTGTTGGGCCCTTTGGATCGCCCGGAACAGACTCACCTTCTGGAATGACTCCCCTCACTGGCCCTCCATTGCTGCCTGCGTGCTGGCTAATTACTCCCTCATCCCCGAAGATGCACCACCCCCTCGACCGCGCAACATTATACCTGAGACGATTGATTATCAGAGGCCATGGGCTTACTTTGATGGTGCTACACAAGAGAATGGGTGTGGCGGGGGCACCATCCTTCATATTAATGCACATCACTCATACAGTATTATTATGGGATTCGGCAGAGGCACTAATAACTATGCCGAATTATCCGCAGCAAAATTCCTCATTCAATTTGCATTGGAGAAAAACTGTAGAGATCTACAAATATTTGGGGATTCAAAAGTTGTTTGTGATTGGCTAAATAAATCTTCTAGATGCAATGCTTATACTTTGAGTCATATTCTGGATGAGGCACTGAGATTGATTACATCATTTGACTCTTTTACATGCCATCATATTTACAGGGAGCGGAACACAGCTGCTGACAGGCTATCCAAAGAGGCTGCGAATAGGGATCTGGACAACTGGTTGATCCGAGAACAGCGTGATGGTGCACATTACCAATTTTACCATCGACCATTTATGGATATCGCTGTATAAATTTAATTTTTGCTGATCTCACAGGAAGAACAGACTTCATATATATGTCATCTGTAAATATTCATAGTTTCTTTTTTGACATTTTATCTACACTCACAAAGTGCCAGATTAATATATAGAACTCCTATTTAGTATATTTACAGCCATTGATACCTCCCTGCGTGGACACAAGGTATCAATGTTTTGATCACATATGTCCCTGAACATAATTTTGTTGAAGATAGGCAGTGCCTCTCTATTTGAATATGCTTAAATGCATTTACAAAATGTAATTTCCTTTTAATAGAAATTACGATTTTTCCTATGGGAAAAAAATATTCATTCTCAGCTCAAGCTAGATAGAATGTCTTCCTTAGCCCAGGATACCAGAATAAAAGGGATGGGGGATTTAGTAATAAATTAGGATTAGATCCTAATAATGTCAATGTTGCTGAAGAAGTAATCAAGAATAGAAATGCAAACATCCAATCACTCAGAAAACAACTGAAACTACCTACAACAGAGCATCCACAAACTAAATAAGTAGGAAAGTTAGAGAAGGAATAAAAAGAACATGTTGAAGATGATTATGGAGCAGAATATTCAAATACAAAAAATGGAAGTTGATCTGGAAATCTTATTAAAAGAAAAATAACAGTAGACAAGTGCAGGAACTTCTGCAGTACAGACAAAGTTAACCAATGAGGAAGCCATTGAAATACTATCAAAGGCCATGGGGATTTATCCCTAAGAAATGTGGAAATAAAAAAAATGAAGGCAACATTGTAGAGGATGGAAGAGAACAAAGTCAAATCAGATAATGCATACATAGTTGAAATAAAGAAAAATTTCAAGCTAAGCAAGCAACTTGAGAAATACTCAAATGAATCACTCACAAAGCCAAACATTATCTGAAGCAAAGGAAAAGATCTGGGTTGAAATCAATTCAACAATTTCAAAGCTCCAGGAATCTATTGAGATAATATTTGAACATGAACAACTGGTAAGGAAATAAAAAAAACCATAGGAGAAATTAAAGAAGACTTGGATCATAAACTAGGGGAGACAACAAATATTATCAAGGTGTTAAATTCAAAGACTAAAGATGAATTGGGAGACTTGGGAATTGTATATAGGATTGCTAAAGTCTTAGAAGTAAGAAACTTTTGACTAAAATAAATTTGATGTTAGAGTTAGAAAATAAATGTCAAAACTTAGAAACTCATATTAAGAAATTTCACAGAAAGTTTGTCATTCTACAGAAAAAAGGACTTCCATCTCTGAGAGATTCTAGTTGCCAATTGATTCCACTAGAAAATTACTAGCATAAATTGCATGACATAGCAGCAGACAGGTCAAATTTTGCTAAGGTAAAGGGAGTCATAAGTGTTAATGATTTTCTATAAGGTCTAGAATATGACTTATTTATCCAACATGAAATCCAACATTTATTTATTAGCAGACCAACCTTTGAAAAGTACATGGAGGTGGATGAATCCTACAAGAGAGTAGTTAAATTCTCAATTCCAGATGATGAAAGGTGGTACAAGTTACTCAAGCTTATTGAGTAAAACCGAAGGCATCATTTCAGGGAAGTAGCACAAAAAAATAGGAGTTGAATACATATTTTCAGGTGTCAGTACAGTAAAAGAAGGAGTACAAAAAGCAGAAACATGTTTCGAAGCAGCAATTACAAACAACACCCTCAAATAGAGCACTGAATATGCAAATCAGTTTCAGAAAAATTTATTTTTGTAGTGTATTAGTTTGATATATCCAAGTCAGTTTGGATAAAACTTTGTTTTGTAAAGGACTATATTAGATTAGATATTTTTGAATTACACTCTATAAATACTTTATAATTTTAACTAATAAGGGTATAACCTTTGTGATAGCCAAGATACATAATTGTACTTTTCTTAAAGTTTTTGAACATAGTCAAAGGATTTTGACTTCAATTTTAACAACACTTGTGTTCATGTGAGTTTTTTTGGTATATTCATCTCTGTTGTTCCTCATATGTTCAAGGTATCATAGGAGTTATGGTAAGGCTAAGTTAAATATTAACTTCCCTTAGAACCCACTGCAAAGTTATCATCATTATGGAGATTAGCTAATTGAACAGGCTATTTAAATTAGTACCTCTACATCATTTAATTGTTGCCTTCTATCATCTCTTGAATGTATAACTGTTTGGTTGTAGAAGTTTATCTATGCACATATTATATCTGATTAATTAATTATTCAATATGTATGTTTAATTATCTTATATATTCTCCCTTCTACCTTTTAAAACTAACTGAAGAATTGTATGTTGTTAGGAATGAAAATCAACACTTTGAAAATCTTATAAATCTTTGGATTATGCAAGTGTTAATGGTTTGATTCATTGGTCATCGAATTAAATTAAAATCCTTACTTGGATGCTTTGGCATAGTTCCCAAGCCTAGAATTGTCTTCAAAGATACAACACCTATAGTAATCTTTTTCAAACCTCCATTTATCCTTTTCTCAATGTTGTAATTCCACTTGAGCTTATGATGGATGCCAATTACCAAATATTTGTATGAAGGAACTTCCTCTAAAGAACTATTATCACAAATGAAAGTATTGCAGGTGGCAATTGTCATTCATGTCATTCATTTCTATTTGGTTGTGTCTTTTAGAATAGTGCCTCTCATACATGAAGCCTGAAAGTGTCTTCACATCTGGATGAGGAAGGTAGCATATAGGAAGGGGAAAGTAGTGAAGGAACTAGTGACAATGTATCTGTCTTTGGCAATGAGGGAACAATTGGCCCTACAAAGCCACCCATGATATTCTAGATCCAACTTTCATGGAAGTTGAAATTGCGTTGACCCTCGATGTAATTTTGGAGAACGAAATAATTTTTCTTTGCTTGATATTTCAGGAATTTCATTCATATTGATTAAACTACTACGAGTTTTGGATAAAACTCTATTGGCCCTTTGAGGTAGATGTGTGTCTGAAGAAACATCTAATGCTGAAAAACATTTGCACCATACTCATGTTCAAGAATTTTGTGCCTTTTTAACTTAAAATGATATTGTTCATCTCCACTATTCAAGAGATTAATATTGTTCAGTTAAATTCCTTTGTATTTTTTTGAAGTAATAAAATATTTGAAGTATTTTGTTAGATTCCTTCCTTGCTGTCAAATAATATCCAAAAGAAAGTTAAAGAAAATATGTCCTATAGTGAAATGAAAAACTGAATACTTTGTTCCAAGGTCATTTAAAGAAAAAAATGAACGGAACAATATTGTTAATTGAATTTTGTTCCTACTTTTACAAATTTCTAAATCTTAATATATTTTTTATTTTTATGTAATTTCTTTGGAACACAATTTTTTTGGTTGTGTATATATAGAGAGAAAAATTAGTACATCGTTTAATATTATTTGATATTTTTTAGATAAAAGTGATTTAAAATAGATTTTAACAAGTTAATAATCATTTAATATTTTTCAATATTTTTTTAATAAAAGTGATTTAAAATAGATTTCAACAATTTAATAGTTGTAAGATATAATGTTTGTAAATGTAATTTGATTTGGTAATTAATAAATGTTAGATTAATTATAAAAGATAATGTAAATGTTACAAAAATGAGACATAAAGGCTACTTTTGTGCTTTTTGTAATGAAAAATATTTTTAGAATTATTTTTTTAAAATAATTTTTATTAAATAAGTAAAATAAATATAATTTATAAAATAAGAAAAAAAAAATTAATTAAATATAATAAAAAAATTGAAAAATAAGATAGACCATTTTTTCCTTATCAGTTGATGTTGGAGACCAAAACTGTAACAATCAATATCTCATTAACTTTATATTAATTAATTTTTTAACTATAAATTATTGTATCTATTATGTTGTTTATATTAACAAAATATATTATTTATTTTTTTAAATTATTAAGTTTTAATGGCCGTAAAGAAATTTCAAGTGTTCTTGGAAAAGTACAAAACTTTTGACTAATTTTTTAAACTATTTTAACATTATAAAATTATAAAATTAAATTAACTAATTTTTAAAATAAAATCTCTAATTTTATTACATTTTTATTTAGTTATCACTATCTTAAATATTCATTTTACTTTTTTCAGAAGAAAAAAAATATTGGTTATATTAGAAAAAAGTTTTACTAGTACATATGGTTCAATCATGAGAGATCAAAAATATATCCTTTGACAAAAAAGGATATATCATCCAATATTCCCATTACAGTTGCTTACAAACCAGTCATGCATAGTATGGAAACTACTAACTATATCTATGTTTGATAAATTCATCACAAAAATATCTAAGATGTTTCAACACAAAATAAAGCTGGACAGATTATATAATCATATGTCAATTAAAGTGCTCCCTTAGTTTCCTAGACCTCTCCACTACGGAAAATCAATGAATCCCTCATCAATGATTTCTCCATCCAAGTAATAATTGAATCTGATGGCATTGGCATCCGCACTAAGTCCGACTTTGGATAGTATATATGCAATTTTGTTTGCGTTGAATGTGGAAATTCTTGAATGATATTATAAGAGTGTTAATATGATCCATCGATCGTCGGAGGTCTGGTGGATCGGAAGAAGTATTGCCCAAAATTCCATCAATAAGAGTCTTAGAATCACCACAGACATGGATGGTCTCCATAGATTTCTCTCTCGGAAACTAGAGAAGCCCCCATAAAGCACATGTCTTCGCCTTGGAGTTTTTATCTTCCCCAACATACCAATGCAACTTATAATGTTCTCTTTCGCTAATTCTAATCCAGACTCTGCATCCATACTGTCCTCTCTGGGTAACACCGTCGAAGAAGCCAGCTGACAAACAAATTTGTGGAGGTACATATATTACAAATTGATCCTTTATGATCGTGATGTGCGATTCCTAGACATCCAGATAGTTGAGAATCATAGAGCATATACGAAGGCAATTGATTTGTATCCCATCAAATATACAATCGTTTTGCGCTCTCCAATTTTCCCATATGACAAATAGGGGTATGAATATGTGTGATCCATGTTTGGTTGTCCACCATCATATACATAATTCCACAGATTCAAATTTCCTATAAGGAATCCTGCAATAAGAGAGTATTTGTAACCAAATCTGTTGAGTGATATAACAATAAAGAAAAAGATGTGAAACCAACTCACCAGCAATACCATAGAGGGGGCACCATCCAGGGCCATGATAACCCCTCTTATTAAGATTATCCCAAGTTAATATCTTATTGTGGCAGACCAACTAGGTAAATAAGATAATTTTCAAAGGAATATGCCACTTCCATATACAGAGGAACCAAGGGGTGGCAGTAGAATTGTATATATTACTCATTATGTACTTGTAGTTATATGCTATCACAATGGAGCCTTTTTGTAGCATACCACCCCATATAAGCGAGTCACCCCTCAAGTTCCTACATAGCCCAGCCCATCTGAGATTCTGGACGTATCCATTCCATTCCAAGGATTTGTCTCCATGTAAGCCAATCTCCGCAAACACTTTCGAAATCGAGTGAAAATCGTTCCATCTTCTGATCACCAGTGCCAAGTAGAAAATACCCCCGTGATGTAGTGCCTCTATATTGGCTTCAAAAAGGCTCGTCTCATTGCGTACACCCATTAAATATGATCCTGACCAATAATAATCTTATTTCCCATACCAAACGACCAATAAATTCTTAACAAAAACCAATAATTGATCTTTTGAAAGCTCATCCAAATGTATGATCCCTTTTCCCTACCAATCTCACCTATTCTGAGCCAGTCAATGAAGGCCACTCTCTTTTGATACTTTTCTTTTATAATCTCCCCCGTATTCCAACACCAAATAAAGCCCTCCAAAGAGATTTGATAAGCAGGGACTAACTAGAAATTTTGGTGTTCAGTATGCCCCAGCCTCCAAGTACCTTAGGTTTGGAAATAGTTTCCCATTTTACCAAATGAAATTTCCGACCATATTAGTTTCAGACCATAAGAAACAAGATAATATAGAGTGAATCTTAGAAATAATAAGTGATGGAAGCGCAAATAAGTGTGCCTAGATTGTAGACAATTGTGGTAGGATGACTTGTACCAGAGTGGATCGACCACCCAGAGAAAGCCAGCGGTGAGTCCAACATTTAATTTTGTTATGGAATTTTGTCAACAACCACTCCCAATTCCCGGACCTGTAATTCGATCCAGGGAGACGATTTTTTTTCTATTATTTCATATTCTTAATAAATGAACTTAATTATTTGTTTTCTTCGTGAATCGTGAATAAAGATATCATACTAGTAATTATATCACGTATCACATTTGCCAATTAGTGGTTGCGTGCATGGAACCATATGAATGTTGTATTTGTGCTTACTCAACAGATACATGTGCAAGGTTGGGGCCCAAATGAGCACTCAAATTTTTAACAATTGAACTCTTTTGGAAGTCAAAATGTTCTTACTATAATATTTAATTAAATAAAATTGTACACAACCTAGGTTAAATAGTTGAAGAATTTTTAAAACTTAAATTATGCACTTAATATATTCTCTGATGCATAATATTTTCAAAATCCATTTAACTTGATTAAATCTTATTTAGATGAGACCACACCTTTGGTATGATCATATTCAATCTAAAATGATCTTTGCTATTTCAAAATAAATAGATTTCCATGTTAATGAGGTCTCACCCTTGGCATGATCATAGTCATTTGGAATGATCTATACTATTTCAAAATGAATAAATTGTCATGTTAATGAAGATCTCATGTTTGTTATATATATTTAAGAAAGAATATATTTTTGCTTTAAAATCTCAAAATAATGAATATTTGAGTATTTATTTTATTGTAATAGATCTGATTTAGATAAGCACAAACCCTTGGTATCACAATATTCATTGGGGAATTATCTAGATTCTTTGAAAATGAATAGATTGCTAGGTTAGAACTCCCAAGTAACAACAAGAATGAACAAATTTAGGCATCTATATTTTTCAGAATTGTAATTTCAAATTTAATAATTTCTTTACATCATTGTTGGGAGTGATTTCTTCCATTCTCAAACTAGTTACATCCTTTTTATTTTTCGGCTTTTGTTTTGCTAAAGTTATTCATTTGCATCCATGGTTTAACAACCTCCCAAGGCATAAATCGGTTTCTACTCCATTACTTCAATTTTACCAAAGTCTGAGTTCCTCAATGTGATCAAATAAAAAGCCACCAAAGATTCATTTGCAATCCATCGTTTAACAACCTCCCAAGGCATAAATCGGTTTGATAGGAATACGAATCACTTTCATAAGTAATTAAAAGTACAACCTATCCACCTTCCACTCCCAGCCCAAAATATCCAATACACGAACTTGTGCTTCACATAGAATGCATAATTTAGAAGGACCAAACTATATGTGCTCATTTGTGTTTAATTGGATGTAAGTAATATAGCCAAGAAAACCAACTTAACAATGTAACTATATTTTCAATAATATTTAGAATTTAGTATTATATGGGTTTTAATTTTTTTATTAAAATATTAATATTAAAGATTTAATTACAAAATATAATAATATTATTATTATTAATTTTAATATAATATTAAATTTAATATATATTAATATCATACAATCAATATTAATATTCTTATATATATATTATAGTTTGTTTGTTTGTTTTTTTTTTTGGTTGTGGTTCACGGACACCCTGGTCAATGGGTGGCGCTACGTCCACGGAAAAATCTGGGCTGATCGACCCCGAAGGGAATCTAGCCCCGCAGCCCACTAGCTAGGCTTGACCCCAAGGGCTTCGGGGAGAATGCACCCTATGACCTCCCGATGGCGAGGCACTGATTTTGACCAATTGAGCTAACCCTTGGGGCTATATATATATATATATATATATATATATATATATACATTAAAATCACAAAATCAATATTAATTTTAATATTTATATATGTTAAATAGTTTTAATATAATATTATGTTTAATATAATATATAAAATCAAGATAAATTGATAGAGTTGAGGAGATGGAGGGAGATAGAGAGAGGAGATTAGGGGGGAGAGACAAAGGCAAATGGGAGAGAGGAAGGAAGAGAGAAAGGAGGAGAAAGGGAGGGAGAGAGATGGAGCTAGAGAGGGAGAGAGGGAAGGAAGAAGAAAAACATAGAGAGAGAAAGGTGGGCAGAGGGAGGGAGTGACAAGGGAGAGATGGAGATAGTGTGAGGGAGAGAGGAGAGTGTGAGGGAAGAAGAGAGGAAGGGGGAGAGGGAAAAAGGAAGAAATACGTAGAGAGAGAAAGGTAGAGAGGGAGAGAGAGAGAGAGAGAGAGAGAGAGAGAGAGAGAGAGAGAGAAGGGGAAGAGATAGTGAGGGAGGGAGAAAGAGAGACATGGAGAACGAGTGTGTATATTTTATGTTGAAAATAGCAACAAGAAATGATAAAAATAGAATCCAAAAATTCCAGTTTAATTTGTCCTTGAATTAAACTGAAAATTAAAATCGAATTTTATTCTCATAGCAACTTGTAATAGTTAACTAGAGTGATTTGACTTAGTTAACCTAGGAATTTCGAGTTGGAAGACTTTCTTAAGTCATGTATATGTTCTCCCTATATTATAGCGGTCCAGGATGAGTTAAGTATGAGTTGTAATTAGTTAACTCAATTTACTGAGTTAAGTCCAGTTAAATTAGTTCCAAACAATTTGAGGAACTAATAGTGAGTTAGCTGTCAGTTGATGCATTAGTGCACCCAACTAGTGCTACTCTAGTTAACTGAAGATTCCCTCACCAGAAATTCATGCATGCCGATTCTGAGAAAGACCTAGTTGAGACTAGAGTGCGGGGACATTGTACTATTTGTTGTATAGATGGTGCATGCAATTAGGAACTAAACCTAGAAGGAATTGTGCAGTTATGGATGAGGAATTTACCTTTAAATACAGGATAATTATCTCAGGAATTTGGCAAAGAATTAGAAGCTTAGAGGCTTGGAAATTTGGCTAAGTATTGGCCAAAGGAAGTCATCAGGTGGAGGATAGGAAATACTTGTGCAGGTTGAGCATAACATATTTTATTCATCCAAATTCTTTGACCAAGGGCACAAGGAAATAGGGAGCTTGGAGAGCAGAGAAGAGGCTTGGATTTGGCTTGAGCTTACTTGTGAGTTGGGAGATTGATTTTACTTAGTGCTGGGATTGTTCTTGTGAGAACAAAGATTGTATTATCATCTTGGATTTATAATTAATGCAATACAACTAGTAGGGGTTTGAGTTGTGGCTTTCCCGAGATATTTATTGTGTTATGTGCCATTGATGTTCTTCCTTTTGTTGATTATTGTTGTGCTCGATCTTTATGGGCTTCCGCTGTAAAGAGTAGAAGTATATTCTTGTCTCTTGTTTTAGTAGATTACATGAGCTTGTGAATCTACAGGATAATTCTACATTTAATGGGTGATATAGAGGGAAAAATAAGGAGAGATAGAGGAAGATAGAGATATAGATGGAGGGGGGAGAAAAGGAAGAAGAAAGGGAGGGAGGGAGCAATAGACAGGTATTAAATTTTAATAGTATTAATATTTATATTAATATTAATTTAAATATAAAGAGAGGAAGAAAGAGAGCGAGGGAGAGAGAGATGGAGTTGGAGGGGGAGAGAGAGGGAGGGAAGAAGAAAGACATAATGTAGTAAGGTGGAGAGAGAGAGAGGGAGTGACAAGGGTGAGATACATAGACAAAGGATATATATATATATATATATATATATATATATATATATGGCAGTGAAAGAGAGGGAAGAAGAGAGATATAGTGGGAAGGAGAGGCAGAGAGGAGAGAGAGAAAGAGATACAATGTTATTCACTTAAATAGATGCATTAATTTTAGTGTAGACGTTGATTCCTAATCTTATGTGAATAATTGCACTAGATGCATTGATTTTGGTGTAGTTGTTGATTTCTAATCTCATTTGATTGCTTGCACTCAAATGGAGGGGGGAGAGAGGGAGAGAGAGATAGATAAATATGGAGAGAGAGAGAGTGTGTGTGTTTGGGGGGATGAAATATAGAGACAAAGGAGAGATGGAGGGAGATATAGATATAGATGGAGGGGGGAGAGAGGGAAGAATATTTCTTGCACTAGATGCATTGATTTCAGTGCAGATGGTGATTTGTAATCCTAATTTATTGCTTGCACTATATGCATTGATTTCAGTGTAGATGTTGATTTCTAATCCTATTTGATTTCTTTCACTAGATGCTTTGATTTTGGTGTAAATGTTTTCTAATCCTATTTCATTGCTTGCACTAGATGCATTGATTTCAATGTAGATGTTGATTTCTAATTAGATTTGATTTCTTGCACTAGATGCAATGATTTTAGTGTGAATTTTGATTTTTAATCCTATTTGATTGCTTGCATTAGATGCATTGATTATATTGTAGATGTTGTTTTATAATCCTATTTGATTGTTTGAATTAGATGCACCGATTTCAATGTAGATGTTGCATTTTTATTTGATGTAACTGGATGTATGATGGTACATTAATTTTAAAATGATTGGATTAATAGTGTTCATTGATTTCAATGTAAGCACAAAAACATATTGACAATGTTCATTGATTTTTGTGTTATATTAATTCAACTTATTAATATTGGAGAGTAAGAGAGGCACAATATGACGTTTACTACAGTAGCTCGAGTTAAATATTTGAATGGTTTCTGAGTTCAACTTCCCTTTTCACATAATCAATATGAAGAGGTGGCAAAACTAATAGTGTCAATACTAATATGTCAAAAGTTGTGACACTATGGAGTTAGAGAGACACAATTAAGAATTAATTAGTTGTCAAAAGTTGTGATACCTAGAATTTCAAGAGTAATAAAATTTCAAAAGTTATGATACCTAAAATTAAATGAAATAAATGTGCAGTATCAATCCTCCTGCAAACTAGTGACAAGATTGTCTCCCTTCTTCATTACCAACTAACTACTAACAAACAATTACATACACATATAGAAATGTAACAAAACAACTGCAACATTCACAAACATTACCGTAAAAAACCAAACACATAAACACACAAACCACTCGAAGCATCCAAACACAGACATACAAACCATTCAAGGCAAACAACATAGACTAAATTAAAGAAGAGAATGACATGGTCATGTCAAACAAAGAAAACATAATGTAAATTTCAAAGTATGGAATTTATCTCAAACATATACATAATAATGATAATCTAAAAATGTGACATTATTGTCCCCAACTGGAACCAACTTGGATCTATCATGCGCCGAGGGGGATCAAATCTCTCCAGGTGCAAACCTTTTCTCAAATTCTACACTCCAAAAAGAAGGTTTGCACATCGAGAGATTTGATCCCTATCGACACATGATATATCTGAAGCTAGATGGATCTAGGCTCGTAGTTAGATTACATGTTTCATTATTCCATTTAGGATTAATTATTGAGATTTCCCTTGTCTTTTATAGTCTTTGCCAAAGGCCAAGGCTATAACAATGGATTTATTGTTGAATTTGTATTAAATAATATTTGGAATTAGTCCTTGCATGAGGTCGTTGTTATCACTTGACTCAATGAAGGTTAATGTAATCTTGCGACAAATGGTAGCCTCATGATGCTCTTGTACTTGGAGAAAAATCATATATTTAGTTGTATTAAATATATTTATTCATTTTATTTTTTAAACTGATAAACCACTTAATGGCGATTAATGTAATCTTGTGACAAATGGTAGCCTCATAATGCTCTTGTACTTAGAGAACAATTATGTATTTAGTTGTATTAAATATAGTTATTTATTGTGCTTTTTAAATTATTAACATGGACTAAGCTACCAGGAACACTTATTTACAAAGAAAATAGACTAATATAAATTGGATTTAAAAGAATAATTCAAAAAAATTATGATTAAGATTATATATATATAGAGAGAGAGAGATAATTGCTATATGTAAAGATAGGTTGATTCATCTTTGTGAGGAAAATCATGAAATTAGTAAAAGAACAGTCTTTCACTCCTATAAAATGCTTATAAATTTTCAATCATTAAACTATTCAAAAAACTCTTAACCAAACAAAAATAATTTTAAATATTTTCATTTTATTAATTAATACATTTTAATTTATTAAACAATACATAAACAATTTTAAATATTATTAATTTATATATTTTAATTTAGTATATGAATATAAAACAATTTAATATATTAATAAGAAATATTTTTTTTTAGCTATTCGTAATTTTTCCCAGTTTAAATTAAAAAATATTATTAAAACATTGTTGTTAAGCATCTTATCTAATTCTCACAAACATTTGAGAATAATTACTAACTCATCATATATCATGCATACTTTGAAATAACTATATAGAGGATGTTACAAATAATTTATATAGATATATTTTTATTATAAAATTTAATTACTAATTTATAAAATAATTCTAAATTATAATGTACAAGTTCTGTTGCATAAGATGAGTATATAAACGTATTTTCAATATAAATTCTTGATTCTTAGTTTCTTTAAATATTCACTTTATATGGGATGTCTATTTTACAATTAGAAAAATTTGGAAAACATTTTTTTAACATTTTAGCACATTAATTATGAAAGAAATTACGTGGATTATGATATATATTTATATTTAAATACTTAAATATGTTTATATATATATCGTCAGTGGATCCGTTACGTTCAGGATGGAACAACACCAATAATACCAACGCTAGGGTGGACCTCATCCGAAGGGGGTCACACCTCTCGGCCTATTGACTGACCTGAACCCAAGAGTTTTCGGGTTTCGACCCTGTGACCTCCCATTAGCAAGGCCCCGGCTTGACCGATTGAGCTAACCCTTGGGACTAATATATTTATATATTATAAATTTAAACGTATAAATATATAAATATATAAATATATATATATATATATATATATATATATATATTTGTCTACCACATTTTTCACATGTATTATTACAGTTTGAATCCCATTGTGTTCACATCTCATCGCTTGTGGGTTCTTCCGTCTCTTCTCTTGGAATTTCATTTCCCTCTTCCTTTTACCCACAGAACACCATTACGCACCACCCCAGAATTTATTGGTGAGCTCTCAGAACGCTGTGGTGGATTATAGGCTGCATGCCCCAACTAAATCTTTAATACCTCGGAAAGGCACAGTTGGGTTTTTGCATTCAATAGTTTTCTAATTCCATTCAATTGAATACCATGTCCAGTGGACTAGCCAAGCGCAAGGATAGAGATATCATGAAGCTGTAAGTTTCAAAGCCAATCCCATAATATATGATATATCTTTTTCTTTGTTCATCTGGGTATCTGTTATGGGTTGGAGTTACTGTAAAGTAATGCCATATCATGGTCTTCTCCCTTCTCCTTCATAAGATACTGCAAGCTTTATGAAATTCTTGGGGTTTCATAACATTTTTTACATGAAACCATACGAAGTTGGTTGTGCGTTGGCTAACTGGAAAGTGTTTGTCAATGTGCAGTATGATGAAAGGCTTTAAAGTGAAGAATGTAGAGGATTCAAACAATAATTTCTATGTGGAGTTCACAGGACCTCCAGACAGTAAGTTACAATTCCATTGTTTTTCTGTTAAGCTCCATTGATTTTACACAAAAGCTACCTTGATTTATGGAATTGCAGCTTTTCTTAACTTATGGAAACCAACTGCAGTAGTTTCCTTAAGTTAAGAAAATCAACTGCAATTACTAAATTTATAATTAGGAGCTACTAAAGTGGTCCATCACTTTGATCTGATCTCTACCTTGATTTGTGGTTTTTCTAACACATAGCTTTTAGAAGCTTGATGGAAGCTTAGCTATATGTTCATCTGTTTGGTCCCCAAGCTTATATCTCAACCCCCTTCAGTTCTACACCATCTAGCTGAGATAGCAGAGCTCGGAAGTGCCTTCAGAAGTTTGTGTTCTTTTGCTTGGACAAAAGCTGGAGTGCTGAAGGAGAAGCTTGTGGACTGTGGCCTGCATCAATACATCACCGATGGCTGGAGGTAACTCGTATCCCTGGGCAATAAAGTTTAATGATTCTTTGAGTTTATTCCGCATGCAGAATCATTGTTAAAACTGTAGAATGTCTAACATGTGGTATCGGAGCGCCATTTTTGCCTCTGCCTTGGTGTGCGATTCGAATAGCATTAGAAATTAGTTCTGATTTTTGCGAGGTTTCTTGATCTGAATCCGCGTTCGAATTGTGGAGGGCATTTGTCAACTTTGGTTTTCTGGGTCCGCATGCAAATCGTGTTTGTAGTTTCTTTTGATAAATATTACCTTTTGCCATGTATTCTAAGAGTTTTGAAACGTCGCTCGTGAAGCATGGCGTTTTTTTGCTTATTTTCTTAGAATTTTTGGATTTCCTGAAAGTTTATGTGCGGCGGTCTTGAATTCCGGTTCTTTTGAGGTCGATTTTCGGAGGGTGTAGGTTGTTGCGGGTCCGTGGGAAGATAGTTTGCGTGACGTCTAAGCTTGAAGTTGCGTAACAGTCAGTATTGAGATGGATCCGTCTTCTTAAATTTACATATATTGTACATTTCTTTGTGGAGAGTCGATGACAAATAATTTGTTTGTGTTGGGTCTTGGATTCATATCTTCCAACTCCGTTATTTGTGTTGTGTTGATTGCGAGTAATAACTCCGTTATGGAAGTAAATGCATGCATTTTTTGAAGTCAATTGAACAAGATCAACTTAAAAATTTAAATCACCGTTTCACCGATGAAACTTTTGCTGCTATTGAATCTCTGTAACGATTCTTCAAGTCCTCCACTAGCTGAAAATGGATCTGTCCTGTTCATGCATAACAGTAGGCTTTGCACCCCTTAAGAAAATGGTGAATCTTACTGAGAATCTCTTTTATTGACCGTTTTCCATACTTATCGAGCTGGTGTTTTGCGTTTTTTTTTTGGAATGCGGGTGAAATATGAACATTTTGGAAATTTAATGATATTTTATTATGTGCTTTATTTATGTGGGGCTTGCTCAACTTTAGTTTTGGAATATAATACACGTATCATATGGTTTACCATAATGGGTCACTTCAGCACTCTAAATATTCTATGTTGTATCATATGATATTGGGTTAGGGTAGAGTAGCCATTTATAATTTTTATTACATATTTAATGTAAAATTTACATTTTTTGCTCATTTGGAAGTATCTCAATTCAGTGGATTTCAATTTAAAACTTTGATGTTTTACTAATCCAGAGACTGAGAGCATTAAATGTTAAAGCGGAAAAATATTACAGTTATATGGAGTTTATTAAATGTCATTTTGACTTACTCCTTTCAGTAAACATTATTTTTCTCTCTGGTTAAGTTTTGTTTATGCAACAAAATTAATGTCTAGTGATCCATGTAATTTTAATTAATTAGAGAGTAGCCACAGCATCTTTAATTAAATAAAATTATATATTGATTGGCAAGATCACATAAAGATTATTTAGACATTAAATTGTAATTAATTACACTGAATATAATAAATTTTATCCCACAGGAATTTTTATTATATTTATGTGATTAATTAGGATAAAATTTCATAACCTACCCACAGGAGTTATGAATTAATAAGTTTTATCATAAAGTTTTATTGAATCTGTTTGAATTGAAAATTTAGCCCACAGGCAATTTTCATGTCATTTGATTCAATTCTTTTTATCATGTTTTACATTGGTAAAACATGAAAGTTCATAAAGTTTTATTGAGTCTGTTTGAATTGAAAATTTAGCCCACAGGCAATTTTCATGTCATTTGATTCAATTCTTTTTATCATGTTTTACATTGGTAAAACATGAAAGTTCATAAAGTTTTATTGAGTCTGTTTGAATTGAAAATTTAGCCCACAGGCAATTTTCATGTCATATTGATTCAATTCTTTTTTAGCATGTTTTACATTGGTAAAACATAAAAGTTCATAAAGTTTATTGAATCTGTTTGAATTAAAAATTTAGCCCACAGGCAATTTTTATGTCAGTTGATTCAATTTTTTTTAAGCATGGTTTACATTGGTAAAACATGAAAGTTTATTAAGCCTCAATTTTTAACATAAGCATGTGATTCTTTATTTTGATGCAGCAGTACGACCTGGAAATTTCTCTGAAATTCGTTGTGACATTCCCGAACTTAAGGAAACAATCTCATTTGTTTGTTATGAATCTAATATGGTTAACGTTAATATTAACACATGGTGGATTGATTCTGGATCAACAATTCACATTACGAATTCCTTACAAAGTTTGCAAAACCTAAGGAAGCCAGTGGGAAGTGAGCAAAGCATCTTATCAGGAAACAAGATGGGCTCGCATGTGGAAGCTATAGGAACATGTTATTTGACTTTAAGTAGTGGTTTTGTTTTGGAGTTAGAAAAGACCTTTTATGTTCCAAGTTTTTCTAGAAACTTGATTTCAGTTTCAAGGCTTGTACCTTTTGGATATTCCTTAAAATTTTCAGAAAAAATCTTTCAGTCTATTCTATAAATCTGATTATGTAGGGAATGGTATTTTGTCTAATGGTCTTTACTGCAAAACAATGTCACATATGATTCAATGCATGTTCACACTGGCACTAAAAGATGATGATTAATAACACTTCTTCATTAATGATTAATAACACTTCTTCATTAATGATTGATAACACTTCTTCATGAATAACACATCTTCATTGATTCCCCTCTAGTCATGGTGAGCAATTGGTTTGCAAGCTCAAGAAGTCATTGTATGGTTTAAAACAAGCATCCTCCCAATGGTATTTGAAATTCCATAATGTAATTTCTTCTTTTGGTTTTGTAGGAAACATTATGGATCAATGTATATACCTGAAGGTTAGTGGGAGTAAAATTTGTTTTCTTGTTTTACATATGGATGACCTTTTTGCTAGCAACCAATGATAAGGGTTTGCTACATGAGGTGAGACAATTCCTCTCTAAAAGTTTTGATATGAAGGATATAGGTGAAGCATCTTATGTCATTGGCATTAAGATCCATAGAGACAGATTTCGAGGCATCTTGGGTCTGTCCCAGGAAACCTATATTAATAAAATTTTAGAGAGATTTCAGATGAAGGATTGTTCACCAAGTGTAGCTCCCATTGTGAAGGGTGATAGGTTCAATTTGAACCAATGCCCGAAGAACGACTTAGAAAGGGAACAAATGAAGAACATTCCATATGCTTCTGCTGTCGGAAGCCTAATGTAGGAATGTTGGGACGATGTCAGAGTGATCCAGGTTTAGACCACTGGAGAGCTGCAAAGAAAGTAATGAGGTACCTTCAAGGGACCAAAGACTACATGCTTATGTATATCCTGTTTGAGGTTGCTTTACATGGTGTATGGCTTAAGAATTTCATTTCTGGGCTTAGAATTATGGATTCTATCTCTAAGCCATTGAGAATATATTGTGATAATTCAGCTGCTGGTTTTATGGCTAAAAAAGTGGGAGTCGAAATAAACACATCGACATTAAGTTTTTAGCTATAAGGGAACGTGTTAAAGAAAATAAAGTGGTCATTGAGCACGTCAGCACTGAGTTAATGATCAATGATCCTTTGACTAAGGGCATGCCACCGTTTAAATTCAAGGATCATGTATTGAATATGGGACTTGGTTCCATTATGCAGTTTTTCATTGTATGGACAATGTTAATGAAATTCTTAATTATTGTGATGTTTTTTCTCATATTTATGTGCACCTTAAGTTGATTTGAGAAAATTCATTTAAGAAGGACCAAGAATAAACATAAGGTTTATTCATTAAGAAATTGTTGCCACATAAATTAGAATAAGAATAAATGCATAGTAATACATGGAAGATAATACTCGTCATTAGAGGACTTATCGCCATGATTCATGTATCTATTACTTAATAAAGATTGTCAATGGTTTTTGAGACATTAAGTTTGGAAGTATGGACCAAGTGGGAGAGTGTTAAGCTCCATTGATTTTACACAAAAGCTACCTTGATTTATGGAATTGCAGCTTTTCTTAACTTATGGAAACCAACTGCAGTAGTTTCCTTAAGTTAAGAAAATCAACTGCAATTACTAAATTTATAATTAGGAGCTACTAAAGTGGTCCATCACTTTGATCTGATCTCTACCTTGATTTGTGGTTTTTCTAACACATAGCTTTTAGAAGCTTGATGGAAGCTTAGCTATATGTTCATCTGTTTGGTCCCCAAGCTTATATCTCAACCCGCTTCAGTTCTACACCATCTAGCTGAGATAGCAGAGCTCGGAAGTGCCTTCAGAAGTTTGTGTTCTTTTGCTTGGACAGAAGCTGGAGTGCTGAAGGAGAAGCTTGTGGACTGTGGCCTGCATCAATACATCACCGATGGCTGGAGGTAACTCGTATCCCTGGGCAATAAAGTTTAATGATTCTTTGAGTTTATTCCGCATGCAGAATCATTGTTAAAATTGTAGAATGTCTAACATTTTCTTCTTTTCTTTTGGGTTTATTAGAGACCTGGATTCTGTTAATTATAATAGGAAAAACCCCATGCCAGGGAAAATAATTTAGTAAATTAGGTTACATTGTATTGAAGCTAGAATGAACTCTGTGAGAGTTCACTGTTTTCTTTTTCTCTCGAATTATTCTAGGTGACAAGCTGAGTTACTTCAGAAAAAAATTACATTGCTAAAGTTTTCCCAAGTGGAAAAGATGGGAAAATTTGTACATATCTCATAAAACTAAATAATTAGATGGTTTGGTGCTTTTGGATTCTATTTCCTATCAATAGAACAATTAGCGCTGGCACAGCCCATCGCCATTTTGCATGTAGGTTGTTTGCTTCGGCTTTTGTCTCAATTTCTGAGTTCATATATGAATTTACTTATTGTTAAACCCTTTGAATTCTCAAGTCTTGACCTAAACTTGTGCATCTTTAAGGTTTAGCTTGGTTAAATTTTAATATATTTGAAGATTGCCTTATGAGAAGCTGTTTTGCAAATTTGAAGGATTCTTTGACTGACCCAATGTCGGTGCGTTATTAGAATAGCAATATTAGATTTGATGATGGGTTTTTACCAGCTGTGTTATTAGTTTATTGTGCGTGTATCAAATGGTGTTGTCATGACATCAGCTCTTCTGCTGCAACTTAATGGCGTTGTTTAATTTTGTAATGAGTAGATTGGTGGGATGTTAAGCAGAATTCACTGTTTATCATGATCTAATTAGGTCTTTACCAAGATGGAATGTGGACGGTTTATGTGGAATTATCAACTGCTTATCCATTCACACCACCAGCTATTCGTTTTATGAATAGGATCTACCATCCCAACATTGCTGAGATGTAAGTACCCATTTCAAACTAGCAAAATGTTTTAGTATTTTGCCACTTCATATATAATTTGGTCAATAATTTCATTTGTTCTGGTTTAAAGTTCTGTGCTTCTTAATTTTTTGGTCACGTAGTGAAGAAGAGGTTATTGTAAGTGGAAAGGATCTTTTGAAAAATCTGCTGACATTTTAGATGGCCATGAGTTTCCACCAATCTTTACTCTCCAGTTTGGCTTCCCCTCTTTTGCCATGAGAAGAACTTCAACTGATGTTCATTTAGTCTCAAATGGGCAACACCCACAAGGGGCATTCCCAATGTATAGCCAAATGCAGAGGGTATCCCCACACCATTTCTTTGTCCTCAGTATGCAGGGCATGCATATCCATTGACCTCTGGTTTGTAGTGCATGCAGTTTGAAGTTTGGAATGTAGTTTGCAAGAAGCTGGTGAGATACTAACTATATAACTTAACTGCATAGGGAAAAATGTTACGCTTGGCTAGGCTAGTTTTACGTTGCTATCTGAGATACATGAAAGACCTAGCTGTGCAGAATCCCTTTAAAACAGAAAATTTTTGCGAGACTCAAGACTGGTGGTGCTGGGTCACCCTAATTCTTCCATTTGATCATTGATGTATCATTTTAAACATGATGATTTGCTAGTTTTCTAACTAGGTTTAATTTTCTTGGCACTTCAGATTTGGCAGAGTTTGTCTTGACGTTCTTGAACAGGAATGGTCTCCAACATTTGGTAAGGAAGAAATATATTAACCACACAACTTTTCTTGATTATATTTGTACGAGAACTGAGTTTGTTTTTGTGATTCCTACGAAAAAAGCCTCTCGATTTTTCATCCAAGTTTACAGCGAATTTATTATGTCCAATCTATTGCTTAATTCTTGTATTGCATTTGCAGATCTCGTGAATGTATTTGAAATATTTCTTCCCCAACTTTTATTATATCTGAATGCAGAGGAGCCTTTAAATTTCGGTGCTGGGGCCTTAATTCAGAGTGACAAGAATGCTTATGAGGAGAAGGTGAAAGGTAAATTCATCGATGCTTGTCTCAGTTTGCACTGGAAATATTTTCCAAGGATGTTTTCTGATTCACTTCACATATTTATACTCTTTATCTGAATTACTTGTCCACAGTATCTAAAAATTTCTTCAGTGTTTACAGGGTAAGCAGACAGCTAGTTTGCCATTCCCGTAAATTGAAAGATTTAGATGCAGACACAAATAATTTTTATTAGTTGCACTAGTTCAGTAAAACAATACCCTCTCTGTTAGTTCAAGAACTACAAGCTTGACACATTTCAAAATGCATGCTACTTGGGTTTTATTTTTTAATTCTGCGATTATTCATTTCTTCTTGGCTGCGTGTTTTAGAATACTGTCTGCGATACGCGAAGCCAGGAAGTTTTGCTTGGCAACAGGAGGAAGACAGCAAACAGGAAGGGGAAAGCAGCGAAGGCACTAATGGCAATGTATCTGCCTTTGGTGATGAGGGAACGGCCGGCCCTGCGGATCCATGATCTTGTAGAGCCAGATGTTATGGAAGTTCAAATTGTGCTGACCCTCAATGTAATTTTGGAGAACGAATTTTTTTTCTAAATATTTGGGGAATTTTGGGAATTTCGTTCATATTCATTAAACTGCTACTAATTCTGGACAGAACCCTATTGGTCTTTTTAGCTCCATTTGTGTCTGAAGAAGTAATGCTGGAAACATTTTAAAGCTTATTCTCTCGGAAAAAGGTTTCCGCATCTGTAAATTTGGATGTTGTAAAAGTTTTCATTTTCATGTGTATATAAATTTTTTTGATTTTTTATAAATTTATGAATTTAATATATTTTTTATATTATTTATTTTTTCCCTTTTCAATTAAAATAAATTAAGTCGATTTAAAATTAATTAAGTCAACGGTTGTAAGATGCTGGGCTTGTAAATGTAATTTAATTGGATAATTAATAAAGATTTTATAAATTATAAAAGAATGCAAATGTAAAGAAAGTGAGATATAAAAAGGTTGTTTTGTTTTTTTGTCTTTTTTTCAGAAGAAAAAGCTGTATAGTATTTATAATCATATATAAAATAAGCATATACATTATGGAGAGGAAAGTATTTTTTTTTCCCAGTCAGTAAGGAAGTAGGATGTTATCCAAAAAAACTGATAGTATTTTTTCAGTATATACATCTTTCTTTGTTAGATCAAGTATGAGGACTGTTGCAGAGATATATACACACAAAATAAAGTACTACCTGGCCATAAGACAGTTGTATATATGAACGGGATCATGAAACATACCAGATTAAAGTCGACACTATATACCCGGCATGGAGAAAGGCTGAATGAAGTATGTGCTGGATTCTACAGTGATGCTCAGATGCCACATACCACATGGAGACTGCAAACCTTTCTTTGATAGTTCGTCCGCTAGCTCATTTTGCAAACGTTTTATATGTGTGATAGGGAATAGTGTAGGCTTCCATAGAGTTGAAATCCTGCCCAGCCATCCAGAAAGACTGTCGTTTTTTATAGATTGTTTTCCATTAACATGCTCTATGATGATTTTGGAGTCACCAAAGATATTGATTGGGCCGATATCCAAAAATGAGCAGACCATGTAGAGCCATGGCCTCAGCTTTGTTGTTGGTTCCAAGGCCACCGTTCCAAAAAATGGAGTATTGAAGGTCATTTGAAATGCAAATATAAATGCCACATGCACATTTGCCATCCTTCTGTTGGTTCCAAGGCCACCGTTCCAAAAAATAGAATATTAAAGGTCATTTGAAATGCAAATATAAATGCCACATGCACATTTGCCATCCTTCTGCCTGTTTGTTTTTATAATTTTCTTTTTATACTTTTGGTGAGAGATGAAGATACAAAATCCCATGAGCTACCTTGTTATTGGAATTTGTTGGAATACAACATTTAATTATTAGTTTTATCTTTTAAATTTTTAAAATAAATATTAAATTTCTCAAATAAATTAATAAAACAAAATTGCATTTGTTTGATAATTTTAATGGTATTAAGTTTTATATAATGTAAATATTCCTTCTTCTTAACTATAGAAAGATCATAACATATTTAAAATAAAATAATTTATTTATTTCTCAGATTTTGGAATAATAACTTAAATAATATGATTGCTAAAACTTCAAATGTTGCCTATAAAATGTTGAAGACCATACACTATTCAACGATATAGATACCACTCCACAGCCGGTAAGTTAAATCATGCAATGTCACTCTTGCTCTATTTGCATGTGGGCATTTGATAACCAATGCGCTCTGGCTCTATTTCCATCTGGGAATTTGTGTGGCAATTATCATTATTCAATGTTTGAATTTTCAAAATATTAATTATTAGAGTAATTATTAGAGTAATTATGATGTAAATTTTTTTTATAAGAACTAATAAGATTCAAAATGATGATGTCAACAATGCGGTACCAATTTTGGAATAAAAAAATAAAAAGATTAAAAAATAAAAACGCTGTTTTTTCAACTCGTATTTTCAAATTATTTCTTTGCGATTTTACTCAAATTTCGAGTGGGAGCACTCATTGAATGCAGAATTTAATTCCTTATCCAAGGAGTAAACAAGCTGCATACTTACGATGGACCATGCTACATAAAAAATGAGAAATACATGAAAAACATGTTTGCAATATCATTTTTTCATGTATTTCTCATTTTTCATGTAGGGGCGTCCATCGAAAGTATGCAACATTGATACTCCTCGGATGAGGAATAAAATTCTGCATCCAACGAGTACTCCCACTCAAAATTTGAGTAAAACCGTAAGGAGATAAGTTGAAAATACGAGTCGAAAAAACAATTTTTCATTTTTTCTTTCTAAAATTTGATGATGTAATCTAATCTTATTTTATTATTTCCAGTATTATTTTATAATATTCCTTAAGAAGCCCATTTTAGACCTCAAAATTTCTCTAATGTGATTTTCTATCTCATGCATTGAATCTTCAAACCATCACTTCAATTTCTATCTCATGCATTGCACTTTGTTTAAGAGAGCATTGTATATTTTGGATCAAAATAATGGTTTGGCTAAAGATTATAGATGTGATTTTCCTTTTCTCAATGATTTCCAATCATGTGGGTTAAACTAATAGTTTGTTTCTCTAATGTGTTAAGATATTTAAAGGATTTGATGATATTAATATGAATTATGTATTTTTGTCAGTAGTTATTGTGGCAAAATCACAACCCCCAATTTTAGTTTATTATATTCATAATAACAATGGGAGCTCTCTACATAAATTTTGGCTAAATCGCTCTCTAATATTTTCTTTTGGTTAATTGTGCGATATCTTTGTTTTCTTCAAATTTCCATTATGATTGCTTCATTCCATTGGATTTCTTGTTAGTTTTTCATCGATTCTCATTTGATCTCATTTGGATTCACGATTTACAAATAGTACTTATCCAAAGTTCAAAAATTTTTACTACCTCAACTTAAAAATATACAAAATATATATTACTTTAATTTTTGTATATAAATATTATTTTTAAATTATTTTATTGTTAATTGTTCTACAAAACCACCCTAATCGAGATCATATAATTATTAAAATCATATAATATAAAAATCGATATTATTTATAGTTTAAAGAAATAAAAAATTGAAGTTTCTCTGATCTCGGAAGTCAATTTAAATTTCAAATTTTATACTTTCGAAATTCCGAAAATCTAAATATAAAAATTGTTGTAGTTTTTATAATCCGAAATTATAAATAATGGATATAGTTTATATAAAAAGGGAGATCCCACCTCATCTCGTAATTATTCTCCCCTTATAACTCTAAGATCCCTCAACTCCGACACCTGAGATCCCTCCTTATAACTCCCAGTCTCCCACTCATATCCCACCTTATGTCTCCCATTGTTATGTATTAAAGCCCCTCTCCATTGTAATAAAAGGCCCACCCATCCACCATAGCAAGCTTTCCCAGTTGTCTTTTTTCTTTTTCTTTCTCCTTTTCTTTTTTTAAATTAAATTAATTTATTTTATTTAAATTAATTTGTATTTTTAATTAGTGTAATTAATTAAATTAATAAATTGTAGTTATAATTTATTATTATAATTATAATTAATTCTCATATAGTTTATTTAATTTAATAATTGTAATTAATTAATAATATTTAAATTTTTATGGTACAATTAATTAAGATTAAGAATTTTAATTAAAAATACAAATATTTAGTTTAGGGATGTATTTTTCGGAATTTTAGTAGTTTTGACACTTCGATTTTAGAGGTTTATAAGTTGAGTTTTTTTTAGTCAAATAAGGTCTAGGACGGCACGTTAGAAAGATATAATTATAAAGAATATTCCTAAGGTAGTTTCATGACCAGATTTGGTCATTAAATTTGCATAAAAATTAGCACAAAATTAAGTTCTGAATTTGCAATAAAAACTAAATTTTTGAGCATTGTTTTTGTATTTTCATTTGCTCAAAGCTTCTTTTGTTGCAGATCCATTCGATTCTATCCTCTTTGACCAACAATATCTTTACAGAGATCAATGGGAAGCTCATATTTCTTTTATTTTATTTATTTAATTAGATTTCGATTGGAGAGTTGGTTTTTCCCAGATTTTCTAATTCTAATTCCTAGTATACAATTTAATTTTGATTTTGATTGGTTTGTAGCAGGAGATCAGTTGGAGAAGTTGACACTGAGACACTTTGGAGCAATGGAAAGAGACCAGGAAAGAGAAAGTATAAGAATTTACAGCGTTAATTGAGGATCTGGAAAACTACCCTCAATAGTTCTCTAATTTTTAAGATTTTTGTAAATGAATAAATATGAGCTTTGAGAATGAGGAAAAGTTTCCTCTTCTCTGCAACTAGGGAATTCTGAAGCACTACTGGAATGAGTTATTAGTTGTACGGTGAGGGGAATACTTTAGATCAAAGGTGTTAGGAGAAATTCTGTGATTTATCTTGTAGTGCATTCACATTTTTGCAGTATACTGTGGGTTGGTTTGCAAAGAGATAGTGCATTTTGGCCATGTAAAGAAGATTTGTTTTCACTTTTGTAGACAAATTTTCTCAAGGAGTTGAATCTGCTCATGGACTGCAAAATTTGTAATGATGTTCTAGTATAATTTTAATAATTTTTCATTTCAATACACTCTTTTTTGGATCGTAAGTTAATCCATTATTGTCTGAATTTCTCTAATTGATTTTAATTTATGTTCTAAATAATGTATTTCTCTTTAATATTAGGCACTTATGTTGTATCAATTTCTATATGTTATTGAAGCTCTATAAGAGCTATCTCTGAGGAGCAGAACAAAGTTAAAATTAAGAATAGTTCATTAAAATTCGAATGCATTCAGCAATAAATTTTTATTGTTTAAATGCATTCATATTTTATTTTCTCTTTCGTTAGTTAAATGAAATTATTATTTTTATTGATGAAAACCATATAATGAATTCAACCATTTTTGGATTCAGATATGTATTTCTAATTTACTTTCATAATTTTTTATTTAGGCAAATTTTATTTGCATAAAACGATCTAATAAATTGTAAAATGCAAACCATTTTGCATGTTACAATTTAATCTCATTTTTTAAATTTAATCATTATATAAACATACATCTTCCCCTAGTTAGTTAGTTCATTTTCTCTTGAATTGAGAGAGGGCTATCCTTTTCCAATTTGAGATAGGGTTAGTTTTTTCTTGCATATTAGAGTAGATTTGCATTTAGATTTTATTTTCTATTCTAGAAGTCCCCTCACGTAGGGGCATACCTTAGTTACAACTTAGCTAAGCCATAGAATCAACCTAAGGATTTTCTTGTTTGCATGTGCATAATAAGAGGGAAGATATGATTTCTCTCTTTCTATTGGTAAATAATAGATATATTATATGCCAAAAGGGGGAGAAGGGGGTGACTAGACCCAATTGAATTCACCGAAACCACTACATCAAAAGGATAAGGAATTAGTTGGGGCTCTCACTGGGTGGTCTCTCTCACATGTTGATGAGGTAGCTGTGTTTTTTTTATATTTTATTAACCAATTGATTCTATCGATTGGGCTATTTGTTTTGGTCACAAAGAATGAAGTTAATCCTATGGGTGCAAATTTATAATAGAGTGTTTTTATTCAAAAAGTGGGGTTTATATTTGGTAAGTAGAGCTAAGATTACAAGTGGAATTACAATAGCACTATCATTCTTATGGTGAAGTGAATTCCATTGGGCATAGATAAAATTGATGTATAATTAGTCATACTAAATGTTGGATTTTTGTATTCTCATTGGTATTTTGATTTGTGTTGATTTCACTTTATATTATATGGTGCATCAGAAGCAATTAGCCTAGAACTAGGGCACTACAATCAAAATTAAAGACACACATATAACCAATACATTGTCTGAAGTTGATCACTTCGATTAATTCTAGCTTAGTTAGATATTTACATGCAAAGGAGTTGTACCAAAAGAAAAGCTCTTAATGATAGAGTATTTGTAGGGTCTTTGTTTTGATTGGATCGATTACTATTGTGTTGTTAGTTGGTTGATATATATTGGTTACACTAGAAAATGGGAATATCTTTAATCTTGAAAAGTAGTGACACTCAAAATTGCCTTGTATCCATTCAGAGAACAAAGATATCTACATAGGTTAGATAAACAAATATTGGAAAGTTAGTTTGGAAAACTATTAGCGTTCATTATCTGAGTGGGTTGTAAGTCTCTCATTTATGGATCATATGATTCCAAAGAAAATGAATCTTTGATAGTGATGTAGTTTCTCATTCTTTAAAGAGAAAGTAGACTTAGTACGAGTAAAAAAACAAAAAAAGATTGGAAGACTTGTACACCATCAATGTTTAGCTTGAAGAAGAGAATATGAACTTGCAGGACAAAGTCCAAATGTAAGACTAGAGGATAAAAAAGATGAAGAAGATCCTTGATACCTTTACAAGACTATTTCCATTCATAAAGAACCAATTTTTCAAATTCTAAGATTCCTTCACTACCATAAGGGAAGAATAAGACAATAGAAAATTGTAACTCTTACAATTAGGGGAAAACTTAACTAAAATGGATAGTTGATAGGAAGGAAATCTCACTCAAATTATGGCTTAGATACAACTAAATCATCGGCAAAGATACAAGTAGTTATCCAAGAGAAAATTAAATCAAAACCACCTTCCATTGACACTATGGAAGCGAACACCATGATTGAGATAACTTTGGCAATTTCACCTTCCTTATTTCTTAAGAAACTTTTGGCGAATTTGAAAAGTAGACCTGTGGCATTGGTTTCAAGCTACTAAGGCATATGGAATACAATGGAGAAGGGTTAGGCAAAAGATGACAAGGAATCCTAAGCCTGATTGTAGTTGAACTAAGGGACATGCATGAAGGCCTAGAGTTTGATGGTAGAAAGGAAAGGCCATGATCACAATATCACATTTGTGAAGGCAAACCCCAAGGGTTATCTCAAGTGGTCATAAGAAAATTGTAGATCTATCATCTCTCCCAAAAATGTAGGCAGGTCATAATTTTGACTCTCTTGATCCCCTTGGAGTTCATCTTAGTAATAAGGAAAGATAACTTGAGGGGTGTCTCAAGATTTCTTAGACCTTGCTAAGTCATAAGATAGTTGGCTAGTTGATCCAAATACAACTCTTTCCTTTGCCAAAACTCGTGAAATTGGATCAATCTACCCTTCATATATTCAACATTAGCATCCTCATCGCAATTGTTCTTGGTGCAAGTGTTCTCCTCACCATTGCACACTTCCTCTCCTCATTTCCAATGTGATGAATTTACTGTGGTTCCAATATTCTTTCTCAAAAGTCATTAGATCAATTTTGACTACTATGATTTAGCAAGGCCTTCAATAGTGATACGATATCCATGTCACAACAATTGAATATCATAGCCCATTATTTTGTCAATCTACATTATATAATAAATTATTCGTTGCTTATTGTTCCATGAACCATGAACTCCCCTTCTCAAAGGTTGAGTAGAGATGTAATTATAACACTGGATATACAAAGGAAACGATAATCGATCCCATATACTTGATATTAAACCTGTTACAAATGTACAAAGGAAAAATAGTCATGGAGATTCACTCAAAACTCTATCTATATCGCAGAGAGAAGTATCTCAGGCTCAAACACATTTATTCATACAAACTTGTAAATTTTGAGGGATTCAATAAATCCATTCCATAGTACAACAAAACTCTCATGTGCACTGAGTTCTCTCACAATGAAACTAATAGTTGATTTGATTTCATGAATATCAAATTAATCCAGTCAATAAAATAATGACACTAATTTCAGCACAAGTATCACTAAAAATATTTTATTTAACTCAGAGAGAGAGGAATAGACTAAAGTAGCTTACACTAAGATTCTCAATTTATCTATCTATTCTCTCATGACTCTCCCACCCACTTTGAATTACAAGAAAGAAATAAAAAATTGTGTTTAAATCTAGATCCACATAAGTATTAGGATCTAGTAATAATTTTACAATCCAACTCTCCAGTAATATGAGAGTATTATTTGGAATTGGTTCCTATTTGAGACATACTCAATAAACTATGTTAAACTAGAATAAAATGTTCAAGAAATAGATCTGAATCCTCTGGATGATCTCGAGTCCACTTGGCAACAAAGCCATTTATTACACACACACAACTCACCACTCCTTTAAAAAACTTGACTTTCTAGAAATCAACAAACAAAATATGAAATTAGGTGATTCCCCTTCGTCACTAGTGTTGGCTTGTTAGCTAGCAAGGGTTTATATAATTTATTTCTAGAGAGTGTGTGAGAAATAATCCTATTGGCATAAAAAATATATAAGTAAGATCATTGGTAAGATATAGATAAGAGGTGTGATGAAGTCTACAATCGTTGACCTTTGTGGCTAGGGTTTTCCCTAGCCATCTCCTATAATAGACCTCTTGGGAAAACTAAATCATTTGATCCATCTATAATTGGAGTTGGAATATCATTGTTAAATCTTGTTGGGTTAAAAATTCCATACACCGATTGTAGTTTCCACCTAAAGTAGAAGGAGCCTACAGATCAAGCTGGAAGATCACTAGACTAAGTTTTCTCTCCACCTTGGCATCCTTATCCATTGAATTTAAGTTTTCTATTCACTTTGACCATCAAATTTATGTTGTTCTCACCTTACCTACTCTCGATTCACCATGTGTGAGCCTTTTCTCTAGTCTTTAAGTAGCCTAGGAATGGATCGCAAAGAATGTTCTAGGTCATATCTTAATTCTAATCCTTAAGAGACTTGGGAATGTGATGTAGGGTTAACCCCACACATACCCACAGTATGCATAAACATTGCATAAATACATCTATCCCAGGTATTTGACTCTCAAAGGAGTCAAATATTCATCCATAAATGATTAAGGCCCCTTTGTCATCAGTTCCTTTGTATCAGAACTCAATCACCCCGCAAAAACCTCCTATCAGAACTTTTAAACCACTCTCAAGCCTTTGTTTATGACTCTATTGAAGTCATTCATTAAATCCTTCCTTTCGGAACTTTAAGCCTCATATCGGGACTCATTCATTCCCATAGACCTTACTTTAAGCTTTTAGGGCGCATATATATAACCTTTTCATTTTAATACATTGGTTACATATGTTTTAATGTATAAAACGCTCTTTTCCTTTATAAACCTCTTACAAAGGAAAACCCCACAAAACATACCTTTTTCCGTCTTTCGGTACGGTCTCTGCACAGATCTCGAGATTACCTTTATTGCAATCGGGTATTGGCCTTTCGCGGGTCTTTAACACATACACCTTCCACTTTTCGATATGTGATTTTCCTTTAAAGCCGGGGCCACATCACTTTAATGAAAATACACAGGAACAACGAGAAAACAAGCTCCGAACATATAAACTAGAACTCAAATCTTATATACCCGCATTCATATATCTCCGTCGGGTCTGCACCTTTAGACTTCACCATAGCACTATGCCGATCATTCCAACCTCTGATACCTCCGATCTCTGCTTATCGGCTATCAGAGTATCACTATATCACTCATTGGTCTATCCATCACCCGCCAGACCTTAACTCCTCTGATTACCGATTTGTGATTAGATCACAACCGTTGATCGGTTCTCGATCCAACGGTTGATATTCTTTCCCGATATAAAGTTGCCTACAGTTCTCCGTCGTTGATCTACACTTAGTAGATCCAACGATCGACGATGATTTCGAAAAGACAATAAACACAGGGTTTAACCACCTGATAAAGAGGTTTCCCTTCTTAACTCCATTGTTACGTGCTGTGTGATGAGTGGAATCGGCGCTCGCCCTTCAATACCGCTTACGGTTTTGAGGCCGCTCAAAATCCACTTTCACTGTTACAAAACCGCCTTCCTTCATTAAAGGTTTCCGATGCGATATTCCTCCATCTCCTCAGCGACATCATCTGGACTGTTGATCTTCAAGATCTGACAGTTGTTGTTCCTCCTTCCTTCACTTCACTGTTCTTCCTTTCACTTGTGTTTTTACGCTATTTCTCCAATTATCCTGTGGTTTTGGTTTTCTTCAAAGGTTTCCTGTCCTCTGTTATTTTGCCGCGCACTCTTCCTCCTGGCTTAACTTCGCATGCTCTTTTGATCACTATCCTCTTGGATCCTTCGAATGGATTCAATAATCCATTATGATTCTCTCTATCATTTTCTCCCTCTGCGTGTTTTGCAGAACTCTACCTGCAACCCCCGTTACAGAACCTACGAATTCACATACAATTCAACACTCGAAACACACATTCCAACTCATAATTGAGTCGATTGTATTAATAAATATCAACAATGATTATAGAATGAGACCTCTGTCACTCACAGGCCTAATCCTTGATATATGTGGCCTCTTCTTAGCTCTGCCCATAGGCTTACATTTATGCCAGAAAGTTCTGTTGAACTGATCCTAGTTTGACTCCTAGATCTACTGAACTGACTCCTAAATCCTCTACCCACTTCTACTTCAATTAATTCCTAAAAGCTCTCTCTCGTCCCTCGAATCATGAAATTGTTTTAAGAGTCTTGATTGACTTCTAACTCTTGTCATTTATTCACCGCTCATGTTCTCATTTATTTGAGAGCATTTACAACTTCCTCTCATGATCTAATTAAATCACTTAAAGCCTAAATATTACATTAACTTGAGACTTAGGAAACTACTTCTCTAAAGATACATGACCCCCTATGTCTACTTATTTACAATGATTTTCTCTTGGGTTGAATGCTCCTGCATCAGACTCCCAAAATAGAAAATATTCATGATCTCCTGATCATGTGTCTTCTGGTCTTTGTCTTCCTGGATCCCATACTTTGTTTTGTAATTGCTCAAATGATTTTCTCCTTTGTTGCTGCTGCATGTCTGTTGTCTTCTGTTTCATCTTCCTTTCCTTGTCAATCAAGTTCAAGTTCTGATTGATCATCCTTCCCGATGCTATCATTTTCCTCCATATGGACTGCTTCATCATTAACTGCCATAACTCTTCAATCTCCATCTCTAGTATATCTTTGGACTAGTCCATACTTAGCCACTTACTTCTGCCTCTTTCTCTTTGTCTTAGGTTGTTGTTACTGTCCACTAACTCTTCAAACTGCTGTTTATTTTCTTCTACTTTTGCTCTTGCTATCATTGTAGACATTGCCTCCACCCAAACTTCCTGAATATCCTTAAGGATATCTCCCTCTGCAACATCTAATTTCTGCATTGAATTTTGTCCTTCCAGCATTCTCTCCAGCAATTGAGTATCTCTGTTCCATGGATTAATTTCTTCCACAGAATCCTCTTCTTTCATATTTATTTGGCTGCTCATCTGTGCCAAATTTCCTCTAGCATCTGCAACAAAACTTGCACTCACAAAACACTTGTTAAAATAAAAAACATAAGGCTTCGACGCCTTATTTTCCTTTGGAAACAATTCAATTTGCTGCTCTCTTTCTTTCTCCTCTGTCAGCACATCAGTATGTTGTTTTGAATTCTTAGAAGAATTCATGAGACTGTCAATTAGCCTCTCCTCCACAACATCTGTTTCAATGATATCTCTTTGCTTTTGTTCACAGTAGTGAACTTCTTCTTCCTTAGCCTGCTTCTGGTTAACTCTTCTTTGAAATTGTTTGATTCTTACTACCTCCCTTTCATCCTTACCCTCTTGTTCTTTAAGAACCTCCATATCATCTTCAAACAATCTCTGTCCTTCCCCAATGACATTCATTGGATCATTTCTTTGGAACAACATTTCTTCAGTCTTCATTGGAATAAGACTGCCATCTTCCTCCTCTATGACAGCTCTAACATTCTGCTGCCTACTCCTAGGTGACTCTTCTGTCTCCTTCTTTTTATGAGATCTTGCCATCTCAATCTTGATTTGAACAGATTTCAGATTCTGCTCCTTCTCTCTGACAAACTCTAAAGTTTGTTCATCCTCTTGTGATGTACCTGCAATCATCCACAAATTATTAATTTTAAAACCATAAGACCTGGCAGTCTTACTCGACTCTTCAGTCATCACATTTCCTTGCTGCTCTAAATCTTCTACATGATTCAGCTCCTCCGACTCAACTTCATCTCTTTCCTTCACAAGGAATGGTTCTTGTCTTGTAATAGTTCCAATTATTGCATGGTAACAAAGCTTGTCTCAATATGAAAATAAACCATGGTCAATTATGGCTCACTGTCACATTGTGACAAAGATTGTCTCAATATGAAAATCAACCATGGTCCCATGTCGCATTGTGACAAAGATTGTCTCAATATGAAAATAAATAATGGTAAACCATGGTCAACCATGTTTATTTGAGGGTTTATAAATATTATTTGAGGGTTTATATACCTTTGGTTTATAATATCAATCCCTTGGTTTAATACTATTCCCTTGGTTTATAATATTAATTCTTTGGTTTAATATAAATACATTGGGTTTATGATCATGGTCAACCATGGTCCAACGTCACATTGTGACAAAGAATGTCTTAATATGAAAGTCAACCATGGTCAACGATATTTATTTTAGGGTTTATAATATTTATTTTAGGGTTTATAATATTTATCTTAGGGTTTAGATACCTTGGGTTTATAATATTAATCCATTGGATTTGTAATACCTTGGGGTTTTAAAATTAACCCCTTAGGTTTATAATATCAATCCCTTGGGTTTATTGATCTAAGGGTTCATATTCTTAAGGTATAATATTATTAATAGAGTTTATAATATTAATCATAGGGTTTAATATAAATACCTTGGGTTTATAATCATGGTCAACCATGGTTCAATGTCACATTGTCACAAATTTTGTCTCAATATGGAAATCAACCACGGTCAACCATGGTCCAAAGTCGCATTATGATAAAGATTGTCTTAATATGAAAGTCAACCATGGTCAACCATGTTTATTTTAGTGTTTATAATATTTATCTTAGGGATTATATACCTTGGGTTTATAATATTAATCCCTTGGATTTAATATTACTCCATTGGGTTTATAAAAATTTTGGGTTTCAGTATTGATCCCTTAGGTTTATAATATCAATCCCTTAGATTTATTAATCTAAGGGTTCATATCCCTAGGGTATTATAGTATTCATATAATTTATGAAATTAATCCTTGGGTTTAATATAAATCCATTAGGTTTATAATCATGGTCAATCATGGTCCAACGTCGCGTTGCGACAAATAGTTTCTCAATATGAAAATAAATCATGATCTAATGTCGCATTGTGATAAAGATTATCTCGATATGAAAATCAATCATGTTCAACCATGGTCCAACGTCACATTGTGACAAAGATTGTCTCAATATGACAATCAACCACGATCAACCATATTTATTTTAGGGTTTATATACCTTGGGCTTATAATATTAATTCCTTGGGTTAAATATTATTCTCTTGGTTTTACAATACCTTTGGGTTTTAGAATTAATCCTTTGGGTTCATAATATTAATCCCTTGTGTTTATTAATCTAAGAGTTTATATTCGTAAGGTATAATATTATTCACAGGGTTTATAATACTAATCATAGGTTTTAATGTAAATCCTCTGGGTCTATAATCATGGTCAACCATGGTCCAACATTACATTGTGACAAAGATTTTCTCAATATGAAAATCAACCATGGTCCAATGTCACATTGTGACAAAAATTGCATTAATATAAAAATCAACCATGGTAAACCATGTTTATTTTAGGGTTTATATACCTTGACTTTATAATATTAACCCCTTGGGTTCATAATACCTTGTGGTTTTAGAATTAGTCCCTTGGATTTATAATATCAGTCCCTAGTTTTATTAATCTAAGGGTTCATATTCCAATGGTATAATATTCTTCATAGGGTTTATAATACTAATCCTAAGGTTTAATATAAGTCCCTTGGGTTTATAGGCATGGTTAACCATGGTCCAATCTCACATTGTGACAAAGATTGTCTCAATAAGAAAATCAACCATGGTCAACCATATCTTAGGGTTTATATACCTTGGATTTATAAAATTGAATTTATTAATTAATTATTTTAATATTTTTAATTAAATATTACTATTTATTAATTATTATTAATATTTATTAATTAATAATGATATTAAATTTAATTAGCAATAATAATAATAATAATAATAATAATAATTATTATTATTATTTTCGTAATATTGTTATTATTTTTATTATTATATATTTATCGATATGAATATTGATGTAATGAATAATATTAGATCTATTCTATTAACACTTATCATCGTTTTTCAACCACATTTACTAATGTGGTCAACCACATTTATTAATGTGGTTGTGCCAGTTCTTTAAAATATTCGCAGAATAATTATGAATGAAATTATGTCCCTTAGACTCAATATCGTTTCTACTGGAATGGAGGAACCAACTCTCAGGCTAAGATCATTGCTTTGTGGGGTATTTTTCAGTATGTAGTATGGCTCACAATTGATTTGATCAGGATAGTTGGGGACTCCAAGATAGTGATTGACTGGGTATAAGGAAAGAACTCCTTCGAGGTCCCTTTTCCTCATCACTGGATGGAAAAAAAATTGGCTATGCTTCCTTAATTTTTTGACATCTCCTTTATTCATGTGTATTGAGAGAAAAACCTAGTGGCGGATGCCTTGTCCAAGCTTGGGATCCCTATCCGCCCTAGACTAATGCATTTTGAGTTTTTGCATGAGGGTTTTGTGTGTGAATCAAGATCCTTCAAATTCTAAGGTGATAGGTGTAACATCTTCCAATCAACATTCAAAACTATTTCTACTTTGTTGGTAAATGGGACTTTGGAAGCCCAATGACATTCTGAATGAATAATTTAAGTAGTAATAATATTGTTTCTTTTTATTTATCATATTATGAAATTTCCGGAATTCAAGAAGGGAGACAAGAAACGAGAGACTCAGGTTGGAACAGGAGAAAATTTTGAAAAGTCTCTCGGATAGATAGAATATGAGGGATCCAAATCCTAGTGCAGACAACAGACACAGAGAGGAGAAAAGGCAGTAGCATAGAGGTCCTCCGGAAGGAGAGGAAACTCGAATGAATAATAACGAAGCAGAATCTGGAAATACTTATGGGGGTAGAGGGTCTAAAAAGCCAAGAATCGAGTTACAAGGAGAGTTTAAGAAAATAAAACCTCCATTATTTGACGACGAAGCAGAAGAGGCGGCCGAAGCTTGGTTAATTAATATGAACCAGTATTTTCAGATATATGAATACGATGATCATTTGAGGGCCCAACTAGCTGTTTATCAATTGCAAGGTAAAGCCACCCTGTGGTGGGAAGAGATAAAAATGGTTTGAAACGTAGATGAGCAGGGGTAACTTGGGATACTTTTCAGAGATATTTCAAGGATAAATACTTGACTGAAAGGTTCTATGATGAGAAAGTGAAAGAATTCCATGACTTATGGTTGGGACAACAGTCTATGGATGAGTTTATAGCGAAGTTTACATCCTTACTGTGCTATGTTCCATATATACGAGAAGAGAAGGTGAAAGTACATTGTTTCCTAAGTAGTTTACCTGCTCATATGAAAGAACGAATAGAGTTTGATAATCCCAAAACAATGGATGAAACTATTCGTAAGGCTCATATATGTTATCAGCAAATGCGGCAGAAAGGTGAAGGGAGTAAGAACTGGTCGTGGAAAAGAGGGTAGAAAGGGTTCTCAAGAAATTTTAAGAATAACAAAATAGGAGGAATGAATCCTGTACCTAGGAAAACCGGGGGTGGAACCTTTGGAAAGTTTTAGCAGTGGAGCCAAAACCTGGATGAAGCCAAAACAACAGAAACTCATAGTAGGGCTAAAGTCAGACAACCACCCAAGCCACCCCTGCAGTGTTGGGGGTGTGGCGAACCCCACTACTACAAGAACTTCCCTCAGTGCACCAAAAATGGAATTACAACAAGTGTGCAGGAGGCTTCCATGGTTGGAGACATGGCCAAAAACATACCCAAGATCAATGTTTCCTTGGAGGATCATCAGGCAGAGTATCAACCCGCTATGGTAGAATTTGAAGGTAAGATAGTTAACCAGACTATGTCTATTTTGATTGACCCTGAGCGAGTCTTAGTTATGTTAGTCCAAGAATAGTCAAAAAATGTCAATTATCAAGTATGAAATTTAAGACCTCGTGGCTGGTGCAATTAGCCACAGGGGAAAAACGTAGAGTAACAACCAAGGTAGAGAACTGCCCTGTAGAAATTGCAAAACAACCCACTAGAGTAAATTTAAATATATTACCCTTGGGTTCTTATGATGTATTAATTGGAATGGATTGGCTGGAAGGACACTGGTCCTTAGTAAATTGTAAAGATAAAACCATCAATTTCCTCACAGAGGAAGGAAACATACAGGAAATACAAGGAATCAAAAGAGATATTAAGTTGCGGTCAATCACCGCTAACCAGTTAAAGAAATGTGTCCGGAAGGGTTGTCAAATATACGTGGTACAGGTTGGATATACCAACTCGAAGGATAAATTGGTAGCTTTAGAAGATATACCGATTGTCCAAGAGTTTATTGATGTATTTCCTGAAGACATACCTCGATTGCCTCCAAAGAGAAGTATTGACTTCACCATAGAACTTATTCCTGGAGCTGCCTTGGTGTCCAAGGCACCCTACTGTATGAGTATTCCTGAGTTAACTAAACTCAAAATGCAGTTACAAGAATTACTTGATAAAGGGTACATCTGACCAAGTGTATTGCCTTGGGGAGCGCCCGTATTGTTTGTCAAGAAAAAAGATGGAACGCTGAGACTTTGTATTGACTATAGAGAGTTAAACAAGTTAACCATTAAAAACAAATATCCATTACCTCGAATAGATGACTTGTTTGACCAGGTCAAAGGTGCCACTGTATTCTCTAAAATTGATTTGTGATCGAGTTATCATCAAATCCACATTAAAGATGAGGACATATGCAAAACAACGTTTAGAACACGTTATGGTCACTATGAGTTTATTGTATTACCGTTTGGGTTGACTAACACTTCGGAAACCTTTATGAGTTTGATGAATGGAATTTTCCATCCCTACTTGGATAAGTTTGTCCTAATTTTTATTGATGATATTCTAATTTATTCCAAGAATGAAGCAGAACATAAGGAGCATCTGAGGATAGTTCTTCAAACTTTAAGAGAGAATCAACTCTACACTAAATTTAGCAAATGTGATTTTTTCAAGGAACAGATACAATATTTGGGGCACGTGATATCCTCTGAAGGTATTGTTGTGGACCCTAAAAAGATCAAAACTATTTTAAATTGGCTTGTTCCTAAAAACATAGCAGACATCCGGTCCTTTATGGGTTTGGCAGGCTACTACCGCCGATTTATTGAAGGGTTCTCTAGGATTGTGTATCCCATGACATCTCTACAGAAAAAGGGGAAAGCCTTTAAGTGGACAGCAAAATGTCAACTCAGTTTTGAGAAATTAAAAAAATTGTTAACATCTGCCCCAATTCTTAAAGTAGTTGATCCAGAGAAGGACTTCATCATTTGCACGGATGCTTCCCTGCAAGGAGTTGGAGGAATCTTGATGGAAAAATGGTGGCTTATGAGTCAAGGAAGCTCAACGAGCATGAACAATGATATTCAGCCTACGACCTAGAGCTTACTGCAATAATACACGCCTTGAAGGTATGGCGGCACTACTTATTAGGGAAGAAATTTGTGCTTATGAAAACCATAGTAGTTTAACTAATTTATTTCAGAAGCCCAATTTAAACGCACGCCAAGCTTGATGGACAACATTTATGAGCGAGTTTGACTTTGATATAAAGCATCTTAAAGGCAAGGACCAAGTAGAAGATGCTTTAAGGAGAAAAGTTCATTATGTATATGAAATTCGATATCATCATGTGGAGTTTGATTTAACGGAGCAACTCAAGGAGTATGCTCTTAAGGATCTTGAATATAAATTTTATGGCAACACACTATGTAGATGCAGAATTCAAGAAAAACAACTGAGTATAACATTGATGATCGAGAACTACTGAACTTTAAAGGAAGAGTGTATGTCCCTAATTAGTTAAGTTTCAAGCAAATGTTGTTGGATGAATTTCACCACAGTCCTTATATTGCACATCCAGGTTATCAGAAGTTATTTTCTGCAATAAAAAAGGGTATTTTTGGCCTGGAATGAGGAAGGATATCATGTTATATTTGGCTAAGTTTTTGGAATTCCAACAAGTTAAAGTTGAGCATCAACACCCTACTGGACTACTCCAACCACTCCCTATACTTGAGTGGAAGTGGTAAATGATTACATTGGACTTCATAACTGGACATTCGAGAACTGGGAAGCAACATGACTCCATCATGGTAGTGGTGGAAAAGTTGAGAAAATTTGCTCACTTTATTCCTGTAAAGTATACTTACAAAGCTGTGGAAATAACATACATCTTTATGAGGGAAATATTTCAGTTGCACGATATGCCAAAAGTAGTAATATCGGAAAGAGATGTGAAATTTACATCTGCATTCTGGAAGGCTCTTTTTACAGGGCTGGGTACTCAAATCCAATTTAGCACTGCCTACCATCCTCATACAGATGGACAAACAGAGCGGGTCAATCAAGTGCTAGAGGACATGCTGCGAATGTATGTGATGCAGTAGCCAACCAAATGGGAGGATTACCTCCATTTGGTTGAGTTTTCTTATAACAATAGCTACCACGAATCATTGAAGATGAGCCCTTATGAAGTATTATACGGAAGAAGGTGTAGGAATCCCGCAGGATGGCATAACCCAGAGGATAAAATGATCCTAGGACTCGAAATGTTAGCTGAAATGGAGCAAGAAGTGAAGAAAGTTCGACAAAACTTGAAAGCAGCTCAAGACAAACAAAGAATATATGCAGATAAAAAACGGAGTTTCAAAGAATACCAAGTCGGGGATCATGTTTATGTCTGGATAAAACCCAAGAAGAGCACTTTGCAGTGGGGTACTTGTGCTAAATTGGCACCCTGCTACTATGGCCCTTTTCAAATTTTGGGAAGGGTAGGACCAGTAGCTTATCAGCTTGCTCTTCCCCATCACATAAAAGTACATAATGTGTTTCACGTATCACTCTTAAAGAAATATGTGTATGATGCCAGACATATTATTAATTGGCAATAAGTTCAAGTAAGTATGTGTGAATTTGAAGTTATACTATAGCTCGTAAAAAAAAAAAAAAAAAAAAAAAAAAAAAAAAAAAAAATAATAATAATAATAAAAAAAAATAATGGTGTTTTGGAGAGGTCAAACTGGACGGGGAGTTTTTGGTAAAACCCCTGCATATTCTCGATTGGAGAGAAACAATGTTGCGGAAGCGAGTTATCACCCAAGCTAAAGTGCAATGGAAGCACTTTAGCCTGGAGGAAGCTACTTGGGAAGATGAAAGTCTACTAAGACAAGCTTATCCTTTTTTGTTTCAAGGGCTATAGTAAAACACCGAGGATAGTGTTCTACTTGGGGGGGAAGATGTAACATCTTCCAATTAGCAGTCAAAACTATTTTTACTTTGTTGGTAAATGGGACTTTGGAAGCCCAATGACATTCTAAATGAATAATTTAAGTACTAATAATATTGTTTCTTTTTGTTTATCATATTATGAAATTTTTGGAATTCAAGAAGGGAGACCGGAAACAGATTCCAACCTCTAGGAAGTTAGGGATAGTTAAAACAGTTATACCTTTCTTCCCGGATATAAAAAGAGATCTCAGTGGAAGAAAGGGGGTTTAATTTGGAAAAAAAGGAAAGGTAACGAAAGGAATGTCCAGAGTTGGTCTTGAACTAGTGGATCACCTTGTTACGGAAAGAAATCAGAGGTTGGAAGACTGGACTATAATCCTGATGTCTGTATCCTGATTTCAGAATTAATAAGAAATGTTGCCCGCTATGCTGGAGTGGAAGCTCGAGGGTAGAAGAGGATGTTATTTCCCTTCTTACGGTTGGGAGGAGAAGGTCTCTCCCTGTTGAATTCAAGGAAATTTCAGAGAACAGATAAGTATTTGTGATTGGTCTTTAACCTGTACTTTTGCATGGATGAGTACTCACTAAGGTTAAGGTGAAAATTGTATCAATAAATTCTAGAATTCATTTTTTCTAATGTTTATATGTTGAAAGTGGTTTGGAAAATACTTAAGGTTTCTGTTTATATTCTACTGTTGCAGATTGGTGGGGAATGGGTATTATTTTAGTGTTAGCATAAACATTGTATTAGAAAGTAAAGGGAATAAATAGAGAAATGGGAAAACTAATAAACCCCGTAGCCAACTAGAGTAACAAATGGGAAATACTGTTAGAACTCGGAATTTAGGAACAATAAACCCAGAAAAAAATTGCATGCAATATGAATCTGAGAAGTAACCGAATAATAGGAGTGCAGTAACGTTTTGTGTGATAAAATTGGGTTTTAAGTAAGACAAGGTGAAACTCTAAAGACATTTCGGCAATGCATAGGACCATGGACAAGGTTTAGGACTGAGTTGTCGCCTAGGCAGCGACTCAGTCCAATCCCCTACGTGGTTGTGCGTAGCTGGATAATTCGGATTCCCTTGATCTTACATATTCTAAAGCAAGATAAACAACAAATGTTGACTGAAGTATCAGTTGTAGAAAATAAGAACGATGAGCATAATAAAACTCGAATTGTAGCATAATAAAACTCGAACTATGCTTAAATGAGAGCCTATCATATGTAGAAGACTTTTAATTACTGCTTATCGAATTATATAAACTTTTAAGGATTGCATACCAAATTAAAATATTGTGCAAATGTAACTGTAACAATCATGAACATAGCGAAACTCCAACAACCATAATACCACGAATAGAACAAGATTCAATATTACCATAACAAGTTTATAACAACCATGTCGCTAGGACTGTATACAAAAAGAAAATTCATTGTAGCAACTTTAAACTTACTAATGAGCCAAACTGGAAATTTATACAGAGATGGTTCAACAAAAATATCATTCAAGGCCTCTTATGCCTTACGTAGTAACTACTTAAAGAACCCTTCCCGCAGAGAACTTAGATTTAGACCAAAAGGCAAAGGGACTTTAAAAGAAAACCATTGCTTCATTTAAGATAGTTCCATAGCGGAAATGAAGTCCTAAAAACCCTAATTCAAAAACTCTATATGCCAACAGGCCGCAAGCAACAATTAGGCACCTGGGGTTTAGGATATCGGAGTCGGGAAGTTGCCATCAGAAACCCCTGTGAAGGTGTGCTTGCAAGTGGCAGCCCCAGCAGAGGGTAGAAATTCTTAGAGATTATATTTATACCAGTATTGTTAACGTAATTGCAAACCAAAGAAGAATAGGTGGCGAAATACCTGTGTAAGGAGGTTTTGGGGTTCCGAAACCCTGAGACTTCGTCGTCAAGATTTGAGTCCAAAGACACTATTTTCCTAGAACATAGAAGTTTTTCGGTGGAAGGATACTAGCATTAAATACAACTATGAAACGAAGAGGGGAAAAAACATGGATTTCTAGTAATGGCAGTAAACGAAAACAAACGATTTTTTGTAAGCAATTTACCTGTACAGGTGAGAATTCTAAACTCTGCGGAGATTTGAAGAGACCACAAGGTCAAAACCCCTTGCAGATCCCCACGGCGGAAGTAAGAACTGTGGAAGCAAGGAACAATACCATGAACACTGCATCTCTGGTGGAGAAATCACCTAGATTTCAGTGGTTTGACCCTCACCAGAGGTAGCAATGGTTTGGGTTGCAGAGCATGGTTTGGAAGGAGAGCAGAAGACAAATGACAATCTGAAACCATGGGTACCCACAAGAAGAACCCTAACCAATTGTTAATTTTTCCTTGTCGTTGGATCAAACCTTGTGAAATCAACAACCGCTAGACGCCCAGTTGTCTGCGGTGGTGAGACCCAACTGTAAAACACATACCCTTCTCGATATTTCGGATATTAAATCTAAGGTTCGGGTTAAGGCATTTAATTAACAAATGATGCCACATTAAATTCACCTTCAAATTATGCCTTGAATAACTATATGTAAATACCATACACCAGATCATTATAATGCGATTAGACAAGTGTGATGATCGTATGATAGGGATCTGTGCACTCTATGTACAAAGGTAATAATTTTATTTTATTTTTTAATGTAGTTTTGTGAGTTATAACTTGCTTACATGTTACAACAGGATTTTTTATTGGGTTAAACATTGACTGGTGTTTGGTCGGCGTTCTTGGCTACTTCAAAATTGGCCCTTGATTGAGCATTACAATGGTTTGTTTCTTTGATGCATTGCAGAGGTCTTATCTAGTGTTTTTCTTTTCTTGGTTTCATTGCAATTCGTTAACTCCCTTATGTCTTTTATTAGAGATATGTAAGTGATGGATTAGGAAAGTACACAGACATTTGACAAGAATTCCTTGTGGGTTTCTTTGATGGAGCATGCAATAGGAGAGAGTGTGGATGCAGAGCAGTCATAGTCATTGAGCCAAGTAAATTCTTCCATTTCTAGTGGGAAGGCAGACATGCTACAAACAACAAAGCAAAGATCATAGCTTTATGGAGAGTTCTTATAGCAGCAAAATGGCTTAGTATTGAGAGTATATAGGTATATGGAGACGCTGAAGGCATCATATAATGGGTGAAGGGCTACACTCGTTTCAACCCACCCATTCTACTGAAATGGATGAAGTGCATTCGAAATCTAGTAAGCACCTTTCAACATATTTAGTTTGACCATATATACAGGGTCCATTTGAAATCTAGTAAGCACCTTCCAACATATTTAGTTTGACCATATATACAGGGATAAAAATAGGATTGCAAATCTACTACCCAAGAGAGATGTAGATCTGCTATGGTTAATGCTAGTAGCATAAACTACTCACAGGTGACTATGTTTTAATTTTTTGATACAATCTACACTATCTTTGTTGTAATTTTTGAGGCATATGTAAGGCTAAAATTGAATAGGTGACAGAAAGTGTGAAACGTGTGTATGTAAGATCATTTCACTTATAATAGAAATAGAAGATATGTAGGCAAACAATTTCTGGGACTAGATTTATATGTAAGAACATTTCAATTACAATAGAAATAAAAGAAATGTAAAAGAAAAAGCTATTAAAAACACATATACTATAGAAATAGAAATAGAATAAATGTAAAGGAAGAAGCTATTAAAAACACGATTATGTTTTTTTGCCCAGAAAGTTATGGAAATTCCAATCATATTTTGAAAAAATCGAGGAATTTTTCTAAATCCAATTAAAATCTGTCAAACTTCATAATTTTAAGTGCCTTAGAAGCTTTTGATGGTGCTGGATCCATTTCCACCGTTAAAAACATGATTCAAACACTGCCTCTACAAGATTTTTTGAAATTTTTTTGCCCAAATTCCAGTCACTTTTGGCCATCTTGACAATTTAACTCCATTAAAAACTCCATTAAAAACACATATAGCATAGAAATAGAAGTAGAAAAAATGTAAAGAAAGTAGCTATTAAAAACACATATACTATAGAAATAGAAGCATAGGAAGTAATGTAAAGAAGCTGTTAAAAACACACATACTATATGAACGAAACGTTTTTTTCCTAGATTGGACAGCTCCCTGATTATGACAGTTCCTCTTTTTAACGGCTAAATTTTTATTTTAAAGATAATTATATTTAGTTTTCGACCACAATTTTGATATGTATTCTCACAGTTTGAATCACATTGTGTTCGCATGTCATCGCTTGCGATTCTAACGGCTCGTCTCCTCTTATATTTTTCATTTCTCCCTTGTGTTTATAACATTACCCACGGATAACTTATTATTTATATCCCACCGCTACAGGATTTATTCGGGAGCTCTCAGAAGCTGCTGGGGTGGATTATAGGCTGCACGCGCCAACAATATCTTGAACACCTCGGACGATCAAAGACAGAAAATAAACTAATGAAAGGCACTGTTGGGTATTTGCATTCAATACTTTTTGAATTCAATTGAATACCATGGCCAATGCATCAGGAGCCAAGCGCAGGGATACAGATCTCATGGCTCTGTAAGTTTCAGTGTCAATTTCTTTTGTATTCTTCATGTACTGGGTATCTGTTATGCTTTGGGGTTACTGTCATATCATGGTTTCCCAACTCCTTCTTGATAACATAATGCAAGCGTTATCAATTATTGGGACTTCATAACAATTTTTAGATGATATCATATGAAGTTTGCGCTGGCTAAATTGAAAGTGTCTGTCAATGGGCAGTATGATGAAAGACTTTAAAGTGAAGACTGTAAATGATTCAAACAGTAAGTTCTATGTGGAGTTCAAGGGACCTCCAGACAGTAAGTTAGACTTCCAGTGTTTTTCTTTCTTTCTTTTGGGTCCAAGGGACTCTCTTAGTTACAATTATTCAAAAAGTAATTTGCTAAAGTTTCCTAAAAATAAATTACTCAGTTTTCAAAATAAGAAGATGACCAAACTTATGGACTCCTCTATACAGATCTCAATTTTTTTTTATTTAGATGGTTTAATCCTTCTGGATTCTATTTCTTATCAACAGAACAATTAGAGTTGGCACAGCTCATTTTGTGTATAGGTTATTTACTCAGGCTTTTGTCTCACTTTTCTGGGTTTATCTATGAATGTTGATATTGTTAAATCCTTCGAATCCTGAAATCTCTAACTGAACTTTTCACTTTGTAAGGTTTAGCTTGGTTATTTCCCTGTGATTGTTGGATGCTAAACAGAATTCACTATTGTCATGATCTTAGGTCTTTACCAAGGTGGAGAGTGGACGGTTTATGTGGAATTACCAGCTGATTATCCATACCAACCACCCGCTATATATTTTATGAATCTGATCTACCATCCCAACATTGGCGGTAACATGTAAGTACCCTTTCCAAACTAGCAAAATACTTTACTATTTTATCACTTCATATATCTGATTCTTTGTTTCGGTTTAAAGTTTTGTTCTTCCTAATTTTCTGGTCAAATATTGAAGAAGAGGTTATTGTAGGTGTAAAGGATCTTCTGAGAATTTTTCTGAGATTGTAGATGGTAGAGGTTTCTGTTGGAGTTAGGATTGCTGTTACACCAAAACTTGTAAGTATTAATAAACAGACACATCGCTAGATTTAAGCATATGCCACGAAACACAAAAGAGCGTTGGATCAACACCAGCATTAACAAGAGCACAACAGTTTCCACCAATATTACTTCTTGTTTCTCTTCCCCTGTTTTATCATGAGAAGAACTTTAAGAGATGGTCATTCAACATCAAATGTCACAACGGGCATTCCCAACCAATAGCCAAATGCAGAGGATATTCCCAGACCATTTCTCTGTACTGGATATGCAGGGCATGCATATTTATGTAATGAGAGAGGTCAAATAGTTCTGGATATTCTTCAAATCTGTAATAGACATAAGTTCAGCACTCGACTAATTATCCCTTCAAACATAAGAAACTGAAAATTTTTGGGAGAATCAAAACACGGGTAGTGCTGTGTCACCCTAGTTCTTCTATTTCATCATTTTAAACGTTATAATGGTTGAGATTAATGAAGAAATGTTTTAATGGAGTAATAGTTTAAATTTCAAATCTAATTTTAGATTAGAACATAGCGTGTTTTCTAAGGTGTTCTTTTAACTTTCCTAAATGTGTGTTTCATGTATATGAATGGTAAGACATAGCGTGTTCTGCAGAGGCAATCTTACTGTGAGCTACTCAAAGTTGTTTAACAATAAATTTGATTCATGTATTTTTTACAATAATTTGCTATTATTGTAACTCCCTTTCATTTTCTTGGCACTTCAGAATGGGAAAAATTTGTGTTAACATTCTTGACCAGGACAAATGGTCTTCAGTTATCGGTAAGGAAGAAATAATCAGATTAACCGGACAACTTTTCTTCATTATTTCTTCAAACCGAGTTTGTTTTCGTGATTCATGAGCCTCTGGTTTTTCATCTATGCTTACAGCGATTATTATGCTCAATCTTTTTGTCAATCTATTGATTACTTCTTGTATTGCATTTGCAGATCTGGTGAATATATTTGAAATGTATCTTCCTCAGCTTCTATTAGAACCTAATGCAAATGATCCTCTAAATCGTGAAGCTGGGGCCTTAATGATCCGTGACAAGACGGCCTATGAGGAGAAGGTGAAAGGTAAATTCATCGATCCTTGTCTCACTTTGCATTACAAATATATTCTAAAATGTTTTCTGATACTTTTTATCTGAATTAAAAATGTATGCTATTTAGGTTTCATCATTCATTTCTTTATGTCTATCCGCCTATCTTTATCATTCTCCCCTCTTTGGCTGCGTGTTTTAGACTACTGTCGTCGATACGCGCAGCCAGGAAGTTTTGAGAGGAACTGTATTCGATACAGGAGGCCAATAAGTTTTTCTTCGGAAGAGGACGAGGAAGACAGCGAAGACACTAGTGACACTGCATCTGCCTCTGGTGACGAGGGAATGGCTGGCCCTGCAGACCCATGATATTCTATCTGATCCAGCAGTCATGTAATTTTGGACAACGAAAGATTTTTTTTGGCTTGATATTTCGGGAATTTCGTTCATAGTCATTAAACTGCTACGAAATTCGGACTTCTTTAAATGTTATAAATTTATATTTTCATGTTCTAAGTATTTTTACAAATTTTTAAATTTTAATGTATTTTTTTAATTTTCATGTAATTTCTTTGAAACAAAATTTTTGGTTTCATGAGATATCGTTGAATATGCAGATATAAATCCATTTCCAGTTTAGTATATCGTTTAATATTATTTGAAATTGAAAATTTTCAACAAAAGTGATTCAAATGGATTTTAACATGTTAATTGGAGTAATACAGTGTTTGTAAATGTAATTTGATTGGGTTATTAATGAAAGTTAAATAAGTGGTAAAGAACAACACAAATGTTATAAAAATGAGACAAAGGTTTTTCCAAGAAAAAATTAAATTAAAAATGATTTAAAAGAAAGAAGATATCTAATATTTTTTTATTAGTTAATGTTGAAGGCCAAAATTGTAGTAATCAATTTTTTGTTATAAGTTGTAGATGTCAGAAGATGTCAATTCATGAACATGCTTCAAAACACCCCCAAAAAATATATTTATTTCCCAACTGTCTATCTGTTGGGGGAGTTGGGATTCTCGTTGAGTCCTCATGAGTTTGATGAGTAGTGATAGTTTGATCTTGTTCCTCTTAAATCATATCATCATCAACACCCTCTTCCTCTTGGTCAAAAATAGAAGAAGTCTCGCCCTCCATAAGGAGTCACAAGATTTCCAACTTTTAGATTTAGAAGTTATATTGTGACATTTCTTGTTGGACTTTGATAGAGGACAAGGATTCTGTAAATGGTTGGTTTGAAGACAAGCTTGGCAACGAAATGCAGTATTCTTGTAATCCAGAGATTGGGTCCAACTAGAAAACGTCCCAAGGGGTTTTCTATGCCTTGAAAAACTGAAAAGTGCCATAGGTGGGCAGGCATATTAGGTAGCCAAACCCAGATTTGAAGCTTGGTGATGACTATTGTAGAGGGGTCAAAAATACAGGAACTAGGGGCTTATGAACAAATTGACTTTAGCTTAGAACCAAGGCCCACTAGTTAGGGCCTTCTACTAATCTTCCAATTCAATGGAAAGCATTATAAAAAAAAACATTTTGCATAGGCTGACCTTGCACCTCTTTGTCTAGGTCAAACGAATCCACTTATAAAGATCTATTGATCATGGTCATAAGCCATTGAAGTAACAGATGAGGTCTAACTCAACATAGAGCTGAAGGATGTCCTCCAAATCTGGGTATGGAATTTCAACAGAGGGTACATCTCAAATTTTGAACCTGAAACAACCTAGGAGTTGCGTGAGATTAAGCGGCGTTTTATTGGGTTTGGTTACAAACAACTTCTTTTTAGAGAAATCTTGAGAAGAAGAAGGCTTTCCACTGCTCCTCCACACAAGTGAAGGTCCATGACTACAGTAACATCTTTCTAGATATTGTAAACTAAAAGAGGGAAAGAGTCATCCAGTTGCTTGCCTTTAAAAAGAAAGTGCTACATTCCAAAGGGAACCCCCGATTTGAGCTCCAAAGAAAGCTTGAGATCTTTCACTAAATTTGGAGATCTGACCCACAAAAGCAAGGAGTGTTTGAATAACAACTTTATTGAGATTTGGAAAGAGGTATGGCGAGTTTGGGGCTGAAAGCACATCCCTTTGAGAGAGAAATGTGAAGGAATGCCTGGCCCATCTTCATTGTCAAAAACCCCACCTCTAGAAACAAAACGGTTCATATCCTTAGAAGTGAGTTCTACTAGGATCCTAAATGAGGTTGAGATCTGTATGAAGTTTTGTACCTCCATATAAAAGGATTCTAAGGGTAAAATGCAAGCCCTTCTGTTGGAAGCACAATCTGGCTTCAATATTCTATTCAATGAAGCATTCGTGCTCAGAAAAAGACTTAAAAGAGCGTTAACCTGTAAATATTGGCTAGCATCAAAGGGTAAGGCAGTCAAGTGAAAACCCACTGTGTTCCTTAGGGTTTTCTCTATAGTGTGTTCCAATCTCCCAATTTTTACTATAACTACATATTCTTTTATGTTTGTAATCCAATACAAAATATTTCTATTAATAAAGATAAGTTTTACATTAATAACACATGTCTTCCAAAAAAGGTTGACCTAGGAGTATATATCTCTAACCCAGTAAGACAAAGTAAGCATGAAGACTAAATAAAAAAAGACCTAGAATTTACATCCATTGACATCAATTGGCCAACAATAAAACTAACACCTCCAACTTATACTGAGGAAATTGAAGCACTATAAAAGCAAAGTCACATAGTAAAAAAAACATCCATTAGAACAATAATGGAGAAATTAACCCACGGCCTCCATCCTTTTACTTTAAGAGCTGTAGAATAAAATGAACACCTTCAATAGAACTGTGTAAGAAAATTAAACATGAATTCTACCTTTTTGTAAGAAGAACATAAATTATGGTTATATAATTATATGGTTATGGGGTCTATTGTTAAGTCACTCTTTGATGTGAAGGTCATCAGTTTGAAACTATGTCGGCAAAAATCTATCCATGTTAAGAGCTAATGTGGTGCAAGCCAAGTGCGATCCTCGGGTGATTTTGACAAATTTGATGACCCTGGGTTGTGGTTTCTCAAGCCACAGGTCAATCTTGATGTAATCTTGAATGAACTAAGACCACTTGACAAACAAACAAAAAAATAACACAGACTAAGTGTCACTCTAGATATGAGAACTGGCAAAAGTGGAGATATGTGAGACGGTGGAGAAGCAATAGTTGGTTGATGGAGCTTTATTAATAGGAGGAGGCTCCGTGAGCTCCTCGGAGTTAGAATCAGAAACTATATACTTCTCAACCCTTCACAAACGTATTACTATATCATCCAGTCAGAAATGAACATTCGAGAGAAGTCACTGTCCTACAAATATTTTATAATTTTCCACCTACTTGCCTTTGAGAACCAAACGAAAGAGGGTAGTTTCCTCTTTCTGAAATTCCTAGCGTTGGGAATCCATTTGAGGTCTTCTACACCCACCTCTGAATCAGAGAAGTAACGCCTATCATCAAACTCCCTAGATTCAAAGTGAATGAATTCCTTTCAAACCTCCATAGAGACCAAATCAAAATAGGTCGCAATTGAATTCCAACCAAACAAATGTCTACGTTAAGAAGTAGAGCTACTATCACCTCCTCTATGAATTTCCATTCTCTATCGAGGAGGCATAGTTATGGAGAGAAGTGGATGAAACACATAGACATGGCCAATACAAAGATGAAGTGTACAATGCCCAAAGTTTTGGACCCTCGACCAAAGAAGAAGCACGTCGTCCCTAATTTACCATGATTGAAATCTGTAAACAAGAAATCCCACAGTATAAAAGTGACAGACTATTGACAGAGTAGTAACAAGAGTTTTGGACCCTCAATCAATGCAATAGTAGTACCTATATTTTTGGACCCTCGTCCAAAGAAGAAGCACGTCGTCCCCAATACGCCTCAAATGGAACCCCTAGACAAGAAATTGTAAGTTATAAAAACCACAGAGTACAGACTGACACCTTTGCAAACCCACCAGGAATCAGTTCCTTGGAGTGTCAAGGTGGGAAGAAATAAGACCAATTTGAAGACTGACACCGTCGCAGTGTTGTGAAAGAATAGAATAAATAACATTGACCCACTTCTATACTGCAAAAGGCTATGAAAGGGTTGTGAACATAATCCAACTTTCCCTTATAATAGTGACGAGTCCTCAATTTTCAAAAGGATGGATGCACGTGACCCCAACATGCAAGGTAGACCATGATAAAGAAACATAAGCAGCAAGGTGAGGAGTTCTTCTCCCCACCACCCAAATCATGTCGTACCTTCACCACCCTGTGTTTAATCCTAAGCATTTATGAGGAGAATACATAAGAGAATGACACAAGTGGTAAAACAATTTTCATGCCTCAGTAGGACTAGGAAAGGACAAGTATTGATCATGGCACATATCTTGAGAAAAACAATTATTGCCTCGTGTATACATCCATTAAGCTTTACTCCCGGTGAACAGAACCTCATTTCGTACCGAGATCCCAATGATATCATTGGCAGGAACAAAATGAATGATATTGTTCTTAATCCAATTCTATGCTATAGTCTGTTGGTTTAGGGATGGGATTTGGTCGTTACCAATGCCTACAACTAACCCAATTCTTGTGTTAGCAAAAGCTTGAAGAATTGTAGGATCTTCTCTACATAGTTTCACATTTGGGAATTCACATTTCGCAAATTAAAATCATTAAATAAATATCTTAGAACAATTTTTTAATTATCTTCACACCCATTTATGCAAGAGCTAAGATACCATGTGGGAAGAAATGGGTTATACACACTTCTACGGGTGCTAAGATAGCATGTGGAACAGAATGAGCTATGTAATAATGATGACATTGTACACAGAAATCATTATAATTATGAGTCACCTTTATCATGAAGTATAATGATGGAGGCACCTTTACCACACTTTGGACAATTAACCTCCAAGCATGAAGTATTGAACTTGAAAGTTCTATGTACAAGAATTACAACCAATAAAATGAAATACCAATCATATATCTACTTAGTGAGTTGATACAGATTGACATTTCTCCTTTTAACACAGAATGTGATGGTTTCATTTTCAAACATTTTTCAATGATCAAGGACTTTAATATGACCTTACAAGAAAAGCAACACCACACCTTACAAGAAGATGACAAAAAGATATGTGAATTTAAACAAGATGGCACACATTTTTTGATTTTCATTATTTAATTAATGTAATGAGGATCCAAACTTCAAGTATCTACCAATATGCAAAATCAGCATTCTGTGACCGTAATACAAGTGCAATTGCAATTAAGAAATATATCTTCTTAGAGAATATTTAATCTTGAATCATCATCCAAAATAACACTTACATCTTGGACCTGGTCCCTAACCAACTGTAGAATATGCAGTCTCCATGCTACAGAATTTTTTTGTGTTACATAAAACCTCAGAAGCACTTAGTGGAATGCAAGCACTTTCTAAAGTGTTACTATCTGAAGAAGCCACTGCATTAAATATCAGTTTAAAATCAACATCCAGAACCCAACTACACCACTTGTGAAGTGTTGGGAACCTTCTTGCAAATTTCATCATAGGCACTCTTAGGATCCAGTCACCAGTTTCAGAGTTTCTGCAGCACCTGGTGCAGGTAAACGAGGACCTTGTGGAGTATCACCTGCATCATTTGAACCTTTTGGAATACCCTTTCCAAAGACATTGAGAATCTTCATTCGATGCACTCTTTAACTGCATCATTAATTAAAGTAAAAATTTTCATGAGAACATATATATTCTATATCAACAACAGAAATAAAAAGTCTATCACAAAACTTTCTGAGCACATGAATGAAGCCTGACATGAATAGACCCACAATATTGCTTACAAAAAACTCATATTCAACTTCACTATTGAAATAAAAACATTTTTGAACAAAACACTATGCATCACAATTTGCACAATTTGTGAAGTATAATTTCAACCAACTGAAATTGATCCTTTGCAATTTTCTTATTAGGTCACAGGTATGGAGTTTAACTTCCTCGAAGAGTTATAAACTTATGTTCCTGAATCATGATTCTCGATTCAACTGTTAGTAGCATAAATGATGCAGGAGCATCTGGCTGGACAAAGACAAAATAAAGGCAGAATGGTCTCTGAAGGGAACGAAGGAGTAAATTCACTGGAATGATAATGTGGTTGTTTTTTGTTTGTCTTTTATTTAATTAAGCTGTAAGAGTCAAGTAACTGAACAGTAATTAGGAACAGTAGGAATGTTAATTATTTAGGATTAGGATTTTAAGACAGTCAATTTTGTCCTTATGTTAATGACTAACGACAAAGAAACAGTTCAGAACAAAAACTTATGTAACTAATCAAAACATAACCGACATCAGTTGGAAAGAAACTGCCAACCATCTAACAATGGTTAAAAAGGGGGACAAAACATCATAGTCTTCTTCTTCAATATTCTGGGTAATAAAGGAATTGAACTTTACAAAAAAATTATTCTGTGTATTCTAACCTCTACAACGTCCCTAAACAGTTGAATCGATATACAGTAAAGCATTCAGTTTTCTTTTATGAACAATATATAGTTTCTGTGCGTGATAAATTTACAGGTGTGTGGTTACATGCAAACAAAAACCACGTTGGTCCAGGAGAGAGAATTAATTCTGGACAGCACACGGATGAACCCCAGGACGAGGAACGAAAAGACTACCTCCAGTTCACGAGCAGACCCATAAGCAGAAACAACAAGATCGGTCGAAAACTTAATTTACAGACGGGAAATTAAACTCAGACACTGTCAGGTATGAATCCCCGACGAGTATTCACAATTTTTTGCATCTAAATTCATACATAATGAAACAAAAGAAAGTCACTATACATTCATTCTATAGACATATCAGTTGAAACAAAATCATTCCATAGTTACAGTTGTCGTGCTAAGAAAATAAATTCCTTGGTAAAATTCAGACAAGGCATCATATGGGTTTGGAAACCCTCGACACCACTACAGAAGCCAGACAGTGAAACAATAACTGTAAAACCAACAACCGAGACTGTCACCAACGGAGGCACAACAAGCCATCAACACATCCATTTGAGAAAAGAACAAACAACAGTGACCAGAACAGAGGAGTGTTGCTACCCATGACAAACTGAGATAACCAAGCTACCGGGTGTGGAATTTCATTGAATAGCCAACCAAGTCGCCGGGCTCCAATCCTTCCAAGGAACCAGACCCTGCAATCACCAGAACAGAGTCATAAAAATAGGGGAGAGCACGCAAGGAGAAACAAATGTATAACAGGAGATAACAAAACAAAACCACAAAACGCTTACCTGGCGTTGGCGAGCCGTGGCCAGAATAACTACACCAGAATACCCTGCTCACAAAGGAGCCGAGAACGTTAGTTAGCTGAGTAAGGGAAAAGCACATACTGATAGCATAGAATCAGAGAATTTACCTGGTGGACTGACGAAGGCGTCGGAGGGAGTTGACATCATAACCTGCCACGAACGAGAAAGGATGACCAGGAACCTGAGAACGAACATCTGGAGCAGTCTAGTCGGCAGTCGAATGCAGTGACAAATAGAGAGAAACCATAAACATTCACATAGTTATTTACAGAAGTGAAAAAACGCAAATGCAGACCATGGATAACCAGTAAAATGCCGGAGACAAGAAACAGAACGAGGAAGACCAGGCCTTACCGAACCAACATTGTAAACAGACTAGTTCCGAATCGAAGGACGAGCAGCGAAAACCCCAGGTCGAAACCTCCAGAAGACATCGAATACGCAGAGCTTACAAAACCTAACGAAGGCACAGACCAAATGACCACAACGAGGGTTTGATCGCTCATACCTAGGCAGAACGAGAAGTTCAAGGGAGGATAGTTGGCAATTAACGGGAGACGGAGGTACCAATCACCAGTGCCAGTACAGGGAATAATTGAAGCGACCATAAATCCAATTGCCGGCGAATCAACTTGTATACCAAATAATCTGCAGTTCATTATTGCAAGTTGCCACGTAATTCCCGCGTAGGTATTCGGAGTGAGCGGTCACGTGGGCTGAGCTCATCAAGTGGTATCAGAGCAGGTTGTTGAAGAAATCAGGATATGGAGGTTCAAAGACGAGGACGTGGAAGAGGTGTGCGCAGGGCAGCAGATGAGGGCTTGAGGGGAGAATTAAGGGCCCTTACTGCTCGTTTAGAAGCAGTGGAGGCAGGTAGGAGAAGAGACCCAGAACTTGGAGATGACAGCGAAGAGGAGGCAGTAACTGCTACAGACGGATCAGATGAAGAGACCCCAGAATTAAGACTGTTGAGGTCGGTATTGCTAGCCAGCAGCAAACCCAAACCTGAGATTCCTAACTATGATGGCAGTCTGTCCGCAGATGTTTTGCTGGACTGGGTAAGTGAGTTAGATAAGTATTTTGAAAATGAAGAGATTAGTGAGGACAAAAGAGTCAGATTTGCTGCAACCAAGTTAAAGGGACACACCGCTTTGTGGTGGGATAGTGTCCAAGCGGACAGGAGAAGAATGAACAAGCTACCGATAAGGAAGTGGCCAAGGATGGTGGCAAAACTGAAAGGCAGATTTCTGCCTAAAGATTATCAGGTCGAGCTTTACCGACGGGTGCAGAATTTAAGACAGAAGGGTATGACCGTAAAGGAATATACAGAGGATTTTTATCGAGTAAACCTGAGGGCTGGTTATATTGATGATACTCCAGAGAAGACAACGAGATATGTGAATGGTTTGAGGATGGAAATACTGGATGAGATCAGTGTTCTCTCTCCGTGGAATATAGAAGACGCCTTTCAGAGTGCTGTAAAGGCTGAGGAAAAGATTAATAGAAAGCAGAATAACATGAGAGGGCGAGGAAATGGCAGAGGACGAGGAAAGTCCTATGGCAGAGGAAGAACTTCCACTAACAGCGAGGAAGGCAATAGCTCCAGAGCTTCAGGAATAGCAGAGAAGGGGGATAGCACGAGAGGAGGACGACCATATCAGCGAGGAAGAGGAAATGGTCGAGGAAGGGGAGCCAATGCCCAGTGCTACAGGTGCCACAAGTGGGGGCACAGATCCTATGAATGCTTGGAAGCTGAGCATGCTGGCTAGAGGGGAACATTTGTTGCACAGCCTGCGGAAGCTGAAGCACCACCTCAGGAGGTGGAAAATGTGGCGGAAGCAAGAGAGGTGTTGGTTTTAAATAAAGTATTGTTGAAGCCAGCCAAGGAGACGGCTGAGCAAACACAACGAAAAGCACTGTTCCGAACAGTTTGCAAATCACATGGAAAGTGCTGTAAATTGATCATAGATAGTGGGAGTACAGACAATCTGGTTGCCACCGAGATGGTGGAGAAGCTGGGATTGAAGCAACTTAAGCATCCCACACCTTACAAGGTGTCGTGGCTGCAGAAAGGCCACCAACTATTAGTTGATGAACAGTGCGAGGTCGAATTTCACATTGGCAAGTACCAGGATAAGGTAGTCTGCGATATCATGCCAATGGATGTGTGCCATATACTGCTGGGAAGACCGTGGCAGTATGATCGGAAGGTGATGCACGATGGAAAGACGAATTTCTATAAATTTGTGAAAGATGGCATCAAGCATACACTTGTACCCATCAAAGAAGAGGATACAACAGAAACAAGTGGAACAAAGGCATTATTGGTTGGAGGAAAGCAGTTTATTAAACAGATTGAGGAAAACGAAGTGAATTATGCGGTCGTGAGGAAAACTAAGACTGTCTTGCTGAACACAAAAATGTCTGAATTTCCTACAGAGATACAGAAGATGCTAGAAGAATTTAAGGACATTGTAGTGGATGACTTACCGGACAAGTTGCCTCCTAAAAGGAGCATCAGCCATCATATCGATTTCATACCCAGAGCAAGCCTAGCAAATAAAGCAGTGTATCGAATGAGCCCAAAAGATAATGAAGAGATTCGTAAACAGGTACAAGAGCTATTGGATAAGGGGCTGATCAGAGATAGCTTGAGCCCTTGTGCGGTAACAACAATACTCGCACCTAAGAAGGGTGGAGAATGGCGGATGTGTATGGATTCGCGAGCTATTAATAAAATCACCATTCGGTACAGGTTTCCCTTACCCAGAATGGACGATATGATGGATTGTCTCAGCGGGCAGCTTATTTCACGAAGATTGATTTGAAGAGTGGATATCATCAGATCAGGATCAGAGAGGGAGATGAGTGGAAAACAACCTTCAAAACCAATGAAGGGCTGTACGAGTGGCTAGTCATGTCGTTCGGTTTGAGCAACGCTCCTAGTACTTTTATGAGGTTGATGAATGAGATGTTAAAAGAATTTATTGGCAAGTTTGTGATAGTCTATCTCGACGATATTTTGATTTTCAACAGAACGAAGGGAGAGCAACTTCAACATGTTTGAAGAGCGCTAGAGAAGTTGCAGCAGAACAAACTGCTAATAAACTTTAAAAAATGCACTTTCCTGCAGAAGGAACTGGTTTATTTGGGGTTTGTAGTCGCAGAAATGAATTGAAGATGGATCCAGAAAAGATCGCAGCAATCATCAACTAGCCGTCACCAAAGAGCTTGTTTGAGGTACGTAGCTTTCAAGGATTGGTGAGTTTTTATCGAAAGTTTATTAGAAATTTCAGTGAAATCTGCGCACCAATGCTAGACACCATCAAAAAGGCCAGTCAACCTTTTTGTTGGACCCGAGCAGTGGAAGACAGCTTTCAGCTTTTGAAGCGGAAGATTACAGAGAGGCCAATTTTAAGGCTGCCAGATTTTAACAAGCTTTTCCAGGTACGATGTGATGCAAGTGGGACAGCTATTGGCGCTGTGCTCAGTCAGGAAGATAGACCAGTGGCATTCTTTAGTGAGAAATTGAACGAAAGCAGGCAGAAATACTCCTCATATGACAAGGAATTTTATGCCGTGGTCCAAGCTTTAAAGCATTGGAGACACTACCTGCTGGGCAACGAGTTTGTATTATTTTCTGATAATTCAGCGCTGCAATATGTAATGCAACAACACAAATTAAACCATAAACACGCCAAATGGGTAGAATATCTGCAGAGTTTCACTTTCGTGCTAAAACACATCAGTGGGCAAGCCAATAAAGTGGCAGATGCCTTGAGCAGAAGAGCTTTGCTCTTACAGGAAAGTACAATACAGGTGATGGGATTTGAACATCTAAAAGATTTGTATCAGACTGACACGGACTTCAAGGAAGCCTTTGAAGCCTGCCAAAATTCTGTGCTGAGAAATACAAGTCCATGGTTGGACTACAATTTGCAGGAAGGACTATTATTCAGAGGTGGACAGTTGTGTATCCCAGACTGTTCGATGAGGGAAAATATCATACGGGAGAAACATAGCGGGGGTCTAGCCGGTCATTTCGGCATAGACAAAACTTTGGAGCAGCTCGGACACTTTTATTACTGGCCTAGAATGCGCAGGGATGTACAACGGTATGTGAACCGGTGTAAAGTATGCCAGCTAGCAAAGGGACATAGCCAAAATACTGGACTTTACACACCACTACCTGTTCCAAGCAGGCCATGGGACTCAGTCAGCATTGACTTTGTCTTGGGACTACCTAGAACGCAGCGAGGGTACGATTCAGTGATGGTGGTGGTAGATAGGTTTTCAAAAATGGTGCATTTTGTCCCTTGTCGAAAAACTAGCGATGCCACGTATGTAGCTCACCTGTTTTTCATAGAGATTGTTAGATTACATGGCCTACCCAGATCTATTGTTTCTGACAGGGATGTAAAATTCATAGGACACTTTTGGCGTACCCTATGGAAAAAGTTGGGCACGCAATTGAATTTCAGCTCTGCGTATCATCCGCAGATTGATGGACAAACGGAAGTAGTGAATAGGAGTTTGGGAAATTTGTTACAGAGTTTGATTGGGGAAAATTCACGGTTATGGGATCGTGCTCTCGCTCAGGCGGAATTCGCTTATAACGATTCGCCAAATCATAGCATCGGACAAAGCCCATTTCAAATCTTGTACGACATGCATCCTTGGGGGATACATGAACTACGAGATTTAGGGAAATTGGAGCGGAGAAGTGCGGATTGAGAAGATTTTTCCGAAGCGATGAGTGAACTACACGAACGGGTAAAATTAAAGTTGCAGGACAACGTGCAGAAATATAAGCAGCAAGCAGATTCAAGGCGGAGGGAAGTCCAATTTGATGTTGGAGACGAGGTCCTTGCACACTTGCGCAAAGAACGATTTCCTAAGGGCACATATAATAAGTTGAAATTTAAAAAGATTGGTCCCTGCAAGATTTTGCGTAAGTTCTCAGCCAACGCTTATGAAATTCAGCTGCCACCTGACATACGCATATCACCTATTTTCAATGTGGCGAACCTGTTTCCCTATACTGCCCACACAGAGGACGACACTGTGATAAGGCCAGAACGGGACACCCAAGTTGAGGACAGTTCTTGGATGAGGCATATGCCTTTGGTTCAACCCCATGAGATTGAGGGGATTCTCGATACCTAGGTAGCCAAGAAGACACGCAGGAAGGAATATCTGCGATATCTCGTCAAGTGGAAAAACCGTCCAATTGAGGACAGTTCGTGGCTCGACGCGACGCAGATACAGAAGGCTGGCTATTCTGTGGAGGAGCTCATGGAACGGAGCCATGATTTTCTCTTACCCCGGGAGCCTGATGCAGGAGCATCTGGCTGACAGGACAAAGACAAAATAAAGGCGGAATGGTCTCTGAAGGGAACGAAGGAGTAAATTCACTGGAATGATAATGTGGTTGTTTTTTGTTTGTCTTTTATTTAATTAAGTTGTAAGAGTCAAGTAACTGAACAGTAATTAGGAACAGTAGGAATGTTAATTATTTAGGATTAGGATTTTAAGACAGTCAATTTTGTCCTTATGTTAATGACTAACGACAAAGAAACAGTTCGGAACAAAAACTGATGTAACTAATCAAAACATAACCGACAACAGTTTGAAAGAAACTGCCAACCATCTAACAGTGGTTAAAAAGGGGGACAAAACATCATAGTCTTCTTCTTCAATATTCTGGGTAATAAAGGAATTGAACTTTACAAAAAAAATATTATGTGTATTCTATCCTCTACAACGTCCCTAAATAGTTGAATCGATATACAATAAAGCATTCAGTTTTCTTTTATGAACAATATATAGTTTCTGTGCGTGATAAATTTACAGGTGTGTGGTTACATGCAAACAAAAACCACGTTGGTCCAGGAGAGAGAATTAATTTTGGACAGCACATGGATGAACCCCAGGACGAGGAAAAAAAAGACTACCTCCAGTTCACGAGCAGACCCATAAGCAGAAACAACAAGATCGATCGAAAACTTAATTTACAGATGGGAAATTAAACTCAGACACTGTCAGGTATGAATCCCCGACGAGTATTCACAATTTTTTGCATCTAAATTCATACATAAGGAAACAAAAGAAAATCACTGCACATTCATTCTATAGACATATCAGTCGAAACAGAATCATTCAATAGTTACAGTTGTCGTGCTAAGAAAATAAATTCCTTGGTAAAATTCGGACAAGATATCATATGGGTTTGGAAACCCTCGACACCACTACAGAAGCCACAGTGAAACAATAACTGTAAAACCAACAGCCGAGACTGTCACCGACGGAGGCACAACAAGCCATCGACACATCCATTTGAGAAAAGAACAAACAACAGTGACCAGAACAGAGGAGTGTTGCTACCCATGACAAACTGAGATAACCGAGCTACCGGGTGTGGAATTTCATTGAATAGCCAACCAAGTCACCGGGCTCCAATCCTTCCAAGGAACCAGACCCTACAATCACCAGAACAAAGTCATAAAAACAAGGGAGAGCACGCAAGGAGAAACAAATGTATAACAGGAGATAACAAAACAAAACCACAAAACGCTTACCTGGCGTTGGCGAGCCGTGGCCAGAATAACTACACCAGAATACCCTCCTCATAAAGGAGCCGAGAACATTAGTTAGCTGAGTAAGGGAAAAGCACATACTGATAGCATAGAATCAGAGAATTTACCTGGTGGACTGTCAAAGGCGCCGGAGGGAGTTGACATCATAACCTGCGACGAACGAGAAAGGATGACCAGGAACCTGAGAATGAACATCTGGAGCAGTCTAGTTGGCAGTCGAATGCAGTGACAAATAGAGAGAAACCATAAACATTCACACAGTTATTTATAGAAGTGAAAAAACGCAAACGCAGACCATGGATAACTAGTAAAACGCCGGAGACAAGAAACAGAACAAGGAAGACCAGGCCTTACCGAACCAACATTGTAAACAGACTAGTTCCGAATCGAAGGACGAGCAGCAAAAACCCCAGGTCGAAACCTCCAGAAGACATCGAATACGCAGAGCTTACAGAACCCAACGAAGGCACAGACCAAATGACCACAGCGAGGGTTTGATCGCTCATACCTAGGCGGAACGAGAAGTCCAAGGGAGGACAGTTGGCAGTTAACGGGAGACGGAGGTACCAATCACCGGTGCCAGTACAGGGAATAATTGAAGTGACCATAAATCCAATTGCCGGCGAATCAACTTGTATACCAAATAATCTGCAGTTCATTATTGCAAGTTGCCACGTAATTCCCGCGTAGGTATTCGGAGTGAGCGGTCACGTGGGTTGAGCTCATCAATATTTTTTTTTATTTAAGGCACTATGTGAAACATTACCTTCTTCCAAAGAAAGCATAATAGCCCTAGTTTCAATATTAACAGCATGCCTACTTCGACCAGAGGGAGATAAGGATCGAATAGTTGTATCCATATGTAATACATAAGTCACAGTCCAAACATGACAAAATTTTTAATGATCCACCACAAACTTTTGCAGAAAAACCAAATATTAGCAATATAAAATAAGTAAATAGTTGCCCGAGGCTTACCTCGGAGATGATCATCATTTGGCTCATTACATTGCTTTAGGAAGCCTTGTAGGTTTATAAACGTTGTTGATAAGGCACAAGTGGCTCTTCCTTTGACTGAGCAAGAAATTTTCCCCAATTAGAATCCATGGGTGGCATTTGTTGAGTAGCTTTACTGTCACCTCCGTGGGAATTTCCTCTCTTGCTTGTATCCACCAAATATTGGGGAAGGGATGGATCGACGGATGAAAATGTCGATAAAGCGATTGGCATGGGGGAATATGCAGGAAATGTAAGGAGTCCTGACCCCAAGGAAAGACATTGATGACCATTCATACTGGAAATTACTCTGTTATTTTCTGTATTAATTGACTCAGTTGCTCCCGATGATGATGTTGTGGGCATATTTCTTAATTTTAATTCAAACAGCCTGTTGATGTCAGGAATTGATGAAACCTGATATCCCATACTACCTAATGAATAATTGATTTCATTATTATGATGCAGCTCTAGAGCAACAGGCTTAGAAACTCCTTTCTTTGTGCCTGGGAACTCTGTTTCAGCATTGTCATTGAATATAATGTGTTTCTTTGAGGAATCTCTATTGACACAATCATGATTAGGAGAGTTAATATTCTCAGCTTATTGTCTCTTTTGAGAGAATATTTCTTCTCTACAAGAATTATCACTGCCTTTCTCCGAAGTCAACATCAATGCTGAATCTGCTTCTTATCTTGTGTAGCTTAATGATTCCTTTTCTTACCTGATATTGAATAATCACTGCAGTGTAGCTACATATTGCCTTCATTGCTCACAAGTCGGTGTCCTTCACCATTTGACATAAATGGAGTTTGAAGAATAGGTATGCAATTAAGGCTCTCCTTTGATGTCTTAAAAGTTGTAGGTCGTTGGCTCTCCTTTGGTGTGTTAAAGTTTGTAAGTTGTTGGCTTGTGCTGCCAGCAGGAGTTGACATTCCTAATTCAGAAACATTATTCTGTAATGTAAACGTATTTTCCTGCGAGGTACTTCCATAAAGAAAAGCACTGAATGTACATGTCAAAGGTTGTCTTGGGACACATGCACTGGGTATGTTTCGAGATGATTGTAGATTATCTGCCATATTTGTTGAGATACAATCTACAGAATTTATGATCTGAGAAGACACATGTTCATGAAAATTTGATGCCGCATATCATTCCCTTCAGAAATTGAGGTCTTAGTCCTAGCTGGTGTGACAAAGGTCTTATGATAATCAAATTCTGACAGCTTATGTGCCAATGGCTTCATGCTCTCAGGCTTGGCCAGAGAGAGTGAAAGCAAGTTTTCATTATGAGGCTCCACACCTTCCTTCCTCAGTTCGGGCACAATTCTTCTGTGGGAATTCTTTGAGGATGACAGTGCTAACTGATTTGGTTTCATTGGATGATATCGATAATATTTCAAACCCTTTGGAACACCCACTTTTTTATGGCTCTTTGAAGTAATAACTGGTTCCGATATTGTAGCTGAAACGTGTTCGATTTTTGCGATGGTGTTGGTCTTGGTGAAAGCACAAACCTCTGGTCGTAACCGTCAGATCACCATCCCATCCTCAATATCTAACACGTTTGAAAAGCAGCCCATAACACGTTTGAAAAGCAGCCCATAGGATCAGCGCATAGGATGAGGGTGTTGTTTTTAGTGCGATTTTTTAGAAATTCTGGTGACAAATTCTGGTAGAAAAAATTGAGGTTAACTCTTGATTTGTATTATTTAAAATGGTTTTTTAACTACATATTTGGATTTAGCACCCTGAAAAACATCTAGGACGCTTTGATTGTGCAAAAATTACCTATCAATCTTGCGATTTGAATAAATTGCTGTCGAATTTTAGAAAAATTCGACTAAAAAAACCACCAAAAAAACCTCAAAAAATCTCACTAAAAACAACTGCTATAATAATAAGTCACGGTGCAAAACACCGTAGATAAAATATAATGTAATATCACTTTTCACTTTTTAACTCTATCATCACATATCATCACAAACATTGGTCTTTGTCATATCTTTTTTTAATTTCGAAACAAAGACTTGGTTCCATATTTATTGAAGTTAAAATGAATTTATAATTGTTCTTTAAATTTAATGGAAAAAAATCGTTATGATTTTGTTTTTATAAATGTAGTGTAATCTAACTCTTTTAAATATAATATCACTTTTCACTTTTTAACTCTATCATCACATATCATCACAAACATTGGTCTTTGTCATATCTTTTTTTAATTTCGAAACAAAGACTTGGTTCCATATTTATTGAAGTTAAAATGAATTTATAATTGTTCTTTAAATTTAATGGAAAAAAATCGTTATGATTTTGTTTTTATAAATGTAGTGTAATCTAACTCTTTTAAATACTTTAATATATTTATGAAAATGATACTTAAATATACTCACTTAAATTTACATAAAATTAATTTAAATTTATGCAAACTTATTATTTGAGTTTTCAAAACCATTTTTCTTGGTCCTTCTTCTTAAAAGTGTAATATGAAAAGTCGTTCCTTGAATAGAAACTAATAAGTTCTCCTTTAAAAGTATCATCTTACATGAACTCGCATAAAATTAGCAATAATTTAAAATATTAAATAAAAATTTTAAATTAAATAATTATTTATGTATTAGCAAAGTCTTTAATGTTGGTTGAAAACCATTTTTCCCTTTATAAAAATATTCTTTATTTACTATTAAAACAATTTTAATTTTATCATTTAGTTTTTAGTTTTACACTTGGTTCCATTAATATATGTAATACATATATTTATTTATGTAATTTATAAAAAACTATGTTTAGTTTCTTTTTATTTGTTTTGATAATGGTAAAATAAGATTAAAAAAGTTATAAATAATGTTGCTTATGTTATTTTTTTCTTACCTAAGTCGTATGCTAATTTTTATATAAAATAAATTATTATTAAATAAATGCATATGAAAAATATTTACTGAGTATGAGTTTTAAAAATATAAATATAAATGTATTATGAGAATATCATTAATAAAAAGGCCCATGGGACTTTTGATTGACGGTGAATGGGTGTAATGTTAAGGTCACTAGTTCAAATCTCTCGTGGGTACTTACCTACCAAAAAAAATATCATTAAAAATTAATTAGTTTTTAATAATATGACTTGTATATTTTTATGTTATGTTTTACTATTTGAAAATTAATAAAAAGTTATTTCATATATTTTTTAATGATCTTTTAAATTACAATATTATTTATTGATTATAATTACACAAAGTGTAATATATCTTATTTTAATAAGGAAAATGAGACTTTTATGTCTCTTGCTATACAAAATCTATGTGGTGGCAATGTCACTTCCTTCGTATTTTTTGCATGTAGTTTACATGCAGAAGATACATCTATACAAAAGAGCAAAAGGAGTGATATTGCCACCACATGGTTCTTGTTTAAAACTCATGTTTATGTTTTAAAATGGTAGTGATGTTGAAAAAGTAATAGAAAGAAAAATATACTAAATGAAAAATAAAAAGCCATTTAAAGATTTAATAACATATACGTCCAATAGTATATATTATCTTATAATAAATATCATATATATTATATAAAAAATAATTATGATATATCTCTTTTACAAGGGATAATGCATATATTATAGTCTCTATAACCATCTATATATATTGAGCTAGTTATTGAATTAGTAAAGTAGACCAAATGGTATGTGCTCCAATTAATATATCCTCTTGTGTGGAATGCTCCACTTCCTTTCTTGCATGCCTCATCTTCTACCTCACATATTATTCCTATGAAACCCCCATTGACACTTATGTGGTTATGGCAACTACTTCAACCACCATAACCTTTGTTTCCTATTTAGAATATACAATCTTCTTTAAAAATTATTGATGCTACCTAAGGATTGTCTCCATTAATGATTCAACCATACATATATCTTTCAATTCTGAAAAATTAGCATCACTATATAACAAAGACAATATCCAATATTTCTTAGACAAAACCTTCCTAGAAAATACTTTTCACACCATAGAATCTATTTGAATATGTAACTCATCACCAAAATAACTCATCAAATCCTTTTTTACTTTCCTTCCTAGTTCATATGGCACTATTTTTTTAGGATGTTCACTAACTTTGTTGCAAATTTCTATTCTCATTATTTTTTTAATAAATTCATGAGGTCATCTTATGATATATATATATATATATATATATATATATATATATATAAAACAATGGTCAATACCTGGATTAGAGAAATTTTGAGGTTTAAAATGGACCTCCTAAGGAATATTATAAAATAACAGTGGAAATAATAAATAAGATTAGATTGTATCATCAAATTTTAGAGGAAAAAAAGAAAAAACTACTTTTTCAACTCTTATTTTCAACTTATATCTCTACGGTTTTACTCAAAATTTCAAGTGGGGGGCACCTCGTTGGATGCTAATTTAATTCCTCGTTCATGGAGTACCCATGTTGCATACTTTCGATGGACACTGCTACACGAAGAATGAGAAATACATGAAATAATGTGATTGCAATTATGTTTTTCTTGTATTTCTTATTTTTCGTGTAGCAGGGTTCATCAAAAGTATGCAACATGGGTACTCCTTGGATGAGGAATTAAATTTTGTTGGTGAAAATAATAAAAGGGGGTGAATCAATATTTTAAACTTCAAACCTTCAAATTTTATATTCTGAAATATGTACGCTATTGTTAGTGAAGCAAATTTCTTATGTACGCTATTTTAGAGAAAGAAACCTGCATGTATCCAGTTTACTGATTTTTCATGTATTCTATCGAATGATTATCTTTAATCATTGTATCAGTAAATTAATTAATTTTTAGTATTCAGTAAAGAACATAAAGAAATCACAACAACAAGCATAGGACACCAGGATGTTTAGGTGGAAATCCAATGTGGGAGAAAACCATCGTTGTTATTGTCTTTGTCTTCTTTCCTATGATATAAAGAAAAACTTCATTACATTTGTACAGATGCAAACTCTTATCAGTATGCAGGAATCCACCCCCAGGAAGCTACAACCTCCACTTGTTCTCCAACTCCTACTGGAAGGGAGCACCTGCCCCCTGCACAAATTTACTAGCTACCATTGGAAGGAAGCTCTAACTACTTCACTGAAGGCGCCAACCCTCAACACCCTTTTGTGGACATAATTTCACAATATTTCATATTGGTTCCACTTGACTCGAAACATCAAACTTGTAGGTCACTTTTCATCATATTTTCATACTGGACCCACACCTATCATTAAGCTCAATCCCAAACTGAATACTAATTATGAAAGACAATCATTGAACCAACTGAATCGGTGTACCATCAACAAACCCATCATTGAATCTTAATCAACCAAAACTAATCCATAACATATATAAGATATTAGATCATACCAATGCATAACTATTCATCAATATACCAAACCATACATTTTTCATTATCACAAAAACAAGGTGTTATTCCTACAAACCCTGATCAGACATATATTAGAATGTATATGCCACTGCTATGAAGTATTCCTGTGTATGTATGTGATTCCTCTGTACCAAACCTACATACAGATCTCAAATCATTGACTATTGAATCATGAATCATTGTAACATTGAACCAACCATTAAATCAAGTACTAAACTATTCACATATCATTGAACCAATCATAGATTACCAAAATATAACATCATTACTAACCAATATACAAATCATAAATAACCAACCCAATCAACATTGTCAAACATAGATCAACATGATCAAGACTTCATCGACAAAAAACAGCAAACAAAATAGAACTTGTCAAATGTCATCATCAAGTCACACAGCAAAACCCTAGAATATATATGCGACATCCATGAAACATATCAACATATGTATGTGACTACCATCCTTAACACCCGCATATAGATCTCAACATATAGAATAAATTCGCAGAATTTATACGCGACTATATGGAACCAAACTCACATGTGTATATGACTATACTGCAGAAAACTTGTGTATAGATCTGAAATTATTGAAACACACTTTTGCTACAACCACAACACATACTACGCAAACTTCATTGTCATACATTCATATCATAGTTTCATTATCACCATAGATATATCATTGTTAGCCATAATCATAAACACATCAAGCAATTTTATTCAATAGTCTTCACTATATTTTCAGATATATCGGATCTAAGCCATCTCCTTACTTCCTGGGCCATTCTTGTTTCAAATAAAATTACACATGAATAACCCATAATTTTCACACCTAACACCTTGATCTCCATCTCCTTATATAGATTTAGCCTTAGCCAAAACCTTGGGTAAATCCCTTGGTAATGTCATTAGTATTCTTTGACGGGATCAAATAAATGTTGTCGCTCCCATTACTATGGACCAATATCATGGCAAAGACCCTTGGCATTCAAATTACCATGGCTTAGATTTTTTACGTTACTTTCCCTTATAGGACCTGTGTATGTACGTGACCTTGCTTCACAGGTATTGTGTATACTTTCTCAAACATCACCTTAACCATCCATCTTCCTCTAAACTGATGTTTCTTTATCCATACAGTTGTAGCATCTGTATCAATCTATAGCATCTGCATAACCATCATGTTATCACAATGTTGACATCTTTATTAAGTAGGTTTACATCAAGGAAAACATATTAGCCATAATGTCAATAATCTCCCCATTTGGACTTGATGGAAATCGCTTTGGTGTTTGGTCACCACCTATAATCCCCTGCAAATACCAAGATTTCTCACCAAGATTCTCTCCAAGCATTCTTCTTCAAACTCCAAGCTTCTATCCCCCTATGATATTAAGGGCAAAGGGTTGACCAATGTTGAATGAAGGCTTCTCTCCCCCTTTGTAGAAAGGATCATTGTAGGTCTGATCTGCTGAGTATGAAAATTGCATATTGACCATGCTCCCTTGAGCATATGTTGTAACCTCTAAGTATATACAATAAAAGCACAAGAATTTATGATTCAACCAAGTATGACCTTTCTTATCACCAATGACTCGTGATTACATCGATCACCCAATACAGTGGGGTTACATATTGTTAAAATTGGCAACCAGGGCAAAACTTCATGTGGGTCATCTTATTCATGGCTAATAATATTTTTATTAGATTCCTCTCGTCGAGAGGTGTAGGATTGATATAAAGATCATCCAATTCCGATAAGTATTCATGGAGATATGAATTTATTTTGATTATGGAATTATTATCAAGCTGACCTACAACTCATGTAGGTTCAGAAGCCCAACAGTCGCATCTATTCACCCACCAACGTTGTGTATAAATATAAGAAGACTTTTCCTCATTTGGACTCACTCATCTCATCACATCTCTCTCTCTCTACTGCGCAGATATGATTCTCTTCTCTACTGCGCTAAAATGGGTCTCTCTCTCTCACACATGTGAAGTCGGAAGCTGTTGAATTTGAAGCTGCAACTGCAGAAGTAAAGATTGACTTGCATGGCCTAGAATATCTCCTCTTTGGAATTGCGCTGTAGGTTCATCTGAACCTCCTTTGAAAGCCGCAATTTTTGGTGGTGGAATGAAGTCAATCCGACGAACGGTTTGCAAGATATCGATTGCCCTAGTTTGAAGCCGGAAACTGCTGAAACTGAAGCTGCAACTGCAGAAGTAAAGATTGACTTGCGTGGCCTACAAGATCTCCTCTTTGGAACTGCGCTGTAGGTTCATTTGAACCTCCTTTGAAAGCCTCAACTTTTGGTGGTGGAATGAAGTCAATCCGACGAACGGTTTGCAAGATATCGACTGCCCTAGTTTGAAGCCGGAAACTGCTGAAACTGAAGCTGCAACTGCAGAAGTAAAGATTGACTTGCGTGGCCTAGAAGATATCCTCTTTGGAACTGCGTTGTAGGTTCATTTGAACCTCCTTTGAAAGCCGCAACTTTTGGTGGTGGAATTAAGTCAATCCGACGAACGATTTGCAAGATATTGACTGCCCTAGTTTGAAGCCGGAAACTGCTGAAACTGAAGCTGCAACTGCAGAAGTAAAGATTGACTTGCGTGGCCTAGAAGATCTCCTCATCTGAACTACATTGTAGGTTCATCTGAACCTCCTTTGGAAGCCGAAACTTTTGGTGGTGGAATGAAGTCAATCCGACTGTCGGTTTGTGAGATATGGTCTGCCCTAGTTTGATAATGAAGCCGCTAATGCTGATGCTACTGATCTAGGGTTTGCTACTGCTGATATGAATCAGATTTATTGTACTATTTCTCTCTGCTGAATTATTGAAGATAAAAGAAGATTTGATCAAAGGGTTTCCCCACACATTGTGTGGTTTGTCCTTGGCTAGCCACCACATCTTGTGTCTCTTGTCTTGGCTTGTTTTCTGTCGATCGTTTAATGTTCTATCTGCACTTTACTTTATGTACATGTGATTGCTATTCGGTGGAATATAATAAGAAAAAGAAGTAAACTGTTATAAGCATAGAACATACCATAACTTAACACATATTTGACTCAACATTACATCAATTTCCCAAAATGACTTAACCCCAATAGCTCATATATGACTGAGTTTTAATATTATTTACAACATGGGTCTTTACATGACCTTTACATCAAGAGACATATATGACATTTATAACCAAAATTGGAGACCTCAATAATGAGGTGGAAAAACCATAATATCCATCAGCATCCACCATCCACCATATAGGATTCTGCAACATGAACATTTGATCGCAGAAATCATAGAAGCAACATGAACATCCTCATCATCAAGAAGCTATGTAAGATAAGGCAATGTAGCATCAATATTTCCAACATCACCAACATGTGACCAATTAAGCATCACCGAGCAATTGTAGTAGAAGCATAAGATAGTGGAATCAGGATCTATTAACAACTCATCTTGACCTTATGACATCAAGGTCAACATACTCTCTCCATAAGTATGAAGAGTCACAATCCTTAAGCAGCAATGTCAAACACCATAAGCAGTGTTCATATGTATTAATAACATATGTGTAAATATTATCATAATCAACCAACACCAACATCATACACATCCTCCTCATCAAGTGTATCAAGTAAGTTTAGCACACTATTACCAAGTGAAACTTTAGTAGCATATTAGCATCCTCCATAAGTGCAATCTATGCATGGTGGCATCATCAACATCTCCATACCAAAGTGCAAGACATCATCCATAACTTTAAATTCATGCAACTCATGACAACATCATATATCTTCTCATTAATTCCAACAAGCAATGATTAAACAATGAATTCATCAAAAACACTATCCTTTAGCAAGTTGTACTCAAGAAACCATAATGCCAACAATGTACTATTAGAAGCATAGCAGATGCTCCCCCTGAACTTGTGCCAACTTATCATCATCAACTCTGATCATATCGATCTCATCAATCATCAGATCCATTAAAGAACCATTTCAACAGCAGCAATAACATAACTCATGAACCATCATGAACCAACATCATTCCTAACCATCATATGGGAATTCTTAACAATGTACAATAAACCAATATCAGTTCCAAAGTGCCAATAACCAACTGATAAAAACATATAAGAAGCTCCCCCTGAGTTTGTCTCACTCAATTATCACCACAGGGAACCATACGTGACTATCTAAATCAAAACTCATGTATATACTTCATTGTCCTTCATGAGATCCACATACAAAGATTAAACTATTTATTTTTCATAACTACAGCTCCCCCTAAACATGGCATGTCTATTTTTTTCATTGTAACTTCATCAAATGCAGTGTTAGTAATATAAGCATCACTAGATGAATATAAAAGCAGCATAGAGAATCAAGATATGCATGCATAGCTCCCCCTGATATCGTACACCAGTGATCATGTGGACTTGATAATCATCGCCTGTTATTCATGGGGTTATGTACCTCACATTAATTCTTTAGTCATTGTTAGAAGAACACATTAAGAAAAATAGACTGCAATGGGAACCATCTTCTTTTACTCTAAATCTTGAGAAGTATAGGAACTATATCTCTTATTTGTGCCTAATTTTTTCTCTGCTATTACATATAATTTTTCTAGATTTATGTCTCCTCTTGCTATAACCTTTCAAATTTCTTCATCTATAACTTTTCATTTAGTTGATGTAAATACAATTATACGTCATTTGTCAGCTATTTGACCTACACTTAAAATATTTTTCTTTATCCCTTAAACTAATAATGCATCAACTGCTTTTGCATACTTCTCAAGTTTGATTCTACCTTTCCCATAACTTTTGTTGGAGCACTATTTCCAAGAATCACATTACCATCTTTATTTTTCTTGAGAGACTCAAACTTTTCCTTATCTACAGCCATGTGATGAGAGCATCCTCTATCTATGTACCATTCATCTTCATCTTCAAATGAGAAAAGAGAAATACCACACCTTATTTGTTCTTCTTCCTTTTGCTTAATATGAGAAATGTTGGTGGATCCATCTTTCTCAAGTCTTTTGGTAACAATGTTGTTATTTGGTTGCTTGCCATGTTGTTTGTGAGGAGCCATTGATTTTTTCCCGCATTCTTTTGCTACATGCCCAAACTTGTTACAAGCATAATATCTTATATGACCAAAAAACATAGCTAAGGAATCATAATATGTTTGTTTCTTATTCCTTCTATTGCAATAAATAGCTTTTTGACCAAATATGTTGCAAGAAAAATAATATCCCTTAAAGAAACCTAAGTACCTAGGAGATGATGACCTTCCTATGAATTGGATATTTTCTTGAGATTGAAATAATCTACTTCTACAATTGGTTGTAACATGTCAATAATTATGGCAGATAAAACATTCAACATTATTGATCAGCGGAGAGAATTAGTTTCTATTATTGGAAGCAAATGATTTCTTTTGAAAATTCATCTTCCTTGGATGTTGATATGGTTGACTTTTTATCTCTTTAACAGGAATTTCATATTTCGTATTGTTATCCTTCAATATCCTTGCACAAGCCTATGAACTAGATTCTCCTTTTATAGTTTCATGAAAACCAAGACCATATTTAATGGAATGAGACCTTTGACTATTAAGAATGTTATCCAAAATATTAGTACTATCTTGAAATCTCAAGTGTTTATCCTTTTCTTCTAATATACCTTTCAGAATGTTTACTTCAACCTCCATTCTTTGATAATGTTCTTCCTTTTCCAGATATTGCTTCCTCATTCCTTCTTCAACCTTTATTCCTTCTTCCAGTTTCTCCTTTAATTCGATAATCTCTTCCTTTAGCCCATTTTCTTGTTCTTCAAATACTTGAAGTAGCTATTCATTTCGCTTGTTTGACTTTTCAAGATTTTCTCTTAGAGAGATGATCTCAACTTCAAGTCCTTCACAATATTGTTTAGATTCTATTGCAACATTTACTAATTTAACATGATCCCTGTTATCATATGCCTGTAACTTATCCTTAAGATTGTTAATCCTTTTTAAGGCAAAATCAAGTTTTCTTCTAAGATTAAGAATTTCCTCTAACCTGTCTTCTTTTAAATCAGTAACTCCATCTGACATAACATACTCACCTTTTGATACATCATTATTTTCTTTAGAAACAAGATTACATGTTGGTTCTCTTAATGAACAATATTCCTTTGTTTTTCCTTCATGGATTGTCTATAAATCATCCCATACTTCCTTTGCAGTTGTATAATGCATAACCCTTTTTAATGTTGAATCAGGTATGTTATTAATGATGTCACTTAATGCCTTATTATTCTTTTGCACTTCTTCACCTGATGGGGGAATTTTAGTGTAACCATTTCATACTAAATGCCAAACATCATAACCAAGGTCCATTAGATTAGACATCATATTTTCTTTCCATTCTTGATAATTATCATTACTTAGCATAGGCATACCTTTATTGTCCATTGTTTCTGACTTGTCTTGTTCTTCTACTGCAAAATTGTCCCTGGCCTATTAATGCAAATATTGCCACAAGATTAGACACATCCTTGTCACTACTCTCATGGATTGATTTCTTCCTCTGAGTTTCCTTATTTTTCTTCTTTCTCATCGTCCTTGATCCACTTCAAGTGGTTAATCTTTGACTAGAATGACTTGCTCTTATTCCAATTGTTGGGAATAATGGGGGGTGTGCGATCAATATTTTAAACTCACTTTAACTTTTCATTTCCTATTTTGATTTATGTACGCTACTTTCATTCATGAAACTAGCGTATGTATGCGACTGTGGTAAATGCAAACCGTGTATATTGAGATAACTATTTTTTTATATGATTTATCAAATGTTCATCTTTAACCAGTACTTCAGTGTTTCATTATCCATTAATTAAATAGTAACCATGAGTAGTAAGAGTATAATAAACCATCACATATAAGCAACACAACAACACATGAGAACACCAAGATTTTTAGGTGGAAAACCAATGTGGGAGAAAACCACCATTGTCTTCATCTTTGTATTCATTCTTATTATATAAAGAAAATATTCATACAATCTTGTATTGGCACAGATCCTTACTAACACGCAGGCACCCACCTGCAGAAGGCTACAACCTTATCTCATTCTCCATCACCCACTGGAAGGGAGATCCAACCCCTTGATCTCGTTTATCGGCTCCTACCAGAAGGGAGCACCTACCCCTTACAAAAATTTCCCGGCTACCATTGGAAGGAAGCTTTGACTCCCTCACTAAAGGCTCCAAACCTGAGCACCCTTTTTGGACCATGTGTCATAATATTTCATACCGGATCCACCTGACTCAAAACATCAAACTTGTAGGAAACTTTTCATCATATTTTCATATTAGACCCACACCCTCAATTAAGCTCAATACCAAATTGAATATTGATTATGAAAGACAATCATTAAACCAATTGAATCATTGTACCATCAAAAAACCAATCACCGAATCTCAATCAACCAAAACCAATACATTACATATATAAGCTATCATATCATACCAATGCATAATTATTCATCAATATACCAAACCATACATTGTTCATCATCACATAAACATAGTGTTGTTCCTGCAAACCCTGATCAGACATATATTAGAATGTATATGCCACTACTATGAAGCATTCCCATGTATGTATGTGCTTCCTCCATACCAAACCTGTGTACAGATCTCAAATCACTAACTACTAAATCATGAATCACTGTAACATTGAACCAACCATTGAATCAAGTATTGAACTATTCATAGATCATTGAACCAATCATAGATTACTAAACTCTAGCATCATTACTAACAAATATTCCAATCATGAACAACCAACCCAATCAACGTTGTCAAACAAAGTTCAGCATGATCAAGACTTCATCGACAAACAACAACAAATAAAATAGAACTCATCAAATGTCGTCATCAAGCCATATTACAAAACCCTAGAATATATACACAACATCCATGAAACACATCCACGTATGTACGTAACTACCATGCATAACTCCTGCGTATAGATTTCAACATATAGAATAAATTTGCAGAATTTATACATGACTATATGGAATCATACTCTCTTATGTATGTGACTACACTGCAACAAACTTGTGTATAGATCTAAAATTACTGAAACACACTTTCACTGTAACCACAACACATACTGTGCAAACTTCATTGTCACACATTCATATCAGAGTTTCATTATCACCATAAATCTATCATTTTTAGCCACAATCATAAACATATCAAGCAAGTGTATTCATTAGTCTTCACTATATTTTCAGATCTATCATATCTGAGCCATCTCCTTGCTTCCTAGTGCATTCCTATTTCAAATCATATTACACATGAATAACCCATAACTTTCACACCTAACACCTTGATCTCCATCTCCTTATATAGTTTTATCCTTAGCCAATACCTTAGGTAAATCCCTTGGTAATGTCATTAGTATTCTTGACAGGATCAAAGAATTGTTGTCGCTCCTATTACTATGGGTCAATATCATGGTGAAGACCCCTGGTATTCAAATTACCATGGGTCGGATTCTACAAATGACTTTCCCTTATAGGACATGTGTATGTACGTGACCTTGCTTCACAGGACTCATGTATACTTTCTCAAACATCATCTTTACTATCCATCTGTCTCTGAACTACCATTTCTTTGTCCATACCATTTGTAGCATCTGCATAACCATCATGTTGTCACAATGTTGACATATTTATCAATTAGGTTTCCATCAAGGATAACACATTAGCCATAATGCCAACAAATTTTGCATCCAACGAGTGCTCTTGCTCGAAATTTGAGTAAAACTGTAGGAATATAAGTTGAAAATACGAGTTGACAAAATAGTTTTTAATTTTTTTATCTTTTTACTTTTTTACTCCAAAAATGGTGAATCATCCCCCATAGTTGACATCATCATATTGGATCCTATTGGTTCTTATAAAGTTTATTTTGGTTGTACATTTTTATTTTGAAGCCTATTTTAGACCTCAAAATTTCTCTAATATTATTTTCATAATGGAGATAATTCTAGATATATATCTTATTGCTCATGTGTCATAACTTTTGATTTTCCATCCAATATTCTCCTAATGGCTTGCAAGAGAGTCACCTTACATGTTATTATCTCCTATTCATATTATGATACCAAAATACCAATTAAATATGTTGATTCCAATCTTGGGAGAGGTGTATCCAATATATGTCAAATTTGCAAAATCCCTACTTAGGCATTTTCATTATTGGTCAAAATTCAAGTATAATGCCAACATTCTCAAACAAAATTTAATTCATTTTTCACATGATTGTGGATCATTTCACTGTGTTTATTTACTTTTACATGACATCTCTTAGTTGGTAATGGTTTAAGTGAAATGTTTCCTTTTATTTAAAATTTATTTTCTTCCTTCATGATCATAATTTGAGTATTTCAAGTTTTTGATATACCTACCTTAGTCCCCTATGTCCTTCATACCCTACACTAAAACAACCACAATCTATGAAACTTAGAGCCACTCCTCTCTCTCCTCTATGTCAAAATAAACTCAATATTATATGGAAAAATTTATGGGTGTAAGTCACCTATGTTTTGGCAACTTTACTTAAAGAGGACCAAAAGGTAATGTTGATTTTATAACCACCCATAACCATAGGGATGTAGGATTTTTTGTAAGAGCTCTAGTTGTGGATATTTCTATGCCTTTATATTCTCACATATGTGATTTAGGGAACAATTAATTCCATGAACTATTAATGAACCTTTCAAGACTTGAATTCTACTCATCCCAAGGAAGAACCTATAATTATTTTCAAAGTACTAGTATTTTATACAAGAAATATTCATTTAACTTAGATTGAAAGTAGATACTAAACAAGGTTATAGATATTGTTGATCATAGAGGTAGCGGAATTGCAACATACTTCAAAGATATCTTAAATGCATTTAATTTCAAGCCTTCATGGATGATGTATGAGCACAAAATGCTTTAGGTCACCTATGAGTGTTTGCAATATTCCTTAAAGTACTAGATAACTGCACAATTGACACAACCCTGTGAAATTTTATATTATAGTTTCATACACATAATATTAATAGAGTTTGTAGGGGCTATGATTTTCCATGAAAAAAACCTAAATACAATAGTTATCCACTACAAGTACTAGTTACACATGTTTTTGGGAAAGATTATAGAGAATAGTTTATCAATGGCATTAAGTGTCAAAGTTTTTTAGGGTTTAATGTATGCAAAAATTCATGATCATAAACTAATAATGTTTATTTTATAGTATACACTCAATATTTTCCTTTGAATTGGGCAGGGTTTTTATTGGATGGAATTTGGTAAAGGCGTAATGGGAGACAATATACAAGAAAGAAGAACATCCCTATAGGAAAGGAAAACATTGGTATGGCCATAGATAAGGAAGAAATTATGGGAGTTGGGATAGTGTTATCAAAGTCTTTAAGGAAAAATTTGGGCCTGGATGGAATCCATAGAGCCTATATATCCACTAGATATAAAATCATACATAAAAAGGTTGATAGGGGTAATCAAGATAATAGTATAAAAGGAAAGTTAGGCTTGATCATATCAAAGAATCCCACAAAAATAACTTAGAGAGAGAGTCATATGTTCATCATGCACAAGAAAAAATCCTTTAGGAGATAACAAGGGAAGAAAAATTCCTTGAAAGATATTTTAAAAAATTAGGAGATAAACCCTCAAATATTACCTCATGATAATTTTGTTATTAAATGGAAGGGGGTTTTGAAGCCCATGAAAATTATTACCTATTGATAGATTGGTGGAATTCAACAATCATGACGTCATTTTGCTATAGGAAATTCTTTAGGAAGGGAAGAATGTAGTCGAGTACTTGAGTATATTTTATTGAAGGGTGGGATTTTATTTCTTAATATGAAATTGGGTGTTCAAGGGGTTTAACTTCTAGCTAAAAAAACAATATTCATTTATTGAATAACTATTTTCTTGCAGTATGAGTTTTAGAGCATTTTAGATTTAAGAGATAGGTCATAGAATGATTATTGCTAATTGTTATAGACCATATCATGATAATAAGAATTTATGGGATTACTTCTTTGCGCACAAGTTCATAAACCAAAATAAAGTAGTTATAAGGGAATATTTGAATTGTACTTTAAGGAGAACAAAATTATAGGGAAGATATGAAATACAAGACAAACTTGCAAATTACATAAGAATAAATATGGAGGAGGTGGGCTTAGTAAACATGAAACTTATCAAGAATATGACAACCTAGAGGAAATATAAGTTCTGGGAAGATAACATATCCAAGATGTTAATAGATTCCTAGTCTCTGAGAATGTTTTGATGGAACCTAAGAAAATGAAACCTTGGGTGGAAGTATCTGAAGCTTTAGACCACTTACTGGTCCTCCTTTAGATGGATAAAATATGTTTGGGAAAACGTGGTATCCCATACAAGATAAACATCCTCATTAACTACTAGTAAAACCAAATAAATGATCATAATACTAGTATTTTTACATTGTTTATATCCTCTAAGAGGGAAAATAATCCACAACCCCAATCAATTGTTGGCGGGAAAAGTTCCCTAAGGTAAGGGTTGAAAACGTCAACAAATCTGAACAAAATAACCAACAAGAAGCAATCAAGCAAGCATGTCAAACATGTGAATTACTAAAGGTCGAATTAGAATCTTACCTAGAGGTCCTACGTTCAATGATGTTCATGTAGGGTCCAAACCCTATGCTTTCTCCAGAATCGAGCAGGCCTGCAATTCAATTCAGAGAAGCATATACATGATATATAATTCAATGTTAATACATAAAACATATGTTAGATCATCATATATAAACATATAAATTGACATTCATGAGATAATAACATATCAAGAACAAGACACGAGCTTCTTTATTGATAATCAACAATAGTTACAAGAAAGGTACAACATGATCCAAGCCAAAGAATTGATGAAGTCTTCATCTAGATCCATCCAGCCTGAGCCACGAAGGCAACCTATCTAAAAAATGCAAGGAGATGCTATAAAGATTATGAACATGTCTGCAAAGGAAATAAGGGTTTCCATAGAGACTGGGATTGCAGGAGGCATAGGAAAATCAGACTTGATTTGGGAGAAAAATGAGTATAATGTTGATAGCCCTTCTCTTATGTGTTTTATTCCTACCCAAGGTGTGTATATATACCACCTGAAATTAGTTAATCGAGTGTTGCTATGGGATCCTGTAGGTGGGAACTCAGTAAAACCCATGAACCTCTCCTGAATAATAGCATATTATTTTATTTTTTCATATTTTAAATGTAGGTTTTAACCCCGTACAGAAATTACCTGCATACGAATTCTAAAAACATAAAATAAACAATAGTGAGAGAATAACACATAAAAAAAATATACACAGAGATTTTCCCCTAGATCCCAAAACCGGGACTACCAGATTGATTTTTCATTATGTTCCTTTCAATGTTACAATACATATATATACATGCAGAAGCATACATAAACCCCAATCCATTAATCATGGATTATAACATAACCATAGTTCCCCTGACCAAATCTACAAAATAACATGGACCGAAAACCATCACGCCCAAAACCATGTGCGAAATCCATGCGCAAAACCATAGGTAGGTTTTCCCACCTAATATAGGGTCCAAAAAAAATTTCCTCGGGGCACTGCCTTGGACCCTGTAGACGGGGGCTACCGCCCCCCTCAAACTCCCTGACAAGGGGGGCTACCGCCCCTCCTGTGACCCCCCCCCATTGTGCCTAGCACAACGAAGGGGAGGCTCCCCCCCGATTTAACTACTACGGCTAGTCGTGGAAAGAATATAACACAACCCATCATTCTCCCACTTGTTGTTTTCTTTCCATAGGAGAGCTTAGTCATTGATCCAACCCTGAAACACCCATTGTTTCTCTACACCAAGAGAACTTCTCAGTTCTCATGAACTTTGTCAATGCATCTGCAATATTCTTCAAAGTGTCCACGTTTACCAGTAACACCTTTTTGTCTTCTACCATATCCCTCACAAAGTGATACTGAACATTAATGTGCTTTGTCTTTGAATGATAAGCAGGGTTCTTTGCCAAGTTGGCTATCACAGTATATCCATATAGCTCACTATAATAACCCCATACTTGAACACAATCTCTGCAACCAAACTGCTTCCTTGCTTGCATGAATGGCTGCCATGTATTCTGCCTCCGTAGTTGACAATGCCACTACAGATTGTCTCTTACTCATCCAACTAACTACACCTCCAAATAGGTTAAACACATATCCACTTGTAGATCTTCTCTTATCCAGATCTCCAGCCCAATCTGCATCAACAAAGCCATGGATGTCCAAAACTCTATCCAATCCTGGTCTTCCTTGGTAGCACAAACCATAATCACTAGTGCCATGCAAATACCTGAAACCCCGCTTCACTATTGTCTAATGTTCCTTCCTCATTTTGACATAAACTTGCTCAATACTCCCACTGCATGTACAATGTCTGGTCTAATACAGACCATCGCATACATCAGGCTACTGACTCCACTTGCATATGGAACACAGGACATGTCCTCTTCCTCTTGTTGTGTCTTGGGACACTGTTCAGCAGATAAATTTACACCTAAAGGAATAGGAACCTTCACCATTTACTATCTTGCATATTAAACCTCTGCAGTATCATCTTGACATACTCCCTCTGGTTTAACCAGAGCTTCCTCTTTGCCCAATATTATTTAATTTCCATGCCCAAAATATAGTTTGTAGCACCAAGATCTTTCATGTCGAATTTGGAGGACAATTGGGTCTTCAAATCCTGGATAATTTCTTTGTCATTTCCGACCAACAACATATCATCCATATACAAGACCAGATAAATAACATGGTGACCAATTAATTTAAAATACACACGGTGATCTGCTTTGCTTTTGGTGAAGCCAAGTCCCCGTATAAATGTATCAAATTTCTGATACCACATCCTTGGTCATTGTGTTAACCCATACAAAGACTTTTTTAACTTGCATACCAGTTCTTTCTTATCCTTCAACGCAAAGCCTTCAGGTTGCTTCATGTGATCTCTTCTTACAGATCCCTGTGAAGAAATGTTATCTTCACATCCATCTGTTCTACCTTAAAATCAAAAGCAACAGCAACAGCAACAACAACAAATAAAAGTAATCTAATATAAGCTACCTTGGCAACAGAAGAAAAAATATCACCAAAATCAATTCCCGACACCTGGGAATAACCTTTTGCTACCAAATGAGCTTTGTATTTCTCACCTTTCCTTCTGAATTCATCTTCTTCTTGAACACCCATTTACTACCAATGGGTTTCCTTCCATCCGACAACTCCACCAGATCCCAAGCCTCATTTTTGTGCAAAGTTTCCATTTCATCAACCATGGCCTCTTTCCAGAGTTTATCATCCTCTGAATCTACCGCTTCCTTTACAGTTCTAGGATCATCATCAGTAGTAGATAAAGAAAATTTTGAATAGAAAGCAGATGGACTATACCTTTATGGTTGCCTTCTTTCTTGAACTAATCTTCTGACAACTAGAGTTTGTGGCTCTTCATCTTATGATTCCTCTTCTGCTATAGAGTCTGATTCTTCTTCCTTTAGCTCAAACTCTATATTCTCGGGTTCCTTTGATAGGACTTCATGTTTAATAACATATTTCACCTCTGTAAACACCATGTCTTGGATGTACACAACCTTCCTTGTTATTGGGTTCCGAAGCTTATAACCTTTTAAACCATCTTTATACCCAATAAAGATGCACTTTTCAGATTTAATATCTAACTTTGTTCTTTTCTCCTTTGGAACATGTACATATGCATCACATTCAAATACCCTCAGATGTGAAAGAGAGGGTTTCTTACCAGTCCATACCTCTTGTGGCGTCTTATCCTCCAACGCTAATGAAGGTGATCTATTGACCAGCTAACATGCACTCTCCACTGCCTCTGCCTAGAATTCATGTCCTAACCTAGCACCATTGAGCATGCTTCTTTCCATTTCCATCAACATCTTGTTCATTCTTTCTACAACTCCACTCAGATGTGTATGGAGTAGTCTTATGCCGTGCTATACCACACTTCTTACATAACTCTTCAAATTCCTTCTTGCAAAACTCTCCACCATTATTTGTCCTCGATGCCTTTATCTTCTTCTCTGTCTGGTTTTCCACCAGAGCCTTAAATTATGTAAACCTTTCAAAGACTTCAGATTTCTACTTGAGGAAATATATCCATGTATTCCTTGAGAAGTCATCTATAAATGATACATAGTACACATAATTACCCAGTGATGGAACTGACGCATGTCCAAACACATCACTGTGTACAATCTCTAATATTTGTTTCGCCCTCTTACCACCAGAGGGGAAACTCACCCAATTCTGCTTCCCATATACACAATTTTCATAGAAATCGAAATCCAGAGAGCTATTAGACATACCTTCTACCATAACTTTACCATGAAGTATTTGAAGGCTCTTCTCTCCATTATTTCCAAGCCTTTGATGCCATAGCATGGTCTTTTCTCGAGAGACCACTAGATTTTCTGCTCCACTTTCAGGAACCATAGAACTGTTGCACCCATCAATAGTAGTGCTACCTTGCAGCTTGTACATATTTCCAATCTGAACTCCCTGCATCAATATCGGTGCTACCTTGCAGCTTGTATAGATTTCCAATCTGAACTCCCTACATCAATACTAGTACTCCCCGAACCATCTTACAGGGATCTTTCTTGAACGTTGTTTTTACATCTGCATCATCCATCTTGCTTATAGATTTCATATTTCTGGCTAATGCAGGAATATGCAGAACACTCGAATGTGTTCTAATCCTTCCACCTTGCAACTTCAACTTGACGTTTCCACGACCAATGATTCTAACCTTCCTGTCATCCCCCAAGAAGACATCACCACCATCATATTTCTCATACTCGCAGAACCGCTCTTTATGGGGAGTGAAGTGAAAGGATGCACCTGAGTCAATCAAACATGCCTCATGATCTACATGTGTACTTGAAGAAGAAACCAAGTACACATCCCCACCTTCATCTTAGGTGGTTTTTGCCTCTACAGAAGGAGCATCATCAGAACCCTTTGCTTTCTCAAGAGCTTTAGATTTACTGTCCCTTTTGTAGTGCCCTTCCTTTCCGCATTTCCAACACACATTTATAGGTTTTCCTAAAGATTTAGATCTCCCATTCGAGGACTTATTTTTGTTTTTGTTCTAGGACTGTCCTCGTACAGACAAGGCATCACCATTATGTCTCTCCATATTTTTCCATCTCATATCCTCTGTCAGCAAGGATGAGACTATTTCATCAAACTGCAAGGTAGATGCATTGCTACATATTGCAACAACCAGACTATCCCACGAATCTGGTAGAGAACACAACAAACTTATGCACTTATCTTCATCTAAAATTTTAATATCAACAAATAATAACTGGCTTACCACTGTATTAAATGTGTTCGGATGCTCTATCACTGAGTCTCCATCTTTCATCCTCAAGTTATACAGCTTTTTCCGTAGGAACAGTTTATTCACCGGACACTTAGATTGGTACAAAGTCCCTAACTTGTCCCACAAATCCTTCGTCATAGCTTCCCCTGATACATTTAGAAATACTGAATCTTAGACACATAATCGTATTGTGCTTTTTGCCTTCGAATCCAACTTCTTCCATTCTTCATCAGACACTCCCGTTGTGTTGGTACCTGGATCTATCGCGATCCACTGATCTTTATCCACTAGCAGATCCTCCATCTTGAGTTTCCACAACTCAAAACTCTTACCATTAATTTCTCGATATTTATCTTTCCATTACTCACCATCTTCTTTCATCATAAGAATCGATCCTGCAGATCTCCCACTAAACAGGGTCTACCACAGACCCGAGAAAAACCCCTCAGCCGTAAAGGCTTCCCCTTGAAACCAAAACAGTTCTCATACCAAATGTAAGTTTTAACCCCGTATAGAAATTACCTACATACGAATTCTAAAAATAGAAAATAAAAAATGGAGAGAGCATAACACATAAAACAAATATACACAAAGATTTTCCCCTGGATCCCATAACTAGGACTACCAGATTAATTTTTCATTATGTTCCTTACAATGTTACAATACATGTATATACATGCCGAAGCATCCATAAACCCCAATCCATTAACCCTGGATTAGAACATAATAGTAGTTCCCTTGACCAGATCCATAAAATACCATGGACCGAAAACCATCGCGCCCAAAACCATGTGTGAAATTCATGCACAAAACCATAGGTGGGTCTGCCCACCTAATATAGGGTCCAAAAAAAAAATTCCCCAGGGCTAGTTGTGGAAAGAATATAACACAACCTAGCATTAAGAGGTATACACGGGTATGCAGTTATAGAACCCATGTATGTGTGCACTTTTGAATGGGAAGAGTCGTGGATGGAATTTGAAATATTATTTTTTAAGATAAGATCAAGTTTGCATGGTAAAAGGCTACCTAAGGCCATACAAGAGCATCAAGTCTAGAGGAGTGCTAAATGATGCTATAACAGATGCCCCCTAATATATGAGGTCAGAAGGGGTACATGATGGCCGAAGTATATTAAGTATAGAGAGAGGAGTCATTAGAAAACCTGGGAGGAGATCACCAAATTCCAACTCATCGAATACCTATGGAAGGATTCAAAAAGAAAACATGTATGAGGCGAGAATACCCATGCTTAGAAGTAATAAAGCATGTCTAATGATCAAGTATAAAGAAGATCCATAATGTATATAAGTGAAAAGAAGGAGTTGTAGAATATATAATGGATCATCAGATCATAGCCGTGAAAGAACACAACGGAGGTATGTCTCAATATCACATATAGAAGAATATATTATCAATGATGCAAGAACACTATCTTATCAATGATGTTGCATAATTAGTCCTCATAAAAGTACCAAGTCATAAAAGTGGAATAGTGGTACTGCATAAAATCGGGGGCCAACATATAGGATGTTGTTGTGAAGAACCACAACATAGAAGGGTGGAAGGTGTCACTGGCGGAAAACTGAAGGAGTTGTCAAGTGAACCAAAATGTTGACACAACACGAGTTCTTCACTGACCGCAGATGGTACATTTCTACATGATGGGAATAAATGAGTTGAATTCGACCATGTGAGAAATCATTTGATTACCAGTCATTGATGTATACCGTTAACAAACATGAGAAAACTCACCAATAATGATAATGAGTGTCAAGGTACCCTAGTACAATCTAACAAGTGTGAATAAATGTGTTGAAGTTGAACACTTGAAAGAATCTATCAATCAGGGGATATTGATGTATTCTCACTGTCAATAGTGAAGGAGTCTTCCACTAATGACTGCAAACCCTAAGGTACTGAAAAAAGGACTCTAGACCTTATTCCTAGAGCAAGGAATCAGAGTTGATGGGAAAAGATCCACTCGAAGGAAGGAATTAAGGCATCCTACATCAACCAGCATAAGTGTAACCCACAGGCCAATAATTTGGAAGAACTCGGACGAGGAGATATGAAGTAACATTGTGAAGTACATTTCCGGCATACACAAGATGTAGCTAGTGCTCAGCAGAAATCCTTTGAACCAACCAATAATGAAATCTAACACAGAGGTGAGGAATCCACCAATAGGGTCAAATGGAAACCAAGGTATTACACGAATCCCAATGTGTGATAATGTAAGCTGGTGTCAAACACAAGGGAAACCACTCAGTCAAAGACCCATGATATTGATCAATGTTAAGTACAAGGTCACCTATCAATGATGTAAATAGGGCTAAGGTGTGACTCTAGGTCAACTCTCAGAGAAATTTGTCGAAGTCGATAAGAGAAAACCCTCCACTAAGAAGTCAATGGAGACCTCCTTAACTAGCACGAGTGATGGACCAAATAGCTTATGTGATACTGAAGATAACTTGATAGACCAGGTATGGACGATAGAAATGAGTCAAGATACACTATAGAACGACCAACAATAGTTTTACTTCCCTTGGAAAAAAGCACGAATCAATGTGACTTTATGGCACCATAAAATAACTTTGTATAAGCTTGCAATGCAGGAGGCATTAACAAATTCTCCATATGATTGGAAGAGATAACCAACCGGAGGAGGACTGACTCACAAACAAGGTTATGGCTTCCCTAAATCTAGACTAAGTCCCATTCCAATGGAGGAAAGACTCATTTTAAGTTATTTTTTCAAGGGAAACACGACTGACTCTAGCTGCCATCAAATGATGAAGAAATTGTCTCGTTCCCGCTCTTTTTGGAATATTTGATTTTTTTGGATCTTTAAAATGTAATCTTAAGAAATTAAAAATATTCTTCGTGAAACAAAAATATTACAAGATTAAATGATCATGATACATATGTTGGACTAGTAAGACCTAAGGGTCTACTAAGGCATAGACATCTCAACAAAGATGCAGAGAAAGAAGCAGCTGAGTTTGAGAGAGTTCTTCACATTGTTCAGATGAAATTGGAGAGTCTGACTCACTAGGTTCCCATAGCAGGAGTAGAGGATCTCCCTAATTCTGTATAGAGATACATGGTTGGAGTGCCACGTGAGTGTGTGCGGCTCTTCCGACGAGTGGAAAATGCCATCGTCTTCTTCCGAGATGCTCATCCAAGGCAAGGCCCGTAGCCTTAGATTTTTAGATGATTGATCTTTTTTTATATATGGACATGATCGAGCTTAAGCCCTAATTTTCTAGGACATTTGTCCACATTTTGTAATATTTTGACATACTCTATATATCTATATACAGAGACTTTGTGATGATTTGATCATATATATAGATGATTTTGTGATATTTTTTTATTTTAATGTAATGAATGATTAATGTGCCAATCCAATGGTTGGTTAACTATAAAATCAGAAAATGCATTATTTGATCGTGGAATATGAATGAATGTAATAATAGTAAATGATCTTTGCAATAATATCACTCTCAGAAATGGGCGATGTAATAAAGGATCCCTCACATGATAAATGTTACTTAATTTAGACACAACTAGTTGCATAAACCACTAATGATTCAATACTATAAGATATTTCTTAAGGTAGTAAACTAATAACATTGTATTCAGTCATATTATTAGAAGCAGGACCAATACATGTGCCTCTTGAGACTAACAACTGACTAGATGGATAATACATTACCCAAGCGGTAGAAGCTAAATTTTTTGTATGTCTACTAGCACCATCAGTGAATCCTATGTACACCAAATCACCCATTGAAACTTGCCAAAGTAGATCAAAAATATTGTCATCACCACAAGACCCATAGACAAAAATAAAAGAGTATGTACAATATTTACAAAACAAATCAAAATTTAGTCAAGAGCCTATGCATAATACTTCTTGAGAGAGAGCCCATTTATGGGCTCCGATAACACATTTTCCTCAAAGTCAACCAATTCATATGCACCCTTATTTAAGATATTTTCAACGATATAAGGACCATACCACATAGGTTTAAACTTTTCTACCCCCAAGGTGTCTTTGTCTTATTCATAGACCAAAACAAGGTCATCTTTAGAGAAAACCATAGGTTGTACAACCTTGTCATACTGGGCTTTCACTCTTTTCTTCTAAGCTTCATTCATAGTGGCTGCATCTTGATGCTTATCATCGAGATTACCTGAATGAATGAGGCATTCTTCAAGACTTAAAGTGCCTGGAAGAAGTTGGACTGCTGATTTGAGAGATGGAATTTCACATTCTACAGGAAAAATTGATTCCAATCCATAAACTAGTTGGAAAGGCGTAAAACCTATAGTGGTCTTAACAGACATTCAGTATGCCTAAAGTGCAGGATATAGCATGATGTGTCAGTTGGACTTAGCCTGATTGATCATCCTTTGCATGATGGTCTTAAGGGATTTATTGATGACTTCTACTTGTCCATTCGCTTGAGGATAATAAGGAGACGAATTCTCCTACCGAAATCCCAACTTCAAAGCCAACTCAAACATCATCTTATTCTAGAAATGACTGCCATGATCAATGAAAATATCTTTAGGAATACCGAAGCATGAAATGATTTGATTGAACAGGAAAAGAGTTGTTGTCTCACCATCGTTATTGAAAGTAGGCATAGCTTCGACCCACTTGGTGAAGTAGTCTACTGCTACAATGATATACTTGTGGCCCTTAGTCAAAGTGAGTTGTAAGTATTAAAATCAATACACCAGTTGGTAAATGGACTGACAGTGATAACAGGAAAAAGTGGAGTTGGATGCATGCACATTTTTCGATTATAAACTTGATAAGGATTCCATTTCTTGACCGCTTTAATACAATCTTTTAAAATTGAGGGCTAGAAATAGCCTGCATTCAAGATTTTTTGGGTTGTAGCTAGCCCAGGTAGATGACCTCCATAGGCTCCACTGTGGAATTCATTTAAAATTGACTCAGCTTCTTCTAAGGTTAAACAATGTCTAAGGATCGAGTCAATCCATCAACGATATAGAGTATCATCAATGATAAGATAACTTTTAGCCAGGTGACGCAATTTCCAACATTCATCCTTAGAAAGAGACTGAGGGAACTTTGAATTATAGATATATATAATGATATATCCATACCAAGGATCTTGTGAAGAGATGAGAAAAAGATGCACATTAGGGAATGATTCCTCATAAACAACATCTCCTTCACAAGGCAACTCTGAGATCAATTCCGCAAAGACCAAATATTTCTTTGACTTAGCTTACATAAACTCGAGAATAAAATCTTGCAGTATGACAATGCATTTATTATATTTTCCCCCAATCACTTGCCTACTGAGAACAAATTGAAATGGGTTGACGTCATCCAATACAAATTGTTTTTTTAGTAGAATATAATGATAGTCACTGGACAACATGAATAGTTGCTAAAGCCAATTTCTCAACATGAGAATACCTAAGTTCAGGACCAACTAAGCCACGACTTAGATAATAAATCACATGCTCCTTAAGGGCATTGTCTTCCTGAACCAAAACCATACCAATGGTTGATTATGCTGCTACAAGATACAAGAGGAAATATCTGCTATAATCGGGTGGACTCAGAAGAGGAGCAGAGGTCAATGCCTTTTTCAAAGCATCAAAGGAGCATTGAGCGAAGTCATCCCAAATGAATGGGACTCCTTTCTTGAGTAAACGCATAAACCCTTTTGTAATCTCAACATAATTTACGATAAATATCCATAAGAAATTGGCTTTTCCTTGGAGACTCTGAAGTTGATGGATACTCGACACTGGAGGCATATGAAGTATTGCCTCAACCTTGAATGGGTCTACACAAATCCCTTCATTGGACATGATCAATCCCAATAACCGATCGGATGTAACTGTGAAAACTCACTTATTTGGGTTCAATTGGATTTTGTAATAATGACATCTTTCAAACTAGACGAAGGTGTTCTGGATGTTCCGCTCTCTTGCAAGAGCAAGCAGCTAGATCATCCAAGTACGCTTCAATTATATGCTTGATTTCATGGAAAGCGTAGGACATGGCCCACTGAAAGGTAGCCCCAACATTTTTTAGGCCAAAAGGCATTTTCCTATATGAAAACGTACCCCAGGGGAAAATAAATGTTGTCTTATGTTGGTCCTCAGGATGAATTTTTATTTGATTATATCCAAAAAATCCATCCATGAAGGAAAATATCTCATTTCCAACACACTCATCGATGATATGATCGATAAACAGAGTGGGGAAATTATCTTTAGGACAAGCTTTATTCAAATCCCTAAAATCAATGCACACATAGATTGTTCCTTTCTTTTTATCAACAGGGATTGGATTTGAAACCCATTCATTCAAAGGAACATGGTAGATGAAACCTGCCCTAAGAAGCTTCTCTACCTCAGCCTTAATAGTCACAGATTTTCTAGGATTAATCAGTTGAAGATTTTCCCTTATAGGATTTTCATTTTCGTTGGTCTTGATATCATGCTGATTTATCAAAGGATTGATTCTTGAAATTTCTTCGTAAGACCCATCAAATACATCTCGAAACTCTTCAAAGATATTGATATAAATTTTGATTTCTTCATGGGAACACTGAGCTCCAATGAAGATATTTTCAATGACATTGGGATTCCTGGAAATGTTCACCGGAATGGTTTCTGAAATACTAGAAATGTTACCTTCGGCATAAATATGTGATGGAGCCAAAGGGTTATGAACATTTCCACTAGAGGAAGGATTAGACAAGTTTGATTCAACTTCACGTAAGTCAGGGAGAAAATAGGACCGATGATGCAAATCATCCCATAGTCTTTCTACAAAAGTTATTGCTTCTAAAATTGTCTCATCAGATTGTAAAACAATATAAAGGAAATCCATAGCCAAAGTACAGTCAATTGTCCAGACTGGAGCCACATCCCTGCCTACATCCTCTGATGGGAGAGGGATGGAATCAAAATTTGCATAATTCACAATAGATTGATATGCATATTCTGCTGCAAATATTGGATAATCTATTCCACCTACTTTCCCCTCTTCTAATGTGGCAGTAGGAGGGGGCAAGGACCAAGGATCATAAAAATAATTATTTCTAAAAGAATTATGTCGAGGAATAATCCTGAACGATGAAATGGCATTGACATGAGCAATATAAAAGTTCCCATCAACAAAGAATACATTCCAACTCATAAATTCTCAACAAGTTTCTTGGTTGTAACAGCCTTGGTGAAAATTCAATGTAATAAAAGTTAATAAGGGAAAAATAATAACCATGGTTGATGAGATACTTACTCCAAGCTTAATTTTGGGCAAAATCATAGTGATGGGGATCACTGGTGATTGATTAATGGCTGAAGAAATTGGAAAAGGCTTTGGAAAGGCAAAGTGGCATTTATTGGCATTTTATTTATGAAAATAATGGAAATTAGGAGAAAGGGGAGGTGAAAGGTCACAGGTTGCATGTAATAAAAAGGCTTCTGAAGATCAGTTCATAGAATTTTGTCAATTTAGTGTTGGATCTATCTCTCTATTCTCTCTCTCTCATACATTTGGACACTTAGAGTTTCTTGGAGCACTCTTGGAGAAGTGTGGCATACTTGGAGTTTTGGAGCAAGAAGGAAAAGGAAGAGAAGGAAATCGCAAGAGGACATCAGGATTAGTAGCTACAATGGGTTTTGCTTGTAGGTACCAAGTTGCATGTATGTTTTCCTCACTTTTTTTGGCATGCATGGCATATGCATGTGGTTTATTAGTCATCATTTGTCATTAGCATGGAGGATTTCCTGGATTGACAGTGTATTTTCCTATCCTTGCCATTTCCTAGATAACCATGGTGTTATGGGTTCATTTCCTTGTTTTTCTGATTGGTTCTCATGTTTCCTTTAGCTTGGGTTGAGTTACTAGTTCCTGGAAGCCCTTGTTGGACAAATGCTCTAGAAGCCCTGTAACAGTTTGGGTTGAGTTACTAGTCTTGGAAGCCTTGGTTGGAAAAATGCTTTGGAATCCCTTGGTGGGCTGAGTTACTAGTCTTAGAAGCCCTGGTTGGAAAAATTCTCTGGAATCCCAAAGAAAGTTGTGGGTTGAGTTACTAGTCCTGGAGCCTTGGTTGGGACAAACGATTTGGAGCCCTAGAAGGCTTGGGTGGAGACCATTCTAGTGATGGTTTGTGATGTTCGACCGTGAGGTGGAATCACTATTTGATGGGTTGAGGTGGTTTGGCCTCTGGAAGCTCTTGATGTTTTGATTTATGTGTTTAATGAGATCTCACATTCATGCTTGGAATGTGGCACAAGGGTGACTGGCTGAAGAGAGATTTGCCTCAACCATGTCTATGGTCAGGTGATTCGTGGAAGTCCCGAATTTGGTTGGCCTTTGCATCATTAATATGAGGTTAATTCTCATTGTTAATTCATGAGTATTGTACTGGTTTATATGTGGATTATATGTTTGTTGTTTCCTTGGTATATATGTTGTTATTATGTTGGTTATAAACATGTATTATGATAGTGGCCATGTATGGCTCTCATTATGGTTTTACTTGTAAATGAATGGACAATGTATCTATGACCTAATGGATGAAACTACAGCTAATGTGTTGAGGCATCAATGATTCTTAGCAATTCTCATATGAGTATGAGACCCTTATGCTCAGATATGTTGTTTAAACCTATCGATTACATAATTGTGACATATTTGACAAAATATTTATCATGGCTACTAGGGGTCCAGTCAAGTCCTTGTTCAAGTAATTGCATTTGTATTAGTATTTTGTTGTTATCTTTCATTTCTGAAAGTTTCATTGAGTTATGGGAAGTGACCTGGGCTCTGGGCCTAAAAAAGTGGCACAAATCTCAGAGTCACAGGCACAGGTCTGAGGAGAAAAGTCCCCAAATGCATGCATACCCATGTTGTGGGAGTGTATGGAGCCTCCTGGATGCATGCTTGTCCATATCAAGGGAGTGTCTAGGTGTTTAATGGTCTAAAACTTTAGTTGGTCTCAAGGGCTGGTCACCTGAGTGGTTTGGATGGCTCATGGGAGTTTTGTTTTTGATGTGGAAGGTATGTGTGATATATTCCGTCGGTTCCACTTCCTTAACTAGCAAATAGGGAGTCAAAACATATCATAGTAACTTTTTGTCACATGTTTACCCTGGTTGGATGGTTAATTGGCTAGATGTGGGAGGACGGCATTATAGAGTGGTATCAGAGCATGGTTCACCCCTTGGATTGGATGGGTTGTGTGTTGGTCATGCATTCATGTTGGTTGCATATGTTTTTCTTGTGTTGTAAGACCATGTGCTTGTTTCATTTGTATGGTATGGGTTATGGTTGTCATGAGGTTGCCATGGGAGGTTGATGGTGTTGTTGTGGAGTGTGTCATCATGAGTGTATGGTTTATTATGCATTGTTTATGTGCATTAGTATTCACATGTGATCAAGTGTACAAAGATGTGGTGGTTGTTTTCATTCATGATGTCATGGTATGTGTAGTTGACATGGTCATTCATTGATGACTGGACTCTAACTATAATGATGGTCATGTGGTTATATGCTTATCTTTTATATTTGTATATGTTGTCATGATTATGTTATACATGTATTACATTGATTTGTTGATCCTGCAGATGAGGTATCCTCCCTGAATTATGCTAAGGTATGTTGGTTTATTGTGATTTGGTTTAGCTAACATGATATACCTTGTAGGAAGAATATCAAAAATTACTAGCAATATGGTAGACTAAAGTTCCTGAGACTCTCCCTATGGATCAGATGAGTACCATGGTGTTGGGAACTCTTCTATTTTGGCAGACACATTCAGAAGCTTAAAGGCAGAAAAAAGGATTTGTAAGGAAGAAAATGACATAATCATACAGGCACAAGAGAAACAAGCAGAGATAAATGCAGTGATACTTCAAATTTTGTCAGAATTGTAGCGACAGGGACCACTTCAGATCAGCCATGAGTAGGAGGACAGAACTAATGGGGCATATTGCAATAGGTCTCCAGATGGGTACAGGTTGGATAGAGAGGACATGATTAGAGATTGAAGATCCTTGGATACTCTAGATAAGAGAGGTGATAGACACAGGTACTATTCTAGTTCTGGTTCTGACATGAATTATGATCGACATTGTTATCATCCTTAGGGAAAGAGTGACAGGGGATATTTTTTGGATGAGTTTAAGAAATCAAAATATGTGAAGAATGTCAGAGGTATTCATGAGGAGGAATTGACTTGGAATGAGATCGAAATACTATTCAAGAAGAATTACCTATCAGAGAGATACTTTGATGATAGGGCTAAGGAATTCTATGAGCTAAAGATGGGATCGATAACAGATGAGGAGTACACTAGAAGGTTCTTGGATTTACTGAGGTATGTGCCTTACCTCAAGGAGGAGAAGGCCAAGATTCAGAGATTCACTAGTGGATTACCTATCGCATTCAAAGACAGGATTGAGTTTGATGAGCCTAGATCACTGGAGGAGGCCATTCGAAAGTTAAAGAATTGATATGAAAAATCGAAGCGCATATCTGAGACTAAGTCGGACTAGAAGGGTAATGTAAAGAATAAAGGAAAGTGGGACAAGAAGTGAGCAAGACCTCTGGGTAAAGGAATAAAGAGAATGTAGCACCATATAAGAATTTCAATGCATCTGACATAGGAAAGGGACTTCGATCTAAGGATAAGAATAAGGATGAAGGGTGGAAACCTTTGTAGTGTTGGAATTATGGAGAGCATCGTAGGAGAGATTTTCCACAACATCAGTGTGTAATATCACATATCTACAGTGCTCAGGAGGCACATATAGTGGAAGATGTTGGGTAGAGTATTGCTAGGATCGATGCAGCGCTGGATAGAAGACAGGCAGACCATTAGGCATCTATCATTTAGATGGACGATAAGATTTGTGATCAAGTTGTTTCTATTTTTATTGACCCTGGATCTAATTAAAGTTATGTTAATCTTGACCTGGTGGATAAGTGTGGTTTGAATAAAGAAGTGCATGAAAAGTCTTGGTTAGTGAAGTTAGCTACAGGTACAAATAACTGTGTTCATCATTGGTTAAGAGCTTGTACATGTGATTTGAATGGTATGACTAACTCATCACATTTGAACATATTACCGTTGGGATCTTATAGTATGTTGTTGGGAATGGATTGGTTTTACCTTCATAGAACCAACGTGGATTGTTATGACAAAGCCATTGAGTGCTTGGATGGCAATGGGGAACAAGGAGTCTTGCGGGGTAAGAAGAGAGAAACATCAGATAGAATGGTGATAGCTATGCAGGCCAAGCGTAGTCATAAGAAAGGGTGTGTGTTATTTGTAGCACACATTTCTAGTGACGAAGGTAAGGAAGCTGAGGATGAAGATGTTTTGAGAAGGTACCCAATTCCAAGATTTATTTCTTGTAGATATTTCAGAGTTTCCACCTCATAGGGAAGTAGACTTTTCTATTATGTTAGTGCCAGGGGTAGCTCCGGCATCAAAGGCACATTACAAGATGAGCACTCTAGAGTTGGTAAAGTTGAAGCTGCAGTTGAAGGAAATGTTGGACAATGGATACATTAGGCCAAGTGTATTTCCATGGGGTGCACCGGTATTGCTTGTGAAGAAGAAGGATGGTACTCTTAGGTTGTGCATTGAATATAGACATTTGAAAAAAGTGACCATTAAGAACAAGTATCTGTTACCAAGGATTGATGACATGTTTGATTAGGAGAAACAATGTTCTAGAAGATTGATCTGAAATCCGGATATGATCAGGTACGCATTAAAGAAGGGGACATCTACAAGACATATTTCTAGACCAGGTATGGGCATTATGAGTTTTTTGTAGTTCCATTTAGTTTAAATAATGCTCCAGCCACCTTTATGTGCTTGATGAATAGTGCGTTGTGTCTGTATTTGGACAAGTTTGTTATTGTGTTCGTTGATGACATATTGGTATATTTTAAAAATGAAGAAGAGCATGTTGAACATTTAGCAGGAGTATTGAGGTTGTTGAGAGAGCATCAGTTGCATGCTAAGCTCAGTAAGTGTAGTTTCTTTCAAATTGAGGTACACTACTTGGGACATGTGGTTTCCAAGGATGGCATAGCAGTGGACCCAGAAAAGGTAAGAGTTATCATGGAGTGGACAGTTCCTAGGAATTTGGATGAGGTGAGATATTTCATGGGGTTAGTAGGTTATTACCGGAGGTTCATCGGGGACTTCCCATAGATTTCTTATCCTATCACATCATTGCAGAGGAAAGGTAAGAAGTTTGAATGGAAAGAGGAGTGTGCGACTAGTTTTGAAAATCTCAAGCAGATGTTGACACACGCACCAGTGTTAAAGAGTGCAGATTTGGACAAAGAGTTTTTAGTATGTTCAGATGCTTGCAAGAGAGGACTTGGTGGATTCCTTATGCAGGATGGATAGGTGGTATGCAATGAGTCATGGAAAATGAATGAGCATGAGTGGAACTGCCTGACACATGATCTTGAGTTGGAAGCGATCATACATGCATTGAAGATGTGGAGGCACTATCTTCTAGACAAGAGGATTGTATTGATGAGTGATCACAGTGGTTTGCAGTATCATTCTGACCAACCCAATCTGAATGGCAAGCAGGTTCGATGGTTGTTCATGATTAATGAGTTCGGTTTTGATATCATGTATACCGAAGGTAAAGAAAATAGGGTGGCATATTCTCTTAGCAGGTAGATACAAGTAAATCACATAGCAACTATGAGCTCCTATGGGACAAATTTACAAGATAGGATCTTGTAGGCAGGTCAACAAGATGACAAGTATATGGATATTGTGCACAGGTTGTAGTAGAGTATAGGTAGTGGTACAGATATAGGTACACGTAGTGGTATAGGTACAAGTATAGGTAGTGGTGCAAGTATAGTTACATGTAGTGGTATAGGTACAGGTACATGAAATGGTACAAGTATAGGTACATTTAGTGGTATAGGTATAGGTACAAGTAGTGGTACAGGTATAGGTATAGGTAGTGGTACAGGTACAGGTGCAAGTAGTGGTACAGGTACAGGTACAGATGCAGGCACATAGGATGTGGACTATTGTCTCACGACATATGGATTGGTTAGGTTTAGGGATAGGATATATGTGCCAGATAGCAGTGAGCTCAAGAAGGTGATCTTGAGGGAGTTTCATGTGAAGCCATATTAAGGTCACCCAAGTTATCATAAGGCATTAACAGCAGTGAATAAATTCTATTATTGGTCGAATTTGAAGAGAGACGTAGGAAAGTTTGTGGCTAGGTGCTTGGATTGTCAGCAGGTGAAGGCAAAGTGTAAGCATCCAAGTGGACTGCTATAGTCGATTCCGATTCTAGAGTGGAAATGGGAGGTCATTTACATGGACTTTGTCAAAGGTTTTCCGAGGACAGTGAGACAACATGATTCCATCTTGGTAGTGGTGGATAGGTTGACAAAGGTAGCTCACTTCATTCCAGTGAAGTCTACATTATTAGCAAGTGATGTAGCATAGGTCTTCATCAAGGACTTGGTCATATTGCATGGAGCTCTGAAGAAGGTTGTGTATGACAGGGATGTGAAGTTCACTTCTAAGTTTTGGAAGGATTTTTTTGCAGGATTAGGTACACAGTTGGCCTTTAGCACAACTTATCATCCGCAAACAAATGGATAGTTTGAGAGGGTCAATAGGATATTTGAGGACATGTTGAGGATGTACGTGATGCATCGACAATGAAAGTGAGAAGAGTATGTTCCACTAGTAGAGTTCGCTTAAAACAATGGTTATTTGGAATATTTGAAGATGAGTATGTTTGAGGCATTGTATGGGCAGAGCTTTAATACTCCCATTAGTTGGAGTGATCCAGTTAACAAAGTGTTGATTGGACTGGACATGTTGGCAGACATGGAGTGGGAAATGCAGGTAATCAAGAAGAATTTGAAAGTAGCACATGATAGGAAGAAGAGTTATGTAGATCCTAATAGGTTATTCAAAGAGTTCCAGGTTGGGGAACAGGTGTACTTGTGCATCAAACCGAAGAAGAGCTCATTGTGAATTAGATCATGTGCCAAGCTAGCACCACGGTTTTGTGGACCTTTCAGGATTATTGAGAGGATTGGTCCAGTAGCTTATCGAATTGCACTGCCACCGACAATAAAATTCCATGATGTTTTCCATGTGTCATTTCTTAATAAGTATGTTAAAGATGTTGATCATGTAATTGGCTGGTCTGTATTGCAGGTGGAGCCATATGGAGAATTCCAGTCGGAACCTCAGTGTATATTGCATAAAAAGGTTTTCATGCTTTGGAACTGTGCAATCAAGAAGTTTAAAGTGCAATGGAAGCACTTTGGGCCTGATGAATCTACATGGGAGATGGTGGATCATATGTGAGATATGCATCCTTCCTTATTCATTGGTTGAGCAGATTTTTTGGCATATTTCTTTGGTATATGTTTTTAGTACATGTTTTGGTGGTGTTTGGTATATGTACATATGTATATGGATGTAATACCATGATGAGCTATGTTATAAAGCTCCAATAAGCGGTATGGGTGTCATGTCATTATGATGTCATACTTGTTATGTTGGTTTGCTTCTCAGCAGGATTATCATTGTAAATACTATAATGAGCTAAGTTATAAAGCTCCATGGGTAGTATGTTTTCCTTACAACAACATTGTCGGTTGTAGGTGTTGTTGAACACCGAGGATGGTGTTCCCCCAAGGGGGAGGGTTCTGTAACAACCCTAGTGAAAAATCCATGTAATAAAAGTTAACAAGGGAAAAATAATAACCATGGTTGATGGGACACTTATTCCAAGCTAAATGTTGGGGAAAAGCATAGTGTTGGGGATCACTTGTGATTGATTAATGGCTAAGGAAATTGGAAAAGGAAATGGCAAAGGCTTTGGAAAGGCAAAGTGGCATTTATTAGCATTTTATTTATGAAAATAATGGAAATTAGGAGAAAAGGGAGGTGAAAGGTCACAGGTTGCATGTGAGGAGGAAAATGAATGAAAATAATGGAAAATGAAGAAAATAGAGGCTTCATGAATAAAAAGGCTTCTGAGGATCAGTTCACATACTTTCGTCAGTACAGTTTTGGAGCTTTCTCTCTATTCTCTCTCTCATACTCTTGGACACTTAGAGTTTCTTGGAGCACTCTTGGAGGAGTGTGGCATACTTGGAGTTTTGGAGCAAGAAGGAAAAGGCCAACTAGGAAACTACAAGAAGACATCAGGATCAGTAGCTACAGTGTGTTTTGTTTGCAGGTACCGAGTTGCATGTATGTTTTCCTCGCTAGTTTTGGCAGGAATGGCATATACATGTGGTTTATTGGTCATGATATGTCATTGGCATGGAGGATTTCCTAGATTGACGTGCATTTTCCTAGCCTTGCCATTTCCTGGATAGCCATGGTGTTGTGGGTTCATTTCCTTGTTTTTCTGATTTGTTCTCATGTTTCCTTTAGCTTGGGTTGAGTTACTATTCCTGGAAGCCTTGGTTGAAAAAATGCTCTAGAATCCCTTGGTGGGTTGTGTTACTAGTCCTAGAAGCCCTAGTTGGACAAACACTTCGTAATCCTGGAGAAAGTTGTGGGTTGAGTTACTAGTCCTGCAACCTTGGTTGGAACAAATGCTTTGGAGCCCCAAAAGGCTTGGGTAGAGACCAATCTGGTGATGGTTTGTGATGTCCAACCATGAGGTGGAATCATTGTTTGATGGTTTGACATGGTGTGACTCTAGAAGCTCTTGATGGTTTGATTGAAGTGTTTTATGAGATCCCACATTCATGCTTGGAATATGGAATGGGGGTGACTAGATGAAGAGAGATTTGGCTCAGCCATATCTATGGTCGGGTGGTTCATGGAATTCCTAAACCTGGTTGGCCTTTGCATCATTAATATGAGGTTAATTATCCTTGTTAATTCATGAGTAATTTATTGGTTTCTATGTGGATTATATGGTTGTTGTTTCCTTGGTATTTCTGTTGTTATTATGTTGGTTATAAACATGTATTATGAAAGTGGCTATATATGGATCTCATCGTGTTTTTACTTGTAAATGAATGGAAATGTACCTATGGCCTAATGGATGAAACTGCAAATAATGTGTTGAGGCATCAATGTTTCTTAGCAATTCTCAGATGAGTATGAGACCCCTTTGCTCACATATGTTGTTTAAACATGTAGATTACATAATTGTGACATGTTTGATGAAATTTTTTCCATGGCTAGCAGGGGTCCAGTCAAGTCCTTTTTTAAGTAATTGAATTTGTATCACTAGTATGTTGTTTTCTTTCAGTTCTAAAAGTGTTATTGAGTTATGGGCAGTGACCTGGGCTTTGGGCCTGAAAAAATGGCACAAATCCAGGAGTCACAGGCACAGGTCTCAGAGAAAATCCCTAGACGCATGCATGCCCATGATGTGGGAGTGTCTAGAGCCCCCTGGACACATGCTTATCCATATCAAGGGAGTGTATGGGGGTTTAATGGTCTAAAATTTTAGTTGGTTTCAGGAGTTGGTTACCTTAGCGGTTGGGATGGCTCCTAGGAGTTATGCTTTTGATGTCGAAGGTTTGTGTGATGTGTTACACCAGTTCTACTTCCTTAACTGACACATAGGGAGTCGAATCATATCATAGTAACTTCTCGTCACATGTTTACCCCGGTTTTCCAGTTACTTGGGTAAATGTGGGAGGAGGGTGTTACATTGGTATGTTTTACCACGGGAATTGTGGAGTTAGCAGATGCATTGGGATTGTTAGGAGAATAAGATAATTGAGCAACCGTAACAATTCTCCCTTCATGGGGGAAGCATAGGATGTGAAATAAGGATGAAACAATGGCATCCATTGCATAAACCCAGTTGCGACCCAAAAAAATACTGAATTCGAGATTCGCATCTATTATCTCTACTTCCACATTAGCGACCTTGCCCCCTACACAAATAGGGAAGGAAGGTAGAATTCCATGAGGCCTATGAGAATGACCATTGAATGAAGTTAAGAGAGTAAGAGAGGGAATAGCTTCAGGTGACCCAATAACCTTCCAACATGACATAGACATGATGCATGTGGAAGCCCCTTCATCAACTATGGTTCAAAAGATAGTCTTCTTTTGATATGTAGATTTAATCTGGAAATCCATGTGATGAGGGAGTCTAGTCTTAACATTTGACATATCAAATGTGACTACCATAGAATTATTTGGGTCTACCACTATGATCGCATGAGAAAAGTACTCCTTTGTGCAGGACATGATTGGAGTACCTCTAACATTGACATGGAAAAGGGACTCTGAGCTAAATCTTCGACAATAGAGTAGTTTTGAGTAGCCCTCACATTGGGATTATAGGTCAAGCGTTTTGAGGAGCCTTTCGCCATCCGAGGTATAGTATCTGCTGTGGGCCTCTCAATATGTAGAAGTTCTGAGGTATCTGAAGCAGTTTTAGATTTAGAAGGTTCGACCTCTCCATAATCTGGATCTCTCGTTGAAATATCAATGTGATACTTAACTATATATATTTGATCTAGATTCCTCATCTTGGTTTCCCCCTGTAGGGGTTCCAACACTAGCATTCATGCTAACAAATAATTATTTCCCTTTTGGGAAAGGGTTGGTAAGCACATCCTGGGAACTAGAAGAACCTTGCTGAACTAACAAGTGCTGAGTGTGATGAATCATGGGGAAAATATGGGTAAGGTGATCCCCACTCCGTAACTTACATGGGAACTTAACCTTCTTCTTATATTCCTTTTTTCCCTCACTAGTGCCATCACTGGGTTTATTAGCATTTCCCTTCCCACCCTTATCTTTTTTCTTCCCACATCCCTTCTTATTCCCATCAGATTGATTTCCTTTGGGATTTGAGGACTAGAGAGCATTAACCACTAAAGGTTGAGAAGGAGCAGACATAGACGACATAGTTTGTGTTGCAAAAGAATATTGTGAAGACAATTGTTGTAATTGATTCAATAAACTAGCCGCATTTTTATCGATCGAGCCTATAAAACCATCGGCATGGGGACTCGCTTTTGGTTTGGCGAGGCCAATTTTCTACCTGGGAGCATTAGGAAAATCTTATAAAGAACCTCTGAATGGGAGTTGATGAGCTTTAATTGCTGGCCTTTGAAGATAGTCTGTTCTTCAGTCAACACCCTGAAAAGTGACACATCCTTAGAAATATTTGGTTACAACAATTTAAAAAACTATTGCAAAATGAATTCATCAGGGATACAGGCCTTGATCATACTCTTCCTTCTATGCCACTCTTGGATGTCATCAAAAATATGTGTAGCCTTGTCCTACTCAAAATTAGCCAAAAGCTCAGCTCTGGCATCATAATGGACGGGCAAATGAAAATGGTTTGGATAATTCACCAACGGTAGAAAAAATACCCCCCTTAACTCAATGCAACAATTAACTGCATTTCCAGTTAAATTGCATTGGAATAATCTCAACATAATGGAATCATCAATCAAGGAGTTAGAGGAGCACCATAAATGGAAAGTGGTTATATGGTCAGCCAGATCCTCACCAAAATTCCCTTCAAATTTAGGAATATTAGGCAAAATTTTCGTAGGGATCAAAGGCCAAGTTGGGTTATAATGTATTGGATCATTCATTAACTTTGAAAGATTTGGAAAATTAAGTGTTGCAAGGAATGGTAAGCGTGGAGGAACTGGAGAATTCCAAGTAAAATTTCCAACATTTGAAAAAGAGTATCCTGGATTTGGAGTGGCATAAGGTTTCCACGGATTACTTGTAGAAATACCTGAACCATAAGGAAAACCTTGTATTCTAGGAGTATACAGAGGGTATTCACCCCCTATTTTAGGGTTACTTTCCATGGGAAGGCTTCCTCCTAGAAGGACATTATATGAAGGGGGAAACCCATGATAAAGATTCCATGCACTAGCTAAAGGAGGAAAAAATTGTGAAGTACCAGTAGTAGGGAAGGGCATACTCCCCTGTTGACCAAATAAATGGGAAAAAACCCAAAACCACTTACAGAAAGATGTGTCAAGCCCTTGTTCCCTTGAAAAGAATTAATGTTTTGAGCACGACTAAGGAAAGGAATTGATCCTAAGTTCAATGATGGATTGGAAGGAGGAACACGTCCACTTCCAAATTGAAAACCTTGTAAAGGCACTGAACCAGTAGCCATCGAAGGTGTGGATGTAGAAGAAGCATAGGGTAATGTTGAAGACATAGTGGGAATTCGACTAGATGGAATTCTGAAAGGATAAGCTCCCGTGAAAGGAGATGAAGGTTGGGTGCCCCCACTCAGAATCGGGATGGACGTAGAGCCAACATTTATCATAATAGGTGCAATAGTAGATATAGGAATAGTGCCTCCTCTTGAAACTGAGGAAGGAGTATGCAAACTAGTAGTATCGGCAGAGCCACTCAAATTGGTCATTGAGAAGAAATAAGGAGAGTGAATAGGGCTAGCCAGACTATGAGTCGGAGTACCCACGTATGAAACAACGTAAGGAAGATGAGAAGGAAGAGGTTCCATAGGAATCTTAGAAGGCTCTGAAACGTCTTTTATTTCTTCTTCGTCTTCCGATTGGAATAGTACTCTTGCAAGGACAAAAGCATTATCGTCTAGATTATGGACTAGACTAGGTTCACCCTGTTAAATGAGAGCCCTCGGGGAAGGATTTGTCTCTGTTGCATTCGCTAACACTGGTTGAAAATAACCAACAGAATTACTCCTATGCCTTCCAGGTGAAGGCTCGGCACTCACAGGTGAAAGCCTATGAAGCCTTATACATCGATGAACCAGTCGGTCAACCAATTTTATATACTAAGAGAATTTAAAAACACCTATGGCAATCTAGGAGCATAGATCACTCACTAAAAAGATCCTAAAGATACAACCAAGCAAATAAATTTCAAGTATTTTCGCTCTGGGTGATTAGTACCAGACACCAAAATATAAGAAAGTGAAGATAAGGATCTACCGAAGGTAGTTTGGGATGATGAGGGCCCAAGCCTACCAACGAAGATATCAGAATAAGTTATGTTGACCTCCAGACAATAGCCTTTGCCGGTGCAAGTACCCAAGCTTTACAAGGGCACCCTCCAAAAGTACTATGAAAGTGATGCAACGTCTGCCTCAGGTACCACGAGCATTCCCCCCTATAGTCACCTGTGTGGTCCCTAGGAACTGCGACTAAGGTCACCAGTTCATGATCATAAGCAGAGAGAAACAGTCATGGGCGCATGATCCAACAAGTAGGAGAGGGGGTATCTCTCTTTCCTTATCTTCACATGTCCTCGTGCTTAACTCATGTGTTAGAAGAGCTTTCCCAGACAACTTAACGAGAATGGATTTCCACTCTTTAGTAAACTTCTATACTTTTAGTTCAAGTGGACTTAGAGAGTTTACTCTCCACACACCTACTCCAAGGCTCTAATTTCCTAGACTAATTGATGTTTCTATTACAAAATTAAACTTTTGGTTCATTTTAATTAAGTTCTTACTTTAATTGGTTGTTATTTAGGAAAATGGTAGCAAAAGTGCAACTGATGATGTTATGATGCAAAAGAAAAAAATAGAAAACCTAGGCTACATGCAAATGCAACACTTATTTTTCTTTAATGAAAGCAATTTCTACTCAGGTTCTATGAGAAATCTAAGAAATAAAACTCTTTTTCTTTTTCTTTTTAGGCACTTATACATTCAACACCTACGAAAAAATATGTCTACAATGCAACTTACCCTAATGCACACTAAAATGAAAATCCAAGATTCAAGTAACGCTCACAAACAAGCATAGGTGAACTCAAAAGCAAAAGCCACTTTATCAAGTAACAAGAAGAAAATCCCAGGAAAGAAACACTTCTAATGCAAGAAGACTCTTAGCCCTAAAACAAGAATTCACACCTTTGTAAAAGACTCAAAAGTCAAAAAACCAAAGAAAAAAACCCAAAGCAAATGTTTTCTTTTTCTTTAAAGGATTTAAAGACAAAAAGTTTCAAAATGTGAAGGCAAGTATCAAATTCAAAACCAATAACAAGAAAGAGACTCAAATCCCACTAGTCATTAACAATCCCAAAAACAAAAATACTAATGTCAATAAGAGACAAGAAAACTTGAGTGATTTGGTCAGGAAGATACAAGGAATTCTAGAAATCAAAAATATTTTAGAGAACTGAAGTCTCTTGCTTACCCAATAATTGCAAACACTTTTCTCAAACATGAAAATAAAATAAAAAATAATCCAACTTCAAGAATGTAAAAGAAGCAATCAAAAATATTGGGTCATAAACAAGTTGCAAGAGAAACCAATTGTCCCAACATCATAGAACAGCCAGACACTTCCCAAAGAAAATTTGAAACCCAAATTTCAGTATAAAAATCTTCAAAAACAACAAACCCTAGGTTGACATAGGCTTTTCACCAAAGATATGGAAGAAATCAACAATGACTGATAAAAAGAAAATTCCAAGCCTCATTCAAACCATAAAAATGGAAGCAAACATGGTCAAACTCCCAGCAAAAGACAAAAATGAAAAAAATTTGGTTTTTTCAATATGTACATAACTGTGCAACACCAGAAATGTATATGTATGCCGTTGTTTCTAAATAAGCTAGGTATACGTGGATTTATTCGGAATAAAATGCGTATGTACGCTTCTATATGCAATAAAAAGAGTGTATAAATAGAAAATTAGGGAAAAAATAAAAATACAGTCCTGATCCAAGAGATCAAGTTGATTGACCAGATTGCCTAAGAGTCAAGAAGGCCAGAAAAATCAAGAAACAACAGAGCAAAACCCATATCAAAGAATTATACCCCTTCTAGGAAATACTTGATGGTATTCCCCAATGGAGTCTCCAATTTTGTTGGTGGGAAAAGTTCCCTAAGGTAAGGATTAAAAACCTTGTTATGCAACTAGCTCACAAAATAGAATAAGAGATAGATCAACGACTTGAAAATTAGCGTCTTCTAGGGGGCAAACTCCTTTACATTACACAAATGAACAATTCTTGGATGATACAAATGACAAACCCTCCTTTCTATGTATAGGAGTCTAATGGGTCACAATATAATTAGAGCCGACATAACAATACTAATGTAAGGGCACAACAATAACAATAGTGGTCTTCTATGGGGCACAATAATAACTATATGGGGACAATAGGGGCACAACAATAACAATAAGGGCTACAATGACAATAATAATGGGGGAATACACTACTATTATAGGGACCTAACATGACCTTCTCCTTCAAAAAAGTGTTGTCCTCAATACTTGAGTAGTTCTAGATGCTTCTATATAAAATTATCATCCTCCCATGTCCAATCTTCAGCAAGTAAGTTCTTCCACTTGATGAGATACTCTCAAATTAATCGATTTTGTAGTTGTCGAGTTCTTGTTTTTGTGACTGCTTCAGGTTCCAATATGATTTTTCCTTCCTCATCAAGTTCTAGCAATATTTTTTGAACTAGGAGCTTGTCACATATAACCTTCTTTTAGCATGAAACATGGAAAACTGGGTGCACTCGGGAAGATGCAAGAAGCTCCAATTTGTATGCCATAGTACCAATCTTTTGCAACACCTTATATGAACCATAGTACTTTGGTGATAATTTATTATCCTTCTTAGCTTGCTTGAGGGGCATTTTTTTGTATGGTTGTAGTCGTAGAAATAACTAGTCACCTACCTCAAAAATTCTTTTTTTGCGATGTTGATTGGCCTGTTGTTTCATTCTATTCTACGCCAAAGTGAGGCTATCCTTTAAGCGTTGGAGAACTTGTTGTTGATGCTCGATGTGATCTTCCACTGCTTGAACCTTAGAATTTTCTCTTAAAGATGATGTGATTAACGGTGGATGATATCCATAAAGTGTCATAAATGGGGTCATTTTTGTTGAAGTATGGAAGGAAGTGTTATACCATCATTCAGCTAGAGGCAACCACTTGACCCATTGTGTCTTTTTATCATATACAAAGAAACGCAGATATCCTTCCAAACATTTTTTCACTATCTCAGTTTTCCCATCAAATCAAGGATGATAAGATGAGCTATGAGCTAACTGAGTATCCAGACAAGCAAATAATTTCGTTCAAAAATTTCCAGTGAAAATGGGATCTCTGTTGTTTACAATAATCTTTGGGTTTCCATGTAGCTTTTGAATTGTTTCCATAAATGCAGTAGAAAATGTATTGGCTTTAAATGGATGAGATATGCACAAAAGTATGCATACTTGGTAACTCTATCAACTACCACGATGATGACACTCTTTCCTTCAGAATTGGGTAAACCTATGATAAAATCAATTGAAATCTCCTCCCAACATTGACTTGGAATGGATAAAGGCTGTAACACACCCGGGGTCTTAATTGTCTCAACTTTATCTTTTCGTCAAACCAAACATTCCACCACAAACTTTTGAATATCATATTTAAGGCCATCCCAAAAAAATTCCTTCTTAACCCTTTGGTAAGTTTTTAAAAAACCTGAGTGCCCTCCTAAGGGAGAGGTGTGAAATTCCATAAGAATCTTTTGTTTGAGTTGGGAATTCTTACGAAGGTATAAGCGATATTTGTACCATAACGAAACATTTTTCCAGCTAAATGTATCAAATGTACTGGGACCTTGCTCCAACTTTTGAATGAGTGCCCACTCTTCTTCGTCATTCTTCCATTCATCCCTTGCTTCGTTTATCCAATCTGGTTGGATGATAGAAATGGCACAAAGCAATGCTTTCAAATCCTCATCCTTTCTTGAGAGTGCATCTGCAACAACATTTTACTTCCCTTTTTTGTAGATGATTTCAAAGTCATAACCCAAAATCTTTGTGACCCATTTTTGTTTCTCTTCTAAAGATAATATTTGTTCTAAAAAGTATCTAAGACTATCATGATCCATTTTTACCTTGAAGTGTCCTCCCATTAGGTAAGGTCACCATTTCTTAAGTGCATGTAGTATTGACAGCATTTCCTTCTCATAAATAGCTTTGTGTAAATACTTTCCTTTGATTGGATGACTTTCAAAAGCAATGGGTCTTCCTTCTTGCATTAAAACATCACCTATTCCATTTCCTGAGGCATCACACTAGACAATAAAGGTTTTTTTAAAGTCTGGTGTAGCTAAGACCAGTGTTTGGCACATTTCCTCTTTAAGATGTTGAAAGGCCTTCGTTGCTTTTGGAGCCCATGAAAATGCATCTTTCTTCAATAATGTTGTTAGAGGTGCTGCTATTCTCCCATATTTCTTAACAAACTTGTGATAATACCATGTCAACCTGAGAAATCCTTGAAGATGCTTTATGGATGTGGGAATTTTCCATTTCTTAATGGATTTAATTTTTTTAGGGTCTACCTTAACACCTTCATGAGATACAATATGACCTAGATATTCCACCTCCTGTACTTTTGCATATAATTTTTTCTCCTCCAATAGTTTGAGAACCCTATCAACATGTTGAACATGATCCTTCCAAGACTTGTTGTAGACTAGTATATCATCAAAAAATACTAACACAATTTTTCTAAGGAAGGGTTTGAAAATGGAATTCATCAAACCTTGAAATGTAGGACGTGCATTGTTAAGGCCGAAAGGCGTGACCAAAAATTCATAATGATCCTCATGAGTTCTAAATGTTGTTTTCAGAATTTCTTCAGTCTTCATTCTAATTTGATGATATCCTGAATGAATATCCAACTTGGTGAAGTAAATTTCTCCATGTAATGCATCCAATAATTCATCAATGACATGAATGGGAAATGCATCCAATAATTCATCAATAACATGAATGGGAAATTTATCTTTAATAGTGAGCTTGTTGAGCTCCCTATAATCCGTACACATGTGCCATGATCCATCCTTCTTGTGAACCAATACTATTGGAGCATAGAATAACTTTGACTAGGTTGAATTATACTAGCCTTTAGCATTTCTGCAACCATACGTTCAATTTCACTCTTTTGGACATAGGGATATCTGTAAGGCCTGATTTTGGAGGAACACTTCTTGGAATCAAATGAATAGTATTATCATGATCATGAATAGGTGGGAGGCCTTTGGGAGTCTCAAATACCTTGGGATGATTGTCCAAGACTTTTTGGATATCTGGAGAAATAGATGATTTCAATGTGGGAACCTCTAGTGAACATAATTGTGAAATTACGCCCCGCTGTTCTTCCTTTAGAAGCTTGGTCATGTCATTAGAGTTTATTTTCTTTCCCTGTTTCCCTGCAATGCCCCTTAATTCAACTTCCTTTCCTTCCCAAAAATAATTTCAAGAAAAGTTCTTGAAAACTAAAAGCTATCATACCTAAATATTGTAGCCACTGGATTCCTAGTACAACATCTGCACCACCCCTTCGAATGGAAAGCATTGGACTATTCAATACACACTCTCCCATTGATAGCTTGATATTATGGCACTTTCTAGAGCAATTTATGGTTCCTCCATTTTCAACCATCACTTGACACTCTGGTGCTAGATATAGGAAACAATTCAATTCATTGGCTATCTTATAATGAATAAAATTATGTGTACCACCCGAATCAATCAACACTATTACCTTTTTCTTCTTGATATGTCCTTCTATCTTAAAGTTTGAGGAGTGGTATGTTGAAATTTGGTACCAGAGGACAGGTGGTTCCCTTAGGCTTTGATCTTTGGCCTAGGGAAAAGTGTCCAAAAGAATTTAATTTTTCTCCTAAAGTGACTTTATAATTTTATAAAGTTAAATCTAATTTAAAAGTGACTTTAAGTGATAAAGTTATTAAGTCTAATTTTAAAGTGACTTTTATAAAGTCAATGAAAAATTAGAAAGGAAAAGTGACTTTGGAAATAAATGACTAAGTGGGTCTTTATTAAAGTGGTGTGAATTAAAAAATAGAAAGTGAGATTTAAATGAACATTTAATCTCAACCATTGATCTAAATCTATTTCAGCCATTGGATTTAGAGATCACCCAAAAGTCACTTGGATCACCCAAAAGTCACTTGGAGTTATATTAAAGGAGGAAAAGGAGGAAAATGTCATTCATTCTTTCATGAGCAGATTGGGAGAAGGAGAGCAAGAGAGCAAGAGAGATTTCTGAGCAGGAAGGAGAAGGAGACAGCAGCTTGGCACACATTCCAAGGCAGCAGTTGAGCAGATTTGTACAGCTGATTCAGCACATAGTGAAAGGCAGATTTTTGCACAAAAATCGAGGAGCAGTGTGCTGATTTTTCTGCACACAAAACGGAGGTCGTACAGCATTTATTGCTGTCCTGTTTGCTGTAATTTCCAGATTGTTGTGAGGCACGAGAAATGAGATAAGTTGTAAATTTGCTTGCTGATTTTTTGCTGAATAATTCTCACTGTAAAAAGACAATTTTCAGAAATGAAGAAGAGCTCTCAAACTGGTTTTCCCCAAGAGTTGTAGGGGGTTTTTCCAGGGTCAAGTTGACCAAAAATATCAGTGTTTTAATGTGTTTTAATGGCTGTTTTTAATTGCTGATTTTTAATTCTGCAATTTCCAGCATTCTGAAAAATTTCCAGAATTTGTGTTTTCAGCAATATTTATTTTTTTCACTCTGTTAAATGTATGGTTATGGGAATGGGCATTTAACTACATGGGAGAAATAAGGAGAAACTGAAAACCGGGGTGGGAAAACAGAAATTTTTACATGGTATCAGAGCTTGAGTGCTGAAGGGCAGTTTGGGACAGCAAAAGGAAAAATTACAGTTGCTGATTTTTCACTCAGAAAATTCCAGCAAGCTGATTTTTTCATAAACAGCAGTTTTATTTTTACTACAGCAGTGCTATTTTTCAGTTTTAGGACAGCAGGATGTCATTGGGATTGAGGGTGGAGGATAGGCTGGATGGGCATATAAATTACAGCGTTTGGAAGGAGAGAATGCAGAGTATCTTTGAGGAGGCAAAAGTCTGGGATATCATGGTGCATACCGCACAGAACCCTGTTGTTGTGCCCACTGATGTTAGTCAGTTGGCTGAGTATAAAAAGAAGAACACTAAGGGTAAGAGGCTGATTCTAGACGGAATCAAAGACCATTGCATTCCTCATGTGAGAGGAAAGAGCACTGCCCATGAGATGTGGACAGCATTGTCCAATCTCTACCAGAGTACCAATGAGAACCGGAAGATGGTCCTGAAGGAGAAGCTGAAGAACATTAAGATGGGTAATGATAATGCAACTGGATATCTCACAAAGATTACCAATGTGAGAGATGAGTTGGCAGCGATTGGAGAGGCCATTCCATCCACTGAGTTGGTGCGTATTGCAGTGAATGGTCTCCCCCGTTCATGGTTGAACTTTGCTGATGGGGTTTGTGCACGTGAGACCCTTCCCACATGGGAGAGGTTTTGGGATGATTGCATTCAGACAGAGATCAGGAAAGGACAGCTTGGGGCAGCCAGGCCAGTTGAGCAGGATGAGGATGTAGCACTGGTGGCAGGAGGCAAGAAAGGCAAAGGGAAGAAGCAGGCTTCCACAAGCAGTGGTGGGGGCAAAGGCAAAGGTAAAGGTAAACAGGGGAACACACAGAAGGACTATTCCAAGGTGAAGTGTTGGAATTGTCAAAAGATGGGACACTATGCAGTTGTGTGTCCGGAGAAGAAGAAGAAGAAGGGAAAGAACCAGGACGTGGCAGCTTCAGCTGAGATTGAGGACTTTGCAGGTCGTTTTGACCGGGAGTTTGCGTTCACTACATGTGAGTCCTCTAGTGCAGGATCACCTGCCACACAGGTTCAGAGGGAGCATGCTTTTCCCTCGATTAGCGGAGCATCTACAGGTATTTGGTATGTGGACAGTGGGGCTTCACGTCACATGACAGGAGTCCGTGAGTACTTCTCAGAGCTTTCAGAGAGTGGCACTGATATTGAGGTAGTACTCGGTGATGACAGAGTTGTTAGAGCAGTCGGGGTGGGGACAGTGACATTTCAGAGGGAGTCCAAACCTCCCTTGAAGGTGTCAGAGGTTCTTTATGTGCCAGGGATGAGGAAGAACCTCATATCCGTCTCAGCTTTGGAGGACAGAGGATATGACGTACTGTTCAGGGGAGGACAGGTGTTGATGTATCCAAGGGACACTCCAGCTGATTCAGCTAGAGTGATAGGTGTACGCCATGCAAAGGTGTACAAGTTTGCATTTCAGCCCCTTTTGGCATTGAGCAGCAGTACGGACAGCAGAGCTAGCAGTTCTGAGCTGTGTGAGATTTGGCACCGCAGGATGGGACATATGTATCATGGAGCCTTGAGGACATTGCGGGAGATCACTACAGGTGTGCCAGATTTCAGTACTGATCACTTTGATACTTGCAGAGGTTGTGCGATGGGCAAATTTGCCAAATCCCCTTTTCCCAGCAGTGACAGCAGAGCGACGGGGATACTTGATTTGATTCATTCCGATGTGAGCGGTCGGATGTCTCATGTTTCCTTGAGTGGGTATGAGTACTATGTTTTATTCATTGATGATCACTCCAGGAGGACCTGGATTTATTTCTTGAAGACCAAGAGTGAGGTCTTCAAGCGGTTTCAGGAGTTCAGAGCTCTTATGGAGACACAGACAGGCCGAAAGATCAAGTCCTTGAGGTCGGACAATGGAGGAGAGTACACCCTTGGAGAGTTTGTTGACTATTGTGCGGAGGCAGGCATTAGGAGGGAGTTCACTGTTCCTTACAACCCCCAGCAGAACGGGGTTGCGGAGAGGAAGAACAGATCCATCATAGAGGCTGCCAAAGCTATGTTACATGATCAGGGGTTGCCATTGTTCTTGTGGGCAGAGGCCTGCAACACAGCTGTTTACTTGCAAAACAGGAGTCTGCATCGTGCCTTGGGGCACATGACTCCGGAGGAGGCTTTCTCTGGGAAGAAGCCTGATCTTGGTCATCTTCATATCTTTGGATGCATTACATACTCCTATATACCCAAGGAGAAGAGGACCAAACTAGAGCCCACCGCAGAGAAGGGTATCTTTGTGGGCTACAGTGAGACCTCAAAGGCCTTTCGGATTTACATTCCTGCACAGAGGAGAGTTGTTGTCAGACGAGATGTGAAGTTCGAGGAGGACAGGGCCTTTAGGAGGTCACGGGAGTTAGAGTATCTGGATCAGCCAGACCCTCAGCAGCAGTTGAGTCAGTCGCAAGGATCCAGTGGGCAGGGATCAGGAGGATCCGGAGGTACATCTATGAGGATGTCAGGTCCGTCAGTGAGCAGTGGCTCATCGAGCCAGAGGGGTGGTGCTCCGGGCAGCATGCAGAGCAGTTCACAGAGCAGTTCACTAGGGAGTCCACTGATGGACAGTTCACATGGTACCTCAGCTTCTACAGGTTCAGGTGCAGGCAGGAGGACAACAGACAGACGGTCAGGAGTTCAGGCTACTGATGATGATGAGGAGGAGGAGTTTCATTCTCCGGTGGAAGAAGTGCGCTCAGGGAAGAGGAAGCCCAAGTGGCTTCAGGACACCTTGAGAGATGCCACATCTGTTGCTGAGCCGAAGAGGCCGGTCAGAGAGAGTAGACCACCTGAGAGGTTTTGTAGTTATATGGCGATGGTTACCAGCATCCTTGACTCTGAGCCTTCTAGCTATGAGGAGGCAGCTAGCCAGCAGGTCTGGAGAGAGGCCATGCAGGAGGAGTATTCTTCTATCATGAAGAATGATGTTTGGGAGGTGGTGCCGAGGCCTGAGGGCAAATCCGTGGTTACTTCCAGATGGCTTTACAAGGTAAAGCATGCTGCAGATGGCAGCATTGAGAAATTCAAAGCGAGGTTTGTGGCTAGAGGGTTCTCCCAGGTAGAGGGAGTTGATTATGAGGATACCTTCGCTCCCGTGGCTCGATATACTTCGATCCGCTCCATTATATCGATAGCAGCAGAGATGGGTTGGAAGATCCACCAGATGGATGTGAAGACCGCATTTCTCAATGGCTTCATACAGGAGGAGGTGTACATTGAGCAGCCACAGGGCTTGAGGTGCATGGGAAGGAGTCCCATGTGTGCAGATTGAAGAAGGCCCTTTATGGCCTGAAGCAAGCTCCCAGAGCTTGGTACTCCAGGATAGATGCATACTTGTAGGGGATGGGTTTCACAAAGAGTGAGGCAGATCCGAACCTTTACTTTATTGTGATTGGTGAGGAGCCTCTCATTCTGGTGCTGTATGTGGATGACTTGATCATTACAGGTGCAGAGAGACTCATAGAGCACTGCAAGAGAGATCTTGCGGCGGAGTTTGAGATGAAGGACATCGGCTTGATGCAATACTTTTTGGGTTTGGAGGTGTGGCAGGAGGAGGGGCATTTCTTCCTGGGGCAGGGGAAGTATATTGTGGACATCCTTAGCAGATTCCACATGGAGGATTGTAGACCCATGTCGACAGCGATGATCACCAACTGGAAGAAGCTTCATGCTTCGGATTCCGAGTTGGTGGATCCTACATTGTACAGGTAGCTGATTGGTTCCTTGATGTATTTGGTCAACACTAGACTAGATATCTGTTTTGCAATCAACACGATGAGTCAGTTTATGTGTGAGCCTAGGAAGGTTCACTGGGTGGCTGCAAAACCCATTTTGCGGTACTTGCAGGGGACAGTGGATTATGGTCTGGACTACAGGCAGGGAGATGGAGTGAGATTGGCAGGATACACTGATTCTGATTGGGCAGGTTGTGCTTCTGATAGGAAGAGCACTTCAGGGTGTTGTTTTGGGTTGGGTTCAGCAGTAGTGTCATGGTTCAGCCGGAAGCAGTAGTCAGTAGCACTGAGTTCAGCGGAAGCAGAGTATATGGCAGCCAGTCTAGCTAGTTGTGAGGCCATCTGGCTTCGCAAGATGTTGTTTGGCTTATTTGGTCAGCCGTTGAGACCTTCAGTGATTTACTGTGATAATCAGAGTTGCATTAAACTCACGGAGAATCCAGTATTTCATGACAGGTCAAAGCATATCGGGATCAGATATCATTTCATCAGAGACTATGTTCAGAAGGGAGCTGTGAAGCTTGAGTATATTTCCACTGATGAGCAGGTTGCAGATATCCTTACCAAAGCCTTACCACGGGGCAAGCATGTCTACTTCAGAGACAAGATGGGTGTGGTGAGGAACACCTTCCTCGGTAAGAGGGAGTGTTGAAATTTGGTACCAGAGGACAGGTGGTTCCCTTAGGCTTTGATCTTTGGCCTAGGGAAAAGTGTCCAAAAGAATTTAATTTTTCTCCTAAAGTGACTTTATAATTTTATAAAGTTAAATCTAATTTAAAAGTGACTTTAAGTGATAAAGTTATTAAGTCTAATTTTAAAGTGACTTTTATAAAGTCAATGAAAAATTAGAAAGGAAAAGTGACTTTGGAAATAAATGACTAAGTGGGTCTTTATTAAAGTGGGGTGAATTAAAAAATAGAAAGTGAGATTTAAATGAACATTTAATCTCAACCATTGATCTAAATCTATTTCAGCCATTGGATTTAGAGATCACCCAAAAGTCACTTGGATCACCCAAAAGTCACTTGGAGTTATATTAAAGGAGGAAAAGGAGGAAAAGGTCATTCATTCTTTCATGAGCAGATTGGGAGAAGGAGAGCAAGAGAGCAAGAGAGATTTCTGAGCAGGAAGGAGAAGGAGACAGCAGCTTGGCACACATTCCAAGGCAGCAGTTGAGCAGATTTGTACAGCTGATTCAGCACATAGTGAAAGGCAGATTTTTGCACAAAAATCGAGGAGCAGTGTGCTGATTTTTCTGCACACAAAACGGAGGTCGTACAGCATTTATTGCTATCCTGTTTGCTGTAATTTCCAGATTGTTGTGAGGCACGGGAAATGAGATAAGTTGTAAATTTGCTTGCTGATTTTTTGCTGAATAATTCTCACTGTAAAAAGACAATTTTCAGAAATAAAGAAGAGCTCTCAAACTGGTTTTCCCCAAGAGTTGTAGGGGGTTTTTCCAGGGTCAAGTTGACCAAAAATATCAGTGTTTTAATGTGTTTTAATGGCTGTTTTTAATTGCTGATTTTTAATTCTGCAATTTCCAGCATTCTGAAAAATTTCCAGAATTTGTGTTTTCAGCAATATTTATTTTTTTCACTCTGTTAAATGTATGGTTATGGGAATGGGCATTTAACTACATGGGAGAAATAAGGAGAAACTGAAAACCGGGGTGGGAAAACAGAAATTTTTACATGGTAATTCCTGCCAATGCATTACAAGATATGGTCAAATTCATTTCTTCTTTCTCTAGGGTTGGTTCCTAATGTATATCCTCTTCTTTTGATGTTTCTTGTTCCTTTTATTCCTCCTCTTCACAATCTATGTAAAATAATTTCTTCTCAACACACTTATGACCTTTAGTGTATTTTATATCACAATTGTAACAAAGCCCTTTTGCTATTTTTTCTTTCAATTGTTGTGGTGTCAACCTTGTAGGTTGTGGAAGGCTAGGGGTAGCAAAATTTCTATCTTTATAGTTGTGAGTGGTAAGCTTCCTTGTTGCCATAATTTTGCTTTCAATTTTTCTTGCCAACCTAAATGCCTTCTCTAATGAATCAAGTTTCCAAAGGAGAACCTCATGTTGGATGTTATCATTTAAAGTCCCTATGAACACATCAATTGTAGGTTTTAACCCCATACAGAAATTACTTGCATACGAATTCTAAAACACAGAAAATAAATAATGCGAGAGCAAAACACATAAAACACATATACACATATATTTTCCCCTAGATCCCAAAACTGGGACTACCAGCTTGATTTTTCATTATGTTCCTTTCAATGTTATAATACATATTTATACATGATGAAGCATGCAATACCATGGACCGAAAACCATCGCGTCCAAAAAACATGTGCGAAATTATGCACAAAACCATAGCTGGGTCCGCCCAACCTAACATAGGGTCTAAAACCAAAATTTTCCAGGGCGCTGCCCCGGACCCCATAAAGTGGGGTTACAGGTGCCCCTCAAACCCCCTGTTAACTACGTGGAAAGAATATAACACAACCCAACATTCTCCCACTTGTTGTTTTCTTTCCACAGGGGACCACAAGAGAGCTTAGTCATTTTTCCAGACCTGAAATGCCCATTGTCTCTCTACACCAAGAGAACTTCTTAGAGCTCATAGATTTTGTCAATGCATCTGTAGTATTCTTCAAAGTGTCCACCTTTATCAGCAACACCTTTTTGTCTTCTATCATATCCCTCACAAAATGATACTGAACATCAATGTGCTTTGTCTTTGAGTGATATACAGAGTTCTTTGCCAAGAAAATTGCACTTTGGCTGTCAAAGTCTATCCTTATAGCTTCCTGTACTAACCCCATACTTGAACACAATCTTTGCAACCAAACTGCTTCCTTGCTTGCATGAGTGGCTGCCATGTATTCTGCCTCTGTTGTTGACAGTGCCACTACAAATTGTTTCTTACTCATCCAACTGACTGCACCTCCAAATAGGTTAAACACATACCCACTTGTAGATCTTCTTTGATCCAGATCTCCAGCCCAGTCTGCATCAACAAAGCCATGAATATCCAACACTCTGTCTAATCTTGGTCTTCCTTGGTAGCACAAACCATAATCACTAGTGCCATGCAAATACCTAAAAACTCGCTTCACTGCTGTCCAGTGCTCCTTCCCGAGTTTTGACATAAACCTGCTCAATACTCCCACTGTATGTGCAATGTCTGGTATAGTACAGACCATTGCATACATTAGGCTTCCGATTGCACTTGCATATAGAACATGGAACATGTCCTCTTCCTCTTTTTGTGTCTTGGGAAAATGTTCAACAGATAACCTCACACCTACAGGAATAGGAACCTTCATCAGTTTACTATCCTGCATATTAAACCTCTGCAATATTGTCTCGACATACTTCCTCTGGTTTAACCAGAGCTTCTTCTTTTCCCAATCTCTTTTAATTTCCATGCCCAAAATATAGTTTGCAGCACCAAGATCTTTCATTTCGAATTTGGAGGACAATTTGGTCTTCAAATCCTGGACAACTTCTTTGTCATTTCCAACTAACAACATATCATCCACATACAAGACCAGATAAATAACACGGTCACCAATTAATTTAAAATACACACAGTGATCTGCTTTTCTTCTGGTGAAGCCAAGTCCCCGCATAAATGTATCAAATTTATGATACCACATCCTTGGTGACTGTTTTAACCCATATAGAGACTTCTTTAACTTACATACCAATTCTTTCTTACCCTTCACCACAAAGCCTTCAGGTTGCTTCATGTAGATCTCCTCTTCCAGATCCCCGTGAAGAAATGTTGTCTTCACATCCATCTGTTTTACCTCAAAATCAAAAGCAGCAGCAAAAGTTAAAAGTAATCTAATAGAAGTTACCTTACCAACAGGAGAAAAAATATCACCAAAATCAATTCCCGGCACCTGGGAATAACCTTTTGCTACCAACCAAGCTTTGTAGTTCTCCACTTTTCCTTCTGCATTTGTCTTCTTTTTGAACACCAATTTGCTGCCAATGGGTTTCCTTCCAGCCGGCAACTCCACCAGATCTCAAGCCTCATTTTTGTGCAAAGATGCCATTTCATCAACCATGGCCTCTTTCCAGAGTTTTCCATCCTTTGAATCCACTACTTCCTTCACAGTTTTGGGATCATCATCAGTAATAGAAAAATCAAAATTTGAACAGAAAGCAGATGGACTATACCTTTCAGGCTGCCTTCTTTCTCGAACTGATCTTCTCACAACCGGAGTTTGTGGCTCTTCATCTTCTGATTCCTCCTCTGTTGTAGAGTCTGATTCTTCCTCCTTTAGCTCAAACTCTATCTTCTCAGGTTCCTTTCGTTGGACTTCATGTTTAATAACATCTTTCACCTCTTTGAACACCACGTTTCGGTTGTACACAACCTTCTGTGTGACTGGGTTCCAAAGCTTATAACCCTTTAAACCATCTTTATACCCAATAAAGATGCACTTTTCAGATATACTATCCAACTTGGTTCGTTTCTCCTTTGGAACATGTACATATGCATCACATCCAAATACCCTCAGATGTGAAAGAGAGGGTTTCTTACCAGTCCATACCTCATGTGGAGTCTTATCCTCCAACGTTGATGAAGGTGACCTGTTGACTAGGTAACATGCAGTATCCACCACCTCTGCCCAGAATTCTTGTCCTAACCCGACACCACTAAGCATGCTTCTTGCTCTTTCCATCAACGTCTTATTCATTCTTTCTGCAACTCCATTTTGTTGAGGTGTATATGGAGTAGTCTTTTGCCATGCTAGACCACACTTCTTACATAATTCTTCAAATTCCTTATTGCAAAACTCTCCACCGCTATCTGTCCTCAGCACCTTTATCTTCTTCTCTGTCTAGTTTTCCACCAGAGCCTTAAATTCTTTAAACCCGTCAAAGACTTCAGATTTCTTCTTAAGAAAATATATCCATGTATTCCTTGAGAAGTCATGTATAAATGATACATAGTACACAGAATTACCCAGTGATGGAACCTTCACAGGTCCAAACACATCACTGTGCACAAGTTCTAATATCTGTTTCACCCTCTTACTACTAGAGAGGAAACTCACCCAATTGTACTTCCCGTATACACAATTTTCACAGAAATCAAAATCCAGAGAGCTATTACTCATACCTTCTACCATACCTTTACCATGAAGTATTTGAAGGCCCTTCTCTTCAATATGTCCAAGCCTTTGATGCCACAACATGGTCTTTTCTCCAGAGACCACTAGATTTTTTGCTCCACTTTCAGGAACCACGCAACTATTGCACCCATCAACAACAGTGCTACCTTGCAACTTGTACAGAGTTCCAATCCGAACTCCCCACATCAATACCAGTGCTCCCCGAACCATCTTGTAGGTATCCTTCTCGAACACTATTTTTACATCTGCATCATCCATCTTACTAATAGAAATCAAATTTTTGGCTAATGCAAGAATATGAAAAACACCCGAAAGTGTTCTAACCCTTCCACCTTGCAGCTTCAACTTTACTTTTCCACGACCAATGATTCTAGCCTTCCTGTCATCCCCCAAGAAGACATCACCACCATCATATTTCTCATACTCACAGAACCACTCTCTATGGGGAGTGAAGTGAAAGGATGCACCTGAGTCAATCAACCATGCCTCATGATCTACATGTGTACTTGAAGAAGCCAAGTACACATCCCCATCTTCATCTGAGGTGGTTTTTGCCTCTGCAGAAGGAGCCTCATCATATGCCTTTCCTTTGTCAGGAGCTTTAGATTTACAGTCCCTTTTGAAGTGGCCTTCCTTTCCTCATTTCCAGCACACCAGCTTGATAGGTTTTCTTGGAGATTTAGATCTCCCTCTAGATTTAGATCTCATACTCGATGATTTATTTTTGTTTCTGTTCTAGGACCATCCTCGTACAGACAAGGCAACACCATTTTGGCTCTCCATATTTTTCTGTCTCATCTCCTCCTTCAGTAAGGCTGAGACTATTTCATCAAACTGTAAGGCAGTTGCATTGCTACCTATTGCAATAACCAGACTATCCCACGAATCTGGTAGAGAACACAACAAACTGATGCACTTATCTTCATCTGAAATTTTAATATCAACAGATGCTAACCGACTTACCACAGTATTAAATGCGTTCAGATGCTCTGTCATTGAATCTCCATCTTTCATCCTCAGGTTATACAGCTTTTTCCACAGGAACAGTTTATTCACCAGAGACTTAGATTGGTACAAAGTCCCTAACTTGTCCCACAATGCCTTTGTTGTCGCTTCCCCTGATACATTCAGCAATACTGAATCTGAGACACACAATCGTATTGTGCTCTTTACCTTCCGATCCAACTTCTTCCATTCTTCATCAGACACTCCCATTGGTTTAGTACCCGGATCTACCGTGATCCACTGATCTTTATCCACCAACAGATACTCCATCTTGAGTTTCCACAACTCAAAACTCTGACCATTAAATTTCTCGATCCCTATCTTTCCACTACTCGCCATCTTCTTTCACCACCAAAATTGATCTCGCAGATCCCCCACTGAACAGGGTCTACCACAGGCCCGAGCGAAACCCCTCAGCAACAAAAGCGTCCCCTTGAAGCCAAATCTGCTCTAATATCAAATGTAGGTTTTAACCCCGTATAGAAATTACCTGCATACAAATTCTAAAACACAGAAAATAAATAATGCGAGAGCAGAACACATAAAACACATATACATAGATATTTTCCCTTGGATCCCAAAACTGGGACTACTATTTTGATTTTTCATTATGTTCCTTTCAATGATATAGTACATATTTATACATGCTGAAGCATCCAATACCATGGACTGAAAACCATCGCGTCCAATACCATGGACCGAAAACCATCACGTCCAAAAAAAATGTGCGAAAATTATGCATAAAACCATAGGTGGGTCCGGCCAACCTAACATAGGGTCCAAAACCAAAATTTTCGAGGGCACTGCCCTGGACCCCATAAAGTGCGGTTACGAGTGCCCCTCAAACCCCCTGTTAACTACGTGGAAAGAATATAACACAACCCAACATCAATCCTATGATCCTATGGAATATCATTTACCATTATATTCAATTTTTGGAAGTCCTCGATGTGCTACACCATTGAACCCTTTTGTTTGAGATTTATCAATTAGATAAAGAAGGTGTTGCTCTTTGTATCCTCATAATGTGCTATCATTTCCTCCGTAAAAATTTACCAAGTGACAATTTTTTTTTGAGAGCAAATCCATCGATACCATACAAATTGATTGGGTTCCAAATATAAAGTTGCAATGCATACCTTTTGTGTGTTTTGCACATTATGGAGATCGAAATATTGCTCCATCTATAGTATCCATGTTACGGGATCCTTGCCATCAAAATTCTTCATATCAATATTTGGAATATGGTGTGTCTTCAATCCAATGTTAGAGTCTATGAAATCATGATTAAAATTTCTTTTGTTCTCATCATGAGTTTCCTCTACTACCTTTTCGCCATTAGGAAGCATTTCTTGTAGCAACTTTTCCAAACCTCCCTTTAAACATTCCATGTCTTTCTTCAAATATTCAATATTGCCTTTCAGTTTTGCTTCTACACCATTTATGTCATTCTTCAAACCATACATCTTAGCTTCCATGTCATTCTTCAAACCATCCATCTTAGATTTTGTTACATTTTTTGAGAGTGAAATTTGTTGCACTTGGTCTCATAATTTTGATATTTCATGTTACATTTCTTCTTCTTCTTCATGATTCATAGTAGATATTTCAGGTTACTTGCTAGTTGTTTCCATTTTATTTATTTAGATCATCAATTAACGATAATTATGCTTCACAATTCCCTTTGAATCCCTTCAAACTACTTTCTCAAACAAAACTTTTGCAAATTATAAAAAAACTACACACTTTTTTTATTTGCTTTGTAGGAGCTTGATATTGAATTTGGTGTGTCTTTCTAATTAAGGATCTCCAAGATCTAAAATTGTGTCCTATGGTATCCCTCTGAGTCCTATTTTCAACCTAACAAGTCTAATCGAGATTGGATTCACCAAGAAAGCATTATGCCCAATCTCCCATGATGACATGATTATAGACTTGTTTAGTAAAGCGAAATTGTACAAAGTGCCATGTATCAGTGTTTTGACCTTCGGCCCTGAAAACAATTCCCAACAAACTATAGTTCGTCCTCTTTCTATCATTTTTTAAGAAATTTAATTTCGATGCTCAGAGAGAAAGTTATGTCAATTTTCCCAAGGTCACTTGCTTGAGATCAAATTTTGGAGCTTGCAAAAACCCTAACTTCTTCGAATTATATCTCCGAAATTATAGTGAGACAAGATCTAAAATTTGTACACAAGGTTCACCACATTTCCAGATCAGATGGGTTTTAATTTAAGATTCCGAAGCTTCGTATAAAAAATGTTATAGCTAAAATTCCACAATGATCTATTTGAAGCAGCGAAACCTTAGAATCCAAAGCTCTGATACCAAATGTTATGCAACCAGCTCACAAAATAGAATAAGATATAGATCAATGACTTCAAAACTAGCCTCTTCAAGGGGTCAACCTCCTTTACATTACACAAATGAACAAATTTTGGATGATACAAATGACAAAACCTCCTTTCTATATATACGAGTCTAAGGGATCACAATATAATCAGAGCCGACATAACAATAATAATGTAAGGGCACAACAATAACAATAGTAGGATTCTATGGGGCACAATAATAACAATATGGGGACAACAGGGGCACAACAATAACAATAAGGTCTACAATGACAATAATAATGCTGGAATACACTAGTCTTATAGAGACCTAGCAACCTCAACAAGGCAAAACAAAATAATCAACAAGAAGCAATCAATCAAGCATGGAAAACACGTGACTTACTAAAGGTGGACTTGGAAACTTACTGGAAGGTCTTATGTTCCATGATGTTCCCGTATGGTCCAAACCCTCTACTTGGTCTAGAATTGAGTAGGCCTGCAATTCCATTTAGAGAAGAATATACATGATATATAATTCGATGTGCATACACAAAATATATGTTAGATCATCATATATAAACATATAAATTGACATTCATGACAAAATAACATATTAGGAACAAGACATGAGATTATTTATTGATAATCATCAATAGGTACAGGAAAGGTACAACCTAATCCAAGCCAAAGCACTGATGAAGCCTTCCTCAGGATCCGTCGAGCCCGAGCCACGAAGACAACCTCTCTAAAAAATGTAAGGAGATGTTATAAAGATGATGGACATATTTGAAAAGGAAATAATGGTTCCATAGAGACTGGGAGTGCATGAGGCACGGGAAAATCAAACTTGATCTGGGAGAAAAATGGGTATAATTTTGATATCTCTTCTCTTATGTGTTTTAGGCCTACCGAAAGTGTGTATATATACCACCTGAAATTAGTTAATTTAGTTGTGCTACAGGATCTTGTAGGTGGGCTCTCGATAAAACCCGTGTACCCCGCCTGAAAAAAAATAGAATATTATTTTATTTTTTCATATTATAAAACGTATACGCTGGTATGCAGTTATAGAACCCATGTATATATGTGCTTTTGAATGGGCAGAGTCGCGTATGGAATTTGAAATATTGTTTCTTAAGAAAGATCAAGTCTACATGGGAAAAGGCTGCCCAAGGCCATACAAGAGCATCAAGTCTACAAGAGTGACAAATGATGTTATAACACCAATGTGGAAACTTGAGGAGATTTTATTAATGCAAAAGGAAAATTTTAAATAAAAGAGTCTCTTAGAATTTGTCATTGGCAGTGACCCTCTATGGTACTTGAATAGAGATCATTAATGAATTTGGTTTGAAGCCTCAAATAAATATCTATTAGTATAAAGGAGATATTAGTCATCAAATCACTATGTCTATAATATATTGTGACTATTGGATTACTATGAAACTAATCCATATTCAAGAAACACAACTTTTACCTAAAGATGCATTACACCAAAATTGATCTTAGCATGTTCGTTGCAACTTAGCATGTTTGTGTTGGCATTATGATACAGGTGTTGTCCTTGATGGCAACTCACTCAAATGAAAGATCACGGTGTAGCATGAAAACAACAAAGAATTATAGATCAGACTCAAAGAATGAAGAAAGAGAGGTATACGCAAGTTCACCTTGCCCAAGCTACGTATACAAGCAGGTTCACTGAACACAAGTAGCGTATACGTACACATGCACTTTCACAGAAGGAAAAGCGTGTATATGTTGAAAAACTGAGTTTTTGGTCCGAGGTATTGACCCTAGGTATATGGTCCAAGGTATTGGTCCTAAGCGGTTTTGATCCATGGTATTGAGAAAGGCCTAAAACTATATAAGGAGGAGATGATCATTAGGCCAGGGTGTGCAAGTATCACATATCTGATGAAATGTGATATCTCGTATGCAGGTTATTGGCTTATGGTGATTTTCTTGATCTGAACCAAGGATGAACCTTAGCGATTGATGAGGGATAAGATCTAATGATATGAATTATCATTATATGGTTTGATCATGGATAGTCCAGATCTTAATATTGATGCATGTGTTATTCTGTAAATGTTGTGATCTGGGTATAACTAAAGTCTGGAATAACTGCAAAATTATGAATTAATATTTATATATGTGTACGCTGGTTGGCCTTGATAAAAGCGCTTATACACGCAAGTTCGACACATGGAAGTAGCATATACCTTATAAAGTATGTTTCCAGCTGTTTCTGTTTGCTATTGCAGAGTTTTGGGTTCTGCTTTGGGTTCTAGTGACTATATTCTAGTGACAGTGTTCTGAATAATCAGATTCAGGTTATGATGATTGAGTTTCAGTGATTGGTTGATGCAGATGTACTTGATGATTGTATTGCAATTATGATGTTGTTGATGGGTCTAGTATGAAAATTGAATGAAATGTGGCCTTCAGATTGTGGTGTTGTGTTCTAGGAGTATCCAGTCTGAAAATTCATGAAACGTGGTCCCTGGTAGAAGAGTGGAGTTTTATGTAGGCTGGCACCTACGTACTAGTAAACATATTGGCTAGTACAAGATCTAGGGGGTTGTAGCTCCCTTCCAGTAGTAGATGGAGAATGAGAGAAGGTTGTAGCCTTCTGTAGGTGGGTGCCTGCATACTGGTATGAGTCTGCACCAGTAAAAGATTGTAAATAGATTTTCTTATTATTAAAAGAAGATAGAGATGACAACAGCAGGTGGTTTTTACCCACATTGGGTTTCCACCTTATATCTTAGTGTTCATGTGTGTTGCTTATGTGTGATGCTTTATTCTGCTTTTACTGCACTATCTGATAATTCTTTGATATACTGATTAAAGTTCAATACATGATAAACTATCTACATCAAAAGTTCTCTACATATACGCTAGTTGCTTTAAGTACAGTCATGTGTACACGCTTGTTCACTTAGCTGAAGTAGCATATATAAATCTTTTTGGGAAATTAAATTATTGATCTGATAATATGGGTTCACCCCCCTCTCAGTATTATTTCCAACAATTGGTATCAGAGTAGGTTCTTTAGGAGAAGCTTGATCGCTTGAAGGGAGATCCATCATCATGAGTAATCAAGAAAGCGTGGGATCCATCAGACCGCCAATCTTTGATGGGAGCAACTTTTTTTATTGGAAAATAAGAACCACAGCCTATCTACAATCACTTGGAATGGATGTCTGGGAAATTGTGGAAGGAGGATATACATTTCCAACAACAATTCCTACAAATACGACAGGTAAGAAGCAATATGAAACCAATGCCAGAGTTGTCAATACCTTATTGGGAAGTCTATCGCAATCAGACTTTGTCAAAGTCATGCAGCTCAAATCAGCCAAAGAAATATGGGACAAAATCATTCTGAGCTACGAAGGAGACTCTAAAACGTGCTAAACTTCAAACTATCAGAATTCAATATGAAACCCTTAAGATGCACAATGATGAAAGTATAGCTAGTTACTTCTTATTTATAGATGAGGTTGTTAATTGTATGAAGAATCTGGATGAAGATATAAAGGAAGTTCCCTTAGTTGAGAAAGTTTTGAGATCCTTGTCTGCTAAATTTGAATCAAAAGTGTCTGCCATAGAAGAAAAATAGGATCTGGAGACTATCACTATGACACAGCTTCATGGAATCTTAACTGCCTTTGAGATGAGAAAAGGAGGTCCATCAAATATGAGAGAAATTTCATTTAAAGCTTCAGCAAAAGGAAAGGCAGAACACAATGAATCAGGACATTTTTCAGAAGAAGAAGATGAGGTAAACTTTGTCAAGAAGCTTCAACGGGGTTCCGGAAGATTTAGAGGTAAGCTACCTTTCAAATGCTTTGCCTATGGCAAAGTTGGTCATTATGCTACCAAATGTCCTCATAAAAATAAAACTGGAAAAGGGAAGGAATATGCAAAATGGAATAGAAAACAAGTTGTAATAAAAGAATTTAATATATTCATGAAGATAGCGATGGTTTATCAAATAGTGATGAAGATGAAAATAGTAATGACTATAGACTTCTAATGGCTTATGACGATGATAATTTTTGCGATGCTTTAGAAGAAGACGACCTTCATGAAGAAATTTCTAAACTCAAAATCTATTTAGAAGAAAAGAATATGATTATAGATACTTTTACATACCAACTTGCTGAAAAAGAAAAACACAATGAAAAACTAGAATGTGAAATTGTGGGTATAAGAAAGGATCTTGAGAAAATGAAATCTCTCAATCTTATATTTTCTGAAGGATCAAAAATCTTAGATGAAATTATCAAAGTGTAGCGTTCTCCTCTGATAAAGACAAGTCTTGGATACACTGAAGAAGCATCTCAATCTCAGAAGCCGTCAACCTCCACTAAAAGCTATCTTGATGCAGCAAAGACCAGTGAACAATATGACAATCATCAGTAAAGGCATAAAGTAGATCACCAATTAAATCAGACTCAATTTATTCCAAGGATGAATAGAGGCCACAACCAATCTAAGGTAAATCATACTCAATTTTCTCTAAAGATGAATATCAATAGAAACTACAATCACCAGGTCAACAGATTCGATAGTCGCAGGAACTTCTTTAATGGGCAATGTTTTTCATGTCATAATTTTGGACACAAAGTTGCTCAATGTGTTTCTTACAAATCCATCATGACTAGAGAAGCACGAAATCAAAGGAATGTAATAGGGGTCAAGAAAAGTTTCTATAATAACTTTTATCTTCTTGAAAATGAAATAGAATGCTCAATCTGTAACAACTTTGGTCATGAAGAATCTGAATGCAGGAGCAAATTTCAGCAATCATCTCAAAAGGAGAAAACTCCATTAAATCCCAAGATATGGAGAAGGAAAGAATCTCAAACAGAAAGATGTGGTATAGCCTCGTATGTAGAAGGACAAGAAAACCAGTGGTACATCGACAGTGGATGCTCAAAACACATGATAGGTGACAAAGAAAAACTTCACTCATATAATGCCTTGGAAAAAGAAAAGAATGTCTCATTTGGAAACGAAACTCCTGTTGTCATAAAAGGTAAAGGATCTATTTTCTTGAAAGAAAAGGTTAAAACTGGAAATGTTATGTATGGAGACGGTTTAAAGCATAACTTGTTGAGTGTCAGTCAAATGTGTGATCAAGGAAATGAAGTGGTGTTTCAATCAAATAGATGTGTGGTTCGTGAACTTGATACAGGGGAGACCGTGATTAAAGGTACAAGAACTCCCAACAACTTATACATACTCAAGGGAGGAAAACAACAGTGTTATCTAAGAAAAAATGATGAAAAATCGTTGTGGCATAGAAGATTGGGACATCTAAGCTTTTCTCAAATAAGAAAAGCATGCAGATTCAAGGCTATTCGTGGTCTTCCAGATATCAACATCCCTGAAAACACAATATGCAAACCATGTCAATTCGGTAAGAAAACCAGAGCTCACTTCATTGAAAAAGAAGGAACAACTAGTAAGCCTCTTGAACTTGTTCATACTGAGCTATGTGGACCATCAAGGAAAAAGTCACCTCTTGGAGAAGAATACTTTATTTTGTTCATTGATGATTTTTCTAGAATGTGTTGGATAGGTATGCTAAAGAATAAAGATGAAGCATTTGAAAAGTTCCAAGCCTTCAAAGCTTTGGTTGAAAATGAATTAGATCGAAAAATCAAATGCCTCAAATCTGATTGAGGAGGGCAATTTACCTTGGATGAATTCTTTGACTTTTGTGAACAACATGGAATAAAAAGGCAATTCTCCGCCGCAAGGACTCCTCAACAAAATGGAGTGGTAGAAAGAATGAACATAGTTGTTCAACAAATTCTCGAGCTATGCTAGATGAATCTACAACTCCTGCAACCTTGTGTGGTGAAGATGCATTCTCCACCGTAACTATTCTCAACCAAGCAAATGTTTGGGTAAATAGCACTCAAACTCCACATGAACTTTGGTATGGTAAGACTCCTACTGTAAAATACTTCAAAGTTTTTAGAAGAAAATGTTATATCAAAAGGGCTGATGAAAAACTTGGTAAGTTTGAGCCCAGAGCAAATGAAGGTATTCTTCTTGGTTACTCTTCCCGAAGTAAAGGATATAAATGTTATAATAAAAGACTTGGGAAAATTGTTGAAAGTATTGATGTTGTAGTTGATGAAGCATGCAAAAATCCAAAACAAACAAAAACAGAAGATTATGACAATGAAGAAGATGGGGAGTATTTTCCCACATCAAATCACGATGATATTGAAGAAGAAACCAATGAAGCACCAGAAGAAGAGATAACAGTAGAAGAAAAGACTTCGTCCAGGTATGTTCAGAAAAATCATCCAAAAACTCAAATTTTAGGGGAAAAAGAGGCAGGTGTACAGACAAGAAGAACTATTACAGAAAACTCAAGCTATCTAGCATTACTATCCTCCACCGAACTTCAAAATGTAATTGAAGCATGCAAAGATGAATGTTGGGTCAAGGACATGAATGAAGAAATTGAGCAAATTGAAAACAATAATACTTGGGAATTAGTTCCTAGACCTCATGATAAAAAATATTACAGGAACTAAATGGATATTCAAAAACAAGCTGAATGAAAATGGAGAAGTTAGAAACAAGGCCAGACTTGTTTATAAAGGGTATGCTCAACAAGAAGGTATAGATTTTGAAGAAACTTTTGCACTTGTTGCTAGACTTGAAGCCATAAGGATGTTTCTTTCTCTTTCTAGCTTTCACAAATTTAAAGTATACCAAATGGATGTAAGATCTGCTTTCCTTAATGGAGATTTAGAAGAAGTTTATATTGAACAACCAGAAGGATTCATTCTTGGAAATGATGCAAAACTTGTATGTAGACTCAAAAAGGCTCTCTATGGTCTGAAACAGGCTCCAAGGGCCTAGCATTACCATCTTGACAAATATCTACACCAACAAGGTTTTTCAAAAGGTTCAGTAGATAGCAATCCATATACAAATATTGACACTAATAAATTGCTAGTTATTGTTGTTTATGTTGATGATATCATTTTTGGTAGCAATGAAGAACCCATAAGTCAGAATTTTTCTTGAGTAATGCAGCAAGAATTTGAAATGTTCTTGCTTGGTGAACTTACCTATTTTTTTGGTCTACAAGTTCAACAAAATAAAGATGGTATTTTTCTTTCACAAACCAAATATCTCAAACAGATCTTGGAAATGTATGACATGGAAGATTCTAAACCTGTATGTACCCCAATGGTAACAAGATGCAGTCTCAACTCAAATGATGAATTAGCAGTAGTACATCAACCAACTTACAAATCCATGATTGGCAGTTTGCTTTATCTAACAGGTACCCGACCTGACATCATGCATTCAGTAGTAATAGTTGGAAGATTCCAAGAAAATCCAAAGGAATCACACCTTTAGGCAATCAAAAGAATTTTCCAATATCTTCAAGGAACATGGAACTTTGGTTTATGGTATCCTAGAGATACAGATCTCACTCTCCATGCATATACAGATGCAGATTGGGCAAGAAGTGTAGATGACAGAAAAAGAACTAGTGGTGGTGCATTCTATATGGGTTCCAGGTTAATGTCTTGGTTCAGCAAGAAACAAAGTTCAAATGTGTTATCTACAGCTGAAGTAGAATATGTGGCTGTTGCATCTTGCTGCACACAACTACTTTGGATGATGCAAACCTTGCAAGACATTCAGATCACATGTACTCCACCCATCTCCATTTTATATGATAATACAAGTGCCATTAGTATTTCAAAGAATCCAGTCATGCACTCCAAGACCAAGCACATACCCATCAAATACCATTTTCTACGTGAACAAGTGCTTGAACAAAAGGTCAAATTGGAATATGTTCCCTCCAAAGAACAAGTTGTTTATATATTCACTAAACCATTTCCCAGAGAGACATTTGAATATCTCAGACAAAAGTTGGGAGTAGTTGCTGCATCATCATGCTGTTAAATCCAACTTTTTCAGAAAAAAGGATCTTATACGCGTGTTTCATGAAGCAGAATCATGTACACACACGGGTTGCTATGGTTGAAGGAGCGTATATGTGTTTCAAACAAGAAACACAGTGGGGCAGGATCTGATATGGGTGCTCTGACTGATATTGATGATTAAATGCTATGTTCATTAATTTTATCTAACTGACAAAGATGCCTTGATCATTGACCTGTTAACAATGCACAGGTAGCACAGGTTTAGGGGGAGCATTAGCCTTCATGTACATTCAGCATTGCTGGCATTATGGTTGCTGATTCCAGCTATGGCTTCAGATATTTATAGCATTTGTTACTCAAGTCATGTAAAATTCTAGGAAGTAATATGAGTCCTTTTGGACAAATGATGAAATTTGTATCCCCACTTTACATGGGATGGATGATGTAATATTTCTTGTTTCTGTCATGTATAAACAATTGGTATATCCCCACATGGTTGGGAGATGGTTGTATGTATGAGTCATTGGTGATAGGAAGGTCAAAGTCATTTAGTTGAGTTATAGAGTCATGTCATTCTTTTGAAAATATTTGCAGACTCAATTAGAAAATTCAGCATGTACTCAGGGGGAGCATGACCAGCATAATGTATGTCAAAGGGAGAAATTATCTTGGTCCACCCTTTGCCTTTGATGTCAAAGGGGGAGAGTGACTTGGAGTTGTTGTTGCCATTAAGTCCAAAGGGGGAGATTGTTGGCATTATGATACAGGTGTTGTCCTTGATGGAAACTCACTCAGATGAAAGATCATAGTGCAGCATGACAATAACAAAGAAGTACATATCAGACTCAAAGAATGAAGAACGAGAGGTATACGCAGGTTCACCTTGCCCAAGATGCATATACATGCACGTTCACTAAACACAAGTAGCGTATATTTACACACGCACTTTCACAGAAGGAAAAGTGCGTATATGTTGGAAAACTAAGTTTTTGGTCCGAGGTATTTGGTCCAAGGTATTTTGATCCATGGTATTGGTCCAAGGTATTTGGTCTGAGGTATTGACCCTAGGTATTTGGTCCAAGGTATTGGTCCTAAGTGGTTTTGCTCCATGGTATTGAGAAAGGCCTAAAACTATATAAGGAGGAGATGATCATTAGGCTAGGGTGTGCAAGTATCGAATATCTGATGAAGTGTGAGATCTAATATGCAAGTTATTGGCTTATGGTGATTTGCTTGATCTAAACCAAGGATGAACCTTAGCGATTGATGAGGGATAAGATCTAATGATATGAATTATCATTATATGGTTTGATCATGTATAGTCCAGATCTAAATATTGACGCATGTGTTATTCTGTAAATGTTGTGCTCTGGGTATAACTAAAGTCTGGAATAGCTGCAAAATTATGAATTAATATTTACAGATGCGTATGCTGGTTGGCCTTGATAAAAGTGCGTATACGCGCAAGTTCGACACATGGAAGTAGCGTATACCTTATAAAGCATGTTTTAGTTGTTTCTCTTTGCTATTGCAGAGTTCTGGGTTCTGCTTTGGGTTCTGGTGACTGTATTCTGGTAACAATGTTCTGAATAATCAGATTCAGGTTATGATGATTGAGTTTCAGTGATTGGTTGATGCAGATGTACTTGATGATTGTATTACAGTTATGATGTTGTTGATGGGTCCAGTATGAGAATTGAATGAAATGTTGCCTTCATATTGTGGTGTTATGTTCAAGGAGTATCCAGTCTGAAAATTCATGAAACGAGGTCCCTGGTAGAAGAGTGGAGTTTTCTATAGGCTGGCACCTATGTACTAGTAAACATATTGGCTAGTACAAGAGCTAAGGGGTTGTAGCTCCCTTCTAGTAAGCTAAGGGGTTGTATCTCCCTTCCAGTAGTAGATGGAGAATGAGAGAAAGTTCTAGCCTTCTACGGGTGGGTGCCTGCATACTGGTATGAGTCTGCACCAGTACAAGATTGTAAATAGATTTTCTTATTATTAAAAGAAGACAGAGACGACAGCAGCAGGTGGTTTTTACCCACATTGGGTTTCCACCTTATATCTTGGTGTTCATGTGTGTTATGTGTGATGCTTTATTGTGCTTTTACTGCACTATCTAATAATTCTCTGATATGCTAATTAAAGTTCAATACATGATAAACTGTCTAAATCAAAAGTTCTCTGCATATACACTAGTTATTTTAAGTACAGTCATGTGTGCACGCTAGTTCACTTAGCTGAAGTAGCGTATATAAATCTGTTTGGGAAATTCAATTATTGATCTAATAATTCTGATTCACCCCCCTCTTAGTATTATTTCCAATAGTTTGTTGCAATGATATTGAACTAGATCTTTGGAAAGCTTTATGGCACTCTAATTGTGACAATGGAGGTTGGTTAGATTTTTCTATTAGAATACAAACTCTAAAAGGATCTTTTGGAGCCACAAGGATTCTTAACTTGCATTAATTGTTGCTCAACATTTTGTTTCTATTTAAGAAAGAGAAATAACATGTTGCTTCTTACACCCCTAAGTGATAGGTCTTGAACCAAGATTGAAAACATAACTTGTGATTGACTTTCATAATTTGTGTAGACATTTGGATTAGAATGACATTTAAAGAAGCCATTGTTAATAACAAATATATTCATTGCAGCATACCAAGCTCAAGGAGCTTACTTAAGACCATAGCAATGTTTTTTAAGGAAGTAAACAAGGTTGGAGTCAATTTGACCATAGCCAAGAGGTTTTTCCATGTATATTTCTTCTTGTAGATTCCAATGCAAGAAAGAATATTTTAACATCCATCTAATGGAACTCCATCCCATGTGATGAAACAAAGGCTAGAGCAAGGCATATGCAGTTTATTTTTGTGACAAGGGAAAATGTTTTATTATAGCCAATTCCTTCAACTTGAGATATATTTATTAACAACTAATCAGGACTTATGTCTTTCAACACTTCCATCTAATACACACTTAGTTCTATACACCCATGTACTTCTGAAAATTTTTTTTCCTTTTGCAAGATGGATAAGTTCTCTAGTATCATTCATCATTAGAGAATGATATTTTTCATTCATCATTTTAACCCAATCTAGATGTAAGCTTCTACAAATATTTTTTGGAGTCTCTCAGGCTTGATCCAAAAGAGAGGAGGCTCACTAGAACTATGAAGGAGTATAACATTGATCTATAGGATCACTAACAATATCACCAATTGCTTCTTGTGTTGAAAAAAACTCATCTAAGAAGCTATGGTGGTAGTGTAGGTTCATGTTCAAATGGAATCATTTGCAGGAAAGTGAACATGCGAAGGTGGATTCCCATCCTCATTTAATCATCTAAAGAAGAAACCAGAATAGAAACAGATGGTGGTGTGACAAATATCAAATAAATATTATAGGTTGAATATGGCATAAACATTAAATTAAGATTGTAGACCAAGATATTTTTGTCAAAGTTATCTTATCAACTAACAATGTTTTCATTAGAATGAGGTTGAAGAAGTATATAACCATTTACATCTTTAAAATGTCTATCCAAAATACACTTCTCTCTTTTAGGATGCAAGGCTTTCCTTTTCCCATAAGGATGTGATTTTGTGGCACACTACCAAATACATGGAAGTGGCTTACATATAGCTTAATTTTAGTCCATACTTCTTTTAGTGTTATACTTTTTAAATTCTTTGCAGGAGTGTGATTTAATTTATAATTTTGCACAATTGATTGCTTCTGCCTAATAATAAAGATTTAGTCTCGCAGATCATATCATACAATTTCCCATTTCTTTTAAAGTGTGATTATTTATTTGAGCAACATCATTTTAATGTGGTGTATATGGAATAGTATGTTCCATTTGAATGGCATGTGTAGCTTAGTAAGTTGTAAATTTGTTGTTAACATATTCACTTTTATGAACCTTGCACCTTAAAAATGATAAGAAACCAATAATTATAGTCCTCCTCGAGGGGGAAATCTCCTTTCAGTATGAATACAATGCGCAAGACAAGATTTGGTGCTCTTAAGAACAAGTAGCCTTAGTGTGTGTGTGTGTGTGTGTTTGTATAGAGACAAAGGGTATAATTATAATAAATGGGACAATGAGAGGCTATAGCATACATAACAATATCACAATAAAAATATAATCACTCAATATCTAGTGCTTAATAATGGGTTTTAGGATTAAATGGAGCTTATATAGAGCTTAAAATGCCCCTTCCCTTCAAACAAGTGTTTTCCTCAACACTTGACTATCTGCAGGTGTTTCTACATGAACAACTCATCTTCCAATATCACTTTTTCCACTAGTAGATTCTCCCATTTGATGAGGTATGTAGTAGTTGCTCGATTTCCTAGATGCTTAGTCCTTGTTTCCAAGATTATTTTTGGTTATAATCCTATTTTTCCTTCCTCATTAATCTCTGTTAGAATAATTTGGACTGGGATCTCGTCGCAGATTACCTTATTTAAGCAGGAAAAATGGAAGATTGGATGTACACGTGAAGATGGAGACAAATTCAATTTGTAAGCCATACTTCCAATACTTTGCAATACCTTATAGGGACCATAATACCTTAGTGATATTTTATTGTCCTTATTTTTTTGCTCGAAGGATATATGTTTATTTTTTTGTAGTCTCACGAATACTTGATCCCCCACTTCAAATTCCCTTTCACTACAATGTTGATATGCTTATGTTTTCATCATATTTTGTGTCGTAACCAAGTTTTCCTTCAATAGTTTGAGAACCTCTTGTTGGGGTTGTATGTGGTCCTCTATCACTTGAGCCTTTATAGTCACTTTCAAGGGTGATGTGATGGATGGAGGATGATATCCAAAATGTTCCATAAATGGTGAAATTTTGATGAAGTATGGAAGGATGTATTGTACCAACATTATATCAAGGGCATCCATTTGAGCCACTATGTCTATTTATCAAATGCAAAGCAATGTAGATACCCTTTTAAACATTTACTCACAATCTTAATTTTCATATCATAATGACAACAGTAAGATGAATTGTGAGCCAGTTGACTACCCAAACAAGAAAATAATTCAATCAAAAAATTTCCAATGAAAATTTGATCTTTGTCACTTACAATAATATGTGGCATTCCATGTAGCCTTTAGATTGTTTCCTCAAATGATTTTGCCACTGTACTTGCTTTAAAAAAATTAGAAGGGTAGAAAAAATGGGCATATTTTGTCATTCGATCTAGCACTATCATAATGACAGTCTCTCCTTCATATTTGGGTAATATTATAATAAAATCCATTGAGACTTCTTCACAGTGTTGGCTTGGTATGGTTAATGGTTGAAAGAGTCCTACGGTCTTTATTGTCTCTCCCTTATTTTTTTGCAAGCCACAAAATTTTGCACGTCTTCTTTGAGACCTTCCCAAAAAAAATCATGATCCTATGATATGTCTTCAAGAACCTTGAATATCCTCCTACTGGAGAAGTGTGGTATTCCAAAAGGACCTTTTGTCTGACTTGAGAAGCTTACATATGTATAAGAAACCTTGATACCACAACAAATAATTATTCCATATTCTTACTACATCGGGGTCCTCCTGTAGTTGTTAAATGATCTTGTAAAATTTCTCATCTTGCATCCATTCTATCCTTGTTTTTGCCACCCAATCAGATTGTGGAATAGAAGTAGTGCATAATAAGAAATTTGTGTCTTCCTCTTTTCTTGGAAGTGCATCTACTACAATATTGTGTTTTCCCTTTTTGTAGATATTTTCAGATCCATAACCCAAGATCTTTGTGACCCATTTTTTTTTCTCTTCTAAAGATAGTCTTTACTCAAAGAAGTACTTCAAACTATCATGATCTATCTTTACTTTGAAGTGTCTTCCTATTGGTTATAGACACCATTTCTTAATTACATGTAGTATGTCTAGAATTATTTTTCATATATGGGTCTAACTAATTTCTCTCATTTAAGCTCGCTACTCTCAAAGGAAAGGGGCCTTCCTTCTTGCATCCAAATAACACCAATGTTATGTCCTAAGGCATCACACTCTGCAGTGAAGGTTTTTGTGAATTTAGGTGTTGCTAAGATGGTAGTTGTACACATAGCCTTTTTGAGTTCTTCAAAGATTTGGTTGCTTCTTTAGTCCAATAAAATTCTTCCTTCTTTAATAATTTTGTTAGGGGTTTGTTGTGCTCTACAACAACCATCCATTTCTTATCATTTTATTCACAAAATTATCATATGAAATGGGTCCCTTTAGAGTTTGATTGGTATCAATATTGCATTATTTAAAAAAAGGTCCGAAAACCAAATGAAAACATTATAAAACCCTTTTCGCAAAATCCCATTTTTATCAAATAAATCAATCTTTATCATTGCGATAAAGCGATCGCAAGATCGCATATCGCAATGACATGAGGTACATAAATAAGTGGCGCATTGGTCCCCGCCGATGCGATATCGCTATCGGCTATCGGCAATACTCTATGCATATTTTAAAGCGCCCCCATGCCATTGGCCCCGATGCGATGCGATATCAGCGATCGGCGATCGGCGATATATTATATATGTCTCATATGATGCCAATACTCCCGATGCGATGTGATATCGGCGATCGGCGATATATTATATATGTCTCATATGATGCCAATACTCCCGATGCGATGCGATATCGGCAATCGGCGATCGGCGATATATTATATATGTCTCATATGATGCCAATACTCCCGATGCGATGCGATATCGCTATCGGCGATCGGGGTTTTCAAAGGATGTCAATATAAAAGGTTTAAGCTTGCCCCGATCGCCGATTGCGATAAAGCGCAGATTTCAAAAAAGCCGTTAAAGTGGAGGAATATTACGATCCATTCATATTTAAAGCTTGATCTGTTAAGCAATCATTCACCTGCGCTCAACCGCCAAAACATCCACAGCACGCTTAAACGGGTCATTCGGCCGATTAATGATATAATGTGCATTTAAGGATTGGCAGGTTTTAAACGGCCATTTAATGTAATTGTAAGATCTTCCCATGGATTGTATCCGCGGCCATTTTTAGAGTTAATCTCTCAGCACGCTTTGATCAACATATCTTTCCCATATTGGATTTTCATTGGCATATCTCTGTGTTACGTTTATTTTCGCCTCTGTGCAGAATTCATCCAAAGGAGAAAGCTCAAGCAAAATGGGGAAGAAATCCAAGAAGACCACAGGCGCTTCCACTGCGCCAGCTGCAGGACAAGCTGTCGCTGACAAAAAGAAAGGATTGATTTCGGATACCACATGTTCTGGTCTCGGCATAACTATTTGGCAGGGTACCTACAACTTGATCGAAATCGAAGAACCTAAAGTGACAACAGTAGAAGCTACTACAGATTCTACTCGGAAATCTGAGGGTACTCTTAAGGACTTAGCTGACTCCTTCCTTCATCGGATAGCAGCTAGAGAACAAATTCTCCCATACACAGATGTAGTGCGGTGGGCAATTGAAGAAATCCCAATTCTGGATAGAACCTTCAGCACTAGAGACGGGAGGATTTTCGGGTCATTCAAAGCTGATGATTTGAGGCAAATGTATCATTTGCCTGAGCCAGAGAAGATATACAATAAGGCGTTCCTGGAAAAATTCTCAAACGAGAACGAAGTTGAATCCGAACCCATCCGGGATTGGAGACAAAATCCGGCAAAGCACAAACATGAGTCTTCCAGTAAGTACTCAGTTGATTCCCTGGCTTCTCCTTATTGCTACGCTGGAATAATGATGTGTAGATTGTGGGGATTGCATGACTCTTCTAATTTCACTATAGAAATGGTTCCTTTAATGGAAGCTGCATGCAACAGTATAATAATGGATTGGGCTACTATTCTCTCAGATAAACTAGCCAAAGCTGTTCTTGAGTTTAGGAATAAGACTCGCATCTCTGAAAGGATAATTCCCCCATTCTATTACAATGCATATATTTTAGATACATTGTGTTTCAATTCTGAATTTCCCGTACTCGGCTGGAGGTGGACGCCACAAGACCCCACGGCTATCCACATATACCATCAGAAATTATAGAAATCCTCTTACAAGCACCATCTGTACCAAGTCTGCAATGGCTTTATGGTGCCTATTTATTATTCTATTTTTGATAAACCCATTCCCAAGATTTCCTACCAGGCTGGGATTGATTTAACAGCAGTAGGGAGATGGTTTGGAGAGGAGAAATTCACTTATATAAGAGTTTTCGGTAGCCAAGCCGAACCTCATGTTCTCCCTTTATACATACCGGATAAACTATTGGCAAGAGAAATCTCTTACCAGATTATGGCTGAGAGTGTTACACAGACTCTCAAGAAAAATAAGAAACAGGGCTGGCCCTCTTTTCCCTTGAGATGTGGTGTCTATACTCTGCATGATCTCAAACATGTAGAAAAGGAAGCCACGAAGATTAAATCATTAACTCTGGTGACTCTCCCAAACAGGCAGTTTGATCCAAACAAAGTTGCCTATAATGCACTAGAACAGGCCAAATTGACAAAATTTGATCATAAAGAAGATATGTTTGACGACCTGTTCTCTTCAGCTGAGATAATAATGCAGGTTAAAGCATTGGCCAAAATGAAATATCATGATGAAGGGTTGACCAAATTTAATAAACTTAGAGAACAGAGGTTGCAAACTCTGCCTCTAGATCTACTAGCGACAACCCCAGCGACATCGTCAAGCGAGCCTGATTGGCAACAGTCAAAGGAACCTCCAGTTATAACAAAAGAACAAGAGAAGTCACAGGAGGAAAATCAGAAGAAAGCACAAGAGGAAAAGCAGAGGAGAGAGCAACAGGAAAAGCAGAGGAAAGAGCAAGAAGAAAAGCAGAGGAAAGAGCAGGAAAAGGTGCAGGAGGAGACCCAAGCTGAAAAGGAAAAACAGACCACTATTGATGTCAATGTGGATACTCATATTGACCCTAAATTGCTCCAGGATTGGAAGAAATTTGATTCCATTATCAGTGGTTTGGAATGTTCAAAGGACACGGACACTTCAAAGGTAACAGACACACAGGATATCACTTCACCACAGGTTCTAAGTGGAACCAGCGGCCCACCCATTTCTAAAGAGGTAGAGATAATACCAAAGGACCCCTCCGACCAAATCATTTTGCAGGTAGAAGATATTCCTCCCCTGGATGTCTTCTACAGCCCAAGGCATAAAGCGGTGGTTAAACGACAAAGGAAAAGAAGAAGGACTGATCAACCTTCCCTTTTTCCAGAGCAAACTGTCACGGGCAATGTGGTTTGGAAGGAGGAATTTGACCCCTTCGATGACCTGACAAAACTATCACAGTATGCGGGAGCTTATTCGGCAGCGACAATAGATAAGGCATTGGAGGTAAGCCTTTTACTAAAAACAAAGGATCAGGAGATTTTCTCATTACAGGCACAGCTAAGTGAAGCAAAGCAGAAAGCGGAGCAGGCAGAGCAGCAATTGTTGACGCAACAGCAAGTGAACAGTCAACTAACTCAACAATTGCAGGCAGAAAAACAAAGGATTGACCAAAGCGCAATCCAGAAGCAGAAAGAATTATCAGAGGCATTGGCACAATTGAAGGCAGCGAACGAGCAAATGGTGAAAACAAAAGATGAGAAAATTGCTCAATTATCATCACAGCTCGAGAAAACAAAGGGCGTTCCACAAGTGGCTGAATTTAGAGCAGAAGCATTACAAATAAATACTGCATTAATATCCCAAATTAAGCTTCTGTGTCAACAAATCGCCCAGGCAGAGCCACTATGTGAATTAACGGCATCCATAGTTAAGCAAGTAGACAAGGCCAGAACTGAATTGGATCAAGCTGAAGAGACAATAGCTGCATTTCTCGACTGGCAAGATTCTGATCAAGGACAAGCGGCGAATTTACCCAGGATCTTAGAATCACATAAAGATATACTCTTCACAGAATGGCAGTCCCAGTTAATGAAAGCAGAGAGAGCGGTTTCAAGATGTAAATCAACTTCTAGCAATTTAGTTGAATTAGTCAATAACACTCTCTACTTATCAAACATGATTTCCCAATGCACACCAGGAAAGTTGACAACGATGAAAACATTGGAGCAATCATGTTATCCAGATCTAGAAGAAAAGGGGAGATTAATCGCTGGGATTAACAGTTTAACCTGGGACACCTATTGGTTCTTCCTGGTAAAGCCGCACACACAGAGAGCCGCCCTCAAGTGCCTAACGGATGCAATCGGGTATATTATCCCCGATATTCAGGATGCCACCTATGCCGCCCAGCTCAGCTCGCGCCTCAACAAACCGCCAGAAGTAGAGCCAATGCTTGCGATAAGTCAGCTCAGATATAAAGGCAAGCAGCCTACTTGATGAATCATGCCGCCGACTGCCAGATCGCTGAGGAAAATAGGATCAAGATTTATTGATACCAATTAAGTAGGATTTATGTTTTATAGATAGGTAGATTAATTAAGTATTTATAGACCCTTTCATTTTTTTGGAAAGGGTCGTAAAGTTTTGTACCTGACTTAAAGACTGAAGTTGCACTATTGTGCTTCAGTCATATTCTTTTATGAAACTGGACCAGTTGTTCTTAATTTGACAAGGAAGCTTTTTATGCAATTGTGCACTATTGTCTTTGTTTGAAAGTGTTTCTGCGTTGAAGGAAGAACTACAAGTAGCGATTGATATTGGGAGTGTCAAGCAGCTCATATGGTATTTCTATCTATGTCTGAATTCATTCCTTTCATATGAATTGTTATTTGATTATCCTTGCTATTATTGATTATATGCATGTGCTTTAACAGCAGTTCTATATTCCTTCCACTATTGGATGTTTTATGGTGTGCTTTTCTTTTAATCATGTATGTGTCAATGATATAAATGATGAGTGTAGCAATATCACTTTAATCGCTTTGCTTAACTATTTAAGCGCAGTAATCCTGAATGAATTAATGTCCATGTTTGTTAGATGGAGTCATCTATATGCCTGTCCATAGACATAGATCATCAAGCGCTACACTTAAAAGCTTAATAATTCCCGGGATAAGTAGTAGCTCTTATATTTTTGCTGATAGATTTAGCTATTTGCCTATCATTAGATTAGTCAATCAATCATCCGTTCATCCCGTTTATTCATTACTGGGAAACTGGTCCCATTATCCCCAGTCAGAGCCACCATTCCAAACGGAAAAGGAGTTGTACTAAGATCCGGACCGGGTGGTTATCCCCAATGTTGTTGCAGCGATTTTCGAGGCATCAACAGGGTCATACTTAGAACTAACCATAATTCTTGACCTTTTTAGGGTTCCCATTTTCAAGATTTTTGGCCCTGATTTCAAATCACTTAAGACTGAAGATTGGAAGTTGGTTATTCTATAGTTTGGCCAATAATATATAAAATCCTATTAAGGTCATTGTTGGAACTATATGATTACATGCAATTTGTCCATGTTTTTGACTATTCATTAATTTTTCATGTATGTGTACTTTGTGGGATCATAACACTACTGAGATCATGGAATATTATGTAGATTAGATGGTTTTTATCACATTCTTGTTGTTTCAGTTTATGTATTTTCATGTATGAGAACCTGTTAGACCTAAATGATGACTATTATTGATTTGTTATAGCATTTTAAGCACCTATAATTGTCCTATATTATAGCTAATCATTTCCTTTCTTGTGAAATTGAGTGTTTACTAGCTCATTGTTTATTGTTTCTCCTCTATCTTTTCTCTACTAATAACTAGTGTAGGCTATTTTCATGTTAGTGCATTAGTCACTTTAGATTAGAATTAGAATCCCCCCTATTATGATGATCCCTCGTATCTCATAGTCTCGTTCAAAAACTAAGAATGCTTACCAGGACAGAATTTGGATGAGTCCCTTATCATAAATAGTGCGAGGGCAAAGAGAAAGTGCATTGATTGATTCAAAAAATAACCAATTGATCTTCACCCAAGGCTTAGAGGATAGGCTAGCCTTTCAAATTTTTGCAAGCTATGTTAGGTGGCGTGGGAGGTGGACGAACAATGGATGGTGGTTGAGGTAGTTCTTATTTATTATTAAGGTATAATATCCTTAGATATTTGTGTTGTGATGGTTTCCACAATAGAGTAGGAAGTACAATCAATTAAACTAGGTTCTTCATTTGATTCTTCCCCTCATTATTGCGTGTTTCAACTAAGCAAGAGAATCTCTTTTTGTGTATCTACACAGCTCTCTATTATGCTTAGAAATAACACGAAAAGGATTGAAGTGATGGAGGAATTCCAACCCATATAGGTATCATCAATGCTCAACCTACTGAGTGTCCCAATGTTTGGATCCTCCCAACTAGTTGTAAAATGCATCAAATTCCTTATGAGCCCATGTAAGAAACTAGTCTTGAAAATGACAACATATAACACTATATACTAGGAGTAAAGAACTATTCTCTTTCATTAAATAGTAACATACACCTATCTTCTTGTCTTTAATGCAATTCCTTACTTTGTGGAAATAATTTTTCACATGCTTGGATAGATGGAATAATGGCATACATAGTTGGATTGGTGGGGGCGAACCAAAACACTTGCTTGGATCTAGCAGTCCATATTCCTCAATGGTTTAGACATTTGTTGCCCCTACTCTTATAATAAAAGGCCCTGAATAAATATAGCCTAAATTTTATTGGTTTCCTCTTTAATGAAGATGGCATCCCCTATATACATGCAATGACAACCAAATAGTTCATTGCAAACATAAAGAGGGGATAAATTGAATTTTAAACCAGTTATAACTTTTTATTTCTTAATTAAATTTATTTCCAGTATTATTGATCATTTTTATTGACTAAATATAATTATTATTTTTTAAACTAAATAAACCAACATAGATCCATCTTAACTCTAGATCTACCAAACGTTAAAAGGAATCAAATCTCTCAAGAAGCAAACCTCTTTTTGAGAGAAAAACTTCAAGAAAATTTTGCACCTTGAGATTTGATTCCTCAAGGTGCTTGGTATATCCAAATTTAAGGCAAATCTATGCTAGATTATAATAATATTATTCATATTTATATATATTTCACATCTCAATATATAGAAGTATTCTTATTTTTAATTTTATTAAAACCCTGATAATATTCTTATATTTCTTTCACATGTTCTATATTTTTTTAGTTTGATATTTAGTGTGATATGCATAGCATTAATATAGATAGATAGATAGATATATAATTTAGAAAAAAAATTATTGTAAATATTTAATTTTGAAATGCTTATTAATTAAATTTAAATATGAAGTTTTGAAATATAATTGTTATGAATTGGATCATTATTAGTCCTTGCAAGGTAGAACTATCGAAATCGATTTTCTTTTTTACCAATGTTAAACTAAAAGTACTCAAATTTCTGCAAGCACATCAACAATCACAGATGAACATCAACAAGATGACTTTAGATAGGGACTTGTGACTATAAGTGAAGAAAAGGGCATAGAATGAGTTGGAGATGGTATGGATTCGTATGGAGAACCTCTTGCCAGAATTGAAACAAGTGGAACCTAAATTTGCAAATCATACAGGATAAGATTTCTTGTGATTTTTTTTTCATTACCATTAGTCATATTGTTTCCTCACATATTACATAGTTTGATTGTTGGTCATTCCATGAGGCTAGAAAGGCATTAATGGATATAAGAAAGGTTAGTTGAAATCTTAGTACCATACAAAAATTAGAAATAAAATTCAAATATGTAGTGGTGGTACTAACTAGAACAAATTGATATAATTGTATTCTAGATTTTAAATTGTAAATTAATGTGTTACCTAATTGTTACAAATTTGAATCGAATTTTTGTGTACCTTCTTTAAGGATTAAGACTAGTTTCCCTTCTTTTATAAGACCAAGCATTTAAAAGTGCAAATTAATTAAGAAGTCCAAGCATTTTGTGGATACCTTCTCTAAGGATGAAGACAAATTGCCTTTTTTCTACAATACCAAGAATTTTAGAGTGCAAATCCATGGAGTCATATAAGAATTTAGGAGTTTAGTTCAATAAAATCATTTCTCAGTGAAAATAGACAAAGGAATATAAAGTATCCTGGAAATTATTCTTGAAGGTGCCTAGAGTAGTTAAAGATATAGGAGAGATGGACCATGGATATGAATACATAAACACAAGAAGCCTTGTAGGTTGTTTACTCTTGGGTGAAGCTTTGGAGCTTTTAGTAATGAAAGAACATGAACAATTGTTAGGGAGAAGCAACAACACTTCATCGGCATTGCATGGTGGTGCATGTGGTAATGCAGGTGGCGAGAAAGGGAAAACCATGCCAAAGGATGAGATAGGGAAAAAGTATGATGGAAAAAAATGTTATCAAAATAATAAGTTGAAGGAAAGTTGATTATGATAGTTCCTGTAATACAAAGGGAAAGGAATAATAATAAGTAATTGAGTTTCAAATTATCATGATGAGAGTGATTTTATATATAAAGTTTTTCTAGGGTTTATAAAATAATTTAGAAATGAAGAGTAGAAGCGTCAAAAGTATGCAAAAGTGAAGACCTAAATACAAGTTTGATACACGGTGTATGCCCTAGGCATTGGATGGTTCCACCAGTGTTGAAGAAGCAATTGATTGAGACAAACAAGGAGTATTTTACACCAATATGGTGTTTGTCTTAGATGTGACTTTAAAATTAGATGATTATTATTATTATAGCTACCTTATTAAATCATGAACAAGTTGCATTTTTTTCATGGAACTTGCCTTCAAAGAAGATAGTCGCTATTCTTAGAGTCATTGTATTAGGTATTAAAGTTTAGAGGGAGACATTGTATCAAGTATTACGAATGAGATAGAGTCTCGTGAAAGACACTTACAAGATATTTCTAAGAGAGTGCTCCAACGTGAAATAGTGGTATCCATTGATGTAAAACATTGAGAAATAGAGATGTGTAACTCATATTTGTTTAAAGTAGAAAAATATTTGATGTAGAGAAACGCAAAATCATTCCCTCTAAAAGAACAACTAATATTAGAGAATCAATTTATGTATAAAGATGTATTACAAACACTCCAAATTGAAGCATACTGATATATGGATATTAAATAGGATACACAAATAGTTTTAAATCTAAACCACAAAAACCAATATAATTGAAAAAGAGGTGATATATCTACAAGGTTTTTTTTTGTTCTTCATTCTAGAAATCATCAAAAGATGTAGTTTTCAATTTCATTAGTTATTTTAGTACTTCTTAGCATGAATACCTTTTAGCAATGTGTTTGTTTTAGAAGTTAGGGCTTCCATTGTTTATTTTCAACATATGTAAGATTGACATGACTAAACCATATAATCATAATATTACCATAGAGAATTGTTGATCTCTATTCATGTCAAGGGCACAAGTCAACCTCCTAGGGAAATATCAAAGAACTTATCAAGATCCCCTCTTCATTTTTAGAGAGGTGGTACTCCTCTTTGATAATTGGAATATTTTTACTATGATCTTAGATGGAAGCAATGGGTATGCGCTAAATAACAAACCCCAAATTTTTTCCAATAAATATATTATATAGTAGATTTAGTCATTAAGCATGTAAGAAATGAATATGAAAATAAAGACATTTTATATACTAGGGTCTACCTTCAATAAGGATTGTGTCTTCCTCTTTAAAATAACATGAACCTAGAATCAATGAATTTGGAAGACGAAATAAAAATAAAAATATGAACATGTCTTCAAATAACTTTAAAGGGTTGTGTATATTAGAATCAAACAATTTTGTAAAGCCTCAATTGTACAAGAATCCAATGATACATCACCATACATACTTATGCCTACAACATGAAACTTGTATAGTTCTTTGTGGGAGAAATTAACAATTATATCCCAATGTGGAAAGTTCACCATTGTCCAAAAATTGAAACAATCTCCTCGATAACAAATGGATAAATTATAATTAAACTACATTTTCTCTATTATTAAACTACATTTGCTTTATTACAAGCAGGAACCTTGCTCCCTTGGACTTGAAATACAATATTTAGTGCTTAGAGGAGATGAGAAGGAATAATCAAACTTGCATCTTCCTTTAGTTGAGCACACATGAAATTTCTTATGGAAAGATAGATGTAGAAGAAAATATGAGAGGGAAAATTGGGAAGGCTTATTCACAAAATATTCTAGAAAGGAAAACTCATCTTTCACGAAAAACCCTAAGAGAAAAACCCTTTGTGAATGTGATATGATTGCTCCCAACCATTTTTTAGGTCTGTGTTTATTGGAAATGTTCGGAATATACTCCTCCATATATCATTAACAATTGTGCCATGTTGAAGCTTCAAAATGAGTTGATGTTGAAAGTCTGTGGACAACAGAAGTGTTGTTTCTTGTTGGTTAGTAACAATCTTGTTGTCTTTGAAAATAAAGCACACCATCCATCCTTCTTATTGTAGATTCCCCTTTTCTATTGATATTATAAATACCTTTTTCTTTTTGGACTCTACTCGATATGAGAAAATAATATCTTAGAAGTTAAATGCAAAGTGATAACTCTTGCTCATCTCTTTCATCCCTATAAAAACTGGTTTTGGCCTTTGAGAACTCATTGCAATTTTTTCAATACAATGATATTGAATGAAGTATTCATGTATATCTAGTAAATTTTCATTTAATCCATTTTTTAACGCATTCTCAATATTTCTTCAAGATTGATCATATGAGAGATTACAACCTCCCTCCAATAACACATGTGGTTGATGGCATTCCTATTGAATTGAAACATACATGTGTCCCTTTGTTATTGATACCAGAAAGACCTATTTTTTATTCGAATCTACTCAATAAGAGAAACCAATAGCTTGAAAGTTAGATGCAAAGGGATAACTCCTACGCATCTCTTTCAGAAATATATAAATCAATTGTAGCCTTTGAGAACCCATTGAAATATTTTCTACATGATGTTATTGAATGAAATCTTCATTTGTATCTAGTAGGGTTTCATTCAATCCATTTTTTAACACATTCTCAACTTTTCTTCAAGATTTAACATTTGAGAGATTACAACCCCCCTCCATAGCACATGTGGATGATGGTATTCCTCTTGAATTTAAAGATTATAATTCTCATCTGAGAAACATAATCTTATGTACACAAATTTTCACATCTTTTATCAAAATTCTCTTCTAAATTCCCCTTTTTATTTTCTTAAAACCATATTGGAAAATTTAAGAGATCAGCACTACCGACATGAATATTTTCTTCAATGACTTGAGTTCACTACATTAAATCATTCATTTGCAATTTTTTCCTTATTTCAACAAAAATCTTAGATTCGTATGAGAAGCATTTTCATAGCAGCTAAAATGATGAAATCATTGGGAAACATTTCTTAAGGAATATTGTGAAAGACTTTCATAAATATGAAAGTTGACTATTTCATTGTTTCTTCTTCATTGATTTGGATTTCAACCATATTCAAGAAAAGAGAATATGGGTATTTTATTGAGAAACAATTCGCAACAAATAAAACTTATAATACATCTTAGGTTGTGATGGTTTCAGGTTGCACTGAATAAAACCATTCACAAACATTTCCTTGTAAATTCAAGACAAATAATCTACAAACAACATCGTCTTTAGCCACATTATACATATCACAAGAACTATCGAACTTAACTAAATGTTTTTTTTGAATTATCTAATGTGTCCCCAAAGATCATGGGAAACTTCATCATGGAAATATTTGTCAAGGGATGAATATTTTCTTGTATATTGAAGGGCCTTTTGTACAATAGTTTATTTCCTTGGGGGGCTTCTCCTTTTGCCATTGCTTGGAAAATCTTGATGGGTTTGATGGGGAAGATAGAATATCATTAAAACATGGAAGAAATTCTCTATTAAAGTTGCCATATATATTTCATGCAATTCTAGGATCTTTTTAGTCGAGTCATCGAGACATCTTTCTTCACAATCAAAATATTTAATAATGGAGTTGTTGGGGAGCTCATACACAAAATATTAGATATTTATTAATCTTAAAGAAATTTACATAAAATATCTATACTTGAATTTCCATAACCTTGAAGGCCATGTGATTTTCTTTGAACAAGGATTTCAAGAACCCAATTCATCTTTAACTTTGTGGCTGGAAATATAACAAATACTTTTCAAAAAACATGAGCTAGAAAGCTTATAGTTTCTCCATAAATTCTAATCATGAAGGTATTATGTTTATTGAAGATGATAACATGCCTAGTATAGTCACCTATTTTCCTATCAAGGGCAAGAGTCAACCTCCTAGGGAAAACTCAAAGAACTTATCATGACCCCATCTTTGTTTTTAGAGAGGTGGTACTCCTATCTAATATTTAGAAGATTTTTATTATGGTCTTAAATGAAATCAATGGGTGAGTGTTAACAATGAACCCAAACAAATCTCTCATACAACAATTGGTCATTAAGCATGCAAGAAATAAATAATATGAAAATAAATATTTTTTATGTATTAGGCTCTGCCTTCAATAGCGTTTTTCCTTCCTCTTTAAACTATTGTGAATCTAGAATAAAAAATGGCTTTGTAAGATGAAATAAAAATAAAATATGGATATGTCTTCAAAGAACTTTAAATGTGTTGAAATTGTAGCAAGGAAAGGCTTAATTTGTCAAGTGCCTTAGTTAAATGGAGAAAATTGAATTTTCCACATCATCAGAATGACTTGGATTGCAATTAGCTTGAGTGGCATGGCCTTGTCTACTAGTTAAGTTAGTAAATTTGAGTTTGTAGGCTAGAAGTAGAGTTGTGCATGAATTGATTTCTAATATATAGAAATCTAGTTGAGTTATTGTTAGTTGAACTCAGTTAACTGAGCTCTAGTCATTAGTTGAGTTAGTTGAAGGTCAGTTGAGTAGTTATGGTTGTTTTTAACTCACTGATCTCTCAGTTAACTAGTCAATCAGCTAAAAATAGACCCAATCATGCATGGAATTCAAATTTCCTAGTTGAGTGGATGGAAAAGGCACATTTGTATTTATAATTATATAATGTTGAGTGTACGTTGCTTTTGAACTTAGCAAGTGATCAGTTCCCTTTTATTTGCACAAGGAAATAGGGAATTTATATATCTTTTAGGAGATTAATTCCTCCAGGATTGTGCAAGGAAATAGGAGGTTGGTTGAGGCTTGAAGTGGATAAGTGTTGGCCAAAGAAGGTTAGGAAGCAGAAGAATAGTTTTATAGTGCATGGTGTGCTTTAGAGTTAAGAAAGCCATTGTAATTGATTCTCTTTCTCATATGAATTAATGCAAAGTTGTGGGGTGTTTTTCCCAGTTGGGTTCCCCTATAAAATAATTGTGTTCCCTGTGTTTTGATGGTTTCATGTTATTGCATGTGTTTCTATCGTGTGTTTTCCTTTCTGCGGAATAGTAGAAGAACTTTATGTCTCTTGATTTCAGATTGATTTCATTAGCAATAGAAAATTTCTTGCATTTTTAGAAAAATGACCATATACATTAGAATTAAGAAAGTTTGTAAAGCTTCAATTACGCTCCAATGATACATCACCATACATACTTATGTCTGCAACATGAAACTTGTAAAGTTCTTGTAGGAATTTACAGGGTAAGTTCCTCAGAAAGAACACCAAAAGGACACTGCTCACAACCAGATCACAGATCAATACACCAGTATTTTTGACGTGGTTAAAACCCTCAAAGAGGGAAACAGTCCACGGCCTGCGCCAACGTGGCTACTACAGGCAATTTATTAATCAAAGAATGAAAATTTACATAAGCTTCTCTCATGCACGGATCACCCGAACAATGACCCTCCATGCGCTTTAAATAGAACTCATGGACCAATCGGGTGTCAAGCCACGGATCAAGTGTCGGTAATACCGAGGAGAGAATGAACCGTCGGATCACTACATATCGTGACTGTCGAATTGTAAGTTACAAAATGTACAACGGTAAAGAAACACACTTTACCTAACTCTGTACCTAACTCTAAACTAGACCAAGTTGTACTTAACTATTTCCTATGTGTCGGAATATCCTAACATCCCCCCTTAAGAACAACTTGGGATAGGATTGAAGGATTTAAAAATATGACACAATAGGAGAAGGAAGGAGGCACTAGAGCGTATCCCCCCTTAGTGACAACTTCCTGAACTCCAAGCATATATCGAAGTTTAGTGAACTTCGCCTCTGTGAGAGCCTTTGTGAAGATGTCTGCAACCTGATCATCTGTTGAACAATATTGCACTTCAAGAACATGGTCATGAATGAGCTTTCTGATGAAGTGCATGTGTAGTTCAATGTGTTTGCTGCGCTGATGTTGGACTGGATCTTTGCATAGCTGAATGGCACTTTGATTATCACACCAAAGTGTGGTTAAATGCTGCTGCTCAAAGCCAAACTCTGATAGGATCTGACGAAGCCACAAGGCTTCCTTACTAGCTTCCACGGCACCACGATACTCTGCTTCTGCTGATGAAAGAGAAATGGCAGCCTGTTTCTTACAAGCCCATGTAATAGGTCCTGAACCAAGAGTGAAGACATAACCGGCAGTAGACTTCCGATCATCAGGGTCACCAGCCCAATCAGAATCAGTGAAACCAACTAATAGAGGAGCTGCTTTGGCACTGTAATGAATCCCAAACTGTACTGTACCTCGAACATAATGAAGTATTCTTTTAGCTGCTTTCCAATGACTTTCACGGGGGTTTTGCATAAAACGAGCAACAAGGCCAACAGCAAAGGAAAGGTCAGGACGAGTATGGGTTAAATACAAGAGTTTTCCTACAAGTTGACGGTATAAGGTAGCATCAACTTCAGGAGAAGTACAAGAGACTGAAAGTTTGACTCCAGACTGAAAGGGAGAAGGGGCTGGCTTACAGTCTTCCATGTGAAAATGACGAAGAATATCACAAGCATACTTGGACTGGGAAAGGAAAATACCCTCCTTGGATTGCAAGACTTGAAGACCGAGAAAATAGTGTAAGTGTCCTAAGTCTGTCATTTCAAATTTCTTTTTAAGGCTGGACTTCACATGGTTTATAAGGTTGGGATCACTACCAGTAAGAATAAGATCATCAACATAAAGAACAAGGATGATAAGAGAGTTGCCCACTTTCTTGGTGTAGACAGTATTGTCAGAATAACACCTAGAAAAGCCAGATTCTAAAAGAAAGCTATCCATTTTGGCATACCAAGCCCGATGAGCTTGCTTGAGACCATAAAGGGATTTCTTAAGTCGACAAACAAGGCTGGAGTCTGTTTGTATGAAGCCAATGGGTTGTTCCATATAGATTTATTCCTGCAAGTCCCCATGCAAGAAGGCAGATTTAACATCCATCTGATGGACTTCCCATTTTAAAGAGGCAGCAAGGGAAAGAACAAGGCGGATAGAGTTCATTTTGGCAACAGGGGAGAAGGTTTCAGTGTAGTCAATGCCTTCAACCTGTGAAAAGCCCTTAGCAACAAGACGAGCTTTATGTTTATCAACTTTCCCATCTGGTCTATACTTGGTTCTGTAAACCCATTTACATCTAACAAGTTTGCGTCCCTTTGGTAGAGGAACAAGATCCCATGTATCATTTGCCAACAATGAATGATATTCTTCATTCATAGCTGCTTCCCAATGTGGATGGCCTGAAGCTTCTGCAAAAGTATCAGGATCATGATTTACTGGAGCTTGAGCCAGTAAAGAAGAGGCTCTTTCAAACTGAGAACGTGTACGTCGCTGATCTGTAGGATCACCGGCAAGATCACCTGCTGCATCCCGAGTAGCACGGACCCATCTTGGAAGTTGAGGATCCTGAGAAGGTGGGGGAGGATTATCATCCTCACTTTCATCATCTGAAGAAGAAATGTTTTCAAAAGTAGAAGAGATAGGAAGAGGTGGCACATCCGCCAGACTAGGCTCGCAGGCCGATTTATTTTCATCAAATTTTACATCTCTTCTAATGATAACATTTTTGGACTTAAATGGAATAAGTCTATAACCTTTTACATCTTCAGAATATCCAACAAAAGTACATTTCTCACTCTTAGGTTCTAAAGCTTTATGCTTTTCATCTGGAATATGGGCCCATGCTTCACTTCCAAAAACACGAAAGTGACTTACATCTAGTTTAATGGAACTCCAAGCTTCTTTTGGAGTGATATTCTCTAGAACCTTAGTAGGAGTGCGATTGATTATATAATTTGCACAATTAATTGCTTCGGCCCAAAAACTAAGACTGGGTCCTTTAGATTGCAGCATACAATTAGCCATTTCCTTTAAGGTGCGATTTTTCCTTTCAGCTACACCATTTTGTTGTGGAGTGTATGGAACAGTATGTTGCATTTGAATTCCATTTTTGGTGCAAAAGTTGATGAATGTGTTTTTAACATATTCTCCACCATTATCAGTTCTTAGCTTAAGAATTTGATGTCCAGATTGTTTTTCAACAAAGGCTTTGAAGGCCAAAAAAGTGTTAAATACTTCGCTCTTGAGTTTTAAGAAGTATACCCAAGTGCGTCTGGAGAAATCATCAATGAAAGTTAAGAAATACTTGCAGCCAGAGAATGAAGCAACAGGAAGTGGACCACATAAATCACTGTGCACAAGCTGTAAAGGGGCTGAGGCGTGCCAAGAGGCACGTTTGTCAAAACTGTCCCGATGATGTTTTCCGAGTACACATCCGGAACAAACACCATCTCTGCAAGATACCATAGGAAGACCTGTCACCATATTTTCTTTACATAGATGCTGAAGGGAGCGATAGTTTAAGTGACCAAATCGCTCATGCCAAAGTTTGCTCACTTCATCATTATGAGCAACAAATACTGAGGGAAGATTGGATGACCCAAAGTTGTGAAACTTATACAACCTTGTGGAATCATCAGCAATACCAGTAGCTAGAATCTGTTTAGGATCTCTTAGATCCTTGATTACAACATCATGAGGTGAAAATTCAACAATTTTACCTTCACCTGAATGAGTTATCTGATATACAGATAGAAGGTTGCAGGATAAGGTTGGAACACATAATACATCATTAAACTGACCATTGTCTAGATGAACAGTTCCAGTCCTGACAACATTAAGAGATCTATCATCACCAACATATATATTTTTGGTGTTACAATCATTTAAAGAAGAAAACATGGCTTGGTTTTTGGCCATGTGATAAGAGGCTCCAGAATCAATGAGCCACTCATGAGAATGAGAAGAAGAAGATACATTTAATGCATAACCAGACTGAGATGATTGACAGCAACATGCAGAAAGTGCCATTCCTGAAGATGAAGTTGAAGTTGAAGTTGAAGAATGCTCCACATGGATGTTATGTTTCTTCATTGCGGCTTCCAAGGCTTCCATCTTCTTAAAGCATTTAGATTCTAAGTGGCCATCTCGATTACAAAAGTTACAATGTCTATCAGTCTTCTTCCATTTGTTTTTATTGGTCTTATCATTTTGCTGAAATGATCTTTCATTTTGAGGCTGAGTTGGTTTAGGACCATTCTTTTGAGGATATGACTTCTTAGGATTCTTTGAATTTGGTTGCTGTTGGGCGGCTAACGCTTTTGTGGAAGAGTTTCCAAGATTAAGAAGACCAAGGTGTAAGAGTTTTTCTTGTTCTCTTATTAAAGAATCACAAAAAGAGTCAAAGGAAGGGGCCTTGTAGTCTTTTCCTTGACAAATGAAAGCTTCCCTTGTAGAATGGAAGGTGGAAACAAATACAGAGTAGGCTGGTCCCAACTTAGTAAGGATGGAATAAATAAGGTTACTATCTTCTTTCTTAACCTTAACACCTTCCAAAAGATATCTAAGGGTCTTGAATTTGGACAAGAAATCTTCAATGCAAGAAAAATTATTAGGATCCAATGTAAGCAACTCATTTTCAAGTTGATGGGCTCTAATTTCATTTTTAATCCCAAAAACTTTAGTGAGTTTTTCCAATGCTTCATGAGGAGTCTCAAGTTCTGCAATATGGAATCTAAGATCAGGAAATATAGACATCCCTATCAAACCACGTGCTTGATCTTGTCTATTTTCCCATTTTGCAGCCTTGTCTTCATCTTTTGGTTTCTTCTCTTGGTATGTGGCTATTCTGTAGAGACCTTTACTTCTAAGTAAATCTTCCATGTAGGCTATCCATTGGAAGTAGTTAGTGCTGTCAAGAATGACTTAGCATGGACTTTCCATTTTTTTTTAAAAACTAAAGTTGAAGATGCTGAAAGTAAGTGTTCCAATGGATAGATCTCGAAAAATTAGGCTGTTTTAAAAAAAACGGCTCTGAAAAAGGCTTCCGGATGAAGAAGTTATGGCTTTTTGAAAAAAAAATTGTTGAAGTTGCCGACAAAGTGCGCGAATGTGCGGGAATGAAAAAATCCGCCCCCACAAAATGGAGACTTGAACCCAAGACCTCTACTCTCTTAAAACAGCTTTGAACCAATTGATCTATACAAAAAATTTGAGAGAGAGAGAGAGAGGGGGGGGCCTTGGTTTGCGTGCTTGCCTTGAGAAAGCTCTTTTTCCCTACAAAACACAAAACACAAAACCCAACACGAATATGCAAAGAAAAACGAACCTTGCGGCTCGAAGTTAGCTTTAGCCAAAAAACTAGATATATTAAAAAAATGAACCTTGCGGCTCAAAGTTAGCTTTAGCCGAAAAACTAAATATTTTTCTCAATGTTTCTGATTTTCCGAGATCACACTAAGGTGCAGGGAAAAGAGCATACGCATGAGAAAAATCCTTCCTTTCTGTTTCTGATTTGCCTAGATCGCACAGAGTCGCAGGGCAAAGAACATACGCAGAAATGAAAGGTATAGATCCGGTTAAAAAAGGCTAAATAAACCGAAACCGAAATAAGGAGAGAGAAAATAACAGTAAACTGCAAATAAACACTGTATACCTCCCGATCTGAAAAATGACGCAGCTAGGGCTACCGGAAACCTTTTCACGTGAAACGAAAGGGGTTCCTCACTGGAACAGATGCTCTGAACGCAACAGAGCAGTCCTCTCGGCCCGAAAGCAGTCAGAAATAGCAGATCTAGGAAACGATAGTTGGATGCAGTTTTACCGGCTTCAGATTTGGATCACCAACGGACGCGGCCCTCAAATAGCTCTGATACCATGTAGGAATTTACAGGGTAAGTTTCTCAGAAAGAACACCAAAAGGACACCGCTCACAACCAGATCACAGATCAATACACCAGTATTTTTGACGTGGTTAAAACCCTCAAAGAGGGAAACAGTCCACGGCCTGCGCCAACGTGGCTACTACAGGCAATTTATTAATCAAAGAATGAAAATTTACATAAGCTTCTCTCATGCACGGATCACTCGAACAATGACCCTCCATGCGCTTTAAACAGAACTCATGGACCAATCGGGTGTCAAGCCACGGATCAAATGTCGGTAATACCGAGGAGAGAATGAACCGTCGGATCACTACATATCGTGACCGTCGGATTGTAAGTTACAAAATGTACAACGGTAAAGAAACACACTTTACCTAACTCTATACCTAACTCTAAACTAGACCAAGTTGTACTTAACAATTTCCTATGTGTCGGAATATCCTAACAGTTCTTTGTAAGAGAAATTAACAATAATATACCATTATGACAAGTTTAAAATTGTCTAAAGCTTAAACAACCACCGAAATGAAAAATACGTAAATTGTAACTAAACTAAATTTTCTTTATTATTGTTAATTATGAATCTTAGTGACAAATTTCAACCATTGGACTAGATTCCTCTTACTCAGAGAACCAAAATTGAGCGTCGAAGCACTAGATTTGTATAAGGGAGAGTGTATTTTTGAAGTGAAGCCCACAATGGCACATTTAATCAGGTTGGCATAAAGTCAAATTGCCACTCCAAAGTTGCATATAAATACAAGTGACCTCAAGCTTATTTGGACGTCATCATCTGATCTGAAATGGAGCAAATTAGTTATGTTGTGCTAATTCCCCATTCAGAATAAAACCCAAGATGCTTATCATTTTCTTATCAAGTGCTTAAGGATTCACCATTTTTTTTCTTGATTAACTGATTCCCATGGGAGTTTCTTATGTAAATGTTATAAACAATTTAACATAAAACATATGTTGAACAACAACAAAATAACAACAAAGAACATCAAAATACAACACACAACACAAAGGTTTGATGAGGAGTTCACCCCTCCTGGGCTATGTCTCCTTGGTCCATCTTGCAATGCTTGGGAATCTCTATATGCTCAAAATTACAACAAAAGTGTGTTTACAATGCTCAAATGCCTCTAAAACTTGTCTAATGATTTTAGAATAGAAAAAACTATTAGCATTCACTATTTTTGCACCTAATTTGGATAAGAACATAAGAAGTTATGACCTCTCCCAGTTCTCCCACAATTTTCTCCTCCAAATCTAGCTAACTTCCAGTTAAATTCATTGTCTGGAGATGATTCTGGAAGTTCTGCCGAAATTCGCAGTCCCGCTGCCTTCCCCGCATATCTCGTGGTTAAGACTGAGTGGTCACATACAAAGTCGTCAGTCTGGCAGAAAAGGGGACGGTTGCGCAAATTTGTCGCAAATCGCAATCGGCTTTGTCGGGGCTGATTCTTATATTCAAGACTTAACGCATTGTGATATGCAATCTGGTGATCCGACGGACCCGGTGAGTTATAAACTACAACTCTAAAATGATATCGCATCTGCAAATCGCACTGGCAGAGTCCCTTGGTAACATATATATCGGCGAGGTACTAGAATGATATGTGATTGTGATTATCGCAAATCGCAACCCGACTCTGTGGTTGCGATATATCGCATCGCAACCCTGACTACAATATCGTAAATTGAAAATCGGCATTGCTTGGGGCCGATTCTTAAGCCGCGACCATTATTTTTTTCCCCGAGATGTGATATGCGAGACCCAGTGACAACCTACCACTTGCCGCTTCCCCATTCGCTGGAACCTTTTCCATGTCATCCAATCCTGCCACGTTTCCATGTCAAACTGACTCTAACTTCTGCATATGAGATCGGATTTGAGTGTCGTTCACACCGTTGGAATCAGAATGACGAGATCTTCGATCTGAAGCTAAGTTTAACAAAATTTTGATACTTTGATTTTTAAGCATAATTTTGAGCACCTGGTCACTCCTCCCCACTGGAAGCCTTTTGGACCCCAAAATATTATATTCAGTTATTGAACAAATGAGGGTATTGTTCCCTCACCTTCCCCTCTTCAATCCATTTGGCATTTGATGGATTTGTACCTTTGAGACCCACTCGAAGATGATCAACATTTCCCCTCTTTGATGACCTCATTCTTCTATTAGGTATGGTGTCTTGATGAAGCTCATCAAGAAATTCTAGAGAAAATTCTTCAATTGATGGAATTTGTACACTTTCTCCTTGATCTTCAATCAAAGGACGCTCATACAATCTAAAATTTTCAACATTGACAACGGAATAAGTTTGCATATATGAAGGCAAATCAATCTTGAAATCATTATTACTAATCTTTTCCAGAATTTTAAATGGACCATAATGGATTGGTTTCAGCTTTTTACCTTCACCTTGAAGCCTTTTCTTGCTAATGTAAAGCCAAACTTCATCACCTACTTGAAACTGATGATCCACACGATGCTTATCATGTCTTGCCTTATACTTGTCTTGACTCTTTTCTATTTGTTCTTGAACTATTTGGTGAATCAAATGAATTTTCTCAATGAATTTGTTTACTCTGTCTACGCGGCTATGTCCATCTACATCTACATCTTTCTCAAAGATGAAATCCAAAGGAAATTTAGGAAAATAACCAAGACATGCCTCAAAAGGTGAAGTTAGAGTAGAATATTGTTTTGCTCGGTTGTAAGCATGTTGAATATATTGCAACTGTTCATCCCACAAGTTAGGATGTTTGCTGCAATATCCTCTTAGCAAATGAATAATTATCCTGTTAACCACTTCAGTTTGACCATATGTTTTTGGATGGAAGGTTGTACTTTTCTTCAACTTGGTTTCCATCAAGTTCCATAAATTTGAACCAAAATTCCCAACAAATCAGGAATCACAATCACTTACAATAGAAGTAGGTAAATCAAAATGAACCCATACATTTTGAAATAAAATTTGAGCTTTTTGTTCAACTGTAATTTGTTTTTTACAAGGCATTAATATACACATCTTGTTGAACCTATCCACAACTACGTACAAATAATCATGACCTTTTCTTTTTAAAGGAATACCACCTACAAAATCCATAGAAACACTCTCCCATGGATGTGAAGGCACTAGGAGTGGTGTGTACAATCCTAATTTCCTACTACTAGGCTTACTAATTGAACACAATGAACAAACTCTGATAAAATGTGACACACTTTCAAGCATACGAGGCCAGTAAAAATACCTCTGAAGATTTTCCATTGTTTTACTTACATGAAAATGTCCAACAATAAGAGAAGTGTGCGCTTCCCTTGTGACATTTACCCTCTCTCCCTGTGGAACATAAATTTTTCCCAGATGATACAACAGATTATCATGTACATGGTAGTCTAATTCCTCAACTTGGTGGACTTGACTCAAGTTTGAATATTCCTCTTGAAAGTCAGCATCATGTGCATATTGTTCAACATAACTTTCAGGCAAAACAAAATGATTCTTGAGTAAAATGGCTACATTAACAACCAGTCTAGAAAGCATATCAACAACTTTGTTATAAATACCTTTCTTGTACCTGATTACCAAGTGGAATTGTTGTAAGAATCCCATCCAACGAAAGTGCCTTGATTGCTGCAATTTTGTTTGAGATTGCAGATATTGCAAAGATTGATGATCGGTGTGAATAATGGTTTATTTTCCCATTAAGTAATGCTTCCATTTCTTCACACTTTTCACTAATGTGTAAATCTCTTTATCATATGTAGGATAGTTAATAATAGCACCATTAAAAATCTTAGAATGAAATGAAATGGGCTTACCATGTTGTAAAATAATTGCACCCATGGCGTAGTCACTTGCATCTGTTTGTATTTCAAATGGTTGTTTCAAATCTGACAATGCTAAAAATGGGGTTGAACTGATCTTTTGTTTTAAAGCATCGAATGATTTTTTCTATTTGCCTCCCCACAGGAAGACAACCTTCACACTGGTTAAAGCATGTAGTGGAGCTTCTATGGAAAAGAAATTGCCAATGAACTTCCTTCAGTACTACATTGATCCCAGAAAAATCCTTACTTTTGTGACTGATTTTGGTATTGGCCAATTCACAATGATTGAAACTTTAGAGGGGTCAATCTAAGCTCACCTCCTCCAACTATGTGGCCCAAATATACTAAGGAAATTTTCTTGAATTCACATTTAGACATCTTCAGAAATAACTATTCTTTTTTGAAGACATCAAACACTTTCCTCACATGCTTGACATGCTCTTCTCGTGATTTGTTGAATATCAAAACATCATCTAACTAGACAATTACAAACTCATCAATAAAGGATCTTAAAATAGCATTCATAACTCTCATGAATGTAGCTGGAGTGTTGCAAAGACCGAAAGGCATACCTAGCCACTCAAACAATCCTAGTTTGGTTTTAAAAGTGGTCTTCCAAATATCCTCCTCAACTATTCTAACTTGATGATATCCACTTCTCAAGTCTAATTTAGTGAAATATTTTGCATTCTTCAACTGATCTAGCAAATCATCTATTCTCGGCAGTGGGTATCGATTCTTTATGTAATTTTATTCAAAGCTTGATAGTCTACACACATGTGCCAGGTTCCATGTTTCTTGGGTACCAAAACAATTGGTGAACCAGATGGCGAAATAGAGGGACGAATTACACCTTTATCTAACAATTCCTGGACTTGTTTCTTAATTTCTAAACTTTCTAGAATTGACATTCAATACATACCGATATTTAGGAGTGGACAGTCTTGTTGTAGCTGAATTTCGTGTTGAATTTCCCTTTTTGGTGGCAATCCCTTTGGTTCTTGAAACACATCTCCATATTGATTGACCGCATCAACCAATTTGGCTTTCAGCTTCACATCACATCCTGCAAAGGATTCACACTCCGTGTCATTCGTTTTCTTGGTCATAAGCCTAGCATGAGATTCTTGCTGGAATTGACCAATCGCTTCATTTTCCCTGCGCTTTCTAAAGACAGATTAAGCTTTCTATGATGGGATCTCACAATATACTCCACTCCATCTTTGAACAAATGATATTTGTTCTCAAATCTATGGAAAACGAATTTCCTGTCATACAAATACGGACTTCCCAACACAATTCCAGAAATATCCAGTGGCATTACATCTAATTCGACTTCATCAATGAAATTGGCAGTAATAGCAAACCTGAAAAGGCATTTCCTTTTGACCTATAGATTTTCATCCTTGGATATCCAACCTAATGGATACGGTTTATGATGAGGCACGGTTTCCAAATTCAACTTCTTGACCAAGTCTGTAGAAATTAAATTTGCCTAGGATCCACTATCAAACAGGGTATCAATCTTGGTGTGTTTGGAAATAACTATGATATGGAACAACTCAATTCAGTTTTCTTCATTTGAAGATTTGTTGGAGTTATCTATTGCAATGGTGCTTTCCACGACTTCCTCTTTCCTTCTTTTTTCCACAGATTTTCCTTTAGTGACTGTGGTTGCAATCTTTGTTTCATCACCTGAGTCGGAACCCAAGTCTTGTTGTACAACAGTGTTTGTCTTCTGTTTCCATTTATTGTTAAATTTATTCGGTCTTAATTCAGGATGAAGCTTCCAGCAATGCGCTTCATCATGGCCATCTTTGGAACAATTCTTGCACATGGGTTTCTCCCCTTCTTTCTTAACAGAAGCATTTTTCTTCTGCTTTCCTTTAGATTTCTTTCCTTTTCACCACTCTAGAATGGCTTCTTCTTACCTTCTTCTTGTACATTTTTCCCTCTTGCTTCGAGGTGTGTAGCTTGAACACAGACCTCATCAAGATTCATGGGATTAAACATAAGAATGGTATGTCGAAGATAGCTATGAAAACCTCCTATGTATTTCAGAAAAGTATCTTGTGACTACAAGTCTACTCCTAGCATAAGAGCTCTTCTCCTAAACTCCTGAGTATACTCTTGCACATTTTTACCTTTTAACTATCTGAAATTTTTCCAATTCATGATAGTGTTTTGCATATGAGTTAAAGGGTAGAATTGTCGTTTTATAGCAGTAATGAAATCAGACCAAGTAATAGAGATCTTACCATGTTCTTTGATCTCGTCTTGAGTCCTTGCTTCCCACCAAATGAGTGTTATACCCTCCATTCTCAATGAAGCTAACTGAATTTTGATATCATCCTCTTGAAGGTTCTTAATCCTACAATAGAACTTTAATTAACGAATCCAATTATCAAGCTTCTCTGCATTCACTTCACCATTATACATGTGTAACTCGAATTTAACCTCAAGTTTTAAAAAAGGTGATTTAATAGTTCCTTTTTAAGAATGATGATGAGTACAATTAAGGGTTGTATTAGTGGAAGAGTGTGAATATGCTTGTGAAGAAGAAGATGAAGAAGATGGTGGAGAGGGTGGAGGTTTGTCTCTATTCCCATTACCTCTTTTTCCATTACCTTCTCGTGGAGAACCTTCCCCATTGGGAGGTTTGAAACTTTCTCCTTGCAATTTTCTATTCCTCTCTTCATAGAGGACCTTAACCATATCAATCATATAGAAAAAAGCCTTTTTGAATGTTCTTTCATCATTAGTCATGGTAGGTTCTCCTTCATCAAACATGGTCTCTGAAGACTTAACTGCAACTTCTGCAACTTGAGGATGTACTGGTGTAGAAGAATTTGGCAACCTTGCTCTTCTTCCACTTGAGCCAACTACAGGGCTTTCAACCAGCTTCCCTTCTCCTCTTTTGATTTTTAACCTTGTTAGCATGACACAAAACTAGCAAACAATACTCCTTCTTTGCACAAGAAAATCTAGTAAGCAAAAACTAGTGCTGTGATACCAACTTGATCTGAAATGGAGTAGATTAGTAATGTTGTTTTAATTCCCCATTCATAATAAAACCCAATATGCTTATCATTTACTTATCACTTGCTTAAGGATTCACCATTTTTTTGCTTAATTAACTGATTCCCATGAGATTTTCTTATGTAAATGTTATAAACAATTTAACATAAAAAATATGTTGAATAGCAGCAAAATAACAACAAAGAACATCAAAATACAACACACAAAACAGAGATTTGATGAGGAGTTCACCCCTCCTAGGCTACGTCTCCTTGGTCTAGCTTCCAATGCTTGGGCCTCTATATTATGCTCAAAATTACAGAAAAAGTGTGTTTACAATGCTCATATGCCTCTGAAACCTATCCCAATGAGTTTAGAATAGAAAAAATTGCTAGCATTCACTCTTTTTGCACCTAATTTGGATAATAACTAAAGAAGTTATGACCTCTCCCAGTTCTCCAACAAATTTGTTCCTCCAAATCTAGCTAATTTCCAGTTAAATTTATTATCTAGAGCTAATTCTAGCAGTTCCTCCGAAATTGGTGATCCCGCCAACTTCCCTGCCTATCTCGCGGTTAAGGCCAAGCGGTCACATACAAATTGGTTGGTCCGACGGAAAAGGCGATGGTTCCACAGCTCTGTCACAAATTGCAATCAGCTTTGTCAAGGGTGATTCTTATATTCTGGACTTAACGCATTGTGATATGTGATCTGGCGATCCGATGGACTCAACAAGTTATAAACTACAACTCTGAAATGATATTGTGTCCACAAATCGCATCGGTGGAGTCCCTCAATAACATATATATCGGCAGGGTACTGGTGCAATTGTGATTATCACAAATCACAACCCGACTCTATGATTGCGATATATCACATCGCAACCCTGACTACTCTGGGGGCTGATTTACTTAACATTCTGCGATGTGTGATTGTGATATCACAAATCGGCACTGCTAGGGGCCGATTCTTAAGCCACAACCACTGTTTTTTCCCTGATATGTGATATGTGAGACCCAATGGCAACCTCCCACTTGGTGCTTCCCCATTCGCTGGGACCTTTGCTATGTCATCCAATCCTGCCACATGTCCAAGTCAAACTAAACTTTGACTTGCTCTAACTTTTGCATACGAGCTCAGATTTGAGTTTCGTTCACACTGTTGGAATCAGAATGAAGAGCTCTTCAATTTAAAGCTAAGTTTAACACAATTCTGACACTTTGGTTTTTTAGCATAATTTTGAGCACCTGATCATCATCACACATCATTTCTTATTCTTTTGGAGGTTCTTTATATCTAGAATTGAAGGTTTCACAGGAAGTGTGAAGCTACCACAGGAAGTGTGTAGTTGTCACAGGAAGTGCAAAGATTTCATAGCAAGTGTGAAGGTTTCATAGGAAGTGCGAAGTTGTCATAGGAAGTGTGAAGGTGTCACAGGAAGTGTGAAGGTTTCATAGGAAGTGCGAAGGTTTCATAGGAAATCTGAAGTTGTCATAAGAATTGTGAAGGTTTCACAAGATGTGCAAAGTTTTCACAGGAAGTGCGCAAGTCTCATAGGAAATGCGCATGAGGAACAAGAAGTGCACGAGTATTTCTGGATATTGTTAACTTTGACCAAAATTGCAGATATGATAGTTTCAACAAATTTGACTTTTGGGCACATCTATTGGACTTTGGATATTGGTTTTGTCGGATGGTCAACGATTTGGATTTAACTCAATTGATGGATTTGGGCTCATTTTACTCTCTGCTAAACATTTTATGACAATCTAATAGAAGAAGAATTTCAAAGGGTTTTCCCCCTTATGGGTTTTTTCCCTAGTCTTTGAACAAATCATTGTCTCTTGTTGATGTGTTGATTGTCTCCTATTGTCATTGCATTTATTGTTCTATCTTCAGTTACTCTTGATGATTGGAAGATTTCATTATTTTTTAATAAATTGCTAATTGAAGAATTGAATTGGGCTATAGCAATTGATATAGCATAGAGCACTAGAAAATCAACATGGTATCAGAGCTAAGGTGAAGGATAAGCCCAAGGAGACGAGTTAGATAAATAATCTTTGGAAAAAGTGAAAGACTCGATATAATCAAGTCAAGATGTCTACCTCATTCTTCAAGGAAGTTGAGAAGCTAGGAAACTCATCAAATTTTGATGCTTGGAAGATTAGGTTGGAAATCATAGATGGTGACAATGATGTTTGGGAGTACATACAAGGAAAAGTTCCCGAGCCTCCAGAAAATGATACTACTAATGTCAATAACAAATACAAGAAAGGTGAGTTAAAAGCAAAGAAAATTATAGCTAATGGTTTACAAGATCATTTACTTTCCTATGTTGGAAATTTGAATAATTCTAAGGATATGTATGATAAGTTGGCCAACATGTATGAAATCAACAATTTGAATGAAAATTTATCCTTAAAAGATCAACTCAAAGATATGAAGATGAATAAAGGATAATATGTGCAATCCTATATCATGAGAATATCTCATCTTATAGATCAATTGCTAAGAGTAAGGGAAACTATACTTTACAGGGAGTTGGTGTTGCTAACCCTTAGATGTCTCCCTCCTATTTGTGAAACCTTCATTACTACCATAAGCAACAACAACAATTTCCCATCATTTGATGAGTTCATTGGAAAACTCACTCAAGAAGAATCCAGGATGATTTCAAGAGGGAGAATTCAAAAACATGGAGAATAAGAGCATGTTGCATTTGTTACTCAAGACAAGAAGAAAAAGAGGAGAGGAGACCATCTGGTTCAAATAGGCCCTCTCCTGAGTCAAAGGACTCTAATAGAATATCAAGGGATACTGAATGTTACAATTCTCACAAGTGTGGTCACTATGCCCGAGATTGTCCAAGAAAAAGAGATGCTTTAATATCTGACTGAAGCTACAACAACAAGAGGTACAATGATAGAAGAAGAAATGATGGAAGAAGGAGTGATGATAGAAGAAAGCGAGATTATATACCTAGAGTTTCTTGAATTCTTTTGAGGACGAAGACTTTCTTCATAATCATCAAGAGTATCTCTTCTTATTTCAGCCATTTATGGTTCCTCTCCTCTAGATTCATATCATAGTTGGCTAGTAGATATTGGGGATTCTAAACACCTCTCCGGGTATAAGGAAGTCCTCTCAAATCGAGTTGAGAGGGAGACAAGTTTAAATATTATTCTTTGGGACAACGCTTCATTTCCAGTGAAGGGCTTTGGTACTGTTAAATTTGATTTGTATTATGGAGAATGTTGGACACCTAATCCTAATGGGTTAGTGTGGAAGTCGAATGGACAAAAGCAGTCCAAGAGACCTTGGGATCTGAAACCCAAGAGTCACATATTGTACTATAAATGTATATCTGATGTTAATAAAAATATGTACGCACTGATTTATCTTTTCTATTCTATGTTTTCCATGTGTGTTTAACATGGTATCAGAGCCATGATGTGTAGCCTGTGTAGTTTTCTCACGGTTTAGCAACTGGTCTAAGCTACCTTGAATAATGCTGGCCTAGTCTTCATTACCTGACCATTTATTTTAGCTGAGCGCATCAGATCTGCAACTAGGCATTGTATTCCTACCTGCGGCCTATCATAGTCTGCGCAGTGGTATAACAGTGCTGCGATTTACCATGAGTGTTCTCCCTCATATTCGTATCTGTCATCTCTGCACCTCATTATAACCTGTTAGTGAGCAGAGCAACGGTTATTTCTTAGATTCTGAGTTGCATCACCTGAAATCTCCACTCGAATTGCGCATTCTTTTGTGAAGTACGTTGGAGGTCACAATCAAGGTTCGAATTTGATTCGTTGGGTCAGAGAGAGAGAATGTGTGCTGGTCCAGTAGCTATTTGACGTGTGAATCTGAGTCACAATAGCAGCTGTGATTGCCTCCATTGATTGTCCACACCTGCGCTGCCCTGACATTCTATTTATGATTCCTGCGCTTCTCTGATCATAAACGTTTCATATTCTCGGAATGATGTCCATCAGTTACATTCGAATTCTGTCTGCCATATTCCCTGGAAACTGCTGTTGTGACTGTCGTGGCTTTTTGATTCTGTAAGAAGGTCCGGCACCTGCACTTTAGCAAGGCTTTTTCTTCCTTCTGTGGTCACTTGTTGTATTAAACAATGCCTTTCGCACCAACCAGAATCTTCCTGAAGATTCAAGTTGAATTGGCCTGTTGATTCAAGTTCAATCTGTCTGCTTAATGGTGGAAACAATCAGCAAAGGCGAATGCATCAATTGAACGAGAGAGCCCGAGAATTACAGGACATCGCACAGACCAATCTTGTATGTTCTGATGCACAGTCGGTGGCAACCACAGTTTTATTCCAGATCCGGGCAGACCACAACTGTAAGATTTAGATAAACCATGGAATGCGACCATCACGGTCCTGTTTGAATACATAGATCCACTCTTCTGCTATGCCAAGGCTTTTTCTCAGAGAATAGAAGAAATTTCCAGCCAAAAGACGGTACCACCTTTTACATACGAGCCTGAGTTTCCGATGGAAGACACGTGGAACCCGAATTAAGCAAGCAATAGCAAGGTCATCTAGAAGACCAGGTACATATTTCTTAGCATCTATCATAGTTAGACCCATTTCCGCACCTCTCCTGAGTATTTTCTTCACTCTGTGCCTGTTGAAATCGCCCACGCTTTGGTCCATTAACCAGTACAAATTCCACCCATTTTCGTTGCCATCCACCACAAAGTGAGATCCATTTCGCTCCATTATTGTCATGTCCTTGATAGGGATCTAATCAGTGTGGGGAATGAGCCATTTGATCAGTTTGTATTGCTTATTTGGTTCGGTGCAATTACAATCAACATCATTGCTCCGTTCTTCCTATTTCGACCTCCGTTCTTGCTAGTTGCGCACATGCCGGAAGTACACTCACCATGGTGACTGAAGTGGGCTTCACATCTGCCAACTGCATTTGATTGTAAAGTGCCAAAGCCTCGCCGGCATATCCATTCTGGGCATACCCTGTTCCATCTGGTAGTAGAGCGCCAGTGCATCCTCAAAGGGCTCGTTCCAGGCATATCCTCTGATCATTTCATTCCATAAAAAGACATTTCGGTGGGACATTCTGTTAAATATCAAGCGTGCATCATCCATTCTCCCACAGGCAACATAGAAGCTCAGAAGTTTCGTTTTCAAGCTAGTTTCTTGCTCGACCCCGTTTACAACCATGTGGGCATGGAGTTGATTGCCCTGGGAGATAGATTTGGTGTCCATACAGGCCTGCAAAATAGAAACATAGGCTTCAGAGTCCAATTTCATAGAGGCCACTGCCTGCTTCAATAGGCTCTCCTTGGATAGAGCGTTGGGCTTACGATGACTGCTCTGTGAGATGGATTTAGATTGACTCGGAGAGATAAGTTTAATAGCGCCAAAAGGAAAAGGAGAATGGAGATTAGAATGGTAGAAAGAGAATGAGTTTATAAGCCATCCATTGCTTGCTCTGCTTATGGCACCAAAGAATGAATGAAGATTGGACTTCAGCTTCGTCAACCCAAAAGCAAAACTGTTGATTTTTAACAGATGCATAGCAGTTTGGGATTGGATCAATATTGAAGACACTCCATTTCTCTGTCTTGGAGCTGAATACGTTGCATATATTATCACTGTGGTGTTTTCTCTGTAATGATGGAGCTTCTTTGATGTTATAACACTTATCTACAGCCACTGTTCTTCCTAACATTTGCTGGTATATTCTACTTCAAATCTCTGTTATTATTAGAGTTGATCAGAGGTATATGTAATCCAATCCTGTAGTTGAAGATCGAATTTCAAAGAAGGAAGAAGTAATCTAGTTGTGCATCCATACAAAGCGTATCTTGGTATACCTGAGCATTTTAAGCGTGAAACATATCTACTGTATCTGTGTTGGAAGGACTTTGAGCCTCTCATTCTTGCTGGACACAAATCTGTTAGTGATTGACTAAATTCTTAGCTGAATTAGTTAAGTGCCTTTTGAATACCTTCGGTGAAGTTTTTACATCATTGGGGTCTTTTCCATAAAAAAAAAAGGGGGTTGAGATTCTTGGATTTATTCGAGTTACCCTTGTGTATATTCGTGGAGTTTGAGCCGTGTCTCCATTGCTGGTATTCGCGGATTTTTTATTCTTTTTGCATTCTTGAGCTTCCAGAAGGGATATAGAGGCAAGTTCTATAAAGTTTGAAGGAATCAGCTACGTAACTTAAAAATTTCTATAGAATTTAAAGAACAGAATCTCTGAAAGTCTGGTATTGGACAATGTATTTTTCAAACTGATATTCTTAATTTTTGAAATCTTCAATAGCTGGGGTTTGTCTAGACTTGTTGAGTGTTCATTTCTTTGTTGAGACAATGGCTAGATTTGACGATGTATTAGAGTTACTGAATACACTAATACACTCCACTATTGGTGGGAAGGTAAATGTTAGCAAAGACACTCTTTGTGACATTCAGACATGCTTATATAATGCACAGGAAAAGATTGATTTTTTACAGCTTGAATCTCAGCTTCAGCAAGAAGAATTAAAACAAAGGAGTCATCATTCTGAACTTGTTTTTGTTCAGAACGGTGAAATAGACTCCCATAAGCAGCAAGTTCATTCAGATCCAATGCCCAATAAAGCAGCAGTTGAACATGCAGATGCAGAAACTCAATCTGCACTTCCCAAGCCCATCATCAGACCTTGGGAACAGCTTGTCCACAACAAGCACAAAACTGGTCTTGGATATGACAAGGACTTGTCCTTTCATATTCCAGACTACGCCAAGCCCATTCAGTTTCAAAGTGCTGGATTTATTCATGACAGTTCACCTGCTCCTCATGACAGTTCAGCTTCAGCTGTTCCAAATTCTGCCCCTCCTCCACAGCAACAACAACAACAGATTGTAAAATTCCAACACTGTGACCGAGTTGGCCATTTGAAAGATCATTGTTTTGATCTTCATCCATGTAAGCACTGTCATAAAACCAGCCATTCTTCACACAGATGCTTCAAAAACAAACATCCTGCAAGAGCAAAGATTCATCTTGGATGGATCACTTCTTGGCAATGGGCATCAACAGCCAGGAAGATATTCCAAACACATGTCAGAACTTGTTCCAGAATATTGAACATTCTTGCAGTTGAGTTTTTTCCATCATCTCACCTTGTATCTGACAGGGGGGGAAATGATGGTCATCTACAAGCTTCAAAGTCACATCAAGCGAGCCTGAGCCACAACCTGCCACACCAGTTTCAGAGTTGTAGCCAGAGACAAAGATGCCTAAACATGCCTTCAATTGGCAATCGGGGACACTTCCTCTAGCAGAAGACTCCAGCTTCTTGACAGTTTTGGAAGAGTTCCAGGAATCGCAGAGTTGTTGGTCATCCTTAAACCATCACAGATTAAGAACACTTCCTCTAGCATAAGACTCCAGCTTCTTTCCAGTTTTGGAAGAGTTACAGGAATTGCATTAAGCATTCCAGAGTTGTTGGTCATCCTTAAACCATCACAGATTAAGAACACTTCCTCTAGCAGAAGACTCCAGCTTCTTGCCAGTTTTGGAAGAGTTCCGGGAACTGCACTAAGTGTTCCAGTGTTGGTGGTCATCCTTAAACCACCGCCCTTTTTTACCAACATTTCATAGAGCACATTCAACCTAGTGCTGCCATGCATTTTTTGCACATTTTGTATTACAGCTCTCTTCTTGGACTCATACATAACCCTTCGGATTAAGGGAGGGAATGTTGGACACCTAATCCTAATGGGTTAGTGTGGAAGTCGAATGGACAAAAGTAGTCCAAGAGACCTTGGGATCTGAAACCCAAGAGTCACATATTGTACTATAAATGTATATCTGATGTTAATAAAAATATGTACTCACTGATTTATCTTTTCTATTATATGTTTTCCATGTGTGTTTAACAGATAATATGTTATTCTTCATGAAGTGATGCATGTTTTGGATCTAAATAAGAACGTGATATCTATTTATGCATTAGAAGACAAAGGGAATGGGAGTGGCATTCATCAATGGAAATGCCCTCTCATGGTCGAAGGAATCTCGAATGAGAAATGTGTTTACATTGGGATCTAGAGCCGAAGAACTCTATAGAGTCAATGTACAACCTCTTCTAGCAATGGTCCATGACACTAACCATCAAAGTGAGTTGTGGCACTATAAAAAAAATCAAGGGGACCATTCCGCTCTAGCAGGATCAAGATTGATGATAATCCTAAAAAGAATGGATTAATTTTGAAATAATAGGTTTGGAAATATACTATGACCAAAGAATCGATGATGAAGAAAGTTGTTATGGGATCTCAAGGAAAGTATGATGCAACTTCAAAATGGCTATACAAGATGAAGCATGAAGAAAAAAGAAGCATTGAAAAGTTTAAGGAAGAAGCATGTGTTGAGAAGCCTCAGGGGTTTGAAGTATAGAACAAGAAGGCTCACATTTGCATATTAAAGAAAGCATTATGTGGTTTCAAGCAAGCTCCCTGAGCCTGGTATGCCTGAATTGACAGTTACCTGGTGAAGATTGGATTCACAAGAAGAAATGTCAATCTGAACCCCTACTTCAAACTGGTCCAAGATATGTCTTTGATTTTGGTTTATGTATTGAATATCTATTCTTGACAGGTAGTGAACCTCTGATGTCAAGCATAAGAAGGAGTTGGTTTCTAAGTTCGAGATGAAATATCTTGGTCTAATATACACTTCCAAAGATACAGAGAAACATGGATTAATGGCCTTGACCCTCTTGGGTAAGGATCTGGGTTGATTGAGGACACTGAGCTATGTTCTTCCCCTTGTTTGAGCTCCTAGGTTGAGGAATTGAGCCTTATAGATCCCAGGGTTAACATCTATATTTGACAGAGTATACCCCAGTTAGCATCTTTCTTTCCCACCCATCTAGCCAATGGGTGTTTCCTACTTGAGTTAGGCACAATCCTTACCATTTATATTAAGTCACATCTCGCTCAAGCTAGAGATGTAGGTGTTATACCACTAACTCTTAAAGGCCAAGTTAATGTAGGTTTTAACCTTGTACAGAAATTACCTACATATGAATTCTAAAACACAGAAAATAAACAATGCGAGAGAATAACACATAAAACACATATACACATAGATTTTCCCCTGGATCCCAAAACCGGGACTACCAGCTTGATTTTCCATTATGCTCCTTTCAATGTTACAATACATATTTATACATGCCGAAGCATCCAATACCATGGACCGAAAACCATCATGTCTAAAACCATGTGCGAAAAATCATGCACAAAACCATAGGTAGGTTTGCCCAACCTAATATAGGGTCCAAAAACAAAATTTTGATAGAGTGGGGTTACTTGCACCCCTCAAACCCCCTGTGACTCCGCCCGCTACTCAATTGGCGCAACGAAGGGGGTGCTCCGCCCCCCTTCTAACTCCCCGGTTAACTACGTGGGCTAGTCGTGGAATGAATATAACACAACCCAACATTCTCACACTTGTTGTTTTCTTTCCACATGGGGCCACAAGAGAGCTTAGTCATTTATCCAGCCCTACAATGCCCATTGTTTCTCTACACCAAGAGAACTTCTCAGAGCTCATAGATTTTGTCAATGCATTTGCAGTATTCTTCAAAGTGTCTGACTTTACGAGCAACACCTTTTTGTCTTCCATCATATCCCTCACAAAGTGATACTAAATATCAATGTTCTTTGTCTTTGAATGATATGCAGGATTCTTTGCCAAGAAAATTGCACTTTGGCTGTCATAGTCTATCCTTATAGCTCCTTGTACTAACCCTATAATTGAACACAATCTCTGCAACCAAAATGCTTCCTTGCTTGCATGAGTGGCTGCCATGTATTCTGCCTTTGTAGTTGATGCTGCCACTACAGATTGTTTCTTACTCATCCAATTGACTGCATCTCCAAATAGGTTAAACACATACCCACTTGTAGATCTTCTATGATCCATATCTCCAACCCAGTATGCATCAACAAAGCCACAAATATCCAACACTCTGTCCAATCTTGGTCTTCCTTGGTAGCACAAACCATAATCACTAGTGCCATGCAAATACCTAAAAACCCACTTCACTACTATCCAGTGCTCCTTCCTTGGTTTTGACATAAACCTGCTCAATACTCCCACTGTATGTGCAATGTCTGGTCTAGTACAAACCATCACATACATCAGGTTACTGATTGCACTTGCATATGGAACACAGGACATGTCCTCTTCCTCTTCTTGTGTCTTGGGACACTGTTCAACAGATAACTTTACACCTACAGGAATAGGAAACTTCACCGATTTACTATCCTTCATATTAAACCTCTGCAATATTATCTTGACATACTTCCTCTGGTTTAACCAGAGCTTCCTCTTTTTCTGATCTCTTTTAATTTCCATGCCCAAAATATAGTTTGCAGCACCAAGATATTTCATGTCGAATTTGGATGACAAATGGGTCTTCAAATCCTGGATAATTTCTTTGTCATTTCCAATCTAACTTCTTTCATTCTTCATTGGACACTCTCGTTGGTTTAGTACCCAGATCTACCACAATCCATTGATATTTATCCACCAACAGATCCTCCATCTTGAGTTTCCACAACTCAAAACTCTTACCATTAAATTTCTCGATCTTTATCATTACACTGCTCGCCATCTCCTTTCACCACCAGAATCGATCTCGCAGATCTCCCACTGTATAGGGTCTACCATAGGCCCGAGAAAAACCCCTCAGCAACAAAGGTGTCCCCTTGAAGCCAAAACAACTCTAATAGGAAATGTAGGTTTTAACCCCGTACAGAAATTACCTGCATACGAATTCTAAAACAAAAAAAATAAACCATGCGAGAGCATAACACATAAAACACATATACACAGATATTTTCCCCTGGATCCCTAAACCAGGACTACCGGCTTGATTTTCCATTATGTTCCTTTCAATGTTACAATACATATTTATACATGCCGACACATCCAATACCATGGACCGAAAACCATCGCATCCAAAACCATGGACTGAAAACCATCGCGTCCAAAACCATGTGCGAAAAATCATACGCAAAGCCATAGGTAGGTCCACCCAACGTAATATAGGGTCCAAAAACAAAATTTTACGAGGCACTGCCCTGGACCCCTTAGAGTGGGGTTACTTGCACCCCTCAAACCCCCTGTGACTCCCCCCGCTACGCAATTGGCGCAACAAAGGGGGGGCTCTGCCCCCCTTCTAACCCCCCAGTTAACTACGTGGGCTAGTGGTGGAAATAATATAACACAACCAAACAAGGAAGATCAGCAAATAATAGGATAGGTGTGATACTTACCATTTATGGTAAGTGGTATCCCTCATATTATCGCCAGGTAGTGGGATATGCATGATTCTTACCTCATAAGGTAAGTGGCATCCCTCCTATTGTCTATAGGTTTCTCAAGTCATAGTATTGGTTCCAAGCTGGAAGAGACTCCTAGGTCATAGCATTAAATCCCCATTGGCTGAGTTTCTCGGGTCGTAGCATTAGCTCCCTGCTCGTAGAGATTCTACGGTAGCAACATTGACTTACCGCTAATAGTTATTCTATGTGGTGGTAGTGGCTCCCTAATGAGTATAGAGGGTGGTAGTTGAATCTCCCTTATGATTCTTCTTCTTTAGATTCAAGAATGATTCAACAGAGAGAGTCAAGCGAGATGAGACATGATTTGATGACAAGATATTTGCGATGATCACATGATGCAGTTGGAATTTCTCCCTAGTTGAGAGGGAGTATTAATTTAGCAGCTCAATGACAAATTCCAGTCATTGAATTATATTCCTCTTTCTGAGAGGACAAAAATTGAGCTTTGAAGCACTGGATTTGGATAAGGGAAAGTACATTTTTGAAGTGAAGCCCATAATGGCACATTTGATCAGGTCGGCCTAAAGTCAAATTTCCCCTCCAAAGTTGCATATAAATACAAGTGAACTCAAGCTCATTTGGACATCATCATCACGTATCATCTCTTCTTCTTATAGAGGTTCATTCTATTTGAAATTGAAGGTTTCATAGGAAGCATGAAGCTATCATAGGAAGTGTGAAGGTTTCATAGGAAGTATAAAGTTGTCACAGAAAGTGCAAAGATTTCACAGGATTTGTTACAAGAATTATGCAGGTCTCACAGGAAGTGCGTATTAGGAACAAGAATAGCGGGTATATTTCATTGCTATTAACTTTAACCAAAATTGTGGATTGACAGTTTGACCAAATTTGACTTTTGGGCGCATCTATTGGACTTTGGATATTGGTTTTGTTGGATGGTCAAAGATTTGACTTTGACTCTTGATTGATGGATCTGGGTTCACTGTACTCTTTGTTGAAAATTTTGCGACAATCTAATAGAATAATATTTTCAAAGGGTTCCCCCTTATGGGGTTTTTCCCTAGTCTTTGACCAAATCTATGTCTCTTGTTGATGTGTTGATCATCAACTATTGTCATTGCATTTATTTTTCTATCTTCAATGACTGTTAATGATTGGAAGAATTAATTATTGTTGAATAGATTGCTAATTGAAGAATTCAACTGGGCTAAAGTAATTGATATAGCATAGAGCAATGGAAAATCAACAATTAAAAGCGGAGATCTTGCTCATTTGGACTTGAAATACAATATGAAGTGCTTGGAAGAGATGAGAAGACATAATTGGACCTACATCTTCATGTAGCTAGGCACACACGGAAAAATCTAATGGAAATATGGGTGTAGAATAAATTATGAGAGGGAAAGTTGAGCACACTAATTCTCAAAATATTCTAGAAAGGAGAACTCATCTTCAATAAAAACCCCAAGAAAAAACCATTTTTCTATGTGATTCTCCTTTTATAATATTCTCCTTATCTTTGTAACTACTTGATGGTCATGTTTTTTCCTCTTTATGTTAACTAAATGAAGATCCATTTTGAAAATATGAAGCTAAAAATCCATCCTCTCTGGTGGATCTTGCTTCAAGTATTCCAAATTTTCCTTTTTATAAACCATTTTCAAAAACTAATTTAGTGATAGTCTCAAAAATGATGACAATTGTTCTTTTAATTTTCTAGGATATCTATAATTTTAACCTTGGAAATCCATCCCAAAATTTTTTCCATGCTTCTATCTTTTCAAAAATCTCTCATTTTCCCAAATCGGACATTGGGTATTCAAGTTATGGTCTCCAAAAGTTCAAGGCTCAACGATCGTTGATCTACACGAAGTGACTCAAAAACTATTGATCTACTCCACATGAATCTTAGCCTTTTGGTTTATAAATACACCCCATTCATCCCATGTACATTATGGAAGGGAATTTATAATTATTTATAAAGAAATAAACTCCTTATATTATTTTTATATGAAGTAGAAAGAGACACAAAACCTAGAATAGCTTATACATAATGTAACTTTTGGTTACTACTTCAATACCTAGTCATTGTGCTAAGTCATTACCTAATCATCTATGTCGAGCTACTACCTTCCAACTGCCACCCCAAGGTATATCTAGTCAGTTGTCATGTGATACAAGGATATATGCAAAAAGAACTTGGGATAAAAAAGATATAAGAAATACTAAAAATGTGAAGGTAGTTCTACATGAAATAATATGTAGAAAAATGGAAAATAGAATTGAGGTGAATAATGGATATAATGATTTAAAAAGAAGTAATGAAGATATGTGGGAAAACATATATTTGGCTTATGATCTTTTTTGTTGCTACAGATACTAGACAAATCTAAGACATGCGACTATCCAATGAAAATATGAACATGAAAATTTTATTTATTTCTAATATCTTTTATTTTCTCTTGATTTTAGACTTTTGTGATCCATACTAATTTTGATAAATTCTTTCAAATTAATCACATCATGATTTTTCGGTCGATGTTTTGAACCATCTAATGTGGTTCATCATCAGGACAAAGGTGAAAAAATCAGTCAATCAGAATGTTTAAATAGCAAGGATGCATCTGTTCCAGAGTTAGCCGTTAGGAAATACTTGTTATGAATTAGCTAGTTTTTTTAACGGCTAATTCATAATAGCTATTTCCTAACAGCTAACTCTGGAACATATGCATCCTTGCTATTTAAACATTCTGACTGACTGATTTTTCACATTTGTCCTGATGATGAACCACATTAGATGGTTCAAAACGTCGACCAAAAACTCATGATGTGATTAATCCGAAAGAATTTATCAAAATATTTTATTTTCGTATCTCTTTAAAAAAAAGTAATGAAGATATGTGGGAAAAACATATATTTGGCTTATGACCTTTTTTATTACTACTTATATTAGAAAAATATAAGACATGCAACTATACAATGAAAAGATGAATATGAGAAATGTATTTCTTTCTAATATCTTTTATTTTCGTATCTATGTTCAAAAGAGAAACCAACCTTGTTGGCATTTTGCAACAATAAAAGTGATTAAAATCTTGTTGTTTTAGAATCACCTTATTTGATATGTGACATGAAAGCACATCAACAAAAACTAGATGAACACTATAGCTATGAACTTTAGTGACTCAACACATGGAAACATTTCTATACATTTTCTTAAAAATTTATGATATTTTTTCTTTAATTGCGTTGTTTCCTTTGGGAAGAACTCTCGGTTTCCCACCTTTCTTCACTATGCACCATTAGATCTTCTAATAGACAATTGAATTATAATCATCCGTTGATTTGAGATATACCAACATGTGGCAGTTGTGACTGGTTAGGAACTTGTGAAGACCGGACCTGGCGGTTGTAACTCGTGAATTCCGGTATGCGCGTTGCTTGATAGAATGTGATGAAGACCTGACGCTGGCAGTTGTAACTAGTGAATGCTCGTTTCTTGATAGAATGTGATGGAGCACTAAATCCTGAAACTAATGTTAGATGGATCGGTTGCAATATTCTTAGCAGCCTAAACCTCGCATTAGCAAGCACAATATAGAAAGTTTGGAAGAAGAAATAAATTTGACACCAATATGGTCTTCTGCAAGGACAGCAAGAAAGACATTCAAGTATAGACTTTTATGGAAGAAGCAATAGTGATGGAAACAAAGAGTGATGCCGAAGATTTTTTTTCCTTATATGTCGTGGCTTCCAATCTCATAGTGGAAGCTCATGCCTATGGCATTGGGAAACACAACAACGACATCCAAGAAGGATAAAATGAAGAATGGCATGAGTGTGAGTCTGCCCTTTCCCCCTCTTGTGATGAATGATGATGATGACATCTCTGACTTGGACCAGCTTTAGATATTATAACTATAAGGGAAGGATAAGGCTGGTAGGAGGATCAAAATTTTTCCAGGTACTGCGACTCCAAAAATAACAAGGCCTTCCTGAATTCATGGTTTGTTGTTGCTTCTAGTATATTCTTATGTTTTGGGGATGAATTAGGGTTTGGTATTGTGGGTATTACCAAGTTGGTCCTTGTTTTAACTCACAGAGCTTTGTTTTATCTAAAGGGTTTTCATATAATCTATTGGTCACCCCATATATGATGGGGCATAATAAATTTGACAATTACAGAAAAACAATATTAAAAAAAATATGAGTGATCTTTGGAAGAGTCTTCTGCATCTCCATAACGAGGCATAATTTTCAAGCTACAAGTATTTTAGTATTTGACCATGAAGTTAAAGTTTTCTTGCCAGAGCATGTTGAAATGTGACAACAAATAATGTAATTATGAGTAAAATCTTTATTAATCACAACCAGTTAGTTTTGATTGTGAGATAAACTTGACCCTATGTTGGAGTTGAGGTTGTGTCAACAGTTATGGTTAATAGTTTTGGTTTTGGGCACCTAGTATTGGTGACTCATGGTATTACATGTAATTGAAGCCGTTAAAAGGCTTGTGTATTCTCCATTGTATTGAGCCATGGTTGAGTGGTGAAATCTCAGGTTGTTGGTCGGCTTGGCTATGTTTTAGCCAAGGAAAATAATAGATCTATTATTGGTTGGTTTTTCCCTAGTAGGGGTTTTCCAGGTAAATCATGGTGTACATGGTTTGAATGTTTGTTTCTTGTTTGTTATATTTATTTCTCTTAAACCCTAACAAGTGGTATCAGAGCCTAGTGAGAAAAGTATGAAATAATTGGTTGTTCCTTCTCATGTAATTGTTCCTATAGATGGATTTTCCCTAGAAATGTACTTCTTTACACAAACTAGCAGTGTTGGTTGAAGCAATGACTCATTGCACAAACCAGCAAGGCTGATTGAGCAATGTTTCGATGAGGAGTAAGAAATAAAGCATGTTGTTGTAGTTTCCCAGTGCTTGTTGTGCCTCAACGTTTCAAAAGTAGGAACTAGTGTCGCACGATACTACATGTAGTCATGCCTTCCATGTGCGTTGTGTGGATGAATGGCTCTCAAAGTACTTTGCATATCCCATGTGCAGGAGGAGTTCCACTTGAAAGAGAAACAACAAGAAGGATGTATGATATTTGTAAAAGAGCGACAGAGCCTGGCGCATGTCATATGAATTCAAAGTAAACTGGAAAGCTATGAAGCTTAAGCCTCCACATGAAAATGTAGACCGCCTAATTGAAACACACTCTAAGCTGCCAATTCAAGCAACTTCTAGCCTTCCCGCCCTGAGGAGAAAATATAAAATGAATAATTAAACGCAGAGGTACTTCCCAAGGAGGAGTAGGTGTTGGCTCAGGGGAATCATTAGGGAAAATACCCCGGGTGTAGGTACGGTGGCCAACAGTGGTCCATTGTAGTCTAGGACTGCGCTGGAATTTTCACCTCACCCCGAAAGGTGAGGAGTCTTACTCGAAGCGCGCTGCTACCAAAGGGGAGAAGGGTTCAGTATGGAGTCGAGATAATAACAATCGGGCATAGGCAATCATACACATATGCGCCCATAATACATGAGACAGAGATAGAGATACCCTAAACTCATACACATGGATCCATCACGAATAACATATAACTAACAACATTCTAGTATCAATCTAGTAATCACCATCTTCATGCAACAAGTAGACTATTTAAAATTTTAATAAGCCCAAAAAAAATGATACGCAATACATTATAAGTCTCAACAACCATCAACTCAGATTACATTATATCAACAGGATAGAGTACATCATAACTTAGTTAGAATACATAGCCATAAACAATACATAGAATACCCGACTTGGTAGCTCGGGTCAAATCGACTCTGCAATTCAGTTCCTCGGCTCCTAGCTCTTCCTACTTTGACCTCTACATCTTCATACCTCCTCGGAAACCAAGTCCTCCTGCGTCTAGCGGGTTCAAAAAAACCCCTTCGTTTCTACTCTTCCCCTTTTTATATCCTTCTCGGCTGCCTGAATTGCCAGTTCTCACTCGGCTACTTGCTCCCTTGGCTGCTTTTGTGCCTTCCCATCTCCTCGGTTGACTTTGCCTTCAGCTGCCACTTTTCCACCACTCCCCCGCAACTGCTCATTCCACCACCCAATTGTTGCTGCCATTTTTCCTTTCCCTGCCCTATAGCTGGTAAAAAATGGTCAAAACTTCTTCAAAATTAACGAAGGCTCCAACAGGCCCTGGCCACAATTTCTTGGCTCGTCCCCGAGTCAAGTCATTTCAACCTCTGGCAGCTTTGTTGCTACTTCCATGTGTTCTTCGGGTGGTGGTTGTGTTGCTAGCAGCGCTGTCTCTATTGTATGTTGTGCCAACACCTTTATTTCTGCGATACTTTCTTGCGGAGTAGGCATCTCTTCCATCTCAATCCTAGCTTGTGGCATGGCATTTGTTTCTATGGTCCTTTCTTGACCTTGTGGCTACTCCATTCCAAACGAAGGCTCCAACTCTGGGACTGTTGTTGTTGTTTGCTACCTGTACCTATTATATCATTGAATTGCCAAGTCCCAGTTGGCGAGGATTGTGTCGGCACTTTGTGTGAATGCCTCGGCTGATTGTGATGTTAAGGTTGTCAGCCATTGGCTCTTCAGGTCATCCCACTGTTGGTTGCTTGAGTTGCATGCCTCCTTCAACAATAGGACCTGCATCTAAACTAGGGGACGCAGGTCTTGGATTATTATTTTCGTCCTCATCGATTCCTCCTCAATTGTGTCTACCTGGGCTTGGAGGACGTCAATTTTTTCACTTATTTGCTAGAGCTGCGCATGGTCTGTGCACGCCCTTGTGCTGGCAAATAAGGATTGAATTTGTTCTCTTAACGAGTAGACCTGGTGATTTTTCAGAGCTAGACTGCCTGACCAATCATGGACCTTGCCCATTAAGGCGTATCCGTCGGTGAGGGCTTCAGCTAAGGCTTGTTTCTTCATCTCTAGCTCTCTGACCTTGCTTTCAACCGATCGCACGTAGATCTCTACAGGATCGGGCAGTACAAACCTAGTAGTCTCTAGATTCTGCTTCATTTCTGCAATTTTTTGTTGCCAGGCTCATGCATGTCGTCTATATATGATCGTAGCAATCGATCAATGTGCAGGCGGACATGTCCACTGGTGCTTATGTGTTGGCTTTAGTGATGGTTGGCCATATGGATTGGAACCACTGGGTAAGCTGATTCACCTGGGCTTGCAATCCTGTATTTGCTTCCTGCAGGCGATCTCGTTCTTCCGTCACTGCGAGCAATTGCATTTGCTACTGCTCATGTTCCTTGGCCAAGTCCTCATGAAGGCTCTCGGCTTTGTGGGCTGCTTGCTGAATAAAAGAGAATAGTTGGGCTGATGACCAGTGATGGAGTGTATCGGCCCGCATTGTGTCTGGTTCCGAGAATTGTTGCTGTAAGGGTAGGCCACTTGCAATGGACTTATCGGAGTGGGAGGCGGGTGAATGTTCTTGCTGGGATGGTTGCTGGGATGGCTGAGTGGACTTTGGTGTGGTTGGAGTGATGCTAGGGTTTGGGGGGACTGTGATCTTTATAGGGAGAGCAGGTAAGTACGGGCCAGTCCTTTCTTCCTGCCAACTGGTATCCAGGCGTCTCCCAGCTGGTGGGTCCAACTCAAGCATCAGTGTTGTACTCTCGGTGGGTGGCATCCCTATGGTCAAGGTGGCGCCTTCTATCCAACCAGCCGACTGAACCTCTGCTTCTGTAGAAATCCGCCGATGGCCAAACAAGAGGATCTCGGACATAGTTGCGGAGGTGGAAGTGGTTTGCGAGGATGACTCTCGCGATGGGTGTACTACAGTGGATGTGGTGGCTGGGATCTCCTCAACTATGGCCATTGTGGGAATTGGGTTTTCGACCTCAACAGTTAGGCTGACAACTAGAGCTGGGGGATTAAGTTTTGGCCTTTTGGCTACCGACTTTTTGACTTGGGGGTGTGGATAACTCGCTTCTTTTTCGGCTTGGGTACCGACATCGAGGAGGGAGCCTGGGCTACACCCACGGGAGGTTCCATTGAGAGAGGTGGCGTTACAATGGGGAACAACATGGTTGAACCTTGAAAATGCTCGGGATAGTCGCCCTCACCTGGCTCGAAGCTTGCGATTGTCCTTCTTACTTCGAACATTTTCTCCTCCATTTTGAGCAACATCGGTTGGAGTACTTCATCTGCTGCCCTCTTCCTACTACTTTATGCCCCCTCGCCCTCTCGGTTCTGTGGCATCAAAGCTCTGAATAGGTACCTGGCCTTCCCTTCTCTCACTTCGCAAGCAACTCCCGGCCAGGACTCTACTTCTCTATATAAGGCCTCCTCTGTTAGGCTAAACCTGAGTGGCCTTACTTTGAATGTGGTGGGGTTGACACACCGTGGTCTGAGATAAGTGTACGAAGGCAAGGCACTGAACCAGAGCTCGCCTGAGAACTCATCCAGGAGATTCCTGGGTATTCTCTCCGTGGATTGAATGGCGTCCACCATCTGTGCATACCAGCCCTTGAAGTCTCTTTCGTTGATCTCTTTTGTGTTGGGATCCCCTGATGCCCTCCACGGTTCGTACCTGAGCGCAATTGGCTAGTCTTTAGTAATGGTTGCCATTTGCCTCTCTAGTGGTGGCCTCCACTTCCATATTTCCAGTTCTATCACCAAGTACTCGAACACAAAGCCAGTGCTCCACCGGTAGACATCCTCACATGCCTCAAAAAGTTCGTTGAGCATGAAAGCTGACCAGTTGAGTATCTCTCCCTGGCAGTAGTGTTCTACTATTGAAACGGTGTCCAGGGTGCACTCGTTTCTCGTGAAGTGCCTCATTGTCTTGCCTGCAATAAGGTAGTAGGTGAACCAAATGTTATCTTTGTTGATCTTGTCCAACTTCGCACCCTTTCCCCCTCGTTCTATTCCATAGCGGGCGTAGATGTTGTCTTCTGTCTGTTTCTTCCCTCGCTTGGCCCTAGCTTGGAATGTTATGCTGACTGCATTCCCCATTTCTACCAACCCAGTCAATCGATAGATATATTCGGCATGGATAGGGTATTCTCTGTCCAACCATAGCGAACCTCCATGCATCCTGCTCGCCAATAGCTTGGTGCATTGCATGGCAGCCAATTGGGTGCCGAATACAGGCAGATTTCACAGGTTGAATAACGTAGATCTTTGTAGCCCTCTGAAGTCCTCTCTGATTCTGGAGTTCCTGGTGCCATCCTCCCTTTGAAATTCCTCCGTGTATACTTCCCTCTTCATTGCTGGAAATTGGAATCCGTTTGTGAAGTCGTTGTCAATGAGATTCGACCGGTCATACTTCCCGTATAGGTCATCCACGACTTCAATTCTTGCATCCAGAGCAGTTTGTGGGACTGATATGATTCTTTTTGCCATCGTTCTCCTTCTACTGTAAACAATTTCAACTGGTGGTCTCCTGTTTCTCTTGTCCTGCTCCTGTTCTTCCGAGTGATTCTGGAATCCTTCTGTTGTTTGAAATTATACCATTCTCTACATTCTCCTGAGATTTATGTAGTTGATTCTGACATGACATCCCCTGACTGACGAGGCTTTAATCAACTAATTACTCCAATGACCTTTCCATGTATTCTAGCCATATTTTTCTGCCGTCGACCGACTAGTACGTGCCAACTATGACATGGGTTTGGAAGGTACAGAGTGGGCTGCATGGCGTCTTTATTCTGACGTGATGGGCTTATTTATTAACTAATTCTATGCTTAATGAGAAAGATTTTGTGACCCTATCTTGACAGTTGCCTTATTGATTACTTAATTGGGAATTACCTACTGGTACGGTGGATGGGACGGGTACTTGTGTGGTCATCAATTCTAGAAAAGGTGCGGACCTATGTGTATTCTGCTGACGGGGTTTGCCATACGTGGCTATTGTCCCTGCTGACTAGGCCTACCACTGGGATCTGACATTATATGGCCACTGAGATCTGACATTATATGGCCACTGGGATCTGATATTATATGGCCACTGGTTGCGCTAGGACTGCTCCTAGTGCTATTCCCGACTCGTCGATGTGTACATGGAATATTTTGTTCCAGTCGGGGTACACCAATATGGGGGCACTTACTAACCTTTCTTTCAATTTGTTCAGTGCTGCTTGACAATCAGTTGTCCAGATGAATTCCTCTGTCTTCCTTAGCAGTTTCTCCATTGGGGCTGTTATGGTTGTGTAGTTTCTAATGAACCTTCTGTAGTACCCCATATGGCCTAGAGTTGCTCTATGTTGCTTCACGTTACAGGGTGGTTCCATGTCGACGATTGTTGATATTTTGGCAGGGTCCACACAAACTCCATCCTTGCAAACAATATGGCCCAGCAACGTTCCAAAGGGAACTACAAAAATGCATTTTTTAAAATTTAAAGAGATCTGCAACTATTTGCATATTTCAAACATTACTCTCAATAGACTGGTATGCTTCTTCAGTAGGTTGTATACTATCAAGTCGTCCATGTAGACTTCTAGGAACTTATGATTGTAATCTCAGAATGTGGCTATTACAATCCTTGAAAAGAATACTGACGTGTTCTTTAACCCGAATGGCATTACATTGTATGCATACGACCCCCACTCAGTCGTGAAATTTGTTTCCATTTTATCTTCTTCGGCTATTCAGACCTGGTGGTAGCCTGAGAAGCCATCTGTGAACGAGTATGCCTCATTCCCATCAACGTTGTCTAGGACTTCGTCACTGAATAGCGTGGGGAATAGGTCGTGCACGCATGCATTGTTCAGGTTTCTATAGTTGGCATATACTCTAATCTCGGTCACATCTTTCTTGTTCTAAATAACTTTAGGGCTTATCCAGTCAGCCTCATCGACCGGAAATATGATTCCTACATCCAAAATTTTTTCAATCCCCCTTTTAACTTTCTCTTTGATGCTTGGGTTCAGTCGGTATGGTCTGTGCTTTACTAGTCGGACACCTATTTTCAGAACAATTTTCATCTCTCCCAAGTACCTTTTAATCCCTTGAGTTCTGCTACCAAAGCTAGGAACATGTCCTGGTATTCCTGTAATAAATAAAAAATTTCTTTGGTGGTCTGTTCGTCCCAATAGTCTCCCACTAATGCTATCTTGGGCTTATCTTCCATCCCTACATTCTGTTTTCTCAGCTTCACTAGTAGGAGATGGGCGCCTTCCGTCGAGGGATTCTCCCGAATCCCCCTTTCTCCCTCTATTTCTTCAAAGGCTAGGTGTCTAAGCCCTTCCAATCCGTCTTCTTCTGGTTCTGCATCAATTTTGTCGCAGGTCACAAATCCTAGTGATTCCATATCATACAAGCACTGCAGAAATTTTTCTTCGTGCTCCCCTTCAACTAGCGTCTCTGGGGTGAATAAAACCCCTTTCACCGCTTGAAGTACTTCTGTCATTTGTGCTTCACTACTTTTGAATGAAAAATCGTTGATGAACTATGCTTTCAAGGCATCCCAAGTAGCTGTTTGTCGTCGTAGTTCCTCCTGGATGTACCAAGCCTGGGGGATGGCGCTGAGGGTGTGTATAAAAGCATGCACCCACAGGTCCTTTGGTAGCCCCTAGCTTTCCCAGTTGGTTGTGCACTTTTTGATATGCTCCTCAGGACTCGAATTCCTCATGTATTCTTTTTCATCTGGTGGTCGATATTCTTTCTTGCTAAACCTCTCCTTCATTTATCGTTTGACATCCTTCCAGTTTCTTAATACTTGGCAGTGTGCTTTCCACCACCTTGTCAGTGTTTCCATGAGTGCAATGTCTAGTAAGGGAATTCTCTAGTTTTCCGGTACATCCTGGTCCATCCTTTCTAGGAACCAATCTATCAGTTCAAGGCCACAGTACTTCAGGTTGTCGCCCTTTCCTATGTCTCTCTAGGTTACTCGGCTTATCATTGCACATCGTCAAGTTGTCAGTTCATACCCACCCTACTTCCATGCATCCTATGCAGCTTCTGAAATTTGGATGCTCCTCCAGCTAACTGATCCTCCAGTTGTGGGATTTATGTAGTCCTCCCTCTTTCCTGCCGTGAGTTTATACAACTAATCTAACATCCCTAGTTCCTCCCTGTCATCCGTTGGCTCTGTAAACCTGGGTCCTTGGTAAGGGTCCAATGGCTGAATCACCCTTAGTCCTTCTGCTTCAAAGATAATTAGTTCCTTCTTCAAATCTATGACAACATAGTTCGTGTGTGCCCAGTCAATCCCCAAGAGTGTTGGGTACGGGTCTTTATCCCCCATAATTTCTATTACTTCGAACTCAGTGTGCGTTTTCACTCCCGCCACATCAACCTCTACATTCTCCAATCTCCCGATATGCAATATACAATACTGGTTTGCCACTCTCAATTGAATTGGTGAATGCCTCAGTTGTAGCTTGCCCATTGCCTCCCAGGTCTTCCAGGGTAGGATGTTTACATCCGACCCTAGATCTAGCATGGTGTCCCTTATCTAGAATCCTACTTGTGCATTGATTTGGAACTCCTTCCCACTCCTTTTCTTATTTCTCTTCACTCTCCTGGAGGCTTTTTCTGACTAGGCTTCACATGGTTGTCCCGTGTCCTCTCGTTCTGCAGATACCATGGCCTTTAAGATTTTCCACAATTCCTTTAGTATGGCCTCATCTTCAAAAAAAATTAAGAACAAGTTAAACCATTCCCCAATGGGCTGGGCAAGAGTGGGCCCATAGACTTGCAGTCCTCGGGTGTCCCTATCTTCAGTCATTCCCTTAAACAATTTGGCTGCTTCTTGATAATATTGCTTTTGGCACTCGAGCTGATATGCCTTTCGTGGTGACGCTGCTTTGACAATCACGGAGGGTTCCTCGGCGTAGCAATATTCCCCTGTCTTCTTCCCTCCTCAGGTGACTATATTAATATTCGTCGTGGGGAAACCCTCGTCAGTTTGAGGCTCAGCATTCACCAGGTTGGCCCCTCGTTATCTGGTTCTCTCTTCTCATTTCGCAATGAGCTCTGGGCAGTCTTCCATCGCATGGGTGTTAACTCTACATTGCGAACACCATGGTCTTCTCGGAAGCAGGCATTCCCTTGAGACATGTCCTTCCTAATCACAATTGTAGCATCTCAAGGGTCCCCTAGCCCCCGTTCTTCCTCTGCTTTTGTTTCCTCCTCACCCCCTGCGACTCACTTCATTGACCCTGAACGTGGATCTGTCTAGCCTCTCTGCTAGAGCATCTAACACTCGAAACTGATCAGTGTGATGAATGGTCGATGCGTAGAACTCGTAATAGTTTCTATTGGGGACATTGGAGTACTTTTGTAGAACTAGACACGTCCGCGGCAAATGTTCATACGTTCTACAAATCTCGCAGAAGTCTGCGTTATTCCTTCCTGGGAAGGGTCCTTGCGCTCTAATTAACACAACCCCTATGGTGGGAGTGGTTCCAAACGATTCCCCCCTCTTGTTTGGTTAAGACTCCGTAGTCACGGGCACTCAGTCGAAACATGTCGTTCCACCAGCAATGGGTGCACCAAACATTGGGCCTGGCTGGTCATACAGGTTGGAGGCCTCTCATCTTCTCATTCAGATTCGTGATTTGGCTTTGCAAGCCCGTGATTGTTGGATCTTGTAGACTCGTGCCTCCCCGGTATTCATGGGGATACCTTGCCATTGCTTCTATCCGATATGCTTGCTCTAATGCATCCTGCAAGGTTCCTATCTTCTGTTGTGTCAGTGGTGTCCTGGTCAGGGGCAAGAGTGCCTTGATGAACCAATCCCGCTGGTGGTTCAGGTCTAGGGTGTAACTTAACTTGGCAATGGCATCCTTAAACCTTTGCATGAGCTCCCAAGCAATCTCACCCTCCCTCTACTTAATTTTCCATAGCTCTGATAGCCCTTACTGATCTGTCTGCAGTACCTTGAATTTTTGCACAAATCCCCTCTTGATATCATCTATGGTTGGGTTCTGGTTCTGTTCTTCCCACTTTAAGAACTAGCATAGAGCCTGTTCTCCTAGCGTGGTTTGGAATTCCACCCCCCGAATATTATCCAGAGTTTGACGAGTCCTCCAGATGGCTTCGCAGAGGTACCAGTGTTGCTCCACATCCTCGTTCCCCTTTCCTGCAAACTTCGATTATCTAGTAAATTATCCTGCCATACTGCTCTGAGTTTTAGCTAATAGCACAAAACCTTTGGTTCCTGGCTATAGGGATCCCTGTAGTCCCAAGTTACTATTGTAGTCGGTTCTTGTATTACTTCCAATATTGAGACCGGTTCTGTATTTCTCCCACGCATTGTATACTCGCATCGCTTTGGGTAAGTTAAGGATGAATTCTTCTGGTTCGTGATAAGGTACTAGGGGAAGGTCAGGGAAAATGCCACTCAAATTTCGGGGTCGGGGCTGCTGAAGCTTGGTGGATTCCTGTTCTTTGTCGAATAACTTCCTCATCCCATCACCCACATTGTCGTCATCTTCATGCCAACATGGGTGCTGATCTTGTGGTCCTTCTTCTGCAACCTTCAGGGAGGATACCCATTCTGCTCCTTGTTGTGATTCCCAATTCGCAACATTTCGAGATGGTCCTCCCCCTGTCTCCTGTTGTGATCTTATTTCCGCAACCTACAGGGAATGTCCTTCCTCCTCTTCTTGCATCCAGGTTTCCTAGCATCATCCTCTCCCTTCATCCTAACCCGGGGTTTTCTCCTCACCACTCCTATTTGGCGGGACCCTCTCCTTCCTTCTCCTAGGGCCCGAGCTGCTCTTGCCTGCCACTTGTCCGCTAGCAGTGCCCTCCTCTGTGCTCTAACATCCCTAGCTCTCTTCAATCCTTCTGCATCCATCCCCTCGCAACATCCCTATCCCCTTTTGGGAAGCATTTTCCCCTTTAGTTCCTTCCCTCGATACTGGGGTTTTACGCTTCCATTCCAGCAGTGGGTAAAGATAGCAGTCCCTCTTCTACTAGAAACATCTTAATCCATGTCGGAACTTCCCCTATCAATTCCCCCCTTAGCCCAGAGTTGAACACCGCCTCTACCTTTGAGTAGGACTGATAGCTTTCTGCAGCAAACTCGACCACATATCCCTCCACCGTAGTCCTCACCCAGAAATCAACTGCTCTTTTCCACTCATTATCCAACTGTTGTAGTACTGTAGTGTTAGATGAAGTACAATAATGGTGGGCTGTCACCAATCCGCTCGATGGAATTTGTCGCCTTAGTTCCCTCAACCAATTGTACAGGTCTTCAAGGAACTTGCACCAGAAAATTTCATACTGGTCATCTGAGCTATCAGCATATAAAATCTTCGCACGCACCTTGCCCATCGGTCGATTCCTGTGGGCATCTCTTTCTGCCACAAATTGGTCTATTTTGTGGTTCCACTAGTTTCCGATCTCTCTTTTAAATACCTGGACACCATATTTTGAACCTGCTCTCCTAACTTTAGGTCCCAAAAATGGAACCATTTGTTGGGGGAATCATCAGGGATTTTAACTTGGTGATTCTGCCGCAGTTTTAATACCCATCGTAGGGTCAAACTTCGTGAAAACCATGTTATGATGTAAGCTTTTCCATTTTTTTTTTTCTATGGAGTGAGTAGGCATTCACAGTGTTTATCTTGGTCATAACAATATATCAAAATTGCCACTCGACACTGAAACTACTGCCATGTATTTCATGGTGCAAGGACTTTTAGTTACAGTTTTTTCATGCTACATATATTATCTGGATAGCATAAATGTATTACATGTTCTATAACCTTGCTGTAAGAAATATAGTTTGCATTTTGTCGATGTTACCGTTACTTTTGGCACAACTCCTGTTATTGGTGGAGAAAGGCTGAAGAAATATATATGCCAGAAGATCTCTATTACTGTGTCAGAAGGACCTTTCTGAATTGTATACGTACACACTGCTATCTAGAGAGAAGAAAACTCTCTTGGACTGTCCATTTTAAGGTGGATTTATGAATATCTTCCTACAGATTACAAGCAGAGGCTTCAGTTAGTTTATTTCTTGCATCCTGGACTTCTATCACGATTGGTTTTAGCCACAGTTGAACGATCCTTTTTAAGTGAATGGTGAGTGCTACACTAAAAGGAACAGATGGCTGTAATATTCACTTTCATTTATGATAGATGACTATACTACTCTGGCTGCAATTTCGGTCATGACATCCAGAATCTGAATGTTCTCATTTCTGACTTTTTTAAATTGCAGTACATCAGTAGTTTGGAATTTATGGAATGATATCAAGAAGGGACAATTTGAGATTCCAGAGTTTGTATGTGAGCATGTTGCTCTGCTTGAGAATAGACCATTGATGGACTATGGAATTGACTGCTCACAGAATGTTAGCGTTGATATTCTGACTTGATAGATTTTTAAAATTTATCCCAACAAAATTAATGGTATTGCATGATAGATGAGTAGAAATAAGAAAGCATTGTATGGTTTTTACTTTTTAATGTTTCTGTACTTTCACTCTATGTTACCAGAAACGAGAAACAAAAACAATCACTCTATGTTATCAAAAACGAGAAACAAAAACAAAATGAGAAACGAGAACGGTGTACGAGAACGAAGTTGGGAGGTTTCACATATAAGAAACAAGGAGAGAGAAAATAAAAGATTAAAGATAAACAATATAAAACAAATAATTAATCATAAACATCCAATGTTTTCACTTGTAAAATTGTAAAGAAACATTTATAAATGTTTTCACTTGTAAAATTGTAAAGAAACATTTATAAATAGCTATTTAGTTAAAAAAAATGAAGATCCAAAAAAATTAACTAATCACTTTTATGCACTTTCATAGAATCAATGTCACAAATCATGGCTCTTTGAGAATCTATTATATGTGAGGTTGGCAGGCGTGCATAAGCTAAAATCTTTGATCAATTTTCTATGTTTTATGCTCTTCCATTTTCAAAAAATCATTTCATGTTTTCAAAGAGCTCTCATCTTTTCCAAAGACTTACATGCCAAGGGATTCAACGACGAGTATATAAAAGTCAATATTGCATTAAACCCCTTGATGCCTTGAAAATGTGTGTTTTATTAGATCGAAGAAAGAGACTTTGTTTGGCTTCCATTTGCACACTGCTTCACGACTATTATCTATGATGATATATCTGCTACTACTATAGTTGGACCTTGAGACCCTACAATAATTAAGGTTCTGATATATCACCACTCCCGAATCTCAATTGATAGGGTAAAGCCTAAAACTCAATTTTCTTGTTCCATAATATATTTTGGTATCATATAATTCTTGTAATATAAAGTTTAAACTTTATCTTTGAAAGAAACACAAAGGCTAGTAGTGGCCATAGTGCTGGACAATTTTCAGGAACAAAGGTAATATGAAAAGCAACAATTCCAATTTTTTTTTTTGGTAAGTTCTAGCGATTTGAAGGATTCTCAGAACATTATATGGTGACGGGCATATTAAAACAAGAAGAGCATATTAAAACAATCCGCGGGAAATTTCTAGTTGATGAATGAAGACATAAAATTTATGATACAAGTCTGAAAACATTAAGATATGTAGGCTTTCAAGCGACAAAATAAGAACTAGCAGAAACAAAATGTAAACATCAAAGCTCAGGGATCGAATCACGGAAAGATAAAATATGACTGCACAAATTGGTTGAACGATGTACCTGAGATATCTATTCACAAGAAAACGATGGCACCAAAGGTAACTTCCTGGGGGCGTGAAGCTGCTCGGTTCTGATCTGTTCTTTTACAGCGTCTGGTGAATGATAATTTGATTTCCTCTACCGCTTAAATCCTTGATTAACGTTGAGGGCAGTCACAACCATTAGTTTATTTTGCATGTGCAATTTTCTTTCCACAGAAAAAACACTTTGCATGCGCAGTTGCAGTGCTAAAAAAAACTGAAGTTTTTGGAACGAGATTTAACTCCAGTTGGGAAAGGAAATCGAGAACGAAGGAGAAACGATTTGCACAATACGCTATAGGAAATGACCCATTTCGCAAGAAACGAGTTTCTGGCCAACAAGAACGAGAACGATGTATAAGACGGTGTTTCTTGTGCCGTCTCGTTTCTAGAGCCGTTTTTTCCAGAAACGTTGCCCATCGTCTCGTTTTTTATGCTTTTTAACTTATGTACCTAATTATATGTTATTATTGCTTTCGAATGTTAATTAATTTTATTATAAATTTAAATTTTCAATAATTTTTTTATAATTTAAAAAATTATTATATAATCCAAAAATATATAAGTCATTAAAGTGTATATATGCAATACCACTAATTTATTGATACCATAGTTTTGAAAATAAAGATAGTTATAAACATATATCATTTTCGTGTATGTGATAAACTTGATTTTCCATCCAAAATTCACGTGTGGGGTAGCAAGAAAATTTTTTAGTGTTATTTTTTGTAGATTCCGGAGACGGAAAAAATTGAGGTTAAATCTTGATTTGTATCATTTAAAATGGTTTTTTAACTGCATATTTGGATTCAGCACCCTGAAAAACCCCTTGACGCTTTGATTGTGCATAAATTAGCTATCAAACTTGCGATTTCAATAAATTGCTGCCAGATTTTGACCAGAAAAACCCACCGGAAAAGCTTCCAAAAAATCTCTTTAAAACAACTCTGCAAGTTGTTGAGTTGGGAAAAATCGTGACAAGATCCACTATTGAGGTTATGCAATCATGATATGAATTAAAGATACATTTGTTTTACTCTGAGGACAATTAGATCTAACATATGTCAAATTTGCAAAAGTCTTATTTTGGTATTGCAATGCTGATTAAAATTTATGTACAGCACTTGTATTTTAGATTGGATAAATTTTGTAGGTTAGGTTTGTAAATTAGTTAAGATACATTGATTTCACTCTTAGGACAATTAGATTTAATATATGTCAAAATTGCAAAAGCCTTGCTTTTGGTATTTGCAATGTCACGACACTTATATTTTAGATTGGATAAATTTTATGAAGTTAGGTTGGTAAATTAGTTTGAGTGATTGAGAATTCCTAATTACAAGCAAGAGATCACAGGCTCAAGAGTTCTTAATTTCCGGCAAGAGGTCATAAGATAAAGTCCCCAGATTCTGCTGCAAATTCTAAAATACAGCAAAGTAATCTTCTGTTTTGGATATTCAGTAAAGCATAAACAATTCAGGATAACATTTTGGCATAGCCATTTAATTACTCAGGTTGCCTCGCTGTCCATCCTCTTGTACCCATACAGATAAAAGGCAGATTACAGTTAAAGCTTAACACACATACATATGAAAGAAAGATAAGGTAAAGGCTTAGTATTATGGGCCAATGAAACAGTATCAAGAAGGAAAGGTAGTAGGATTAAAATTCAATTCATTGTGTTGTTCCATTCATTATTTCATGTAAATGACCCTGCTCTGAAGTATTTATTTTGCAATCAAGCTTAGAATATTTTGAATTACATACCACAGAATCATAGTAAACATTTACATAATTGGCTTTCTTCCATATATTTCTTGACAAGAAGAAAGAAGAAAGATCTAACAAAATATTTCAATTCTTTTTTTCATTGAATCAAGGGAAACACAAAAAGAAAATTTGAACAGTATTAGTCTCTAGAGCTACAGTCCTAAACAATATCAGATAAGCATGATGTAAAATTAATTCAAAATAAATAAATAAAAACCTTTCGTACATTCTCAATTATAAAATTGAACGAGGATATAATGAAAACTTTTGCAGCATTTACCCTTTTCTTCATACACACATCTACCTACAAAAAGACCAAATTGTTTCTGTAAAAAATTAATAGCACTGTTAATGAATAACGATGAAATTCTTAAACTTCCAAGCTAAGAATGCTAATTTCATTCCCAAAAATCGCATTGTGGATCAACTCAATTGGGACTTCAATAACATCTGGATCTAGAATGACATGGGCCAGCCAGACTAGCCGTTTACTCATCATCAGAGGCATATTCATTGTCGCTAATGTCTTCGCCATCTTCATCTTCCTATTGACCTCCTAGGTCTTCTGCCTTCGCATACAGATTACAATATTCTAAAACACAGCACAAAAGAAACTATTGATAAAATAGGGCAAGAATTATATGTTTAAACATAATGTTCCTGAAGAAATCTTTGGATAAGCTGTACAAATAGTTCAAGTTAACAACATAAATACAAGAAGTGAATCAACAAACAATATTGTTCCTAAAGAAATCTTTGGATATGTTGTACAAATAGTTCAGGTAAAAATTATAAATACATGAAGTGTCTCAGCAAAATTTCCAGGGAAAATTTCTAATGCAAATTGGGAAAAGCATCGGTGAATTCACCTTTCACCTTCTGGTCATAAAAATTTATGTCATGCGTCAGTAAGGCCCCAGCCTCCTCATTTAAAGGATCCTCTGGATTAGGATGTAATAGAAGTTGAGGAAGAAATACTTCGAATACATTCACGATATTTGCAATATCAATGCAAGAAGTAAACAGTAAACTGACTAAAAGATTGAGGGTAGTAGATTGCTGGAAACCAAGATGCAAAAAAACAGACTCATTCCTTAGTAAACACAAAAGCACACTCAATTCTTGAAGTAATCAAGAAAAGTTGCGTGGTTAGATTTTATTTTTTTCCCTTACCATAGATTGGACTCCAAGTCTAATTAAGAACGTCTAGGCAAACGGAGTCAGATCTGAAGTCCCAAGAGAATGATGCCCAGTTAGTAAAATAACTCAAATGGAAAAATTTAGGGTGACGAAGCATGCCCTGCATACTGAACACAGAGAATGGGAATGGGTTGGGAATCTTGTTAGAGTTAAACGGAAGAAATGTATTGTTTGCATTAGTGTTCCAATGTATTTTTTTAGATCATTAAAGTTAGAGAGTGTTGGTTTCCAATATTAGTGTGAGCTTTAATCCATTTAGTGTCTTTCTCATCCTGTTGTAATTGGTTATTAGAGTTATTTATTATATTTATCTCATTTCTATAAATATGGGATTCTATTGTGTGTTTGGGAACAAATGAGATCTTGTTTTCACTGTTGGATATCCTCTACATTTACCAATTGATTGAGAATGCCATGGGAATGTCCCTTGTGGCAAAGGTCTGTCCAATGCAGAATTATCTTATCTTGAAGATCTTCTAATAGTGACAGAGGGAAAGCCAAAATGGAGAAACAAGTGGGAACGCAACAAGAACGGAGTGGTGGAAACTTATGGCTAGCCAAAATCCTAGCTTAATTTGCAAAAGGTCCTTTGCAAAATCCCAGTAGAACCTCCTTTTCAATATGTGACCCCAAAATGAATCCAAAGAACAAGTCTAAGCAATAACTATTGAAATTAATGACTACATTTAAATGAATTTGCTATGTGAAGTAACAAAATCCTAAAATATTTTGCTATTTGGAATGGGTACGTACGCTTCATCAACATTGGGATGGTAGATCTTATTCACAAAACCAATTGATGGTGATTGGTATGGATAACCAACTGGTAGTTCCACATGAACCTTCCACACTCCACCTTGGTAAAGACCTGCGATCAGTAGAGAGTCCAGAGAATGAATATTTTTTAGCATCCCAGCCATTTACTCATTGGAAAAATAAACTGTAAACATACTTCAATACCATAATAGAAGAGCTCAGACCACAACACCATCTCGTACCAGCGATCCCGTTCTCATTTACCAGAACTGAAGGTAGGAGAAGATTCCGCATGTAAAAGAAAACATAAAAGATGATTCGAAATGGAAGTTTGAAAACTAAAAAAACTGAAAGGTATCTTGTGCAACAAGGGTTAGGAAAAATAAGAAAAAATACATGTTGAGAGAAGTAAACCCAAATGGACTATGCGTGCAACTTGCCAAAGTTGTAAGGTACCATGTTTATCAGAATGAGAAAAGGGAAAGGATCGTGCAATAGGAATGGAACAAGAAATGGGTCTAGAGAGTTCCCAGGCCAAGATTCCAGAATAAAGAACCGGGCTAGAGAGTTTCAGGGTATAATCAACACCCACATCCCCTCTACCAGCGTATACTATAATTTACACATACAAATTGATTAGTAATATACAAATGTAGTACCAAGATGGAAATGGAAATGAGAATGCAGTGAGAAATGGGCCTCCTCGCCAAATTTATGCTGACATAGGTTTCAGTGAATAAGAAACCTGAGCTGACCACCCTTCCAAAATATAATATGCATATTAATGGATCAGTAATCTTCTAACGTAATGTGAAGATCTAAATGGAAATGGGAACAGGAACAAAACTAGAAACAGGTCTCCTGGTCAGGTTTCTGGTAGCATAGCACTAAGCAAAGAAGATTACATAAATCTTTCAATGATGTCATACGAATTTTAAGCAACAGAGCATCACACTAGTCAAATGAGGCGCTATAAACTATTTCAGCTTAACAGAAACAATGGAAGTCCAACTTACTGTTTTCAGGTCCATTGAACACCACATAGAATTCATTGGCTGAATCATTTATGGTCTCCACTTTGTAGTCATTCATCATACTGCCCAATGGCAGACAATTACCAGTTAGCCAATGCACATCAACTTCATATGATATCATGCACAAAAATGTTATCAAGATCCAAGAATTGCAGAAAGCATGAATTTAACAAGAAGGGAGCAAACCATCATATCACATTACCTTACAGTAACTCTAACCCACAACAGATACCCAATTGAAGAAGGAAAAAGAAGGCAATACTAGCGATTGAAATACAGAATGGCTTTCAACTTACAGCTTCATGAGATCTGTATCCCTGCGCCTGATTGCAGCACACATGGTGTGGGGCTCTGAGAACTGTATCCCTGCGCCTGATTCCATGATCGCGAACAATTCAATTCAGCGTATATACCCGACAATTCTTTTGTTTTCTTCCCAGTTATCCTCCGAGGTTTTATCGATGTTCTAAGCCTATGCAGCCTTTAAACCCACCACAGCGTTCGAGAGCCGACGAGAAAAATCCTGGGGTGGTCAGATTTCGATAATGAATGCTCTGTTAATGGTGTTCAGTGGTATATCGTCGAAAAAGAGACGAAGGATCGAAGCTGTATATAAATATCATTAGAAATTGAACGGGGCCTGCTCGGTGTCAAATTTGGTCACTTTGGATGATTATAGCGGACGCAGAAATGAAAATTAGTAGCTATTTCTATGGTTTTTCATATTGGTTATGGTCGAATCTCTAACTAGATTAGTTAGAAGATTAATGTAATGAATTAATTTTTATATTCAAAAGTAAAATTTAATAAAATAGTTTATGATAAAATTATCTTAATGTTATATTTATAGTTAGATTCCTTTAAATTTGGAATTAAGTCAATGATTTAACTAACTAATTAGGTTATTTATTTAAAAAATGGTTATAATAATAATAATATGAGTTTATGTAGTTTTAAATAATAATAAAAAAGTTTATTAATTAGTTCTGGGTTATACTCATTTTAGTCAAATATAAATACTTATTCAGTCAAATAAAAACTATTACATTTAATCAAAAATGAAAATAAATATAACAAAATTAATTAATTAATTAATTTTTTGTTCCTTTCCCTTAATGTAGTCTTTTCCTGGTTAAATATGATCTATTCTCTCTATGATCTGGTTCTTCAACTTGTAGTGACAATGAACCACACTTGTTGGTTCGAAACGTGTGGACAAATGAATTATGATGTGATTTTCCGCGAAAACTCTTGTCAATAAACTTGATATGGATCACAGAAACCTAAATTCAACAATAACATTTTATATTAAAATTTGATAAATTTACATATGTTTTTTAATATTAGTATTTAGATAAGGGTAAGATTGGTATATTTATTTTATTAAATACTTTTTTCGGTATTTGGAAACCTGCCACCCACCCCCCGACCCCCAAAGTCCCATGTTCAAATCCTTAAGAAGTTAATTTGTGGTCTCTTGTTGGGGGATACGGGTGTCCACCTAGGTGATTATAGTGGTAGCAAGTGGAATCTACTATGAGGAAGGCCTAGTTGAAAATTCCCCTTGATACAAAAAACAAAAACCATCCCATAATTCAGTTTTTGAAGAGATTATCAAAACCCACACGAATGAGAAGCAAGTGAATGAAGGTATAATCAACCCGGTATTAAGCCTTAGATAAATTAATCTTGAACATGGCCCCTTTAATCTTAAGAAGCTTGATGTTGTGTAATCCTCCCTGAGCAACACCAATGGCTTCATGAATTTCCCTGTGAAAGAATAGGCTTTAGCGTCTTGGCAATGACCTTTGAGATAACTTTATAAACATAGTTACACAGAGAAATGAGTATGAAATCCTCAAAAGATGAGGGATTGTTTGCCTTTGGATTGAGCGCAATGAATGTAGAATTAAAAGCAAGAAGAATTTGCCCATCTCACCAAGATTTGTTAACCACCTTCAGTAGATCCAAGCCTGTAATATCAAAATAAGCCGCAAAAAAATCCATGGCCCAGCCATCCAACCCAAGGCTTTTATCCTTCTGAAAGTTAGCAAGAACATCTTTCTTCTACCTCCAAGACCTCCCCATGAGATCCACATTTTCCTCTCATCATATATATAATTAAAAAAACTTGAATTAAAAATAAAAATAAAAATAAAAATAAAAACGAAACAAAAACCACTAGTTGTGGTTGTCATTTCCATCCTGACATCATAACCATTTTTGTTCGATCATCCATAACAAGTGGCCAATGTGCCACTACTACTCAAGTCGCATAGTAGAACGTTGACACCCACCACACCGTGCATACCCCACTGCACAACAAATTTTGAATCATTGTACAGCTACCCAGCCACCTTCGCCTCAACCAAGCTCCACCCCCAACAAGTTTCTTTGTGCCACATGTTGTACCTCTAAGATAATAGTAGGTCAGCTACCAATGCCAGAGCATCTAAAATAATTGTTTTGGGGTTTTTGGTTTTAGTTTTGGAAGACAGATGTAGAATTGAGATACTTAATCCTTTGGATAATATTGATATCTCAGCAAAGGGCTGCTATAAAGCTTTACACGGTGATATAGATCAAATAGTGGTGAGAAGAAGACAGAAAATAATATGTTTACCACAGTTTCAAGACTGTAAAACAGAACAATCTTAAGTATGAAAACCTTCTAAACTATGTTCCAAAGATTCAAGGCAGTATACTTAAGCTTACAAAAGATGCTGATGATTTATTGATTAGAGGGGATTAGCTAAACAGACAGTTCATTAATCCATTCTCTTAATAGATGATCACTTCAGGAGTTTATAGGAATAAATTGAGACACAATTATTCCTACCTAGATATCTCTATAATTCATAAGCATATGAAGAAAAACATAATGATTGATAACTGGAAAAACTTACAGGATAACACAAACTATGTAAAACCAAATTCAGAATCCTCTGCTTTGTATTAAGGTTTCAAAAACACTGAGTACATCAAGTGTCTAGAAAGCTTACTTCAAAGGTGCATCTAGGTTCAAAGTAGAATGAATAGTCATGACTTAACAAGTAATGAACCCTGAGCCTTTAACCTTGAACCCATAACAACTCGAGAAGAGAGTTATTTATACAATAATGATTCTAAGAAAATATCCTAAAACTGATTAAGATTTATTCTAGGAAATGAAAGATCTTCATACAAGAAGATAGGGGCAGCTATTGAACTGCTTCTTGTTGTCCCTTTTATTCAGGTTGTGCTGGCTTTGTTGTTTGATTCTTTTCCCTTTAAGCTGCTTGATTGTTTGTATCCTTTACGTTGGTTGATTCCTTCATTTGATCTTTTATCTGATACTCTTTAAACTTTGTGAATATCCTTTGACCCTGTTGAGTAACCTTTACTGTGTTCCTTTTTACTTTTACTGTGGATTTCAAGTTTTCACTGTGTTTTTCAACAGTAAGATCTTCGTATTTGTCTTCAAATTGTATGCAGGCTTTTTCTTTGTAAGCCTGGAATAAGAGTTTTTACCTGCAAAATATAGAAATTGTTAAGAAAACCTAGGTGACAGAGAAGGACATCAATGGCTTTATTGAGCTTGAAAGGATATTGGAAGGAGTCCAGAGCGTATCAGAAGGTAAAACAATGGTTTTATTGGTCGCAGAGGCTTATGGAGGCTTCACTGTGTAAATGGGCAAAACAAAGCCAAAATGGTGATTTTTGCATTTAAACGAAAAATCAATCTACTTTTTGAATTATAGAGCAAAGTGAACAGTGGCCATTTTGTCGTTATGCGGGAGGTGGTTTTGGTTTTCATCGCACCGCTTATGAGGCACGGGCGATTTTGGGAGGGGTCACCCAATACAATCTAAACCTGACACGTAGCAAGGGGAGGTTAGTGGAATACCGCTTTTCGGGTGGGTAATGCTCGGACAGAGAGCCAACCCGAAATTGTTGAGGGTCGTTGGATTTGAATGCACGTGATCGGATGGTGGTGGAGTGAAAGAGCAGTGCGGAGGGGCCCAACAATTAATTATGGCGGTATGGGCTTTATTATGGGTTAAAGACTGAGATTAGCAGAGTTTATGTTTAAACAAAGGTTTAGGTTGGTTCTTCATTTAAATCATAAAAACAATTTAACAAAGAAATCCTTTACAAAACACAGTATGGCGAACTTGAAATAATATGAACTCGGGCAGATAAATGACGTCGGGTCCAGGTTCCCATCGCATATCACAATCGCAGTTTAGCGAAGGAAAGGCCTATCGCAAAGGAATGCAATAAGGGCCGGACGTGATATGGAAATAAAAATATGAAATATATTTGCGTCAGGTCCGGGTTCCCATCGCATAATGCAATCGTATTTTAGTGAAGGAAAGGCCTATTGCAAAGGAATGCGATAAGGGTCGGATGCGATATGGAAATAAAGTATGAAATATATTTGCGTCGAGTCTGGGTTCCCATCACATATCGTAGATCGCAATGGCGGAGGGTTTATGTTTCAACTGAGACTTGCGATGAAGGGCGGATGCAAAATGGCAATAAAATATGAAATATATTTGTGTCGGGTTCGGGTCCATCACGCATCGCATATCGCAATGCGGAGGAGAGTGCATTCATATTGAAAGGCTTGCGATTCGCCGATATGCGATGTTTTATTGAATACATAGTTTTATAATAAAACTAATGGTTTCAGGATATTTTAATAAAGGGAGTTAATAATATATGGGAAAGGGAACCTTTAGGGGTTTAATACTATAAGTTAGCATTAATATGAAACATGAGTAGAAGGGGAAATACACTAAGTATAATGCTTTTTCATGAGTTATTTGCTTTTCACATATATACATCAATACTTAGGCTAAACATCATTTTGTGAGTTTTTTGGGTAAAAGGGGATTTAGCATGGGGTTTTCACTTTTCCTAGGCAAAAAGGATTTTAACCTTAGGAAAAGGGGTTTTTAATGGAAAATGAATGAATATGAACTGTATGAAGGTGAGAAGAGGAAATTAGTAAATAGAGGGATGAATGGGGATGAAGGAAGTTAATTAATTGATCTTGTAGACCCTCATTTGCTTGGTGTAATTGCCTCATGGACATAGAAATATATGGTAAAACATGATAAATGTACATTTTATCCAATGAATTATCATACTTCTACAACCTTTCTTCTACTTACCCTTTGCTTATCCTATCATTTTTTCTTCACTTAATGGGTGCATTTAAGTTAGCAAACCCTTTTCCTTTCTGTTTATTTTAAAAAGTAAACTATCTGATTCTAACCTTATAACATCCAAGGGCTCAGATTAAACTGATGAGCACCTTATTATTCTCTACCTAACTACTGATTTGCCAAGATTAAACAGTTTGGCCAGATCTATATTCTCTAATTATAACATCAAATTTAAAGCATGAAGCAGTCAAGATTAAACTATTTCATTGTCATGGGTTGTGGCATTTATGACAAGCTACACACAACCATTATTTTGTGAAAAAATATTAGTGGCATTTAGACTTGCTCACTTTCAAAGTTTATTTGTTTTCTTTTCTTTCTGACCTAACATTTTCTTTTTGTCTTGATTTTTTAGGACATCTAACCTAACATTTTCTTTGATATGGATATCATCATCAATATATTTTCAAAAACATTTTATTCAATTTTTTTATGTCCATATCCTAACTTAACATTTTTCAAATATTCTATATTATCAAAACCAAAAAATGCTACAACACCACAATCATCAGCCATCCGCACCATACGCCCCGTCATCGGACTCCCGACAAGCTCCCTCTGCTAGTTTCCCTACCACCATTGTCTAATACTTGTCCACCCACACATGTCGTACAGCCACCAACCTCCCTACATAACCACCACAGTCGCCCATAATAAACCTCACATCGCCAGCCTTCCATAGTAGTTGTCCCACCACTCATAGTTACAACTTGTACGTAGTCGCATTGTGTAGCCACCACCATGGTCCATAGTGAACAACGATTGTCACTAGACCACTCTCCCATTGCATTCCCTCGCAAATACATTCACCGCAGTTTCACTCATGCCAAACGACCAACATTTTGTTGCCCTAGTCGCTCTATCTTATCCGTACTGTACTTACCAAAAATTGCTATGCCAAACAACTACAGTTATTCTCCATAATTTCCACAACCAATTTTGATTTAAGTGTGGATTCCATAATATTTGGATCCATTGTTGCCATCCTATTAAAAAAATTATAAAAGTATAGTCAATATTATATTTAATATAAGTATCATCAAGTTTTAAGGTTATAAGACTTGGAAATTTAAAGAAAGGATAAAGAGAAGAAGTTCAAGTTATAATATATATATATATATATATATATATATATATATATATATATATATATATATATATTAAACAGGAAAAATTATAAAAGACTTTTTTTTAGTAATAAAAGGATTATTATTTAACCCTAAGTTCATTTTGACAAGGAAAAATGGAGTTTAATTTGGATTCTAATTCGAAGATAAATGAAGGAGTTATGGATATCATACGTAATTCTACGTTTTGGTTTAGATGTTCATTTTGTTGAATAGAATATAAGTATTCATCAATTTTTAAAAATCACAAAATATTTTGTCAAACATGTAGGAAATTATTTACTTTGGAAGAATATCAAGATAATCCACATACACAAATTAAGAGATTGAAAGAAGAGATCGTAGATCTCTAGCAAAAAAATGAGGCATCGGAAAAGAAATATAAGGATCTCGAAGGTCAATTTTCCGAAGAATCAACAGAAAGTAACAAATAAATTTGGCGTCTAAGAGATCATAGTCAAAAATTTCTTGAGAATGTCAAAAACTATAAAACTATAAAGAAAAAATTAGAAGAATAAAAAGAATGTCTCGAGAAGAAATTCAACGAGAATCCATCAGAGAAAGAAAAAGAAAATTTGTCCTTAAAAGACCTGAATCAAAAGTTATTAGAACAAATCAAAAGATTAAAAGATGAGGAGCATACTAAGAATAAAGTCAACAATCCAAAAGAGAAGAGCTTTTACGTCTAAGGAATCATAACCAAAACTTTCTTACGCAAATAAAGAAGCTTAAAAGTAACAACAAGAAGTCACTAAATGACAAGTTAGAACAACTTACTCAAGAATTATTGAAGTTTCCAGTTGTAACAGTCCAAGTTGAATATAAAGGAACAAATATCAATCCAGTCAATATCACAACTCAAGAAGATGAGAAATCAATACAAGTTAAAACATATTCAAACATTGCAGTTCAAACAATGGAAATTGCAAGCGATGATTTACTAGCCAACTCAACAACAACAATACCTGAAGTAAATTAGGAAACTGCCACCCACAAGGTAAGGGAAATTCCAAATAGAATGACTCATTATCGACATTTGAATCACAAGAATAGACAATTAAGTCAGTCTACATATTTGAACCATTCAGAACAGAAGCAACATATTTATGTTCCAAGGAATACTGAAGTTTGTATAATCTAGTCCTATGATAGCAATTCATACAAATTTCTAGTGACTAGAAGATTCCACAGAAGATTAATCTAGGATGGTCAGATCCATTCTCAGTCCGACAATTTTGTTTATCACTCAGAGGATCATATATTCTTGTATCAATGAAGATGAAAGTACTGAGACGAGAAGATATTCAAAATGGGAAAAGAGATCAAGCCCTTTCGTTAGTAAGCTTTGAGGACAAATATTTTTGAAGAAGGAGGCAATGTTATGAATATAATTCTTAAAAAATTAAAATTAATGTAAACAATAATAATCATAATAAGGTTAAATAAATAGTCATTAGTAATGAAAAGACGTGTCTTAAATACATGACCATTCATTAAGAGACACGTGCCTAGGTATATAAGCAAGGCTCATTTGTAACATTCACATCATTTAATCAATTCATTTATATAATATTCAATATAAAATTACTTGTCCTACAATGGATGTCTTTATCTACAAATTATTCTGAAAATTATTGCAGTATACGAACTTTGTTCGTTACAACAAAGAAATCAGACAAGGAGTTCGAACGCTCCCTAGAACCATGCGATTCTACCTCACCCAAGGAGAATTTTAGATATCCCTTGAGGATAAGAAAAGGGGATCGCAAAAGAGATGACCTAAGTAGATAATTCCAGTAAGTTGCCCTCTCATAATGAGGCCCATATATGTTTACAAATATAAGAACCTTATCGACTTCCGATGAGAGACCAAACATCCCTAATCTCAATTGAACACTCCAATATTTCCTGAATCTTTCTTGAATCCTAGTCCAGCGCCAAGCCACTCGAGAAACCACAAACATCACATGAAATGAAGTGCCATGAAAGCAAAAGACACTCCAAGATTAAAACTACATAATCACCCTCCCCCAGGGTTTCTCGTAGGAAAATAACATCAGGGCATTCCCAAGAAAATAATCATTTTAGGGCCAGTTTTTTTGGAGCACTCACAACTCCTCTGAAATTGAAGGATAGGGTCTTCATGAAGAAACCACATTTTGGGATTTCATTTCTCTGAGTGCCCCATCCATCAATGATTGTCAACCCGAAGCCAAATCCACACAAGCCTTAACCTTTCCAAATTGATATGGGATTTCCTACCCCACCCCTTTCCGGAAATACTCTAGCACAGTGATACAACTCAACCCACCTAGGGTCCCCCCCACCCCTGCAAGCACCATCAAGAACAAAGATGGTGCATAGTGTCCCCCTACTCATCTCTAAAGAAGAAAACAAAAATGTAGAGGCCCATGTAAATGAGACATCAGCTGACCCACATGGAATCATGCATGAAACATTTTGATAGGGGGAATCATTTAAAGAGACAGACCCAGACCCCCCTTCATGAAAAAATGATTACTTGAAATTGACGATTCATTACAGGAATCAATACATAATTTATGTAAGGGAAGGGAAAAAAATTATCAAGATTTGAATACAGCTCCTGTGAAATTTCATTTCCCACTTCCAAAGACGTGGATGTAGAAGGAATAGGAACATGACCCAAGCTTGAAACCAACATTGACATAGGAGTGGCAGACACATTAGACATTGAATCATGAGCCCAAACTTCATCCATGGATGGCACCCACCTCAACAATCCCGCACCACCCCTGTATGTGCATTGCTTCTTTTGCGAAATACCATCATATGAAATTCCTCTGAAAGACAAGGGACATTGATTAACAAAGTGCCCAATATTGTGACATCTCTTGCATCGAAAAGGAAGAGCCTCAGAGTTAAAGACCTGCAATCGAATGGTATCCTTATTTGTATTCATAATAGCATGCAACTTTTTCTTTAGGTTCGTGAATACTAAAATCCTAGCCAATATCGATTTATCCCTCGTCTCCATAAAAGAGTAGTCTACATCTAGAAAGCACCCAAGACTATTTCCAAGATTTGTGAAACTCTCTGAGTTCCACATGTTTGACGACATCTAAGGAAAACGAACACATACTGCAATTTCATCCACACAGTCTTTCTGAGCATCGAAGAGGGGAGTCCAAAATTTGAAGAGTATTGGGGTAGAATCAATGGGCCAGACCCTTGTTTCAATGTGCTCAGCATCCTCCTTAAACTTAAAAGATAATTGTATCCATCCCATACCAAGAAGGAAAATATCTAGAGCATTTGAAACCATCGACACAATAACCATGTCTCACCACTCCAAATTCGAGTTGATCATTAATTTGGGTCCACAAGCCTGCCCAGTAAGAGATTTTTCAACCAATGCCACAACATCTTCCATTTCTACTTCATCACCCACCCACAGAATGTATGGGATAGGGGATAGATCCCCTTTTAGGGATTTAAATTCTTACCTAAAATAGGTTGACCAAAGAAGCTCACCTCCAAAGATTCCTCAACAAACCCTTCATGGAGAGAGACCTATAGAACCTTAGAAGAAAGAGAAACCCCCACCAAACCCGATAGATTAGTTTTCGATGTATGAGGACCAAACCTCCCAACAAGTTCCACCCCAGACAGAAGCGACGACCCCTTCATAGGCCCCACTCGACCACTGATTGTTAATAATGACGAGAGAAAGTTGAAAGTAGAGGATTCACCACCCAAGCTATAATTTCTTCCACCCCCTTGGAACTCTTCATAGAAATGCCTAGTGCAGGAAAAAATATCCTCATTATTGAAGCAAATAAATGATAACCCAACCATCATAAGCAGAAGGAAAAAACCACCCGTTGATGAAGGAAAACCAAAACACGGGGCCAATGGAGTGGGAAACTAACATGTGGCAACAAGGTGGAGGCCCCCTGATGCCATGTTGGAAGGATTCCAAGGAAACCCAACACCTAAGTTTGAATCCCCAATAGAAAACCCTAAAGATGGAGACAAAAGAAACCCATTTGTGGAAATTTCCCTGTCTGTCACAAAAATGGAGCCCCTTTTTGCATTGACCATATCATAGTCCACAATGTCCATGTAGTTCATATTAAAAATAAAAAATCTCGAAGAACTAAAATTCTGAACTCGGTGGACACGCAAGAACCACAAGAGAGTGAAAAAGCCAAAAAATCCCCTGAGACAATACTGAAAACAAAGGATATCACCAACACCTAAGACGAGGCCCACAAAATAGAAAATATACGTCAAACGAAGAGGCACCGATGAGAGCATGGCAGAAGGACTGCTACCCAAGCCTTGTAGACTCACTACCACCCATGTGCAACATTACATCGGACTAGCCATCGAAATCACTATGCACAGTTGTCAACCCTAGGGGAAAACTATGTCAAAATCGGCCTCCATTGCTAGAGTTGTGTTAATATTTGAACTTGATTACATAAACACTTCAATTTGATCCAATGTTATTATAATTATTCTTGATTTTATTGTGTTAAGTTGTAATTTTACGTAATATTAAGGTTGTTGGAACATAATATTCAATTTTTTAATTAATAAAATTTAGATTTTCCAAAATTTCTACCTTTAATATAATGTACTAAACATGTTGATTAATTATAAATTTTACTCTATGATGAATTTCATAAAATATTGTTCACAAGGTGTAGAGTAGAGGGTGGCATAGTGTTCTATTAAGGCATTTTGTGGTGTAAAGATCATTAGTTTGAAACTTCATGAGTAAAAATCTAGCCATGCTAAGGGTTGGTGTGGCCCAAGTCGGATGTGATCCCTGGATTATTTTAACGGCTTAGATTCCCACAAACAAAACAAATATCAAATATTTATAATAATATATAATAAATATAATAATGATATTATATTTGTAACATATTAACCGATATAATTCAATTAATTAATTAATTTATAGCATATTAATTAAATAAAACAAAAATGTTACTAATATAAATTAGCAAGTCATTCATGAAAAGATTAAAAAAAAAAAATGAACGATTAGGATATCACACACAATTAGTTAGTAAGATATACCATCAAATTAGATACATATCATTGTTTGTATGAGATTACCAAGAAAATCAAATCGTTGAGAGTACTTAATAAGAGGTTTTCAATTTAATTATTTTTATGTCCTAACTATTCTCCCCATTGATATATGTTTGATTAAAATTGGATACTAAATTAGAAACTTGTTAATTATTATTAATAATCCAATATCATTGGCCACCTCCTAGAGAATGGTAACATATATCTTAATTTTGATTTTTGAAAACTATTTTATTACTCTTTCTTTACTAATGCAAGGTATACCTTAATAAGATGGTTAACTAATTAATTAATCAATTGGGTATTACATTTTTCTCTAATTTTCAAAGTTTTTCCATGCCCATGAGATGGAGGAAGACCTACAAATGGTAGAGGTTTTCCTAAAAATCTAAGGGAACACCTAAGATCTTGAAGGATATAGAATGTTAGTCAAGTTCCAAGGTATAAATTTAACAATAATTCCTTTAAGGCTTTTAACCATACCATCTCTAAGTTACTATGAAAAATGAAAGGAATACACTCTTAAGGAAATTTGGCATAACTCAAGCAAACAACATCAAATAGAGATCTACTAAATGCCCTTCCAAAAATGGTGATTAAATCTTATTTGAGACCAACACAAATGAAGGTGTGATAGAAATCATAGGTTTTCTATTCGACATAACCACCTATGAGATGAGATCCAAGGAATGTTATCTAGGGTAGTAATATGCCTACTGGGCACTTTGCCTACATGATAATAGGAAGATAACCTAGGTGAAAACCTAGAAAAATGGTCACCAGGATGCCTTGTTGCAACAGTATGGTGATGCAATATGAATTTACTTGTACTCAAGTAACTCTGATAACTTATAGGAAAGGATATAGTCCTTAAAGGAAAGACTAGTCTAGTTTTAAGAGTTAGCATTGGGTGAGCATTTCTTCAGTATACCATATAAAGTGAGAGGGATATCCTTAGTTCCATATGGTCTCCCCTCCCCTTGTACATTCATATTTAAGCAAGAGATGGAAGTATTATTAGTTGTATTAATGCTACAAATGTATTTCCACTCAATTACATATCCCTCACAAAGTGATATTGAACATCAATGTGCTTTGTCTTTGAATGATAAGTAGGGTTCTTTGCCAAGAAAATTGCACTTTGGATGTCAAAATCTATTCTTATATCTCGTTTTACCAACCCCATACCTGAACATAATCTTTGTAACCAAATTTCTTCCTTGATTACATGAGTGGCTATCATGTATTCAGCCTTTGTAGCTAAAAGTGCCATTACAGATTGTCTCTTGCTCATCCCATTGACGTCTCCTCCAAATAAGTTATACACATACCCACTTGTATATCTTCTTTGATCCATATCTCCAACCTAGACTACATCAATAAAGCCACTTATGTCCAACACTTTTTCCAATATTGGTCTTCCTTGGTAGCACAAACCATAATCACTGATGTTATGCAAATACCCGAAAACTTATTTCATTGTTGTCTAATGCTCCTTCTTTAGTTTTTACATAAACCTGCTCAATACTCCCACTACATGTGCAATGTTTGGTTTGGTACATACCATTGCATATATCAAGCTACCAACTACACTCACATATGGAACACCGAACATGTCCTCTTCCTCTTCTTGTGTCTTGGAACACTGTTCAATAGATAACTTTACACTTATAGAAATAAGAACCTTCACTGGTTTACTATCCTGCATATTAAACCTCTGCAATATTGTCTTGACATACTTCCTTTGGTTTAACCAGAGCTTCCTCTTTTCATGATCTCATTTAATTTCCATGCCAAAAATATAGTTTGTGACACCAATATTCTTCATGTCAAATTTAGAGGATAATTGGGTCTTCAAATCCTAGATAATGTCTTTGTCATTTCCAATCCGCAACATATCATCCACATACAAGACCAAATAAATAACATGGTCACCAATTAATTTAAGATACACATAGTGATCCTCTTTGATCCTTGTGAATCCCAGTCCCTATATATATGTATCAAATATTTGATACCACATCCTTAGTGATTGTTCTAACAGTGCAAAGACTATTTTAACCTGCATACCAGTTCTTTCTTAGACTTCACTACGAAGCCTTTTGGTTTCTTCATGTAAATATCTTCATCCAAATCCCATGAAGAAATGTTGTCTTCACATCCATCCGTTCTACCTCAAAATAAAAATTAGCAACAACAGATAAAAGTAATCTAATAGAATCTCACTTGGCAACGGGAGAAAAAATATCATCAAAATCAATTCACAACACTTGGGAATAACCTTTTTCTACCAAATGAGCATTGTATTTCTCCACCTTTCCTTCGGCATTCATCTTCCTCTTAAACACCCATTTGTTGCCAATGGGTTTCCTTCTAGCCAACAACTCCACCAAATCCCAAGCCTTATTTTTATCTAAGGATGTCATTTCTTCAACCATGGCCCTTTTTGATAATTTTCCATCCTCTAAATCCATTAACTCCCTGACAATTTTGGGATCATTATCAGCAATAGATAAATAAAAATTTGAACAGAAAGCATATGGACTATACCTCTCTAGTTTCCTTCTCTCTTGAACTGGTCTCCTCAAAACCGGAGTGTGTGGTTCCTCCTCTTCTAATTCTTGTTCTTATGTAGTTTGATTCTTCCTCCTTCAGTTCAAACTCTATCTTCTTTGGTTCCTTTTCCTTTGGTAAACTTCATGTTTAATAACATCTTTAACTTCTATAAACACCACATATCGATTCTACACAACCTTCCTTGTTTTTGGGTTCTAAAGCCTGTATCCTTTTAAATGATCCTTATACCAAACAAAAATGCACCTTTCATATTTACTATCCAACTTGGTTCTTTTCTCCTTTGGAACATGTACATATGCATTGTAGCCAAATACCCCAAGATGTGAGAGAGAGGGCTTCTTAATATTCCATACTTCATGTGGAGTCTTATCCTCCAATGATGATGAAGGTAATCTTTTGAATAGGTAACATGCAGAGTCCACTACCTTTGCCCTAATTCCTACCCTAATCAAATTCCACTAAGCATGCTTCTTTCCTTTTCCATCAATGTCTTGTTCATTATTTCTACAACTCCATTTTGTTGAGGTGTGTATGCACTAGTCTTCTGTCAGCTATACCACACGTGTTATAGAACACTTTGAATTCCTTCTTTTAGAACTCTCCACCATTATATATCTTCAACACCTTAATATTCTTCTTTGTATGATTTCCACTCGAGCCTTAAATTCTTTAAACATGTCAAAGACTTCATATTTATTCTTGAAAAAGTATATCCATGTATTCAGCGAGAATTCATCTATAAACGAGACAGAGTACACCAACTTACCTAGTGATGGAACTGACACAAGTCCAAACACATCAATGTGCACAAGCTCTAATATCCCTTTCGCCCTCTAAGCAACAGAGGGGAAACTCACCCAAATCTGCTTTCCGTATACACAATGTTCACAAAAATCAAAGTCTAGAGAGAAATTAGACATACCCTCTACCATACAATTACCATGTAGTATTTGAAGGCCCTTCTCTCCAATGTGTCCCAGTCTTTGATGCCATAACATAGCCTTTTCACCAAAGACTACAATATTTTCTACTCCACTTTGAGGAACCACAAAACTGTTGCACTCATCAATAACAATATTTCCCAATAACTTGTACAAAGTTCTGATTTGAACTCCACTCATCAATACTACTATTCCTCGAACTATCTTGTAGGTATCATTCTTGAGCATTATTTTTACCCCTTCATTATCCATTTTTCTTACAAAAATTAGATTTATGGCCAATGTAGGAATGTGTAGAACACCAGGAAGTGTTCTAATCCTTCCATATTGCAACTTCGGCTTGAATTTTATGCATCCTATGATTCTGATCTTCTTGTCATCCCCTAGGAATACATCACCATCATCATATTTCTCATATTGATCTATGTGTGTACTTAGAAGAAGCCAAGTACACATCCCCAACTTCATATGAGGTAGTTTTTACTTCTGCAGAAGGAGAATCTTCCGATCCCTTTCCTTTCTCAGGAATTTTTATAATTAGAATCATTTTTGCAGTGCCTTTCTTTTATGTATTTCCAGCATACCTTTATATATTTTCCTAGAGATTTAGATCTCCCACTTGAGAACTTATTTATGTTTCTATTCTAGGACCGTCCTCTTACAAAAAAGTCATCTCCATTCTTTCTCTCCATATTTTTTCGTCTCATCTCCTCCAACAACAAGGATGAGACTATGTCATCAAACTTCAAGGTAGTTGTATTGCTAACTATAGTAACAACTAGACTATCCCACAAGTATGGTGGAGAACATAACAAACTAATGCACTTATCTTCATCTAAAATATTAATATCAACAAATAACATCTAACTTATCGGAGTATTGAAGGTGTTTAAATTCTTTGTCACCGAGTCTCCATCCTTCATCCTCTGGTTATACATATTTTTCTACAAGAATAGTTTGTTCACCAGGGACTTAGATTGATACAAAGTCGCTAATTGTCCCACAAAGCCTTTGTCATAGCATCCCCTGATACATTCAACAATACTAAATCTCATTGACATAATCGTATTGTGCTCTTTGGCTTTTGATCTAACATCGCCCAGTCTTATTTTGACATTCTTGTTGGTGTCATACCTAGATCTACAACAATCTAGTGATCTCTATCCACCAAGAGATCCTCCATCTTAATCTTCCACAACTCAAACTATATCCATTGAATTTTGTAAATGTCTATCTTCCATTGTTAGCCATCTCCTTTCACCACAAGAATCGATCTCGCAGATTTCCCATTATAACAGGGTATACCACATGACTGAGAAAAAAACCCCTTTACCACAAAGGCGTTGAAGCCAAAACAACTCTGATACAAGATATAGGTTTCAAGCCTGTACAGAAATTACCTGCAAATGAATTCTTAAAAACAGAAAAATATACAATGGCAAGAATATAAAAAAACATACACAGATATTTTCTCTTAGAACCCAAAATTAGGAAAACCATGTTGATTTTTCATTATATTCCTTTCAATGTTACAATACATTATATACATGTTGAAGCATTCATAAACCCCAATCCATTGACCTTGGATTAGAACACAATTGTAGCTCCCTTTGATCTGATCTACAAAATACCATGGGCAAAATCATCATGCCCAAAAAATCATGTGCAAAACCATGGGTAGGTCCACCCACCATCCTTGGGTCTGTTGGAAAATGAAAAAAAGACAACTATTAGTTCTTATTTTTCTTATCCTTAATATTTTCTTGTGAACTTTGTTAATCTTATTTATGTTATTTAATTAGATTTTTTCATCAAACAAATATCAAGATCGAAACAACAACAACAACAGAAGACATTGAAATTAGGCTCTCAGGCAAGGAAAAACCCCTCCAAGGGGAAAACCCAGAAAAATCTTCCCTTATTATAGGATCTGCTTCATATGAAACACAAAGACCCAAACCCTAGACCAATTAAACCTCTAAGTACCAATTCATCCATTCAGTAAGTCCTTCCTTGATCCTGCACCAGCCAAGTTCAAACTGTAACTTCGACCTGTCAGCTTCAATACTGCAACTTCAACCTTGTATTTTTGGCCTTGTAGATACTACAAAAACCCTAATTTAGCCTCCTACTAAGACCTTCCTAGAGTAATACAACTCCTCCTAAGGTTAATGAGTTTAAGGTCGGGTATTATTCCTTCCAACTACAATATTTTGAACTTTTCCCTACTACAACTTTAGCCTTTTTCTGCAACAACAGAAACCCTACAACTTCACATGTGCAAGAGAGATAGAGCCAAAAACAAAGAATTTTTCTTCCTTCTTAGATTCTTCTTCCCTCTTATACCTTCGCTCTCCTTTTTCTTTGCTTCCCAGCTAAATATCAAACTTCTTCTTGTGTAATCGAACTTGTGGATGACTAAGTCATAAATGAGGTCGAACTACTCCTTTATATAGTCTTTCCAAGGGGTAGAATTCCCTTCTTTAGGCTGACTTGAAGCTTCCAGGGTCAAATTGTACTTTTGGAGTTTCTAGGAATTTCTAGACTCAAATAATTTTTTTTACCATTACATTTTTCTCGGAAGGGTCTTATAAACATGATGTTGACTCCTTTGACTCATGACAATAAATCCTAAGACATAACAATCCTAGAATCATGAAGAACGTGCTTTTACCTATAAGACCATCAATAAAGCGCATGAAGCCCATGCTTTAATAATAACTACTTTTTATTCTCTTCGTCTGTTTGTTACATAGGATACATATTGAAATGGGTACAACAACAATTATGAAGACCAAAACTAGTTACATTTCCAACGCTCCATCTTAACTAAGGAGGTATTCATAATTGTACAATGAACACAACATCATTCTAAAATTGAATAGTTCTTATAAGAAGATTCTGATTGATAAGCCAACTTTAAGCACCATCATCATGACCAGCATTGTCTCTTAGGCTTAACTAGACAAGCTCTACTTTAATCAAGAGCATTATGTTGGTAGGTTTTAAGTGTGATATCGCATTACCTCTACAAGGAACACACCCCATCTGGATGTCTACAAGGTATGTCCTTTTAGGACTATTCTTATCTTGGATATCCAATCCTGAGTCCTCAAATAATATCAGTCCTCTTTGACCACTCTTCCCTTGGATACTTGTCACATCCCCAAAGAGTATCAATACCTTTCCTTTCTTGGATGCTTTATCCTCAAGGAAACCACAGACTCTTATCCAATCCTCTTCCATTCTCTCTCCATCACCTGAAGAAGAGAATACACATGTGATGTCCAACATCACTCCCTCTCCACCAGAGAGGATAGCCCTATTCCCCCTTGCCTATGGAATATATCCTTGCTCCTATTTAAGGAGACTCCTTTGCTCCCTTCTCAAGACCAGAGAAGATTCCAAACTTCCTTTATATTTGGGAAGTCAACACCACAATCCTTATAGCTTGTCTTCATGAGAGTATCAACTACTTGATATTCATAGCTACCTGGCTCCCTCTTTCCTTTGCATCTCGTGTATCGAGCTTACTTCCTTCTGAGGTATCATGGAGCCATCTTCACTCTTCAATCTAGTGACAGGTTATAGGTCATCTCTCTTTCTCATCACTTCCATCTTCTCATCTTAGATGAAGGCATTATATATTGAGCCTTCCAAAACATCAATCTTGATCATAGCTTCAATATGTAAGTGATATTCCTTGTTGAGCTTCAGGTTATCTTCTTAAGCTACTACCTTTCAATCCTAAGATGAATATATATTGACTTTCTAATTGTCCGGTATCTGATGTTGAGCTTGCCTCAACATTTTTCATATATTCCTACACAATCCTTCCAGGTAGAAAAATAATGTGTTAACCATATAGCCAACAACAATTAAAAATAAAATTACCTCCTCATGATGACCTTCTCATCAAAATATCAACATCCTTATGTTCCATCTCCATTTCAATTACCCTTCATGCATCAGAGTGTCGAAGGATCGAACTTGATTACCAAGTTACAACTTTTTCCTTTGGAAATTATACTGGATATTAATTATTTTACATATTCTAGAGAATGTCTTTATCCTTTATACATATTTAAGCAAGTCATATTCTTGCTTTTAAACATCATACAATCATACTAAGCATGTTACAATATTCTACATGATTCTTATCCAAGAGTCACTTTTAATGTGCATTCCTATGCTTCTTATTCCATCTTCTAGCTATATATATCTCACAAAGAGAAAATTCCCCCATCCCTTTACCAGTATTTATTCCTCATTACAAGGAATATATACTGCCTTTTTCATAGTGCTTTTCCCAAGAACCTTCCAAAATTATGGTTCTTCCAGGATCATACTGATCCACTTAAGCAAGATGACTACCTATAACATAATGTTAGATAGTGTTTGGCTGAACTATATGCAAAATTGTTTATCTATATTCTTAAAGACTAGATGATTCATTCAAAGAAACTTAACTAAGTAGACTCTTCATATGCGACTAACACATGCTTCTCTTTATGATTTTTTTTTCAAAATTAAGACTTTTCTAAAGTAAACAATAATGCAAATTATCCTAAAAGAAAGACCAATTTCACCAAGAACCTGACAAACAAGATGCCTTCTTTAATGGTAAATATCCTTCACTTCTTAATTCTTCAACTTCTTCTCTGGTTCTCCCATGGCCTCAGCTACATGAGCTTTGCTTCTTTCCTTTCTCTTGTTTCTCAGTGGCTTGAACAATACCTCTTAAAGTGTCCAAACTCATTGTTAAAGCATTGAACCTTGGACATATCTTTATTCTTGGACCTTCCAAACTTTCCTTTCTTTAGCTTCTTGACTCTAGCTAGAAAGGCTTGAGACTGCTCATCTGATCCAATGTCATATTTTACCTTTATCCTTGATTCTTCCAAAATGCATTAACCCCACAACTCATCAAAGGGAGTTGAATCTTTCTTAGAGTAGGTGTTTGTTTCAAAGCTACTCCATTTTGGTGGTAATGCATTTAACACACAAATAGCCATTTCTAAATCAGAGATAGTTTCTCAAAGCCCTTGCAAGTGACCTCTCAATTAATATATTCTTGTTAGAAAGGATGTCATGTCCTAATCCTTATATTTCTTCATTTTTTATAGCTTATTCTGCAAAGGAATCTTTTGTTCGGATGTACTTGCAGAGTACAAGTTCACTAGTTTATCATACATAGCCTTGGAAGTTTTAAAATTTATAACAAATGGAACAAGAGGATCCTTGATGGATTCAACTATTATCCTTTGTGCCCTTGCTTCCCCCTTCTTGTACTTTTCTAGATCTTGATTCTTGTCTTTGCTAGGTTCAGTAATTTCACCAGTAACATACTCCATTACCTCATGTTCAGTGAGTGCCAGGTCAATCCTTTTCTTCCATGCTATGTAATTTGATGCTACAACAAGTTTATTTATCTCCTCACAGAAACAACCCATATGACGTGTAGATTCAGTCACGATGTAATAATATGATTCTTGCTTGAAAACCAAGATTCTTCTTCACGATGTCTTAATGCCTTAAAAATATCCTTGAAATATTTCTCCACTAACAACTTCCAAGAGTGATGAATGATAAAAATATCCTTTGATAGTTTTTTAAAGGAGGTCTACCAATGAGTCTTCAGCTAGATCCTCTTCAAGAGTTTTTGTCTTTAGACTTTCCTTGAGATTTTTCTTTTTCCTTCCCCTTGACAAGTAATTCCTTCTAGTGTACTTCTAGTTGCCTTCCTTGTTAACCTTTGTTTTGATACCATGTTGGAAAATGAAAAATGGTAGCTATTAATTCATATTTTCCTTATCCTTAATATTTGCTGGTAAAAAATTTTAATCTTCTTTATGTTCTTTAGATAGATTTTTTCATCAAATAAATATCAAGATCGAAATAGCAACAACAAAAAACATTGAAATTAGGCTCTCAGCTAGGGAAAATCCCCTCCAAGGGGAAAACCTGAAAAAAAATTTCTCTTCTTATAGAATTTGCTCCAGATGAGACACAAAGACCCAAACCCTAGACCAAGTCCACCTCCAAGTACCAAGTCAGCCCTTCAGCAAGTCCATTCTTGATCCTACACTAGCAAGCTTCAAACTGCAACTTTGACCTCCCAGCTTCAATACTGCAACTCATCCTGCAACTTCAACCCTGTAATTATAGCCTTGTGGCTACTACAAAAACCTTAGTTTAGCCTCCTCCTGATACCTTCCTAGAGGAAGACATCTCCTCCTAAGTTCAACGAAGCCAAGGCAGGGTATTCTTCCTTCCAGCTACAATATTCTACACTTCCTTGGACCTACAACTTTGACCTCTTTTTGCAGCACAAGAAACCCTAGAAATTTTCACGTGTGAGAGAGATAGAGCTGAAAACAAATAATCTTTCTTCCTTCTTGGATTCTTCTTGCCTCCTATAACATCGCTCTCCTTTTCCTTTTCTTCCTAGCTAAAGATAAACTTCTCTTGTGTAATCGAACTTGTGGATGAGTGAGTAAAAAATGCGGTTGAAATTCTTCTTTATATAGCCTTTCCAAGTGGTTGAATTCCCTTCTTTAGGCTGACTTGAAGCTGTCAGGGCCAACTTGTACTTTTTGATTTTCTAGGACTTTTTAAACTAAAAAAAATTCCTTTTACAATTACATTTTTCTCGAAAGGGTCTTATAAACATGATGTTGACTCATTTGACTCTTGACAATAAATCCTAAGACCTAACAACCCTAGAAGCATGAATAACATGCTTTTACCTAGAGGACAATTAATAAAGAGCATGAAACCAATGCTTTAATAATAATAACTTTTTCTTTTCTTCTCTTGTTTGTTACATAGGATTCATATTTAAATAAGTACAACAACAATTATGAAGACCAAAACTAGTTGCATTTCCAATAGGGTATGCCCCCCATCCTTGGGTCTTCCCAACTATTATTCCCCCGATGGCTAGTTGTGGAAAGAATATAACACATAGCCAACAATTTTTTGGATGACCTTGGAGTGTTAACTCACAAATCATACAACTAAGGACCTATCTTGTTGTCTATGATGGTGTTTAACAAAATAAAATAGAAATGTGTTATCTACACCTTTTCACAATTGATATTGGTGTAGAGGTCATAAGCTAATAATATTTTACAAATCATTCATTACCAATTTGGATAAATTGGTTGCTTGTAAATGTACTAACTTATTAGCATTGGGTGTGTATTTCTTTAGTATACAATACAAGGTGAGAGGGATATTCTTAGTCCATATGTTCTCCCCTCCCCTTTTACACTCCTACTAATTTAGATTGGATCATTATATTGTTTTTCATCCACCTCAATTCTATCAGAGTTGGAAACTAGAGGAATAAGCTCACAAGACCATTTTTACCAACATGACTTAGTTTGAAAAATTGGGGTTTGAAACCTTACAGGAGCATTTGGAGACATCAAATGAATTTTTTTGGGTCAAAAGTCACTTTGGCATAGCATCTCTTTTTCCTATTTTTCACACAAAGACCTTTCCAATGACACAAGAATTTCCTCAATTGGAGTATGTATGCAAAAATTTATGAAACTTAGAAGTTGAACTTCCTATTTTTTCCACCATAATTTGAGAGGATGCCATGTTAGCCCCCATTACTTAAAGAAAAGGGGCTAGCCACGTGATCATGATAAAGAAGACTCTAGAAGAGTCCATATTGTAACTTTTTTTAAGAGATAAGGGATTCAAACCTAACCACCAATAGGTAATCAAGTTGTGTTATAAACGAACCACTAGGAGGAAAAGGGGTTCCATTCTTTTCGAGTGAATTTGTTCCATAGATGAGAAGAGTAGACGAGAGAGATAGGGAGAGAGAACATGGAGAGGATTTATGTATTGCAGTATCCCATGAGCCATTGGCCTTACTTATTTTTACTCGTAACAATTTTCTATCCATAGAAAGAGAGGAAAAAAACCTCACCTTCTAGTTGTGTTTTCTCGCAAAAGGGTTTCCCAGGTGTTGTAGCGGCTACAACCACCCTCCAAAATTTTTCCTTAGCCCGTTTTGGAGCCTCCCTACCAACCTTTCACAGCAACTTGCCTCACTTCATCAAGTTCAAAAGCTTCGGTATTTTTCTTGCACAAGACAATCTGTCGATCACAGTTTGGTGCACTCCCCTCACAGGCTATTCACCCAGACTTAGTCTAGTTGCAGGCTGAGCAGCTTCCCCGAGAAAATTGTGCAATCCTGTCTATCAGCCTGTTGGGCTCCAAGATTGCACAATTCTGCCAGCCAACACTCGCAGCAAGAATTGCACAATTTTCCCCAGCAAAGCTGCTCAGCCCAGAATTTGTGCAAATATGGGCAGCAGTCAGCTACTTTGCCCGGAAATTGTGGAAAACCCTGGCTAGCCAGCTCAGCTCCTAGCCAGAAATGTGCATTTTTCTCCAGCAGTCTCTCGCATGTGCAGCTGAGTTGACTGGTTCCCTCTGGGACCGAGAAAAATAGGCTTGTAAGCATGGACTGCTTCTCCCAGGGTAGCATGCAAAGGCATCCCTTGTTTTAGGGACCTATGTTTAGAAGTTGGAGGTTACATGCAAGGATCATTTCAGAAACCTCCGACCAAGTGTCGCTTTCCCTAGATTTGTGGCATGCACGTCACAACCTCAATGTTATCAAAACTCATCAACCGGATGTTGCAGAACTCATTCCTCACATCAAACTTGTAGCTCTAACATACCACATCACATCTAGGAGCAGTCGGCACACTCAGCTCAATTGTTTTGGGGTAAGCCTGCTTTCCATGCCTTGTGTTGCATTTATGTCGCTTTTTTTTTTCGCTTGTGTGAGTATTGTTTGCTTGATTTCTTTGAACGCTTGTTGTCGTTTACATGTATACTAGATTATCCTAGCACTGTTTCAGTTTTCATTTCTATCTCACTGCTGTCGCATTCATGAAACGGTTTTTCACGAATAGTCATCGATTCAACAACTCGCCTCACCCACATGCATGTTGTTCTGTTTTCTGAATCTGTCATTCGCCTTTTGCATGAATGATCATTCACTTATGCTTACACTTAGTATCACCATGAATTCGCACTCACATTCTCTTTCAGTTGCCCATCGGAAAGTCTGGGCAACCTTGGCCTGGACTCTGCCTCACTAAGAGCCTCACCAAGACAACATTGCACAATCTTGAGAGGGAAGGCTTTGTCTTCCTCTCAAGAAATGTGCATTTCTGCCCAGCAGCTATTCTCAAAGCCTGCTTTGCGCAATCCTGAGGGACAGTGACTATTGGCCAAGAAAATTGTGCAATGCAGGCACTGAGCCTGCAGCCATTGCCAGCTAAGATTGTGCATTACACAATTCCAACAATCAGCAGTCGGGCTATACTGTGCATTGTGCAGTTCCAGCAGCCACTTAGTCTCCCAGCAACCTAGACTGTGCCTTGTGCAGTCTTGGCAGTCAGTCTCCCAACCTCCTGGCTGAAATTGTGCAACCTTCATGATCAGTCACACAGGTATGTTCCAAGTCAGTTCTCAAGTTCATTTTGGTTTTCAACTAATGGATTTCTTGCCATAAGTGTTGCCATGTCTCCAGGTATTTTAGGTGTTCATTTGCCTCTCAGCAGTGCAGGTACAATGGTTTCCAAGAGACCAGAGTCGAAGACACCATTCAGAGCACACCTGGAGATGTAATCGATCAAATGTCTATGATCTTTCCTTCTCACGAAGATATCAAGTTGCTTGTAGACAAGGACATCAAGATATCACAACAAGTAGAATCAAGAATAGTAGTTGAAGGCAGCATACCGAATGCAAAAAATACAGCGAACACAGCGAATGCAGTGAACGCAACGAATGCAGTGAATACAGTGAACACAGCGGATGCAATGAATGCAAGAGGAAGGTTGTTGACAACACAGAGGTGAAACAAAGTTGTAAGATCAAGAATATTCACTGATAATGAAAGCAACTTTGGAGACTTAGGCTATGAGGTGATTGCGTGACATGAAGATCACAAGAAGACCAAGAATGGGAAAAAGAAGGAGTTTCATGTGTTGAAGAAGCAACTCAGGAAGAACATGAAGCTACACAGACAGAATAATGAGTTGTAGCAGGAACAGGAACAGTAGTGGGAACAACATGCACCCACGGATTAAACTGTGCCCGTACAAGTTAAATATCCATCCCAGTAGCTGACACGAAGCAGACATGGTGATCAGTGTTGTTGATCGCGTGCAAGGGATTCAGCAGCATGCATGTCATTGTGCGCACACATGCAATCCAACCCATTCAACACCCTCACCAAGGCGAAGACAAGAAGCAAGTCTAACTGGAGCTAAACATGTACTTCGGCAAGTTGATGCGCATGACCACCAATGCACACTTGAATATCAGCACGGATACTATGCATGAGTGTGTTGCCAGCTTAGTCACACCCAAGAAGACCATGCGCATGTTAGCAGACGAGTTGGATGAAGGAGCTGAACGAATGCACTAGTTGTAACGGAGGCAAGAGTTCGCTTCAGCAAGATGTCACCATGAGGTGTATGCACACCATCACATATGACCAAGCTTGGCATCATCTCAACAACTTCACTATCACAAGCATGTCAAAGAGTTGATCTCATCATAGCGGACCAAGTGTCGATGATGTCTTGCATGGCTGCACAAGCCATGTTGTCTCACATGAGTACATGTGCATTGTAATGTTGAGTCATGTCAAGTGTAAGTCAAGTGTCAATAGTTGGATGTAACAGTCATAGAGTAGGTGAAGATTCATGAGGGTAGCTGAACTATCACAAAGGGGAATGTCAAGGGTCACCCCACCCTTTGCTACAAATATTCCCTCATAACTCATTGGAAGGGCTTTTGGTCAGCCAAGCTTCTAATAAGACTATCTTGAAGAAAGCTTTGACAGTATTGTAACGCGCCTTGGCTTCTCCACTGCATAGAGCTAGTTCATCTCTTTGGAGGAGCAGGAAATGTGGCTGTAACGTTCCACTTGTTATCAATCTAAAATTTCCCTACAGGTATTATGAAAGAATTAATAGAGGTAACCACAAACCTACTTTTGAGATCAGGATCTAGCCTTCCTAATGCTTAGAGAGGGCTTCTCTTTATGATTTAACTTTTTTGAGTTAATTGATTTTAGGCTAGTTATTTAAGCTTTGATTGGGTTTTGGTTTTGACTTGGTGGTGAAATCACTGACTTAGATGGATAGAGGGATGTCCTTTACCATTGGGCTATGGGGTCAAGTGTCAAGAAAATAGGACTGAATCAAGTTCTGAAGATAGTGTTTACAGGGCAAGGTAGCTGAGTAAATTCAGATCTTTTAGGCTAGATGGTGAAGTGGTTTTCAATCGGGGTCAAGGAGCAGTTAAGGGTTCCTCAAACTGGATAATGAAGGAAATGATTGAGGTCAATCAAAACTAGGGAGAAATGAAGGATTCCCTACTCTGGATATCAGAAGAAAACATTAAAATGATTAATTGTTCAAGACATAGTGTACTTAAACAAATTCTGTAATAATATTCCAGTTATTTCATTGAAATTTAGATAACATGCAAGTATGTGAAACACTTAAGAAGAAAACAAATTTGAAAAACAGAAAATACTTCACTGATGTGGCCAAAAACATGAATCCTATAATGCAATGCCTTTATTACTTAGTCCAGTCTGCTGACTTGAAAAAATGGTACAATGAAACCATAGGTTTCATATCAATACAACTATAGAAATGTCAAGCAATCCATGCCCTATACTTCGAATTATGAAGTATTTATACAAAAACTTATTACAAAACATCCCAAACTGTTTTGGGAATTATTCTAGAAAAAGAAATATCTTCATGCAAGAAGATAGAGAGAGATATGTAACTGCTGCAAGTTGTCCCAGTTTGTTTGGCTCTGCTATCAGATCTTTTGTTGCCTTTTCTCCTTTGAAATTTATCTTCCACGTTGACTGTTCTTTTTACTTTTCCCTTTGAATGATACTCTTTCATCTGATACTCTTTGACTAGGTTGACCTGTTGCTTTTCTTTCATTGTTCTATATCCACTTTTACCTTGCAATTTCACAGTAAATCATTTAACTTTTCCCAAGTCTCTGTGTCTAGTAATTTAATATTTACCATTCTTCTATAGACTTCATCTGCTTCTTTGTATTTTGCAAAGGTGGGCTTGTTTACAAAAAGGTGTTTTACCTCATGCTGGAGGTAAAAGAGGTTCTCAAAAGTCTGGTACAGAACGTTTCCTGTAGGCATCCCTTTCATAGAGGAGCTATTAGCTTGCTCCCTTGCCACTTCTCTGATTTTCCTGTTATAGTCTTCATGTGGCATTAACCTATCATTTATTACCAATGGATTTGGTAAACCTTTCTGCCTCAAAGCATCAAATTTAACCATGAACCTGCCTATAGCCATCTCCATGGTTTGGCATTTGTGCTCAAGTTGCACCATTAAGTTCCTCTTGGTGAGCACTTTCTTCACCTCTAGTATAGTGCTAGTTCTGTCAACTATGTCCAACGCCTGCAATTCATATTTATTTTTAGAGTTAAGGAATTGGATTATTCTTGAGTCTTATTCTGGCATGTCTCCAAGTTCGGCCTTAACTCTTTGAATTGCTTAAGTAGCCTCTTTGAATAAATTATTTTGTTCAAAGATGACTTGTATAGATGGCCAAATATCACTGAGAAAGTCAATGATATTGGGCCATAGTTGTTCTTTTGCTTGAGAAAGTGGCTCCTTCAATGTTAATTCCTTTTCCAAGTTTTTTATTCTCTCAGTCAACCTGTTTGACTTCTGTACTTCATTTTTATGCATAATCTGAGTCAGTTTCTTCTCATCCTCTAGACTTCTTATCTTTTCTTTAAGTATATTTATTTCAGTGGTCTGAATGGACATGTCCTCCATGGCTTTGACTATTTTACTTGCCTCATCACTTGGATGAGTTGCTGCTATTGTTGAACCTGTTGTTGATGTAGTTGTTGTTGCAGCTGGAAGTGATGTAGCTAGTGGAGCTGTTGGGGCCAATGAAGCTGCCAAAGTTGATGGAACTGTTGTAGTAACTATAGGAATAGCAGTGGCAGTGGTTGTCTCAAGGCTAGCCTGTTTCAACTGTATTAAATTGTCCAATTCATTCTCCATTTCTTTCATTTGAGAATTTAGTTAAAGAATGAGATCCATCATTTCCTCTTGTTGGGTTTGGCTCTCTAGGACCTCCTTGGCCTGTGGATGTTCAGAAGGAGGCAACTTCAGTTGTTTCTTCAAAGCAGAAATATCCTCATTTTTCTTCTTTATTAGTTTTTCTGCTGCATTGATGTCACTTGGGTTATATCCAATATCAATCACCAAGTCTTCCAGTGACTTGATTTTGTTATCCTTGGCCTATGAGGATGCCTTTTCTAGCTTCAACTGTGTTGTGATGTTATCCAGTGAGCTTTGAAGTTTCTGCACATTCATTGCTTTGTTAGTCATGGTGGAATAAATCATTTCACCTACCTGCTTATGGAATTTGATTTGGTCAATAGGGTGAACATCCCTGGCCAAAAATTCAAACTCTGTCTTCCTGTAGTCTGCTGATGATCTAGGCTACTGGACTGTAGGCTACATAAAGGTCATTTGCATCTTACTAGTCTTAATTTCAAATGTTGACATTAACCTATTCTGATTGGAAGGTGTTTGTTTGAAGTACTGGGCATATGTTTCAGCCTTTAATGCTTCATTCCTCAATTTGATTTCTTTGTACTTCTCTTTTATATCTTTCTATTTATCCACTGGCTTGCTGGATGAAGAGACTTCAATGCTAAGCTGTTTTTCAATAATTTGGGTGTTTGAGGTAGAAGGATGATGAGTTTCCTCTGAAACTGCTAGACCTTTACTCTTTCCAACCATTGTGTCAGTATCAGTGATTTCAACTATCTCAATGGTGTCTTCTTGCTCAGTTACAGGATTAAGCTTGGGCCTCTTCCTGTAACTGATCTCAAACCTGTCATCTGTAGTGTCCATCCCAGAGCTAGAACCTTCTTCCTTGGTTCTTTTTACATTTCTGTCCTCATTGGCTGGAGTCTGTAGAATGGGAGTAATACTCATTTGTTCTTGTAGGGCTGGAACCTACAGAAAGGAACTAGTATCAATCTGCTTTTCCACATCTATTAAAGTATTCTCCAACCACTCTGACTGGTTGGCATATCTTTCAATATCTGGCCTGGGCTCATGTATGAAAGGACTTAACTTGAATTTGAGCCTTAGTTTGTTTATGACTCCATTAGGGTCATACTGCCACATGAAACTGCTTTTGAAGTTCATTTGTTGTAAGATTTTCTCTGCCTCTTGTCCAGCTTCCCTATTATTACAAATAAAAGGGCCCAATTGGTTTTTGATCTTAAACTGAGTTTTCTTTCTAGATGACAGAAAATTAACCTCATCAGAGTTTATGATCTGCCTGAAATATTCTAATGCAAATATCCTCATGGGGAGGTATTTGGGCAACTTGTAGGGAGTGAGTTGGCATCCATATATCCTTATTTATGTGTGATCTTGTATAGATACAAGTCTTCCACTATACTGTTCTTAGCCAACTGTAAAACTCTCTTAATCTCCTCATTGATCTTGGGTTGATAGCTACTGGTTAGCATGTTTATAACTGGATGAACAAATGAATCAATGAACTCTTTATAACTAAAAACAGTGGAATATCTTTGGATCAATGGTGTCCAAAAGATGACAGATCTTGGATGGCCCTTAGTGTCTAACTTTTGGATGCTGACTAGAAACTTATCTGACTGAAAATAGAGGAACATGTGAAACAATACTGATGAGTATTTGAATACTCTCTCATTTGGCAATCTGATAAATTGTTCATGGATTCTGTCTGCCAAGAACTGAGCAAAGTTGTAAATTGTAGCTGGAGGCTTGCCTGGGCAAAAAATAGACAGGAAAGCTAGTATAACTTCATCCACATGCTCATCAGTGGTGTATCCTAGAATACAAGAGAGCATGGTTATAATTTTTCTGGCTCTCTCAGAGAAAATGGTGGCATCATATGGAGGACTATCTGTTGGAGTATGAGACTCTTCAATGATGAAATTCTGAAAGATTTAAGCTTTCTTGGGAAGGTCTAGCTTTGTGTAGAGTTCAAGTAAGCCTTCAATGGAAAGTGGGGTCTAATTTGGGCTTGGCTAGATCTGTAGCATTTGATTTATTGACTCTGCATTAATGGTGAATAAAAATTGTTAGTCAGTGGAGACTATGGCTCTTTAACTTGGGACATATCAAGCTTGGAAGAAGTGGATGATTTCTAGGAATAGGTGTACCTGTGGGAACAAGTACTTGGGAAAATCTGATTCCCATAGGTGAATATCATCATTTTGGTTCAGGAACTTATCTTTACTCCAGCAGTGGAGTTTTAATAAGTGGCTAGGAGAAGCAGTATCTTTAATTTGAAATTCTCTGTCGGTTAATGGAAGGTGGTCAATATCTAGGTGAGGGGTTTGCAGGGGTCTTACATCTAGAGTGCATTGGGAAGCCATAATTTGTTTTATTGAACTGAATTACTTTTTCTGTGGCTTTAGGAGTAAGGTCAAAAGGTCTAGAACAGTGGGGAGGGTAATTATAGTCTGTACAAAAGGGATTTTGGATGCACAGTAAGGTTTTATTTAGTCTTGCAAGGTTCTTTAATTAATTTAATTAATTAACCCTTTAATAATTACTGTGCATAGCTTAAATTATAGGGTCTTTCTGGTTCTTTCAAGAATACCTAGAAATTGACGATTTGGTGCATAGATAGGGTTTTGTGGTGGCAGCTGAGGTTTCTGAGGCTTCAATTGTCTATTTTCTACTTTAATTTGGTGTCTGCAGCATCTTATGGTTGCAAAAGGTGGTTAAAATGGTTGCGCAGAGGTTCAAGGTTTCAAAATTGGTTAAAAGAGGTTTGCAGTGAAAATGAGTGAAAAGAGCAAAATGGGGCTTTTTCAGCCTTTTAACCAACAACGGTTACATTTTGGCGCTCAAATTTGGCAAATGAACAGTGGGTAGTTTTCGCGGGGAAGTGGTTTTTATCCATATCGCACCGCTTTTGGGTGGAGGGCGGTATTTTTTGCGAGCACGCGATATAACCTGGTGCCGCCATGTAGCGAAACAGTGCTCAACCAAAACTGTGAATCTCGCATGCTTTTGGACCGTTAACTGTTAGACTATGAAACTACGCGATATGGATATGCACCGTTGGATCTGGAGGTGGGAGATCGAAGGGCTATCGTGTGGCGAAGTTGCACGGACGGAGTTGGGATGTGGTTGGTGAGGCCCGGGGTTTAATTATAATGAAATGTGATTAATTAAAAAGTAATCACGGGATTTTAATATAAGCAATGGGTTAATAAAAGGTGGGGACCATGGGTTATATGGTGAAGGTTTTAACTATACACCAAGGTTTGGTGAGTTAAAAGGGTGTCGGGGAATTATAATGTGGGGGACTTTAATTACATAATGCGGGGTATAGTTTAGGAAATAACTTAGGATAAAAGGGGTTTAGTGGGTTTTTAAGGGGAAAAGGGGAAATTAATAGGGGGGAATGTATTATTTGTGATGGGAATGTGTTTCACACTAGGGAAAGGGGTTTTGGGAAGGGGGAATGATTTTTGAAGGGTAATGTCTAGGGAAATGTGTGAAACAAAGGGATAAAAGGTCAAAATGAGGGGAAAGGGATTTTACAAGTAATGATGGGATAATGAGGGGAAATTGATAACTAAGTATGTGGGGGTCTAGTGAAATGAGAGGAAATTAGTAAATAAGCTTTAGTGAATGTCCTTTCTCTTTGACAATTCCTCTTGCACATGAAACATAGCATTAAGCATGATGAAGGTGCTTTTGACTTAGAAAACTTGTGCACTTCCAAAACTTCTTCTACCTACCGTTTATTTACCCTAACATTTTCTCTTCATTCATTGGGATCATTTGAGCTTGTTGACCCTTTATTTCTTTTTCTTTTGATAAGAAAACTATCTAATTCTAACCTTATAACTTCCAATGGCTCAAATTAAACTCATGAGCTCATTATTATTCTCTACCTAACTACTGATCTACCAAGATTAAACAATTTGGCTAGATCTTTATTCTCTATATAGTAATCATGAAACTTAAAGCATGAATGAATCAATATTAAACTTTTTGATCATCATGGATTGTGGAATTTTTGACAAGTTGCGCACAAAATTATTTTGCAGAGTAAAATAAAAGGTAGTGGCATTTGAATTTGCACACTTTCATAATATATTCTTATCTCTTTTTGGGGTTCATATTTTTTACTTTTTGATCTTTTTCTTTCTTTTAGTCCTTTGATTATTATTTTAGGACTTACCCTCTTTACATTTTTTACTTTTAATATGGGAAAACATTTTGCAGAAAGCAAAAGTATGTACAATATTACAATACTAACCATAGCCAATTCAAAATTATGAATCCTATTATTATAGGACCCTAACACCACTGTTGGAGCTAGCAGGTTTACATGGATGTATTGTATGATTGGGACTTAAACTTCTTTATATAATAAGAGCCAGCACATTTTCATGCATATGTTGTTATTGTAGTTGGACTACTCCGATTTCTTAGCAATATATGTTGTTTAACTTACATATTTGTGTATAAACTACTTCATATGTGATTATATGAATCTTGTTGCAGATGTGCTATTGGTTTAACCATCACATTGGATTATCGACTGATCTGCTTTCTCGCTTGTGATGCATCTTCGCTTGTGTGTTCCCTTTGGTTGATGGTGTTGGACCCTCCAACATGTCAAGGGGATCTCCCCGGTAAGAAATCCCAATAAGACCTTAGACCGTTTGGTGTAGGAATCCCAGCAGTGGGTTGTAAGGAAATGCATTGACTGCGGTGTCTCACAGAGACAAGTAGAATAACTCTGTTAGCAGCAAGGGTGTGATTGATGCAGTGAGTCAAGAAAGGTGTATGAGAGGTTCCAACACTTCGAAAGGGGAAGAAGGTGAAGGTGAGTCCCAGCTTGAACAGGAGAAGTCCCAACTCAGCTAGGAACACACAACACAAAGGACATGCACAACTTCCGACAGATCAATCCACTAGGATGTGGCAGTCACATCATACAAGGTAAGATAACACGTACAACACTCACGGATCAGTCTAAGATGAGTGTGACGATTTTTATAGCAAGGTTCAAGTGAAAGGTATGTCTGATGTCCGGCAGAGCAGTCGACACGGATGGTGACAACAATAGCAACATATGTAACACATTAACAACAAGATTCATATAATTGCATGTGAATCAGTTCATACAAAAGTACATAAGTTAAACAACACATATCATTAAAGAAACTAGAGCAGTCCAACTACAATAAACACATATGCATGAAAATGTGTTGGCTCCTATTATATAAAGAAGTGCAAGTCACAATCATACAATACATCCATGTAAAACCTACTAGCCCCAAAAGTGGGATGTTACAGCCACATTCGCCTGCTCCTCCAAAGAGGTGTACTAGCTCCGTGTAGTGGAGAATCCAAGGTGTGTTACAATATTGTCCAAGACTTCTTCAAAATAGTCTTAGTAGAATCTTGGCTGACCAAAATCCCATACAATGAGTTATGAGGGACTATTTATAGCAAAGGGTGGGGTGACCCTTGACATTCCCCTTTGTGACCATTCAACTACCCTCATGACTCTTCACCTATTCTATGATTGTTACATCCACTCTTAACACATGACTTACACTTGACATGACTCAACATTACAATGCACATGTACCCATGTGAACAATGGCTTGGACAAGCCAAACTAGACATCATTCGAACTTAGACAACCATAGAATTCCAACTACTTGACATCCTCATGCTGATCAACAATGACATATTGATGCCAAGATTGGTAGTCCTTGAGAGTGTCCGTGTGTTCTGTTGTGACATCCATCTAAAACCTGAACCTTGCCTCCATAGCATCTGGGTACATTGCTTGGGCTTCTTCGTCCAAATCGTCTATAAGAATGTGCATCATTTTCTTTAGTGTGGCTGGACCAGCAACGTACTTGCACATGATGCCTACACTGATAGGCAAGTCTAGGTTGGTTGTGATGCACATCAGCTCGTCTAAGTACGACTCAAGCTCCTGTTGGACCTACTTCTTGGTCTTCATGTGAGTGAAGGTCCCAAGTGATGGGATCGCATGAGTGTGCACTATAACCTCCATGCTTTTGAATACTCATGCATGGGAAGCTTGTATGCTAGTGATGAGTTGCAGCAAGTCTTCATAGTTCCGGACCTGACTTCAGATACGTGCTTGTAGCTCAACCACAGTAGCCTTCATCATATTTGGCAAGTGAAGTGGGGCTCCCTTGTACTTCATCGTCCATGCTCACATGTTATCAACAGCAGTATGTATGTTCTTCAAGATGCATACTCTTCTTGCACATCGTTGCTGCCATCCATGGAGATGAATGACTTCTTGATGCACAGTACCAAATTTGGAGTACAATGCTCGCATAACTATGTCCAAGGACAATACTTCATCCAGTATTGCCTTCTTCAGCTCAGCTCGGGCGGACATTGTCACCAAGTCTCCTTCCTGCTTGGCCACCTATAGTTCCTTTGCCATTCACTCATTCTCATCTATGAGAAAACGAACACTAGAGCTAGTGGCTTCAACATACACTCTAGTTACATCAGCCAATGCAGCTGGATGCTTATGCACATCAGTCACAATCACTTGCTATTCAAATTGCATAGGGGATGTTTTGTCTTCCAGATTCGATACTCTTTGAGACTGAACAACTCTATGATGAGATTCGTCAAAGGAGATGTTATGCATCTCTTCTTCCGGTTGACCACCAAGGATCTTAGTACCTCCTTGGTCATCCGAGACTTTCTCATCGTCTGGATGCATTGAAGTAGGTGAGTTGAACTCTCTTTGGTGAGGCGTGAGTTCAGTGTCCTGTTCCAACTCCTATTGCTCCATGTCTGTATCCAATTGTTCAAGAGTCTTTCTATCTACTGATCAAAGTCTTGCCCCTGCGAGGGTTCACCCTATTCGCCTGATGTCAGTTTTTCAGAAGAATCAACTACTTGTACGGGCGCTGCTTCGTTTATCTACACGTGATGCACCCTGTGCTAAATCTATTGCAGCTGCGCTTCCTTCTCCAGTTGGCGCAGCTCTTGTTCTTTCCGGAATTTCTCCCTCAGCTCATGCAACTCCTTCTCTTCTTCTTCCATTCTCTTCTTATCCCTCTGCCTTCGCAAAATTCTTTTGTCGTGCTGCTGCCTCTTCTGTTGAATAGCCATAGCTACTTGTTCTACAAGTGGATTTGCTCAAAACTTGCATCTTTTTTCCTCCTCCATGCGGTTGACAATATTTCTCTTCCCTTTGTCGTGCATAGGTATGCTTGGCTCTATTATTTCTACTATTTCTACTACTACTGGTGTTCTCCATGAATCTACTTCATGTTGTTGTGCTAACCACTCTACAGAGAAACTGACTTGTTCAATGGGTTTGGAGGAATTGTAGAAATACCTCCATGAGTCCTCCTCGGCCCAATGACATGCCCCATGGATCCAATTGAACTGAACTCTCATGCAATGATCCTTCACAATGCAATGTGGGTCATACGAGTTGAAGCTTCGAAGGTCAAACAGGTACTTCTTCATCTGTTCAGCCTCGACATCTACTTGCTTGATGCTCTGGATCTCGTATAACCCAATCAACAATGAAAGAGTGGGCCAAGGTGCCTTCTTCTTCCACTGCAACCTAGCTGTTAATCCTACTGAGATATGATACGCTACTTCCTACGTGACAAGCACGTCCAATGCAAACTTTGGCAGAACATGTGGAGGATTCTCTGCACTGAACACTCTGATGAACGTGTCATTTAATGAGGCATACCAATCTGCAATGCCTAAAAATTCCTTCATTGCTTCTTCTGACATGCAAGGTGGATCTTGTTCAAATATCAACCTGTACACTAGGGTGACAAGATGGTCAGACATTCATATGATCACTCCTCTGAAGCTGCACTTGGACAATAACTTGAAATACGTGCTCACAACAATCTCCACCGGTGACCATGCCCACTCTAAGCCCGGGAACTCATGTCAGGCACAGACTACATCTAGAATGTAGGCGGACATGTAAATCTCTGCATGCATGCCTTCAGGTGACTGTCGAGCCTTCGTGACTTGCTCCTTCAGCTGATGAGCCAGTATGTCGGACCAGTTGCATGGTCTTCCTTCTCTAGCCAGTTGGTCCAGCACGACCACCCAACTCTGAGGGAAGGTCTCAGTGCTCGCTTGGCCACTCAATTGACATGTGAATATGACCAAGTATTGGTATTCCTTCCTCAATATCTTTGTTTTATAGATCTGATTGGAGGTCATCCTAAAACGAGCTGGGTCATTTACCCAATCCTTTAGAATGTCTCTGGAGTGGCCTCTATTGTTGGGCAAGCTAAATGGTGGAGTCATGATAGCCATGGGCTCAATCATCTAATACATCTCATCATAATCTTGTGCCCAGAAGGTTGCAAGTTTCATCCCACTGACACTGCTCAAGGTCATTGTCTCGGGGTCAATGTGAGAGACGATCCAGTGAATCATGTCTGTGCATGGGAATGCGAGGTATCTGCATGCAATTTGGTACAAGGCGGGCTTATGAATGTTCACGTACACCTGATGGTCTTCAAGGTATTCCCCAAAAGTACCTGAAAATGTTTCATTCACCTCTTGCCACTTCATTTTGATGTCCTTGTCTAGATACAACTTCGTATCTTCATAGATTGGCAAACTAGAGGACACCTACTCAGCTGCTACTTCAGCTACCATACCATCAGTGTCCTGAGATCCTGTTCTCTTGGAAGCCAGTGAGACAAATGAACACCTGAAAGATCCGGAAACAAGCAGCATGCATGGCAAGAAATATGTCAGTGAAAACAAAGAAAATCCGGGGAAGGACATAGCACATACCTGGGAAACTGATGAGCAAGATTGTGCAAATTTCACTGGGAGGTTGAGTGACTGGCTGCCAGAACTGCACAAAAGGCAGTGTGGGTTGTCTGGGATGCTGGGCTGGCTGCTAGATCTACAAAATGAGCAATACAGTTGGGCAGCTAGTTGCTGGGATTGGGCAATGCGCAATCCCAGCCAAGAAGGATTGTTGGCCCAGGGACAGATTTGCACAATTTCCTGGGACAAGCAGCCACTATCCTCCTGGAATGTGCAAAATATTCTAGGAGGCCAGTGCTAGGCCAGAATGTGCAAATATGGAGAGGAAGTTGAGCCTTCCTTCCCCAGATTGCGCAATGCAACCTTGGTGAAGGTAAAGACCGGGCCAAGGTTGGCCTGACTCGCCAACGGGCAACTGAAAGAAAGTAATTCGATGAAATGCATGGCGACACTAAGTGATAACAAAAGTGATAAATAGTTCATGCAAAACATGAATGGAAGATTCAGCGAACAGATCAACATGCATGTGGGTGAGGTCATTCGCCGGTTGGGCGAATGTCTGTGCAAAACAGTTTCATGCATACGACAGCAATGAGATAGCAACAAAAATTGAAATAGAGCTAGGACAAGCTAGAATATATGTAAACGGAAGCAGGTGCTCAAATAAATCAAGAAAACAACACTCACACAAGCGAATGCACAAAAAGCGACTGAAATGCTGAAAAAGACAAGTTGAGGCCAATTACCCATGAATAGCTAAGTTGGATGTGTCGAAGAGTCCTGATGTGTTGTGCGATGTTAGAGCTCCAAGATCAATGTGAATGAATGAGCTCTGATACGTCAAATAAATAAGTTTTGTCTCATGACGCGCATGCCACAAATCTAGGAAAAAGCTACACTTGGAGGGAAACTTCTAAAATAACTTTGCATGTAACCCCCGACTACTAAAAATAGTTCCCTAAATCATGGGATGCCTTTTGCATGTTGTCATTTACTATTCCAAGAAGATCAAGTCATGCATGCATGCAAGTCAAGTCTCCTCAGTCCCAGGTGGAACTGGTCAACCAGACTGTTCATGCATGTGAGTGCTCAATTGCTCGGGAAAAATATGCATTCTTGGCTTTGAGATGGCCTAAATTCCCAAGGGGATTACACAATATCTAGGCAGAGTGGATGAATGTTGCCTAGATTTGCGCAAATCCTAGGTTGAATAGCCTGCTGCTGGGAAAAATTGCGGAAATCCTGCTGGGAGGGTTGGCTGGCAAGATTGCACAATCCTGGAGCCTAGTAGGCTGTCAGTGAGGATTGCAGAATTCCTCGAGGGAAGGCTGGTTTCCCTCCAAGAATGCACAATTTTTCAAGGGGAAGCTACTCAGCTTGCAATTGGACCAAGTCCGAGTAAGTAGCCTATGAGGAGAATGGATCGACTATGGTCGACAAGCTGCCTTTGTGATAGGAAACACTGAATCTTGAGTACTTGACGAAGCAAGACAAAGTGTTGTGTAAGTTTGGTAGGGAGGCTCCAAAATAGGCTAAGGAAAAATTTTGGATGGTGTTTGTAGCCGCTACAACACTTGGTGACATACTAGGAGAACTCCAGCTCTCTACATAGACCTTGTTCGTGAAAAGAAAGTCTAACACCTCCGGAAGTATTGTTCAATTCTTAGCTCATCTTGGTTTCACACTAACTTGATTGTAAGATGTAGCATCTGCCAAGCCCTTGGTCGATTGACACACATTCCAAGCCAAGGCAACACAGTTGTTTCGATTGGGGTTGAGGGGTATATAGGTGCACAAGCAGTATAGTCGTCAGAGTCTTAGTTTCATCTCTAGTGTTGCTCCACTACCAGTAGGCCTAGACAGTACCCCGGTGGAGTCACATAGGAACACAACCATGGCTCCACTGCCAGCGAGCCTGGTAAGTACCCCGGTGGAGTTACTTGCATCACCTCCCTGCGCAGGAAGCCTTTCTCTTCTTTCGCCTTATTTATTTTTCATTTTGAATTTTTTGAATTTCCATTTTTCATTTTCACTGTGCATAACACTTATTCATTTCAGAGGCAGAAGAGGGATCCCGACTTATTGAGAGCAAATGAGGTTATTCCAGTAGACAAGTAATTTATTATATCTCTGACGTTCTTGTTAAGGTTTTCCCCCTCACCTTACTCTACTTGACTGAGCTGACAAGGGTTAACCAGAAAACAATTGACTAGAGAAGGTGACACTAGTTAGCACACAAGCATTGTGTTTACACCAAGGATCACTTCGAAGAGTACGTATTTTCCTTTGACGTATCATGGACTAAGAGTAACAAGTTCATCATACAAAGGAAAGATGACAAATAACCAAGTAGCGATAGTTGTACAAGCCCTCTTGCACTTTACCCAGCTCGTTTCATGAGTTACATGTGATTTCATATGAACTAACCTACGAATGAAACAAGTGAATGAACTAACAACAAAGCCAAGAAAAAGCAGAAGCAAAAGTGAAAGCAAAGCAAGCAAGAAAACAATCAAGCAAACAAATCATGTAAGCAAACAAGCATGCAAGCAAACAACTAAAATCAAACACTACTCCTACTCCTACACTGACAGTGCATGGGCCTAATCACGTGAAGTGATACTTCCAATGCAGCCACTGGCACATTGGTAGACCCATATTGGTGAAGGCTTGGTTTGCGAGCAACCCAGTGGTGCGAACCAGCAAGCAAGAAAGATATAACAATGAATACATCCACACTTCATGTTTCGCAGTGCCCACGTGACGTAAGTGAGTGCAGGAGCGTGACGAATAGTTCGTGGACTTTTCATGGTGTTGTGTGACACTACATGAAACTTGGAATCATAAGCACACTCTCGACTATGACATGCAAGCAAACGAAAGAAACAAAAACAACTTGCATCGTTAATGAGGGCTTGCAATATAAGACTCCTCTAAAGCATGAGCAATGGGATCGTGCAGTTCGAGTGGAGGAAGTGTGATCTGTGTGTGAGATGGATCTTCAATGCATATAGATGAGTGATGGGGAGCCTTGGGTGATTGAACGATTTCATGATCGGAAGTAAGACTAACCTTAAGAGAGCGAGGGCCTGACATAACCATCAGCTCGGGCTGAAGTGCCTCGACAATCTTGGGTGTATCAACTTCATCATTAGGTAGATCATCATACACCGGTGGCTTCAAAAGATTAACTGCAATAGATTTGTGATCATGATTCAATTTGGAAGAAAATGGATCATGACCGCCACGATAAAAAAACCAATGAATTATTTGGCATCCTCGTGATTAGATGAATCAAACAAAGGGTATATGAAAAGTGAACGAACTTATCCTCTATGTTTTTAGAAAATACAGATGAAGGATCAAGTGGATCTTCAATGAATAACTTATCCTCTTCATTGTCGAATGATGGACTAACATCCGGTGAGTCCTGCGAGTGATCAACAAAGGGTGCATCCGTGTATGAAGACACACATGCAAAATCATGGATGGCAGGTTCACCAAAGAGGCTAGGAAAGAAAGGAGGAGGCTCAGAAGGAAGGGAGTCATCCTTCGCCGAGTGTTGATGTTCAAGTTCCCACTCATACTCTTCATGAATGACAACACATGTTGGTTGTGCAACACAAAGTTGTAAGTGGGTTGTTCCTCATTCACAACAAGTGAAGAGTCTAAAATGGATGAACACAAGACAACATTATCCGGAGGAACACCTGAGTGCGAAGACGAAGGTCGAAGAAAACAATTCACATGGGAACTCGAAGGACTCACAACCAAATCTATGCAAAAATGGAGTGGAGTGATGTTGGGAGAGTATGAAGGATGAATAGGTGTGCAAACATGATCCTCAGCATCACTAGTGATGGTGGAACTATTGAATGAGAGGGAGGTAGACAGTCCATTGAGACAGTACCTGCTCCCACATGGGATTGTGCAATTCCATCAACGAAGAAGGTTAAGCGAGGCTTGACATCAAGCTTTCTCTTGGGACGATCAGATTTCTTAAGACAGTACTCGAATCAGTCCCAGAGATAAGGAAACTTCATCTAGCTCCTCAAAGCTTGAAACTGTAAGTCATGGAAGCGCTACCAAAAATCATTAACGGATTCATGCGGAGCCCTTCATTGTTGTAACAGTTTCCGGTCAAGATGGTCTAGATCAAAATGATAGAACGTGTCTTCAATAAGATCATAGAAGTTCTCAAATTAGTGCACGGTGTTAGCTAGTAGGCTGAGCACCCAACGAAATGGAGATTCGTGAAGTGTGTATGCAAGAAGAAAACCGGCCTGTTTGTCAGAAAACTCATCTTCCTCATGAATCATGGAAAGAAAGTTATGTAAGTGCTCAGGCCAGGCCACTTCACCTTCACCATCATACGTGTGAGCTGACAAGAGATCGAAAAGCTTCCCCGAGATGAAGACATCTGCACGATTCAAAAAACACCTCGGGGGAAGAAGAATGCAAGACTCCATGAAAGATATGCAAAGGTTCAAAACTGGATGAGACGACACTGCTTGTCATCACACCCTCCTTCTAGCACCAGAAATGTTGACAGTGCTGGACCCGCTAACGTGTCAAGGGGATCTCCCTGGTAGGAAGTCCCAATTAGACCTCAGACCGTTTTGGTGTAGGATTCCCAGCAGTGGGTCATAAGGTAATGCCTTGACAATGGTGTCGCACAAATATAAGTATAATAACTTTGTCAGTAGCAAGGGTGTGACTGATGTAGTGAGTTAAGGAAGGTGTATGAGAGGTTCCAACACTTCGAAAGGGGAAGAAGGTGAAGGTGAGTTACAGGTTGAACAAGAGCAGTCCCAACTCGGCTAAGAACACAGAAAACAAAGGACATCCATAGCTTCCGGTGGAGCAATCCACTCAGATGCAACAATCACATCATACAAGGTAAGATAACACATACAACACTCACGGATCAGTCTGAGATGAGTGTGACGGTTGTTATAGAAAGGTTCAAGTGAAAGGTATGTCTGATGTTCGACAGAGCAGTCGACACAGATGGTGACAACATTAACAAAATATGAAACACATTAACAACAAGATTCATATAATTGCATGTGAATCAGTTCATACACAAGTATGTAAGTTAAACAACACATATCATTAAAGCAACCGGAGTAGTCCAACTACAATAACAACATATGCATGAAAATGTGTTGGCTTTTATTATATAAAGAAGTGTAAGTCACAATCATTCAATACATCCATTAAAAACTGCTAGCCTCAACAGTGGGACATTACATCCGCCTACTCCTCCAAAGAGATGTACTAGCTCTGTGCAGTGGAGAAGCCAAGGCACATTACAATACTGTCCAAGCCTTCTTCAAAATAGTCTTAGTAGAAGCTTGGCTGACCAAAAGCCCATACAATGAGTTATGAGGGACTATTTATAGCAAAGGGTGGGGTGACCCTTGACATTCCCCTTTGTGACCATTCAACTACCCTCATGACTCTTCACCTACTCTATGACTGTTACATCCACTCTTGACAATTGACTTACACTTGACATGACTCAACATTACAATGCACATGTACCCATGTGAACAATGGCTTGGACAAGCCAAACTAGACATCATTCGGACTTAGACAACCATAGAAGTCCAACTGCTCGACATCCTCATGCTAATCAATAGTGACATATTGATGCCAAGATTGGTAGTCCTTGAGAGTGTCTGTGTGTTCTACTGTGACATCCGTCTGAAACCTGAACCTCTCCTCCATAGAATCTCGGTACATTTCTCAGGCTTCTCTGTCCAACTCATCTGTAAGCATGCACATCATTTTCTTTAGTGTGGTCAGACCAACAATGTACTTGCGCATGATGTCTACATTGATAGGCAAGTCTGGGCTGGTGGCGGTGCGCATTAGCTCATCGATGTACGAGTCAAGCTCCTGTTGGACCTGCTTCTTGGTCTTCGCGTGAGTGAAGGTCCCAAGTGATGGGATCGCATGAGTGTGCACTATAACCTCCATTCTTTTGAATACTCGTGCTTGGGAAGCATGTAAGCTATTGATGAGTTGCGACAGGTCTTCATAGCTCCGGACCTAACTCCAAATACGTGTTTGCAGCTTGACCGCATTAGCCTTCATCATCTTTGGCAAGTGAAGCAGGGCTCCCTTGTACTTCATTGTCCATGCTCACATGTTATCAAAGGTAGTATGTATGTTCTTCAATATGCGTACTCTTCTTGCACATCGTTGCTGCCATCTGTGGAGATGAACAACTGCTCAATGCACGGTACCAAACTTGGAGTACAATTCTCGCATAACTGTGTCCAAGGATAATATTTCATCCAATATTGCCTTCTTTAGCTCATCTCAGGCAAAGATTGTCACCAAGTATCCTCCCTACTTGGCCACATGTAATTCCTTTGTCATTCGCTCATTCTCAGCTATGAGAAAATGAACATTGGAGCTAGTGGCTTCAGAATACACTCTAGTTGCATCAGCCAACGTAGTTGGATGCTTGTACACATCAGTCACGATCACTTTCTCTTCAAATTACGTAGGGGATGTTTTGTCTTCTGGAGTTGGTACTCTCTGAGACTGCACAACTCTGTGATGAGATTCGTCAAAGGAGATGTTGTGCATCTCTGCTTCTGGTTGACCACCAAGGATCTCAGTGCCTCCTTGGTCATCTGAGACTTGCTCATCTGCTAGATGCATTGAAGCAGGTGAGTCGACCTCTCTTTGGTGAGGCATGAGGTCACTGTCCTATTCCAACTCCTTTTGCTCCATGTCTGCATCTAATTGTTCAAGATCATGTTCTATCTCCTGAGCAAAGTCTTTTCCCTGTGAGGGTTTGCCCTGTTCACCTGATGCCAGTTGTTAAGAAGAATCAACTACTTGTATGAGCATTTCTTCGTCTATCTACAAGTGATGTGCCCCCTGCTGAATTTGTTTTCGTTGTGCTTCCTTCTACAGTTGGCAAAACTCTTGTTCTTTCTATAGTTTCTCCCTCAGCTCATGCAACTTCTTCTCTACTTCTTCCATTTTCTTCTTATCGCTCTTCCTTCATGCAATTCGCTTGTTGTGTTGCTACCTCTTTTGTTCAATAGCCATAGTTGCTTGATCTACAAGTGGATCTACTTGAAACTTGTAGCTTTGTTCCTCCTCCATGCGGTCGACAAACTTTCTCTTCCCTTTGTCGCGCATAGGTATGCTTGGCTCTATTGTTTCTGTTGTTGTTGCTACTACTAGTGTTCTCCGTGATGCTGCTTCATTCTGCTGTGCTAACCACTCTACGGAGAAACTAAATTTTTCATTACATCTAGAGGAATTGTAGCAATACCTCCATGAGTCCTCCTCGGCCCAATGACATGCCCCATGGATCCAATTGAACTGAACTCTCATGCAGTGATCCTTCACAATGCAATGTGGGTCATATGGGTTGAAGCTTCGGAGGTCAAACGGGTACTTCTTCATCTGTTCAGCCTCAACATCTGCTTGCTTGATGCTCCGGATATCGTATAACCCAATTTGAAATGGAAGAGTGGGTCAAGGTGCCTTCTTCTTCCACTGCAGCCTAGCTGTTAATCTTGTTGAGATATGATACGCTACTTCCTGCACGAAAAGCACATCCAACGCAAACTTTGGAAAAACATGCGAAGGCTTCTTCGCACTGAACACTCGGATGAACGCGTCACCTGATGAGGCATACCAATCTGCAACACCTAACAATGCCTTAATCACTTCTTCTAACATGTAGGGTGGATCCTGTTCGAATATCAACCTATACACTGGGGTGACAAGATGGTCGGACAACCATATGATCACTCCTCTAAAGCTCCACTCAGACAATAACTTGAAATACATGCTCACAATAGTCTCCGCCAGTGACCATGCCCACTCTAAGCCCGGGAACTCATGTCGGGCACAGAATACATCTAGAATCTAGGTGGACATGTAAATCCCTGCATGCATGCCTTTGTGTGACTACCAAGCCTTCGTGACTTTCTCCTTCAACTAATGAGCCAGTTTTCCGAACCAGTTGCATGGTCTTCCTTCTCTAGCTAGTTGGTCCTGTGCGACCACCCAACTCTGAGTGAAGGTATCAGTGCTCGCTTGGCCACTCAGTCAACATGTGAATATGACCAAGTATTGGTATGCCTTTCTCAATATATTTGTCTTATAGATCTGATTGGGGTTCATCCTGAAACGAGCTGGCTCCTTTACCCAATCCTTCATAATGTCTCTGGAGTGGCATCTGCTGTTGGGCAAGCTAAATGGGGGAGTCATGATAGTCATGGGCTTGGTCATGTGATAAGTCTCATCGTAATCTCGTACCTAGAAGGTTGCAAGCTTCGTCTCACTGACACTACTCAAGGTCATCGTCTCGGGGTCAGTGTGAGAGACAATCCAGTGAATCATGTCCGCACATGGGAACGCGGGGTATCTGCATGCAATCCGATACAAGCCAGACTTATGAATGTTCACGTACACTTGATGGTCTTCAAGGTCTTCCCCAAAATTACCTGCGAATGTTTCATTCACCTCTTGCCACTTCAGTTTGATAATCTTGTCTAGATACAACTTTGTATCTTCATAGATCAGCAAACTAGAGGACACCTACTTAGCTGTTGCTCCAGCTGCCATACCATTAGTGTCATGAGATCCTGTTCTCTTGGAAGCCATTGAGACAGATGAACACCTGAAAGATTCGGAAACAATCACATGCATGGCAAGAAATATGTCAGTGAAAATAATGCAAATCTAGGGAAGGACACAACACATACCTGGGAAACTAATGAGCAAGATTGCGCAAATTTCACTGGGAGGTTGAGGCTGCTAGAATTGCACAAAAGGTAGCCTAGGTTATCTGGGAGGCTGGACTGGCTCTTGGATCTGCGAAATGCGCAATCCAATTGGGCAACTGGCTGTTGGGATTTTTCAATGCGCAATCCTAGCCAGGAAGGACTTCTGGCCCAGGGACAGATTTGCGCAATTTCCTGGGCCAAGTAGCCACTGTCCTCCAGGAATGCACAAAAAATTATAGGAGGCTAGGGCTGGGCCAGAATGCGCAAATCTAGAGAGGAAGGTGAGCCTTCCTTCCCTAGATTATGCAATGCAACCTTGGTGAAGGCAGAGACTGGGCCAAGGTTGGCCCGACTCGCCGATGGGAAACTGAAAGCAAGTAAGTCGATGAAATGCATGGTGACACTAAGTGATAGCAGAAGTGATAAACAGTGCATGCAAAACATGAATGAAATATTCAACAAACAGATCAACATGCATGTGGGTGAGGTCGTTCGCTGGTTGGGCGAACGTTCGTGCAAAACAGTTTCATGCATGTGACAACAGTGAGATAGCAACAAAAATTGAAACAAAGCTAGGACAAGCTAGAATATATGTAAACGATAGCAAGCACTCAAATAAATCAAGCAAATAGCACTCACATAAGAGAATACACAAAAAGTGACAGAAATGCTAAAAAAGACAAGTTGAGGCCACTTACCCGTGAATAGCTGAGCCGGATGTGTCGAAGAGTCCATGATGTGTTGTGGGATGTCAGAGCTCCAAGATCGATATGAATGAATGAGCTCTGATGCGTCGAACAAATAAGTTTGGTCTCATGACGCGCATGTCACAAATCTAAGAAAAAGCTACACTTGGAGGGAAACTTCTAAAACAACTTTTCATATAACCCTCGGCTGCTAAAAATAGTTCCCTAAATCATGGGATGCCTTTTGCATGTTGTCACTCGTTATTCCGGGAAGATCAAGTCATGCATGCATGCAATTCAAGTCTCCTCAATCCTGGGTGGAACTGGTCAACTGGACTGTTCATGCATGCGAGTGCTCAACTGCCCGAGAAAAATGTGCAATTTCTGGGCAGAGCAGCTGACTGCTGCCCAAATTTGTGCAAATCCTGGCTGAAAAGCCTACTGCTGGGAAAAATTGCGCAAATCCTACTGGGAGGGTTGGCTGGTAGGATTGTGCAATCATGGAGCCTAGCAAGCTGTCAGAGAGGATTACGCAATTCCTGGAGGGAAGGCTGGTTTCCCTCCAGGAATGTGCAATTTTTCAAGGGGAAGCTACTCAGCCTGCAGCTAGACCAAGTCTGGGTAAGTAGCCCGTGAGGGGAATAGATCGACTGTGATCGACAGGATGCCTTTGTGTGAGGAAACACTGAAGCTTGAGTACTTTATGAAGCAATACAAAGTGCTATGTAAGGTTGGTAGGGAGGTTCCAAAATAGGCTAAGTTAAAATTTTGGAGGGTGGTTGTAGTAGCTACCTTCTCAGTTGAGTACTGCTATAGGTTGCTAAGGGGCACACTCATCTCACCCCCTATGTGTTAGAACCTCTCATTCACCTTCCTTGACTCACTACAGCGGTCACACCCTTACTACTAACAGAGTTATCTTACTTGCCTCTATGCGACATCATGGTCAAGACATTACCTTATGACCCACTGTTGGGACTCCTACACCAAACGGTTTGAGTTCTAATTCGGACTTCTTACTGGGGAGATACCATTGACATGATGGCGGGTCTAGCACCATCAACATTTCTGGCGCTAGAAGGAGGGCCAGATGACGAGCTATATCCTCTCATCCAATTTTGAATCTCTGCATACCTTTCATGGATTCTTGCACTCTTCTCCCCCTACGATGTTTTTCGAATCATGAATATGTCTCCATCATGGGGGATTTTTTCGATATCTTGTCCACTTTCACGTATTATGGTGAAGGCGAAGTGGCCTGGCCTGAGTACTTACATGCTTTTCTTTCCATGCTTCATGAGGAAGATGGGTGTTCTGACGAACAGGCCAGTTTGCTGCTTGCACACACACTTCATGAATCTCCATGTAGATGGTTGCTCAGCCTACTGGCTAACAGCAAGCACTCACTGGAGCACTTCTATGATCTTATTGAAGACACTTTCTATCATTTTGATCCAGACCATCTTGACCGAAAATTATTGTAGCAACGGAAGGCTCTGCATGAATCGATTATTGATTTTTGGCAGTGCTTCCGTGACTTGCAGTTTCAAGCTCCAAGGAGCCAGGTGAAATTTTCTTATCTTTGGGACCGGATCGAGTATTGCCTTAAGAAATCTTCCCGTCCCAAGAGGAAGCTTGAGATCAAGCCTCACTCAACATTATTCATTGATGGAGATGTGAAATCTCATGTGGATGCGGTCACTATCTCCACTGACTGTTCGTCTTCCTCTCATTCAACAACTCGACCACTTCCAAGTGATGCTGAGGATCATGCTCACACACATGTTCATCTTTCACATTATCCCAACATCACTTCACTCAATGTTCGTGCAGATTTGGTTTTGATTCCTTTGAGTTCTCATATGCATTATGTTCTACAACCTCCATCTTCGCACTCGGGTGTTCCTCCAGATGATGTTTTCTTGTGTTCGTTCATTTCAGACTCTTCACTTGTTGTGAACGAGGAACAACCCATTGATGGAGTTGGTGTTTCACAACCAACATGAGTTGTCATTCATGAAGAGTATGAGTGGGAGCTTGAAAATCAACACTCAGCGAGGGATGACTCCCTTCCATCTGAGCCCCCTCCGTTCTTTCCTAGCATCTTTGGTAAACCGGCCATCCATGATTTCACATGTGTGTCTTCATCCACGGATGCACCCATTATTGATCACTCACAGGACTCGCCAGATGTTGGCCCATCATTCGACAACGGAGAGGATAAGCTATTCATTTAAAATCTGCTTGATCTTTCATCTAATTTTTCCGGAAACACAGAGGATGAGTTTGTTCGCTTTTCATCTACCCCTCTATTTGATTCATTTGATCATGAGGATGTTGATGAATTCATTGATTTTTCTGTTCATGGCGATTGTGATCCATTTTTTTCTATATTTGATCACGACATGACTCTATCACAGTTGATCTTTCAAAGACACCAGTTTATGATGATCTACCTAATGATGAAGTTGAAACACCCAAGACTGTCGAGGTACTTCAGCCTAAGCTGATGGTTATGTCAAGCCCTCACTCTCTTGGGGTTAGTATCACTTCCGATCAGGAAATTGTTCAATCACCCAAGGCTCCTCATCACTTATCTATATACATTGAAGATCCATCTCACACACAGATCACTTCTCCTCCACTTGAACTACACGATCCCATTGCTCATGCATTGGAGGAATCTTACGTTGCAAGCACACGTGTACAATGCAAGTTATATTTGTTTCTTTCATTTGATTTCATGTCTCAGTCAAGAGTGTGCTTATGCTTCAAATTTGCACGCAGTGTCACACAACACCATGATAAGTTCATGGACTTTTCGTCATGCACTTGCACTCACTTACGTCCTGTGGGCACTGTCAAACACGAAGTGTGGTTGTCTTAATTATTATATCTTTCTTGCTTGCTGGTTCACACAACTCGGTTGCTCATGACCAAGCCTTCACCAACATGGGTCTACCAATGCACCAGTGGCTGCATTGGAAATATCACTTCACGTGATCAGGCCCATGCAACGTTAGTGTAGGAGTAGGAGTAGTGTTTGCTTTTAGTCAGTTTGCTTGCATGCTTGTTTGCTTATTCGCTTTGTTTGCTTGTTTGTCTACTTGCTTGTTTGCTTACTTGCTTTGCTTTCACTTTTTCTTCTGCTTTTGCTTTGCTTTGTTGTTTGTTAGTTCGCTTGTTTCATATAGTTCGCTTGTTTCATTTGTAAGTTAGTTTTGCATGAAACCGTGTATGACCCTTGAAGATAGTTGGGTGAAGTACAAGAGGGTTTGTAAAACTATCACTACTTGGTTATCTGACATCTTGCCTCTATATGAAGAGCTTATTACTTCTAGTTCGTGATACATCGAAGTAAAATATGTACTGTTCGAAGTGAACCTTGGTGAAAACAAAATGCTTGCACGCTAATTAGTGTCACCTTCTCTAGTTGGTTGTTTTTGGGTTAACCCTTGTCAGCTCAGTCAAGTAGAGTAAGGTGAGGGGGAAAACCTTAATAGGCACGTCAGAGATATAATAAACTACTTCTCTGTTGGAACAACCTCTTCTGCTCTCAATAAGTCGGGATCCCTCTTCTGCCTCTAAAATGAATAAGTGTTATGCACAGTTGAAAAAATGAAAATAAAAAAACAAAAAGTCAAAAAAGCTCAAAAATGAAAAATGAATAAGGCGAAAGAAGAGAAAGGCTTCTTGTGCAGGGAGGTGATGCAAGTAACTCCATCAGGGTACTGACCAGGCTCACTGGCAGTAGAGCCATGCTTGTGTTCCTACGTGACTCCACCGGGGTACTGTCTAGGCCTGTTGGCAGTGGAGCAACACCAAAAATGAAACTAAGACTTTGACGACTATACTACTTGTGCACCTATATACCCCTCAACCCCAATTGAAACAACTGTGTTGCCTTGGCTTGGAATGTGTGTCAATCGACCAAGAGCTTGGCAGATGCTACATCTTACAATCAAGCTAGTGTGAAACCAAGATGAGCTGAGAACTGAATAATACTTCTAGAGGTGTTAGACTTGCTTTTCACGAACAAGGTCCATTCAGAGAGTTGGAGTTCTACCAGTGTGTCGCCAAGTGTTGTAGCGGCTACAACCACCCTCCAAAATTTTTCCTTAGCCCATTTTGGAGCCTCCCTACCAACCTTTCACAGTAGCTTTCCTTGCTTCGTCAAGTTCACAAGCTTCATTTTTTTGCTTGCACAAGACAGCCTGTCGATCACAGTTTGATGCACTCCCATCACAAGTTGTTCACCCGAACTTAGTCTAGCTACAGGCTGAGCAGCTTCCCCAAGAAAATTGCGCATTTCTGGAGGGAAACCAGCCTTCCCTCCAAAAATTGTGCAATCTTGTCTACCAACTTGCTGGACTCCAAGATTGCACAATTCTGCCAGTCAACACTCCCAGTGGGAATTGTGCAATTTTCCCCAGCAGGGCTGCTCAGCCCAGAATTTGCACAAATTTGGGCAGCAGTCAGTTGCTCTTCCTAGAAATCGTGCAAACCTCCTAGGTAGCCAACCCAGCTCCCAGCCAGAAATGCGCATTTTTCTCCAGCAGTCGAGCATTCTGTTGCATGTGTAGCTGAGTTGACTGGTTCCCTTCAGGACAGAGAAAAACAAACTTGCATGCATGGACTATTGCTGCCATGGCAGCATGCAAAGGCATCCCTTGTTTGAGGGACCTATGTTTAGCAGTTGGAGGTTACATGCAAGGATCATTTCAGACACCTCCCACCAAGTGTCGCTTTCCCTAGATTTGTGGCATGCGCATCACAACCTCAATGTTATCAAAACCCATCAACCAGACACTACAGATCTCATTCCTCATATCAACCTTGTAGTTATGACATCCCACATCACATCTGGGAGCAGTCGACACACTCAGCTCAACTGTTTTGGGGTAAGCCCGCTTTCCATGCCTTGTGTTGCATTCCTGTTGCTTTTTGTGTTTTCACTTGTGTGAGTATTGTTTTCTTGATTTCTTTGAACACTTGTTGTCATTTACATCATACTAGCTTGTCCTAGCACTGTTTCAGTTTTCATTGCTATCTCACGATTGTCGCATGCATGAAATGTTTTTTCACAAATGGTCGTTGATTCGGCGACTTGCCTCACCCACATGCATGTTGTTCCATTTTTTGAATCTGTCATTCGCCCTTTGCATGCTTGATCATTCACTTACGCTTACACTCAGTATCACCATGCATTCGCACTCACATTCACTTTCAGTTGCCCGTCGGCGAGTCTAGGAAGCCTTGGCCTGGACTCTACCTCACCAATATAGCATTGCGCAATCCTAAGAGGGAAGGCTCTGTCTTCTTCTCAAGAAATGCACATTTCTACCAAGAAACTATTCCCCAGGCCTGCTTTGCGCAATCCTGAGGGACAGTAACTGTTGGCCAAGAAAATTGCACAATGCAGTCACTGAGCCTACAGACATTTCCAGCTGAGATTGTGCATTACACAATCCCAGCAGTCAACAGCCGGACTGGATTGTGCATTGCACAGTTCTAGTAGCCAGTTAGTCTCCCAACATCGCAAACTGTGCCTTGTGCATTCTTGGCAGTCAATCTCCCGACCTCCCAGCCGAAATTGTGCAACCTTCATGATTAGTCACACAAGTATGTTGCAAGTTAGTTCTCAATTTCATTTTGGTTTTTGATTAACATATTGCTTGCCATGAGTGTTGCCATGTCTCCAGGTATTGCAGGTGTTCATATGCCTCTCAGCAGTGCAGGTACAATGGTTTCCAAGTGAGAAGAGTCGAAGACACCATTCAGACCACACCTAGAGATGCAATAGATCAAATGTCTATGATCTTGCCTTCTCACGAAAATATCAAGTTGCTCGTAGACAAGGACATCAAGATATCACAGCGAGCAGCATCAGGAACAGCAACTGAAGGCATCATACCGAATGCAGCAAATACAGCGAATGCAGCGGGTGCAATGAATGCAAGAGGAAGGTTGTTGACAACACAGAGGCAAAACAAAGTTGCAATATGAAGCAGATCCACTGATAATGAAAGAAAATTTGGAGACTCAGGCTATGAGTTGACGGTGCGACATGAATATCGCACGAAGATAGAGAATGGGACAAAGAAGGAGTTGCATCTGTTGAAGCAACAACTCAGGAAGAACATGAAGCTACACAGACAAATGAATGAGTTGCAGCAGGAACAGGAACAACAGTGGGCACAACATGCACTCACAGATGAAATTGTGCCCGTACAAGTTAAAGATCCATCCCAACAGCTAACATGGAGCAGACATGGTGAGAAGTGTTGTCGATCGCATGCAAGAGATTTAGCAGCATGCATGTCATTGTGCGCACGCATGCAATCCAACCCATTCAACACACTCACCAAGGCGAAGACAAGAAGCAAGTCCAACTAGAGCTGAACAAGTACTTCGGCAAGTTGATGCACATGACCACCAACACACACTTGAAGATCAGCATGGACACTATGCATCAGTTTGTTGTTGGTTCAGCTGCACCCAAGAAGACCATGTGCATGTTAGCAGACGAGTTGGATGAAGGAGCCAAACCAATGCACTGGCTGCAACGGAGGCAAGAGTTTGCTTCAGCAAGATGTCACCATGAGGTGCATGCACACCATCACAGATGACCAAGCTTGGCATCATCCCACCAACTTCACCATCACAAGCATTTCAAAGAGTTGGTCTCGTCACAACAGACCGAGTGTTGACGATGTATTGCATGGATGCTCAAGCCATGTTGTCTCACATGACTACATGTGCATTGTAATATTGAGTCATGTCAAGTGTAAGTCAAGTGTCAATAGTTGAATGTAACAGTCATAGAGTAGGTGAAGAGTCATGAGGGTAGTTGAACTATCACAAAGGGGTATGTCAAGGGTCACCCCACCCTTTGCTATAAATAGTCCCTCATAACTCATTGTAAGGGATTTTGGTCAGCGAAGCTTCTGATAAGACTATCTTGAATAAAGCTTGGACAGTATTGTAACGCACCTTGGCTTCTCCACTGCACAGAGCTAGTTCATCTCTTTGGAGGAGCATGCAGATGTGGTTGTAATGTTCCATTGTTGGGGCTAGCAAGTTTACATGGATGTATTGTATGATTGGGACTTACACTTATTTATATAATAAGAGCTAGCACATTTTCATGCATATGTTGTTATTGTAGTTGGACTGCTTTGGTTGCTTAGCAATATATGTTGTTTAACTTACGTATTTGTGTATGAACAGCTTTGTATGCGATTATATGAATCTTGTTGCAAATGTGTTTTTGGTTTAACCATCACTTTGGATTGTAGATTGATCTGCTTTCTAGCTTGTGATGCATCTTCGCTCATGTGTTCCCTTCTCAGGTGAGTACTGCTATAGGTTTCTAAGGGGCGCACTCATCTCACCCCCCATGTGTTAGAACCTCTCATTCACCTTCCTTGACTCACTGTAGCGGTCACACCCTTGCTAATGACAGAGTTATCTTACTTACCTCTGTGCTACATGGCGTTCAAGGCATTACCTTACGACCCACTGCTAGGACTCCTACACCAAACGGTCTAAGGTCTAATTGGGACTTCTTACTGGGGAGATCCTCTTGACATGTTGGCACGTCCAGCACAGTCGACACCAGGTTATACCTTGTGTTTATTTGTGATTTTTTATTTCACTATTCTCCATTTTATGCATAATTAAATTTTTTGTGCATACACAACAAACAATAATTTATAGATCCATTAAAATCTAAAGAGAAATAAACCCTCATAGTGTAGATTTTTAATTTTTAAGTATAATTTTATCAGATCTATTGTGACGAACTATCCAGTGGAATATCCATAGTAGTTTACAAATCATATTGGTATCAAAGTAGGTTTCTTTGGGTATATTGTGGATATTCACAAGGAATCTAGATCGACTAAGCCAAAATTCATAAAACCCTAGTCATGGTTGATGAATTTGTGAATAATCATCGTGATCCTGCAATGGAGAGGTTTTCACAACTAGAAGCACAAGTTGCATATATAAGTCATAATGTGAATCTCCTCATGGTGGCCCTGACCAATAAGCTCAGCATATTCGAATAAGATGAGGGTTATAACAAAGAGGTCCGATCAGAGGAGAGATCAAGATATTTGGAAGAAACAAAGAATGAGCCAAATAAAGGACCTGAAAAATATCAACCCAGTTCGAGTGTCATGAACCATTGATAGTCCCTTTTCAAGATGGAAGAAAAGGCCAATATCAAGTCATACCAATGTGATATTAACACTTTGAAGCTAAATCACTAGTTGCAGTAATTAGAAGTTTATTTCAGTGTTCATCATATATAGGAAGAACAAAATATTTCATTTTCCAGCTAAAATTAGAGGGTCATGCCCTAACTTGATGGGAAAGGCACCTGAAGACTTTGAAGTTGGAGGGAGATCCTCTAGTGACTAAGTGTTGTTGAATTTTTGTAGCTATGGTCAGTCTTCATAATTATATTTTTCTCTTTGTAATGTAAAAAGAATTTGTAAGACATGCTCTTCATGTCATTTTGGTTATTTAGCCCTTCAAAGAATTTGTATAATACATGTTCCTCATGTTGGATTTAAAAGAGCAATTTTTGAAATTTGAAATTTGAATATTTGTCTCCAAGTTAGTCAAGTTAGCCCTCCATCAAGTCAATTCACCCGAGTGAAGGGACACACCCATTCAACCTCATCACCAGAAAACAAGTTATGGGCATCCAAGCGAAGGAAAATAGGATGAATAAGGATGAAAAGCATAAGGATTAATATCTATCTGTAGCTCACATTTCTCTGTCTCCAAACATTTTGCACATGTGACATTTTATGGGCAGTTTTTCTGGACAGGAAAAATTTCTTGGCAATTTTTCTAGGAAGGCTGAAATTCTAAGCATATTTTGGGCAGCTTATTCTAGGAAGGATGAACTTCTGGCAGACCTAAGAAGGTAAAATTATTGAAGAAAAAAAGTTTGATTTGTTTGACTTAACTTGAGGGCCGGAGACCAAGTTTGACCATAGCTTGTTGATCTTGTTGACATCATAGTTGACTAGTCATGTTAGATGTATCTCTTGTTGAACTGAAGAATTTCTCTAAGGCAAATGTTGTTGGGAGTTTCCCATTAGTGGGTTTTCCCAGGGTAAATCTTGTGTTATTATTTGTACATTATGATATCCACTGTCTTTATGGTTTATGAATGATTTCTGAAGTGTAATTACTTAATCATAAACTAGAATTATTAAAACAAGATCTATATCATTCAAAGTAATTACCAATTGTTCATAAATATTGTGCTTGTATCTATTGTACTTGAAAAATAAACATGTGGGAGGGCTTTAAACCCCTCATAAAATCTCAATTTTACATTATCAAGTATCTAGAGGACTAGTGGATCCAATGACACCACTTCAAGGAAAAGCAGGGACAAAGTGTACAAGAGTACACCATAGAATTTAAGAGAAGAATTGGAATAGTTCAGTTCAAATTTCAACAAAGCCATTGAATCTCTAGATCATATTCTCACCATGCAAAGATCTCTGCTTATCAAGACAGGTCTTGGCTATCAAGAAGTTGAGGGATCTAAAGACAATGGCCCCCCTAGCTCATTAAATCCCAAGAAGTTTGATCAGAATTTTATGGCATCAAGCAATAGCTCACTTGAAGATCCAAAGTATGAAGTACATTATGCCAGGCAGGTTCATTTCATTGAGTCTCAAAGAAATTTCGGAAAGATCAGAATGCAAGGATTCAGAAGGAAGAGAAAGGATCCACAAATAGAATTGATGTAAGAAAGACAATGAACATGGTTCATCACAATGCGTCCACAAGAAAAATAGAATAGGTTTCCGAAATCAATTCAATATGGATCGTGCAAAGGTTGAACAACAAGGAAACACAATTCCAGTAATAATCATTTTCAGAAGATCAAGATCTCCTTCTTTCCCTAAGTACCAAAGTAAGTTTCTTAGTTATTATTTTTCATGCACAAGTTTTTAAATAAAACTACACGATTCCTAGACCAATGATGTGCATAGGTATGGCAAGTATATGATCAGGTAACTAGATGTAAAATGGTGATCCAAAGAAAAATAAGGCCTCATCCATATCTGTAAGTTTTGAAGACTGATGTTGAATGTCACATATGTCACAATGAAGGTCACGGAGATCGAGATTGCATACTTAAATTTGGATGGTAGAATAGAGAGATTTTCTATAGCATATGGAGAAGAGGTAAAGGTGTACCTTGATTAGATTTTATCCCTCGGATCTAATCCTTTGGATAAAGCTTCCTCAATATCATAACTTGTCAAATCTAAACTTGAAGAAGAAATTACTATATGAATAAATTATGTGGACTATATTTTGATGGTGATATCTCAGATGTAAAAATATTGTAGACATGTAACAAGTACCTATAAATAAAGAGAAGAGCATGATCTGAGGGGGAGTACCACAATAGTTGAAGCATAGTTTTAAAGGGAGAATAGGAAGATTTAGAAGCGATAACAGAAACATGGTCTTAGGGGGAGTTTATATGTCATTAATAAAGGATCATGGTTCATGACAGATCCACAGGATCATCCAGGAACATGTAGTCACACAGGGAGTTTATATGTCATTAATAAAGGATCATGGTTCATGACAGATCCACAGGATCATCCAGGAACATGTAGTCACACAGGTTCATCAGCATGGCATGATTTCTATAGATATTTGTGACCCTTTTCTATTGATGTCAAACGTGGAGAGATTGTAGAAATTTATCTAATTAGGAGATATTGCAGACATTGGATCTATATTTGTAGTAAGGAGAGATTGAAACACTTCACTTGGATCTCTGGATTTTCTTTGACATCCAATGATCATCAATGTCTAGGGGTGTTTCCATCAATGAAAAAGGGGGAAATTATTGCACATAGTGTTGTCATTGATGACAATAATATATCATTAATGTCAAAGGGTTTGTATGGGATAGAAACAATATGATCATCCTTGTTGATCAAAGAAGCAACATGACTCTTTGTGAAGTAGTATGATAGTTTGACCTTTCGCAAGATCTCATTACATGGGGATATGGATGCATGAAGTTATTTTAATTTTTGATGAATTTAAGATGCTCAAAATATATTACAAATATAATGGTTTAGTAGTTATTGTCGATACCTTTCCAATGGTATATTATTCTAAGAAAAACTCCTCCCATATGAGAAGTTATGGCCAATTGAAAATCAATATTAGTTGGTGCAAAATTGAAAGGCCAAACTATAGGGTCAAACCCAAATTATTAAAGGGTTAACAGTGTGCAAGTTTGGATTGGATTTACCATTGAGAAGAATGATCAATGGCCACGATTTCATGGATTTTCACACTTGTTAATGCCATTAAAGGGCATTCAAGTTTTGGGATAATCAACAGTGCTCCCAAGAGGTCAACGACAAAATGAATGTAAAGATGCTCAATGTTTAACTAGTCCCATTGGACGAAGATGATGATGACACGTGGAAGATTATTATCAAACAATGATGTGGATCTGTTTATGAATGACATTTGGCACAATTGAACATATAACAAGACATGTCACTCGCTAACATCAACTCGCGACATGACACTGACAGGGGCTACCACATGGCAAGTGAAAATGGCATTTTCAGTTGTCCAATAGGGGTGAGTTTAGATGACACATGGCAAACTCGACATGGCACGTGGTAAGTGTGAAATAATGATGACATCAACATATGGTATCCCAATGACCCTTGATTCCAATCATATGGGCTCGGTTGTATGGTTTTCTAAGGACTTTGAATGGTCACATTTACATGTTGGCTTCGGGTTTAGTGCATTGTTCATATGGTCAACTATCAATTCCGAGACCATAGAAACTAATATATATATATATATATATATATATATATATATATATATATATATATATACATATATGGATGTGTGTTGATCATCGAAAATAACTCAGGAAAAATGACTCATTCTACGATGTTTTGTGTGACCAAGTTCGGAGATAGGAATTACATTGTTTTGGTTCTTTGCAAAGGTTCTATTTGGATTGTGATTTTGTATTAATGTAGCCTTGGTTCATTATGAATCTAAAGAATTAATCTCATTTGTGGAGATCTGATCACAACAACGGAACAAAGTTCATGGTTTCATTATTTTTCATTTTGATTACACAGTTTGGTTTGATTGATTTCGACCTTATTCTGGTTGAGGTTGGACGAGTTTTGATATCACAAAAATTTCACACAATAGACGTGGGACACGTGGAGCTTATCGATGAATTAGGTCATGACTAAGCCATGTCACATTTGTTGTTAATAAATGGAGGTCAGGTTCATAATATGGTTCATTGTTTTATGGCACATCATCATGCTTTTTTGAGTTGGGACACCCTTGGATACGTAATGATAAATACATGTTGAGTAGAATGATGTGTTGTTACTTGGGTAGCATATCATTGGATGAATTGTTGACTTGGTGACACAAGGGATTAATATACCCCGAGAAAATGTACACATAAGTAATATTGTTTTGGTGCGGTTGGTAAGGTTTAGGTTCCACACTCAATTTATTATGAAGACTTGTGAAAATAAATCTATACGAAGTATAATTTGATCCCATAACACAGCAAGGATCATCGGACAACATAGTTGGTGAGGTATGTGTTTAGTCAATTTAGTGTCCTAAATTGCTTGCATGAATTATCAACCAAGGTTTGTAGACTGATGAAGTGTGATGCACTATATGTGCTTAGTTAACTTTTCTCTTACTTTGTTGTTTTGTATTTTATGTTTGTTTTGGGGGGTTTTTGTTCTTTGATGTCTAAGAATATACAGTCTATGAAAGATTTACATGGATCTAATGAGTTTTTAAATAAAGGACAGGTTCCTAAGTTAGTCTAAACTCCTAAAATGAACTAAGAATCATTTTTAACCAGTTAGGACCTAATAAGAGAAACAGATCATCTATATTATCTACCATTTAGTCTTAATCTACCATTTAGTCCTAATCTGCCAGTTAATCCTAAACCATGGATCTAATTCTTAAAACCAAAAGTAATACTGATGCAGAAGGTAATTCAATAATTGCATTCATTAGCCATTCAACAATTCAATTTTGGAACATGATAGAATCAATCTCCTTGAAATGATCTTTTGGAATGTCAAGTGATGCAACTAAGTAATGCCCTGAAAAAATAAAAGAAAAGATAACAGTTTGTAAAACTAACAATGTGTTGAGTAAGCTCAATCACTGCATGCATTAGATATTCAACCAATTAAGTTAGAATTGTCATCATTTCGAAATGGTTTTGAGAACATCTATTAATGCAGCTAATTGACATTTCTATTCTAAAATGAGTAATCAAAAATAGTAAGAAGCTAAGAAATTGTGTATTCTCATTTCTCCATTTTTCATTCAGTCATTTCTCATACAATATCTCTGAAGAATATGACTTGCACAATTGTGATTTTTATCCTCACACTTTTGGTTACAAACTAAAATTAAACAAAACTAAAGAAAATGGACTTGCCGAAAAACAGAGTAGTAGAAATTAAAATGAAATCAACAAGTGAAAAACCTCCTTCAGCGCAGGGGCCCTCTGCAACTGATGTGGTTGGATAATAGCTAATTAAAGATGCACTTTTAAACCACCATTGAAAAAACAGAGTTTGTATCATCCACAAAACAAAGTCTGAATAGAGTTTTTAACAAAAATCCTATAATCCTCCCTTTACTTCTAACTGCTTATCGGTCTCATCTAACTGCTTATCGGTCTCATCTAACTGATATTTATAGAAAAAACAACATAATTGTCTAAGAGAAAATATTGTTACAGGTGGCTTGATCTGAATCTATCATGACTGTTTATAGAAAGACATGCTACAAATGGCTTAATTTGAATTGTAATGAGATTGTTAAACTTATGAACAGCTACAGATGGCCTAAAATGCATTAACTCCTCAACTCCTGATCAGCTACAAGTGGCTTACTCCGCATTAACTCTTCAACAGAACCGTTAGACTCCTGATCAACTACGAAATATCAAGAATCCTACTCTTACTACATAATGTATTTGACTCCATATTTGACCAATACTTTAGGCATGATTTTCTGTCGATCTGGATCGAGTGAGTAGGATAGAATCAATGTAGAGATGATTCTGGAGATGCCCATGTGGCCCAGTTCTTCATTTAACACATGTAACCTACCAAACCATGAGAGTAGCTACGAAACCCACAATTAGCTGTAGAATAGGCTGCATTCTGTAGCTAATTTGAAAAAATCTATTAAAATAGCAAGAACATGAAAATATAATACGTTGATCATTTTAATGCTTTCCTTAGACAAAATCTAGCATTTATCATTGATTGGATATGTAGTCTTGTAAGAAATCAAGAGAAAGAGGTGAGAACAAATGTCAAGGGGAAGGTAATTCTGAGGTTCAACATACCCCCACTACAAAATCATTGCATGTCCTCATGCAATTTTCTCAGACACTTCTACTAGTACATCCAATTTTCTTCTTTTGCTCTTCTTTGAAGTGACTGTCATTCTGGATTTCCTCATAAGAAGCCTATATTTGAGGTTGATGACTATTTTGTTCAGACTTCTATTCTTCCTTTTCAACTTCCTATTTTTCTTATACCATAGTCCTAGATGCAGAATGGTTTTATCATGGATAGCCTTGTCCAATTTACTTTGTTCCCTCAAGGTTTCATTCTCCTTCTTGATATGTCTGTTCAATATCTCTAATTCATAAATTTCCTGTTTGAAAGAGTCAATTAGAGGTTCTTGTGGGTTGATAGAGGGTTCTGGATTCATTTAGTCACTTTTCTTCTCCATTGATTCTATATAATCATATATTTGTTGTTGTACTGGGTCTATGCCTGGAGATATTCTGCTTGGGCTACCTTCAAAATGATGGTCAGGAGACTTTTGAGGACTATGTGCAGAAGGGATGTTAACAGGAGAAGGTCATGGGGTTTCTTCTTCTAATTTTATGAACTTTGTCCCTTTTGACGGTGTTTTCTTTGCCAACCCTCGGAGTCTAGAGCTTCTTCTAGGTTGCAGATGACTTATATTCTCTTTCTCTGTGACCTTTTTCTCTTTTCTTATCTTTCCTCTTGCTCTGATTTTTTTCTTGATTTCTGTTAGTTCTTCATATATTAATTTTTCATCATATTTATGTGATGAAGACTCAGGTTTGTCTTCTTTGACTATACCAATCTTCTTTCTTTTGCTTTTTCTAACATTATTTTCTTTGGGTGACTCTGGTGCTTCTTGAAAATGATTTCTAATGAGGAAATCCTCCCAAGTATCTCCTATGCCTTTTAAATGAAACTCAATCAGTATCTTTACCAACCCATGATGGTACATGGTTGTGTCTATGAATTCTATTTTCTTCTACACATTTGAAGCCATCCTTCTTAAACTATTTAGCAGGAAGAAAGGAAGATTGATTTCTCCATTTTCTAGAAAATTCATCAATAAACGTATATGGTAGACATACATGCACCCGAATCTCCCCTCACAGGTGATAAATTTCTGTAATATCAAAAGCATGCTTCTCCATTTACTTTTAAGAGCTGAAATGGGAATTCCTTTTCTAAAAATAGAGACATCCATACCTAGGTTCCTGAGGATTACTTTCCATGATTCACTGTGGAATTCCTTGTTTTTGAACCATATTTCACCATGTCTTGGAAGTTCTGTAGCCTCTGTTATGAAGGATTTTGTTACTGCAAACTTAATATCTCCAATTTCTACCTCTGTACCATCAAAATATCTAGCAAAAGATTTTGTGATCTCTTTATGAAAACCATCAAATTTTTCGATGAATTTGAGCCATCCAGCCTTCTGCAGCATTTCCTTGAGTTGTGGGTATCCTTCCATATATTTTTCTCCTATCAGTTCTGACCTGACAATGAGTCCCATGTCTTTTGTTTCACAAAATTCCTTAACCTTCAGAATTACCCTCCTGGTTTATGAAATGGATTGACTGTGAGTATGGTGAAAAGAATTGCGGGCTTGCATGAAATAAGTAGATGGTAAGGGTTTTGGAGAGACATGGACAAATATGTCACGTCATAGTATGACCGTTAAAAACAATGAGGGAGTTAATTATGGACCGTTATGTGACAGAAGACGGATGGTGTGGTGGATATGCAATACGATGGAGATGGGAATCAAATCAAATGATGATTTTTCATGGAGACATATGAATGCCCATATTATACATATTCTATGTTCTAACCTTGCTATTTTAAAATAATTTTTTTCACTTTTACCTCTTGGAACTTAACCTTCTTGTTTGTTGTTTTTCTTTGATGTTGATCTGCAGATCCCATTCTTAGCATATCAATCTTCAAAAAAAATTCTTCAATTCCCTGCAATCAACATTTATCTGGAACAAAGCTGCAGAATGGAGTTATGGCTGTAGAATCAAACTGGCTGCAGAATGGAGTTAGCTACAGAACATGACAAAGATGAAATATGGCTATGGAACATGGATGTGAAATAAAATGAAAACGGAGTGTAATGAAAGGAAAATGGAATATAACAATGAAATGGAATGAAAGTGAAGTGAGATGAAATGAAATGAAATGAATTTGCAGATTAGGCATTGCAAATGAATGTAGCTTTATGTCAGTACTTATTACAGAAAGAGAAATAGGAAATATAGGATGTCAGAAATCTCTGATTTTCACCCTGTATTTCCTGTATAAGTAAGCCAATGAACAATTGGTTTTCAGACTTATACATTATATATATATATATATATATATATATATATATATATATATATATATATATATATATATATATATATATATATATATATATGTATGTATGTATGTATGTATGTATGTATGTATGTATGTATGTATGTATGTATGTATGTATGTATGTATGTATATATATATATGTATATATATATATATATATATATATATATATATATATATATATATATATATATATATACATATACATACATATACATACATATATATATATATATATATATATATATCTATATATATATATATATATATATATATATATATATGCAGGAAAACTAAGTTAGTGGAGAAGAAGAATTCTTCTTCACCAACTTCATCTTAGTGTTATCTTGGAAAATTCTGACAAAATCCTCCCTTGAAATTGGCTTATGATATATCTTTAACCGATGACCATTTACAAGAAGAGGTACCTTTTTCTCATCTATTGTCCTTATTCTCACTGCTCCATTGTTAAAGACTTCTTCAATCTCATATGGCCCAAGCCAATGAGTCTGAAACTTCCCTTGAAAATCTTTGAATTTTGAATCGAACAAAAGTGCCCAATCTCCTGCTTGAAACTTCTTCTCCTTGATATACTTATCATGCCATTTAGCCCTTTGTTGTTGAACTAAACTGGTTCTTTGAACTGCATCTTGCCTGATTTCATCAAGCTCATTGAGTTGCTCCAATCTATGTTTTTGTGCTTTTGATAAATCCAATCCCAATTGGACTGCCATCTTGAAGGTTCTGATTTGAAACTCTATAGGGAACAGGACTTGCTTCCCATAAACAAGCTCATAGGGAGTATGTCATGTTGTGTTCCTCCACATAGTTTTGTAGGCCCGTAAGGATTCAGGAAGCCTTTCTGCCTAATCTCTTCTGTGTAGATGTACAGTCTTAGTGAGAATTCCTTCAATCACTTTATTGGTAGATTCAACTTGACTGTTTGCTTGTGGATGGTAAGGAGTAGACTTCCTATGTTTTATCTTGTATTCTTCTACAAGTCTTTCCACCATTTTAGATGTAAATTGAGATCCTTGATCTGTCACTATTTCTCTTGGAACATCGAAACGAGTGAATATGTCCTCAAAAAGAAAATTAACTACAGATTTCTCATTAGCAAAAGGTAATGCTTTAGCTTCTACCCATTTACTGACATAATCAGTGCATACCAAAATATACTTCATTTGTTTAGATGGAGGATTAATTGGTCCAACAAAATCCAAGGCCCATTTTTCAAAAGGTTCAATGAGTACCTGAGTTTGTAGTGGCATTTCATCTGAGGGAGTAGGTTCCCCCATCCTTTGACAGCTGTCACAACTTTTGACATACTCTTTGGCATCTTTGAAGATGGAGGGGCAATAATATCTGAAATGAAGGATTTTATGGGCTATCCTTTTGTCCGCAAAGTGTCCACCACAAGGTTCATCATGGCATGCCTTAAGAATTTAAGGCATTTCATCTTCTCGAACACATCTTCTTATCATGAGATTTGGACCTGTTTTATACAATTCATTAGTAATCCATGAGTAATTTGCACTTGTTTGAATGATTTTTCTTTTCTCCTTAGGAAACATATGTGAAGGTAATTTTCCTATGACTAAGTAGTTAGAAATATCTGCAAACCAAGGAGTTTGAGTAGTTACTGCAAAAAGATATTCATCAGGAAATTTATCTTCAACTGCAGTGTTATCTTTGATATTTTGAATTCTAGACAAGAAATTAGCAACTGTATTTTGTTTTCCAAGTCTATCTAACACATTGATGTTGAACTAGGATTAATAACCATGTTATAACTCTGCCATTAGTAATTGATTTATTCATTAAGTATCTAATTGCAGAGTGATTTGTATGAACGAAGGTTTCATATCCTGTTATATAATTTCTGAACTTGTTGATAGCATGAACAACAGCTAAGAATTATTTTTCAGTTACAGTGTAATTTAACTCAGTGGGAATCAAATTCTTGCTTGTGTAGTAGATGGCATAAGGGATCAAATCTTTTTGTCCTAATACAACTCCCAGAGCTGTATTTGAAGCATCTATTGAAATATGAAAAGGTAGTTTCCAATTTGGACCTCTTAAGATGGGTGCCTCAAAAATTTTTGCTTTCAAGGTCTCAAATGCCAACTGGCAATCAGGATTCCATTTGAATTCACAATCCTTGGTGAGCAATTTGAAGAGTGGTGATGCTAGTTTAGTGAAATTTTCTATAAATCTTCTATAATATCCTGTGAATCCTAGAAAACTTCTAACATCCTTTTGACAATTTGGAATTGATAACTTAGAGATGACTTCAACTTTAGATTTATCAACTTTAATTCCATCTCCTGAAATGTGATGTCCTAAAACAATCCCTTCTGTAAACATCATAAGACATTTTTCATGGCTTATCCCTTCTGTAAACATCATAAAACATTTTTCATGGCTTAGTGAAAGGTTTGCTTCCTTACATCTTTTAAGAAATTTTTCCAAATTTTCTAATTCTTCCTCAAATGTATTCCCTTAAATTGTAAAGTCATCCATATATACCTCTACGCAATCATGTATCAGATCATATAAAAATTCCTAGTACTGCTCTTTGAAATGTTGCAGGTGAATTTCATAATCCAAAAGGGAGTACTTGGTAGGCATAAGTTCCCCATGGACAGGTGAATGTGGTTTTATCTTGATCTTCAGGTGCTACCTGAATTTGATTGTAACCACTAAAACCATCCAAGAATGAGAAGTACTTTTTATCTGCTAATGTATCTAACACTTGATCTATAAAGGGAAAAGGAAAATGGTCTTTCAGGGTAGCTTTATTCAATTCTCGATAATCAATACATACCCTCCATTTACCATTATTTTTAGGCACAATCACTAGAGGAGAAACCCAATGACTATCTGAAATTGGGTAGATAAAATTTACATTCAGCAATTTTTGCAACTCTTCTTTCACATTTTCCCTAAGATTTGGATTCGTCCTTCTTTGAGGTTATCTGATAGGTTTACAAATTTCCTCAATGTATATGTGATGTATACAAGTCTTAGGACTAATTCCTTTCATGTCAGTGTATTCCCATGCATATGCAGAAGAATGTTTTTGTAAAGTTTTGATTAGCTTTTCCTGTTGTAATTTTTCCAAGTTATTGTTGATGTTCAATGTTTTCCTGGAAAGATTTCAACTGTAGAGCTACCAAATTCTTCCATAGAATAAAGAGAAATCTGCCTATATGACAAATATTCAATATTAGATTTTTCTTGAAATTGATCATGTTCATATTCTGGAGATGATTCAAAATTTTCCATTGTACTCAAGATTTGACTATCTTCACTAATGGTTAAAATAGTAAAGAGAGGTTGAATATCATTTGCACTGGGAATCCATTCTTTGTCATCTATCTCTATGATTGTTCTTGCTGGAGGATATAAAGTGAAATTCTTAGTTGAATTACCATCAGAGATATACATATCACCAGATCTACAGCTAATGAATGCATCAGTTGTAGCTATCCAAGGTCTTCTTAATATAAGTGGATGTCCTCCTAGATTGCTCTTTGGGGTTAGGATCATAAAATAAACAGGGTACTCCCAAGAGTCTAAGGACACTGAAATGTCTTCTAACACACCATCTGGTTTGATTACAGATCTATCTGCCAATTGTAGTAATGTAGGTGTATAAAGAAGATTGGGAAGTTTGAGTTGTTCCATGGTTTGTTTGCTCATGATGTTTATTGTTGCTCCTAAGTCAATTAGTGTGTTTGGGATTTCAACTCCATTGATATGTGTTTTTACAACTAGACTTCCTGGATCTACATATTTTTGTATGGCAATTTTTCCCATCATTATGTCTTCTATTTTTCCTGCTAGGTGAATTCTTTTTACTTCTTTTGTTTTTCTTCCTAGTTTCTTCATGCTCAACTCTTTTATTGTTTTAGATAGAATTGGAATCTCCTTAATGGCTTGTAACAAAGGAATTTTGATACAGAAAGTTTTCAATTCATCTAGAAAATCATAATTAGGCAACATAATATGCTTTTCTACCCCTCTATCAACTTGTAATCTTTCTGGAAAAGGAGGTGTAGAAGTAGATATTGGTTGTTGCTCTATGATAGGAGTTGAGTTTATTTGTTCTTTCTGTTTTTCATTTTCAATGTTCTGGTTTTGAGGAAATGTCCCTTCAAAACTTTTATTTTTCTGTAGATAATCTTCCTCATAATTGTCTTGTTCTTGAATAACCACAGAAGGAATTTTCTTTTCTAATATCCTACCAGATCTCAATTGGACATCATTGAGATCTAATGGAGTGATCATGTAAGTTGGAAATTGTTGTCATTCTACCATGTAGGTATTCTGAGGATTTTTATTGTTGGGGTTAGGTAATGGTTGGGCAGGTAACTGATTTGGTCTCTATGGAAATGGTAGTGAAAGTTGAGGGTTTTGGTTTTGAAGTTGGGGTTGTTGATTTTGTTGAGGAATTTGTTGGGGAGGATAGTTTGGATATGATGGAGGGTATTGATAGTATGGAGAGAATCTTCCACAAGGATTATGCATTCCTTGAGCCCAAGATTGAGTTTGAGACTAAGATTAAGGCCAAGGTTGTTGCCAAGAATTCCAATTTGGAGGGGGCTGCATATACATTTGGTTGTTAAAACCTTGATTTTGCTGCCCTTGCCAAGGTCTTCTAGAGACAAAGGCAAAAGACTCTATTGGATTTGAAACTGTTTCTTCTTGAAAACATCTTTAAGACCAGGGATTGAAGGACAACTCTTGGTCTCATGTTTTTCTAAACAAATCACACAAGTCTCTATGACTTTTTCATCTAAAGGGAATTCTCTTAAAGCGTGCTTCTTTCTTCATTTGGGACAGAAAATAGCCAGAGCATCAGTTTCTGTTTTCTTCTTGTTTTGTAACTTAAGGGTTCTATCTATTCACTAAGGCTCCCTAGAATATCTGTTTTATATTCATCCAGAGTGTTTCCAATTTCTGCCCTACTCACTGATCCAGTTGCATATTTATTCACCCTAACAAGAGAAGGATCTCTTGGACCTTTCCCAGTTTTGGATTTTCCTCTTGAGAGATAAACACATAATTCTCCTATGTCACTTAATGGGAGTTGAGAGATATCTCCCTTCCCCATCGTGTTAAGGATATCTATCCACTCATATATAATGGCTTTTGATAGAAGAGCTTTTAAACTATCTTGATCTAGGTTATCCATTTTTTTAAGTTATAGTTGAATCTCTCAATTAAATCCTCTAAATTTTCATCCTCTCTTTGCATCATTTTGAACACTTCATCCTTGTGATTGATAGGCATGCAATAATCCAAATACCTATCCAAAAACACTTTCTTCATGTCATTTCATGTTCTAATGCACTAAGTGACCAACCACATGAACCACTTTAAAGCAACTCCTTTCAACGTTGAAGGGAAGAATTTGAGTTTTTGAGAGTCTTGTAAATAATCATAAGTTCTACACAAGACTTCAAATTCAAATAAGAAGGTTTCAAGGTCTTCACTTTTTAATCCATGAAAGTTTGGGAGGATAGAAGGTGAGATATTTTTCATTGTGGCATCTGTTTCTTCATCAACTATAGGGAATCCAAAAGAATTATCAACTTCCCTATTTCCTCTACCTCCTCCATTATTTCCTCTACCTCTTCCTCTCCCTCCTCCTCCTCCAAACAGTGTGAATTCTTCATCCTCTCCTTCTTCTACCATTATAGTTTCTTCAAAGTCAATATAAGATTCAACCTGTAAGGTTAATTTCTCTTCCTCTAGTTCCTCCATTAATGGTATGTGGGAGAGAGGTTCTACTTCTTCTTCTTCACTAGGTATTCTTAATTCTTCTACTAAAATATGTTCCCCTGTGGAGATGAAAAAGGCTACTCCTTCTGTTGGAGATCCAAGATTTTCCTCCTCTAGGACTGCCTCAGTAAATGAAGTAGGAGATCCTCTTGATTTAATTTCTGACCTTAGAACCTCAGGAGTTCTATGGCTAGGACTACGAGCTTGAGATGGAGGTGTATCTCTTCTTATTCTTGGTGGAGTAGGTGGTGTTGTATGAATTGAACTCCTGCCTCTAGCTATAAATCTACCCCTAAAGTCTCTTTCTCTACGCATATCATTTTTTTTAGTGTAAGAGATAAGGTTACCTAATTACACTTCCTCAGCAACGAGGCCAAAATGTTTAGTCAATTTAGTGTCCTAAATTGCTTGCATGAATTAACAACTGAGGTTTGTAGACTGATGAAGTGTGATGCACTATATGTGCTTAGTTAAATTTTCTCTTACTTCATTGTTTTGTATTTTATGTTTGTTTTGGGGGGTTTTTTTTTCCCATAGGAAAGAACTGAGCTGATCAATCCTGAAGGGGATCAATCCCCGCGGCCTACTAGCTGAGCCTAACCCCAAGGGCGTCGAGGAGAATTGACCCTGCGACATCCCGATCGGCGAAGTACTTTAACAATGGGGATTCAACCGGTTGAGCTAACCCTTGGGGATTTTTTTTTTGGTGGAGATGCGGGGTATCGTTTTGGGGGGTTTTTTTTCTTTGATGTCTAAGAATATACATTCTATGAGAGGTTTGCATGGATCTAATAAGTTTTTAAAGAAAGGATAGGTTCCTAAGTTAGTCTAAACTCCTAAAATGGACTAAGAATCATTTTTAACCAGTTAGGACCTAATAAGAGAAATAGAGCATCTAGCTTATCTACCATTTAGTCTTAATCTACCATTTAGTCCTAATCTACCAGTTAGTCCTAATCCATGGATCTAATTCTTAAAACCAAAAGTAATACTGATGCAGAAGGTAATTCAATAATTTCATTCATTAGCCATTCAACCATTCAATTTTGGAACATGATAGAATCAATCTCCTTGAAATGATCTTTTGGAATGTCAAGTGATGCAACTAAGTAATGACCTGAAAATAGAAAAGAAAAGATGACAGTTTGTAAAACTAACAATGTGCTGAGTAAGCTCAATCACTGCATGCATTAGATATTCAACCGATTAAGTTAGAATTGTCATCATTTTGAAATGGTTTTGAGAACATCTATTAATACAACTAATTGACAGTTCTATGCTAAAATGAGTAATCAAAAATAGTAAGAAGCTAAGCAACTGTGTATTCTCATTTCTCCATTTTTCATTCAGTCATTTCTCATACAATATCTCAGAAGAATAAGACTTGCACAGTTGTGATTTTTATCCTCACACTTTTGGTTACAAACTGAAATGAAACAAAACTAAAGAAAATGGACTTGCAGAAAAACAGAGTAGTAGAAATTAAAATGAAAACAACAAGTGAAAAACCTCCTTCAGTGCAGGGGCCTTCTGAAACTAACATGGCTGGATAATAGCTAATTAAAGATGCACTTTTAAACCACCATTGACAAAACAGAGTTTGTATTATCCACAAGATGAAGTCTGAACAAAGGTTTTAACAAAAATCCTATAATCCTCCCTTTCCTTCTAACTACTTCTTGGTATCATCTAACCAATATTTATATAAAAAAAACATAACTATCTAAGAGAAAATCTTGTTACAGGTGGCTTGATCCGAATCTATCATGACTGTTTATAGAAAGACATGCTACAAATGGCTTAATTCGAATTGTAATGAGACTGTTAAACTTTTGAACAGCTACAGGTGGCCTGATATGCATTAACTCCTCAACTCCTGATCAGCTACAAGTGGCTTACTCCACATTAACTCTTCAACAGAACCGTTAGACTCCTGATCAACTACAAAATATCAAGAGTCCTACTGCTACTAGATAACATATTTGACTCCATCTTTGACCAAGACTTTAGGCATGCTTTTCTGTCGATCTGGATCAAGTGAGTAGGATAGAATCCATGTAGAGATGATTCTGGAGATGCCCATGTAGCCCAGTTCTTCATTTGACACCTGTAACCTACCAAACCATGAGAGTAGCTACGGAACCCACAATTAGCTGCAGAATAGGCTACGTTCTGTAGCTAATTTGTAAAAATATATTAAAATAGCAAGAACATGAAAATATAATATGGTGATCATTTTAATGCTTTCCTAAGAGAAAATATAGCATTTATCATTGATTGGATATGTAGTCTTGTAATAAATCAAGAGAAAGAGGTGAGAACAAATGTCAAGGGGAAGGTAATTCTGAGGTTCAACAATATGTGAATTGTATGTGCATCGTCTAAGGTTCGATTCACTGACAAGTAAATTTCAATTATATTTTTATTTTCTTCCATAATTTCCTTTTTCAAATGGTTAGCCAGTTGATGATGCACAATTTGTAGCTCTAGTCATATATAGTTTATTATGGTTTTTTGGAGGCTTTATTGATCCAAATTGAAATCCAAAAGAATCTAGGCAACTAGGGCTCAGAGGTGGATAAAACTAGTGGGGTTTGATCCTGTTTTGAATCTTATTTGATGGCCAGAAGATCTTGTGTGTGTTTATAAGGTATATGAGCATATTGTAGGAGTTTTGGATACATGAAATAAATAGGTTCCCAGAAGGGGTATGAGTGACCATATCAATGAATTGGTTGAAGTAGAGTTTGGGACAATAGTATGACAGTCAACAGCAAAGATTGAAATGAATTTTGTGACCGTAATAATAGTTGATATGATGGTACAGGTTGTCTATGGCAGTGTAGTGGTTGTAGGTTATATGTTTTTATAGTGGTTACAGGTTGTGTGGAAGAGACAATGAGTTTTATAGTGATAATGTTCCTGGAAGTGGCAGATTGTGTAGGTTGTGATTGTAATTTGTGACAGTTTCTTTGTATGCAGATTCAATGATATATTTTGATGATGGATCCAATTGAAAATGATATGAAATGGAGGTCCACAAGGAAGTAGAGGAAGAAGGTTGGAGACTAGAGCAGTTTGGAGCATACTTATTATTGAGGTTGGAGCCTCAACCATGTTGGATCCTAGAGCAGGATGGAGCCTTCTCATTGTTGAGGTTGAAGCCTAGAGTAAGTTAGAGCCTACTTATTCTCAAGGTTGGAGCCTCAATTAGGTTATAACCTACAGTGAGAAGTTTCTTACATCTTCGAGGTTTGCCTCAATCTGGTTGTAACCTATTGCAAGTGGTAGCTTCCATATTTTAGGAGAAATTTTCTCCTACAGGTTGGGGCCTACAAATTGATATAAAAATAAATTAAAATCTGAGCAAAAGAAGAGCTGGTGGTTTTCTCCCATTTGGGTTTCCACCTAAAAATTTGTGTCCTCTTGCATTTTGATGTATTCTTATTGTTCTACTTATGTTTCTTATGTGATGATTCATTGTGATAATTAGTGAGATGATGTTTATGATCATTTTTAAATGAATGCATGATTAATTAATATTGTGAAATTGTAAAATTGTCTTCACATTGATTCACCCCCCCCCCCCCCCCCCCCCCCCTTCTCAATGTGACTTTTGGCTTCTTCCTAACATTCATACTTCAAAATATAATTTTCTATCAAAGTGTATGTTGGTCTAATGAATTTGTATTCAAAAGAGACTGATATTTCTTATCAGCCATTTTGATCAATTTTGGAGGACATGGAAGCTTTTCGTAATGTCCATCTTATGTAATGAAAGTGTTTTTGTAGTATATTATTATATGCATTCATGCTTTTATTTTATGCAAGATACGAATTCAATGAATGGTTTTATGTTATGAATGTCAATGTATTTATTTCGGTTTTATAATTGAGATATGTGTTTTCTCTTCACAATTTATTTAAGTTTTAGATTATTTTTGACTTCTTAGATTAATTACCTTTCACATTATATTCATATGGTTATTTGTAAATTAACTCTAATTATTGCGATAGATTATTTTGTTTATTGCATCTTAGATTAGAATTGCATGTGAACATGCTAAAAAAAAATCACAAAAGTGGATTTTCCCTTAGCTCTCTCACTAGAGAATAAATTCCTTAGGCAATTTGGCTGAGCCCACATTTCAATCACACATCACTACCATATTCAAAATATAAAATTCCATTATGGATTCACAATCTGATAGTTCTTCCCTTCCTTACTGTTGATAACAACAAATTTTCATTACATCACAGTCAGAGAGGTCTGAGGTAGTAGATTAGTAATAGAGAAGATTAGCGTTAATTTAGGATAGTTTAGATAATTAGTTTTGTTTTGTTTAGGTAGAGGTATGTGTGCCTTTATACCATTGGGTACCACCACACCAAATGAGTAAGTTTCTAATTGGAGCCCCCATTTAGTGGTATCTCTTGTTGCAGGCAAGAATGTTCCTGCCTGTCAACACCTCTAAAGGCCCTTTATCAGTGGTCTCTTCCAAAGACAAACCACCAAATTTTTCCATCATATAGGCCTTCCCTAAAATGGCACCATCATATTTTGCCTTAGTACTTATAGTTTTATCCTTTCAGACTTATAAGTCAATCCTGAGTTTATATATGAGTTTAAGGTCAGAAAAACAAGATTTTTTAGGTTGGCTTCAACAAGGTCTTAAAAATAATAGATATATATATATATATATATATATATATGAAAAGGGAGTTAATTTCCCTTATCATATCTTTTGCACTTTGGTTCATTGTGAAACTATGTGTTAGAGCTAGGTCATAAGTTTATACCTCAAATACCATGTCATGCATTTGTAATTGCATTGTTCTATCCACTAATACTTTCCTTATCTGCTAGGTCTACTATATGTTTTGCATCCTCTTAAGGAGGTTCCATTCTTGGAGCATTTCCATACAATCAAGTTGCCTTCCATCTCACACAAACCATGTATGATTTTCCATTTAGTCCCAAGTTCCACAGAATTTAGTAATTCTAGGAGAAATAATGTGGCAAATGCCATTGTATTATGAAGGCACTTGTCATCTTTGCTTGGAATGAAGGAAAATTTCAGTGTGACTGTTAAATCCAAGAGACAAAGACTTACATAGCAGTTGCTAACATGAAACCAACCATTGGTAAATCTAGAATAATACAAAGTAAAAATCAAAATTGGTTATTAGGCATTCCAAACTCGACATCATTTACTGATACATTCTCAATTGTAGCTACTGTTAATTTGGCAACTCAGTGACAAATTTAAACCATGGGATGAGATTCCTCTTTTTGAGAGGACCAATTTTGACTATTGAAATGCTCAATTGGATAAGGGAAAGTGTATTTTTTAATTAAAGCCCACATGTGCACATTTGATCAATTCGGCCCTAAAGCAAATTGGACCCCCTTGGAAGGTTATAAATACAAGTGACCTCAACCTCATTTGGACATCATCATTATGATCATTCTTTTTCTTTCATTGGTTTAGCTTGCACATGACTAAGATAGTTAGTGGAAAGTTTGCTTGCACAAGTCTAAGATTGCAGGGTCTAAAGCTCGCATGTACCTATGGTTTTTGGTTTCTGACCGCATGCATGACATAGACATATTTCGGTCAAAACACAGGCTTGTAGAATCATGTGTGAGGTTGGAGGGTTTCAACCGCACCCACATCACTCTGTGGGTGTATGGGACCTAGGGTTCAGTTTTTAGCTGACCACATATTTCGCTCGTTGACCGTAGACAGTGACAATTGATCGTAGGCTTCTGAATCAGGGCTTTGATTATTGGCATTTTTGGGTTCATATCATGATATTGTTTAGTTGAGTTTCCTTATATTTGTATGGATGAAGATATGGATTATTGTACTATCTTTAGCTGAATCATTCAATGATAATCCAATAAGAAGAAGAATTTGAAAGGGTTTTCCCCATAGTGGGTTTTTCCCTGGTCTCCGACCAATATTGGTGTCTTTATGTGTGAATGTTTTTCTTCTATTATTCCTTTATGTTCCACTGCATTTATGATGATTTTTTTCTTTCTATATAATTGCACATGTTGATGAATAATGTTGTAAATTTGAATAATGTTAAGTTGCTATGGGGTGAATTTAATATGAAAATGTTGAAATGTAATTATCAAAGCAAAGAACAATATAACGCTAAGAAAAATTAACATGGTATCAGAGTTGGGCTGAAGAAAATTCATTGAAGATCACTTCTATAAAGAAACCCTTGATGGAAGCAAGAGAAGATGGAGGAGACCTAAAAGAATACTAGGGTTATAAGGAAACCCTAGGAAATTTGGTTATTAGGATTTGATGGATACTATTAAGTTAGGGTTTGGAAGAAACCCTGGTTTATGGCAAAAAAATTGAGATATTCAAGCACTTGTGTCAGATTTGATGAAGCCCTATATGGGATAGTCTGCCCATGCCTGGTTATTGATGAAGTGGGTTGAAATATTGAAGCCAACAATTGTTATATTGACAATGGATAGTTATGACTCTTGAAGTTGGTTCAAGAGGGAGATGATCACCTCTCATTGAAGATAAGTAATTTTTTATTTACGTTGCTCCTTTAATTTTTTTTAGACGTATTGATATGTTTATTGATTATATTTCCTGCATGTATATGTGTGTATTTGGATACTTTGAATTCCTTGACGAGATGTGATAAGTGGATCCTTCTTTAGGATCATTTGAGATGCAAGAAAACATGTCTAGTGCAGGAGGAGAATATTTATAGTTTCCCACAATAAGGAAGTTAGCAAAGTTCTCTCACTGCCAATGTCAAAGAAAAAGATACATAGGTATATGAATACTACAAGGTATATATGGTGTATTGTTTCAATGTTATGTTTCAACTAAAAATATTGGATGAAAAGGTAAGCCTTAAGGTATGATGGAAATATCACCTTCATGAATGAAACATATTGCATATGAAAGTAAGTTTGATTCATGGTTCTTATGATGAGATGGTGCAATTTGTATTGGACAAGTATCTTAAATTTTATTAATTCATGGTAAAGCTACATAGAAACATTGATTTTTGATATAATGGTATATTAGATATTTGGAAAAGAATCTCACATTTTAAACATGATGGATTTCTAATCTAGATTCTCTCAGCCATCGAAATTAACCAAGATATTTTATTTATGTGATGTTAGTAGAATTTCATGTGAAAGAATATAAAAAAACACATGTTCATACTTTAAAGAAGAGGAAACATAAAGGAAACCATCAAATCAAAGAACACACACAACTTGCTAACGAAGTTTGTCTAGTGTGGACTACGTCTCTGGGCTCAGTGTCAAGAATGGGGAGGTCGCTTCATAAATGTTGTAAGATGATGATGAGAACATGATGTATTCTTTGTCACTACAAGGAAGAACTCCCTTAACTGGAGTGGCATGTCTCTCCACGAGAAGCTCTTCTATAGTAACTCTCACTCGTAAAATCTCTCCTTCAGCATGACAAAATATCAAACTCTCACATGAAGTGGCATACAAGGATCCTCCAACAAAATGGCAAACAAGGATCTCAACATAAAATCATCATCTTAGAAAAAATCAAAAGAAGACATGGCATCAATGCATCTTATACCTCCACTTCTGGGGATGTCCTAAAAATTCACACCTCTGTTGAAGAAATGGACTACACAGTTGAACTCCTGGAAAAAAATCATGAAATATTACTGTAAACTCGACCCCTTTCTAACATAGTCAATTTTGGGCTCCTCGAGAATCTTAAATATTCCTCGAAGATTCTCTTTTAGAAACGAGAAAAACTTCTCCTACTCAGATGAAGAAATGGAATGTGCCATTAGACTGCTAGCGAAAAACTAGTTCATTTCAATATAAACTTGACATACTTATGACACCGTCAAAATTTGGCTCTAAAGCAATCTTAAAGATTCCTTATAGAGAATATTATTTGAAATATTCCCTATCATATGCTCTAACAATATTTCTAAAACCTTCTTGAGATTCATGTCTTCATTGGCTTGCATGTTCCCTCTCCTCTCATGTATTCCCCAATGTTCCCTTTGAACTATTTGAATTACATTTTATAACAAAGTGTTAGGGTGAATAAGACAAAGTGTGTGGTTGGAATAATGGTTGGCATAGTCATATTAAGTTACTTGTTATTGGAGAGGTTTTGAGTTCAAAACCCATCGACTCCTAATTTTGCTTCAATATGGTTTTAAAACCCAATTTTGCTTTTAATATAGTTTTCAAACCATATAATATATGGAAATTGTATGTCCATATTGTATCGACTCCCGAAACCATGAGAGAAAGACAAAAATGGAGGTTGCACCATGCCAAGGCCACTTGTGCTTAATTTGAGCTGCCATGTGGCACCATGTGATTGGGCCATGTAGCAAGCTCTCATTGGTCCACATCATTTTCCACCTACTTGCCATGTGTTGACTTGTGGTATTGCCATGTCACCTACTTGTGGGTCCACCTGGTTTGCTTACTAGGCTGCCACATCAACTTTGTGCGTCCCACTAGGCCTGTTGAATTTTCTTCCACGTGGTAGCCTTGATATTTCCACATGGAACCCTTGGTTGATTTTGACTTTTTCACAATTTGACTGAGCATAAACTTTGCATACAAACTTAGATTGAAGTGTCATTTACTCCGTTGGAATCAGGAAGACAAGCTATATTCTCTGGTATTACTTTCAATAAAATTTGAATACTTTGATTTTTGAGCCTTTCTGTAGCCACTAGATCATTCCTCCCCACTAAGGATATTTTGGTCCTCTAAAAGCATAAACACAATCTGCAGTCTGATGTATTGTCTCATATGCACAATAGTTCCCTAACAAGCCACACTTCCTTCTCCTTCACCTCTTCACTTCGGAGCCATAAGTGATGAACCGACACTTGTATCCTGTGCAAATCTATAGTAGAACTTTTAAAATATATGTTCGTTTACATGACCTATCAAGACCCAAGAAAACCCAATACTTGCTAGGAGTTTATAACACGGTCTTTGGTCAATTTTACATTAGAATCATAATAGAAACTAATACCCCATCTATCAAAAAAAGGCCAAAATCATCATCATGTGGAATTCATAAGTGATGGCAAACACTTCACCACTTTTACAATCATTTCACAACATGTGATTTACAAAATGCGGCCATCAAAAGCTACTATATCTAATAAAACCATCTCTCACTCATCAAAATGAATGGATCATCTCCCTATAGTTGATTCTCTTTTTGAACAAATTTACCAGTTGGTTCCTGCACAAGCGCTTTATCCTTCTTGAGTCACTACTCTGGATGGAGCTCCCAATGTATGGCTCTCTGATGTCCACTTTTGTTGCAATGACTACAAAAATTCTTCTTCCTCCATACCTACTTAACCTTCTTCCTTCCTTGATGTGGAAAAGGCCTTTCACGTCTTGTCCTCTTTCTCGTTGCCATTATTTTCCAACACTTGGTAACTACATGGTTATACAAGCCATAAAAACTACATAGTTTTATATGAAATAAACTTTTATCATCGTTATCGATATTCTTATAATCAAAATGAACATTAGAATACTGGGACTTTTTATACCTTGCTTGGTTGTCTCTGGTTCGAATCTGACGAGAAGAACTTGCCTTAGATCTTCCTCTGCAATGCTCACAATCACAGGAAGATTGTGATATGTTTTTAGCATCCTCTTTCCTTGATTATTTCAATAAATGGCTTGGAAGATTTTGATACCTTCGAAAACTCTCCTTTGATGTATCCCAATCCTACAAATCGAGGTCTTTGTACAACCTCCAATGGTTGAGTCATTCCTTGGCCATTAACACCAAGTCCTCCTCCTTTATATCCCATCTTGGTAAGGAGTCTCATGTCGATTCCTAAAATGGTTACCTCAAGGCTTACAATGGAAATAACATCATGTGAAAATGAAACTGAAGAACTACCAACATTGTTTACCTCAATTTTTTATTCGGAAGCAGGTGATGGTGGCTTCGCTAAGCCTTCGTTGCACTTCAACTTTTCCAAGTTATCTTACGTGGCTCGTAACTGACGCTGCAATCTCTGCTTCTCCTCTTCTGCTTCTTGTAGAAGTCTCTTCAATTCAACATTATCTACTTTGAATATTTTGTTGATTTCTTCATTTGAATGATGAGAAGAAGATGAATATGAGTTATATTCACTTGAATATGGAGATGGAGCATCGTCCTATGCTCTATTTTTCTCCTATCCCTCTTTTTCCATTTTCTCCTTATAACTTTCATACATTATATCTACCATGAATTCCATCCTAGGGAGGTCCTCATAGAGATATTTTTGATCCTCCATTTTCCTTATCGTTGCACATTCAATCTCTAGTTATCATTCACACTCGTAATTCACATCATCAATAAGACCGCTCTGATACCAAACTTGATCCGGATTCTCTTTGCTACCAGAATTAATCAAGATCTTTTACTTCTATGATCTTAGTAGAATTTCATGTGAAAGAGTATAAAAAACCACATGTGCATACTTTAAATAAGAGGAAACATAAAGGCAACCATCGAATCAAAGAACACATTTGATAATGGAGTTCGTCCGATGTGGACTACATCTCCTAGCCTGATGTCCAGAGTGGGGAGGCCGCTTCATTAAATGTTGCAAGATGATTATGAGTACATGATGTATTCTTTGTCAATACAAGTAATAACTCCCTTAACTAGAGTGGCATGTCTTTCCATGAGACGCTCTTCTATAAGAACTCTCACTCATAAAATCTCTCCTTCAGCATGACAATATATCAAACTCTCACATGAAGTGGCATACAAGAATCCTCCAAAAAAATGGAAAATATGGATCTCAACATAAAATCATCATCTTAGAAAAAATCAAAAGAAGACATGGCATCAGTGCATCTTACCTCCACTTTTGTGTATCTCCTCAAAATGCACACCTCTGCTGAAGAAACATACTGCACGGTTGAATTCGTGGCAAAAAATCATGAAATATTATTGTAAACTCAATCCCTTTCTGACTCGACCAATTTTGGACTCCCTAAGAATCTTAAAGATTCCTAAAATATTCTCTTTTAGAAACGGGGAAAAATTCTCCTACTCAGATGAATAAATAGAATGTGCCATTAGACTCCTAGCAAAAAACTGGTTCATTTGAGTATAAACTCGATATACTTCTGACACCAACAAAATTTGGCTCCAAGGAAATCTTAAAGATTCCTTATAGAGAATATTCCTTGAAATATTCCCTATCATATGATCTAACAATATTCCTAGAATCTTCTTGAGATTCATGTCTTCATTGGCCTGCATGTGCTCTCATCTCTCATGTATTTTCCATGGTTCCCTTTGAACCATTTCAATGGAATTTTATAACAAAGTGTGAGAGTGAATAAGACAAAGTGTGTGGGTGAATAAGACAAAGTGTGTGGTTGGCATAATGGTTGGCATATTCATATTAAGTTACTTGTTATTGGCGAGGTTTTGGGTTCAAAACCCAATTTTGGTTTTGATATAGTTTTCAAACCACATAATATATGGAAGTCGTATGTACATATTGTAACGACTACCAAAACCACGAGAATAAGAAAAATGGAGGTTGCACCATGCCAAGGCCACTTGGGCATAATTTGGGGTGCCATGTGGCACCATGTTTGGGACATGTGGCAAGATCTCATTGGTCCACATCATTTGCCACGTACTTGTTATAGTGGACTAATCACCTCTTGCAGACAAGAAGGATCTCCCTAGATTTCCAACAAAACCTAGTAATAAACATCAAAAGAATTGCTACCTTTCCTTAGCCTATAACTGAAACATGAAATATGTAGTATGCAAAGAATCACTTACCTATTAGTGATATGCTTGTAGAAGTCCTTTTAGTGTTTTATACAACTTCTCCATGATGCTCCAAAGAGATCTGCATAGACAAAAAATTTCAAAAGGATCAAAGCATCTCGCATATAAAATCAAAGGTAAATGAAATCCCTAACTTAACATATAGCATACATTTGAATAAATAATCAACTATGAACCAATCGAGTGATCAAGGAATCTTGCAAGTAAAATAAAAATATACGCAATTCAGAAAGAACAACTTCTTTGTATTAAATTCAAAAGAGAACAAGCTCACAACCTGGTTGCCTTGATGTCACAAGCCTGATCCAATGGTCTTTGTTTCTTCCCTTTATGACAATCTCTTTAGACCGAAAACCAGCAGCATAATTTTACAAATCGAAGTCTCTTTGATCCTCTAGGCTTGTGCTCAATTTATAGGCAATAGAAGGAGGTTTCTAGTTCCTCTTCTCAAGGGATATGATGCTTAAGAGGAGGAGATTAGTTCCATGAACCAAGGGATGAGGCACAGGTATGTAGTAGTTCGAGGTTTCTAATTTGGATAAGATTCATCCATCAAAGCTTCTAGAACTTTCTTTTTTATTTTTACTTGCGTGAACAGGATTGTGCAGTTTATAGTGGAAGACAATGCACAGAATTATGCAGGCCACAATGGTAAAAATTGCACATGCACAGTTAATGGCTAAGAAAATTGTGCATATACTCAAAAATGGTTTTTAAGCAGTGCAACCCAAAATTCCTTTTGTCCCTGGTATTGTTTTACTTCAAGCTTCATAGGGGATTCACTTGAGACACTCATTGGATGGCGAGAGATTTGAATCAACAGTCATGGTGACAAAATTTAGTGTAATGGATTTCCCCCTAAAGTGAAAAGCCAGAAAAGACATTTGATGAGTGAATCTCTTTATCATGTCAAATATTCGGATCAAAGACCAATTGGTTGAAGAAATTAAACAAATAATCAAGTATTACCATATCATCCTTTCATATAGACATCACTGAGGTAGGCATTCCCATACACAGAGTATAGGTATCTCAAAGAATCGGTACGAAAATACATCTAAAGATCCATGTAAATAGAAGACACAGTATGGACACAGCCATCGATGGATCTATTTTTACAATAATTAATATTTTATAACTCCATGCATCCTGGATGGATGAAACTAGATCCAGGTCTTGATCTCCATCTCTTGATGTATGAATCTAACCATGTGAGTAAATATCTTGAAGTCGAACATGGCAGAAACCACCTGATTATCGGTCAATGATGTAAAACATTAACAAGTGTGGGAGAAACCACCAATAATTAAAATGGCTCTCAAGGTACTCTAGTACAATCTATGAAGTGCGATTAAATGTTTTGAAGTCAAATAGTCATAGAATCATTCGATTGAAGGTCAATGATGGGAACTTGTTGTCAAAGATGAGAAACCTACCATTAAGGCATGCTGGCTCTAAGGTACTAAAGGTGGTTTCTAGATCAGCTTCCTATATAATGAGAGGAATTCGATAGGAAGTGACCTATCGTAGGAGGGCCTACGACACAAAACTCATGTTAAGATTTGAAGAACAAATTTGGAGTGATTCAGGACTGACTCAGGAATGTACGACGTGATTGAAGGCTATGAATTGCAAGGTAATTTTAATTGAGGTTGAACTTCTCTTGAACATATTGGCGACACAACATTTTGACTTGGCAGCGTTTGACTCAAAATAATGTAGGTTTTAACCCTATATAGAAATTACCTGCGTATGAATTCTAAAAATAGAAAATAAACAACGGCGAGAGCATAAAACATAAAATAGATATACACAGAGATTTTCTCCTAGATCCAAAAATCGAGACTACCAGATTGATTTTTCATTATATTCCTTTCAATGTTACAATACATATATATATATACATGTTCAATCATCCATAAACCCCAATCCATTAATCTTGGATTAGAACATAACCGTAGTTCCCTTGACCAAATCTACAAAATACCATAGGCAGAAAACCATCATGCCCAAAAATATGCGTGAAATCCATGCACAAAACCATAGGTAGGTCTACCCACCTAATATAGGGTCCAAAAAAAAAATCCCGGGATGTTTTCCCAGACCCCGCGCAGGGGGGCTACCGCCGCCCCTGCAAAGCCGCTGACAAGGGATCTCGTCACTCCCCCTATAACCTCCCGGCGCACGAGGCTAGTTATGGAAAGAATATAACACACACCCAACACATAAGGCCCAAAAACGACCTAAAGACTTTCAATAAGGTGCGTTAAATTGAGAGGCAAATGGATTTCCCAACCCAAACACAAAGGTGATGGAGTGTCATGTTCAAGAGCAACATACTACCTTTTTACAATAAAAACAACAGTTTCTTTCCAATTTTCCCCCACCATTACTGGAAATTACCTCTTTATTTTTACACAAGCTTGATAAGGATAACATATGCTTTTCATATAGTCACATCCTTCAGAGTATTTTTAAGGAACCCTAGGAAGGAGTGGTTTGGTCTCGTCATGATTGGTGAGTCCTGAAATGCTTACATTTTACGAGTCCAACAAAGGGGTAAATCAATGTCATTTTCATATTTAAAGAGTTTTAAAAGACACAAAAAAGGAACTCATGCATTTATTTCAATGTAGAGTTTTAACGAGCCCGAAGAAATCTAAGCTCATTGTTTTTCAGTTTTAGGGAGTCAAAAGAAAAACATAAGTAAAGTCCAAGATGTCCTTTTTTGTAAATTTAGTCTCTCAAGCCCAGAAAAGGGTAAAATAATGCAGGAGAGAGCTCTTTGACTATGATTAGTAAAAGTATACATTTTTCGTAAATATTCCACATGATCCATAAAAGGGGTAAACTTATATCAAGCAAACGATTTTTCATTTTCTTTAACGAGTTCAAAATAGACAAGCATACTTGACAATCTTTTCATGTTTCGAGACTCAGAAAAGAGCTTAAAGGTAACTCCATGGTTTCGTTTCTTCGTAAATTTTAAGAGCCCGAAAATGTGATAAAATTTTACTCGTTATCACCAACTTTCAATTTAATTAACGAGCAAGAAAACACAGAAAGAACTCGACATTTTCATGTATGTTTTACGAGCGTGAAAAGATAGCAAAAGACGTTCGAAATTTTCATGAGTTTAACGAGTCTTGAAAATAATAACGAAAATGGCCTCTAAATAAGTTTCATTTTTATACAAGCTTAAAACAGAGAAAAATTATGCTTGAGAGTGGTTTCATTTTTACACAATCTTGAAATAGATAAAAAATATGCTTGAGAGTGGTTTCATTTTTACACAAGCTTGAAACTGAGAAAAACTATGCTTAAGAGTGGTTTCATTTTTACACAAACTTGAAACAGAGAGGAAATTGTGCTTGAGAGTGGTTTCATTTTTACACAAGCTTGAAACAAGAAAAAAGCCATGCTTGAGAGTGGTTTCATTTTTACACAAGCTTGAAAAAAAAAACTATGCTTGAGAGTGGTTTCATTTTTACACAAGATTGAAACAAAGAAAAACTATGTTTGAGATAAATTTTAATGCCCCTCAAGCATAACCTACAAAGGTGCATGCCCCCCAAGCTTCATTTGACCTACCTTAGTAGACTATTGGTTACTAATAGGCGGATGAAATGAAGGTTTATTTACGAGATCAAGTGAAAGACTCGACTTAATTAGGGGAGGATTTATTTAATTTTTTAATGAGCTTGACACAGTAAAAGAAATATCCTCATGGGAAATTGTTTCATTTCTTAATGAGCTTGACATAATAAAATGAACTTTGCTCATAAGAGTTGTTTCATTTTTTAACAAGCTTGACAAAATAAAAGAACTTTTCTCATGGAGACTTGTTTCATTTTTTAACAAGGTTGACACAGTAAAAGAACCATCCTCATAGGGACTTGTTTCATTTTTAAATGAGGTTGACACAGTAAAAGAACCATCCTCATGGAGACCTGTTTCATTTTTTAACAAGGTTGACACAGTAAAAGAACCATCCTCATAGGGACATGTTTCATTTTTTAACAAGGTTGACACAGTAAAAGAACCATCCTCATAAGGACCTGTTTCATTTTTTAACGAGGTTGACACAGTAAATGAACCATCCTCATAGAGACCTAATTCATTTTTTAACGAGGTTGACATGATAAAACAACCATCCTCATAGAGACCTATTTCATTTTTTAACGAGCTTGACACAATAAAAGAACCATCCTCATGGGGACCTATTTCATTTTCTAATGAGGTTGACACAGTGTTAGGGTCCTATATTATAGGGATCTTAGTCATTTTAGTCTTTCTATGTACTTGAGGTCAATTTGTAAATGTCAATCTTGATTTCATGAGTATTATGGTTCAAAAGGTTATTTGTGAATATAAGGTCTTTTGTGAATAAGATTTAGGATTAAGTCTCATGAAAAGGTTCTAAGATTAAACAAGGCCTATTTTGTCAAGGCAAAGTTTAGTGTCATGAGAGATCATCATAAAAAGGGTAATCATAAGGGGTAATTGGTCATGTCATGAAAGATTTGGTCATCATGAGTTTGTTATGTTGAGTCATGTCAGTTATAGGGATTAGTTATGGTTAGTGTTGGGTCCTAGATCTGTTATTATATTAGCTATCCAAATCTTTCATTTACAAGCCATATTCATACCCTTACAACATATTTTGTAGCTATTATATTATCAATTTTCACTAAATGCATTCATTTTACCTTGTGGTTAATTATTAATGATTTCTTGTATTTTTAATGATTAAATGATTTTTTAATATGGTTTTATCAATAAAATTTTGCTAATGTGTTTATGTGGCCAAGGAGTATGTTCGACTATGAAAATTTATATGTCTATATCAGTTCAACAATTCAGTACTTAATTCTACACTTGCACGAATGGAGGGAAAAAATTCAAAATTATAAAATATGTTTTTCTTTTCTCTAGCATGGTAAATTAGGTGCCACATGGGCCTAATATGCTGGTACAAGCCTTGGAATATACCCATATCACATGTGTGGGATCCTAGCACATTATTTAAGTTACAAACAAAAATATGGAACAATTTTGAAACTGCCATGTTCTACCTTGATTTATGTGCATATTATGGCGAATATAAATAATCTGGAAAATGAGTTTTTGAAAAACATAACAGTTTACTTGGATCTCAAACCGTTTCCAAAAATTTGATACGGTTTCAAAGTTACAGCTGGTTCTTTGAAGCAGTTTTGTACAAAATTTATGCAAAACCCAGATTGGCAAAAGTATCTAAACAATGAAATTCATGCACGATTTATAAAGCCATGAAATTGAATCAGGAAATTACAAGAGAGGTTTTTGTTTAAAGTATAACAAGTTAATATCCATAGAAACATATGCCCAAAATACACCATGGTCGAGACGATATGGTTGGTTTTTTAACACCAATTTGTATAAAATTACACAAAAATCAAAGTTCTGAGATTTTCCTCTAAAGTTGTAAATTCGTTTTCTGAGTTTAGGGGATTCGATCTTATCCTTCCTCAATGGATTTTATGTATAAATAAAGCCTCAAAACACATAGGAAATGAGGTTGTTCATTATTGTAATAGAAGAGATCAATGATTAGTTTTTAGAGAGATTTAGAGGGTTCATTTGTATCAAAGTTTTTGATGTGAATAATTGATGGTTGTTGAATTGTGGTACATCTTCTTAGCTTGATCTGAGATTTTCTTAGCAGAACTAACCTCATGGGAAGGGCCTCTCTGTGTGGGTAAGTGTTGCTATACCTCATGTGTTTTGTAGATCAATTTTACATCTAGCAATTTAGTTTTATTTTGCAATGAATTTACGTTAGATAAATCTCAGATTTATTCATTTTCATGCTTTCAATTTAATTTGTAATACTTATTTTTAGGTTTATGAAGTGAATTCCATTCCATTGATTCTTCTTTGTGTAGGACTACAATATTATTTTCAACATTTGATTGCATATTTTATTTGATGTCTCTTTTCAATTTTTCATTAGATTTGTATTTCACATAATATTAGATTTATTGCTCTATTTTCATATATGTTAAGAAGAATGCATTATGATAAAATTCAAACTGATTTTTCTTAGGCTTAAGAGTTAAACAAATTTAAATTGATTTCGTAACACATTTTAATATTCATAGTTCAATTTAGAGAATTTCCATACTTAATTCAGTACTTATTTAGAATTTAAAATTTCATCCTTTCTATACTTAATTTGGTATTAGGTTCTGTACTAGAACAGGGTATTAAAAAATATGTAATTTGCAGTTTAGGATTCTTTAATTGATTGGAGCTTTGAAACTACTTGATAAAATATTCCTACAACGAATAAGAACCTACAATATATCTCTAAGCCTCCTTAGCATTTATTTTTGATAGTTTGTTAATGCATTTCTTGTAGTTTATTGTCTTGTTTTCTTTACTTGCCTCGCACGCTTTTTCTTATAGTTGTCGGCATTTACTTTTCTGTAGTATGTTTAATGGGTTTTCATCACTATATGATTAAAACCATTGAATTCTCAAGACCTAATAAGCTACATACATAAAACCACAAGAACATTGCTAATGAAAAACTGTTGTTCAAAACCTGATAAGCATTAGAGTCCCATAGTCCAGTGACAAGTGATAATCCTTGGTGATTAGTTATTTATAGTGTTAGTTGTTAGCATAGGCTACAATAGGCTCTAGTTTTGCATTTATTGTGCTTGCATCTCTAAGTCTTACGATCTAGGTTTCGATAATTAAATGTTGGAATTAGAATGCATATAATTCCACCAACATTTTTGGCGTCGTTGTCGGGGAGGTGCTAAAGGGATTAGAACATAGTTTCTTTCACAAGTTTTTTGCATGATCTTATTTGCAAGGCAACTAGAGGGCGGGGAAAGATGGTAAGGCATGAGTGAAGAGCCACACATCTTCTTTGGTTTGGGGTCACTCCAAAGTCCAATTGTCTCTAATTGATTTTCTTGTTTTTTTTCATATGCGTAGAATTAAAGGTAGGATCTAAAGCCTCATTTTTCTTTCTTTTCCTTTCCAAGTGTGTTTTCCTTTAGATTGACTCGTGAAATGAAAATAATCCTAACTTGTGTGAACAAATAACTTAGAGACAACAGGATCCTAATAGCACGATGGCGCTTTGAGTACATGATTGGTTTCCTTGCATTCGTTTTAAGTGTGTTTTCTTCTTGTTTATTTAGGATTTTTAATAAGAACTCCATACAATAATCCATGTGCATGACATGGATTAGCAACCAGCAAAGCAGTATTAAGTATGATCAAGATTTTGGGAGAACTCTCTCAAATACTAGCAGGAGTTATGATCTATGCTTCTCAAAGAACAAATCTTGGCAGCAATCAAGAACTTATCTACCTCTCTAGAAGTGATTGAAGAAAAACAAATCCACAAACCACATCCATAGGAAGATATTCACCCTTGTAATTTTGTCAAAGAAACTAAATAATCGTGAACCACATCTAATGGAGAGCAACCATTAGAACCTAAGATTGAAGAATTTTCGACATGCCTATTTGTGGATCCTCTAAGCACACAAGAGGATAATCATCTAATGCTAGAAGATTTGCATGGCACGATAAAGGAGGATATTCTAAATGAGACAAATAAAGAGGTAAACCAAGAGCATTTTGATTTTGTTGAAATTTGGTTTCAAGCAACTATAAGGTCACACCACTCCTTCATTCTTCCTTACTTCTTGACAGCATCATTAAAACAACTGGTTCTTCATACTCAGGTATCCATTGAAGATTATATTATAAACTTGAATATGAATGCATTTTTATATTTGTTATGCACATGGTTACATTGGAAATACTCCTATACTTGAGGAGAGGAATTTTTTTTTCTCAGGTAGAGTAGGATAAGAAATAAATTTTTCATATAGTAGTTAGTTTAGTTATAAAATATAGTGCAACATCTTTCTCATTGTTTTGTATAAGTGGGGATGTTAACAGCTAAAAAGAAACTAGTTGAAAATAAGAGATCTATGTTCCTATAACATATTTCTATTGAGGTTTCTTTCAACTGCATATTGTTTTACCACTTAATCTTATTTCAAACAACAGCATGGTTCAACTATTACATTTCTTTCCCACTTATTATTTCTTTCTGATAGTTAGATTTGTTTCTAGTTTTTATTTTCAATAAAGTAAGCTATGATAACTTTGTTTGGAATTTTATGTGAAGGTAATCTCCTTGATGTCCATAGTACATATCAATTGTCTGGTACCATATTTCATCTAACTAGTACTCAAAATTTTGGTACCAATTCACTATTTTGCAAGACAAAGCAGGATTCAAGGATCTTGTTCATTTGGGGATGCTTAAATACTAGAAGAATGTTTTCAAAAGTGGAAAAGACATCTTTGTCAATGGAATGGAACACTTAGGGGAGTATTTGATGATATCTTTATTTTTCCTTAAGTTGTTAAAAATGATGCATTCATGCTTTATCATTAAGACCACTATTTCACGAAGATGATCGAATAAACAATTTTTTTCCATAGAAGTTGAATCAAATGATAATTCCAAACTATTCATAGCTTATATACCTTTTTTTTGGAATTTCATTTCTCTTATTCATATATATTTATAATTATCAATACAAAACAATTTCTCAAAATATAGTTACCAATGCATACTAAGGGGATTAAAACAAAGTTAAGAGGTCCATACAATGATACCAATGAAAAAATTAACTTGAATACTATAACCATAACACCAAAGCATGATATTCGAGCATATTTATTAAGACTTGCAGAAGAGTTATTGAAGTCTCTACTCATGGTGGAACACTACTTTAAAAGTGAAAGCATACATGGAAACTATGATTAGTAGTACTTTAGGTGTCTTTTGGTTATTCTTTGGCAACCTCATCCATCTCACATTAAAAATGGCTCATTCATGTTATGTCCTTTGAGTACCTATAAGTACCTTATGCGTCCAAGACATTATGCAGGTAATCTAAGTCACTCTGAAAGGTGTCATCCTATGCCTTTAAGGGGATTTCTAAAGCCACTCCCCCATCTACTAATTGAAAAATCAATATCCATAATATAAAACTAAAATGGTAGGAAACATGGGACTAGAGCCTTTAGTGTAAAATAGGTTTAAGAGGTTAACCTGTCAAGGCTATGGACGTCTGTTGGCAACATGTACTGACCTGCGATATCACTAAGAAAACCCATTGGGGCTATGGATTCTCTCGGAAAATGGGGCATTCTTCCTAAAGAAGTGTCAACCAAACCAAGGCTTTTGTCTACATGTATGATGGTTACTTTATAATGTTACAATAAAAAGGAAGCATGTGTGGATGAAGTCAAGGGTAAAAACCAACTCCATAAATTTTCTACTAAAGAATGGCCTTAAGGTAACCTTGAGTCCTCTATCATTGGTTTTTCATACTATATCTAAGATTTAATTGTCTTAGAAGTGGGACCTATGATCAGAGAGAATTAATAAAATTCAACTGCAAAGCTTATCTGTAATACTTGGATAACTATAAGACTTTGGGATTTGCTTAGTAATAACTAATTTTTCATTGGTTCATCATTTGTTGTGATCAAAAAAATCCTCCTACCTACAAAGAAGGAGAGCCCCTTAAATTTATAAAAGGTTTCTTTTTCTTGAGCATAAAACTATTAAAGATTGATGAAATCATATGTAATGAGTGATTTGAAATTTCTTTTATGCTTGGTGTTAGTTTAGCATCATTTTAATAAATCTGAGATGAATTATTTTTGTTCAGTATTCATCTCATTAGTTTCATTGTTTTGTTTTTTAGGTCCGTCTTTGTACTAAAGCCATCTTAGCATCCCTCCTCACTTCTTCAGTACATCACCTTGTTTGCATGACATGCAAAATCTCAAGCATGGGGGAGTGGTTGTTGGGATCTTTTCAGCATCTTCATTTCATTCTCTTCAGCTTCCTTCAGCATATCAAATTGGCACTCATCAAATCTGACTCTTCCAGATCATTCCAAACTCTCAGCCTTACTCTATTTTATCTTTAGCTTCATACAACTTCCATTGCAGCATGCAGTATTGTTACACAGTAATTTGTCACTGACTCTGCATTCCCTGATCTCGGATACTGCCAGTCCATGTTATTGACATCTGTGTTGTGTCATGTTGTCAATTATGTGTCATTAACTTCCTTGCAATCTCAAGAAGAGTGTCTCATTTCATTATCCCTGAAGAAGACCCTTTTTACCTAAGTTTTTGGGTCATCGCAAGTTAGGAGTTATACCCCTTGCGAAGATGGTCAAGTTAACACTAGCCCTAGCGAAGTCTTTGCTTTGTCCCTATGTTGCACCCACAATGAGCCAGATTTAGCAAGTTTTTCAACAACTCGTTGAAACTTCTAGATGAAATTGCTTCATGGGTGGTCCTAGGGCTAGTTGTTGGGTCAGTTGAGCTCGCCTTTCTCCTCTGGGATAGTTGTTCCACCTTTTGTGCAACCTCCCTAAGAGATAAGCTCTTCCTTCCTTCTCTTATGGGACCTTTCCCTCCTATAAATATCTCATCCATGAATAAGATTAGCTAGCTTGGATGTAACTTGATTATAGCTAGATGTAATTTGATAGTTTCAAGTTTCTAAGAGAGGAGTAGAGGTAGAGAGTGTTACTGGAGTGTGGAAGTAGCCTCATATGTATTTTGATTTTAGAGATGTTTGAGTAGAGTTGGCTTGAGAGCTTTCTAGCATCAACCCTTTTGAGTAGAAGAGGGAGTCATATGTTCCCTTGGGAGACGGTTCACAAGTAAATGCTTACGGAGACATAACGACATGACCCTTCAAGGAGGCTTACGACATCAAGGCTTGGTTGTAAGTTTTACTTTGATTTATATTAATACAAATCAATATCTTGTTTCCTATATCATGCGTTAAATTGTATGTCGATAGCTTGAGGTTCCTTGACTCTTCAAGTAGATTGTTTGGTCATTTTCTATTGTGTTTGTGGTGTTTCTCTACATGTTGTTTTCAGGTATGAGCGACTAGAAGAACAAGAGCTAGAGCAACACGACGAGGACTTCATCGAATGTCGGATTGAAGGTAGGTCTTCATAACACCAACTTTCTAAGGAAATTTTCTTTGGTATTGTCTGTGCAGTGACTAGACCCACTCTAGGGCTAGAGGGGTTGCCTTTGTCCGCAGAGGGAACTTACCTGTGTCACAAGTTGGTGACCATACTGGGGACTTGTCTTTTGTCTTTTGTGTTGATTGGCTTTGTTGGTTTATTGTCTTCCTTACTATTTGGGTAGCATACTTCATTCTGGAAGCTGTTAGACTACTTCTATAGCCTTCCCACCCTTCTGAGTGATAGATCTGGCCCTGCTCCAGTCCAACTTTCATTTTTTGCTTTTGATTCTGGGTCGTCACTGTTTATTTCCTAATAGTCGCGAAGTAGTCACGTCTGCGTTGTCTTCTGGGTTGCACCTTTTATTGTATGATGCGAATAAATTGTCTAACAGTCGCGATGAGGCTTGAAATTGGCTCGGTGCAGCTAACTGATGTACTTTCGCGACAACATCGCAAGGTGCTTGGTTATGGAGGTGCAACGATTTGTTGTCGGTGCATGTTGCTAGTGTTTTACTTGCGACGATTCCTGTAAGTTTCAAATTTTGAGGTTTGTTTGGTTGATCGACCAGTGTGTTTTGTCCTCAGAGCTTGTTTTTCTTCTCTTTGTTGTGTCAAAAGTGTTGGTTGTTAAGATTTTTGATTTCGGTTTTCAAGTCTTTTCAAATCCTCCCTCTTGAACTATGTGACCTAAATACCCTAGGGTTTCTCCATTGCTTGGTTTGCTTGGGTCACTCATTCATTGAGATCTTTAGACTCTGCTTGGTAAAATCTCTCTCGTTGTTTGAGGCTTCTTCTTTTTCGCTGTTTGTCATCCTCTTGATTGGTGTATGTGTTTGGTCACCAAACTTCCTTGTCTTGTTCATTCGGTCTCCTTCTTTCGCTTGGCATAAATCGCTTTGCTTCCCAGTCAATGAGATAGTTTTCCAGTTTTGTAAAAAACAATTATTTCTTTAGTTTTGAGTCTTTAATTCATTTGTGCATGTAGTTTCTTATCATTTATTCAAGAAAATCAAAAAGTTTTGAAAGATGATTTTTGCATTAGTAGATTCTTGAGATTAAGACATTGAAAAGCAAAAAGTGTGTTTCTCATTATTTCTTGTTCGAATTGCTTGCAAGTTCGAGTAAATGGTAGAAGTGTTCTTTTTTCTTTGATTGGTTTGCTTGTTTTCCATTTAGTTATTATACATTGAAGCTCTCACTCTTCCTTAGGTAGTTGTTCATCCAATGAAATGGTCTTTTTGCTCATTTAGTTGCACTCTAGGAGTGTTAAAGATACATTCGATAGGGCCTTAAAATCGAGACTTAATTCAAGATTAACTGTTAAAATTTATTGAATGAACTTAAAAATGCATTGGAACCTAATGCTCATATCTAGAGGTCTAGGCTAGAGACGTGTTCCAGCGTCGTTAAACCTAGTCCCTATTGTTTTCACTAAGGTTGGGTGATTCCTCCTTTTGTGATACAATAGATGCTAGTACGGATTTGTGCTCCCTGTACCGTCACGTATATATTGGGAGACCCCACTAGGTTATCATCCTATTATCCATAGGAAGCCGAGTCTACCGCCTTACGAGTCGTAACGCACCGAACACAGCATTCAGGAAGATTGATTGCCGTACGGGAAGTCCTTGGTCATTTCTCTTTCATTTTATTACCAAGGTGTATATGCAGTTTTACAATTTTTCTGGTAAGCCTCTTGCCTAGATTCCAGAGCAGTCACTTTCGTTCATTTTCAACTCTTTAAAAGTAAAAGGATCATTCAAGCACTTGTCCTTTCGAGCTCGTTTCCAATCGAAAGCGATAGAGTCACCTTTCGTCCTTTTCTCGACTATTAAAACATGAAAAGGAAAAGTTTTGTTTCAATGTTCTAAAATTAACTTCCCTCAAAACATTCCTGGTAACAGTTGATTTCCTTAGTGATTCTTTAGCGTCAATTCCAATGAAAACATTTCCGGAGTCTATCAGTCAAGGGTTCCCCTCAGAAGTGAACCCTGGTCCTTTTCCTTCCTTCGGAAACGTTTGTGCTCCTTATATGGCAACGTTGTCCCTCCCCGGGTTAACCATTGGTTTACATGTCTGGTTATTTTTTACCTTAGTAATCTTGAGCGTCTCGACTCTGATCCCACCATCTCCTTCATTCGTATCACGCCATGATGATTATAAGGTTGAACCCTCACCTTCTTCCCCTGTTTCTTCGCCTTCCTCTTCTACTTCACCTGGTGAAATTTTCAAATCTAGTAACCAGGAGGCTAAGAAGAAAAAGAAGAAGACGAAGAAGAAGAAGTCAGCTAAACGAGGGGCTGACCATGCAGATGTTACTCCAAATGCACCCCCTATTGGAAAACCTTCTAATCCTCCACAGAAGGTCAAATTCCCTTGCAAGTTGTGTAAGGGTGATCATCTCCTCCGAGACTGCCCTGGCATTCCCAGAGTCTTGGAGGTATGGTCTCAAAATTTGGATCGACCATCCTCATCGACCTCTGGAGGTCATTTTGATGCTATGCTCTTGGCTAGAAATGGTAAGAATTAATGGAAGATTAGATTTCCCTATAGGTTATGTGAAGGAGAACATCTTCTTCACCTTTGTCCTCTTATGGATACAACCTCTAAAGTTTTGGAAAACCTTATGGCTTCTCACCCCCAACTTCCTGTTGGTTATTAGAGGCTTTCTTCTAACCCTCCCCTGGTTGGTAATGAGATTGAATTAGATTCATCTCTTACCCACCCTTTTCTTCCTGAGCCTGAATCTCTAGTGTCTGTTCCCAACCAACCATTAGTCGAAGAGAGTGTCGACTTGGTTTCACCACTAGTTGCTCACTCTGTTCCAGAAGTGCATAATGATCATACTTCTCATGTTCTTCTCATCTATTCAGATTCTCATGAATCAAATGATGGACCTCCTATCTTGGCTGCCCATGATAGTCCTTCTTCTATTCCTGCAGTGCATGGGGGCAATCATACGATACCCCCACCAAGTAGTTCTATCATTTCCTTCGATTGGAGTCACTTGACTACTTTCCGCCTCCCATCTTATGTGCCTTTCCAGATCACAGTACACGCCTATAATATGGCAGTACCTGGCACTCTATTGGATGAAGGTGTGTCTGTTAGCCTCATGTCTTCCACTACTTGGCAAGCTTTGGGCTCCCCACAGCTTGTGCCTATCACCCAGAATCTGTTGGCTTTCGATGGAGGAACCAGTCAACCCTTAGGGATCCTTCCAAAGTTCCCTATTACTTTGGGAGGCAAGACCATCTATATAGATGTGATGGTCGTCCAAGGTTCGTTAGATTTCAATCTTCTCCTTGGCCGCAACTATATTTATGTCATGGGAGCTCTTGTTTCTTCACTTTTCCGTGTGGTTTGTTTTCCGCACAACGGAAGAATTGTGACTCTTGATCAATTGTCATTCATTAGTCACCAGATACCTCCTTTACAACCATCATCCCCTATCGGCTCTTGTTTGCAAGCAGTACCTTCCCCACCATAAGTCAATTATGTGGCTACCTATTCTGTCTCCACATCTATTGATGATCACGTAGATGGTCTCGTACATCATGTACTGGGGGCATTGGAACCCGATTTATCGTTGGTACCCAATGACATGTATTCCTCCCAAAGCATGGTTCTTTCGTCTAGTGAAGACCTCTTGGGAGCCATGTTCTCATATGGCCCATGAACAGTTTTAACGAGGCGAGTTCTTGGTCTGGTGTCAACCTCGTTAAACAATGAATCCAGATGTACGGAGCATAGTTCCTTGTCTTGTGTCAAGCTCGTTAAAAAATGAAACAAGGGTTATGAGGATAGTTTATTCATGTGTCAACCTCGTTAAAAAATGAAACCACGGATTTGAGGATAGTTCTTTTCCTGTGTCAACCTCGTTAAAAATGGAAACAACTCCCTGTTCCAAATCGAGTCTTTGATTATGCTCTCGTCACATCCCAGTCAAGTCTTTCCAAGATCTCGCAAGTGAACCTTCATTCCATCCACCTCGTTGAATGAAATGAAGCTTTGGGGGCATGTCCCTTGATTTGAATCATTATGCTAAGGGGCATGCAACTTATCTTATGCATGAGTCTTCCGTGCATTAAGCATTTTCCGCTTATTGTGTCCTTTTTTCTTCCTATGCAGATGCCTGTCGCACCTTATGTCGATTTCATTGATGGTGCCTGTCGCAGTACCTGTAATCTTTCCTCCGCGGCATGGGTTATCTATGATCCTCACAGTGAGTTGGTGGATCTTCAAGGTGTTTGTCTACGATATACCACAAACAATGTCACTGAATATAGTGTCGTTATTGAATTACTAGCTAAGGTTGTTGTCCTCAATATTCGCGCATTGATTGTGAATCTAGACTCCCAGCTTGTTGTTCTTCAACTCAACGGGCACTATTCCATCAGAAATCCTCAAATTTTAAGGTTGTATTTACGTGTTCATTTACTGGAAAGGAATTTTGATTATACTACATATCAACACATTTCTAGAAGACTAACTACATTAACTGATGCACTGGAAAATCATGTATTAGATAGACATTTGTGACATTTATGAAAGTAAAGCATTAAATACATAATAAGTCAATATGGCAAAAAACATAGGTATATATATATATATGTATATCAGTGTTGCATATCGCAGTAATCAAAAAATATGTGTTTGGTTACATCACAAGACAACATGTCTTCAAAAATGGCAGAAATTAAACCTAGGAGTCTAATTTGTGTGGTGCTCTCTATAGCACACGACTGCTCAGACCACGCGTCTCAGAAGTCAGTCAATCCTACTCGACACCCCTGTTGTGTGTCATTGGTACTATCGAGGGACATCCTCAAATATCGCGCAGTCAGGGATTCCCTCCGTCAATCCCTCCAGGTCACGAGCGATCTCATCCTCTACGTCTCCACCAGGAGGAGGAATCTCAATCTCCCGCTTAACTCTCCAAGCAATTGGAGACAAACCTGCAGGCCTTTCCAGCCCAACATCTGCCAGATTGAAACATAGTGATCAGAACATATATAAAAAATGATAAAAAATTACAAAATCTTTAAAAATCAAAGTTTGTTACCTCTGTGGTCCTAGTGTTCCCCAAGGGGGAGTACTAACTCTAGATCACCCTTGAAATCTAGCCCAGCGTATGCCCAGTCCTCGACCACGACAAGTTGGCGATCCAACCATTGGAAAAACTCAAGTCTCCATGACATATGTTGACCCCTGCCTCCTCTGGGCATCAGTAGCACCCACCGAGTCATCTGTGGCTCCCGCGGAGTCGACCATGCTACGACTACTTCCTGTCTCTGAAAGATAGGAAGGCGCTCAAGGATGAATGATACCAGGATGGACCCATACCTGAACTGTTTTACATCCCCTCGCCGGCACTTTGTTAATTGTCATTTCATGTTATCAGCCACGACCTCGACCCAGTTGAAGACAGTGGGATCCATACAGTCGGCGGCCAACCAAAGTTGGGTTTTGGTGGCCTCATGAGGGGCCTGTGAGCCAGCTGCTCTAGTGATGGTCGAGAGAAGGACATGGAGAGACAAGTCTCTGATAGTAGCAATCTTGAGCTTTCCACCCTTATCTGACTTCTCTGCCTCTGGACACATTCTTCCCATCATCATGTCCATAGTTTCTCCAGTGATCCGAGTCCCGGTCATGTGGGGCCTTTCCCCCCTCCGTGACAAACCTGTCAAGAAATAGATGTTTGTTGCCTCAATCTCCAGCTCTTTCCCTCAGATATTGAACTTAGCCTCATTCGGATCCCATGCTCCAACCAGATATTGGAGCAAGTTCGGTTGTGCCCTCAGACTAGGTGTTAGTTTAATTCTTTCCAGCCTTCCTCCAGTGATCAAATATGCTCTTACAAAGTGGTCTCAGAGTGCCAAGGTCAGATTTTGTCATTTCAGTGAGTCTTCAAGCAAAATTTGGTCACTAGGCATTAGGTCTAGGGTTTGTTTTCACTCTTTTCAAAGTTGTCCAAATGGCAGTCCATGTCATCATTCAGATGAGTGTATCATCATTCAGAGGGTTGTCATCATCATGTCAAGTTCCATAGGGTCATTTTACAGCTTATCCATGCTTCAGTTGTGCCTTGGTAAGGTCCATTTCCCTCTCCTAGGGTTTTGAAGACAATTTCTCTTGGACGGTCAAATAATCGGCAAAATTTGCATCCAGATGTTCATACACCTTCCCCTATCCTTCATGTACCTTATTAAACACTTCCCATCCCTTAGATCCACCAAATTCCTCATTTTCGCACAAACCCTAGTTTCTTGCTACAACTTGGCAATTTTCTAGGTTGGGCCTGTGTTTTGCCCTTTTGGACCCCTTCCCCTCACTCAATATCTGAGATTCCACTTTCCCCTACTTACTAACATCCCTCCCTACTTCCAAAAATTTACCCAAGAATTTAGAAGCCCCTTATCTCCTTCATTTCGCTTCATTTCGACAAAATTCCTTGTTTCACACATCGGGATAAGTTTCACTCAAAAGATGTTTCAGAGCAATAAAAGATGAATTTTGGAAAACTGAGAGAGGTTTTTGTCCAAAACATTCCAAAGAAGAAAAACCTCCTTCACGTTTTACACAGGTGTCATGGTTTTAGAGAAATGTCAAAAATATCGTTGCCTCAGGAGAATCGAATGCACCTCTGAAGTGACCATGGGAAAATCACGTTTTCTCCTAGCTCGGTTGGCCAAATGACTTTCTTGATGAGTCAAATGATAACTAGACACAAATATATTTCCAATGAGCTATCATGAGCTCAATTTGGAGTTGAGGAAGGCATTCAAAAGTTGACTGCAACAGCACTCTGCCTTGAGGCAGCCTCATTTGGCACATTTTGACCAGTCTTGGAAGATTTGATTTTTGACAAGGCAAATGAACTCCAAATTGAAAAATTCTAGTTGGGTTGGAAATTAGACTCAAATACCTTTCCAACGAGCTACCCGGAGTCCGATTTTGACACTAGGAAGGCCTCCAAACGCCTCCTACAAAATGCGCTATGTTGCTGAGGGCGCACTACGCATCAGGGAGGCCGCGCTACGCGTCAGGGGCGCGCTACGCATCAGGCTGCCTTTCTCATAACAAAATTGCTCGTGCACTATGCGTCAGAGGGGTGCTACGCGTTGGGCAAGGCGTGCTACGCGTTGGGTTTTTCGGCCAATAAACTGCCAGCAAGCTACCAAATCCTCTTTTCTCTCAAGCAAATTTCAGGTGGGCCTCTCCTCCATGGCTAGTTTTGGTTTTGCAAGATGAATGAGAAAGTAATATGTTAAAATGCCATGAAAATGAAAAGTCAAAACCCTACATTGCTGTGGAAGATTTAAAAACCAAGTTTGCTAGGGTTTCAAAGTGATATGCTGCCCAAGGTTTTCCCATTTTGATCCTTCTTTTTCCCCCCATATTCACCAGCATTTCCCTTCAAATTTCCCATAAAATTCTATAATATCCCTCCACAAAATCCCAAACCCTACTTAATCCCAAAACCTAATTCACCCCAAAACCCTACAATATCATAATTTCCTATGCCCTTTCCCTTCCATAAATTCCTTGTTTATTTTCATTGCCCCTAATTCCCTCATGTTTCCCTTTCCCTAACAATTCCCTTGTATTTATGTCCCCTTGGTCACAGCATTGTTTAGATCAGAAGAGCAGTTCACATTCAGTTGTATACAGCAGTTTCACATATCAGCATTCATCCAAGGTAGTCGTGCAACAACAGTTATGTCATCCGGTCATTCATCCGATTATGAAGTGGAAACCCAAAGTGACTCACCCTTGGAAGGACATGCACTCATGAGGCTTCATAGAGGTGGCAGAAATATCATTACTTGTCCTGGAACTTGGTGTACAAAGCGAGAATCAGAAGTTTGAAAGCAAAGGTAAAGAGAGCTTCAAGGAGGCAAAAAGTGGAAGAAGGACTCTAGATATTGGCTGAGGCATCCTTGGCTCATTATTTCCCTTGATGAAGAACCTACAGTCCAAATTTCAAGAAATTTGGAGAAATTTTTGACATTTTGGAATTTTTGCTCTAAAAAACAGGTTTTTGGGCTCAACGCGTAGCGCGCCGCGCGCTACCCTGAAGATGGGGAGGCCCAATTCAAGAAAGGTTTGCATTTTTGGATTTTTCATGACAAATTACACTTGCTCAGCCACTGCCAAGACATTTCATTGAGATTTGGGCCCCCAAAAGGTTAAAAAACAAGCAAAAAATGACCTTCTGCCACTTTTTGGATACACAGGAAGCAGTCTTGGTAGATTGCATTTTTGGAGGGGTAAATTAGCACCAAATTGAGGAATTCCACTTGGGATGGAAAGTAGACATCCAGACCTTTCCAACAAACCCACTTGAGCCTCATTTGGATGTCGGGAAGTGCCCCAAAAGTGGGCTCAAAGGCGCGCTATGCGTTGAGAAATGGCACGCTACGCATCAGGACATTTTCTCAATTTTTCATCTTCAGCTCAGGAAAACGCAGCATTTGACAAATTTTGACTTTTGGATGGGATTTTTCACCCTCTTTGATGTAATTAATGTATTTTCATGTTGACATGACACTTTTTTACCTATTCTAGAAGATTCATTCATAAAATGGAAAAAAATTAATGAATGAATTGGTTTCCTAGCTTATAGAGGCAAGTTGTTTTGATTGCCTAGATTGTAGTGCTTAGTTTAGAATTGGTTGAAACAGATCCTAGGATGATGAGCTCGACCCCTAGAGGCAAGGGAATGTGTTAGCTTGCCTATGTTATGTACTTTCTTAGTCATTTTCATGGTTGGACTCTTGGGAGATAAGCTTAGACTGTATTACTCTTTGTATCTCTGCAATTTTGGCAAAGGAAAGACCAGGGTTTTGCAGCACTATTTGGGATTCCTGTGGTGATTTGTGTTGATGGTGTGTTTCTCTCATGTACTTGTAAGTTTGTTATGTGTATCATTTTCCTGCTCTTCTCTTCTGCAAATTAAGTAAATGAAGTGTTAAGGTAGAATTCATGGTTTCTATGCTCTGCCTTTAAGTTTGCTTAATATCTATGTTTTCATCTGTTTAAGGAGAACTCTCGATGGTTTCTTGCTCTCCTTAGCTCCTCATCGGTCATATCTATCCATTCACTTATTTCAAAGGCATCAAGACAATCTCCTACCTTGCCCCAAAAAGACCTCTGCAAAAATTGTGTCTCATCCCCGCACCCAAAATTGCCGTGCTCAGTTTTCCAACAAAACCCTAAAAATTTAAAATCAAACTTTCCCTATCAGTTTACTAGCCTAAAATCAGTGTTCTTTATTGGTCATCTTAGCCCTTTGAAGACCTTTTTTCGAGATAGACCTGGAGAGAGCCCTCTCCTGTCCCCATAGGGCTAGCTACTAGGCTAAGTGGTTTGATGTTGCCTTGAATTTTGTCTTTTTCAGCCTGAGGCCAAATTCAAGCGCTAACATATTGGTGACCATACTGGGGAAGAACAAATGGTTTGCTGGTTGATGTCATTTGTTTTATAAGCTACAGACGGAGCCTGAAGTTATGCCAGGTAGCCTTCGAAACGCTTTTGCTTTGCATTAGCGGAAGTAGATAAACGTTGCTTCAGTCAATCTCCGATCTAGCTTGTAAATGTGACATTTAACTTGTTAATTACCCCAATACATGTATCAAGTTCAGATCTGATTGTTGATGGTGGACAACGAACAGGCATAAGAAGGCTGAAATCATTCACCTGGCGACTCTAAATCATTTTTGAGATCAGATCCAAAGACTCCACTGGAGGATGATCCCGACCAGCAAAAACATGAAAGGGCAACATGGACAGATCAGGTATTCAAGTTGGAATTTCATCCAAGACATTTTGTTCTTTGTCATAAATTATTTCTTCTCTTTTCCCGAGAATGTCAAGAAGGCTTTGCAAAGTATACTATGCTTGCAAAAAGATCCTCGACCTGCAGTTGATTCTTTCCCTTTGAAGATTGTGAATACCAAAGATTTGCATGCCTTTGAGCTTGATCAGGATCCTTTTTCCAAATTTTGTGATGACCATCTTCAAATTGATGAGCCCCAAGAGACCAAGACTGATTCTATACCTACTGTACATACCCCTACACCTTGTAAAATTCCAGATTGGTATAAACCTCTTGTTTTACCTTCGGTTCTCCATGCTTTCCCCAAAAACTATGATCTATACTTGCCGAGGTTTGACGGTGAATGTAAGAATGTCAACGCTGAGCAACATGTGCAGAATTTTGAGTCCTTTCTTGACCTTTTTGAAGTTGATAGCGAAGATGTTAGTATAAGGCTTTTTTCTCTTTCTTTGCAAGCCAAAGTGAAGAGTTGGTTCAAAGCCCTGCCTGATGCAAGCATTTCAGATTTCCAACAGTTTGTCAAAGTTTTTCTCGACAGGTGGATGATCGGGCAGAACCTTTTCTTGATTGTAGAAGAGTATAACCAGCTGAAAAGAATACCAGGGGAGACAGTACAACAGTTTTCGGCCAGATTTAATCAAGTTTATTATTCAATGCCAGTTGAGATAAGGCCTACTCCTAGATCTGCTCTCTTGCACTATCCGGGTGCCTTTGATCCGGAAATGGAGTTTCAGCTGAGAGAAAGGGATATTGCAACACTTCACGAGATGCAAAACAGTGCAGTAAATGTAGAGGCTCATCTGCTGATCCGAAGGGCAAGGTTGAAGGAAGAAGAGATGAAAAACATAGATCCGGAAAAATCGACAACTCTAGAGGTAAAGCTTGACATTTTGGTAAGTGCAGTAGAAAAGATGATGGACGAGATCACCGCAAGAAATGCTCATGATGTTCAAGCCCATGGCTCGCTGATTGAAGAAGAACAAGTTGCTGATCCAAAACATTTTGTTTCTGATCCCAGTTGTCATAATGATTGTTTTGTAGATCACCTTGGAGAAGAGAGATCTGGTGATATGACCTGCATGCTTGATGATATGTTTGATGATGAATTGCCTCAGTTTGATCAGTATGATGATGATTATGTTCTCCAAAAAGAAGCTAATCTTGTAGACGAATCAGCAGCTGGTTTGTGCGAGGAGGGAGTTCACTTTCAGCAGCTCGAGTACAATGATCAAATGATGCATATCATCTATGACATTGACGAGGAAAGTGCAGCAAAGTTTGAAGTAAGTGAAGAATCTTTGCCTTTTTGTTTTGATTCGTTTCAGTTCATTAGAGATAACTACCATGCAATCAGAAATCAAATGTCAACAAGTCTTGATTTGAATCATATTGAGAGCAATGAGAACCTTGTTCAAGACTTCTCATATTCAGATTTGCAACCCCCGAAAGCCCTTGATTTTCAAATTGCAGTTGAAGACTTGGAGGTGGACACACATGATTTAATGATTCAAGGTGACTCCGTACCATTTTGTTTTGAATCATTTCAGTTTTTGAAGGGTAGATTGCATAGTAAATCTTCAAATGAACAGCCTATCACAAATCAGCAATCTCTCAGTGTTAATGTTGAGGATGAGACAGATAACAAAATTCTTGAGCAGCCTGTAGCATCAGATTTGCAACCACCAAATGAAATTGAAGGGCAGATTACAGATGAAGTTGTGGAAGACGAAATACATGATTTGATGATGCAGGAAGATTCTATACCCTTTTGTTTCGAAGCATTTCAGTTTATAAGGCAGAATCTTCGTAAAATCTCTCAAGAAAAAGATGAACAGCTAGAAGGATGTCATATATTTTCAATGGATACATTGCAGCAGTCTTTTCAAGTTTTTCATGATCCAATAGCTGATGTTTTGGATGAGGTTTGCAGTCAAAGTCTTTCTCTATTGACTACATGTGAGCTTGAAACATGTGCTGATATGAATTTGATCCGGCAGCCGGTTTCTTTGTCATTTTCAGCAGAGGTCTCGTCACAAGGCTCAGATCAAAGTTTGCATTCATGGTATGAGGAAACGAGAAGTAATCCATTAGATGAGCTAAGTTTCAGTGTGCTTGAATTTCAAGATCCTTATGCAATGTTTTTGGAGGTAGATAGAGAATTCATATCATTCTACGGATCTGTTTCTAAGTTATCATGGGAGTTGTCGTTCATTAGTTCTCTCTTGTTGTTCATAAGTGAGCACGTGAGGAGAATTCGAACAGCAAACGGGATACTTACTTGGTTGCATTGGTTGTTTCATTTCACTTGATCAGGTGATGAATGAAACTGTTAGAGTAGGTTTTGATGAATAAGCTCCACTTTGAGCATCATTTTCAGTTGGTCGATTGTGTTTAAGTATCGAGTCAGTTTTTAGTTGAGTCATGAGTTCTTTGTGAGTCAATTTTCAGTCTTGTTGTTAAGTTAGTTTGTGTCGGTTTTCAGTCATGCATTTTAGTTTGAGTTTTTGACTCCATTGCCCAATGGATAAGGCGCTGGTCTGCTATCCCAAAGATCTGTTGTTCTTGGCACCTCCAAGGAGCTACCATCCCCATTGGAGCCAATGTTAGTGTCAGTCTTTCCAGCCTTCCTCCAGTGATCAAATATGCTCTTACAAAGTGGTCTCAGAGTGTCAAGGTCAAATTTTGTCATTTCAGTGAGTCTTCAAGCAAAATTTGGTCACTAGGCATTAGGTCTAGGGTTTGTTTTCACTCTTTTCAAAGTTGTCCAAATGGCAGTCCATGTCATCATTCAGCTGAGTGTATCATCATTCAGAGGGTTTTCATCATCATGTCAAGTTCCATAGGGTCATTTTACAGCTTATCCATGCTTCAGTTGTGCCTTGGTAAGGTCCATTTCCCTCTCCTAGGGTTTTGGAGACAATTTCTCTTGGACGGTCAAATCATTGGCAAAATTTGTATCCAGATGTTCATACACCTTCCCCTATCCTTCATGTACCTTATTAAACACTTCCCATCCCTTAGATCCGCCAAATTCCTCATTTTCGCACAAACCCTAGTTTCTTGCTACAACTTGGCAATTTTCTAGGTTGGGCCTGTGTTTTGCCTTTTTGGACCCCTTCCCCTCACTCAATATCTGAGATTCCACTTTCCCCTACTTCCTAACATCCCTCCCTACTTCCAAAAATTTCCCCAAGAATTTATAAGCCCCTTATCTCCTTCATTTCGCTTCATTTCGACAAAATTCCTTGTTTCACACATCGGGATAAGTTTCACTCAAAAGATGTTTCAGAGCAATCAAAGATGAATTTTGGAAAACTGAGAGAGATTTTTGTCCACAACATTCCAAAGAAGAAAAACCTCCTTCACATTTTACACAGGTGTCATGGTTTTAGAGAAATGTCAAAAATATCGTTGCCTCAGGAGAATCGAATGCACCTCTGAAGTGACCTTGGGAAAATCAAGTTTTCTCCTAGCTTGGTTGGCCAAATGACTTTCTTGATGAGTCAAATGATAACTATACACAAAGCGCTTTCCAATGAGCTATCATGAGCTCAATTTGGAGTTGAGGAAGGCATTCAAAAGTTGACTGCAACAGCACTCTGCCTTGAGGCAGCCTCATTTGGCACATTTTGACCAGTCTTGGGAGATTTGATTTTTGAAAAATCAAATGAACACCAAATTAAAATATTACAGTTGGGTTGGAAAGTATACTCAAAGACCTTTCCAACGAGCTATCCTGCGTCCAATTTAGACACCGGGAAGGCCTCCAAACGCCTCCTGCAAAATGCACTATGTTGCTGAGGGCGCGCTACGCATCAGGGAGGGCGCGCTACGCGTCAGGGGCACGCTACGCATCAGGCTGCCTTTCTCAGAACAAAATTGCTCGTGCGCTACGCGTCAGAGGGGCACTACATGTTGGGCAAGGCGTGCTACGCGTTGGGTTTTTCGCCCAATAAACTGCCAGCAAGCTACCAAATCCTCTTTTCTCTCAAGCAAATTTCAGGTAGGCCTCTCCTCCATGGCTAGTTTTGGTTTTGCAAGATGAATGAGAAATTAATATGTTAAAATGCCATGAAAATGAAAAGTCAAAACCCTACATTGTTGTGGAAGATTTAAAAGCCAAGTTTGCTAGGGTTTCAAAGTGATATGCTGCCCAAGGTTTTCCCATTTTGATCCTTCTTTTTCCCCCCATATTCACCAGCATTTCCCTTCAAATTTCCCATAAAATTCTATAATATCCCTCCACAAAATCCCAAACCCTACTTAATCCCAAAACCTACTTCACCCCAAAACCCTACAATATCATAATTTCCTATGCCCTTTCCCTTCCATAAATTCCTTGTTTATTTTCATTGCCCCTAATTCCCTCATGTTTCCCTTTCCCTAACAATTCCCTTGTATTTATGTCCCCTTGGTCACAGCATTGTTTAGATCAGAAGAGCAGTTCACATTTAGTTGTATACAGCAGTTTCACATATCAGCATTCATCCAAGGCAGTCATGCAACAACAGTTATGTCATCCGGTCATTCATTCGATTATGAAGTGGAAACCCAAAGTGAATCACCCTTGGAAGGACATGCATTCATGAGGCTTCATAGAGGTGGCAGAAATATCATTACTTGTCCCGGAACTTGGTGTACAAAGCGAGAATTGGAAGTTTGAAAGCAAAGGTAAAGAGAGCTTCAAGGAGGAAAAAAGTGGATGAAGGACTCTAGATATTGGCTGAGGCATCCTTGGCTCATCATTGCCCTTGATGAAGAACCTACAGTCCAAATTTCAAGAAATTTGGAGAAATTTTTGACATTTTGGAATTTTTGCACTAAAAAACAGGTTTTTGGGCTCAACGCATAGCGCGCCACGCGCTACCCTGAAGATGGGGAGGCCCAATTCAAGAAAGGTTTGAATTTTTGGATTTTTCATGACAAATTACACTTGCTCAGCCACTGCCAAGACATTTCATTGAGATTTGGGCCCCCAAAAGGTCAAAAAAAAGCAAAAAATGACCTTCTGCCACTTTTTGGACACACAGGAAGCAGTCTTGGGAGATTGCATTTTTGGAGGGGTAAATGAGCACCAAATTGAGAAATTCTACTTGGGCAGGAGAGTAGACATCCAGACCTTTCCAACAAGCCCACTTGAGCCTCATTTGGATGTCGGGAAGTGCCCCAAAAGTGGGCTCAAAGGCGCGCTACGCGTTGAGAAATGGCGCGCTACGCATCAGGACATTTTCTCAATTTTTCATCTTCAGCTCAGGAAAACGCAGCATTTGACCAGTTTTGACTTTTGGATGGGATTTTTCACCCTCTTTGATGTAATTAATGTATTTTCATGTTGACATGACACTTTTTTACCTATTCTATAAGATTCATTCATAAAATGGCAAAAAATTAATGAATGAATTGGTTTCCTAGCTTATAGAGGCAAGTTGTTTTGATTGCCTAGATTGTAGTGCTTAGTTTAGAATTGGTTGAAACAGCTCCTAGGATGATGAGCTCGACCCCTAGAGGCAAGGGAATGTGTTAGCTTGCCTTTATTATTTACTTTCTTAGTCATTTTCATGGTTGGACTCTTGGGGGATAAGCTTAGACTGTATTACTCTTTGTATCTCTGCAATTTTGGCAAAGGAAAGACCAGGGTTTTGCAGCACTATTTGGGATTCTGTGGTTATTTGTTGATGGTGTGTTTCTCTCATGTACTTGTAAGTTTGTTATGTGTATCATTTTCCTGCTCTTCTCTTCTGCAAATTAAGTAAATGAAGTGTTAAGGTAGAATTCATGGTTTCTATGCTCTGCCTTTAAGTTTGCTTAATATCTATGTTTTCATCTGTTTAAGGAGAACTCTCGATGGTTTCTTGCTCTCCTTAGCTCCTCACCGGTCATATCTATCCATTCACTTATTTCAAAGGCATCAAGACAATCTCCTACCTTGCCCCAAAAAGACCTCTGCAAAAACTGTGTCTCATCCCCGCACCCAAAATTGTCGTGCTCAGTTTTCCAACAAAACCCTAAAAATTTAAAATCAAACTTTCCCTATCAGTTTACTAGCCTAAAATCAGTGTTCTTTATTGGTCATCTCAGCCCTTTGAAGACCTTTTGCCGAGATAGACCCGGAGAGAGCCCTCTCCTGTCCCCGTAGGGCTAGCTACGAGGCTAAGTGGTTCGATGTTGCCTTGAATTTTGTCTTTTTTAGCCTGAGGCCAAATTCAACCGCTAACACTAGGCACCATGAAAAATTTCAGCAGACCACAGTTCTGGAGCACATCTAGGTAGTTTTGATCTCCCATGGCTAGTTCATCATCGCTAGTGTGCTCTCGTTCTTTCCACTCAATCACCATTTTTCTTCCTGCATGCACACATAAAGGATTATAAGTACTTTTCTTGTATTTAAAATCAAAGGAAATGGCTTCAATTTTGAGAAATGTTAAGAATTGACACCCGGTGCGCAACTTTTCCATATACAGCTGCAAAGACCCCATTTTCTCCTCGTGGAAGATTTTGGGTCGTCGCGGTCCCGAGCTAGCGACTCGCGACGACCGCCGCACATATGCCAGCCCTAAATCCTTCCTTGGGGGCGACTAAAACCATCAAAAATGAAGTATTATCTATGTAAATATGCAAGAAAATGATTAGAGCTTACCTGGACCAGACGAATTTGCTGACAGGTTGCTGATCTTTCTCCAGTCGACTGTTGAAATTTTGAATGCACGAGGGTAAAATTTTCACTTTAAGGTAAAATGGTGAAAAGTAATTTGTTTTTTACCAAATGACTCTTTTATAAGCCTTTTTTGTCAAATTAGGGTTTGTAAATTAGGGTTTTTGCCTATTTCACGTATTTTTATATCAAATATGGATCTTACGCTTGTTTTTGTGTAGCAATAGGTTTCGCGAACCCTGGTGACTACCCTGCGAGTTATATTTTATACTTTTTCGGACTCGGTAAAAACACAAAAAAGTCCCTCTTGGAGTCATCTTTAAGCTCTTTTTTGACTCTCGAAACATGAAAAGATCGTCGAGCTCTTGTCGCTTTGAACTCGTTAAAGGCTACGAAGCGTCATCTACCCAGTATACATTTACCCCTTTTTCGGGCTGGGATAGATTATTTACGAAAAAGGTATACGTTGATCTTTCATGGTCAATAGGTTCCCTTGGATATTATTTTCTACCTTTTCGGGTTCGAGGGACAAATTTACGAAAAGGGACCTTTGGAGTTTTCTTTTCCGTGTCTTTTTCAAACTCTCTAAACATGAAAAAGACTCTGAGTTTTACCTATGTCGGACTCGTTAAACCCTGACGACATTGGACTTGTCATCATGACGAGATCGAGCTTCTCCTTCCTAGGGCTCATTAAAAATCACTAGGTCGGATTCGTCTGAAGGATGAACTTACATTACAAGCATATGTTATCCCCTTCAATCTTGTGTTTCAAAAATAATTGGGGTACTCGCCAGAAATGGTGGGGGGGAATTTGGAAACATTTTGTTGATTGTATTAGTTATTACGGCAGCTTATCGCTCTTGGACATCGACACTCTTTCTACTTCGTGTCGGGTTGGGATATCCTCATTCTATCATTGGCCTTCTAGGTTTTGGGTTATTCATTTTGCCTCATTCCATCTGATCCCTGCTGCATCGTCATGACCTTTGATCCCTTGGTACCAAAATGCTGCCAAATTCCGGAGTCGTGTTGCCGATATGTTCAAGAGCTTAATCCTTTTGTAGTTTGTAGCCTTACACACCTTCCTCAAATTCTCTGTCTCATTCACAATCATCTTGTTCCTTTGTCTCGCGTCGATGATGTGGGAAACATTATGGCCCTCCTTCAACCGGTTGCTTCCTGTCGACTTCAGCTCATTATCTAGGAAGTTGACCTAGAGACTCCTTTCTGGTACCTTGGAGCTTGCATGCCTCAATGGCAAGTTCTTCGCATTCGACAACAGGCTTGCATCATTGGTCTTCGATCAAGTGATTTCATAAGTGTTTGACCCCAGATCATTCTTCACACTTTGTGGATTGTACTAGCAGTTCCTTGAGAACCATTGACATTATTGGTCGTTTCTCTCATGCTTGTTAACGGTTCACATCATTGGCCGGTAATCAAGTGATTTTCTAGTTTGCTCGACTTCAACACCTCTATTTTCATATTAGAAATTGTATAATGGTCAGGTTTGGATTCAAGACCCTGGGCTCAGATTACACAAGTCCAGGTTGCGTGGATTGATTTATACATGACTCTTTTGATTGGATGGTTGCAACCATACCTGAGTTGTTTTTGTGGTCTTTCTGATTGGATGGTTGCATCCATACCACAGACCATTTATATTTATCTTCTGGATGGTTGCGCCCATGCCTTATGCACATGTATTTCCTTTCACTATGTACTCATGTATCAGAGATATCAGTTGTACTTGCATCTGCAGGTTCTCCGCGAGGATGTTCTATTTCAGTTATGGATTCGTAAAGCATTTCACCCCTCCCACTCTCTCGGCCTTCATGCTTTAGGGGCATCTGTTACATAGTAATTTGTCACCGACTCTGCATTCCCTGATCCTAGATACTGCCAATCCATGTTACTGACATCTGTGTTGTGTCATGTTGCCAATTATGTGTCATTACCTTCCTTGCAATCTCAAGAAGAGTGTCTCATTTCATTATCCCTGAAGAAGACCATTTTTACCTAAGTTTCTGGGTCGTCGCAAGTTAGGAGTTATACCCCTCACGAAGATGGTCAAGCTAACACTAGCCTTAGCGAAGTCTTCGCTCTGTCCCTATGTTGCACCCGCGACGAGCCAGATTTGGCAAGTTTTTCAACAACTTGTCATGGGCAGTCCTAGGGTTGGTTATTGGGTCAGTTGAGCTCGCCTTTCTCCTCTGAGATAGTTGTTCCACCTTTTTTGCAACCTCCCTAAGAGATAAGCTCTTCCTTCCTTCTCTTATGGGACCTCTCCCTCCTATAAATATCTCCTCCATGAATAAGATCAGCTAGCTTGGATGTAACTGGATGATATCTAGATGTAATTTGATAGTTTCAAGTTTCTTAGAGAGGAGTAGAGGTCGAGAGTGTTATTGGAGTGTGGAAGTAGCCTCATATGTATTTTTATCTGAGAGATGTTTGAGTAGATTTTGCTTGAGAGCTTTCTAGCATCAACTCTTTTGAGTAGAATAGAGAGTCATATGTTCCCTTGGGAGACAGTTCACAAGTAAATGCTTATGGAGACATACCGACAAGACCCTTCAAGGAGGCTTACGATGTCAAGGCTCGGTTGTAAGTTTTACTTTGATTTATATTAATACAAATCAATAGCTTGTTTCCTATATCGCGCGCTAAATTGTGTATCGATAGCTTGAGGTTCCTTGACTCTTCAAGTAGATGGTTTGGTTGTTTTCTATTGCGTTTGTGGTGTTTCTCTACATGTTGTTTTCAAGTATGAGCGACTAGAAGAACAAGAGCTGGAGCAACACGACGAGGACTTCATTGAATGTCGGACTGAAGGTAGGTCTTCATAACACCAACTTTCTAAGGAAATTTTCTTTGGTATTGTCTGTGCAATGACTAGACCCACTCTAGGGCTAGAGGGGTTGCCTCTGTCCGCAGAGGGAACTTACCTATGGCACAAGTACAAGTCAAAGTCTGAAAGGTATACTTGAGATAAAACATATTTCAAGGCTCTTTAGCTCAATAAAATTTAAGGAATCTTGATGATTAACCACTTCCTATTTATTCACCTTTCTTAAACCACCATTTCCAAATCCATTAATGCATATTCTAGTTTCCAAGTCCATATTTATTTAGCCATTATCTTCATTGTCACCTTATATCATCCATCATTCCTTCCTAGTCCATATTTTGTTTGCATGAGAGCATGCAAAGTCTTAGACAAACGTGGATGTTAGGTCCTAGATATTTTATTATATTATCTATCCAACCCTTTCATTTACAAGTCATTATCATACCCTTACAACATATTTTGTAGCTATTATATTACCACTTTTCACTAAATGCATTCATTTTACCTTGTGGTTAATTAAGCTCTAACTATGCTCACTATGTAAACTAAGCGAACTAAGAGACCACTAAGCTCACTAAGAGCATAAAATCACTATGCCAACTAAGGCAACTATGCTAAGAACTAAGAGCTAATAAACCAACGGCTAAAAGAAAAGAAAGAGTTAGATAGATGAAAGCTATATGGATGGTGGGAACTATCTAACTTCACTCTCTTGTTGATGCGCCAGGGTTTCGAAGGCCCCGAAAGTAGTTGTTGCTCTCCTGCCTTTCCCTTCCGGAACCAAGAAAAGATTATGTTCGACCGACATTGGGTTATTCTTATGCCCAAGGTGTTCCCGATCCGAACATGATGAATTAATGGAGCACCTAATCCGTAATGGTTATTCCAATAACTAGCTACATGCAAGCCATCTTCATTACCTTTCTCTTCGACTGCTTGAGATGACTTATGTTCTTTGTATACCGCTCATTCAAATAACCCCTTGCGGGCTGGGGTGAAAGCGCCCTTCTCGGTTCATTCGGAGTGGGCAGCGAAGAACATCCATCATTTGATCCATGTTAGTGAATCTGATACAGGTTCTGCATTAACTCCGGCCTCTTGATTGACTGGAGTTTTAATATGGTTTTATCAATGACTGTATACGGAATTTTGGGAGATGGATCTGACGTGGCCGCAGGATGGAAAGAGGTGCGTGCATCGTCGCCCTAGCAAAGGTTTAGGTTAACAATTGTTTACTGTACCTAACCGTGGCATCTACTGCAAACAATCTTCCACCCTCCCGACAACAGTCGCCATCTAGCCCCTGCATTCGTAGTCAACTGTCTCTCCGGCGGTCTCGGTGGCGGTTCCTGGCATCATGGATAGTATGGATTTCGAGGAGGTAGACTACTCCCAGGATCCGTATCACGGGCAGTCTATCTTCCGTAGCCCTAACCCTAACCCTTCCAGCTCTGTATCGCTTCCGCTCTCAGTTTCATTTTACCCTGACTCTGTGCCGATTGTCTCTCTACCTGGCCATACCTCCTCCACCTTACAATTGGCTCACTCTCTATCGATTCACCGGGCCTTGACTGCCCTCCGCTCTCACCCGGGACCCTAAATTTTCTCACCGTAGTCTCTCCTCCGTCGCCATCATTCGATCCGATCCCTTCGAGCATTCCCCCACCCCCATCTTGTCCGAATCCCCAAATTCCTCCAAACCCTAGCACCCTCCCCTCAGGCAACTTCAGAACCCCCGTGATTATGGTCAAAGCAGCACAACAGAATCAAGAAGGCACAGATCCGCTGCAAGGACATCCATCAGCTCCGCGGACAGGGAAGAGGAAGGTAAAGTGTGTGAAATCCACCTCAAAGGATCTCACAATCATATTTGGAGAGGACATTCCGATGGGAGAGGTTGCAGACAAGGCCAATACGGTATTGGTTGGGCATGTCAGAGGAAGGGCATACACAACGGAAAGATTAACAAACTGGGTCAAGGAAATTTGGGGCAGCACACTCAAAGAGTTACCGGAGGTTCAGAATCTAGCAAGGGGATGGTTTGCGCTGCATTTCTCCAAGGCGGACTACACAAAGCTAGTTCTTGTGAAATACTGGCACATTGAGATGGCGCCGATCCTCCTCAAGCGTTGGAGTCCATTATTCGACCCAGAAAGGGAGAAAATAGGCGTTGGACCCATCTGGGTTCGATTACCAGGGCTACCTCTACAATATTGGTCTGAAGCAGTCTTTGTAAGGATTGGGAATGCCCTTGGCACATACCTGGATTACGACAAGACCTATGTGCAGACCAAGAATAGAGCATTGGCTAGAATCCTGGTATATTTGGATACGCGGGAGGGCCTGGAAGAGAAAATTACACTAAAATGGCGGCATTACACTAGAGTCCAGATCCTGGACTATGAGGGGGTTCCTTTTCGCTGCAGGAGATGCCACAAGGTAGGGCATATCTACAAGGAATGTCCTCTGCTCATGAAATCAGCTAACCCTCAAATCTCACCTCCTACTCAAAAAGGCAAAGCAACAGTCAATCAGGCCAGCACTCTGGTATCGGCTCACAAAGCACATGATCGAGGCGAATCATCCAGAGCAGCAGATGAGCTACACAAAACGCCATCGCCTCCATTGACCCGTGCTAGAGCTGCTACTGCTGCAGAGGCCACAAAAAAAGCGGGTACATCTCTCTTTCCCCCCCTATCTCAAATGTTACTTCAGTCTCTTTTGCTTGCTGTGCATCATTAGATTCTTCATCTACTTTGTATATGTCTCCCTCTATTCCCTGTGCGATCTCCTCGCCCCCTCCCTTCATCTCCACCACCTCTCCATCTATTCCTCCCCCTCCACCCTCCCCTTGCCATCGGTCATGGATCGACCTGCTATGCCCCATTCATACAACCTTCGATCTCGTTTCATCCCGGAAACCATCAATCCCACTGGACTAGGTCTCTCCTTCCCTGGGCCAGTCATTCAATCGACTCGGGGCCGTAAATCTAATCTTTCAAAAGCCATTCTGAAGGTCGGGGCAGAAGTAGTCACTGGCAAACAATCCACTCTTGAAGGGGTTCTTAGAGCGATGAACACCCCTGGGAGGGTTCCACCATGAAATGCCTCTCCTTCAATTGCAGAGGCATGGCTAGTGCCTCCAAAAAACTAGCCCTGCGGAGGTTATTTGATACTGAACCTGTGGATATTATCATGCTACAAGAAACCCTGGGAAATGTTGAGTCCATCAATCGAACCCTAGCATCATTAAAACCTGGTTGGCATTTCCTCTCTCTTGATGTTGTGGGTAGATCAGGGGGACTAGCCATTGGATATGATCCCCGCTCCATAAATGTATCAGCATCTTGGGGAGGAGTAGGTTTCATTGGAATGGACTTATTCTCTGCCGACCTAGGCATGAACATCAGAGTTATCAATGTGTATGGACCTTGTCAGCGGAGAGATGAATTCTGGCAGCGTTTCCTTAATTTTGAAATCACAGCTGTTGATCAGTTGATTATTGGGGGTGATCTAAACTTCTCCTTAGGTTTTGGGGAATCTTGGGGATCCCAAGCTCAAATAGACCCCTTGTCAGATTTCTTCAGGGACACTCTGGATCTGCACAACCTCACTGATGTCCCAATGATCAAGCCCTTGCCCACTTGGAGAAACCGAAGAGTTGGGGATGCAGCTCTAGCTAGAAGGCTTGATCATTTCCTGATTAAAGTGCCTTTGCTTCAGTAGCTCAATAGATATAGACAATGGGTAGGGACCGGAGGTATATCAGACCACTCACCTATTTATTTGGAAATCCTGGGACCTGAAGCCAAACCAAAGTCTCCATTCAAATTCAATCATGTTTGGCTCCAAGACCCGGGATATATCAAGTTGGTCTCGGACTATTGGACATCCCATCCTATATCGAGTCACAGATCATCAGCTGAGGGTTTCTGCCACAACCTATCTCAGCTTAAACACTTATCCATCACCTGGGCAAAGGAGAAAAAATTGAAGGATGATCAGACCCTATCAGCTATTGAAGCAGAATTGATCGGGCTTTTGGATGACAGCAACAAGGGATTTGCATCTGCAAATGAGAAATCACATCTCATTGAGCTCGAAAAACAGAGAGATAAGATCCTGAAGGAAAGAGAAGAAACATGGAGACTGAAGAGTAGAGCAATCTGGTTACAGGCTGGCGATGATAACACAAAGTTTTTTCAGAACTTTGCAAAAGGAAGAAAGATAGCTAATACAATCTGGAAAATGCCTCTTCCAGATGGAGGTATAGCTGACTCTTTCAAAAAGCTATCTCTTTTAGGCACCTCACACTTCCGGAATCTATACAAATCTCCACAAGAGGCCAACCTAGCTGATATCATTCAAGTGGCAGGCTATTTCCCTAGATTTGTAGGGGAGGAGGAAGCGCATGATCTCAATTCACCTGTAACGCCTGCTGAACTTGAGGGGACTCTAAAGTGGTTCAAAAAAGACAAAATCTCAGGACCAGATGGGTGGACTATTGAGTTCTATCTAGCTTTCTACGAGCTTTTGGGACATGACCTTCTCCAAGTTGTGGAGGAATGCAGGACTACAGGCAAATTGTACAATGCCATAAATTCCACTTTCATCACCCTCATCCCCAAGACAGATTCCCCATCATCCTTCAATGACTTCCGTCCCATCTCCCTCTGTAACTGCCTCTATAAAATCATATCCAAGATCATAGCAAATCGAATGAGACCCATTCTCTCTCATCACATCTTACCTGAACAGTTTGCCTTCCTGGAAGACCGTTAGATCCATGAAGCCATTGGCACTGCACAAGAAGCTATTCACTCAATTAGATCCAGGAAGCTAAAGGGCATCATCCTTAAGATTGATCTGGCAAAAGCTTTTGATCGAGTTAGCTGGCTTTATATCAAAATGCTTCTTATCCACCTGGGATTCCCGCACCTATTCACTACCTGGATCATGTCCTGCATCTCCACTCCATCCTTCAGTGTCCTTATAAATGGCTCTGCCTCTCCATTCTTCCATGCTAAAAGGGGACTCAGACAAGGATGCCCACTATCCCCTCTCCTCTTCCTGATTATCATGGAAGGTCTCAGTCGGTTAATTGATCATGAAAAGCGAAGTGGCAGATTATTTGGGCTGAAAATTAATGATCAGTGCTATCTCACACATCTCCTTTTTGTGGATGATGTTCTGATATTTCTGGATGGCAACATTCGAGACTCGATAGCCTTCGATAAGATTCTATCCATCTTCTCTAGGGTCACTGGTATGCTGGCAAATCATGCGAAATCTACCATCACTCTGGCTCATACATCCATTCAGGAATCCAGATTTTCACTACAACATTTCCCTTACTGTACCCGTCCTCTTGATCAGGGTTTCAAATATTTAGGTTTCTGGATCAAGCCCCTGAGCCAAAAGATTGCAGATTGGATCTAGTTGGTAACCAAATTAGAGAAAAGGCTATCAAATTGGTGCCACCGCTTTTTGTCCAGAGCTGGAAGACTTGTGCTCATCAAATCAGTCTTGGAAGCTACCCCTGTATTCTGGATGGCATTAGCATGGATTCCCAGAAGTACACTAGCTCGTCTCCAACAGATTTGTTGCAGATATCTGTGGAATGGCTGTCAGGACAAGAGAACATTTGCATGGGTAAGCTGGAACAAGATCGCATTGCCCAAGAAATGGGGAGGTTGGGGACTCAAGGATTTAACCCTATTCGCACAAGCATTGGCTGCAAAAATGGGTTGGACCCTCCTCACCAAACAGAATCTATGGACATCTGTCTCTTATCATAAATATATATGGCCTCTCCAAATAATGGACTGGATAAGGATGCCGCAATGGACAAGGATAGGCATTTCATCGGTTTGGAAAGCACTACTCCACTCTCTCCCACTCATTCGCAATCATCTGGCTTGGAGGATATATGAAGGCACAAAAGTGCGCATTGGTCTGGATCCTTGGATGGGGGGAGGAGGCAGATGCCAACTTCCAAGAGAGCTCATCCTTCACTTAAATCAGAGAGACATCAGTGTGATTGCTCAAATAGCAGATCAGGACAATTCCACCATCTTCACACAAGCATGGAAATCAGCATCTCAGCTCAACATACCACCTCAATGGCATCATTCTTGGAACAATTATACTTCCGCATTGATTGAGTCTCATATCCGAATTAAGGAGGGTCCAGATGAACTCATGTGGTGCATGGCAGAATCCGGAACCTACTCACCAAAGGATGGTTATCTGAGTCTGCTACAAAACAAAAAACCAGAGCACATGCAAAGCTGGTGGCAGATCATATGGAAACTAAAATCCCCTCCCCGAACCAGACTATTCTTTTGGTGCATTCTCAGCAACAAAGTTCCCACTGGGGACTCCCTTACCCACAGATCCATTCATGGACCACACTGGTGCATTCTGTGTAAACAAAACTCAGAATCGACTGAGCACCTGTTCCTTAATTGCGAAATAACAAAATATCTATGGAGATCTATAGCTGTTGAGATTCATTTTACTGGCGAATGGAAAGGGGACAGCATCTTAGCAGCATGGAAAACTTGGCACAGCTCGCATGCGGGATCCAATCTTCCCTGCCTACCTTTGATTATCTGCTGGGCTATTTGGCTGGCACGAAACAAAATGATATTCGAGGACTGTGAGATCAGATGGCAGTGCATTACAACAAAAATTGTCTCCTCATATCTTGAACTGCCAGAATATTCAGCGCCTCGACCTCGCAGACCTCTAGCACCCGATCCGATCGACCATTCCACTCCATGGGCTTTCTTTGATGGAGCAGCCCAACAACACGGGTGTGGGGGTGGCTTCCTTCTTTACCTCACTGAACAACATTACTTCAGAGTCAAACTGGGTTTGGGTGAAGGAACGAATAATTTTGCTGAACTGATCACCCTTCGCCATCTATTGCATTTTGCACTTAGCCATGATTGCAGAAATATTCAGATTTTTGGAGACTCCAAAATTATTATAAATTGGTTCAACAATATCACAAGATGCCATGCACACACACTTACAAACATTCTGGATGAAGTGAATATATTCAAATCACAATTTAACTCCATTATTTGTCATCATATTTACAGGGAACATAACGACAGCGCTGACGACCTTTCCAAGGAGGCCACGCTACTGCCCAGAGGACAGTGGATAATTCATGAGCAGAGGGGTACTACACAGTACCAATATTATCACAGACCATACATAGATCAGATATATCATCGGGTTGATGGAACCTAAATTTTTTTATGTTTTTCTGGTTATATATGATGATGTATATATCATAGTTTTAATTTATGCAAATCACCCTGCGAGGTGTATATATTTCAGAACACAGTTCATGAACTTATATAAATAGACCCAATCTGGTTATCACCCTGCGTGGTGAATTTTGTTATGTTACAACCATTCATAGGAATGGGTTTTGTTGGTATTTTTGACATATTTCAAAAATACAAGTGATGCATATGTTGTCAAGCATATACTATATGTAATTTTTCAAAATTAATGAAAGATTACGATTTTTCCTTGGGAAAAAAATCAACGACTGTATACTAATGTGGTTATGCTGCCAAGGACCATGTTCCACTACGAAAATTTCTATGTATGTATCAGTTCAATAGTTTGGTACTTAATTTTGCACTTGCACAAATGGAGGGAAAAAATTCAAAATTTTAAATATGTTTTTCTTTTCTCTAGCATGGTAAATTAGGTGCCACATGGGCCTAATATGTTGTTACAAGCCTTGGAATATACCTATATCACACGTGTGGGATCCTAGCACATGATTTAAGCTACAACCAAAAATATGTAACAATTTTGAAATTGCCATGTTCTACCTCTATTTCCGTGCATATGATGGAAAATATCAATAATATGGAAAATGGGTTTTTGCACAACATAATAATATAATTTTATATCAAACCATTTCCAAAAATTCAATATGGTTTGAAATTTACAGTTGGTTCTTTGAAGCAATTTTGTACAAAATTTCTGCAAAACCCAGATTGGCAAAAGTATCTAAACAATCAACTTCATGCACGATTTATGAGGCCATGGAATTGAATCAGGAAATTCCAAGAGAGGTTTTTGTTTAAAATATAACAAGTTAGGATCCATAGAAACATCTCCCCAAAATAAATCATGGTCGAGAATATATGGTTGGTTCTTTAACACCAATTTGTATAAAATTACACAAAAATCAGAGTTCTGAGATTTTCCTCTAAAGTTGTAAATTCGTTTTCTAAGTTTAGGGGATTGGATCTTATCCTTTCTCAATGGATTTTATGTATAAATAAATCCTCAAAGGGTAGATGAAAGGAGGTTGTTCATTATTTTAATAGAAGAGATCAATGATTAGCTTTTGGAGAGATTTAAAGAGTTGATTTGTAACAGAGTTTTTGATGTGAATAAATAATTGATGGTTGTTGAATTGTGGTACATCTTCTTAGCTTGATTTGAGATTTTCTTAGCAGCACTAACCTCCTGGGAAGGGCCCCTTAGTGTGGGTAAGTGTTTCTATGCCTCATGTGTTTTGTAGATTAGTCTTACATCTAGCAATTTAGTTTTATTTTGCAATGAATTTATGTTAGATAAAACTCAGATCTATTCACTTTCATGCTTTCAATTTAGTTTGTATTACTTCTCTTTAGGTTTAAGAAGTGAATTCCATTCCATTGATTCTTCTTTGTGCAGGATTAAGATCTTATTTTCAACATTTGATTGCATATTTTATTTGATGTTTCTTTTCAATTTTTCATTAGATTTGTATTTCACATAGTATTAGATTTATTTCTCTATTTTCAGATCTGTTAAGTAGAATGCATTATGATCAAATTCAAATTGATTTTTCTCAGGCTTAAGAGTCAAACAAATTTAAATTGGTTTCTTAACACGTTTTAATATTCAGAATTTCAATTTATAGAATTTTCGTACTTAATTCAGTACTTATTCAGAATTTCAAATTCCAGTCTTTCTGTACTTAATTTGGTACTAGGTTTTGTACTAGAACATGGTATTAAAAAATATGTAATTTGCAGTTTAGGATTCTTTAATTGATTGGAGCTTTGCAGCTACTTGATAAAATATTCCTACAGTGAATAAGAACCTACAATATATCTCTAAGTCTGCTTAGCATTTATTTTTGATATTTTGTTAATGCATTTCTTGTAGTTTATTGTCTTGTTTTCTTTACTTGCCTCGCACGCTTTTTCTTATAGTTGTCGGCATTTACTTTTTTGCAGTATGTTTAATGGGTTTTCATCACTATATGATTAAAACCATTGAAGTCTCAAGACCTAATAAGCTACATACATAAAACAACATGAACATTGTTAATGAAAGATTGTGGTTCAAATCCTGATAAGAATTAGAGTCCCACAGTCTAATGACAAGTGATAATCCTTAGTGATTATTTATTTCTAGTGTTAGTTGTTATCATAGGCTAGAATAGGCTCTAGTCTTGCATTTCCTGTCCTTACGTCTCTAAGTCTTACAATCCCGGATTTGATAATTACATGTTGGAATTAGAATACATATAATTCCACCAACTTTCAATCATGTCATGCTACCATTATTTCAAAAACACCACTTATCCATATTTGACATCTAGAAGTGGGTCATCATTACTTTAAAAGAAGATCCCAGAAGTGTATGAAGGTTTCAAAAGTGTCTTTTCACTTTCATTTCAATCATTCAAAACTATCATCTACTCTGAAACACTTTGGAGGACGAGAAGAGGAACGTTGTTATTTTCCATTGAAGTTGCTACAAAAGTTGGAGTTCGTTGCGCAATTGAGGATCCACTACGCATCTCAAGAAATCATCAGTTTTGTTTCAATGTTTTCCTTGAACCCTACATACCTATATTTTGAACTACAGTTGAGTATCATTAACAAGATCCTTGTTTACCTATTTCCAAAGAAAAACCCTAGCTACAGTTGTTATGCATCTCCCCTGTTTGCTATGCATTTACTTATTTCCACTTTGCTGCAAAATTCATTGTTGAATAATGTTGCACATTTCTTTGAAGAAGTTTGTAAGCCTGCACATACAACCATGAACACTCTAGAGATGAAAAATAAGGTAAAAGGAGGAGACACTGTAAGATATGAACCCCAAGACCTCAGTCTGGGGAACTTTGACCCTACCATCAGGGAGTCATTTGAACAAACTAGGTGTATTGATTTTGTGAGAAGATTCGGCACCAAGGCCACTGCTTCCATCTCACCAAACAATTTGCACTGAATTTCAAGGGGAAGGAGGTAAAGGTTGGAAATTTGGAGTTTGTTGTCTTTGATCAATCAATAGTTGCTGCCACTGATATCCCTTTACGTGGTGAAGAGTTGTTTAAAGGCATGGAGTTGCATTTAGCTCATTTTAAATACTTTTTGAAGCCAAAAATACACGGAGGGGTATGGGTCCATTATCCCAAAGAGTTATCTTTTGGACCACTATAGAAAGTTGTTGAAAGTAATTCAATGGTATTTTACATGTGAAGGGAGGTTCAACAAAATCTATCAGTACCACATTAGACTTCTGATGCATTTTACAGGCAACAAACCCTTGAAATTTCCTTACCATTTGTTTAGGATTCTCAACAAAATGGCTAACAGAGTTCAAGCAAGGGGGCGTCAGATTAAACCTATCATATTCCATTTTTCATTGATTAAATTTTTGGTGCTAGAAGAACTTGATAAGAGGGATAAATCATGGAAATAATTCTCGATATCTTCAGGGTTGATGGCACAGTCCTCTGAAAACCCAAAGAGTAAGAGATACACCCCATCAGTTGCAACCAAACAAGCCTCATCTACGGTAGTTGGCTCAGTGAAAAATATTTTGATTGGGGAGAAATCAGTGGATAAGAGAAGTTCCAAGAAGCTTCACTTTTCACTCGAGATAGAACAAGTGGCCAGGAGACCAAGAACAAGAACTTCAGCCAAGAGATCTCCTATAGACCCTACATCTGGTCAAACCATTGAGATATCAGAGAGCGCACCTGAAGGAGTCGAAGCTAATGAAAAGGATCATAGAATCAGGGAACTGCAATATCAACTTGATAAGGCACATCTAATGATAGCACAGTTGCAGCAAGAAAACAAATATCTCGAGAACCATCAAAGAGAGATTTGGTTCCTAATGTTGAAGACAAAGGTAAACAAATAGCAGATGTAGAATATATGCAGAAGATGATGGTTGAGTAGTCTAGAGGACCTAGAACTGGGTCTGTTGTTAGGAAAATGGAGATGCAAGTGAAAGAAGTTTCTCAACCTGAATAGAGGATAGTTAAAGTATACGATTAGCAAAATGAGTTCAATAGGCTGATGGAACAAATAGAGGAAGTTTAGCAGCAAATAGATTGGCTCGTAGAGAAAGATCAAGAGGATAAGCTGAGGATATTCGATCAATTAAAAATTATTGAAACTGCCATCCAAGAATCCAAATACAAGTTAAATTGTACCTTGCCTCTGCATAGGCAAGTAAGGAATATTTATACACAGAATTTGGTCTTAAGAAGAAGACTCAGACAAGTAAAACAACAACTGAATGGGGCTAGAAAATTTAGAAGGAGGAGGAGGGGTAGTTTAGACATTCTTGCAGAAGCACCACATAGTTAAAGTTCCCCAGGTGGATGCCCCAAAGTTCTGAATTTTGTCTCTTTTCTTATAAAACTTGCACAAGTTAGCTTTTTGATGAAGAATGTAGAAAAGTAGCAGGACATGCTGCGCATTGTTCATGATTCCCCATTTTGATAAAGCAGGAGAAATTTTGATTTTTGGATAGTTTTATGGCATGTTATAAGGTTATCATAGCTAGTGGGTGTTACCTTAAACAGTTTGGTTCGGGAAAAATCACCACATGGCGAAAGTTTTTGAGATGTTACTGGATCTGTGCAAGTTTGTTGCGCATTTGATAGAAAAAGGGAGATAGTGGTTCGGAGGCATGTTTTCAGTTTCAAAGTTATTTCATGAGTTCATAACCTTCTCAGGGACATTTCAAGACAACCCATTAGTTTCATCCTTTCAGAGATGGACCAGAGGTATGTACAACTTGGACTATTGCGCAACTGGAGATTTGCAATAGATCTGTTGCATTTTTAACACTATGCACATTTTGACTTGTTATTTCGAGGATTTGGTTTCTAGAAGTTGTTTTGATCATGATATTAGGTATCCTAGAACCTTAGGATGGTATAGTTAAAGGTTTGTTGTAAATATTCAAACTTTGATGATGCATTAAGCAAGGATTGGTAGTAGGTAAATCAGCACCTATTTTTCAGCATTTTAGAGTAATTCAATGTACCTAGCCAGAAACTCAGTTTTCTTTGAAGAATTTCGACCATACTAGTGGAAATCAAACTTTTGTGATGTATAAAATATGTAAAAGGCATAATAAAGAGGTTGTTAGTCGGTGTGTGGAAAGAAGATTGTTATTTTGTACTCAATCAATTTTTCAAGTGAATAGAAGAAGGTTGGAGTGGTTCAATAGTGATTAAACCTTGTTGGTAATGTGTTTTTCTATATTGTGAATTATTTATTGTCAGTTTCATGATTTAATACATGTCTTCATGTTTGGCTTAACAACAAAATATCTCAAAATTCACTACTTGTTGTGATTTGTTCTATGTTAGCTGAGCAGTCTATGTTTTCTTCATATGACATTTAGAATTCATCTTGTAATCTGATGCTCTAGTGTCATCCTCACAACTCTTCATTCACCCTATCTACAACAAATCAGGTTAAAATACCAACAAATTTCCTATATTTTCCCTACCTAAATCACCTAATTATCCCTTATTCACTTGAAACCATTAGCAGAGGGTGACTCCATGCCCAATGGATGTGTCTTCTCCCACCTGCATGCAAAACATTAAAATCAACTTGCTCTTGTGATCCTCATAACTAGCCTAAGATCAAAAATTATTCAATCAACAAATTGAATGAGATAACCTTAGTGAGAAAGCCCTCTCCAAGGCTAAAAGGGCTATATTCTAGCCTAAAAGTGGTATGTGGATACCTTTTTAATCCTTTTTCAGCCTAAAGGAAATTACATATTGCTAACATAGTGGTGTCGTCGCTGGGAACGAAAGGTTTCATCTTCTCTGGGAAAGATCATCAAAGTTTCAGATCTGATTGTTGATGGTGGACAATAGTCAGACACAAGGAGGTTGTATCATTCACCTAGCGATTCCAATCAATGTTACATTCATATTCAAAGCTTAGTTGACAGAGAAATGGAGGGATATTTCAGAAAGACCAGGTATCAAAGCTTCAGTTTTTTGCAAGAAATCTTATTCTTTTTCATCAAATACCTCTTGTCCTTTCCTGAACATGTTAAAAGAATTTTCCTTTACTTTTCATATTCTAATGATGACCATAAATCTGCACTTGATATTCCCTCTTTTAAAATTGTAAAGACATCTTCTTTTCCTTTCACTTTTGATGTTGAAAAGGATTCCAATGATGACTATGATCAGTTTTATGAACCTCATGTGACCCAAGCCATTGTCATACCCCCTATACCAAATCCTATATCTTCCAAGTTTCAAGAGAGATATAAACCCCTCAAATTACCTCTTGTCCTCCATGAATTTCCAGCAAAGCACTATAAGTATCTGCCTATGTTTGATGGAGGATTTGACAAGATTTCAACTGAAAAACACATCCAGGGTTTTGAACATTTCCTTGACCTTTTTGAAGTTGAACAAGATGATGTATGTATGAGAGCTTTTTCTCAATCATTGCAAGGAGAAGCTAAGAGATGGTTTAGAATTCTGTCAGCTGGGAGTATTGCCAATTTCCAATAGTTTGAGCACACTTTCCTTGACAGATGGGAGGTTAAGAAAAACCCTTTCCAGATTCTGGTCGAATATGAGAGTCTAAAGAGGTATCCAGGTGAGACAGTCCAAGAGTTCTCAACCAGATTTAATAAAGTTTACAATTCCATACATGCTGCTATAAAACATCCCCCAGGGTAGGTTACGCTTCATTACCCTGATGGCTTTGATTATGATCTTGTTTATCAGCTTAGAGAAAGGAATCTAGTCTCTTTGGAGGATATGCCAAAAAGTGTTATTAGTGTAGAAGCAAACTTGTTGGCCAAAAATTCCAAGATGAAGGTTGAAAGGAGGGGAGGTGTAAAGGAGGAGCCATCAACATCATCAGATATCAAGTTGGATACTTTGGTGAAAACAATAGAAAATATGATGGAAAGGATGACTTTGGGAGACAAAGTTGTTGCTGGAGAACAAAAGAACCTAGGAAATCAACAGTAGGTAAGACATCCTTTCCAAGAATATTTTACAGAAGAAGGAGAGGTTGTTGGCCCAAACAGTTTTGTTTCTGATTCATGTCACCATGAGCTAGAAACTAATTGTTTTATATATTCACTTGAAGACAGTCATGAAGAGCAACCAGCGGCATGTTCTTAGCAAGAGAATGTTCAATTACAACAGCTTATAGAAAGAAATCAACATGCCTGTGTTAGTTATGACAACAATGAAGAATGTAATAGCCCTGGAGAAAATTCCATGTAATAAAAGTTAAAAACAACAACCACGGTTATTGGGACACTTATTCCATGTTGAATGTTGGGCAAGACATCCTAGGGGGTGTTCATTTGGTTGTTTATGGCTAAGGAAATTGGCAAAGGTAATGGTTAAGGCTTTGGAAAGGAAAAATGGCATTTTTGGCACAATTATTTATGAAAATAATGGAAATTAGGAGAAAAAGGATGTGAAAGATCACAGGTTGCATGTGAGGAGGAAAATGAAGGAAAATAATGAAAAATAAAGAAAATAGAGGCCTCATTCATAAAAAATCTTATGAGGATCAATTGGTAACCTTTTTCCAGTTGATTTTTGGAGCTCTCTCATTATTCTCTCTCTCTCCCTCACTCTTGGACACTTAGATTTTTCTTGGAGAACTTTGGCATTGGAGCAAGAAATGAAAAGAAGGCAAGAGGAAGCAAAGATCAAGAAGGGAAAGGCAGGATCAACCAGCTACAACAGGCTTCATTGCAGGTATCAATTTTCATGTGTATTTTCCTTGCTAGATTTGGCATGTATGGGATTGCATGTGGTTCTTTTCTATCATGGCATGGATTTTTCCAGGTGTGACAGTGTTCTTCAGCCTAGCCTTGCCATTTCCTGATAGCTTTGATGAGATGGGTTTCTCATATTCAGTTAATGTGGGATGGCCGGATGGATTCGAAGTTGTGTGGGGTAGATATCCAAACTAACAAACGCATGGCCTAGTGGTCCCTGAATTGGTCTGTGGATCACGGTAAAGCCACTAGACTAGTAACCCCTGAACCAGACTATGGGTTGCAGTATAGCCAGATTGTGTGCCTCGGTGGGCCTAGGAATCCTTGCCGGTGAATGGAAGGATATACAGTAAATCCAAGAGGTGGATTTATCTATGTTGGGCCTAGTAGTCTTGGGATGGTATGTATGGTAAAGCCTAGAGAGTGTGTCTCGGTGTAGGACCTAGTGATCCCTGGATCAAACTATGGATTACGATAAAGCCTGAGAGATCACTCAAATTCCTCACGGTGTCAGCGGAGAACTCCGGTGGCATCCATGTTTATGGGTAATTTTTGGTGTGTTCTATGAGTCCCACATTCATGGTTGGAATATGGCACAGGGGTGATTTTCTGAAGAGGGACTTGGCTCAGCCAATCTATGGTTAGGTGGAACATGGTAGTCCCATCTCTTGTTGGTTTATTGCATCCATTAATGAGAAATTCATTCCCTTGATTTTCATATGTAAATGTATTGATGTATATGTGGATTTTATGGTTGATATGTTTATGATATTTATGTCCCTATTATGTTGGTTATGTGTATGTTTTATGGCAGTCGCTATGTATGGCTCTCAACATGTTTTTACTTGTAATTGAATGGATAATGTATATATGACCTAATAGATGATAATGCAGCAAATGACATGAGGGAACAATGGTTCATAGCAATTCTCAGATAAGTATGAGATACCTACACTTAATTATGTTGTTTACACCTGTAGGTTACATGTTGATGATATGTTCGATGAAATTCCTATCATGGCTAGTATTGGTCTGGTTAAGGTCTTGTTCATCTTATTGCTTTGGCATCATTGTTTTCATGTTCTTTTACTAATCTTAAGATATCACTCCATTCTAGGCAGTGACCTAAGCTATGGGCCTGAAAAAGTGGCTTAAATCTCGGGGTCGCTGGCATAGAACTGGTAAATTGGGTCCCTAGACACTGGCACATAAGCCTATGAGAGTGAATTTGGGTTTCTGGACACTGTCATGCTTATAGCATGAGAGTGACTAAGGCCTAAGATGGTCAAAACTTCAGTAGGACCCAAGGACAAGTTGTCTGAAGTGTTGGATTGGTTTTTGTGGGTCCTAAAGCTGATGTTGGATGATTGTGTTTGATATTTCCACCTATTCCACTTCCTTAAGGTTACATTGGAGGTCGAATCCAATCATAGTAGTCTCTCGTCGCTTGTTTACCCTAGTTGACTAGTTGTTTGGGTAGATGTGGGAGGAGAGTGTTATAGAGTGGTACCAAAGCATGGTTAACCCCTTGGACTAGATGGGAAGTGTGTGGTGGTCATGCATGCATGTTAGTTGCATGTGTCTCTTTTACACTTGCATTCCATGTGCTTGTTACATTTGCTTGATGATTGATTATGGTTGAAGTAAGTTTTTCATGGAGAATTTGATGATTGATTTTTTGGAATGCATCGTCATGAGTATTTGACTGGTTACATATTGTTACATATCGCTTACATGTTGATTTTATGTAACCTACTTACATCCTTGTATGTTAGGCTACATTCTTGTATATTTGATTACATGTATCAGTCTTGTAGGTTGATTACAAGAATTGATCGCATATGTTCGACTACATGCGTTTATGCGTAAGTGTAGTTGATTAGGCATTGCTTATGCATGTTGTTGGCTGCATGTGGAAATGTGTACAATGGAGTAATGGTTGTTGTCATGCATGACGTCATAGCTTGAATTGTTGATATGGCCTTGCATTGATGACTAGACCCTAGCTAAAATGATGTTTATGATTTGACGCACTTACTTGTTATATGTCTATATGTTGTTATGATTATGTTATGCATGTATCACGCTGATTTGATGATCTTTCAAATGAGGTAACCTCCCCGAATTATGATAAGGTACATTGATTTAGTGCGATTTGGTTTATCTAACATGTAATGCATTGCAAGAAAGAGACCAAATGGCTAGCAAGGTGGTAGACTACATAGAATCTCCCTATGCATCAGATGAGTAGTGTGGTGCAGGGCACACCTCTGATTTGGAAGATACATTGAGGAGCTTGAAGGAAGAGATAAAGAGTTGTAAGGGAGATAATGATCTGATCATATAGGCACAAGAGAAACAAGAAGAGGTTAATGCAATACTTCTTCAAATTTTGTTAGACCTGCAGTGACAAGCGCCGCTTCGGATCAGCTATGTAAAAGAGGATAGAACTAATGGGGCATATAGTAGTAGGTCTCTTGGTAGACACAGGTCAGATAGATCTGATACAGTGGGAGATGGAAGGTTGTTCGACACTCCAGCTAGGAGGGGCGATGAGTACAAGTATTATTCTAGTTTTGGTTTTAAAAGACATCATGATTGTCATTGTTATCATCCTTACATGAGGAGTGATAGGGTATACTTTCCGGATGAATTCAAGAAAGAAAAACCACCTACTTTTGATGGAGCTGTAGAAAATCCAAAAGATGTAAAGGCTTGGATACTTGGGACGAACAAATTCTTTGAGTTGCATGAGTACACAGATAACATGAAGTCCAGAATAGCTATCTTCAGCTTGAAAGGTAAAGCAGACATCTGGTGGGAAGATGTTAAGCAGGTCAAAGACATCATGAAAGATGACTTGAGTTGGCAGGAGTTCAAGAGGCTTTTCAGCAAGAAGTACTTGTTAGAGAGGTACTACGACAGTAAGGCCAAAGAATTCTATGAGCTAAATATGGGATCAATGACAGATGAAGATTACACAACCAAGTTGTTGGAGCTATTGAGGTATGTACCATATCTTACTGATGAGAAGGCTAAAGTTTAGAGATTTTTTAGTGGTTTTCCATTAGCATTTAGAGATTGGATTGAGTATGATGGGCCTCAATGACTTGAGGAAGTCATTGGGGAATCGAAGCATTGTTATGAATAGTCAAAGTGTAATAATGAATCTCAACCAGGATGGAAGGGAAAAGAAAAAGGTAGTGGCAAATGGTAGCCTAAGAGAACAAGGCCTCATAATGTAGATGGGAAAGAAAATATGGCACCGCAAAAGAAGTTTAATGTAGCTAGACAGGGACACGGGTCACAACAGCATCATAGAGGTGAGGGAACTGGTCAATTGGAGTGTTGGACATGTGGTGAGGAACACTGTAGGAGAAATTTTCTGCAACATCAGGGTGGTAGGCCTAAGATATACAGTGCACAGGAGGCGCAGACTATTGGGGATGTTGGCTAGAGTATTCCTCATATTTATGCAGCAGTGGACAACAGACAGGCAGAACACCAGGCATCTATCATTGAGATGGACGGTAAGCTTTGTGATCAAGTTATTTCTATTTTGATTGACCATCGATCTAATTATAGCTATGTTAGTCCTGACATGGTGGATAAGTGTGGTTTGAGTAAGGAATTAAATGAAAAGTCTTGGTTAGTCCAGTTGGATACAGGTACAAAGAAGTGAGTTCATCATTGGGTAAGAGCTTGTGCATTTAACATGAATGGTATGTCTACCACAACACATATAAATGTATTATCGTTGGGATAATACATTATGTTGTTGGGCATGAATTGATTTTATATTCATAGAACCAAGGTAGATTTTTATGACAAAGCCATTGAGTGCGTTGATGACAATGGGGAACCAAGAGTCTTGCAAGGGAAAGAAGAAAGCCACATCAGTTAGGATGGCGATAGCTATGCAAGCAAATCATAGTCGTAAGAAAGGGTGTGTATTATTTGCAATGCACATTTTTAGTGATAAGGGTAAGGAGGTTGAGGATGTAGATGTGTTGAGAAGGTACCCAATTTTGCAGTAGTTTCAAGATGTATTTCCTGAGGACATTATAGAGTTTCAACCTCAGAGGGAGGTAGACTTTTCTATTGAGTTGGTGCAAGGGGAAGCTCTAGCATCAAAAGCACCTTACAGGATGAGCACGCCTGAGTTGGTTGAGTTAAAGTTGCGGTTGAAGGAAATGTTGGAAAAAGGATACATTAGGCCAAGTGTATCACCTTGGGGCACACCGGTATTGTTCGTGAAGAAGAAAGATGGTACTCTCAAACTATGCATCGATTACAGACAGTTGAACAAAGTGACAATCAAGAACAGGTACCCTTTGCCGAGGATTGATGACTTGTTCGATCAACTGAAGGAAGCAACAGTTTTCTTGAAGATCGACTTAAGATCCGGATACCATCAGGTGCGCATCAAAGAGGAGGATATTTACAAGGCAACTTTTCGGATCAGGTATGGGCATTATGATTTCGTTGTTGTTCCATTTGGCTTGACTAATGCTCCAGATACATTTATGTGTTTGATTAAAAGTGTGTTTCGTCCATACTTGGATAAGTTTGTTATTGTGTTCATTGATGATATACTGGTATATTCTAAAAATTAGGAAGAGAATGTCGAGAATTTAGCAACAGTGTTGAGGTTGTTGAGAGAGAATCGGTGGTATGATAAGCTCGGCAAGTGTAGTTTCTTTCAGACTAGGGTACATTACTTAGGACATGTGGTCTCCAAGGAGGGCATTGCAGTAGATCCAGAAAAGATAAGAGTCATCATGGAAAGGATAGCTCCTAAGAATGTGGATGAGGTGAGATATTTCATGGGTTTGGTAGGCTATTATAGGAGGTTCATCAGGAACTTCTCACAGATTGCTTATCCTATCACATCATTGCAAAGGAAAGGTAAGAAGTTTGAATTAACAAAGGAGTGTGAGGCAAGCTTTAAGAAATTTAAGCATTTGTTGACACATGCACCAGTTCCTCAGATTGCAGATCCATACAAAGAGTTTGTGGTATGCACATATGCTTGCAAGAGAGGACTTGGTGGAGTCCTTATGCAAGATGGATAGGTGGTATGATATGAGTCCCGGAACTAACCAAGCATGAGTAGAACTACCCTACACTTGACCTTGAGTTAGCAACAATCATACATGCCTTGAAGATGAGGAGGAATTATATTCTTGGCATGAGGTTTGTACTTATGAGTGATCATATTGGGTTGGGGTACTTGTTTGACCAGCCAAATCTGAATGCTAGGCAGGCTAGATGGTTGGCCATGATTAACGAGTTTGATTTTGAGATCAGGTACATCAAAGGTAAAGAGAACAGGGTGGAAAATTCTCTCAGTAGACGGGTACAAGTAAACCACTTGGAAGCTATGAACTCCTATGGGACATACTTACAAGATAGGATCTTGCAGGCAGGTTAGCAAGATGTTAGGTATATGGAGATTTGGACAAGTTGCAACAGGGTGCTGGTACAGGTACAAGCCATATTACAGGTACAAGTATAGGTACATGTAGTGGTACATGTACAAGTGGAAGTATAGGTACATGCACAAGTACGAGTACAGGTAAAGGTGCAAGTGCACAGGGTATGGATTATTGTCTTACAACATATGGATTGGTCAAGTTCCGAGACAAGATATATGTACCAGATAGAAGCAAACTCAAGAAGGTGATATTGAAAGAGTTTCATGCGAAACCTTATTCAAGTCACCTGGGTTATCAAAAGACACTGAAAACAGTGAAGAGATTTTACTATTGGCTGAATTTGAAGAGGGATGTAGCAGAGTTTGTGGCGAGGTGATTTCATTGACAGTGAGTAAAAGCAGAGTATAAACATACAGGTGGACTGCTACTGTCGATCGTGATTCCAGAATGGAAATGGGAGGTTATTTCCATTCATTTCTTCATAGGGTTGCCGAAGACAGTGAGACATCATGATTCCATCATGGTTATCGTGGGCAGGTTGAGAAAGGTTTCATTCCAGTGAAGTCTACATTCTCAGCTAGTGATGTAGCACAGGTATTCGTTAAAGATGTGATCAGGTTGCATGGTGTTCCAAAGAACATTATGTCAGACAAGGATGTGAAGTTCACTTCCAAGTTCTGGAAGGATTTATTTGCAGGTTTGGCCACAAAGTTCACCTTCAGTACAATGTATCATCCACAAACAGAGAGGGTCAACAGGATGTATTTGATGCATCAACAATAAAAGTGGTAAAATTATCTTCCTTTGGTATATTTCACATACAAAAAAGGTTATCAGGATTCATTGAGGATGAGTCCATTTGAGGCATTGTATGTGCAGAGTTGCAACACTCCTATCATTTGGAGTGATCCGATTAGCAGGGTATTGATTGGACCAGATATGTTGGCAGACATGGAACATGAGATGAAAGTGATCAAGAAGAATCTAAACGTAGCACAAGATAGGTAGCATAGGAAAGGTAGATAGGAATGGGTTGTTCAAGAAGTTCCAAGTCAGGGAATAGGTGTACTTGCACATCAAACTAAAGGAGAGATCCTTGTAGATTGGATCTTGTGCCAAGCTGGCACCACAATTTTATGGACCCTTCAATATCATTGATAGGATTGGGCCAGTAGCCTATCGACTTGCACTACCTCTGATAGTGAAATTCCATGATGTTTTCCATGTATATTTGCTTAAGAAGTATGTTAAGGATGTTGATCATGTGATTGATTGATCTGTATTGTAGGTGGAACCAGATGGAGAATTCTAGCCAGAACCTCAGTGTATATTGCAGAAAAATGTGCTCATGCTCCAGAACTGAGCAATCGAGCAAGTTAAAGTGCAATGGAAGCACTTTGGTCCTGATGAAGCTACATGGGAGATGGCAGATTAGATGCAGGATATGTATCCTTCCTTGTTTGTCGGTTGAGGCAAAGCAGCTTTGATATGGTGTTTTGGTATATGCTTTGATATGGTGTTTTGGTATATGCTTTGATATGGTGTTTTGGTATATGTTTTGATATGATGTTCTGGTATATGTTTTGGTACATGTTTTTGGTATATATTTTGGTGATATTTCTATATGTACATATGTATATGGATGTAAATACTGCCATGAGCTATGTTATAAAGCTCCACTAAGTGGTATGGGTATCATGTCATTATGATTATGTTGTCATGTTATTATGATATCATGTGGTTATGTTATCATGATGTTATGATGTCATGTGGGTTGGCACTCAGTAGGATGATCATTGTAAATATCGTAATGAGCTATGTTATAAAGCTCTAGTATGCGGTATGTTGTCATGATGTTTTTCTTTTGAGCAAGTCCTTCATTGTAAATACTACATTGAACTCTGTTATAAAGCTCCATGAGCAGTATGTCTTCTTTCAGTGGGTTACTAAGGTATATGTGTGATTGAACACCAAGGACGGTGTCCCCCAAGGGGGAGGGTTTTGTAACAACCCTAGTGAAAATTCCATGTAATAAAAGTTAAAAACAATAACCACAATTGATGGGACACTTATTCCAAGCTACATGTCGGGAAAGACATCTTAGGGGGTGTTCATTTGGTTGTTTATGGCTAAGGAAATTGGAAAAGGCAATGGCTAAGGGTTTGGAAAGGCAAAATGGCATTTTTGGCACAATTATTTGTTAAAATAATGGAAATTAGGAGAAAAAGGAGGTGAAAGGTCATAGGTTTCATGTGAGGATGAAAATGAAGGAAAATAATGGAAATTGAAGAAAATAGAGGCCTCATTCATAAAATGGCTTCTGAGCATCAGTTGGTAACCTTTTGTCAATTGAGTTTTGGAGCTCTCTCATTATCCTCTCTCTCTCCCCCTAACTCTTGGACACTTAGAGTTTTCTTGGAGCACTTTGGCATTGGAGAAAGAAAGGTAAAGAAGGCAAGAGGAAGCAAATATCAAGAAGGGAAAGGTAGGAGCAAGCAGCTATAACAAGCTTCATTGCAGGTATCAACTTGCATGTTTATTTTCCTTGCTAGATTTTGCATGCATGGGATTGCATGTGGTTCTTTTCTATCATGGCATGGGTTTTTCTAGGTGTGATAGTGTTCTTTAGCCTAGCCTTGCCATTTCCTAATAGATTTTATGAGATGGGTTTCTCATATTTGGTTAATGTGGGATGGTCGGATGGATTCGAAGCTGAGTGGGGTTGATCTCCAAACTAACAAACACATGGCCTAGTGGTCCCTGAGCCAGACTGTGGATCACTATAAAGCCACTAGCCTAGTAACCCCTGAACCGGACTGCGGGTTGCGGTAAAGCCATATTGTGTTCCTCGGTGGGCCTAGGAATCCTTGCTGGTGAATTGCAAGACATACAATAAAGCCAAGAGGTGAATTTCTCTTCGTTGGGCCTAAGAGTCCATGGATGGATGTACGATAAATCCTAGAGAGTGTGTCTCAGTGTAGGGCCCAGTGATCCCTGGATCGGAATATGGATTATGGTAAAGCCTGAGAGAATAGGAGGCACTCAAATTCCTCACGGTGTAGGTGGAGAAATCCAGTGGAATCCATTCTTGTTGGTGTTTTTTGGTGTGTTTTATGAGTCCCACATTCATGGTTGGAATATGGAACAGGGGTGATTCGCTAAAGAGAGACTTGGCTCAGCCAATCTATGGTCGGGTGGAATGTGGTAGTCCCATCTCCGGTTGGTTTATTGCATTCATTAATGAGAAATTCATTCCCTGGATTTTCATGTGTAAATTTATTGATGTATATGTAGATTTTATGGCCGATATTTTTATGATATTTATGTCCCTATTATACTAGTTATATGTATGTTTTATGATAGCAACTATGTATGGCTCTCAGCATGTTTTTACTCATAAATGAGGATAATTTATCTATGTCCTAATATATGATAATGCAACAAATGACATGAGGGAACAATGGTTCATAGCTATTCTCAGATAAGTATGAGATCCCTACACTTAATTTTGTTGTTTACACCTGTAGGTTACATGTTGATGATATGTTTGACGAAATGCCTGTCATGGCTAGTAGGGATCTAATTAAGGTCTTATTCAACTTATTTCTTTGGAATCATTGTTTTCCTGTTCTTTTACTGATCATAAGCTATCACTCCATTCTGGGAAGCGAAATGGGCTCTGGGCAAGAAAAAGTGGCTTAAATCTCGGGTTCGTTGGCACAGAACTGGAAAATTGGGTCCCTGGACACTGGTACATAACCCTGTCATGCCTATAGCATGAGAGTGATTAAGGCCCAAGATGGTCAACTTTAGTAGGACCCAAGGACAAGTTTTCTAAAGTGTTGGATTGGTTTCTGTGGGTCCTAAAGCTGATGTTGGATGATTGTGTGTGATTTTTCCATCGATTCCACTTCCTTAAGGTCACATAGGAGGTCGAATCCAATCACAGTAGCCTCTCGTCGCATGTTTACCCTGGTTGGCTAGTTGCTTGGGTAGAGGTGGGAGGACGGTGTTACAAAGAACATGAAGAAAATACCAAATCAAGTGAAGAAACTATTCCCTTGTGTTTTGCCTCATTTAAATTACTGAAGCGGAAATTTCATAATGTTAAAGGTGAGCAATATTATAGTTTTTTACATTGAACATAAGGAAAACAATGAGGTTGTTGATGGAACTCTCTACCCTTAAGTTTTGTTTCATTTGAGTTCCTCAAGAGAAAATTTAAAACTATAACTGAAGCAAAGGATGATGAGCCTATGAAAGATCATATAGTCTCCTCGAAACCAATACACAATAAATTGTGGTATTCTTCTCATATTTTGAATGATCCAATAGCTAGTTATTTAGATTGTTTCTGCAATCAAATTTCTCCTCCTTTAGCTAGTTGTGACCCTGAAAACAAGGGTGATGAAGACTTAATTTGACAGCCAGCATCATTTTTTTGTCCAACGATGGTTTCATTACAAAATTCAAATGAAGGTTTGCAAACCTACCATGACAGCTATAAGATGAAATTGCATGAAAGCGAGGATGCACATAAAGGTTTGTATTCATGGTATGTAGACAACCTAAAGAAGAATTGCAATATGTCAGATGAGGTGAAATTCAGTGTTCATTCATTTGAGGACCCTTTTGCAACATTCTTGGATTCAGTAAGTGGGCCTAAGTTCATAAAATATTAGAAAGTTGAATTTGTTTGCAAGTGTTTACTAGAGTTGTCATTCAATAGGTTTTCTATTTTTCTTGTGAACAAGCACATGCAAAGAAATCAACCAGTGGATAAAGTGCTTGCGTGGTTACACTGGTTGTTTGAATTCACTAAATCAAGTTGCTTGTGGATCAATTAGAGTGGGTATGTGTGATGAATAAGATCAACACCCTAAGAATTATTTTTAGTTTCAGTTTGGAACAAAGCTTTCAATTTTCAGTGTATAGTTTAGGTTTCAGTTTGAAGAATGGATTTGGTTTAGTTGAGGATTGGAATAGGTTTCCAGTTTGGTTTCAGTTGTAGTGGTTTCAAAGCAGGAACAGGTTGCAGGAATGATAATGGTCAGGCACATGGTCTGCAATGTTCTTGTCACCTCGTAGGGAGGATTCCATCCCCATTGGAGCCAATGTTAGGGTCCTATATTATAGGGATCTTAGTCATTTCAGTATTTCTATGTACTTGAGGTCAATTTGTAAATGTCAATCTTGATTTCATGAGTATTATGGTTTAAAAGGGTATTTTGTGAATATGAGGTCTTTTGTGAATAAGGTTTAGGATTAAGTCTCATGAAAAGGTTCTAAGATTGAAAGAGGCCTATTTGGTCAAGGAAAAGTTTAGTGTCATGAGAGATCATCATAAAAAGGGTAATCATAAGGGGTAATTGGTCATGTCATGAAATATTTGGTCATCATGAGTTTGTTATGCTGAGTCATGTCAGTTATAGGGATTAGTTATGGTCATTCATGTCATGCTACCATTATTTCAAAAACACCACTTATCCATATTTCACATCTAGAAGTGGGTCATCATTACTTTAAAATAAGATCCTAGAAGTGTATGAAGGTTTCAAAAGTGCCTTTTCACTTTCATTTCAATCATTTGAAACTATCATCTGCTCTGAAACACTTTGGAGGATGAGAAGAGGAATGTTGTTATTTTCCATTGAAGTTGCTGCAAAGTTGGAGTTCGTTGCACAACTGAGGAACTCGCTGCGCATCTCAAGAAATAATCAATTCGATTACAGCGTTTTCCTTGAACCCTACATACCTCTATTTTGAACTACAGTTGAGTATCATTAACCAGATCCTTGTTTACCTCTTTCCAAAGAAAAACCCTAGCTACAGTTATTGCGTGTCTCCCCTGTTCGTTGTGCATTTACCTGTTTCCACTTTGCTACAAAATTCACCGTTGAATAACATTGCACATTGTTTTGAAGAAGTTTGTAAGCCTACACATACAACCATGAACACTCCAGAGATGAAAAGAAGGTAAAAGGAGGAGACATTGTAATATATGAACCCCAATACCTCAGTCTAGTGAACTTTGACCCTGCCATCAGGGATTCATTTCAACAAACTAGGTGCATTTCCTCTTGTGAGAAGATTTAGTGCCAGGGCCACCACTTCCATCTCACCAAACAATTTACATTGAATTTCAAGGGGAAGGAGGTAAAGGTTGGAAATTTGGAGTTTTTTTGTCTCTGAACAATTGGTGAAGATTGGTTTAAGGCATGGAGTTGGATTTAGCTCATTTTAAATCATTTTTTAAGCCACAATACAAGGAGGGCTATGGGTCCATTATCCCAAGGAGTTATCTACTGGACCACTATAGTAATTTGTTGAAAGTAATTCAAAGGTATTTTACATGTGAAGGGAGGTTCAACAAAATCTATCAGTACCACATTAGACTTCTGATGCATTTTACAGGCAAGAAAGCCTTGAATTTGCCTTACTATTTGTTTAGGAGTCTCAGCAAAATGGCTAACAGAGTTCAAGAAAGGGGGAGTCAAATTGAACCTAGCATATTCCATTTTTCATTGATTAAATTTTTGGTGCTAGAATAACTTAATGAGAGGGAGAAATCATGACAAGAATTATTGATATCTTCAGGGTTGATGGCACAGTCCTATGACAGCCCAAAGAGTAAGAGAGACACTCCATCAGTTGCAACCAAAGAAGCCTCATCTGCAATAGTTGGCTGAGTGAAAAATCTTTTTATTAGCTAGAAATCAGTGGACAAGAGAAGTGCCAAGAAGCTTCACTTTTCACCCGAGATAGAACAAGTGGCCAGGAGACCAAGAACAAGAGCTTCAGCCAAGATATTTCCTGTAGACCCTACACCTGGTCAAACCATTGAGATATTAGAGAGTGCACCTGAAGGAGTGGAAGATGATGAAAAGGATCAGAGAATCAGGGAGATGCAAGATCAACTTGATAAGGCACATCTAATGATAACACAACTGCAACAAGAAAACAAAGATCTCAAGAGGAAATCCTTGCAAGAATCTGCTAAGCCCAGTAAGGAAGAACCATCAAAGAGAGCCTTGGTACCTACTGTTGAAGACAAAGGTAAACAAATAGTAGACGTAGAAGATGTGCAAAAGATGATAGTTGAGTAGTCTAGAGGACCTAGAACTAGGTTTGTTGTTAGGAAAATGGAGATTCCTGTGAAGGAAGTTGCTCAACCTTATCAGAGGATAGTTAAAGTATATGAAGAGATAAATGAGTTCAATAGACTAATGGAACAAATAAAGGAATTTCAGCAGCAAATAGATTTCCTCGCATAGAAATATCAAGAGGATAAGCTGAGGATATTCAATCAATTGGAAATTGTTGAAAATGTCATCCAAGAGGCCAAATACACACATTTGGTCTTAAGAAGACTCAAACAAGTAAAACAGCAACTGACTAAGGCTACGAAGTCTATAAGGGGGAGGAATGGTAGTTTATACATGCTTGCAGAAGCATCACATAGTTAAATATCATCAGTTGGATGCCCCAAAGTTGTAAATTTTGTCTTTTTGCCTATAAAACTTGCACAAATTGGCTTTTTGATGAAGAATGCAGAAACACAGCAGCACATGTTGCGCATTGGTCATGATTCCCCATTTTGATAAAGCAGGTGAAATTTTGAGGTTTGGGTAGTTTTATGGGATGTTATAAGGTTATCATAGCGAGTGGGTGTTGCCTTAAGTAGTTTAGTTCAGGAAAAATCACCACATGGTCAAAGTTTTGGAGATGTTGCAGGTGTTGCGCAAGTTTGTTGTGCATTTGAAATCAAAAGGGAGACACTGGTTCAGAGGCATGTTTTTAGTTTCGAAGTTATTTCATGAGTTCATAACCTCCTCAATGACATTACATGACAACCCATTAGTTTCATCCTTTCAAAGATGGACTGGAGTATGCACAACTTGGATTGTTGTGCAACTGGAGATTCGTAACAGATCTACTGCGTTTTTGACACAGTGCACATTTTGACTTGTTAATTAAAGGATTTGGTTTCTAGAAGTTGTTTTGATCATGCTATTAGGTGTTGTAGAACCTTAGGATTGTATAGTTAAAGGTTTTTTGTGAATATTCAAACTTTTATGATGTATTAACCAAGGATTGGTAGTAGGTAAAATCAACTCATTCTTTTCAGCATCTTAAATGTAATTCAATGTACCTAGCCAAAAACTTAGTTTTCTTTGAATAATTTCGACCATACCAGGTGGAAATCGAATTTTTGTGATGTATAAAATATGTAAAAAGCATAATAAAGAAGTTTCTAGTCAGTGTGTGGAAAGAAGACTGTTAATTGAAGAAGGTTGGAATGGTTTCATAGGATTCATATGTCAGACCTTGTTGGTAATGTGTTTTTCTGTATTGTGAATCATTTCTTGTCAGTTTCATGCTTTAATACATGTCTTCATGTTTGGCTTAACAAGAAAATATCTCAGAATTCACTACTTGTTGTGCTTTGTTTTATGTTAGTTGAACAGTATATGTTTTCTTCTTATGACATTTAGAATTCATCTTGTAATCTGATGCTCTAGTGTCATCCTCACAACTCTTCATTCGCCCTATCTACAACGAATTAGGTTAAAATACCAGCAAACTGCTTATCTTTCCCCTACCTAAATCACCTCATTATCCCTTATTCACTTGAAACCATTAGTAGAGGGTGACTCCATGCCCAATGGATGTGTCTTCTCCCACCTACCTGCAAAACATTGAAATCAACCTGCTCTTTTGATCCTCATAACTAGCCTAAGATCAGAAATCATTCAGTCATCTAATTGACTGAGAAAACCTTAGTGAGAGAGCCCTCTCCAAGGCTAGAAGGGCTAGATTCTAGCCTAAAAGTGGTATGTGGTTACCTTTGTAATCCTTTTTCAGCCTAAAGGAAATTACAAAGTGCTAACACATAGTAAAAGAACTATCCTCATAAGGACATGTTTCATTTTTTAAGGAGGTTGACACAATAAAAGAACCATCCTCATAATGACATGTTTCATTTTTTAATGAGGTTGACATAGTCAAAGAACCATCTGCATGGATGTTGTTTCATTTTTTAATGAGATTGACACAGGAGAAGAACTATGCTCATAGGGACCTGTTTCATTTTTTAACAAGGTTGACACAGTAAAAGAACTATCCTCATAAGGCCTGTTTCATTTTTTAACGTGGTTGACACGGTAAAATAACTATCCTCATATGGACCTATTTCATTTTTAATGAGGTTGACATAGTAAAATAACCCTCCTCCTAGGGACCTAATCATGGCTTCCATTTGTAAGAAACACATGCCAAGGGACACTCCCTAATCATGGCTTCCAAGAGGTATTCATCTGAAGGAAGAATAGTTCTTTAGAAGGAACACATGTTAAGGGAATCAATGGGGATAAGAAAATCGAGTTCAGATGTCCCCATTGAAGGGTTCACCATGTCAATTACCATATCTAAGTCAAAAGAAGTCAAGCAAACAATGAGAGGCTCTCTTACATCAGTAAGTGAAAACATGGGACCGGTTGCCACATAATTAACCAGTGCTGGTGTAGATACCACTTACATATAAGGAACATTAAGGGATGTCAAATGGATGGTAGTCAAATTAAGACCAATGAATGAAGGCTGGTAAGTAGTCACAATGTTTCCATTATGAGGGAAATACATCACTCGGAAGAGTGTGGAAATGACAACTTTCATGGCATAGACATAGTCTCACCCAAGGAGAAAATTGAAATCCAAGGGGCCTTCAACTACCATAAGATCAATACAGACATTTTTACCTTCCAGAGTAACATGTAACTTAGGAAGGATCCTGCTAACAGTGCTAGACCCGCCAACATCAGGGGTTCTCCCTGTTATGAAGTCCCAACTAGACCTCACACTGTTTGGTGTAGGAGTCCCATCTGGTACGATGGCCCAGTTGCCATTATCTTAAAGATATGCCTCAACTCTTGCTTGTCAGCACAGGAGAGTGGTTTGCTTTGTCTTCGAGAAGTGAGGTTCACGTGTCTAGTGAGTGTAAGTGTCACTTGTGGAAATATTTCTTTCACTGTTGAGGGAGAGGGTGAGAGTGAGTTCCAGGTCGATTGGGAGTAGTCCCAACACTGCTAGGAACACACAACACAATAGGACATGCACAGCTTCCGGAGGAGCAGTCCACACAGATGCAATAGTCACAATGTAAAATGTAAGATAACATGTACAACGCTCAACGGATCAGTGCAAACGAGTGCAACAATTGTTACAGCAAGCTTCATGTGAAAGGTCTGTCTGATGTCCAGGAGAGCAATCTACACAGGCGAGACAATGTTAACAACATATACAACACATTTCCATTAATAGATTATGCATTACAACAAATGAAATAATTCAGATGTAGAAAATAGGTTAAAGAAACATGCATTACAAGTGTTAAAGATCAGTCTTACAATAGATACAATACATGTGTGAAAACATGATGGCATGTTAGCAAGCTTCTGAATTAATCGAAAGTTCCAAGACACATCGTTACACCATACATCACTAACCCCAAGTGCAGGGAATTGGAGCCACTACTTACTCCTCAAAGAAAATATTAGAGACACTCTTGGCTATGTGGGAGGAGCTGAGGTGAAAAAGTCCTTTGCATGTACAAATGATGGGGTATTTATAGCCAAGGGTGAAACTGACCCTTGTGGTTGTTAGACTACCCTCATGACCGTTTATCTTCCATGAATTTTCGACTTACATGACTCTTTTTTCAACAAGTAGGTCCCTTGGACTTCTACGTTACATCACATTGATTGACAACATAGCCCATAGTGGAGATGTGGGTGACATGACTCCACATGACTTGACATGACTCGACATGATTTGACATGACAGTGTTGGTACATTCATTCTGCTGCTGGAGTGCATGTCTAGCTACAGTGCTGCTGGGTGATGGATGTCTTCATGGTGTATCATAGCTCCACCTCTGCATGGTGAAGTGCGTGGAGTCTTCGATGGTCATTGGTTCGCTTGATGAAGCTTTAGCATGTTGTTCCTCGCTTGCATGCTGAAAGGCTTGATAAGACCATCTGTTCTTGAAGGTGCATGTTCATCACGTTCGTATGCTTCGCATGCTTCGTTCATTTGTCCGTTGGTGAACCTATCCTTCTGCATGTCCTCCCTTCATTCATCCCATTCGTCATCTTTCCATGTTTGTTGGTGTACCTGTACCTGCAGTCTCTCATGACGAGACGAAATCAAATCCAAATCCTCTTATTCTACCATGGCACACGATCATTTCGGATGCAGGTGACCTGGAGAGGTGGCAAGGTTGTGAAGCAGGATGATGGCTCCGAGCACTGCTGATGAAAACTATGCAAGAGTTAGTGAGTGATGGAGACGGGCGATCTGAGTCAACAGTGACTTCCTATGAGTTCTGGCTAGGATGGGAGGCAAAATTGCGCAAATTTTTGGAGGGACGGTTCAGGCTGTAGGAAGGCAAGGCAGACATGCTCTACGCATTTTTCAGAACAAACAGGCAGAGGGGGCTAGACAACCAAATTTGCACAATTTTTTAGAGGAACGGGCTGGGGTGCATGAAGGGTCAATAGGCAGAAATTGCATAGTTTTTGGGAGGAACTTCTCGGGAGACTAGCAGCCAAAACTGCGGAATTCCTAGAGGGAACTGGTAGTTGGCTGCTGGGGTCACTAGCAGCAAAAACTATGCAATTCTCAGATGGAACTGGTAGTTGGCTACTGGGGTCATTGGCAGCCAAAACTGCGTAATTCCCAGAGGGAGATGGCAGTTGGCTTCTCAGTCACTGGCAGCAGAAATTGCGCAATTCCTAGAGGGAACTGGCAGTCTGCTGCTAGGAGTTGTTGGTGGGAAAATTGCACTGAAGCTGGGAAGCCAGCCTACTGATCATCTCTGCACAATTTCTAAGTTGGGCGGATAGATGTACAACAACAGGCCTGCTCATGAAAACTGTGCAATTTCTTGGATGAGTAGTCGGTCGACTGTCCGGATGACTGACTGGGAAAAATGCGCAATTTTCTAAAGGAGACAGGGATGGGCACTTGGTGTCTATTCGGCATATCTGTGCAATTTCCTTAGTTAGTTGAGCGAATGAGGTCAGTGGCCTCTATGCAATTTTTGAAGGGAGTCAGTCTCGGGGTGATTGTCGGGTCCGACTGTCCTAGTGGTCAACATGGAAGTTTATTGAACTGCATGCAGGCAATGCAGCTTGAAAAGACTAGCTTGGTGCTTTTGCGTTGTTTTAGTTGACAGTCGATTGAGTCGATGGTAGGGTGATGGTCCGGCTATCAGAGGGGAGTTTGGTCATCAGGACTTTAGCAAAAATGACTAAGTGTGTGAACGATCGAAAGATGCATAGGTGATCATGCGAACACACACTCACATGACTCAACAACAAAATGACTCAAACCATCCAGACACACATGTTCAACATGACTGACCGACGGTGCAAGTGGCAAGAGCGGCACTCATGATTGATCATTCATTGATCGAGATATTGCTTGCGCGATAGTGAACGTGACTCTATGTGTGAGTGTGACAGATGCTTTCATAGCAAACACAACAAGCACATATGAAGTGAAGACTTCGAGCATAACTAGAACATGGTCGCAAGCATGACTTAGACACCAGCATGCGGAAACTTGAATGAAATGAAAAAGCAAGGCGTATGCGAGGACTCACATGAGCTCACGGAGCGAACTACATGTGTGTAGTCATCAAGTGAAACTCTCAAGGGAGGCTCCGAAATTGGTGCAGGCCACAATTTTGGAGGGTGATTGTAGCGCTACAACACTTGGCGACACAATGGTAGAACTCCAGCTTCTCTGTTTCGGTTCATTGCTAGCACAAGGCCTTGGTCTTTCGGGGAGTATTGAATCATTGTGCGGGTTACTTCAGCTTCCCCACTTACCCCATGGACATACATGGTTCACCCTTTTCCAACTCAATCAAACACAATCAAAAGTTCAGCTTAGATATCAGTGTTTCGAATCCGCAAGGGTAGTTTAGCTCACGAGTTGAATATTTTCAAAGTATAAGTTTTCATCTCTGGTGTTGCTTCATTGCCAACAGACCTAAACAATACCCTGGCAAAGTCACATAGGAACACACACATTGCTCCACTGCCAGCGAGTCTGGTCAATACCCCAGTGGAGTTGCATGCTTCACCTCTCTGCGTAGGAAACCTTTCTCTTCTTTCACCTTTGTATTTTTCAAGAGGGTTGTGCATAGGCACTTATTTATTTTTTGGGGTGGAAGAGGGATCCTGACTTATTGAGAGCAAAATAGGTTGTTCCTTCAGAGAATCATGTAATACCTCTGACATAGGTTTGCTCGTTTAGATTTTCCCCTTCTCAATTTCTACTAGTTGTATGAGCTTGAACACACAAATAAGAAGGCTGAGTATATGCATGGGGCTTCCCAATGTGGACACAGGTTCATGGTTGGACCGAAACTTCCCTTGCAGACAATTCATATTTTCCATCAGGACTTCATTGGCCGAAGGTTATAACCAAGCACAGAGAAGGCGGGCACAAGACTGGCCAAGTGCTGCAGTGTCACTAGTTTTCCTCAAATTTCAACCACATACTCTATTCAAAAGCTAGAACGTAGTAGTTGGCAGCACTTATTTCCGGAAACAAAAATAGTAATATACCAAGCATACAAAACAACATAAACAAAAATAGTAAGCAAAGAAAACAAAGTGAAAACAACAACAAGCAAGCAAAGCAACCAAATCAGCAAGCAAACAATCATGCAAACCAGAAAGCAAAGACAAGCGAAAAAGAAAACACTACTCCTACTCCTAAGCTAATAGTGCATGGGCCATCTCACGTGAGGTGATACTTCCAATGCAGACACCAGCGCATTGTTTGGCCCATGTTAGTGAAGGCATGGTTCGCAAACAAGACAACTATGTGAACCAGCAAACAAGAAAGATATAACGATGATGACAAACACACTCCGAGTTTATGAGCGACCACAGAACAAAGATGAGTGAATGTGCATGACATGCACTCTGTGGTGTTGCCATGGTGTTGTGCTACACTGCATGCATATGTTGAGTGTGTGCATTCTCTTGACTGTGATGTGCAAGCAAACATAAGAAAGGTAGGCCACTTATGTTGTGCATGTGTGCTTGTTGTGTAAGATTCCTCCAACTCATGGGCGATGGGATCGTGAAACTTGAGTGGAGGAAGTGAAATTTGGGTTTTTGATTGATCTTCAATGAAAAGCAAAGAGTGATGAGGAGCCTTGAGTGTTTCAACAATTTCCTGACCGGAAGTGAAACCAACCTCAGGACAGTGAGGGCCTGACATAACCATCAACTCGGGCTGAAGTGCCTCAACAGTCTGCGGGGTTTCGACTTCGTTTACTGATAGATCATCGTAGACCAATGTCTTGGACAGATTGACAACGGTTGAATCAACATCGTGATCGGACGAGGAAGTGGATAGATCACGACAACCAAGATCAGAAAATTCAAGATGTCTGTCAGCATCCTCATGATTTGATGAATCGAGTAGAGGAGTAGATGAGAAGAAAAGATGTTCAACCTCTGTGTTTTCAAGAAAGATAAATGACATATTGAATGTATTTTCCAAGGAAGATGTGTCCTCTCCGCACTGTAATGACAAACTGACATCCGAGGTGTCCTGTGAATGATCGAAAGTATAAACATCCAGAAATGGGTTTTCACAGGGGAAATCAGCAGTGGTGGAATCACAAGGGATGTCAGGATGAGGTGGATGAGGCGTGGTTGGAAGGGAGTCATCCTTTAAGGTGGTTTCTTCTTTAGATTCCCACACACACTCATCATGAATGATGGCGCAGGTTGGTTGCATAACACCAACTCCGTTGACAGCTTGATCCTCGTTCACAACAGGTGAGGAGTCTGGAATGGGAGAACACAAGATAGTACAATCTGGAGGATCAACAGAACACGAGGATGGAGGTCAAGGGAAAGAGTCCACGTGACAACCAACAATCTTGCAAGCCAAATCTGCACAAATCTCAAGAGCAGGTGGGGTGGGAGAGTGTGACAGTTCAATAGAGGCATGTGCATGATCTCCCACATCACTCCACGGTGGTGGAGTTGTTTGATGAGGTGAAGGCGGAAAGTCACTTGTGACAGTGACTATGCCTGCCTGTGATTGTGCAACTCCATCACCGAAGCATGCTGAGCGGGGTTTGGATATGTGAAGAAGATACTCAAACCTTCCATAAATAAATTCCCAATCAATTTCATCTTCGTGGAATCGGTATGCAAGATTACAAAAGCGTGTGTAAAACTGATCAACGGATTCATCGGGTGCTTTTTGTAATTTCATAATTTCTTGATCAAGTGCTTTCCAGTTAAAGTGATTAAAATCATGTTCTATCTATGCGACCAAATGAGCAAGGGAATGAATAGATTTTTCTGACAGCATGGCACACCAATGCATGGGGTGCCCTCGAAGCGTGTAGACGAACAGTGCGCAGCTCATGTATTCTTCAAAGAATCCATGTCTTTCGCATGAGCCTACAACGCTAACCGCAGGCCTAACCAAGGCTACGTAGCCTCCACCATCAAATGCTTTATGAGAGAAGTTATCTAATAGCTTTTCTGAGATGATGAAATCATTTCCATAAGACATACACTACGGAAGAGAAACTCAGTAGTTAATCATGATAGATATGTAGAGCTTCAAAATTGATGTGAGGACTCAGCTTGTCATCTAGCCCTCCTACTAGCGTCAAAATGTTGATGATGTTGGACCCGCCAACATCAGGGGATCTCCCCAGTATGAAGTCCCAACTAGATCTCACACCGTTTGGTGTAGGAGTCCCATCTGGTACGATGGCCCGGTTGCCATTATCTTAAAGATCTGCCTCAACTCTTGCTTGTTAGCACAGGAGAGAGGTTTTCTTTGTCTTCGGGAAGTGAGGTTTGCGTGCCTGGTGAGTGTAAGTGTCACTTATGTCAATGGTTCTTTCACTATCGAGGGAGAGGGTAAGAGTTAGTTCCAGGTCGATTGGGAGCAGTACCAACACTGCTAGGAACACACAACACAACAGGACATGCATAGCTTTCGGAGGAGCAATCCACACGGATGCGGTAGTCACAACATACAAGGTAAGATAACACGTACAGCACTCAATGGATCAATTCTAACAATTGCAACGGTTGTTACAGCAAGCTTCATGTGAAAGGTCTGTCTAATGTCTGGGAGAGTAGTCTACACAGGCGAGACAATGTTAACAACATATACAACACATTTCCATTAATAGATTATGCATTACAACAAATGAAATAGTTCAGATGTAGAACACAAGTTAAAGCAACATGCATTACAAGTGTTAAAGATCAGTCTTACAACAGATACAATACATGTGTGAAAACGTGTTGGCCTATTAGCAGGCTTCTGAATTAAGCGAAAGTTCCAAGACACATCGTTACACCATACATCACTAACCCCGAGTGCGGGGCATTGGAGCCACTACTTACTCCTCAAAGAAAATATTACAGACTCTCTTGGCTATGTGGGAGGAGTTGAGGTGAAAAAGTCCTTTGCATGTACAAATGAGGGGGTATTTATAGCCAAGGGTGAAACTGACCCTTGTGGCTATTCGACTACCCTCATGACCGTTTGGCTTCCATGAATTTTCAACTTACATGACTCTTTGTTCAACAAGTGGGTCTCTTGGACTTCCACGTTACATCACATTGATTGACAACATAGCCCATAATGGAGATGTAGGTAACATGACTCGAAATGACTTGGCATGACAGTGTTGGTACATTCGTGTTGTTGTTATAGTGCATGTCGAGCTAAAGTGCTGTTGGGTGATGGATGTCTTCATGGTGTATCATAGCTTCACCTCCGCATGGTGAAGTGCGCAGAGTCTTCTATGGTCCTTGGTTCGCTTGATGAAGCTTTAGCATGTTGTTCCTTGCTTGCATGCTGGAAGGATTGACAGGCTCCTCTGTTCGTGAAGGTACATGTTCGTCGCATCCATCTGCTTCGCATGCTTCGTTTGTTCGTCCATTGGTGAACCTGTCCTTCTGCATGTGCTCCCTTCGTTCATCCCATTCATTGAATTGCCATGTTTGTTGGTGTACATGTACCTGCAGTCACTCATGATGAGACGGCATCAAATCCAAAACCTCCTAATCTACCATGGTACATGATCTTTCGGATGCAGGTGACCGAGAGAGGCAACAAAGTTGTGAAGCGGGATGATGGCTCTAGGCACTACTGATGAAAACTATGCAAGAGTCACTGAGTGATGGAGATGGGTGATCTGAGTCAACAGTGACTTCCTGCGAGGTTTGGCTCGGATGGGAGGCAAAATTGCGCAAATTTTGGGAGGGATAGTCTAGGCTGTAGGAAGGCAAAGTAGGCATGCCCTGCACATTTTTCAGAATGCACGGGTAGCGGGGGCTGGACAGCCAGATTTTCACAATTTTCCAGAGGAACGGGCCACATGAAGGGTTAGCAGGCATAAATTGCACAGTTTTTGGGAGGAACTGCCCAGGAGACTAGCAACCAAAACTGCAGAATTCCCAGAGTGAATTGGAAGTTGGCTGCTGGGGTCACTGGTAGCCAAAACTGCGTAATTCCTAGAGGGAACTGGAAGTTGACTATTGGGGTCACTGGCATCCAAAACTGCGCAATTCCCAAAGGGAACTGGTAGTTCGCTGCTCAGTCACTGGCAGCAGAAACTACGCAATTCCTGGAGGGAACTGGCAGTCTACTGCTAGGAGCTGCTGGTGGGGAAATTGCACTGAAGATGGGAAGTCAGCCTACTGATCATCTCTGTGCAATTTCTGAGCTGAGCGAACTGCTAGACAGTAGAAGGCCTGCTCGTGAAAACTGCGGAAGTCGACTGTCCGGATGACTGACTGGGAAAACTACCTAATTTTTTGAAGGAGATAGGGACGGGAACTTGGTGTTTGTCCGACCTATCTGTGCAATTTCATCAATCAGTTGAGCTAGTGAAGTTAGTGGCCTCTGAGCAATATTTTGAAGGGACTCAGTCGTGAGATGACTGTCGGGTCTGACTGTCCGGGTGGTCAACATGGAATTTGATTGAACTGCTTGCGGGTAGCGCAACTTGAAAAGACTAGCTTGGTGCTTATGCACTGTTTTGGTTGACAGTCCATCGAGTCGATGGCGAGGTGATGGTCTCGCTGTCAGAGTGGAGTCTAGTCGTCAAGTATTGAAAGATGCAGGTGATCATGCGAACACACACTCACATGACTCGGCGACGAAACGACTCAAACCATCCAAACACAGATGTTCAAATGACTGAGCGAAGGTGCAAGTGACAAGTGCGACACTCGTGATTAACTGTTCATTGATCGAGATGACGCTTGCACGAAAATGAACGTGACTCTATGTGTGAGTGTGAAAGATGCTTTCATAGTGAGCACAACAAGTACATATGAAGCCAAGAATTCGAGCATAACCATAACATGGTCGCAAGCATGAGTTGGACACCAGCATGCAAAAACTTGAATGAAATGAAAAAGTAAGGTGGATGCGAGGACTCACACGAACTCATGGAGCGAACTCGCGTGTGTGCAGTCATCATGTGAAACTCTAAAGGGAGGCTCCGAAATTGGTACAGGCCAAAATTTTGGAGGCTGGTTGTAGCCGCTACAACAGATCCCTAAAGGTTTGCTAATGGTTCTATTAAAAGCTAACAGATTCTATGTAACAGTCACAAGTTGAGGAGAGCCCAATCTTGCCAAGCGTTTGAGGATAAAATATTAATAGAAGTACCTTCATCGACGTTTGTGTGACACACATTATTCCTATATGCTTTCACAATGATTTGGAAAAGGGTGGAAGAAGGAAGACGAGGCTTTGTCATTCTACTCCAATCAAAGAAATGGCCTCAGTACTTTGAGGGGGTTCAAAGGAAACAGTTGAAATGCCCCCATGTGTAGAAGGATCTGAAGTAACAAGAAGAACATGAGTGGTATTAATTTCACTCTCTAAAAGGAGAGTGGGATCAACTAAATGTGGAATTGGTTCAACCACTTAATCAAATAATGGTTCATCAACCTAAGTGATATGTGTTTCACTCTCCAATGGAAGAGTGGGATTGACTATACTTGGGATTAGATCAATCACTTCATCAACTGGCGATAGGTTGGGAGAAAGTTTACGGTAACTAGTTGGAAGTTGGAAGTTGTGAAACAATAAGTTTTTCCAACAATTTTGAGGTTTCATCCATATGAGGGCAAAGGTGACTATGATGAATCCCTTTGTATAACCTACATGGAAACCTAACTTTACCCTTTTTCCCAGAAACCTAACAATCATTTATCGATGGATCAATAGTAAGTTGATAAGAATTTTTTGACCATACTTCCAAGACCTTAGGAATACCAGGACAATTCATAAGGAAGTGGTCACCCTTACAAAGCTTGAAAGGGTATTTGGGCTTGCAATGCATGTTGGAAGTTTCCTCAACATTTTCCATACTCAAAATTGGTCGGTTGACTTATTTTTTACCTTGCTTCCTCTTCTTCTTCTTCCCTTTCTTCTTCGTCTTTGTCACCTGGTTACTAGCATCAAGGCTTTTACCAAGTGAAGAAGAAGAAAGGGAGGAAGACATTTAGGGTAAAGAAGGTAAAGGGTTAACCAACGGTTGGTGTTGTTGAGACAGAGAACTTGGTTGAGGTGGTATAGTTTGAGTATTTGGGACTAAAAAAGTTGAAAACAACCAGACTAGTAAACCTATCATGAATCCAGGAAGTGACAATGTAACCATATAAGGAGGACCGACATTTCCAAAGTTAGGAAAATAACTAGGGTTCTCGTTAACGGGGATTCCTTGATTGATAAATTTCGAAATTGTTTCCATTAGATTTGACTCAAATAAGTTTTATTAAGAATTTAAACAATATCCACAATCCACACCTAAGGTCTATAAAAAGTAAAAACAAGAAAATAACATATGCTAGTAAATCTAAGGATTCAAACCATGCAAACAAACTTTTCACAGTGAAATCACTAGTTGGTGATGAAATCCAACATCGTAGAGATCAATGTGAAAAGTGAATAAATATAGAGTGGGTGGAACCAATTATGTTGACAACCTGCTTAATGAACACGATATGGTGCAAGTAACTTCACTTATGCCATCTCGAGTGAAGAATACCCTCCAAAAAGGTCCAAGTGAGTCTAGTCAATGTTTATCCCAGGTACATCAGAGACTTCCCTGTTGTCATCACCTTGGGTAATAGCCCTAAGATTATGGTCTCTAAGGTTACCACTTACGACAATTTAACCTGGGGGGACAGTCGTAGATCAGACGTACACACAAGGGTAGAGTAACAAAGCTCAATCCCCTTGAAAGTTCCTCAACATGGTTAATCTGAGGTTTACCTTCAAGTGACTCCCAAGCACCTTTTGGCACCGTTTGTAATACATGTAAATCACTCTACCGTAACCAATGAAGTGGGGTCGATCACTCCATTAGGTTCGATATGATCTTGTGCTTAACTCCCTTGTTAGAGGAGCTTCCCAGAGCCAAACTGTAATAAATGGATTTACTCCCTATCACAAGATTCTAGTGTTTGTTTGCAGCTTTGGAAAGTTAACTCACTTCCCTATTCCAAATCCCTACAACCTGATCTAATGTAGGTGGAAAGAGCCCTAAAATAATAAAAATTCTAATTGATTTTATTAGCGTCATTTTTTTTAAGTTGTTACTTACTCAATGGGTAAATGGATGTGAAACTTACAGTGTTATGACCTGACTCAATACTTTAATGCAATTGAACATGATATTGTGATCTTTTCATTTCGATGAATTGTAGCTAAACTTAGGAGAGAGGTTCTTCTTTAAAATATTAACTTCCATAATGCACCACTTCTAATTTTCCAATCCAATTCAAAGCCCTAAGTGCCAAACCATGCAATGTAATTTTTACACAATTTGTTTGAAAACTATGCAAATGTAATCTATAAACATGTTTCATTCATGTTATGAAAATGAGAATTCTAACCATGCAAATGTAATCTGTGTAAGATAATTCTTCAAAACAAACACAAGATGATTCCAAATCAGCGAAAGAACAACAAGACGATTTTCCTTCACCAATGTAACTAAAGAACAAATCGAGTGTAATTAAAGTAAATTGGGTGAAAATTCCAAAGATAAAAAGTGATGATACTCAAATGAGATTAACACTCAGACACAATTCCCCCCCGACAACTGAGGAGGAATTTTTTTTGCAAAAATTGTTAAGAAACTGAGACAAACCTCTGAGTAATGACCAAAGGAGATCAAATTAATAATTTCTCAAAAAGAAAATTCAAAACACCTAATCAAATTGATAGAGACTCTATAAGATTGTTAACAAGCTTAAGAAATCATAAAAACAAAAAAACTGGACTTAAATCAAAGAAACCCCAGCTTTTTCAAAAAAATTACAGGGTTGCACATGTCACTAGTTCAATTCAGTGCGTTTGTGCACTAGGCACCACAAAAAACTATGTAAATTTGTGCTTTGTTGCTAAAGGAAAACTGTGTAGACCTAAAAACGTAAGAAAATATAAAAAACAAAGGTCTCAAACCATAAATTTTAATTCTTAAAAGGGTTTAAAGGTGTCAAGGGTCACAGTAGGACACAATGGAGCATTCTCGTTCCCCAGTATGGTCGCCAATTTGTTATAGCAGACCAATCACCTCTTGCAGACAAGAAGGATCTCCCTATATTTCCGACAAAACCTATTAACAAACATCAAAAGAATTGTTGCACTTCCTTAGCTTGTAACTGAAACATGAAACATGTAGTACACAAAGAATCACTTACCTATTAGTGATGTTCTTATATAAGTCCTTTCAGTGCTTTCCATAGCTTCTCCATGATGCTCCAAAAGATATTTTCATAAACAAAAACATTCAGAGGGATCAAAGCACCTCGCATATAAAATTAAAGGTAAATGAAATCCCTAACTTAACATACAACATACACTTGAATCAATAATCAGTTATAAACCATGCAAGTGATCAAGGAATCTTGCAAATAACATAAAATACATGCAATTAGGAAAGAATAACTAAGTTTTATTAAATTCAAAGGAGAGAAAGCGCGTAGTTTATAGTGAAAGACAATGCGTAGAATTTTGTAGGCCACATTGGTAAAAATTTCACATGCATAGGTAATGGCTAGAAAAACTACGCAGATACTCAAAATATTTTTAAGCAATGCAACCCAAAATCCTTTTGTTCGTGGTATTTTTTACTTCAAGATTCATAGGGGATTCACTTGAGACACTCATCGAATGGTGAGAGTTCTAAATCGACAATCTTGGTGACAAAATTTAGTGTAACACTACTTGCCATGTGTTGACTTGTGGTGTTGCCATGTCACCTGCTTATGGGCCCACCTAGTTTCTTGACTAGGGTGCCACATCAGCTTTATGGGTCCCACCAGGCCTGCTGACTTTTATGCCACGTGGAAGCCTATGGATTTCCACTTGGCACCCTAGGTTGATTTTGACTTTCACTTTTTCCCATTTTGGCTGAAACTTTGATTGAGCATAACTTTCGCATATGAACTAAGATTTATGTGTCGTTTGCATCGTTGGAATAAAGAAGAAGAACTCTACAGTCCAATATTTTTTTCAACAAAATCTGAAAACTTTTATTTTTGAGCCTTTCTAGAGCCACCTAGATCAATTTTCTAGATGCATTGATCTTAATATTATTGACAATGTTTGTGACAAGCATGATAACCATGATGATAGAAGTGTAACAATAATATTGTTGCTAAAGATCCCTTTGTTGACCTCGGCTTAGTAATTTTGACAATGTAGTAAATCCAGATGCCCTGACTTGATAGACTAAGCTATGTTGTGTTCAAGATCTTTGAGGCATAATGATACACCTGTTAGTTGTCCTAATCATATAACTCTAACCCTTGATGAAAGTTTGATGTCATATATGATGATGAAGTAGCTGGTGCTAACATGTTATGGCCATGATGTATGTATGTTTTGGAATTTGATATAGTTTGATTTCATGATTTAACAATTATGTTGATGCATGACAGTACTATGATAGATAGGTTAATAATGATGAATTCTAAAGTGATTACCCATTTGGAGGGAGAAAATCTCCATAACTAAACCTATTATCATTTTCATTCAATATATGGAAGAATTTTTATTGTTGAAATAAGTTTTTTGGACATAAATAGACAAATATCTGACATTGTTGGTCTGCAGCAAGTTCTGGTTTGGGAAGAGAGGGTTTTTGTTAGTCTAATCCCCAATCGCGCGGAAGAAAGCTTATCAATGTGGTTATAGGCCTCCAATTGCACCGAAGAAATCCTATGGGTGTGGTTATGTTTATAGGTCACAACACTGAAGCTTTATGCATAAAATCAGGAATGCACTAGGAATATGGCAGCCCTATAGATATGGAGCAGACATCATAAAGTTCTATGAGCAAGGAAGTTTGAATGTTTGACTTACTATAGAAAAAGTGAATGTGTTAACTAAACCTGTGTTTACAGGGAACCAGAATATGTATAAGTATATTGTTTTGATTTTATCATTGAAACTAATATATGACGGTATCTAATAACAGTTACAAGAGTTTGACAATATTTGGCTTATTGGCTTGACTTATTATAAATGAGCATATTGGCTAAGATGATTGATGATGCTTTATAATATTGACTTGATTGATAGTTCATAGACATTTTTTGGGTTATGGATTGTTTGAAGTCACAATGGTAACAAGTTAGAGTTTTGATCGGATTTAGTACTTTATGACTTATGATTTTCCTTGATGACAGTGCTATGTGGGCATAATGACTTTCAGTGATTAATGTTGGCATTGATTTTGTATTGACTTCATTGTATTAGGAAAATTAATTGTAGCATAAAAGGTTGTGATCAATTATGCAGTGATCTCATAATGAATGGATGAAACTTATATTTATCCTTGGTATATGCATTTGCATCTAGTGACAGAAATGATTTATATTATGATTATGAGGATGGCTTGATAAAGTTTGGTAAATAACGGTTGTTGACATAACAATAGTATTTGGATGTGAGCTCTACCTGACACCTGGTCCGAAGAGTGTGTCAAAGTGATATTGGAAACTTTTATGACTTTCATATTAGCTTTTTGGCATCTACAAGCTGACTTAGTTGATTATATTGCACAATGTTGATTTGTGTGAGGTCGAGTATACTAGTTTGGTCACGTGTTATGTTTGCAAAAAACATTGTATGAAGCAAGCTCCATGAGCCTGGTATGTCCACATTGACAGCTACCACATGAAGCCAAGAAGATGGGAAAATCCAAACCTATAGTTCAAAACTGGTCCAAGGTATGACTTTGGTTTTGGTTTTATATACTAATGGTCTATTTATGACAAGTAATGAGCCTCTAATGATCAAAGTAAGAGGGAGTTGGCCTTTGAAGTTCGAAATGATGAATCATGACATGGTGAACTACTTTATAAAGTTTAGAAAATAAAATCTATTCAAGAGTTTTTGGAAAGTGGAAATGCAAATCCTTGGATACTCTGATTGAATTATGCATAAATATTGTTGGACCTGCCTTAGCAACCGATATTTTATTGAAGCATTGATATTTTGTGTGAACACTCGTCCTTTTATATATGTTTTTCACATAACAACCTGAGTGAATTCATGATTTAGCCTCTTCATACGCATTTAGTTGTTTTCAATCACCCTTCGAGATATTTGCATGGGACGATCAATTTTTGGTCTGAGATATTGATCTGAATATGGAGGAGGAGGTTAATTTCCTCTTCCTAAAAACAGGGCTCATTCTCCGACGCTTTGTAAGGAAAAATGGGTCTTAACACAAAATAGGTTTAACAAAAGGTCTCTTCAAGTTATGAGTTAGTTTTCACATGTAAACTTAAGAATAAGCAACAAAACATCACATAACTCATACAGGCATTCATGAAGAGTAGAAAAAATTATTTGGTGATGGAGTTCACCCCTCCTGGGCTACATCTCTGGGCCTGCCAACATAGCTAGGCCACTCCATATATTCAATGGAAAAGGAATACATAAAAGTTTGCTAATAAAACATGTGGTTATTTCCCCTTCAAGGAAATATTCTTCTACAAAGAACTCTCACACAAACATCATGAAAACCTACAGTCAGTCATGAAGACATCAACAACACAAGGTGTCTCCTACAGAGACCTTGTACTCCATCTGAAAATGAGCATTCGAGAGCATATAACCACTTCAATTCCACATTGAAGGATAAATAGAAAACTTTCCTCAATAAGACATAGTGGGAAAAGTATAGATGAGTTGAACCCTGCAAGTAACAGTTACAACAGTAAACTTTGGAAGGTAAGAAAAACCCTACAAGGCCTTCTCCATGCTCAAACACCTTCAAAAATTGCTCCAAAACACTGATTGATCCATACACCCATGGACTTGAACTTGAAAAAAGTTACTTTAGATGTTCTCAAATCAGCAAATAGAGGTCACCATTGGATCCAGAATGTCCAAAAACCCCTAGGTAGACTCTTCTTGAGCTCCAAAAGGACAAAAACTCACAAAGATATGGCTCTACAAGATCTCCATGTAGTTTTGTTGTTATTCGTCCTACAAATCGGACTAACAGACTAATTGTCCTACAAATCCACCTTGTTTTCTGCTACAGAGTCAACAAATTCACCCGTCGAAGGTGAAATTTTTTGGACACTTAAATTTCCCAATAACCCTTACGTGGAATAATCTGGCTACGTGGGTCATGTGGATGTGGGCGCCTAGCCCCTTATATGTTGGGGCAGTGATCATGTTGGCATCCATGGGGTCGAGGGTCGAGCCAACCCTATGCCCCCTCTCGTCGGCACTCTAGTTCTTGTGCGTTTTGGTCATGTGGGAGATGTGCGAACAAGGGTCAAGCTAAATTCCCAAGCCCCTAAACCTTCATGTCACGGGTTATATGGAGAGAAGACGACCAGGGGCCGGGCCACCGCCCAGCCCCTCCTCCCATATACATCCTTTATAAATTTAAATAAGCTCGGTGCCATATATGGGTAAGAACCACCACATAGGAGGATTGTTAAAGTGCTTGGCTATTGGAATATAGGTCGTGGGTTTGAGCCCTGCCCAAGCTATCTGACCCCTACTATAATTTAACCAACTGTGGGATGCCACGTGGCGGCTGCTGTTTGGGCCACATGGCACACCCTAAATGGTCCACCACATATAAAACGACCCAATCAAAAACACGAGCACCTGCATGAACCAAATCTTGACACTTGGAAACACCTGACTGGTCCATACCTGCATAGTCACCCTAGATGATGTCAGCTATACGAAAGCCCATTCAGTTGCCCAGTCAGCAAACCTGCTCATTTTTTAGTTGTTGGGCCAAAGGATCAAAACGCAATAACTTAAGAATACAGTGTCGTATTAAGGTGAAATGAATGTCATTGGATTGAGAATGATGAGAACTTCGACTTGACATCAGTTTCAAGACTTTCTGGGCACTTTATTTTTTGAGCTAAAATTTGATCCCTTGATCAGATATTCTTCCTATGATATGTGACTGCATGCATGTACTGATGTTGTTTGGGATCGTTATTGATGATATGAGAACATCTGGGTGTTGCCTTACTATGATATATGTCATGATATTTGGATTAGAAGTTTGTAGCTTTAAGCACGACCGAGGTTGAATATGATGTTGTTAGTATAGCTAGCTATGAGGCTAGTTGAAGAAGCTCTTTGGAGAGATTTTTTAGCAGGTTCTGGATATGACAAGGATACGTTGTGATAATATTGAGTGGGATCTGATTAGCATAGAATCTTTTATATAGTTGGGATGGATATCTCTTCATATATTGACACATTGTTGTCGTATGAGACAAGCTTAGGCTTGTGGTTATTGCCTTCATGAGAGGGAGGATGAATAAACTATCCTTTTGTGATATATATATTCTGATATAATGTTTGATTTTTTTTCCTACATGAACAAATATAGTTGTTATTGTGCTCCCTAATAATAATCTCTTTGATGTTTCTCGGGTGGTAGAATTGGGCTCCCTGCTGGCAGTGATTTTAGGTTGAGATGTGTTGCTCGATGTAGTGTCAGGTTAAGATGTGCTCCCTGATATTGTTTTGGATTGAGATGTGCTCTCTGATGTGATAAAGGCTGGTAGCTTAGGCTCCCAATCGATGTTAAATTCTTTCTCTTTTAAATTCGAGAATGTTCAACAAATGAGTAGGAACAATCAAGATATCAATAGGAATAAGCAGAGATGAACCAAGATGAGCAGTGATGACATTTGATGACGAGATACTAGAGACAGGACATGATTTAATATTTGCTTGATTACATTGTGCAGTTGGAATTTCTCCCTAACTGAGAGGGAGTGTTAATTTGGCAACTCAGTGACAATTTCCAACCATGCGACAAGATTCGTCTTTTCGAGAGGACCAATTTTGACTATTGAAGCACTCAATTTGGATAAGGGAAAGTTTATTTTTGAATTAAAGCCCACATGTGCACATTTGATCAAGTCAGCCCTAAAGAAAATTGGACCCCCTTGGGAGGTTACAAATACAAATGACCTCAACCTCATTTGGACATCATCATTATGATCATTCTTCTTCTTTCATTGGTTTGGCTTGCACAGGTCTGAGATAGTTCGTGGAAATTTTGTTCATACATGTCCAAGATTGCAGGGTTCGAAGCTCGCACATGTCTAGGGTTTTTGGTTTCCGATTACAGGCATGACACAGACAGATTTCAGTCATAACCACAAGCTCATGTGTGCGATTGGAGGGTTTTAGTCACGCACACGTCACTCTCTAGGTGTGGTTGTGACCTAGGGTTTGATTTTTTAGTTGACCGCAAATTTCACTCGTTTACCACAGGGTTTAGCAGTTGACTGCAGACAATGACAGTTGATCGCAGACTTCTGAATCAAGGTTTTGATTATTGCAATTGTTGGGTTCATCTCATTATATTAATTAGTTGATTTTATTGGATATTTGTATGGATGAAGATGTGGATCACTGTAGTCTCTTTTGTTGAATCATTCAATGAATAAGAAGAAGGATTTGAAAGGGTTTTCCCCATAATATTTTTTGCCCTAGTCTCTGACCGATCTTGGTGTCTCTGTGTGTGAATTTTTTTCTTCTATTGTTCCTTTATGTCCCACTGCATTGATGGATATTGTTTTTTCTATATAATTGCATATATTGTTGAATAATATTGTAAAATTTGAATAATGTTAAGTTGTTATGGGATGAATTTAATATGCAAATGTTGAAATGCAATTATCAAAGCAAACAACAATATAACCCTAAAAAAAAAAATTAACAACCACAATTTTCGATAATTATTTTAACATAATTTACCATATATTTAATTACAAAGAAAACAAATATTCAAAATAATTAATATATTTAAAGTTGAATTCATTCCACTTATGTTTCAAACATATTTATAATATAATAGTTTATGCGAGATGTATAATATAGTAGTTTATATTTCTAGATTAAGTCCTTAATTTACAATTTTATATAAATTTTTCAAAATATATTATCCCTTATCATATTTGTAAATTACAATAATTTATAAATTAATTTGTTTTATTCTATTTTTTAAATAATTTCTCTATTTTTATTACATACAAAAATTTACATTCAACAAAATTTATGGCTTATCATTAAGGAAACTAGGCCTATCACCATACTATTGTATCCCTTTAATAGATTCTCTTATCATTGTTCTATTGCAATCTATCTCCAAATCAAATGAGACACCAAGTGTTCGGAATGTGAAAATTATGAATAGTGACAAAGCAAAAACATATAATAACATGCATAATTCATGTGACATTACTCTGGTGGGCCTATTACTTGTTGTTGGTTGTTTTCTATTTATTCTATTTTCTTATCTGCCACTAATAAATTTAAGTGGCCTCCTCTTGAATCTTGTTAACGTGTTTTCCATTCATATATGCTCCCCTTTCCTCTAATTGGCCAAGGCCTAAAATTGGACTCCAAAAACATATTTTCCCAATGCTTCAAACTTCTTATCCAAAATTCTTATTCTCGTGTCCATTTAATTCAGGTTGGCCATTTAACTCATCTTGGCCAGGATTGATTGCCACTAAAGTACACCCTTCCTTCCTAACTTAAGCCAAAAGAGGTTTGACAATTAAATACAATTATGTTGTATCCTTTGATCTTGAGAATTTAGGATATTCTACCCATCCTATCAACTCCACTTCAATTTTTCCAATGTTCATTCACTGTGGTGAGTGTGTTTTTCAAGGTTTTACGTTGGAGTGGTAGAACCACTCTGCTTTGCATGCTCTTTTTGCACCTTGGTGGTATGTTTTATATTTTTGTATGGTACAGTGGCTTTATTTTACTATTATATTTAGTTTTGTAATAAGGTTTAAAACTATTTTTAATTGTGTGAAGAAAATGAATATGGTAAAACTTAAGATTTCCAAAGAAATTAAGAATGAAAATCCACTTTTTATGAATTGTTAGCCATTTTACAATATGATTTTTTTTAATAATGATAATAGATTAATTTTTATTTGTGGATAATACACAAGAATAACTATCCAATTAATTTACAATAGATTTAACAATTTTAAATAATCCACAATATCATTAATTTATTCGAAATTAAAATTATAAATACAAATTTCATAAAATGGTTTTAAATGTTAATTTTATAATATCGCTTAAAATATACAATACTATACACATCAAACCAAAAACAGTTTCAAAAATAAAAATAGAACATCACTTCCCATCTTATCACTTGTTAATAAATTTCAATCTCCTTTATTCTTTCATGTATATTTTAAATTTATAAATGTTAGATGATTAATTTGTTAGGGTTATGGTATGAAATATGAACCATTATTGAGAGTCGAAAAGACCTTGGAAGTTGAATCCAACAGTCAAAGCAATGTATTTACATGTGTATCATATCAATGAAAAATTATTTCACGCTTACCTTTCACTCTAGTGTACAATGCAATAGTGGCATCAAAGCAAGTACCACTTAGAAAAGTCTTTGCCACTTTAATCTTGTTCTAACATTCCCTCAGCTAAATTCACACCAATTTTCTTGCCTACAATCGACGAATCCATCAAGGAACCCTATACACAATGCAAACCCTTTAATCCCTTGAAAAACTATAGCTTTAGTTTTGAGTGGGACGTGCGACGACCTTGGATTTCAAGGTAAAGTTTAGATAAGTCTAAAGTCAAGAAAAAGATGGCTTCCCATTGCAAGTCCCATATGTGATTTCATTATAGTGTCTTTTCCTTGGCCATTTTGGTGGTTGTGCAAAGAGTTTCTCCAGTCATAACTTAGATATCTAATATGGAAAGAATATATGACACATCATATTGATCATCCAATGACTTGGCACAGTTGTAGTGGTGTTTTTGTTGCTATTGGGTACCAAAAGACACCTTCTTAGCAGTTCGTTGTTCCATGCAAAGAAAATACAAATAGTTGGTTGTTGTTAGTGGACAAACATGAGAAAACAAAGCACTGTAAATGGTGAAAACAATGCATATATAAACATAAATTAAAACTAGAAGATAAACACATAAACAATGCTTAATGAAGAAAACAAATCAACAAAGTAATGGAAAAGGGCTCCCTTTATTGATTGATGAATGTTGAAGAGATACAATTGATGAATGTTAAACACTTGGAGAGAACTATTTGGGAAATGGTGCTCAAAAATACTCAACAAGGAGGTTCATTTCCTCAATCTCTTTGCAAGATTCTCCTCTCCGTTGGGTGCAGGAATTGCACTTAACTTTTAAGCAAACTCCTCAACACTTAATTGTCAACTCAGGGGTTTCGTAAACTTAGAGATGAAGCACAGGAAATGCCAAAAGTCGTATGAACTTTTCTTATTCTTAATCTTACTTCTTGAAGGAAATGTTCGCAGAATCAGACAGAAAACAATCTTAAAGGCAATTGACACCAAAGCAACTATAGTGCTGGAATATAAAAGAACAATTTGCAAGTAAATCAAGTAAAGGAGCTTTCACACAACTGAAGAAATCTTAAATGCTGGAAGGAAATGCTATGTTTATCTTCAGATAGATGGCTAACAGTCTGACAAGTGGGCCCTTGCAGAGATCTATTTTCCTCTTGATCTTCCTTCTACACAAACAACCTGTTCTTGTACTATTGCAATGTGCTTGCACTAGTGTAGGTACAGTGCCTCTGTGTAAAAGTATATTTTACCTCCCTTACTGAATATTTATGTCTTTGTGGAGGTGCTCTAAGCCTCAGGGCTTAGAGCACTCTGTTTCTGTGACAAGAGACCAGCTCTTGCACTGAGGCAGAGTTTCCTTCACCAAGTTTCTAATTTACTTTCAAAAAGATTGAAAGACGTGCTGAAAAAGAATTGCAATTGCAAACGAAATTTTGAGATAAATTATCTATGGAAAAGAAATGCTTTAATTAATTAAATCTTGCAAAGGAAGTAAACTTCATGAAATGAAAGCAACTCGAAGTAATCAAAGCAGTAGTCTAAGTGATCTGCATGTATCATCTAACTTCGGCAATCCACTTAAAGTGTTTTTGTTCCTTGGTCGTAAAGCATAAAATGCAAGTATAATGTGTCTATGATAAATTCATGCAATTGTTCTCAGATCCTTCAGAAATATACTTTTAATGCTGAAGACAATTACTGAAATTAGCAGTCCATTTGCTTGCAAGAATAACTGAAATGATAATCAGGGAAAGAAATGCAATGTTCACTGTAAAATAAATGACTGAACTGGAGTGCAAGAAATCACATGCACTGGTACAGGAAAAGGGCTTCCTGCACGATCCAAGCGGAAGCAAATCAAGATAAGAACTGCGAGTAAAGAAATGCGAGAAAGGAATTACAGAAAAGAAATAACTCAATTAACTCCCAAGCCACAGATCCATTTCACACTTAACTCCGAAATAGATTTAAATCAGAACTTCAGAAATAAATATAAAATTGTTCACACCACGCAACTACAAAGGGAAATATCCACACAGTCTTTCCGAATAACGAAAGCACAAGGGTAAACGAGTTAGGTTGGCTGGGCCCTAGCCAACCAGCTCATTTCCCATTTAAGAAACAAAAATATTCAGCACTCAAGTACGCATCAAAGATAAATTAAACACAGTGCATGAATAACATGGTGGATTCCTTGTATTACTTGATCAGCAAATGTACATAGTAGTGCGAGTCCAGCCCAAAGCCGAGGGCGATACCAGATTACATAGAAAATGAAATTATAGTCTAAGGATCGCTAGCTAGTTCTACCTACAATCTATATTTTATACATCCTTTCGGCCTTAGCCGTATTCCACTAATTACAGTCATTTTCTTATTCAGGCCTTTCGACCAAACATTACAAAATCGGCTAACAGTTATAATGGAACGTGTACTTCGTTGGCCGTAGACCATCCTTGGCAAACATCCCTGATTGTGTGCCACCAATATCCATCCTCAGTTAATCAGCAATCGAACTCGGAGTCATGGATCAAAACATCCGCGTGGAAAGATTCAACTCATGAAAATATCAGACCAATCATCGTGGCGGTGCAAGAATCTGCCTACACTAATCATACTAACTCATAATTAACACTAAGTTCCTCAATTACTTCTAGGAAATTATCATAAGTTACAAGAGGTACTTAATAGGCATGAAATCTATGTAAAAATGATTAATAAATCACTTTAATAAATCTTAATGTAAAATACGAAGCATATGCAGGAATAGGTAGTTATCTTGGACTAGTGCAGGAAAGAGAGGTTTAAGTTGAGATAAAACAGAGGTTAATGTTTATAGAAATGGGGTAAAATAACGCAATTCGGGACACCAACACTCTCTCTTAAAGAAGTATGAAGTCTCTCTCAATGGTGAAATCTTCTTCCACTATAATGTTGGATTTCTAAGGAGCAATTTTGCCAGCATAACAATGCTCTACTTCTTCCTTAACAATGGAATGCAGGATTTCTTGGGATAACATTGCGTTGTTTTTGGTCTTCCAATGGCATGTTTATATAGAATTTTGAATTCCTCTTCCCTCTCTTGGTCCATTACTAATAAAAATACTTATGAGTAGGACAAGAGGTTCCCTTAGGGGCTTCATATCTCCAGGTCAAATTGAAATCAGTTGTCCATGATAGGTCCATTTCAGGGAATCCCATCTTCCAAGTGTGTGAAGTGGTCCGAGACTGTTGAGTCGGACTTTCGTTTGACCACGCGACTATCGAAGGAAAAGTCGCGCAGTCGCTAATTTCGACCTTTGGATGGGCCATGTGGATAAATTTTACAATTGAAACATTTGGAGAAGTTTTAATTTTGTACTTCATGATATTCTCAGTTGGAATGTCTTCACCTGTACGTTTTTTCGAATGACTTTGGGTGTCATCTAGATTGTACAAATGTGTGTATGATTTTTCCATGTTAATAGTTTCCCCATAATTAATGAGGTTAGGAGCAAACGTATAATCAAAATACATCACAATTTTCTTTTTCAACTAAGATTTTGATCAACTTATTGAGAGAGAAAATAACTTGTTGGGGAGATGAGTAGGGAAAAACCTTGACTGAGGATGAAATATAACCATGCTCTGAAGGAATGTTGATAAAAAAGTGTTTATACGAGGTGGGCATGTCCCATGCTTGTTATGATGACAAGTGACTAAGTATTACAATCATACATGAAATATTTATGTCAAGTTAGTGTTGTGGTTGATGACATGTTGATGGCAGATGATGATAACTACTTAGGCCCTCAAGGGTGCTACTAACAAATACACTGAATTAGGTGCCCCCATGCATCAAAAGTGAAACAATGTTGAGTGAGCTGCTCATGGATGCATGGGTTTTCGATTTAGGGTACCTCCCATGCATCAAAATGTAAGCACTACTGAATGAGGTGTTAAGCGATGCATGGGTCTTTAACTAAATGAGAGAACTGCAATGGTCACCACGTACGATACTACCCTGACATGAAAAACTTATGCTAGTGTTGAATGTCATAGATATCGTTGACATCAACTGGTGATAGTGATTCCCATTATGCCACAGGAGGATGTTCATTAAGGGGGGAGCACCCAAGGTATTGCTTCGATCTTGGAATATGGGTGTTGAGGTCGATAGGAAAGAAGTTCCAACTACCCAAAATGTTGACTTGGGGAAGAAAGGTGCATGATAAAGATAACTATAATATGGTGGGTCAACAAGGCGTGATAATGAAACTTGATAGTAGAATGGACACAGGAAACTACCCGAGGTTGGAGCTGTAATGCGAGTGGCCGCAATCAAAATAATTGTTCTAGGGGGAATGGTCCTGGAGTCTGTAGGACATTCAAGGTAGGTGTAAGCTTGTTTTGACTGAGGTGATGAATGATCAATGGATGGTGTGGTGATTGGCGAGCTCCAACCAGGGGCGACTATGGATTGTTGTCAGGTACAAGACATGAAAATATAGGTGGGAACCTTTTTCCTAAAAAAAAAGTATACACTTGCCAAAAGAATGTAAAGGTGGTTTGGGATGTACATACACAGAGATGGGTGCCCCATGAAAAACAGTGACCTGCATTATGATGGAAGTAAGGTTTTGTTGAGGGAGGGGGACCCATTAGTTGGTCTCGGTGTGAGTTTGATGAGGCGAATGGAGTGACACAAATGAGTTATTCCATATGAAAGGATGATAAGTTAAATGTAGAACGCAGGAGTGCATTGAACTTAATATGACAAAAATAAAAGAGACGGCCCAAAAGTAAGGTTGGTAGGTAGTAAGTATAGAAGAGGAGAATAAGGTTGATCTTCAAGACATGCAAATGAAATGGCTCCTGAGCCTGAGTGTATGGTCATGGATCCCAATAGTATGTGGGGATCTATAAAATGGTGTGATCCATGAATGGAAAGGTACTATCGATCGGTATGAACGTTTACCATGTGTAAGGGACATGCAAATGAAATGACTCTTAGGCCTGAGTGTATGGTCATGGACCCCAATAGAGTGTGGGGAGCTATAAAATGGGGTGATCCATGAATGGGAAGGTACTATTGATCAGTATGAATGTTTACCATGTGTAAGGGAAGGTGGTGGTAAATGTGGTCGATATGATCGAACCTATTCTGCATTTCAGAGAAATGATGTCAAGATATGCAAAGCTTTGTAGGAAGCCTATCATGCTAGGTGGAGAATGATACCTTCACTGTCAACGGCCACTAGGGCACTAATTCTGATGGGAAACTATTGGTATACCTACAACTTTGACAACTAATACCCCAAGTGAAAACATCTTGATGAAAACATATATAAGTTGAAATATGCTAAATAATATGAATCAAATAATATGGGAAGATGCACTTGAAGTGGTACTTTGAACATGAGATGGGCCCAAAAATGAGTCTGGGTCAAAATGGAATAGAGGGTACCATGATGGAGATGATGTCATCCTGATCCTTGTGTCGCTGACAGTTTTGAAAATGGAGGTCATGAGCTCCTAAACATGGCTATGGAAGATGACAAAGAGGGTGATATATAGGGAAAAGTGGGCCATATGCCACCTCATTTGTACTTGTTGACTTAGAGTGCAGAGCTAGGTCTAGGAGTTGTTTTCTTCCTTAGAATTCAACCTGTGCAACAAGGAAGTGCTTGGGGACAAACAAGTAAGAGGAAACAACTTAAGCTTCATGATTTTCGTAGACTAGGGTAGGTAGGTCGTACAGGGTGGCTTGTACAGACCTCTTTTTAGGGAAATGACTTGACCCACATGGGTTACTGTGAATCAGTCATGCGGTCCCGTGGATCAAGGGAATATAGCCACACAATTCATGTAGCGGTGGAGAAAACAGTCGTGGGGTCCTCTATGTGATGACCCTGCGACTTTTGGGTTTACATACACACAATTTGTGCGACTATTTAAGAAACAATCACGTAGCTTATGCATGTGTGAGAGAAATAGACATGCATCATTGGGTTGACGTCCTTACGACTGAAGGGTTAGAAGATGTGCTGATTGTATGTCTGTATGGTTGAATGTCGTGTGGTACCACACATCTATTAGAGAGACAGGCACGCAGTTGCACGCCTGTTATTAAGATAGGCATGTGAGCTAGGAGAAAGATATTTTTTAAGCTTATGAGGCTAATTTTTGGTTTTCTTCATCCATTTTTGGAAAGATGGGGATGAAATGGAGAGAGAATGACTAGGAGCCTATTCAGATAGTGATTTTTGGCGATGCTTAGGCGAGCGCAATGTTATCTAGATGGGGATTGTTGAAGCTTGCTCAGAACCCCTTGCTCAGGTTGCAAGATGAGTTTTTGCATTTTTTTTATACAAAGATGGGAGCCGAATTAAGACGTGTTCAGGATCTAGGGTAGAGACTTGATGTTCACTATTGTAGTGGATGTCTACATTGTTACAATATTGGTGCCTTGTGGAGAGGTACTGTCGATGCCACTTCTGCATTGGTGGGTGGACCCACAGGCTGGGTGAGGGCCCAATGCTATTGATTGGGGATGTGTCTAAATTGAGAGAATTTTGTATTCACCTGAACAAGTTGCTTTGGCAATGACTTTTCAACTTGCTGGTTCAACCTCCCCTCACCAAGTTTCTAGGCCGCAGATTGTTGTCATTAAAATATTTCATGAGGGGCACTTCTATGACTGGGTTGGTTTCGTATATAAGGGGATGATAGCGAAGCTTACGTAGGTGTGCAAGGGACAGTCACAGAACTACTATGAAGCCATCATACTTTGCAACATCCTCCATGAGAGCATCGTGATGTTGCATCCTATACTAGCGGTGCCACCAGGGCCTTCGAGATATCCATGGATATGGCGGTGGACTCCTGTGATGCTTCATGCGGGTGGCGGAAAGGTGGGGTGGTATTGCAACCTCATCATAGAGGGTTTGTTTATGTCCATCCCTCAGATGATTCTGGAGTACCCATATTGCGACGTACCCCCGATGATGCTTGGGGTCAGGCAGGTATGTGATTTGTGTGTTTTGCATTTGTTCTTACTTTCATCTATTTATGATTACATTGATACCATGTATGTTTTCTTGTAGATGTGGATCCACATGGACATCCATTGGCCTACTTGGCAAGAAACGATCCTCATTGACTGTGTATAGCTGGTGCGGTAAACGTGTCATGGTGGTGGAGAGATGACAAGGTGCAGGAGGACCCGAAGAGACTAGCTCAGTGTCAATGCTTTGATATAGGTGGTCCCTTCAACGAGGGAGGTAGTTCATCTATCCAGGCTGAGATGGATAGGTTGTGAGACCGTGCTGAGGTTGGAGAGGCTTGCGCCAGATATTCTGAGGATGCATGGGATCGTGCAGTCACCTTCATGGGATTCCTGAGGAGGGTTGGGCTGGTCTGGGGGAGGACACTCTGGACAAAGTTATTGCTATGGATAGAGCGCGACATCCTATCTTTCAGTGTCTTGCAGTGGCAGTGGAAACTGTTCATCTGATTCTTGCTCCAGCGCCTGATGAAGCCACAGGGCCTCTGTGGGAGGTGTAGGGGATGTCGGACCTTGGCCTTAGATGTATTTATAATCTATGTATCAAGGCAAGAAACCATTATGAGGATTCTCCCCTATTGATGACTTATTTTTCGAGCTCGTGCCAGTGAATGTATATTTTTTGTACACACACACACACATATATATATATATACAATATGGTGATTTTTGGGTCCCTCGTGATGTGTTTTTATGTGCATTCTTCTATACATGTGATGTATCTATGCATTTATTTGATGGATATGGTGCTCATGATTTATTTGTCTTCATGATGATATATATGTGATACATGCCAGTCTAGGATTTGATTAGCTATGCGATCGGCTATATGATTTTTATCTCTTGGTATATGTGAAAATGTGATATGATAAAAATTACGAGCTAACATTTGTGCATGCAGGTATTTCTGAAAAATAATGGATCACGTACTTTGAACGTTTGGTGCAACTATGATACAACAAGCTGGGAATCAAGGAACACATGCAAGTGAATGATACCTAGATGGGAGGAATCGGTCAAGAGTCTTATGACGACGTCGTATTCCGCTTGATTATTTGTGGTTGATCCAATACATATCCCATTGTGGTGAAAATGTGTGAGGTTAGGAGATTATATGGCCTAGGTTGTTGCAGCGACGTTTTGTGACCATCAAAAAGCACCATCAGCAAATCTGAGATGATAGTTTGGCATATGATCCATCTGTGACACATGATGAGAGAGTGATTTCAGTGTACATTTGCGATGAGGTGGTCATCATAAAAATAATTCATGGTGCATAAATTTATATTATAGGGCTGATTTAAATGTTATGGATGGACCTTTTTGAGGTACATTCCATTGACGATATCTTTGAGGTAAGTCCCATCCGGATTCGCTAAGATGTATGCCCCCTTGAGGAGACAATGTTTAATAATGTATGGGCCCTTCCATAATGTCTCAAACTTCCCTAATATTAAGGCTTCTTTGGAAACATCATTGTGAAGAAATAACTCCCCTTCGATGTATGATCGAGGGGTGACACTGCAGTCGAAAGAGGATTTAGTCCACCTTTTGTGTGCTTCATTATGTTGGAGAGACTCTCACCAAATTTCATCGACATGTTCCAACTGCACCAACCTTTTCTCTAAAGGTGTGGTGTCAAAGAGAAGTTTGATGACTGAGTGTAAGGTAGGGATCTCGCACTCGATGGGGAGAACAACTTCAACCCCATAGACTAATTGGAAGGGTGTGAATCCATTAGATGCTTTGACCATGATGCGGTACGCCCATAAGTCTGAAAACACCATGTGGTGCCAATTGGTTTTATGGTTTTTCACCATATGCTACAACATTGTTTTGAGAACTTTGTTGAAAAATTCTACGTGGAAGTTGGACTAGGGATAGTATGGGGAAGCAAACTCATTAGAGAAACCAAGGTGTTGGGATAGCTCCTGAAATATCTCGTTCTTGAAATATTTGCCATGATCGGATACCAACTCCTTGGGAACCGTGTTATGACATGGTTAAAGAAAAATCGTGCAACAGTATCGGCAATGTTATTATATGTGGTCATGGCCTCTGTCCATTTGGTGAAGTACTCGACAGTGACCATAATTCACTTATGGTCGCCTGAAGATGGAGGGTTGTAGGTCATGAAGTCTATGCCCCATTTATAGAAGGGGCCAGGGACGATGACGAGGTGTAAGGGACCTAGTGGATCTCATGCCTTATGAGCGTACCTTTGGCGCTGCTCACATCTTTTGATTACTTGAATATAGTCATAGAACAGGGTGGGCAAGAACTAATCGGCATGAAGCATTTTTAGAGCAGTAGCCATCCCTGAGAGATGGTTGTTGTGATTTCTGTTGTGGTAATCATTTAAGACCTACTCAGCTATTTCAAGAGTAAGGAATCGACGAAGGATGGTGTTGATGCATCGATTAAAGGAATTCCCCCATAAGGGGATAATGGGGGGCTTGGTGGTGAATGTGCCTTTGGTCATCATGAGTGAGCTGAGGTTTGAACTTTTGAGTTCATAGAAAGAGGAGGATGTCGCCATACCAGGGGTCATCTGTTGATACAAAGAACAAATGTTTGTCAAAGAAAGTATCATTAATGGGGGACCCTTGGGTCTCTGTAGGGAGATCTATGATGAACTCAACAAGGATAAGCGCCTTCTTTCTCTTGGGGGAGGCAAACTGTAGATCGAATTCCTGCAGAATAACTACCCATCGAGTGTATTTGTGGTTCATCATACGACAAGTGAGAAAATATCTCATGGGGTTGATATTTGCTATTACGGTGGTGGTCCGCAAGATGATATAATGTTGAAGATTATGTACGGAGTGTACAAGGGCTAAGGTTGTCTTTTTGGCTAGCTCATACTTCAAGGCAGGCTCGAAGAGGTTCTTGCTAATGTAATAAATTACGTGTTCTCTATTATCAGGTCCTTCTTGGACTAATACCCCTGCGATCGCTACGTTAGATGCTGATAGGTAAAGGATATAGTCCTTATTGTGGTCAGGAGGGATAATTAATGGAGCTTGAGATAATGCATATTTTAGGGCTTCAAATGATTTTTTTCCTACTCATCCGAGTGGAAGGGAATATCCTGATGAAGAAGATGCAAGAAGCCATGCGCACAAGTGGCTAAGTTAAGGACAAGGCAATGTAAGAAGTTGGCCTTACCCTTCAAGCTTTGTAACTGCTTTAAAGTTTTTGGAGGTGGTATTTCCTGGATGATCTGAACCTTTAGAGGGTCAACTCTAATACCTTGTTGGGAAACAATGAATCCATGTAGTCTTCTTGCATTAACACAAAAGACGCACATGAGAGGGTTCAAGCATAGGTTGTATTGTTGACATCTCTGGAATACTAGGCAAAGATCTTCCAAATGGTCTAAGCGCTTTTTGGATCATACTGTAAGGTCGTCCAAATAGGCTAGTATGAGATGAGCTAGATCATGGAAGATATAATTCATGGCCTGTTGGAAGGTGGCGCCAGCATTTTTAAGACCAAAGGACATGACCCAGTATGTGAATGTGCCCCATGGGGTTGTAAAGGTTGTTTTATACTGGCCCATGTGGAAAATATGGATCAGGTTATACCTAGATAACCCATCCATGAAGGATAGGGCTTCGTGATCAGTGCAATCATCAATAATCTGGTTGATGAATGGTGTAGGGTAATTGTCTTTTGGACAGGCTTTGTTCAAATCTCAAAAATCAGTACAGACATGAATGGTGCCCTATTTTTTCATGATGGGTACAAGGTTGGAAACCTAAGAAGTGTAAGTGATAGGATAAATGAAACCAACCTTGTGGATCTTATTGTTGGGTTGTGTTATATTCTTTCCATGATTAGCCCACATAGTTAACCGGGGGTTAGAGGGGGGGCGGAGCCCCCCCCCCTTCATTGTACCGATCGCGTAGCGGGGGGGGTCATAGGGGGTTTGAGGGGTGCAAGTAACCCCACTCTATGGGGTCTGGGGCAACGCCCCGGACAATTTTGTTTTTTGGACCCCATATTAGGTTGGGCTGGACCTACGTATGGTTTTGTGCATGATTTTCGCACATGGTTTAGGATGCGATGGTTTTTGGTCCATGGTTTTGGACGCAATGGTTTTCGGTCCACAATATTGGATGCTTCGGCATGTATAAATATATATTGTAACATTGAAAGAAACATAATGAAAAATCAAGCTGGTAGTCCTGGTTTTGGGATCCAGGGGAAATCTCTGTGTATATGTGTTTTATGTGTTATGCTCACGCATTGTTTATTTTCTGTGTTTTAAGAATTCGTATGCAGGTAATTTCTGTACGGGGTTAAAACCTACACTTATCAATTTCCTGATTGATCGCCTTCGCCTTAGAGAGATGGAGTTGATGTTTCTTTTGCCTAATGGGGTGGGCATCAGGCCAGGTGTCAATATGGTGCTCCATGATGGTGGGACTGATGCCTGGCATTTCAGAGTAATCCCATGCAAAGATATCCCAATATTCTTGGAAAAGGGTTGTGTATGCAACCCCCAGTGATATTTCTTCGACTATGCCATGCTTTTTTAAATATCAACCTGAATGGTAGGTGAGATATTTGACATGTTCCCCTCCTCAAATGCATCTGGTGCAGGGATGTGATCCTTAAACCAATCTACCTATCCTGGTGACAGGAAATCCTTTGATTCTATTGTGTAAATATCATGGCTTGGTGCGTCAATAGGCACAAATGAATTTTTAGGTAGAAAGAACAAACGATGATTCATGGCATCTAATGGACATTTAGGTTATGTCATGGTCTCTAGAATATCTTCGTCTAAGTGAAAAAAATTATCTAATGTTGAATCAGTTTGTGTGAGGTCGTGAGGGCGAAGTTTGGGCCTAGTTGTGTTGGTAGACAAGAAAGAGTATGATTCAGTGGTTGATGTCGTAGAACCAAGCGAAGTTGACAATGTGCAGATGGGATGGGTCTGCACCATCGGTGATGGTACCACCATTGTGGTGGTTTTAACAGTCTCAACACCAAAAATGATTAGCAGACAATGCGAATCAGAGTTCCTATGGAAGAGGAAATGAATTGTATGTGATGTTGTGTGTTTTCATCATTAGGCGGTGGAAGAATATCCATAATAGCAAATTGATAATGAGTTGGAGGAAGTTCCCGTGACCTCGTTGGTGTCCTAGGAGCCAAATCATCTTCCTCCATGTGAGGCTAGTGTTCAGGGAGATGGTGAACTTGCGGATATCGAATCCTAAGTTGTCTAAGTGTTTGTAACATAGGACATGTCTCGGAACTATGAGAGTTGCTAATGAAAATATCGCAAGGAGAACCAATGCTAACATGATAAATGGTGTGGGTTTCAACATCGCCTATAGTGCGAGATCAGAATTCGTGGTTGGTGTCATGAGATGGGGAATTTCTGGGTGTTGGCAACCTCTAGATATTAGTATCAGCATGTGTTATAACACCCAATATTAGTATCAGCATGTTTTTTGGACCCCATATTAGGTTGGGCAGACCTACCTATGGTTTTGTGCATGATTTTCGCACATGGTTTTGGACACGATGGTTTTCGGTCCATGGTTTTGGACGCGATGGTTTTCGGTCCATGGTATTGGATGCTTCAGCATGTATAAATATGTATTGTAATATTGAAAGGAACATAATGAAAAATCAAGCTAGTAGTCTCGGTTTTGGGATCCAGGGGAAAATCTCTGTGTATATGTGTTTTATGTGTTATGCTCACGCATTTTTTATTTTCTGTGTTTTAAGAATTCGTATGCAGGTAATTTCTGTACGGGGTTAAAACCTACACTTTATCAATTTCCTGATTGATCACCTTCGCCTTAGAGAGATGGAGTTGATGTTGCTTTTGCCTAACGGGGTGGGTGTCAGGCCAGGTGTCAATATGGTGCTCCACGATGGTGGGACTAATGCCTGGAATTTCAGAGTAATCCCATGCAAAGATATCCCAATATTCTGTGTAAAGGGTTGTGTATGCAGCCCCCAGTGATATTTCTTCGACTATGCCATACTTTTTTTAATATCGACCTTAATGTTAGGTGAGATATTTGACATGTTCCCCTCCTCAAATGCATCTGGTGCAGGGATGGGATTTTTAAACCAATCTACCTATCCTGGTGATAGGAAATCCTTTGATTCTATTGTGTAAATATAATGGCTTGGTGCATCAATAGGCACAAATTATTTTTTAGGTAGAAAGAACAAATGATGATCCATGGCATCTAATGGACATTTAGGTTATGTCATGGCCTCTATAATATCTTTGTTTGAGTGAAAAAAATTATCTAATGTTGAATTGGTTTGGGTAAGGCCGTGAGGGCGAAGTTTGGGCCTAGTTGTGTTGGTAGATAAGAAAGAGTATGATTCGGTGGTTGATGTCATAGAACCAAGTGAAGTTGACAATATGCAGATGGGATGGGTCTACACCATCGGTGATGATACCACCACTGTGGTGGTTTTAGCAGTCTCAACACCAAAAAATGATTGGCAGATAATGCAAATCAGAGTTCTTATGGAAGAGAAAATGAATTGTATGTGATGTTGTGTGTCGTCATCATTAGACAGTGGAATAATATCCATAATAGCATATTGATAATGAGTTAGAGGAAGTTCCTGTGACCTTATTGGTGTCATAGGAGCCAAATCATCTTCCTCCATGTGAGGCTAGTGTTCAAGGAGATGGTGAACTTGTGGATGTCGAATCCTAAGTTGTCTAAGTGTTTGTAACATAGGACATGTCTCGGAACTATGAGAGTTGCTGATGAAAATATTGCAAGGAGAACCCATGCTAACATGATAAATGGTGTGGGTCTCAACATCACCTATAGCGCAAGATCAGGATTCGTGGTTGGTGTCATGAGATGAGGAATTTCTGGGTGTTGGCAACCTCTAGATATTAGTATCAGCATGTTTTATTACACCAATGTCAGTTTGTCTCAATGTTACTCTTGCTGCTTGAAAACATGGAAGGTATTGGCAATTCCACATATGATGTGCTTGGGAGAAGATGTGACAATGATTGCATGAGCGGCTAGCTTGATTTGAGTGAGTAGGTCGAGGAATATGGACCAAAAAGTGAAATACATATCTAATCTTACCCAATTCCTAGCATTGATTAACCATATGACTAGGTTTGTCACATAGGCCACATGTGTGGGGAGGTTTTGACAATATTGCCATAGGTCGTTTTGCCATCCTTCTAAATATTGACTGAGGGTAGGAGTTAACATGATAATGGGTGCCTGAATGAATCGCAAGTAGTGTTTTTTCCTCCAACACACATAATATGGTCCTGGATTCATCATCCCTCACTGATGTAGTGTTACCTGGGGATTGGGTATCTGTTTAGACAAATGCTAAGTTTTAAGCAATGAATTGGTGCATAAAATCCAATGTTTCATGTAATTGAGGAAGGGTTGGGAAAAACCGAGTATGATGGTTTTGCATACAAATGTGGCAACTATGACATTTGTGCCTTGGTCTGTTGCTAGAGACAACTTTGGGGGTTGCGTACCATTTCTTAAGTGTCGATAACTAAAGACACTAATTAACCAGGTGTTCTAATTCATCACATAAGGCGCATGTGAAGGTAGGTTGAGGTGTCACTAATTTTGGCTACCTCCTCGTATTGTGGGAGGTTGCGTGACTATGGGTGTGAGAGGAATATGAGCATGAAGCTTGTGTTGGGTGTGGAGCCTGATTATCTTCTTTATTCAGAGTTATCGCCGCATTAGACCCCAATTTGTAATGTGGCAGCAATGCCGCCAGGGAGGGCGATGGTGACTATTTGGAGCCCCCCACTAGCGGGGTATAGGGGCAGTGCCCCTGACGCTAAAAATAGTTGTAAAATTGCCTTGTAAAATGTTGTAATTTCGTAGTCAATCTAGGTCATTCATTAGGCGAAAATATAACGGTAGAAGTTATGTTTAATTTAGGTTTTTTTGCCCTAAAAGGCAACCCCTCACTATATATGAGGGAATTGTATTGCGGGTATGTAGATGTGTATTCTGACCGAGAAAGAGAGAGGAGATTGTGTGAGAGCGAAGAGGGAATTACAACGGATCTATTGTAGGTTGTATCTTTTCATTTTGTTGGATAATATAAAAGGAAGGATTGTCTGTTTCTCCGTGGATGTAACCCAAATTGGGTGAACCACGTATATCTGTGTCTCTCTTGTTTTATGTGTTTATATTTCTGAAATATTTTATGTGTTCCATTTCTCTGTAATATATAATTTTCTAACATCTTCTTCCTAAAAAACACAAAATATGGTTATGGATCCATCATCTACCACTGGTGTTTAAGAAAGTGATGGGCCATGGTATTGGCTTGAGCGAGTGCACTCAATGCATCTCAATATCGAGGGATTTCAGGGAAATGATGAGTGTAATGCTCGTAGTGCGCAATGCTTTATTGTGTGTTGGTGCAGCCTTCTCTCCAATAGGTGGAGGTAGGGTTGCTGGAATTTTTGGGGCATGCAGAAGAGATTTTAACTCCTCTAACTTGAGGCACATATTGGTAGGGTTCCTGATTACTTCACACAAAGCACAGGGTGGAGGTACCCTATGTGAGGAGGAGTTTAAGGCTTCTATGTTCTTACCTTTTTGCTTATCCCTCCTACCGGCACTAACTGGTGTCGACGCAGGCATTACTAATTTTGGGGTGGTTTCCTAACGAGGGGCTAAATGAATGATGCATGTCGAGGTGATATCTGAGTTTTCCGACATGGCCTACGGGGCCAGATACCAAACCAATATTGCGAGAGCCATATTTGGTAGTGTGAGTGTTGTCATGACTTGGTGCGAGACAAAACCAGGTGGAGGTTATAAGAAGGGTGTTTGGGTGTTAATATATGGTAGGAATATAGAATTAGTATTTGCAGCACTAGTGGTGTCTAGAACTGGTTCCTGACTCTGAGGGGGTGTTTGATGAACTCATCATGCACATCGGAGTTCCTGTGGCTGAAGGAATGGCCTCCAACAAAGGGGGTCTCCAGGGTATGTACCGAGGAGACTCAATGGTTTAAATATCGAAATCTAAATTTAGTGTAGGTTGTGATCAACTCAGGGGAAGATCCTATGAAAGTGTTGAGGTCTCGAAAATCACTTCCACAACATTGGGGATAACCACCTAGTCTGGACTTTAAAACAATTCCTTTTCCATTTGGGATAGTGGCTCCAACTGGTTCAATTAGGTCTAGTTACCTTCTCCCAACCACTATCAGCTTTAAATATATCTCTAATTGCTAATAGCTAGGGCCATCAAATCAATTCTTTGAGTTGATCAGGCAAGAAGAATGATCCTTAAGTTGTTTTTGTGGAACAACCAAACCAATCTAAAGTTTTTCCTCAAAAGAGGACTTCTAGAAATGTAGAATTAATCTAAATGCAAAATAATTCTAAAATGTAAGATCTATGATAACATATGCAAGACTAAGTCTACAATGCAATTAATCTAACCTATCCCGATTGAAGGAAAGGGTAACTATTCTCTCAATAGAGAGCCAACTTAATTTAATGGGAACAGAAGCTTTACGGAATTAGAATTAAGATGGAGGAATTAGATCAAGGAGATAGCTCAGAAGATTTTATTCCTCATTAGCATAAATACTAACAATTAAACACTTAGTAAATAGTGTACCTATTGAAAATATATCCAATTACTTATTTATCATATGCATAATAACTACAAAGATTCTTGATGAATTACTAAATTAGTTCAAATAAGACATCATGTATGCAAGCAAACAATTATTATCCTAAATTGGAAGACAGTTTGCCGATCTATGATTATAACTATCTATTCCTATGAAAATTTCAGGTCTCACATTATATCTAAATTAAGTCTGTAGAATAGTCTGAGCGGACTTTTAAATGAATTAACACTCAAGATTCAACAATAGTGCATGAATTCAATTATTAACTCATACATTCAAAATATAAATTGAAAGATTGAAATAAGAATTTATTTGAGTAAAGTCTTGTAAACAATAGTGTTAAATATCATTAACTGAAATGATAATTTATTAATAAATGAAATCAAATTATAGATTCTCACTGAACGATAATAGTGCACAATCCTTTGGAGTCTGTAATCGATCTCTGCTTGCAGAAAATATCTCCTCCTTTCAACAGTAGTGCAAGATAAACAAGAGCTTCTCCACCAACATATATAATCCACAGTTACAATATTAAAAGATTCTCTCCCTTGATTCGGGACCTATAATTCTATTAAAAAAGTGTTGAGGCCTCTAAAATCACTGCTTCAACACGGGGGGAAAACCACCCGGTTCGTACCTTAAGACAGCTCCTTTTCCGTTTAGGTAGTGGCTCCTACTGGGGATAATGGGACCTGTTTCCCAATGAAAGGTTATTGAATGAATGTGTAATGTTTATAGTGAAGTGAAATAGATGGATTTGCAGTAATGAAAATGGAAAACATGTGCATTAATCTACTCTATAACCCGGGATTGTTTAACATTTATCTAGATGCGATCTATAATGATTTTCCTTAGTAAATAACAATATAGATTGTTCAAACACCAATGGAAATGAAAATATTTCAAGATGATTACTTTGATTAAATAGTTAATCAAAATAATGCATATAACTCATATCGCATTCAGAATATCAAAGCAAATTGTTGAACATGTACTTAAAAATATCAATGGCAGCATGATCAAAAATGAATACATGTAACATTGTTCTTTAAATAACGTGTAATAAGAAATCTGAAAAAGATAAATTCACTATTTATTCATGAAAAAAACAGAGGTGCAAAGATAGAAATGTCGTATGTACTTTACTCAGCTCCTAAAAGAAATAGCAGCAGTTTATTCCTCCCCACAAAGATGATTCCAGGAGCACAGTAATGCAACTTCTAAAAATTCTTTATGAAAATTCCTAAAACAATGTTCCAATCGTTCTATTGAGAAAAGTATGAAAGTACAATAGTGTGAGCTTTCGTAATCCTTTCTTCATAAAATTCAGGACCTTTATTTCATACAACGAGTAAGCTTAAATAGTAGAAAATAATTGAATCTATTGTGCAGAGCGTTGAGGGCATTTAAACAGATCCCTTCAACAATGCTTAAAGAAAAACAGTTTTTTGGTGGAAATTTCTGAATGTGATTTGTTGTCATCATCATCTTCATTTGTTTCATTGAATTCTCTGGATGTCTATTCATTTGTTTGAACTAATATGTCACTTATCAGCATAGCTATCTTCCTCTGTCATGAACCTGAACACGGCAAACAGGAATTGATAAGATAAACATAAATGAGATGATAAGCGAATTTTATTTGAAACAAATCACGTTTTGCAGGAAATCAGGAAAAATGTAGAGCACAATAAATCCCAAACAAACATCATGGAGAGGAATGCGGAGTGAGGAGGTGGACTTTACGGTCTATCACAATCAGAAATCAGAGTTTGGGGCAGATCATAAAACAATTGCAATCGAATTAGAATCAGGGGTATTCCAAATAAAATTCAAAGGGGGCCTTTTTTTTAAATCACATCGCAATCGCAATCGCAATGGGCGGAGGAGGCAGTGATACAGTGATCCTTTGTCATTTGCAATAGTCGCGGACTCGGATAAAATTGATTGTAGCGTATAATTCTATAGGGTTTGGGACTTTATCGCATATCGCAATACACAAGATTATCGCAATCAGCGTTCGGAGTTGCAATCTATAAGAGGTGGTCGAACGACTTGCGACTTGCGATGTGCGGGATAACGTAGAACTGACGTCACTGATGATGACAGGGATGACGTGGAAGATGGCTTGGGCCTGATCACATATCACAATCACTTTTAGTAGGAGCCTTTGGTACAAACGGTATGTCTAAAAGAACTACAATAGTCGCACATGCGATATTTTTATGAAACAAAATATAATTTTTATCAGGTTTGGGGCTTACCACAAATCGCAATCGACATGCAAAAAAGTTTAAGGCTATGATTCTTGCGATTGTGCGGATGCGGGGAATTTATGAAATGGAGTGAATAATCCCGTTGAGTTCAGGGCTTTATCGCAATCGCAATCGGGAAGGCAAGACCCTTTGGTAACTGTTATAGCTCCGGATGCGAGGGTTTTGTGGAATGGATTTTATAATCCCATCGGGTTCGGGCCTAACCCCATACCACAATTGGGAAGGGGCAGAATCCTTGGCCTAATGAAATTTGCAATGGCATGCGGATGCAGGATTTTATAGATTGCAGTTGATTTTCTCGTCGCATCTGGGGCTTTATCGTGTATCGCAATCGGCTAAGGTAGGAGGCATGGACTTATATAATAGTGGATCATGTGATTGTGATGGACCAAGGGTTCTTTTTAGAAGCAATTAATAACCTATTCGGGTCCGATCTTTGACTTATGTTTATTTATTATGGGATATGAGATGCGGGATAGCGGTGAGTCGGAGTTTGTAAAGAGTTAAACGTTTGGGAAAAACTCTGATTTATTTTGTTATTTAATTAAATAACCCATAATGTTTAATACTTAAGCCTAAGTATAGTTTGGGTCTCGGGGGCTATTTAATTTGGTTTTTTGGGATAATCAAGGTTTAATACTTGGGTTTTAATTAAAAATCCTAAGTATTAAACTTTGATTATAAGATTTTATTAACAATTTTTATGTTGATTTTTTATATTTTTTCAATTTTTTTTGTTTTAAAAAAACCAAAGGCTTTTTAAAATTAAAGGGTGCATATTTTAATGTAATAAATTTCATAAGAAATTTATAAAATAGAAAAATGGGGGGATGTTGAACAGTACAACAATTGGCGATTCAATGGAAGAATTAGTTATCTCTGATAAATGAATTTTTCCAAAAAAACAGTAAAAATAATCTAAGTGAAAACTACTTTTCGAAACATTTAGATAAATAAAATTACTCTGACTATAAAACTCATTAAATTGCAATCTCTTTTAAAAACTTTTTAATGAATGAAAAACACATATTTACATGTGTCACTCATTAATTAGTTTATAAAATAAAGTAGGGGGCCTTTTACGACTTAGCTTAAAATGTACTCGTTTATCATAGGTAGAGCCATTGCTGCCAACAGGTATTCATTGCCTTGGCAGGGTTACCTTTTAACCAACAACAATCCAGTATCCCATCCATTTAATAGTGCAATAATTAGAGGTAAATTTTATTTATCTATTGCTAAAAAACCATTGTCCTAGTTTGGTGGCCGGATAATGACAATGTCATTCACCAGTGATAATTAAACCGAACAAGCTGGCTCGTGATGAGACCCCTTGTCTTATAATTAAAAATCGTATAGCATTACCTTGATTTGTTGTTCAGAGTGGTAATGTTAGTTTAATTGGTTCCCTATGAACATGGTAAGCAGGCTCGTGATGAGACCTCTTATCTTTTTAGATTTATTATATTTTAGAATTACACTCTAAAAATTCTATTTTTAATGGATGGGGAGGATCATTGACTCCTTAAGAGTTTTGGATGACAAATCCGAGTTGAAAGTGTTTAAGTCGTAAGACGGTCTTTACTTTTTAAGGATAACCTTTTTTTATTGAAACTAAAGTAAAAGGATATAATTTTTTGAGGTTTTTTAAAAGATTTTACAACTTAATGGAAAAGATTTTCAGAGTTCTATAATTTTTATCTAATTTTCAATTTTGGTAACCACTTCTTAAAAAATCCTACCTTCAAAATGAAAAAATAAAAATAAATTCAAGAGATGTTTGAAAAGTCAATAGAGTACTATTTAACATTTTATTAACAAAATCTGTAAAAAGAAAAATAAATTGCAGCGGGATGTACAATGGAAGTGATTTTCTACAGATTTTATTCTTTGTGTATATATATATATATATAATTTAAGAAATTAAGTAAAGAATTTCTTTAAGATGGGCCCATTTACAGGAAGAGAATCTCTTTTTCCTAATAAATCTTGAAGTATAAATGTAGATGGGCTTATCTGTTCAACAATCTGAAATGGACCAAACCATAATTTTTTAAATTTGGTATGTTTCCCTTTTTCTTCGTGTGCTTTGTCCCACTTGAGAACTAGATCTCTAACTTGGAAGGATCTTTGTGTGACTAAACTTGCATCAAAAGAAGCTTTCACAATCTATTGATGTTTGGTGTGTGTGAGTTTGGCCTTTGACCTTTCTTCTTCTAGTTTTAGGATTTGTGAATTTCTTAATTGCAATGAAGAAGAAGTTGTTTCTTCAATAAATTGAACTAGGGCTAATGAAGGAAGAGCTAAATGTGATGGAATAATGGCTTCCTTCCCATAGACTAGGTTAAATGGATAAGTTCCTATAGAGGCCTTCTGATTTATCCTATCAACCCATAAAGCAAATATTAAAGCTTTATGCCGGTTTCCTTGATTTTGATCTACAATTCTTTTGATTATTCTAAGGAGATTTTTATTAGTGGATTATGCCAAATCGTTTCCCTAGGGATAGTAATTAGCATAATATTTGAGTTTAAAATCTCTTTTAATTTCAAATTCAATCATACGGGTACCTGAAAAATAAGATGCATTATCAAATATAAGTGCAGAAGGCAAACCAAATCTTGTAATGATAAATTGATCAATAAATTCAATAACATATTCAGAATTGACTACCTTTAGCAGAATTTCTTCCACCCACTTAGTGAAGTAATTTGTAGCAATGATAATATATCTATGTTGTTTAGAAGAATGAGGAATGATCTCACCTATGATATCCAGTCCCCATTGTTCGAAAGGTTGTTCAATGTTGACTGGTTGCAGAGGCAAAGTTGGTTTCCTTTGTCTTCCAAAAGCAGTTTGGCATGTTTTTCATTTCCTCACATATGCGTGGGTATCTTTGAAGAGAGTGGGCCAGTAGTATCCAACATGTAAGATTTTATGTGTTGTAGTATCTCCTCCAAAGTGTCCACCTGCTGGTCCATCGTGAAGTTCCTGCAAAATTGTTTGTGCTTCAGAATTTTCTAAGCATCTTAACAATATGGAATCATAGTTTCTCCTAAATAACATGTTATCAACAATCTCATAATTTTTTTCTTTTAATCGTAAAGCTCTTTTTCTTTTATAATTGAGTTCAAGAGGAGCATATCCATTTTTTAAATAAAAAATTAAATCAGCGTATTGGGAATCAGTATCAATTACACTTACCTCAGAAATGTGTTCATTGTTACCTATGTCCCCTTCGGCTAGTATGTTGGATTCTCCTATAAGCAGCTTGCAGAAACCTTGCCCTCTAACAATTTTGGTTGGTTTTATTTCGATATCGTATTCCTACAAAGTTGTTACCCAATTTGCTCTCTTTTCTCCTAATTCTTTCTGCATTAGTAATTGCCTCATTGTTGGGAATGGAACTATTACTTTTGTGTGTGTTTAAGAGAAAAGGTCTAAAATGATTTACAAATTTATATACAGCAAATTCATGTTTTTCTACTTCTGAATAATTCAATTCAACGCCCTAAAAATTTGAACTGAAAAATGAGATGGGTGCTTCAATTTTCTGATTATTAATTTGTATCAAAACAGCGGCATAAGATGTTGAAGAAGCAAAAGTGTATAAGATGAAATGATCTGAGAAATTCAGAGTTTAAAGAAGGAGCACCAATAATTGCAAGTTTTATTAAATCGAATGCTTTCTTTTCATGATGACCCCATTTAAAAACTGTGTTTTTCTTAATCATTTGCTGTAACGGAAAAATAATTTGTGAGAAATCAGGGACAAACCTTTCGACAAAATTGATCTATCCAAAGAATGATTGCATGCTTTTTTTGTTATATGGTGGAGAAATTTATGAAATTTCTTTCATTATATCAAGGTCAATGTAAATTCCATTTTTTGACACAATGAATCCTAAAAATTTCCCGTCACTAAGAGCGAAAAAAGACTTTTTCGGATTTAATGAAACACCATATTTTCTACAGCGTTCAATTTTTTTTTAATTCCTACAAATGATTATTTATGTTCTTTGAATAAATAGTAATGTCATCCAGGTAGACAACAATTGTTTTGTTTAACAGACATTTGAAAGCTATATCCATGGCTCATCGAAAAGTGGACCCTGTGTTTATTAAACCGAATGGCATTTTTTGGTAGGCATAAGTTCCCCATTTGGTTCTGAAAGTAGTCTTTAACTTATCATCTGGGTGGACCATAATTTGATTATATCGAGAGAAACCATCAAGGAAAGACATAAGTTCGGAACCAACAACTGATCATAAAATTTGTTCCATAGTGAGTAGCGGGAAATTATCCTTTTAACTGGCCTTATTAAGATTCCTAAAATCTATACAAAAGCAGATATCACAGTTTTTCTTCCTAACAGGTACCAAGTTGGAAACCCATCTTGAATGCAACAGGAAAAATGATTTTAGCCTTAAGGAGTTTATTCAATTCTGTTTTAATTTGATTTTCTAAGTTCGGATGAATTTTCCTTAATTTTTGCTGGACAAGTTTATCATTAGATGTCATCGAAATTTTATGTTGAATCATGGAAGTGTCAAATGTTTTGAGATCTTCATAACTCCAAGCAAAGACACCTTATATTTTTTTAACAAATGAATGAATGATAATCTTTCTTCAGACGAGAGAACAAGTCCTAAATTGATGTTTTGAGGTTTAAGATCTGTTCCAAGGTTTATTAATTCAAATCTCAAAGTTGAACTTTGTAGTTTTGAATTAGTAACTCTTTGAATCTATCTTTCAAATCATAGAGATCCTTAAGTTTAACTACATATTTGGGTATGGGATTATCCTCAATTTTATGTTTTAATTGATTGTCATCTTCATCTTCATCAATTTTTTGGTCATTATATGATTTTTTAGAAGTTAAGAAGCTTAAAATGTCTTCATCATTATTAAATACCCGTCAATTGGTGATATTATCGGGAATGGATGGTCTAAAGATTACTTCTACATAAAATATATTGGGACTGTAATCTTCAGATGGGATCAGTTTTAATGCAACGTTCGCAAGAAGGTCAGCGCTGGCATTCTGAATCCTAGGAATAGCAGAAATGTTAAATTATAAAAAATGTGAGGTGTGTTATCACTCAGGTTGTCCTTAAGCTCCGGAAAAGGATACGGCCGAGGTAACCACAGACCAACTTTGGACTGCAGGTTCTGGCCAACCTGCAATCAGAGAGGGCTCTCTCTTTATGATTTAGCTTTGTTTAAAATGATTTTAGGCTAGTTATCGAGTCCAAGGGTTTTGTTTTGTTTTTTGGTGAGAAGGATGATGTTTTCAGGTAGAGAGGTAAAACATAGTCTGGTAAGTTTCAAACCATTGGGCGTGGAGTCAAGGAATCGGACTGCTGGTGCGTTTTCTTGGTCACAAGAGAAATAAGGAGCAAGGTAGCTGCTCATGAAACAACACTTAAAGCTTAAAAGGATGGAATGAGGGATAAGGAATGAGAGGCAACAAAGAATCTCTCACTATGCTTAAAGGGGGAAGGTGAATGAGCTCTATCTAGGAGCAGTTAAGAATTCCTAGACAACTATCAAAGATGAATGGATTAGGGGAAATATGAGCCGAAGGGAATTCATATTCATGACTGATCCAGAGGAAAACATAAAGAAACAGCAGAAAATGAGCATAGAGGGCAATTAAACCAATTCTAGACTATTCTTTCTTTCTGCTATTTAGACGGTATATCAATGGAAAAAACAGAGATAGGAAAACTTATTGAGTCATGTTGCAGCACATGAATTCCAAATTCACTTCTTCAAACCATTAAACACAGAGCAGACAGTCTTTCCTCCAAGCTTTTCAGCAGTCTTTGATTACAGAAAACATATCAGGTATACAGTGCGAGTCTCCACTGAAAAACTATCAACCAACCGACCCTTTAAACAATACAGAGGGTGGTATATATAGGGAAGATTTATCCAAAATTATCTATTACAGCCGACCTAACAGGTCTGACAGAAAATTGATTACTTTAACCTAATCCTATCCAGAAATAAATGCCAGAAAATATCTTTGAGCTTTGCTGGGGGCAGCTGTATCAAAATGAGTTAATATCTGTCCTGGTGGCTCTGTGCTTTTCATCTGTCATAACTGTGCATTGGTCTTTGCACCCTTGCTGTTCGGCGGTTTTAAATGCCTCTGACTGTGATTTGAGAGCTAGGATGGGCTTACTCCTCTTGATTTGACTTTCTGGGGGGCTCATCAATGTTTAAGTGCTTCGAGCCCCTAAAAAATCTTCGGCTGATACTCTTTGGCTCTCCTTCTTCCTCTGATACCCTTTGGCAATAAATTGATGTTGTTCTGAGGTGTTGTGGGTCTTATTCACAAATAAATGGCCGTTGTTCGGCCTCTGTTTCTTTCAAAACTGTTTTCTGCTCCTTCCGGCAAGCTTCGCGAAGAAAAATGGGTCATTCGGCGCCTTTCGGGCTTGCTGGGGGCCGCATAATGAAAAGATTCCCTGAAGATTCCCCATTTAGGCCCAAAAAATCTAGCGATGACTCATCAAAAACTGCCTCAAAATCGGATTCCGGGGCTCCGAAGTGCGATTTTTTGCCCTTCGCGCCAAAAAAGTGCTGATGACGTCAGCATGATGTGACATTGTACGGCAGGTGACATCAGCATGACGCCAGCAGGAAGACATGGCGGGATGACGTCAGCATGACATCATCATGTACGGATGGTGACGTGGCAGGTACGGTTTCCGGTTTTGGGCGCACCGCTTATGGACAAAGGTGGTTTCGGGGGAGAGGGCTCCGCCACAGCCCAACGCTTGACGCGTGGCGGGAGGTATGGCGGCAATACCGCCCATCTCCCGGACGCTAAAGCTCGGGCGTTTTGGAGATGGGACGGCCCGCCAGCCGTTGATCTGCGGGGCGGGGGATCCAATGGTTGGTGGTAGATGCGAGGCGGCGGTGGGTTAGTGGGCGGGGATATTCGCGGGAATATTCCTATTTAAATATAGCGCGCGGGTGGGTTTAAACAATGGTTTATGCGGGTTTATGGGGGTTTTATGTGGCGGGGTTTAATATTTAATGCCAAAACTTTGGGTTGGGGGCAAAAAAGGGGGTTTTTGAGGGTTAGGGAAGAGGTTATTAGTCTGACCAGGTGTCAGATTAATCCCTGTTATGACTCGGATGGGCTAAAAACAGCCCCAGATGGACCATTTTTTCCCGGACTTATAAAAATATGGCTATATTGCCAGGGAGGGAATATTTACATAGGGGATTTTTATATGCATAGTTTAATAGGGGAATGGAAAAACTGATAGGGATTTATATAATACTGTTAGTAGTTAATATGAAGGTGACCAGCAAGCGCTAAGGTCAGGGACCTTAGGCTAAATTTGGGAAAAAGAACTTGTAGAGAACTGAGATCCTTGAGTGAAGCAGATCTTCACCAAGGCAACTGATATGGAGTATGATGAGACTAAGAGGCAAGCAGATCTTGACCTCTTTGGGAAGTTAGTAAGTGGCTTTGGGGAATTTAGAAGAAAGGGGAGTTAGTGATGTTCACATTTGAGCCCTTTTGCATAAAAAATGCCTGCACTGTGATCTGAAAAGATAAAATACTTTGTACCACAAAACTGATCACAAATTATCATTCTGCAACCACACAGCTACCTACCCAGCCTACTTTTCTAACATTTTTTCTTCTTTTATGGGTGGGTGCATTTAGACTTGCAGACCCAGCTTTACAATTTTTCTTTTTTCAATTTTTCCTATCTAAATCTACACTTATTTCTGCCAGGGCCCAGATTAAACAGTTGGGTCCCTTTGATTCTCTACTTATCTACAAATCTGCCAAGATTTAGCTATTTGGACAGATACATTCTCTATATTCTACAACATGAAATTGAAATCTAGGGAGACCAAGATTTCGCTGTTTGGCCTTCCCTTAGCTGAAAATCTTACCAAAAATGGAATACAGCAGTGGCATTCGGACCATGACACTTTCATGGCATCTTCTTTGGTCTGTTCTGGAAATATGGAACATTGCAGCCAGCAAAGTATGACATATTTGGCATGTAAAAATGTCAATCATGAAAAATGAATACCTGTTGCAGCAGGAGGCTAACAAGGTGAGAGACTGAACCAAAGACTGATAATGCTTCAAGTGTGTAGAGATACAATGCATCATGTTTCTTACTTGTTTAATTACAATTTTTGAATCTCCATAAACTTGAAGGTATTTAACGTCAAGGCTAATTGCTTTATACATACCTTGGACTAATGCCTCATATTCTGCAATATTATTTGTGCATTCAAATTCCAATCTGCAAGTCAGCATTGTCTTCACACCTTCAAGATTAATCAATATGCAACCTGCTCCTGCACCATCACTTGATTTCGACCCATCAAAATACAATGTCCAGAATAAAGAATTAACTAATGGTTTTTCTAGCATATTTACACATCTGGAAAAGTTTGTCTGTGAAAAATTTTCAATTTGAGAAGTTATAGAATTACTCAGAAATGGTGACATTTGTGCTTTAAAATTCTCAAAAAATGATTCAGTAGAGTAGTTTCCAAGAATGTTGTTATTAAATGCTATTGCCTCATTTTCACCTTCGAAATTTGTTATTGAATGTTTCATATGTTTTTCTCAGTTGATTCTAATTTGATTTAGCTTTCCATTAAATGGGAGCCATAAGTGAGACTAATCAGTGGAAAAATAACCATGTAGTTTTTCTGACCAATCTCTACTAAGAATTAAACCATAGAAATCTGGGATATCAGCAACAAGTATATCAATTATTTGACAAACTTCAGGATTCGAAGATAATCTAATAAGAACTAAATTCATTTCTCCTATGAATTTGACTTTTGTCCTATCGAGTTGCACAATGTGAACTGGAGTTTTCTAGGGTGACATGTTTAATTTCAGACAAACTGAATATGGCATGATATTTGAAGAAGCCCCTAAATCTACCAAGCAGTTATGTACATTTTTATTAAATATTTCAAAAGTCAAAATAAAAGGAGGGGTATGTGAGTTAGACTTGTCACCTATCAAAATAGCATCAAAGGAATTGAATAATGAATGACCAGGAGGTTTACCCATTCCATTAGAAGCTTTGGATACCACAACAACAGGAAGAGGAGAAGCAGGTACTACGTTCAATTCTTTCAGTAAAAATTTATGTTGTTGTTTGAGTTTAGTGAGTTCATGAAGGGAAATGTTTTCTTTTATTTTCTTCATATCCTCAACTATATTTTACTCAATAGTATATGAAACTACTAAGGTTCTGGGTGAAGATGGAGAATTGGATGAAGATGGAATTACTTGGGGGGAAGTGGAAGTGGATTTTTTAACAACAACTTTATCTTTAGCAGTGGAAGTTGAAGGTTTCTGTTTTTGAATTGGTTGTATAGGATCAACTGGACCTTTACTTCTTGTGCTAACAGGTAATGCTTCATATTCATTTTCACTATCAGAAATAGGAAGAATAAAATCCCACATTCCATTTAACTTAGCTATTTGTTCATCTTGGGATTCATCAATAGAAAATGTTGCTTCTTCCTCATCTTCATCATCAGTTTCTGCATTAGAGATCGTGTTTGGAGGTTGTGGATTAGGTGGATGATTTCTTCTAAATGGTCTAAAAGGTTTTTTGGAAGAGGATTCAGCTACTTGTTTTTTTATCTCTACCATCTCATTAGACAAAATTTTAAGGACTTGTTGTAAGCCTTCAAGATCAAAGGGATCTTTAGGTTCTTTCTTTTTAGGTTCATCCTTAAACGTTACTCTTTTTTATTTTTCTGTCTTCCTGATATTTTTTCGTTTCTAGTGCACTTATCCCCTTCTCTACAGACACAACTTCTTTCATGTTTTCTACCAAGGTATTTTTATTAGCTCTATCTACAAAAATTCCTATGTTAGAAGGAAGAGATGAAATATACCATTCAATTTGTACATCGACACCAGGTCTAGAAGTAGTTGGGATTTTATTTAACAATTTGTTAAATATAGAATTGAAACCTTTTATATTTCCCCTGATTTCGTTTTTAAATTAGAAAGGTTATTGATAAGAGATGTGGTTGAGTGATCATCACTAGATTTAGTCAAAAATAGTTCTTCAAAAATATCCCAACTAGTAATAGAATTGGCTAGTAATGAAAAGTACCAAGACCCTGCTAATCATGTAAGAGTGTACAAGAATAATCTAACAAAAACGTTTTCTTCATCTACCTCATTGATATTGATGGATAACATATAATTATGTAGGTGCTCTTCAGCAGGTAACCCATCATCAGATTGAATTTGGGAAGCCATCTTTCAAGATGTTTTGGTCGGGGATGAAGTGGTGCTGGCATTTGAACAGCTCCCGAATTGGACCATGGTCTAGCTACCATTGTAACAGTTTGGGAGGTGGATGTGATGAAAGAAGAACGGGTAGTTGTGACAGTACTGCTTGAGGCAGCATAGTTGTTTGTGTAGAAGAAATGGAAATAGATGAAGTGCACGGTAGAGAGAAAGGAAGTGAAAAAGGAAGAAATGGAGATGTTGGTGAATGAGAGAATGAGGTAATCTCAATAGTAGATGTTTGGGAATCTAATGTAGCGGTTTTCGTTTGGCTGGATTGAAGTGGAAATTCAAATGGTGAGATGCAAAGTTTTTCACTTTGGGACTGAGTTAAAACACCAGTTCCTTGAAAAATAGAAGTTATACTTCCTTCAGAAACTTCAGATGATTCAGGATTTTCTGCTAAAATGGATATGTCTTCCAATTTCTTTATCAAAGCTGTAATTTCTAGTGATTCTAGAGTATAATCCATAGGGATTACCTCAGGAAGTATTCTAGGAGACTTGGGAGGTGATTGTACAACTCCTTATCTAAAAGTAGGAGATTCTGGAGGGGATCTGGAAGTTGTAGGAGATTTGGAGGGAGAATGACTCTTGGAATGGCCTTTTGTTTTTGGATTGGACTTACTTTCCATTCATATTCTGCATGCCCTCCTTCTAGCACCAAAAAAGTGTTGAGGCCTTGGAAATCGCTGCCACAACATTGGGGATAACCACCCGGTTCGAACCTTAAAACAACTCCTTTTCCATTTAGGTAGTGGCTCCGACTGGGGATAATAGGACCAATTTCCCAATGAAAGGTTCTTGAATGAATGTGTAATGCTTATAGTGAAGTGAAATAGATGGATTTGTAGTAATGAAAATGGAAAACCTATGTATTAATCTACTCTATAACCCATGATTGTTTAACATTTATCTAGATGCGTTCTATACTGATTTCCCCTAGTAAATGACAATATAGATTGCTCAAACACCAATGGAAATGAAAATATTTCAAGATGATTACTTTGATTAAATAGTTAATCAAAATAATGTGTATAACTCATATCGCATTCAGAATATCAAAGCAAATTGTTGAACATGTATTTAAAAATATCAATGGCAGCATGATAAAAAATGAATACATGTAACATTGTTCTTTAAATAGCGTGTAATAAGAGATCTGAAAAAAATAAATTCACTATTTATTCATGAACAAAATAGAGGTACAAAGATAGAAATACCAGATGTACTTTGCTCAGCTCATAAAAGAAATAGCAGCAATTTATTCCTTCCCACAAAGATGATTCTAGGAATACAGTAATGTAACTTCTCGAAATTCTTTATGAAAATTCCTAAAACAATGTTCCAGTCATTCTATTGAGAAAAATATGAAAGTACAATAGTGCGGCCTTTCTTCATAAAATTCAGGACCTTTATTTCATACAAGTAAGCTTAAATAGCATAAAACAACTGATTATATTGTGCAGAGCGTTGAGGGCATTTAAACAGATCCCTTCAACAACGCTTAAAGAAAAACAGTTTTTTGGTGGGAATTTCTAAATGTGATTTGTTGTCTTCATCAGCTTTGTTTGTTTCATCGAATTCTCTGGATGTTTGTCCATTTGTTTGAACTGATATGTCACTTATCAGCACAGTTGTCTTCTTCTGTCATGAACCTAAACATGGAAAACAAGAATCGATAACATAAACATAAATGAGATTATAAGGGAATTTTATTTGAAAAAAATCACGTTTTGCAGGAAATTAGGAAAAATGTAGAGCACAATAAATACCAAACAAACATCTTGGAGAGGAATGCAAAGTGAGGAGGTGGACTTTACAGTCTATCGTAATCGGAAATCAAAGTTTGGGGCAGATCATAAACAATTGCAATTAGATTAGAATCAAGGGTATTCCAAATAAAATTCAAAGGGGGCTTCTTCTTTTTTTAAATCACATCACAATCACAATCGGATGGGCAGAGGAGGCAGTGATACGGTGATCCTTTGTTATTTGCAATAGTCGTAGATGTGGGGATTAAACGAATTGTAGTGTATAATTCTATCATGTTCACGGCTTTATCTCATATTGCAATACACAGGATTATCGCAATCAGCGTTCGGAGTTGTAGACTATAAGAGGTGGCCAAAAGACTTGCAATTTGTGATATGCGAGATGATGTGGAAATGACGTCACTGATTACGACAGGGATGACATGGAAAATGGCTTGGGCCTGATCGCATATCGCAATCACTTTTAGCAGGAGTATTTGGTACAAGCGGTATGGCTAAAATAACTGTGATAGCCGCGGATGTGATATTTTATGAATCGAAATATAATTTTTGTCAGGTTCGAGGCTTATAGAAAATCGCAATCGGCATGCGAAAAGTTTAAGACTATGATTCTTTTGATTGCGCAGACACGGGGGATTTATAAATTGGAGTGAATAATCCCGTCGAGTCCGGGACTTTATCGCAATCACTATCGAGAAGACGGGACCCTTTGGTAACTGCTATAGCTCTAGATGCGGGGGGTTTTATGGTATGGATTTTATAATCCCATCGGGTCCGGCCCTAATCGCATATCAATGGCTTGTGGATGCAGGATTTTATAGATTGCAGTTGATTTTCCCGTTGGGTCCGGGGCTTTATCGCATATCACAATTAGCTAAAGTAGGAGGCATGGACTTATATAATAGCGGATCATGTGATTGCGATGGACACGGATCAACCAAGGTAATGGATGAGGCTTTAGTATTGCCCGAACCTCCACCTATAGGGTAAGGATTCCCTAATTTTGGCCAATAAGATAGCTTTGTCCCACATGACCACTCGAGTCTTTAGCTTCTTGGTAGTCAATTACTAGTACCAAGCATTATATGGGTCAGGTAGCCCCAAATAGTACTGCACACATTGGACCTAAGCCGAACCCCCTCTGAATCAAGTCTTTGATGTGCTAAGGTATTCTTTTGCATGGGATTATAAAGGATTTAAAGCACCCTAAAAGTCAACTTCTATGTTTCAAAGATGTAACATGACCATGGCGGCTTATGGGATGCCTATCCCCAATGGTCCTAACCTGAACTATAAAATATTTTGTGGCTCCTATGGGGAAATTTAGTTGTTATGGTTTCTTCTAGGAATGTTGCTTCACTTATGGTGTGATAATGTAAGTCAAAATAAACTAAGTACCAAAAACTCCGGAAACTGAATGACATTTTGTACAAATCTTATCGAAGCTTAGTGTGTGATGTGTAATGTGTGTGCAAGTCACAAAGTGAAAATACAAAGTGTGATAAGGTGTGGATATTCAATGATCCTTTACAATACCCTTACACTAATTTTTTATTGTTCCTTGCATGAAAAACAAATAATTTATGGATAATGGGTTGCTTACTCTATTCCTATTACACTATGTGTACCTAAAGGGATATGGAAAACTCAAGTGCTTTAAGAAAGCTTTCATATGCAAGCCCAGGTTCATTTAAAAGACACAAGGGAAGCATAGATTACTTTATTTTTGTAGTAACACTTGCTCCTACTCCCAAAAACTAATGAAATAAAAATGCTTTGGTTAGTAACAAGATATGTGGATAATGGGCCACTTACTCCTTTACTAATTAAGTTATGTGATTTGTGAAAAATAGAAAAATGTATTGAAAAATATATGTGGAATGTGCCCACTTACTTTTCCCCCTAATTAATTTATATGTGGAATGTAAATAGAAAGAAAATATTATCTAATTACTTTACTAATAGTGATTAGTAAATAAACTATGCAATCATAACTAACTTGAAAAAAAAATTGCAAAGGTGAATGCAATTCCCTAAAGGTTACCAATCACCTAGGAAAGAAAAATTACAATGTTTTTTATGCGCTATGTAAACCTTGCGGGTTTTCCTATGCACAGACACGCATGCACGTTTGTCTTGACAAAAGCCCCACGGACGGTGGAAAAAATTGAACAATCAGGCTTTCCGACCGAAAACAGGTCCTGCAAAATTCCAAAGAGGTGATGAATGCACTAAGCAATGAAAATGTAGAGAGAAGGTCATGCAAAAACAATCGTTAGAGTAAAGAAAATAAATTAGTGGAGTCACCAAATCTATAGTGGTGTTTTTGTTGCTATGGGTTAGCAAAAGACACCTTCTTAGCAGTTGGTTGTTCCCTACAAAGAAAATACAGATAGTTGGTTGTTGTTATTGGAAAAACATGAGAAAACAAAGCATTGTAAATGGTGAAAACAATGCATACATAAACATAAATTAAACTTATAAGATAAACACATAAACAATGCTTAATGACGCAAACAAGTCAACAAAGTAATGGAAAAGGGCTCCCTTTATTTACTGTTGAATGTAAAAGAGATACAATTGATGAATGTTAAACACTTGGAGAGAATTCTTTGGGAAATGCTGCTAAAAAATATTCAACAAGGAGGTTCATTTCCTCTGTCTCTTTGCAAGCTTCTCCTCTCTCTCAAAGAATCATGAATACTCTCTCAATGGTGAAATCCTCTTCCACTAAAATTATGGATTGCTAAGGAGCAATTTTTCTAGCATAACAATGCTCTACTTCTTCATTAACAATGGAATGCATGATTCCTTGGGTGCAATTTTGCCAACATAACATTGCCTTTTTTTGGTCTTCCAATGGCCTGTTTATATAGAATTTTGAATTTCTCTTCCCTGTCTTTGTCCCTTAATGAGAAAATGACTTATGAGTAGGAAAAGAGGATCCCTTGGGGGCTACATATCTCCAGGTCGACTCGAAATTGATTGTCCTTCAATGGTAAATGTTAGGGAATCCCATATTCCAAGTGTGTGAAGTGATTCAGGACTGCTGAGTCAGAATTTCATTTAACCGCATGGCTATCGAAGGAAAAGTCACACGGTTGCTAATTCCGGCCTTTGGATAGGCCGCACAGGTAAATTTTATAATTTAAACCTTTAGATAAGTTTTGATTTTTGTACTTCATGATGTTCTCACCTAAAAATTCTTCATCTGTACGTTCTGCCAAATGACTTTGGGCATTATCTAGGTTGTACAAATGTGTGTACGATTTTTCCATGTTAACAATAGTTCCCATGGCTCAAGGAAAATGTACATAATTTACTTGGATATAGATCCCTTGTAAAATGACACTGCTATGGAGCAAGGTGATGTAAAGGTTGCCTTAGTATTAGATGGACATGTTATTTTTTATACAGGTTTTGCAATCTTGTTGATGATTCTTGTTAGTGAGATTATACATGAGAAATTCGTCACTCCAGCACTTACAGAAAGTTATTGTCCAAATTCAATTGTGTTGTCTAGTGCTTTTAGTTTCTTTTTGGTGATGAGGGTGTTATATGCTGCCCTAGGGAGGATAGTTTCAAATTTGATATCAAGAATACCCACAAATAGGGAACCTACAAGTTTATATGCTTTCTTTAGCTTGTATTTAATTTACACAGCCTGGATGTTTGATGCAAATAATTCACATAAAAAAGGAGATGGACGAGGTGGAAGAGAAACTAGAAAATGGAGTTGGAAAAATAACATTTCACCATATTTTCTCAAGGTTTTGTGCATCAATTTTTTTAATTCATTATCTTTTACATTTTTTGCTCTCTCTTATGGTAATTTGTGGTATTCTCATATTATCCACCAAAGTAGTTTTAGTTTCTTATTCAAATAATAATGTCCTGATATGTTGGAGCATGGTATGTTTTTTGTTATTATTCTATAACTTATTCTAAGAATTAAGGTAACTTGAAAATAGTTTTTCTTTTGTAAGTTAATCTACATTGTAGTTGGATGCATTTTTTATAGAATTCGACACCCTCATTGAGTTTGCCTCATGGAAGATCACAGTTTTTAGGCTTCATCCATCTGAGCATTGTGGGAATATATTCATTTTCTCACCTTGTATATGAATAGGGGGGATTGATATAAGTGATTGACAGCGGGGCTTCTCGTTTTTAAGCCCTATCAATCAAGCATGTAGAAGTGAGCTTGAGCGATAGCAATAATCAGAGCCTCAAGCATGATCCAAATTTAGAGTTGTAGTCAAACTCAAAGCCATGAGTATGATTTAGTTTGTTGTCATCTTCAAAACACCATTTGAGAGCACTTCCAATTAGTAGAAGACATCAACTTCTAGCCAAATTTGTAAATGTTTTAGGAATAGCAGAGCCTTAGATCCAAGTTCCAATAGTTTTTGGTCATATTGAAATCACCCTTTGTGAGCACTTCCAATCAGAAAAATACATCAACTTCTATCCAAATTTTGAAATGCTTCGAGAACTACTAAGCATTAGAGCCAGGTTCAAAAGTTGGTGGGCATCCATAACCTACCATTTAGTAGAATATTTTATGTTATGCTAGCGATTGGGTTTGTAGTCATGAAAAAGTCACTAGGCTCAAAGAACACAATCATCCATTGGTAGTTGTGCTCATCTAGCTGCTTGGACTCACATACACCCCTTCTAATTAAGGGGGTAATATTCGACACCTAATTCGATAGGGTTATGGTGTGGAATATGAACCATCTTTTGCAGTCCAAAAATATTTGGAAGAGGAATCCAATGGTTATAACATTGTATTTAAATATGTATTATATTAATGAAAAAGTAAAGCATGCTTCTCTTTCACTCTAGTGTACAATTATTTAAATATTTGAAAACAATATTCTTTATCTTTTCATTTTTATTTATTTATTTTAAGATTAAAATGATTTAAATATTTAAATTGAAATTTGTTCAAGTTCATGTATAGATTTACTTTTTCCCCTTTGTAATTTAAGTCTAGGACTCTTTAAATATTTATATTGAATTTTCTTAAATTTTATGTATACGTTAGCCCATGGAGGGTAGTCAATTGGTGATTGCCGTGTTCTGAAGTATTATAAAAATTGTGAGATTCAGAGTTCAAACCCCCTCGTGGGTGTTTGCCCTACAAAAAAAGAAGTTAATGTATATTTTTATATTTTTTTATATAAATACAAGAGGGGTGGTGAGAGTGGGAGTGCTCTATGGACTCGAGGAAATTAAAGTTGAAGAGTATTCGTAGAGCTTAGGATGCATGACAAACAACCAAGCTGAAGCTTATGCCTTCTACCCAGGGATTTAGTTAGCCAAAGAAAACCAAGTAGCTTTGGAGACTCCCTCCTTATTTAGTGTTTGGTGAAGGGCTCCTCTCGAAGGGACAAAACATTAGAAAGTATTATGAAAAGAATTAGGAAAGCAATAGAAGTGTTCTCTTCAATAACATATTTCCATGTTCTTTGTGATCTCAATAAAGTTGTGGACTTATGTGCTAATGAAGGGTGTAAATTAAGATTGAGAGATTTAAAAATCAATGGTCAAATAAGGTCCTCCTTTATTCCTTAGAGTTAAATGGATTGGCATTGCACAGTTATGAAGGATTGCATTATCAATCAGTAATAGTATGACATGTAAATTTTGTTTTTTGGTGGGTCAGTTTTGTAAGGTATATACCTACAAAATGTCGTTTTTTGTTGTTTAGTTTGGAATCCCCCTAGAAAAAAGTGTAGTTTTTCTAGATAAAGGGCTTCAATAAATTGTTTTGAAGATATAGCTATGTACTACATGTTTTATTTTCAATGACCTAGGCATAGGCTTGCATATAATTACAAAATTCTCATTCTAATATATATATATATATATATATATATATATATATATGCGAAGTTTCATACATCAATTTAATTATTATTATTATTTTCAACTTTTAGAGGGGAGGTGGGAGTGAGAGAGGTTATTCTAATCCCAAATGAAGCAAAGAAATTAGATTATTCATGGGGATTAGGACAGTCTTCCAATAATCAACCCAAATCTCCTACTCTTTTCATTAGGCTTAGATTAGCTTTCTCATCGCAGATTGCCAAAATTATGGCTTTAGAGGACTCTAAGATAATTATAAAATCTATGCAAAATAAAAAGTTAAATGTACATTCACCCTTGGAATAAAACCATTAGGTAAAATTGACTCGGGGAAAGAGTCAACATTGATCGGGTCAACAATAGTGGTTTTAGACCCATGGTTTTTTGGTTTCCTGTGGTCTTATGCTCGTGGATTGCATGTGATGAAACATTTAAAGGGCTTGGAAAAACTTCATTATAACGTGTTAAGGAGGTGAGTAGTGAAGGCTCACTTGGTTGGATTGGCTTGATTTTGGCCAAGGGACTAATGGAATTCCATTAGCTAGTTTTTTCCTCAAAGTTGGGGTTTTCCCAGGGTAAACTATGTACATATTATGTTTAATGTTTGTATTTTTTCTGGTTCATTTATTTTTTATTGTCTCTGCAGCAAATATTAATAGAAACTTTGTCATAATCCAATAAGAAATATGAAACTTTGAAGAGGCAAATTGTTTTCATATCCTTAGAAAATTTAATGAATCTGATGATATTTTAGCTAAAGTGGCATCCTCACCCCAACAAAGGATCCTTGTCATCTCTTTTTGGAAACAAGAAATAAATCATTCCTGATTGCTTAGTCTTGTGTGTCTACTCTTCCAAAATTGTGTTTTAACTTTGATTGTGATCCACTCATTTGAATCATTAAGCTTTCACGTTATCATCTTGACAACGTTTTCATCACTCTCACTCTTCTTCCATGTCTTGGGGTGGTGGGTACTATATCCCTCAAGGTTCAATGACCTCCATTTATTATTAGTGATTGCTTCATGATTATCATTGGTGGGATAATCCCTTTAGTTTGTGTGCTTAATGGTGTGTGATGGTGTATCTATAGGCTTCTCCTCATGGGTTTTGTTATGTCTCCTTTTGAATTCTCCATCAAGTGTTATTGGCTTCACCAGTGGATAAAATTGGGTTTGATAAGACTTTGTTCATCATTTCCTTCCTTGTTCCATCGTCCTCCAAATTTCTTCTCAAGTCCTTGCTTATTCCTCTTGGAAATTTCGATTTTTCCTTGGTTTCCCTATTTTAATTGGTCTGTTGTTTTATGATGTCTATTTTCCCTTTCTTCATGGAGATGTGGAAATTTATATAGATATCTCCCACTCTAATTTCTCTCTTGTTATCTGGATCTCAAGCATTTTCAATATGGTGTAAAGCCCCTCTTCTTTTCAATTCAACAAATTATGCTAGTACTTTTCTTCTCAGAGCTAAAGTAAAGAGGCAAAGGTTTGAAATGGAGGAAATCAAGCAACTTCACATTAGTTAGACTCAAGCACAATAATAAGAATTCAATTTCATCCTAACACTTTATCAACATATGGAGCAAATATTTCTAATATGGAAAAGGAGAATAATACACTAAAGAAAAAAAATGGCACAAATAGCCCTACAATCTCCAATTTTGAACTATTCATATAAGGGCTCCTTTGTCCCAGTGGAAGAAGTTTTAGTTAACCAAGGCTAGAGATACCATCGACAAGAAATATGGACTCCAGAACAAATAAAAGGAACTCAACACCTGGTGAATCTAGAATTACATTTGTAATATCTAAAGGTTTCTTCTGATGTTTTATAAGCTTAAATTACTTCAAGCTTATATGTAAGAATTTATAATAGTTTTTTTTAGGAAGCCAACTACCTTCCAATACCTCTTTTTTTCCAAAAACTCTGAGGATATGTAATCATTACTATGCAGATTTTTTATAATACAAATATTAATTGTTTCCATTAAAAAAGATATATATATATATATATATGTATGTATATGTATATGTATATGTATATGTATATGTATATATACATATATATATATACATATATATATATATATATATATATATATATATATATATATATATACCAACTTGAAACTGATGATCCACACAATGCTTATCATGCCTTGCCTTATACTTGCCTTGACTCTTTTCTAGTTGTTCTTGAACTATTTGGTGAATCAATTGAATTTGCTCAATGAATTTATTTGCTCAGTCTATGTCGCTATGTCCATCTACAGCTACATCTTTCTCAAATATGAAATCCAAAGGTGATTTAGGAAAATAACTGAGACATGCCTCAAAAGGTGAAGTTAGAGTAGAAGAGTGTTTTGCTCGATTGTAAGCATGTTGAATACAATGCAACTGTTCATCCCATAATTTAGGATGTTTGCTGCAATATCCTCTTAGCAAATGAATAATTGTCATGTTAACCACTTCAGTTTGACCATTTGTTTGCGGATGGAAGGATGTACTTTTCTTCAACTTGGTGTCCATCAATTTCCATAAATTTTACCAAAAATTCCCAACAAACCAGGAATCATGGTCACTTACAATAGAAGTAGGTAATCCAAAATGAACCCATACATTTTGAAAAAAAATTGAGTTGTTTGTTCAGTTGTAATTTTTGCATTAATATGCACATCTTGTTGAACCTATTCACAACTACGTACAAATAATCATGACCTTTTCTTGATAAAGGAAGGCCTCCTACAAAATTCATAGAAACACTCTCCCATGGACGTGAAGGCACTGGAAATGGTGTGTACAAGCCTAGTTTCCTATTACTAAGCTTACTGACTGCACACAATGAACAACCTTTGATAAAACGTGACACACGTTCAAGCATATGAGGCCAATAAAAATACCTCTGAAGATTTGTCACTCTTTTACTTACACCGAAATGTCTAGCAATAAGAGAAGTGTGTGCTTCCCTTGTGACATTTACTCTCTCTCCCTATGGAACACAAAGTTTTCCCAAATGATACAACAGATTACCATGTACATGGTAGTCTAATTCTTCAACTTGGTAGCCTTGACTCAAGTTTGAATATACCTCTTGAAAGTCAACATCATGTGCATATTGTTCAACATAAATTTCAGGAAAAACAGAATGATTATTGAGTAAAATGGCTACATTAACAACCGATCTAGAAAGCATATCAGGAACCTTGTTATAAATACCTTTCTTCTACATGATTGCCAAGTGCAATTGCTGTAAGAATCCCTTCCAACGAAAGTGCCTTGATTGCTATAATTTTGTTTGAGATTGCAAATATTGCAAAGTTTTATGATCGGTGTGAATAACGGTTTCCTTTCCCATTACGTAATGCTTCCATTTCTTCACACTTTGCACCAATGCGTAAAGCTCTTTATCATATGTAGGACACTTAATAACAACACCATTAAAAAGCTCATAATGAAATGAAATGGGCTTTACCATGATGTAAAAGAACTGCACCCATGGCGTAGTCACTTGCATCTGTTGTATTTCAAATGGTTGTTTCAAATTCGGCAATGATAAAACTCGTGCTGAACTGATCTTTTGTTTTAAATCATTGAATGATTTTTGTTGTTTGCCTCCCCACTGGAAGACAACCTTCATGTTGGTCAAAGCATGTAGTGCGGCTGCTATTGAAGAGAAATTGGCAATGAACTTCCTCCAGTAATGCGCTGCTCCCAGAAAACTCCTTACTTCTGTGATTGATTTGGATATTTGCCAATTCACAATGACTGAAACTTTAGAGGGGTCAATCTTCAGCTCACCTCCTCCAACTATGTGGCCCAAATACACTAAGGAATTTTTCCCAAATTCACATTTAGACATCTTCAAAAATAATTGTTCTTTTTTCAAGACATCCAACACTTTCCTCACATGCTTGACATGCTCTTCTCATGATTTGTTGAATATCAAAATATCATCTAAATAGACAATTGCAAACTCATCAAGAAAGGATCTTAAAACATCATTAATACCTCTCATGAATGTAGTTAGAGCGTTCCAAAAAACGAAAGGCATAACTAGCCACTCAAAAAATCCCTGTTTGGTTTTAAAAGCAGTCTTCCAAATATCCTCCTTAGTTATTCTAACTTGATGATATCCACTTCCCAAGTCTAATTTAGTGAAATATTTTGCATTCTTCAACTAATCTAGCAAATCATCTATTCTGGGTAGTGGGTATCGATTCTTTATGGTAATTTTATTCAAAGCTCAATAATCTACACACATGTGCCAGGTTCCATCTTTCTTGGGTACCAAAACAATTGGTGAACCACATGGCGAAGTAGAGGGACAAATTACACCTTTATCTAACAATTCCTAGACTTGTTTCTTAATTTCTAAACTTTCCAGAATTGACATTCGATACATACCGATATTTGGGAGTGGACAGTCTTGTTGTAGTTGAATTTCGTGTTGAATTCCCCTTTTTGGTGGCAATCCCTTTGGTTCTTGAAACACATCTCCATATTGATTGACCACATCAACCAATTCGGCTTTCAGCTTCACGTCACAGCCTGCAAAGGATTCACGCTTCATGTCATTCTTCTGCTTGATCATAAGGAGCACGAGATTCTTGCTGGAATTGACCAACCGCTTCATTTTCCCTGCGCTTGCTAAAGACAGATTAAGCTTTCTACGATGGGCTCTCACAATATAATCCACTCCATCTTTGAACAAATGATATTTTTTCTCAAATCTATGGAAAACAACTTTCCATTCATACAAATACGGGCTTCCCAACACAATTCCAAAAATATCCAGTGGCACTACATCTAATTTGACTTCATCAACGAAATTGGTAGTAATAGCAAACCTGAAAACACATTTCCTTGTGACTTGAAGATTTGCATCCTTGGTTATCCAACCCAACAGATACGGTTTATGATTAGGCACGGTTTCCATATTCAACTTCTTGACCAAGTCTGTAGAAATTAAATTTGTCTGCGATCCACTGTCAAACAGCGTATCAATCTTGGTGTTGGAAATAACTCTGATATGGAATAGCTCAATTCTATTTTCTTCATTTGAAGCATTGTTGGAGTTATTTGTTGCGTTGGTGCTTGCCACAGCTTCCTTTTTACTTGTTTTTTCCACAGCTTTTCCTTTAGTGGATGTGGCTGCAATCTTTGTTTCATCACCTGAGTCGGAACCCAAGTCTTGTTGTACAGCAGTGTTTGTATTCTATTTCCCTTTATTGTTAAATTTATTTAGTCTTAATTCAGGATGAAGCTTCTAGCAATGTGCTTCATCATGACCCTCTTTGGAACAATTCTTGCACACAGGTTTCTCCCCTTCTTTATTAACATAAGCATTTTTCTTCTGCTTTCCTTTAGATTTCTTTCCTTTTTCACCACTCTAGAATGACTTCTTCTTACCTTCTTCTTGTACATTTTTCCCTCTTGCTTTGAGGTGTGTATCTTGAACACAGACCTCATCAAGATTCGTGGGATTAAACAGCAGAATGGTGTGTCGAAGATAGTTATGCAAACCTCCTATGTATTTCAGCAAAGTATCTTTTGACTGCAAGTCTACTCCTAGCACAAGAGCTCTTCTCCTAAACTCCTGAGTATACTCTTTCACATTTTGATCTTTTAACTCTATGAAATTTTTCCATTTCATGATAGATTTTGCATATGAGCTAAAGGGTAGAATTGTCTTTTTATAGCAGCAATGAAATCAGACCAAGTAATAGAGATATTACCACGTTTTTTAATCTCCTCTTGGGTCTTTGATTCCCACCATACAAGTGTTTCAACCTCCATTCTTAATGAAGCCAACTGAATTTTGATATCATCCTCTTGAAGGTTCTGAATCCTACAATACACCTCCAACTGACGAATCCAATTATCAAGCTTCTCTGCATTCACTTCACCATTATACATGGGCAACTCGAATTTAACATCAAGTTTTAGAAAAGGTGATTTACTAGTTCCTTTTGAAGAATGATGATGAGTATGAGTAAGGGTTGTATTAGTGGAAGAGTGTGAAGATGCTTGTGAAGAAGAAGATGAAGAAGATGGTGGAGAGGGTGGAGGTTTGTCTCCATTCCCATTACCTCCTTTTCCATTACCTCTTTTTCCATTACCTTCTCCTGAAGAACCTTCTCCATTGGGAGGTTTGGAACTTTCTCCTTGAAATCTTCTATTCCTCTCTTCATATAGGACCTTAACCATCTCATTCATATTGAAAAAAGCCTTTATGAATTCTCTTTCATCGTCGATCATGGTAAGTTCTCCCTCATGAGACATGGTCTCTGAAGACTCAACTGCAGCTTCTATAACTTGAGGATGTACTAGTGTAGAATACTTTAGAAACCTTGCTCTTCTTTCACTTGAGCCAACTACAGGGCTTTCAACCAACTTCCCTTCTCCTCTTTTGAGTTTTAACCTTGTTAGCATGACACAAAACTAGCAAACAATACTCCTTTGCACAAGCAAATCTAGTAAGCAAAAACCAGTGCTCTGATACCAACTTGATCTGAAATGGAGCAGATTAGTAATGTTTTTCTAATTCCCCATTTAGAATAAAACCCAATATGCTTATCATTTTCTTATCAAGTGCTTAAGGATTCACCATTTTTGCTTAATTAACTAATTCTCATGAGAGTTTCTTATGTAAATGTTATAAACAATTTATCATAAAACATATGTTGAACAACAGCAAAGAACATCAAAATACAACACACAACACAAAGATTTGATGAGGATTTCACCCCTCCTAGGCTACGTCTCCTTGGTCCAGCTTCCAATCCTACCACGTGTCCAAGTCAAACCTGAACTTTGACTTTCTCTAACTTTTGCATATGAGCTCAGAGTTGAGTTTCGTTCACACTGTTGGATTCAGAATGAGGAGCTCTTTGATCTCAAGCTGAGTTTAACAAAATTCTAACACTTTTATTTTTTATCATAAATTTGAGCATAATTTCCATATTGGTAATATTAACCAGTGATCAGGTACTCAAAATTATGCTCAAAAATCAAAGTGTCATAATTTTGATAAACTCGGCTTCAGATCAAAGAGCTCGTCATTATGAATCCAATGGTGCGAACTAGCAAAAATGGAACTAAGCATAACTAATAATATTATAATATTAACTAGCTTAAATTATTTGAGGTGAGCATAATATAATTTTAAGCTCCAATATGTTTTTGAGATCCAAGATAGCTACCTAGATATTTACAAGGAGATCATTGCTTCTCATTTATGCACCATGAAGGTTAGACGATTCACACAAGAAACATTTCCTGGAGTGATTATGGCTTGCCATCCTCAACCAATAACAACCCTTCTAACTAAAAGACAAAGGGGAAAAGTCTAATTTCTTTTGAATGACAAGAAATGAAACCCAAACCTTCACCAATTCATGAAGGCTTGGATCCAAACCATGAAAAAGTATCGCAAACCCCTCCCAAACCCAACATCAAAATGTTAGATGACTAAGAGTCCCCTAAAACCGTAATGACACTAGGTTTAGAGCAATTATCAAATGATCCCACCTACATTGTTCTCATATTTAATAAACACCTTATGAGCCATCACTTCAATATTGTGCAAAAAAGAGGAGGTATGAAAGGATGCAAAAAAGAGGAGGTGTGAAAGGTCATCGGGGAGGGATTTAAGAGGGAATTAAATGCCCATCCCCTCACATGGAAAAATCACTACCCATGTCTCAATTAACTTTGACCATTAAGAACTATATATTAACCTTGATGATATTTCCAATCATAACAACGTCAGTCTAAATGAGATGAGCACTGCTTGCTGAAGGAGTTACACCGCCCTAGCCAGCGAATGCAACAAGAAGCCCACACCTGCTCGCAGCTGCCCCTCAATGGCCTCCTGCTGCTGGGGTTTAAGCACCATGGACGCATCAGAGGATGGAGAGCCTCTCTCAGATCAACAACAAGAAAATGAAGGAATAGCAAAAGCTTTTGCCTCTCTCATCTCTGCAATGGGCCCGGCAAAGAACAGACCATCAGTCACCAAGTTTGTTAAAAGATTGGAAGACATTCCTAAAATCTCACTCCCTCCTGCCCTTCCCCGTAGAGCAGCACTTTCTCTGGCGGAGCGTGGATTAGTGGGGCAGTTTACGGGGTTATGGCCATCGCCCAAAACTGTGCAAAAATGGGTAGAAAGGAACTGGATTGCGTCAATAGATGGAAAAATCTCAATCAGGTTTTGTGGAAGAGGTTACTACACCTTTCACTTTGAAACCAAGGAGGATCAAGATCTGATTTTCAGGAATGTACCCTATTTTATGGATACAAGGGGTTTGTATCTAAATAGATGGACGTCGGATTTCGACCCAGAAATGGATGTTCCCAATGCCATCCCCGTCTGGGTTAGATTGCCACACCTCCCCCTTCACTGTTGGGGGGATGATTCAGTCAAAGCCATAGGAAATGCAGTTGGGAAATATATAGACAGGTGTGAGCCAAAGGAAAATATGCATGCATGCACTAGAATCTGTGTAGAAGTGGATCTTGGGAAAGGGCTACCAGAAGCTATCAAAATCAAAGTGGACCAGTGGATGCACATACAACAACTAGATTACGAACAAATCCCCTTCAAATGCAAGTATGTCACGAATATGGTCATTTTGCAAATAGATATTAAAAAAAAATAAAAATGAAAAGGGTGAAGATCCGGAAAACAAATGGGAACAGGTTAAAAGAAAGAAGACAATCCACAAACAACCAAATATATCTTCCTCGCGGCCCTTCACATCCTCTGATCTCCATCCCTCATCATCCAAAGAAGATAATAATCCTCTTTCTAGCCTTAATCCTTTTGAGCCTCTGGATCCTTCAGCTCCCCCATCCCCTGGACCAAGATCCAGATCCCCACAACATACCCCCAACCCCACTTCATCCCCTCTAGTATCAAACTCCCACACCCCCCCCCAATAGATAGAATTCTAACCAGAAAACAGTCAAAGGAAGCACCCCCAAATGTAGAATATCAAAAAAAAAATAGGAAGAAAGACAAACAAAGAACTCAGGGATGAAGCAGCAGCAAAGGAAATGGAATTAGGAACGCAGCAACCTATGGAAACCTTCTTAGGAAGGAGTACAAGAAACAACAAAAAAAGCCAGCAAAGAGGGAAAGGAGCCATGCACCACCCAACAAGTAAATAATGATAGTGGTCTCCTGGAATTGTAGAGGAATGGGATCATCCGTCAAAGAAAATGCCACAAGAGACATTCTGGCAAAAGAAAACCCAGACATCTTTATGATTCAGGAGACAAAAATAAACAACCAAGAAAATGAAAATATCAAAAAAAAGTCATAAATTATGAAGGGGAATCAATACAGGCAACAGGAGCGTCTGGAGTTATTTGCAAAATATGGAAAAAAGGAACCTGGGAATTAATAAAATAAAAAAATACCAGCATTGGATCCAAATGGACCTAATGGAAATTAGTACAAAAGAGAGGTGCAGTGTTATAAATATATATGTCCCAAATCACTACAAGGAAAAATAGTAATGATGGGCCACCATAAAAGAAGCACTAAAAGAAATACAAGCTGGGAAAATAATTCTAGGAGGAGATTTAAATTTGGTAAGAAGTATAGAAGAAAGTTTGGAGGAATATACCACATAGACCCATCCAGGGATATTCTAGAAGAAATAATGGAACAACATAATTTAATAGACATCCCGCCAAGCAACGGGAAATACACTTGGAGCAATAAAAGAGTGGGCAAAAGAAACATAAAAGAAAGGTTGGATAGAATTCTGATACAAGAAAACATAGTAGCAGTGCACAGCTCCATAAAATCAAAAAATTTACACACCACAGCATCTAACCATAAACCGGTGACAATAGTCATGGGCAAAATGGAAAACCAGGGACCGCTCCTGTTTAGATACAGCTCAATTTGGGACAGCAACACAGAAATCAGCGAACTAGTCAAGGAAGCATGGGAGCCAAGAGTAACAGGATCACCTCAGTATATATGGGAAACAAAATTAAAAAAAGCAAGAACCAAATTAAAGGAATGGGCAAGAGAAAATGAAAAAAAAAATGAGTTACAGCAGAAAATGGAAAGCATGCAAACTGAAAAAGAAAACAGAGAAGAAGGCAAGCAAGATTATCTAAGAGAGAAGGAAATCTTCTGGGAAATATATAGGGAAAACAGGAAAGAAGAAGAAGAGGCAAGATTGAAATCCAAAAGTTTGTGGCTCAAGGCAGGGGAGAAAAACACATCTTTTTTCCACAACACAATGAAAATAAGAAGAGAAAGAAACCAAATAGAAAAAATTCAAGAAGAAAGCCAAGAGGTCAAAGGTGCGGAGGAACTAAAAAAAGCAACCTATCAGCACTTTAAAAACTTACTCTCAGCCAATGAAGAAATGGCTGAGAGTGAAGATTTCTTAAAGCACACCAAAAAAAAAAGAACAAAATGCTGCAATGTGCAAGGATCCCACAGAAGAAGAGGTAGTGGCGGCCATATGGAGCCTGCATCCAGACAAAGCCCCAAGGCCAGATGGTTTCACAATAGCATTCTACAGATCTCATTGGTATACCATTAGAAAGGATTTCTTAAGAATGGTGAAGAATGTCTTCAAAAAAAAAATAGGAGGCAACACAAAATCTTCCTACCTTGCTCTAATCCCAAAGGAAGAAAACCCCTCAACTTTCAACAGGTTTCGCCCTATCTCTCTTTGCAATTCATCTTATAAGATAATAACAAAAATAATTGCAAATAGAATCAAGAAAGTACTTCCAATAATCATATCTGAAAATCAAGGAGGATTCGTGCCCAACAGGCAAATCATAGATAATATGATTATTGTACAGGAAGTTGTACACTCTAGTATGCTAAGGCAAGAGAAAGGCCTCATAATCAAGCTAGATATGGCTAATGCATTTGACAGGATCAGCCATCCATATCTAATGGTTGTCCTCCATAAAATTATTTTCTCAAGAGATATAATGGAAGTCATATAGGCATGCATTTCTACTCCTTGGATTGCCCCCCTCATAAATGGAAGGCCCAGTGACTTCTTTCAAATCACAAGAGGCCTTAGGCAAGGTTTTCCTCTCTCTCCCTTCCTATATATTATAATGGTGGAAAATTTAAGCAGGGCTTTGGAAAATCAAAGAAAGGAAAGAAACATCACAGGGATCAGAATAGCAAGAGGAGTAAAAACAATAAACCACTCACTCTTTGCTGATGACACATTGTTGTTGGGAGGGGCTTCAACAATAATAGCAAGGAGGTTCAAAAAAGTTCTGGATGATTTTTTACAGGTTTCGGGTGGGCTATTAAACAATAAAAAATGCAGGACATACTGATGGAATACCCCCCCCCCAAAAAAAAAAAAAACTATGCAAAGGATCTCACAAATCTTAGACATCCCTGTACAGGAAAAATGGACACACTTCTTCTATGTGGGACTTCCAATCTCAAAAGAGAACATGAAGATAGAAATATGGACCAAATAAATTGAAAAAATGAAAAACAAAATACAAATTTGGGGTATGATGTGGCTGAATATGGCAGGAAGGGTAATACTAATCAAAGCACTCCTTGCAGCACTACCTATCTACCAATATGCAATAATCATGGCCCCAGCAAGTGCCCACAAACAAATGGAGTTAATCTTAAGAAGCTTCTTGTGGCAGGGGGGAAGCAAGAAAACAAAAAATTTAGCCTGGTCAGGTGGGAGCAAGTAGTACTACCTTATGAACAAGGAGGACTATCAATACGGATACCTGGGCTCATGAATGTAGCACTGGGAATGAAAATAGTATGGAGACTAATTACAGGAAAAGAGAGCTGGTGGAAAAAGACTCTTTTATCAAAATATATGGATGGCACCAGGGAAAGATTGCTTAATGGAAATATCCCAATAAGACAATGTACCCAAGTTTGGAAGTTGGTTAAAAAAATAATTCCATTAATGAGTATATACATTTCTAAAATCCCAGGCAATGGAAAAACAATTTCAATTTGGGAGGACAGAATCATGGGAAAAGAACCACTTCAGACTCATCCAGAAATTGAAGACATACAAGAGTGGATGAAAGGTAAAGGTTTCAATACTTTACACTCAATCTCTCTATGGAACCAAAAGGAGTGGCAAGACTGGAAAATCTCAACAATTCCGACAGATCTGGAAGGGAAATGGGAAAAAATCAAGCAGCTCTTAAAAGGGGCAGTGCCAATCCACCATGATGAGGAAGATGAATATCTCTGGGACCCAAGCAGTGGACATTATACAGTTAGGACTGGATATAAAATCCTTCAAGAACAACCAAATCAACAAGAGTGGGATTCTTGGAAAATAGCATGGAAATTAGAAAGTTTGCCTAAGATAAAAATGTTCATCTGGACTCTTTTAAAAGGGAGAATATTGACCAGTGAAAACTTAAGAAAAAAAATCTTTCAAGGTCCAACCCAATGCCCATTATGCATGCATGCTGAAGAAAATATACAGCATCTTTTCCAAGAATGTATCTTTGCCAAAGAATGTTGGCAGCAGCTGATAAGTCCTTTGGAAATAAGAATAAATTTCGAAAATCCCTTGCCGGATTTTCTTCAGACCTTTGAGAAAGCCTACCCATACACAACAAAGAAAAAAACCACAATTCAGAGAATATGGAAATGCATTCCAGTGGTTCTATGTTGGCAAATTTGGTTGACACGAAACAAGTGCATTTTCAAAAATCAAATCCCAAGGATAGGGAAGACCCTTTCAAAAACATGGGGTCTAACTTCTGAAATACTCAATGTCAAAGGAACAACTCCAACAGACTATAAAACTCTTCAACAGGAAGAGCGAGATTGGCTCAGCAAAGCCATAATAAATAATAATGGGCAAAAAGGACAGAGGAAGACAAGCTCGGGAGTTATATGGAAAATAAGAATGAGTGAAGAGGAACTGACAACCTAGATGAAAAATCAGAATAGATAATGTCTATACTTTGATGGGGCTTCAAAGCATAATCCAGGAAAGGCAGGGGCAGGGGGAATAATCCTCGATCCTGATGGGAAAGAAAATGTCACTTATGAATGGGGATTGGGACAAATCTCAAATAATAAGGCAAAAGCATATAGCTTGTTGATGGGAACAAGAATAATAAAAAAAAAGAGAAATCCAAAATCCTATCATAATAGGAGACTCAGCCATAATAATAGAGGCAATGGCAAGAAACAAAAAACCAAGCAATGAGTTCATGAACAGAATCTTTAGAAGAATCAGGAAGAACCTGGAAGGCTCTGGCGATGTAATCTACAAACATGTCTTGAGAATTCACAATCAACAGGCAGATTATTTTGCAAACCAAGCAGTGAAAAAAAATGAAGGGCTTGTTCGTGAAAACCAGGAGGAATACCACAGCTCTGTTCCTTAATAACCAGCAAAAACCACAAGTTTAAATCTAACCAATTCCAAAGGAAAAACCACAATGATAAAAGCAATAAATCAAAAAACAACAATTATATAACAACAAAGGACAAATCACTGCAGCAACAGCCAGGAAATCATGGGAAAGCAAAAGAAAAATCATGAAACTTCAGACTAGCGTATGAGCAACAGCAGGAATGAAGATTCTGATCCCAGTCACAAGAACTACGTTGTAATCTATCTCATCGAAGGTAGGTTTCGGGCTGAGATAACGCACTATATGAATAGAGGGTACATTCACAAAAATCGCAGCAACAATTTCTGCGAGGAAATCTCCATTTTCCATGTTATTATAGTGATACTTTGGTTTCAAAGACCCTCCCTATCCTCTCTAATAGCCAGCAGTGTTTCCTCTGTTCAGCGCATAGACTTCATCTTAAGCCCCCACCCTTCTACTTACCCAGCTTTCTCTCTTCGTATCTCTTCTCTCCCTTCTCTCACTTCTCTCAGCGAGCACAAATCCCTTCTGAGCACCCACGCCCTCCATCTACCCCTCTCATTATATCAACCCTCCTCCCTGACAGATATAACCAGACTTTGGCCCTCCTTCAATTATGTCGTTCGCAGGGACTTCAGCTCTATCAGTTTACAAGGGAAAAACCCGTCCGAGCACTTTATCCGGACTTCAAAAAACCATTCTTTTGCATCTATTATTATCGTCGAGCCCGTACTCCAAAGCCTTTTCTGCAGCGTTGCTCCCTCCTTTCTCCAATCTTCGATCAAATTAGGACCGTTGATCGGGCGCTCGATCCGATGGTCGTTGATTAGCCTGTTCAATCAAATCTGTACGATTCATCCCCACCGTCGATCTGTACTCATAGGATCGGACGGCTCCCACCGATTTCGGGCAGACAACAAGCACGGAGATTACCCGCCCGAAAAGCGGTTTTCTCTCTCTCCTCCGATGCTACGTGTCGCTCAGTCAGTGGAATTGGGTGACCGCTCCCTTTTACCACTTATGGTTTATAACCTGCCTGAAATACCATCTCCGCGTTTAATCCCGCCTTTCTTCTCGGTTAACATGTGGACTTGTTCACGCCCGATGACCGTAGATCTCAACCATCGACGGTTGTGACGGCTCCTCCAGTCTCCTCTTCCATCAGCGCCTCTGGTTAATCTCCACCGTCCATCCCCTGATCCCAATCTTTGCGAATTAATCTTGGCCGCTAATCTTCTGACAACCTCGTCTGTTGACACATCCAACGGTTCCCGTTTACGCCAAAAGGAAAGTGGTCAACAGCAGCAAAAGAAGAAGCATCTTAGGCAACACAAAATCAAAGAAGCACAGCGAAATTCGGAGCAGAAAGCAGAGACAAAGGAAGAACAAGCAAACAATTCACATGGAATTCAATCCACTGAAGGAGAGAACTCTTCGAGCAACGAAGGAGAGAACTCGGACAATTATGACAAGAAGAATCAGTCAAATCAGGAGCAATCAGTCCACAAGCCTTGAAAACCTGTCAGAGAGCTCATGACATGCAAATTTCTCTTTCTAGTAGGTCATTTTGTTAGGCAGTACACTAGAATACACATAAAAATACATGAAGTCCTGAACACAAGCCTAGGAGAAGACATTGCATTCCTATCTCATGGCTTAGATGTTTTTCATGGTACAGTCTTTTGTAATAGGAGCTTGCTCCATCAAAGCTTTTGGTAATATATAAACTACCCGATCTTGTTAATATATATATATATATATATATATTAACCTTGATGATGAGCTAACAATTATGGATCTAGGAGATGTGGGAAAAACTTACGATCACCCCATTTATTATGATCGATCCCACATGAAGCATAATTTCTTCATTTTCCAAGGGATTTGCCTAGTTATTGAAATCCCTCAACATGTTGAAATATTGTACTCTTTGAAACTCCTTGATACCCTATGAATTCTATAGGGGAACTTTGTTAAATTAGAGTCCTTAGAGTTTGAAAGATTTCTCATATACCTAGTTATAATCGATAAATCCCATATTGCAATGGGATTGTTGATTCCTCTTGAGCTTAAATAAATTTTATTTCGTGAAGGAGCACTAAAAAATTTGCTTGGTTACCAAACACTTTTCCTAACCCCCAAGCAAAAATTATTTTTGGTTTCCTTCAAATTCAAAGGAAATATGTTTTCACCAACCACCTATTATTATTTCAAAGCATATTATCAATTAATCAAGGGAGTTTTGAATTAATGCACCCAACTCACAACCAAAAAATAGAAACATTTAAAGATTAATGTTTATAAAATCAAATAGTAAATTAATATTTATTATGAAAATAGTATTATTATAAGCTAAATTACATTATACTTATTCCATAACCCTACCTTCCACTTAGAAACCAAACAACTGGAAAAATAGCAAGGTATCATTTCAAAAATGAAACAAGTGGCCAAAAGAAGTTACCTAAACTAGATACAGATTTAGACTACCATAAGATTGTAAACTATACTTCCTATGAAAACAAGTAATATAGCTATAAAATAACCTATGTATACCGACTTTCAAGGAGTAGCTATTACTAAGAGACCAGATAGAGAAACATGACCAGTACATTCAAAATTTAGGAGGATGTGGAAACACCCACCTTAATGTGGCTAGAGTTCACCTACTCACCACCACTCAGATATGGAACATAACCCAAAATTTCTTCTATATGCTTGAGATGCACCCCTATATTCATCTAGTTTACCACCACCAAATCCAAGATCAACATAATTTCTTCCTTTCCTTCATTTGTTTCCATGATCACCCTTCCCAACAAAGGTTTCAATACATATCAATGGTTAACATGTATTGGTCCTACTTGCCACAAGTGTGGCCAGTGTCTAGCACCTAAACTCATGTATCTTCCAACACTTATGAATATGACATACATTTCCTTTCCACAATGAAATCTACTTTGAATTCCCTTATCTTTTCCTAAACCATGGTAGGAGCCTACTCTCTAAACTTATGGGTTGATGTTGTGGTCCTTGTTTTAGTTCAAGAGTCACTAAACCCTCCCTAACTCCCTTTTCCTTGATGGTAACGAGCTTTTTTCCCAACCATGGTTGATATAACAGGAACCTGGACTGAATATACCTGCAATAGAAGAGAGTGCAAACCTGCAAGCTTAAGAGATGGAAAAATAGTGAAAGGATGCATCCCCACTAAGCGCACTTGATTAGCATGCATAAGTAAAAATAGAAACAAATCAACTCAAACTACTATCCAAAAAGATACTTTAAGGCCATTATCAGACATAAAACAATGGGAATGAATGCCCTGGACCAGAGTAACTCATGAAATGATGGGCAGAGATTCAGAGTCATTGTCAAACATATCTACTTACATGTGAGCATTGAACTCGATTTTTGGACCAAATCTCTAGCATTAAACATACCTTGGCTTTTCCACGAGATTTCAAGACTATACACATATTGCAACATAACTACAAGTTGGGTGGTAAATTTATCGCATTCATCAGGTGAGGTGATTACCCCCTTTAATATTCCCTTTTCATTTGATCTGGGAGAATAAAAATATTACTTTTAAAAATATTAGTAAATAAATTTGGTATTCTTATAACTTAAAAGATACCAAAAATATCATATAATAAATTTATGTTTAGTTTATTTGGATTAGAAATAAACACCTATTATAAACAACCCATTCCAATTAATTAGGGTATTTCACAATAAATCATGGATTTAATGGAAGATAACAAACTTCGGGAATTTTTTGATTATGGTGAAGTGTCTCTCCTGCATCACGGTGGCTAGGGTTCGTCCCTAGCAATTCACCCCTTCTTATCTATGTGAATCAACATCCATGGCATCTAGCCCATTGTTCTCTTCCACAACATTGTCCTCCGCTCTTCCTCCTTTTTCTGCTAATCTCTCCTCTTCAGTGATTGTATTGATGGGAAAGTATTCAAATGATAATAGTTCTTCAACTATGGGGAAATGTGTGGATGGTTCACAAGCTTTAGCAACCTACGGGGATATTCCCCCTGTGTCCTCGCTGTCCAATCTTACTTCGCCCTCCGTTCTAGATTTCAATGACTTGGGCGCCACCTCTCCTACAGGTCATGTGGGTTTCTTCGGGCCCCTGCTCAGTCTATCGGTGAAATCGCGAAAGCGTTTCACATTGTCCCTACCTCTGACTAGTTAGGTTCTCCCTCGACTTCATCTCCTTTATCTTTCAGAGACATTGTGACTTTCTTCCCTAGAAGTTCTTCTTTGAGCTCTATTGTAGGACCTCCTTCTCTAATGATTCCAATCTTGGAGGCTCTTGTGGTTGAGTTTTTACTAGTGGTTGAATCTCTCAATGAGGCTACATTTTTTTTCTGAAGCTAGAATGATTTATAAGTTCAATGGTATATGACCAAGGCTTGTATACCTCCAATCTTGGATTTAATTACACTAGAAGCCTCTTATTTCTAATCAACCTGTATGGACTCCCCCTTTAACACCATTAAGTCCCACCATAGAAGGGACACAATGAACAATGCTCTAAATTTTGAGAAGATGAGAATTTCACCAGCCATTTCATGATGGCCTCCATAAACAAAACAATGCTCAAATGGAGCAAACACATCAATAATATATGGGAAAATCCCCCTTTATTGATTTTTGGTGGTAGAGGTTGAATACAATAGATGAATCTTAGACACTTGAAGAGAATTCTTTGAGCTATGGTGTTGTTGGGAAAAGTGTCTACTCAGAACGCCCCTATCCCACTAATGTGTGACAGTGCCTTAGCAACAAACAAGGAAAACTACTTTCATATTCTTCTTTATGAACTGTAAACGAAGAGGAATAGGATGAACCAACCTGTGTCTTTCACTAGTCTTTTGATCCAATCTCTCTCCCCTTTGACAGCTTCCATCTACCTGCTCCCTTACTTTCCCAGCTTCACCAAGTTCCTGCAAGATCACAGAAGAGGAAAACTACACAAAGACATAGATTTACATTCATAAATAGCTCAGGATCAGATTTAAGCTAAACATGCAAATATAACAAAACATCATTGATACACAAGCATGTAGGAGAAACTCAAATAGTTTTATTGATATAACAAGAAGATCCAGGAGGAGATACAACCAAGTGAGTCCTGATCCAGCATCAACCTCCCAACAAAGGAATCCCCTCTTCACCTCCAACAAAGCATAAATCACCCAATGCACCTCCAACAACGATTCTCTGCAAAGTACAAAATTCCAGCCTCTGGATCTCTGGGATGAGGGATCCATATATAGATGAATGCAAAGAGGATGAGTCAGCTTATGATTTGACTTGTGGCTTCTCTCTGTCAGTTCTTGCTTCCACTTGGAGGCTGAGAGCCTCTTACTCATCCTTGGTCGAACTCAGTGAGGCAAGTGTCATTGGGGAAGATTCTGGAAGCTTCCATTGTCTGTCCACCTCGCGGAATGACACTGCCATTTGTCATTTCCCGCTCAGCGCACCCTGGTAGTGCATTTAGGTGCGTTGCAACGCACCTAGCTAGTGTACTAGGGTGCTATGCAATGCAGGTAGCTAGTGGAGCAGCTGAAATGATCCTGATTTGACTGATTATGAGTAGTTTCTGGTGGAGAACTTCTGGGAGAAGCTGTAGTTAGTTGACCTTGTTCCTCTAGGGGTAGGAACAACACTTTTAGGGACTTAGGATCCCTTGGTTTATGGACATTTCATGCTTAGAGCTGTAAGGCACAAAAATGTCTATAACAGTTGCCCCCTAAAGTATGAGGCCATTTATCGGGTGAAATGCTTTATTAGGAGGATCCGAAGTTCTTTCAATGCTGGGAGGAGACTTGTAATAAGATACAATACAATACATTATCTTCATACTGTTTTCATGATCTAGCTGAGGCGGGCATTCCCATGCTCAGCTTTATAAATTCATTTTTATGTACATAGGACAGACAATCGTCTGATGGTAGACTGATGATTCTGATGAAGTCATCATCCTTTTGGTGGGATGATTATCTGTGATGCAATGCCGTACATGTCAATGCTTTTATTTTTCCTGAATATATATCGCAGCCCGGATGGATGAAACTAGATCCGGGGTCTTCAATCTCGTCTGATCTTCACTCGAAGTATAAGTCAATCCATGTGAGAAATGTTTTGAACTCGAACATGGAAAGACATCGCTTGATTACCAGTCGATGATGTAAACTGTTAACAAGCGCGAGAGGAATCACTGATAATGATGATGACCCTCAAGGTACTGCAGTACAATTCACGTGGTGTGAATAAAGGACTTGGCGTCGAACACCACGCAAAATCTTTCGGTCGAAGGTCATTGATGTATACTTGTCGCCGGAAGTGAGAAACTTGCCATTGAGGCATGCAAGCTTCAAAGTACTGAATGGGGTGTTCCTAGATCAACTTCTTGGATAATGAGCTGATGTCGACAAGAAGCGATCCATCAAAGGAGGGCCTTAATGAATCCCACATCAATGACACGAAACGGAGCAAATGATTTTGATGGAGGTGAAAACGATCTGATGATATATGGTTCAGGATGGCGGTCATGAAGGAATGAAGTATAATGTATAGTAGTGGATGGAACACGGGTGACTTCTCTGGATGACTTCTCTTGAACATGTCGGCAACACTTATGTGATGGATTGGTAGCATTTACCCCAAATGTGGATGGTATGGCGTGACCATGGTGATGTGACCGGTGAATGAAAAGACCCAACCCGACTCAGGGACGGAGTGGAAGTGTCATGTTCAAGAGCGACTTGCTACCAATAAAGATTCTTTGAGTTTCTTCCCAATTTTTCCCCAGTCATTGCTAACCAGTACCTCTTTATTTTTGTCAAGCTTGAGGAGGATAACATATGCTTGTCCTATAATTTGCCCTTCGGGCAAACCCATCGCTATGTTTTAACGAGCGTAGCGATAGTGAAACTCGTTCTCGTCTAAAGACAAGTTTGTCGCTATTAATGTTTTTAACGAGTTTAACGACAAAGATAACTCGGTCCTTTTCATTTTTAGAGAGTCTGAAAAGGTACATAAAGGTAACTCCGAAATTCCTTTTTCGTCATCTAATCCCTTAAGTCCGAAAAAGTATAAAACAATACAGAAGGGATGAATTTTCGATAGTTTTAACGAGCCGAACAAAACAAGCGCTCGATCTTTTTGTGCAATAATCCCTCAGGTCCAAAAAGATTAAAATCTAGAGGAGGGATAGCACTTCCGGTCGTTTTAACGAGCTGGAAGGCCAAAACTCGGCAATCTTTTCATATTTTACGAGTCAGATGAAAAGAGCTTAAAGAAGACTCGTCTTTTGAGGAACGAGTGATAAAATGGGTAGCAGCTGATTCCAGGTAAGGGTTGGAATTTTCCAAGCACGGCAGTGTCACAAGGATGGCTAGTGAAATCACTCTTTGCAGCTGTTCCTCAAAATGGGTAAACAATCAAATGGAGGTGAATGATCGGCCAAGGGAAAAGTGGAGGTGACGGTGCAAACACGACCAAGGCTTTAATGGCTGATAATGCTACATTCACGGTGGTTATTTACCGGAGGATAGTTCATTTTTTAACGAGCTTAAACGCGGATTGAAACACTTGCTCGGTCTTATGTTTATTTTTTAACGAGCTTAAACGCGGATTGAAACGCTTGCTCGGTCTTATGTTTATTTTTTAACGAGCTTGAACTATGTGCTAAAACTGCTCGATTAGATGGTCTTGTTTTGATTTTTACCATAAATAGCTTCGTCTTTCCAAAGATAGTACTGAATTTTCAACTGCTTCATCAAACTAGTTAGAAATGAACAACATTTGCTTGAAAATGAGATTAAAACGCTAATATTTTACTTTGAACTACGTAAAAAGCAATTAAAAAGTGTTTTTACCTCTCATTTTACCATTTCATTTGAACTTGGTTTGTTGGAGCTTTGGAGGTGCCTTTTCCCCTTGATTTTCATCAGTTGATTTCGGGAGATTCTGTGGACGATTCTCGGTGTCGTCTGGACCAGGTAGGAGCTAAACCCGAGCTCTTTCATTTCATGGTTTCCTTTTTGCATTCTGTGCTTCATTCTCTGCTTTTCTGAGCCCCTGGGGTTTGATGGGTTCGTTCTGCCATCAACGCACCCTGGGTAAATCGAAACCTGTGCTGAATTTTGGCCAGTATGAAGGCAGTTTGACATTCAACGCAGGTGGAACACTGCTGCAGGTGCGTTGGGCGCAGAAAAGGAATTTGTTGCACAGTTTTTTGATGAAATTTTTTACTTGTTTCTCATCAAAATCAGGATCTAACTCCTCTCTTGTTTGTTTTTCAGAGATCTCGGAGCAAGATGACCCTTACATGGCGAGAACGAGAACATGAAGAAGAGGAAATGATTGCCCTACATGATCGGTTACGGTGAATGCGCTGCGGAACTGTGGCTTGCTGAAGTTCTTCCGCATCTCTAGCATGAGACAGCAGATCAACCTACTGCAGTATTTGCTCGACGCTTGGGATCCTATCAATCAAGTTTTCCAGATTAGGGGCAAATCTATCCCCTTGACTGCAATAGACATTTACTTCTTGACTGGCTTGTCGAGGCGGGGTGCCCCCATCTCTTTGTCAGGTTCGGCCCGAGGAAGTGACTCTGTGAGAGATTATGTCCGCCAGTATTGCAGGGAAGGATCTCAGCCGAGTAAAGACGGCAAGATCATCATCTGTGATGTCACTAACAGGTCCCTTAGGTCTATCCTGTTTACTTTTGGTAGGATGGCCGGTAGTGCATCTCTTCATGTAGCTAACAGATCCTATATGCAGCATGCCTTGGAATGCCTCCAACTGAAAATATTCAACTGGTGCGATGCAGTACTTCTTGTGATGAAAAATCAGTTGACCAAGATAAAGGACGGGAGGTTGAATAACTTTGGGTTCGGTTCTATTTTGACCGCCTTTGCCTTGGAGAAGATACCACTGATGCAGCCGCAGTACATTGCACTCGACTTACCTTCTCCTACTGAACCACGTATGCAGAGATGGGTTGACCATATGTCTAGGCATGTTGGCCAGTCTCAGATTTCGTTTTCTGATACCTTCTTCAGGTGGTTTGATCGTCAGGAGATGGTTTATGCCGAGTATCCATATGCTGGCATGGACTTCCGGGGTGATCCAGATTTAGTACTGTTGGATGGCGAGCAGTGGGGTGCTATTGGTAAAATCTTTGACCATATCACTGTTTACTGTTTTTATTTATAATGTCCTTGTGCTTTATTCTGTCATAACTTTTATCAAACTCATGTGTACATGCAGATGTTGGTCCTGTTCGTCCAGTAGTTCGCCTGAGAGTGCCAGCCGTTGCCCCAGCAGGAGAGGCCGCTGGGAGGGTTATTCTCCGTGACCTTGATGTGGCCGAGACTCTCACAGCTGTGTAGGAGCAGGTTGAGAGCCTTACTCTCGGTATTCCAGATGTGAGGATCGACGAGCTACCTTTGCAGTTACAGCGGCATACTACTGGTGTGCCTAGACGATGGACTCGTCTCTTACACATGATCGCACAGGCTGTGACTTGCTATCACGAGCATCATTAGACTAGGGTGCCCCCTAGCATTTTGAGTTTTTGGGTCATGTGACCGATTTTGTCTTGGTTACAGAACATTATATGTAAACCATAAACAGCTATATATATATTTTGATTTTCGGGGTTTTATTGTGGTTGAGCTATATGATCCACATGTAAAACATTGATGATGTGTTTCATTTTATAAATGTTGCAAATGTCTATCTAACACATAGTTTGCTAATGAGTCGGTTAATGTGTTTAAGTTTCTGGAAATATGTTGGTATTGAATAAGATCAAATTGTCTTTCCAAAATCTTAACCCTTAGGAACATGCGATAAATAGCTGGGTTTCGAACGGAATATATACCATTGAGTTGTAGTATTACGAGTTGTGAGTCTAGCCTGACAATTAGTCGGCGTATACCATGGGTGATGGCATCAGAGAGAAGTTCTATCAACGCGCTATACTCAGCGATGTTATTCGTTGATTGACCAATACATACACCTCTGAAACTTACTAACTCGCCGCTTGGATCAAAAATGGCCCAGGCTACGGAAGACAGGTTCCGCGAACTATGACTCGCTCCGTCGGCATATCCAACACATGTCTCCAAAAGGTTTGACATCTGCAATAAATGTAAAAAGGTGGATTACTCGACCAAAACGAACACTTTAGCGAAAACAAAATATAACAAAAGCATATTGGTTACTATTTAAGCATAGTAACGCTTGAGGTACAACCCATTACGAGGTTGCGCCAGTGGAATTCTGTCATAATCCATTAACTCGTAGGCTCCTTTTGCTAACACCCGTTTAACAATATAGGGGCCCATCCATAAAGACTTAAATTTACCTGCTCCCAATTTATCGGATTCTTGGTCGTAAAGCAAGACCAAGTCGCCTTCTGAGAAGACACGGGGTTTGACATTTTTGTCGAACCGCGCCTTGACTCGTTTCTTATGGGCTTCGTTAGCCAAAGCGGCATCACGACGGGTTTCATCCAATTGGATTGATTCCAAGAAACGAGCCTCTTCTTCTGAAGTTACTGGTTGAAGGGAAAGTACCCCTAGAGTCCTTTGGGCTGAGACTCTACCAGACTGAAAATTGCTTATACAAAGAAACACACACACACAGCCATCTTTTTACTTTTAAGCAAATTCTAATGTTTAGGGTACATACCTAAGGTCCTACGTCCGAGAAGACCGTTAGGGTGCAAACCCTTCTTGGAGTTCCCTTCTTCTTTCTCTGACCTGCAAGACAAACAAATCAAAGAACACAACAGTACATGTATAGAAGTTTATGTATAAATCATCTTCATGCTATAAAGTTAGTTATAAAAAATCTTTAAGTAACCACTTTCATAAGAATTCAACACAAGAATCTCATAAGCATAAAGAAAGATTATTCGGGAACAAAGACGTGTTTCTTTATATATAAAGGCAAATAAAGTACATATATCGGAAAGATATCACCTGAACACCTTCAGCAGGCTCCAAGCAAGCTTCCTCCCGGATTCGTTCCAGCCTCCAGCCTCCAACAAGAGCTCCTTCCAAGTCTTACTCAATGATGATGTCAAGGATGAATGATCACCAATACACATGGAAACAAGGGTTTCCTATGCAAAATGGGGGAAGTGCAGGATGCACCAAGGACTTCAGACCTGGTCTAAGGGAAAAATCTCAGCATAATAATCTTGCTCTCCTTTCTCTCTCCTCTTGGCCTTCCCTTTGATGTCTTTTTATACCCTCTCCAAAGTATTTTTTTAGTTAGGAGTTGGTTGGGAACAGTTGGGCCACGGGCACTAACAGGTGATCCAGCAGGTAAACCCGCGATCACCGCCCGAAAAAGAGGAAATTATATTTTTTTAAGTGTTTTAATAGATACACGCGGGTTGGGTATGACAGACCCGCGTGTACACGCGTTTAACACAGGGCAAAGTCGCGTATAGGGAATAAAACACTGTTTTTTAAATTTTTGGACCAGGTCTGGAAGGAGGGGTTGCCCTAGGCCATAAGTGCAGCATCACAAACCATAAGAGTGAGATTTGGAGCTATAACAGATGCCCCCTAATGTATGAGGTCAGAAGGGGAACATGATGGCTGAAATACATTAAGTAAGTACAAGGAAAGGAACTCTGCCGAAAAACCGAGGAGGACTTCACCAGAATTCAGCCTGCCAAGCCACCGAAAGGAGATCAGAAAGAAACACTGTCTGAGGCGGGCATACCCATGCTCAGGAAAAGTAAAGCATGTCCGCATATCAAGTACAAGCGGATCCACTAAGTATACAAGTATAAATGACTGTAAAAATACATAATGGATCATCTGATCATAATGAGTAAGTACATGTCTGAATATCACATATAAAACTGTCAATGATGCTGAAAGATGCAACGGATCACTGAAATCAAAGACTGATCCCATAAGGTACCAACTGAACATGATGGAATAGGATGGTACTACACTGCAAACTCAGGTGCCAGCATATAGAATGTCGCCATGACTGACTGCAACATATAAGGTGGAATGGTATCAACTAGCAGCAACAGGAGCAACTGTCAAGTGAACCAATGAATGCTGATACAACCTGAGGTCTTCACCGACCGCCGTGGTACATTTCTACACCATGGGAATAAATGATCTGAAGTCGACCATGTGAGAAATCGTTTGATTACCGGTCATTGATGTATACCGTTAACAAACGCGAGACTACTCACCGATAATGATAATGAGCGTCAAGGTACCCAGTACAATCTAACAAGTGTGAATAGATGAGCTGAAGTCGAACACCTATAAGAATCTATCAATCAGGAGACAATGATGGTTTCCCACTGTCGATAGTGAGGAATCTGCCACTAATGACTGCAAACCCCAAGGTACTGCCAAATGGACTCTAGATCTTTGCCCCAGAGCAATGAGTCGGAGTCGATAGGGAAAGATCCGCTAGAAGGAAGGCATTAAGGCATCCTCCATCAATCTAGCGCGAGTGTAACCCGTAGGCCAATAATGTGGAAGGAATCGGACGAAAAAGATGTAGTAACCCAACCGAAATACGTTTCCGGCGTACACAAGATGTGGCTAGCGCACGGCAGAAACCCTCTGAACCAACCAATAATGAAAGCTGACACAGAGGCGAGGTATCCACCAATAGGGTCAAATGGAAACCAAGGTACTGCACGAATCCCAATGTGTGATAATGTATGCTGATGTCGAACACAAGGGAAACCACTCAGTCAAAGACCCATGATACTGATCGATGCTGAGCACAAGGTGACCTATCAATAATGAAAATAGGGCCAGGGTGCTGTCTCTAGGTCTGCCCTCAGAGCAATGTGTCGTCGTCGATAAGGACAAGACCGCCAGCAAGAAGTCAATGGGGACCTTCTCAAACCGGCACGAGTGAAGGACCAATATAACTGATGTGATGATAGACATGACACTGACAACCAGGGATGGCCGACTGAAAAATGAGTCAAGAGACACCGCAGAAAGGCCGACTCAGGCTAACTTCCCTTGAACAAAAGCACGACTCAATGTGACTATGTGGCAGCATATAATGAATCTGTATAAGTTCGTCATGCAGGAGGCACGAACGAACCCTCCATATGATTGGAAGAGATAACCAATCGAGGGAGAACTGACTCGATAACAAGGTTATGGCTTACCTAAGTCAAACTAAATCCCACCCATGCGGAGGAGACTTTGTTTTGAGTGCTTTGTTCAAGGGCGACACGACTGACTCTAGCTGCCAACAATAAATGGAAATAATGTCCCTGTTCCCGCTCTTTTTGGAATATTTAATTTTTTTTTGTCTTTTTCTGATAAGCCGGAAAAAGAATAAAAGAATGCTATGGTACAGTGGAAAGAACGAGTGTCGGTGAAACAGATGCTCTAGTTCCTGGGAAAGGAACGTTCCTATGCTCAATGCAGGGAGGTGAAAAACTGGTCAGTGACACTCAGAGGTATGTCCCTTCCACGGATCTGGGTATGCCAAGCTGCAGAGGTCAAGGGTATGCAAGGTTGATTTTTGCAGACGTCATGGTCAAAAGTGGGCTTAAACACGAGTCCAACTGAAGCCGGCTATAGGCCAAAAGGTGCAAATGGTCAACATGCAATGCAGAAGTACAACTCAACACACATAGGAGCCTCTAGGGTATAAGGCCAGAACGAAGCGAAGAAGCAAAGAAGAATGAGTCTTCAACGCATAAGTCATGGCGGGACTACAGAGGACTCCCGAGCCTACTCAAAACGAAGCAGCATGGGCAACAAATGTCAGTGAGGTGCTAACTAGGATGCCCATGTAAAAGGATGGCTCTACCATCATGTCATGATTTAAAGAATCGGCGAGTGAAAATGGCTTGCGAACCATAACATGATGGGGTCGACCCTACGGCAGATGTATCGGTCAAATGGAGGCTAGTATGCATAATGCAACGGAAAAATGGTGTCCCTAACCTATATGCCAGTGAGAACACGATACCTGCCATGACGGGTCAGCAGTCATGGAACCGTCTCGAACCGTCGAAAAATGTCCAAAATGTCCTGAAAAACAACTCAATCTCGACATTCCAAGCTCCCAAGTTAAAAGTGACATGAAACCAAACAAAATAAAATTTTGAAAAAATTTTGCATTTTCAAAACTTATAAAAAGAAATTTTGGACTTACCATTTTCACCGTTTGACTTGGAGAGCAAATTGTGGAGCAAAAGGAGCAAACTTTCCCCGTGACTTATTCAACCGTTCAAACTTGCCGAAAACTTCCAGGTAAGCACTAAACTTGTCTTGCAATCAATTGTGATAGTTTTTAGGAAGTTTAATTAATGTTTCACCGTTAGATTTTTGCAAAAAATTGCTCTGCGGCGTACACGCGGGTTGGATGTATATAAATCGCGTATACGACGGCCCTACACGCGACTGTGTATAGGGTAAACCGCGTGTGCGCAGCGAAAAATTTTTTATACAAAAAACTAATGGATGAAAATGATTTTTTCTTCCAGGATGACTCTCACATGGCGTGAAAGAGAGCACTCAGCTGTAGATAATGAAGTTATGGAGAATGATGAGGCATTAGATGCCTTACGGGGATGCGGATTGTTAAAATTCTTCAAGTTGCCGAATATGAAAGCAAATGTGCGTCTGCTCGAGAGACTTATTGATTATTGGGATGTCGAGGAAGAAGCTTTTATGATTGATCAAATGCCACTCAGGATAGAAGTGGAAGATATATATTTCATCACGGGCCTTTCCCGAAGGGGAGAGGTAGTCCACTCCCGGGGCAGGACCCGGAATAGTCTCAGCGTAGACGACTATGTACAACTTTACTGCCCAGGTCATCGGAAGGTCGGGAGTCAGATCTCGATCCCACACGTGGCGAGTTTGTCACTGCGGATAATCCTGTTCACCATAGCTCGAGTGAACGGGTCATCTTCGCTACATCAGGCATCACGAGTAAACATGAGCGTAGCAGTGGACTGTCTCACCACGGTGTTTGACTGGTGTACTCCTCTACTTGCCAACATGAAGGAGCAGCTTGCTTCTATCAGGAAGGGACAGACCAAGAACTTTGGGTATGGAACCATTTTATGCACATTTTTCTTCGAGAAGGTTCCTGCACTCCGCCCCAGGGTAGCAGTTCCCATCAGTAGTCCACGTGATCCACGTATGGGCCGGTGGGCTGACTTGATGAAACGTCTGGGGGGTGGGGAAGTGCCCAGGAATGCATTCGACGACGACTTTTTTGCTTGGTGGGAGCAACAGATCATCGCCATAGACGACTACCCCTATGCTGGACTGGATTTCCGAGGAGATCCTGACCTAGTGCTGCCACCAGATGCAGCATGGGGCGAGATCGGTAAGATTTTTTGATTTTTATGATTTTATGATTTTTAGGATTTTTCAAGCATAATGATGAACTTTGAAAAATATATTTTTTTGATGAGATTCAAATGACTGATATGATGATCATGTTCCAGACATTGGGCCTGTGCGACCAGATGGATTCCCACGGCACGGACGGCGTGGCCGAGGAGCCGAAGAGGCGGCTGCGGATGCGGAAAGGACCCTGCCAACGTCCAGCGACACTTGGCGAGATTGAGCTATCAAGTACCGATGGCCGAGATAGAGGACCTTCCTCCAGATATGCAGCGTCATGTGGTTGGGATGCCACGTGACTGGGTTCGCGTTTTTCGGCGCGTGGCCAATGCTATAGTTAGTTATTTAGCTGCTCATCCAGAGCCGAGGCATTAGATATGCCTGACATGATTATGGGCATTTGAGTCCCAATTTTGTATATTTTTGGACACACATATGTACACTCGAGACGCTTTGTGATATATATATATATACAGTTTGACTTTTTGATGCATGATTTTATGATGATGAATGATTGATATGCCAGTCTAATGCTTGATTAGCGATAGAATCAGCTAACCAATTTTGAGATCTTGGAATATGCAAATAATTAATGTAAGTAAATGATCTTTGCAACAACCTCACCCTTAAATATTGGCGATATAATGATGGATCTCTAACCCGATAAATGTTATTTAACTGAGACACTATCAATTGAGAATCAAGATACACTACCAACGAGTCGATCCCGTAAGAGATTGCCTCGGATAATAAATTGATAACAGCTGTATACTCGGCCATATTGTTTGAAGCAGGACCGATACACACGCCTCTCGATGTCATCAACTGACCAGTTGGGTAATAAAGTACCCAAGCTGCGGAAGCAAGATTCCGAGTGTGCCGACTAGCACCATCGGCGAATCCAAAATAAACCAAATCATCCATCAACACCTGCCAAAGCAGACCAAAAGTGCTGATATCAGAAAACGCTCGATAAGATATGTACAAATATACATAAAATACAAAGAAGCCATTGCCTGGTAAAACTAAGCAAAATACTTCTTTAAATAGAGCCCATTTCGGGGCTCCGCCAGCTTGTTTCCTTCGAAATCAATTAACTCATACGATCCTTTTTCTAAGACTCGTTTGATAATGAAAGGACCGTACCACATAGGCTTGAATTTGCCTGCCCCCAAGGCGTCCTTATCTTGGTCATAGACCAAGACAAGGTCACCTTCAGAAAAGACACGAGGTCTGACAGACTTATCATACTGAGTTTTGACCCTTTTCTTATGGGCCTCATTCGTCGTGGCGGCATCTCGACGCTGCTCATCGAGATGTTCCAGATGAACTAGGCGCTCCTCGAGACTCGAAGTCTCAGGAAGAAGCTCGACAGCCAATTTCAGAGATGGAATTTCACATTCGACCGGAAAGATAGATTCCACCCCGTAAACTAACTGAAAAGGAGTAAAACCAGTAGCCGTTTTAACGGAGGTTCGGTATGCCCAAAGAGCCGGATACAACATAATGTGCCAATTGGACCGATTTTTATCGATTGTCCGTTGGAGTATCGTCTTAAGAGTTTTATTGACCGCCTCGACCTGTCCATTGGCCTGAGGATAGTAAGGAGACGAATGCTCTTGACGGAAACCTAATTTAAAAGCCAATTCGGACATTAGCTGATTTTGGAAATGACTGCCATGGTCAGTGACAATCTCTCTTGGGATACTGAATCTTGAGATAACTTGATTGAAAAGAAACAAAGCTGCCGTGTCACTGTCGTTCTTATAAGTAGGCATGGCTTCAGCCCACTTCGTGAAGTAGTCTACAGCCACGATAATGTACTTGTGATTTGCCGCTGAAGGCGGATTACAAGTCGTAAAATCAATACCCCACTTAGTAAAGGGACCGACGGTGACAACGGGAAAAAGGGGAGCTGGATGCGCGCGCATCTTGCGAGTAAAAATTTGACACGGGTGACAGCGTTTTACCGCTTCCACACAGTCCTTAAAGAGTGAAGGCCAAAAGTAGCCGGCACGTAAGATGCGCTGGGCTGTAGCAAGCCCGGATAGATGACCACCACAAGCTCCACTGTGGCAATCATTAAGAACAGACTCTGCTTCCTCTAAGGTTAAACAACGTCGAAGAATTGAATCAACCCCTCGACGGTATAAAGTGTCACCAATGATAACATAGTTTTTAGCCAGGTGACGTAACTTGCGACGTTCATCCTTGGAGGAAGTAGAGGGAAACTTCGAAGTCTGGAGATAAACAATGATATCTCCATACCAAGGGTCTTGTGAAGAGATGAGGAATATATGTTCGTCGGGTAAACTTTCCTCATAAACAACATCCTCTCCACAAGGAAGCTCAGAAATTAGCTCCGCGAAGACCATAGATTTCTTAGACTTGGCGGACAAGAACTCGAGGTCGAATTCTTGTAAAATGACTATCCATCTATTATATTTGCCCCCAATCACTCGCCTACTGAGGACAAATTGGAATGGATTGACCGCCGCTAAGACAAAAGTTTTGCGTAGCAAAATGTAATGACGGAGCCTCTGGACAGCATGGACTGCTGCCAAGGCCAACTTCTCAACAGGAGAATAGCGGAGTTCAGGGCCTATCAAGCCTCGGCTCAAATAATAAATCACGTGCTCGACAAGAGCATCGTCTTCCTGAACTAGAACCATACCAATGGTAGATTCTGCTGCAGCGAGATATAAAAGGAAGTCTCTACCGTAATCCGGTGGACTCAAAAGCGGGGCAGAGACTAATGCTTTTTTTAAAGCATCAAACGACCGTTGCGCAAAGTCGTCCCACAGGAATGGAACTCCTTTCCGTAGCAAACGCATGAACCCTTTAGTGATCTCGGCATAGTTTGCTATAAACCTTCTTAAGAAATTGGCCTTCCCTTGAAGACTTTGAAGTTGACGAATTGAAGACGGGGGAGGCAACTGAACTATTGCCTCAACCTTGAAGGGATCAACCCGAATCCCTTCATTGGAAACTATAAACCCTAACAACCGACCTGATGTAACCGCGAAAACGCACTTATTAGGATTCAACCGGATTTTGTAAAAACGACATCGCTCAAAGACTAATCGAAGATGACTAGGATGATCAGTTCTCTTTCGAGAACGAGCAGCGAGATCATCTAAGTATGCCTCGATGATATGTTTGATGTCGTGGAAAGCGTAAGACATGGCCCGCTGAAAGGTGGCTCCAGCATTTTTAAGACCGAAGGGCATCTTTCGATATGCAAAGGTACCCCAGGGACATATGAAGGCAGTCTTATGCTGATCCTCAGGACGAATAGAGATTTGATTATAACCTGAGAAACCATCCATAAAGGAGAAAATCGCATTACCCGCACACTCGTCAATAATTTGATCAATAAATGGCGTGGGGTAATTGTCTTTTGGACAAGCCTTGTTTAAGTCCCTAAAATCGATGCATACGCGGATTGTTCCTTGCTTTTTGTCCACAGGGACTGGATTCGAAACCCAATCCGTAAGAGGAACAGGGTATATAAAACTCGCCCTTAGCAGCTTCTCAACCTCAGCTTTGATAGCCGCTGCTTTCCTAGGGTTAACCGGCCGAAGCCTTTGACGAATCGGTTTTGCGTTTTCGTACGTCTTGATCTCATGTTGGACTATAGAAGGATCAATGCCGGGCATTTCCTCATAAGACCAAGCAAATACATCACGATATTCCTTGAATAGGTCGGTGTAAATTTGAATTTCTTCAGGGGAACACTCACTTCCGATGAAGATATTCTCGATGATGTTAGGATTTTTAGAGATGTTTATAGGTATCGTTTTTGAGATTACCGACATATTACCTTCAGCACGTGTGTGTGTTGGAGCCAAAGGGTTCGATACCGTACAAACATCACTACCAACGAGCTCGGAGAATCTAGATTCTACTTCCTGCAATGGAGGAAGAAAATATGAGCGATGGTGTAAGTCTTCCCAAGGTCGATCTATACCCATCATAATTTCGAGGATTGCTTCTTCAGAAGGTAGAACCGAATCTAAGCAGTCCAAGGCAGAGTTAGAATCAAAGCTCCAAGCGGGGGCCACATGACCATCTAGCTCCTCTTCGGAAAAGGGAGTAGAATGGTTATCTGCAGAGTCTACGATAGCCTGATATCTAAGCTCAGCTGCAGATATAGGAAACGCCATTCCATTAACTTGCCCTTCAACTAATGTGGTCGTAGGTGAAGGCAAGGTCCAAGGGTCGGAAAAATGATGAGTTCGGAAGAACCCCTCTCGAGAAGATTCCTTGGATGATGAAATAGCATTGATTCTTGCAAAAGGAGAGGGAAGATCAAACGTACCCATCAATGAGGAATACATCCCTACTCCTAAATTCTCAGTCGGCGGGCGAGGGTTATCCACCAAAGGAACAGTAGAGTCGGAGGTTGCTTGAGGATCGATTGGAGCATAGTCCAATTGATCAACCTTAACGATTTTCCCCTCATGAGGAAAGCAAATGACACGAAACAAAGTCGAAACAACGGCTTCCATCTCGTACACCCAGTTCCTTCCTAATAGGAGATTATAGTCTAGGTTAGCATCTACGACTTCAACTTCGATATTAACGACCTTCCCTCCAACACATATAGGAAAGGCCGGGATAATCCCATGCGGCTTGTGAGAATGGCCATCAAATGCAGTTAAGACGGTTGGTGAAGGAACAGCCGAAGGTGAACCAATAGCCTTCCAACAAGACATGGACATGACGCATGTGGAAGCTCCTTCATCTATAACGGTGCGAAAAATATTGATTTTCCGGTATGTTGACTTTACTTGAAAAGCCATATGATGAGGGAGTCTCTTTTTGACATTTGACATGTCAAAAGAGAGCACTAGAGAGTTAGCTGAATCGACTGCTCCAATGGCGGAGAGTAAAGCACTTCTCTGAGACGGACACGACTGGAGAACTTCCAAAGCGGACATAGCACATGGGCTTTGAGCCAAATCCTCCACAATGGAGTAATTTTGAGCAGCTCTAGCATTGGGGTTAATTGTCGCGCGTTTGGCGGAACCTTTCGGTATCCTAGGTACAGTCTCAACAGGAGGTCGCTCAATATGAAGGTCATTACTTCCGGGAACCGTTTTATCCTTAGATGTTTCGGCTTCACCATAATCACGTGACCGAGTAGTCACGTTAACGTTTGAACCCATCATAAAAACATTTGATGCTTTTTCCCCTTCCTGGTTGCCCCCTGAGGAGGTACCAGGATTCGAATTTGCGCCAGCAAGAAGTTGCTGCCCTTGGGGAAACGGGTTAGTCAACACAGCTTGCGAACTAGAAGTCCCTTGCTGTGCTAACAAGCGCTGAGCGTCTTCGATTCTAGGGCAAAGATGAGTTAGATGGTCCCCACTGCATAACTTGCAAGGAAACTTGACTTTCTTTCTCGACTCACCCTTACCACCACCAGCGTTGTTGCCGGATTTATTTGCATCGGGCTTCCCATCCGAGTTCTTCTTTTTACCACGTCCTTTCTTTTTCCAATTGGAATTTTGATTTCCTTTGGGGTTATCGGATTGGACGGCGTTAATGGAAGAATTTTGGGAAGCAGGAGGATTAGACATTGTGACTTGGTTGTTAGGAGCAGTTTGTAATGACAACTGCTGCAATTGATTCAACAAGTTCACTGTAGTCGAGTCTACAGACCCCACGATACCATCCGCATGCGGACCTGGCTTTGGCTTAGCTAAATCAACCTTAGATCCAGGAGCATCTGGCAAGTACTTTTGGAGGATCCCAGACTGAGAGTAGATCAGTTCTAACTGCTGGGCCCTGAAAATGGCTTGCTCCTCAGAATAGACCCCAGACATGGAGACATCCTTGGAGATCTCAGGTTGCAAAGACTTCAAAAACCACTCTAGACGGTACTCCGGAGGGATTTCGGCTTTAATGAGCCTTTTTCTCCGTCTCCATTCCTGTATGTGATCAGAAATGTGGGTTGCCTTATCCTGACGAAAGGTAGCCAGAAGTTCAGTTTCGGCATCATAGCGGACAGGCAACTGAAAGTGATTCAAGAAGATATTAGCTAAGTCTGCGAACGATGTAAAGCTGCCCCTGGCAACTCTATGTACCATTTAGCCGCATTACCAGTCAAGGTGCGCTGAAAAAGTCTCAACCTAACCGAATCTTCGATGAGGGAGTTAGATGAGCACCACAAATGGAATGTGGTTACATGATCGCCCGGATCTTCACCACTCTTCCCTTCGAATTTTGGGATGTCCGAAGGGAGTTTGGTTGGGACCGGAGGCCAGGCCGGATTGTATCTGATAGGGTCGTTCGTTAGCTTAGTGAGATCTGGCAAGTTTAACGTTGCCAGAAATGGAAGCCTAGGAGGACCTAGGGGATTCCACCCAGACTGGGCAGAACTCCCCAAGTTCTGAAAAGATTGTCCTGGGATTTGAGAGGCACCAGGCTGCCCCAAGTGACCAGTAGAACCAGCTGAACCAAAGGGCAAGCCTTGTGGTCCAGCAAAATTCGGAGTTTGACCAACTCCTGCCGTATAAGCTCCATAGCTTGCAAAGTTTCCTCCTAAAGAATTGTAAGGAGTCGATAACCCCTGATATGGGTTCCAAGCCGAAGCGAGGGGAGGAATACTTTGAAACATGCTAACCGTGGAATACGGCCTACTTCCTTGTTGGCCAATGAATGGATTCGCAGTTCCTGCGTTACTAGCCCCAGGGTTATTCCAACCTTGGAAAGGATTGCTGCTTTGTCCTATTGAAGAAAAAGGCATGGATCCTACCGTTGGGTTGGAATGTGGAATATGACCACTTCCAAAAGGAAAACCCTGAAATGAAGCCGATCCGCCCATCATGGACGTAGCGGCATTGAACGGAACTGACGGAATACCCTGTGATTGGGTGCCAAAAAGGAAGGAACCAGTACTAAAAGCATTGGTTTGGGCATTTCCACTCGTGGACGGAATGGAGGTAGACCCAACCAAAGATGTGCTAGCAAACGATCCGAACAAGGAAGCGGAGGGGATGGAAATGGTTCCTCCCCCTTGCACCGATGTTGGGGTTTGCATAGTCGCAGCACTCGTGGAAGCCATGCTTCCAGTAGTGATCATAAATGGTAAGCGCGTAGCGTAACCTGGACTCGCTGGTCTATATAATGGAGGCCCAACGTATTGCAATACGTCTGGGTAACTAGATGGTAGTGGAGAATTTGGAATCACTAATGATTCTGAAAGTTCTTCTACCTCTACGTTATCCTCCGCTTGAAAGCGAACTTGAGAAAAGACTGGAGCGTCCCTCTCTTGTTCAAAAGTACCAGGCCTTGCTTGGCCGCTAATATCCCCGAGAGGAGGATCAATCCCCGATGCGTCAGCCGGCGTGGGACGGACCCCACCGGTAGTATTCCCTCTGCGCCTTCTAGGAGAAGGCTCTAAACTAGGTGGCGAGAGACCACGAAGTCTTCGAGACCGTCTTGGAGACCGGTCAGCCACTTTGAATTTTTTGTTATGATCTTATCTAAAGACTCAAAAAATTAAAAGCTAGGCCAACTAGGAGCACAGAGCACACACTAAAAAGTTCCTAAAGATACAGCCAGTCAAACAACTTTCAAGTATTTCCGCTCCGGGTGATTGAGACCGGACACCAAAATACGAGAAAGTGAATCAAAGGGCCTTCCGAGGATAGTCTGGGATGATGAGGGCCCAGTCCTATCAGCGAAGGTATCAGAGGAAGTTACGCTGACCTCCTAACAACAGTCTGCGCCGGTGCAAGCCCCCAAGCTTCGCAAGGGTGCCCTCCGGAAGTACTGTCGAGAGTGATACAACGTCGACCTCAGGTGCCACGGGATTCCCCTCCGCAGCCACCTATGCAGATCCCTATGAGAGGCAACTATGGGTACCAACTCGTCGCAGAAGCCAGGCGGAACAGTCGTGAGGTAAGTTCGGACAAGTAGGAGAGGGGGTATCTCTCTTCCCTGTCTTCACAGACCCTCGTGCTTAACTCCCAGATCCGGAGCTTTCCTGGTCTCCCTAACGCTATTGGATTTACTCTCTTTAATCAGACTCTTATGTTTGACGTTTTGTGTGGCCTTGGAGAGTTAACTCTCCACTCGCCTAATCCAAGGCCCTAAAATCCTAAACTTGTTGGTGTAATAACTAAAACAAAAAGTTCTAGTGGATTTTAATTAAGCGCTTGATTTTATTAGGCTGTTCTTTAAGTCAAAGGTAATGGAGGTGAAACTTGTGGTGTTTTATGGACGCAAAAGAAATTAATAAAACCTAGCTACATGCACATGCACTTTTGTTTTCGATGAATAGCAATTTCTATGAGGTTCAGAAGGCACTTGTAATATAAACAAAAAAAATTTTCCTTTTTCTTTTCAGACTCCACACTCACAAAAACTAACAAAACTAAATATGCCTAAAAAGAGATGCAAATCTTTCCCTAATGCAAGAACTAAATGTGGATGCACGATTCAAAGACTACTCTAAAAACAAAGAAGGAAAGTTGCTGCTTTACCAAATTTTGTCTTGCCACTGAAATGCTTAGATAGAAGATGATTTGTTACTAATCATTTCGTCCAAACAATAAAAACAAGTTTTAAGATAAAAAACAAAGCACTTTCACTTCGCAAAAAAGGAAATCAGATGAGAAGCAAGTTTAAGAAAGCGAAACTCAAAAACTTTCAAAAGATTTTCTTTCAATCAAACCAAAAAGTCTTTTTCAAAGGAAAACTCTCAAAAAAAACTGACACTAATGATTGATAAACAAGCCACCAAACACTTTTGTGAATTGACACCTTCCAAATGATGAGAACTCAACAAAAATAAAATGTGTTCGAAATCGCTTTTGACAATCAAAAGCAGCAATGAAAGTCCAAGAAATCAAAAGACAAGTTTCAAGGAAATGGTAACAAACAACTTTCCCGAAACGAAGGAGCAAATGGTCATAAAAATGATTTCGTTAAGCAAACACAAATGTCATGAAAACAAAATGGACACAAAGATTTTAAGACAATCTTCCCACTCTGCCGAAACAGAGCAATCAAGATTCTTAAACAGAAACCTTGTGTGTCAAAAATCAATGACGCTTGCAATCAACGAAAAACAAGACTAGCACTCCTAGAGAGAGTTCGAAACAAGATGCCCCCTGTTAAACAGAGAACTGTCACTGGGAATTGACTGCTTTAAACTGACCCAAACCACCAGACAGACATTCAGCAAAAGAAAAATTATAAATCTTGAAAATTATGTGATATACGCGCCTGCAATTATTTGCAGAATGCGTGTACACGCGCAACTGTAACTAAGGAAACCTGCGTATACGCGGGTTTACTTAGTGCAACTTGCGTATATACGCTTCTGTAATCCAGAAAAAGTGCGTATATGAAGTGTTTCAAGAAAAAAAAAAAAAAAAAAAAACACAAACTGAAAAACTGGAAAAGCTTGGAGTTCAAGAAAATATCAGACAGTCAGAACCAACAAACAGAGGGACTGAGCCTTGATTGGCTTGAGGACTACCCAAACTAGGAACAACAAGAGTGTTGTCCCCAGCGGAGTCGCCAATTCTGGTTGAAGGGAAAGTACCCCTAGAGTCCTTTGGGCTGAGACTCTACCAGACTGAAAATTGCTTATACAAAGAAACACACACACACAGCCATCTTTTTTACTTTTAAGCAAATTCTAATGTTTAGGGTACATACCTAAGGTCCTACGTCCGAGAAGACCGTTAGGGTGCAAACCCTTCTTGGAGTTCCCTTCTTCTTTCTCTGACCTGCAAGACAAACAAATCAAAGAACACAACAGTACATGTATAGAAGTTTATGTATAAATCATCTTTATGCTATAAAGTTAGTTATAAAAAATCTTTAAGTAACCACTTTCATAAGAATTCAACACAAGAATCTCATAAGCATAAAGAAAGATTATTCGGGAACAAAGACGTGTTTCTTTATATATAAAGGCAAATAAAGTACATATATCGGAAAGATATCACCTGAACACCTTCAGCAGGCTCCAAGCAAGCTTCCTCCCGGATTCGTTCCAGCCTCCAGCCTCCAACAAGAGCTCCTTCCAAGTCTTACTCAATGATGATGTCAAGGATGAATGATCACCAATACACATGGAAACAAGGGTTTCCTATGCAAAATGGGGGAAGTGCAGGATGCACCAAGGACTTCAGACCTGGTCTAAGGGAAAAATCTCAGCATAATAATCTTGCTCTCCTTTCTCTCTCCTCTTGGCCTTCCCTTTGATGTCTTTTTATACCCTCTCCAAAGTAGTTTTTTAGTTAGGAGTTGGTTGGGAACAGTTGGGCCACGGGCACTAACAGGTGATCCAGCAGGTAAACCCGCGATCACCGCCCGAAAAAGAGGAAATTATATTTTTTTAAGTGTTTTAATAGATACACGCGGGTTGGGTATGACAGACCCGCGTGTACACGCGTTTAACACAGGGCAAAGTCGCGTATAGGGAATAAAACACTGTTTTTTAAATTTTTGGACCAGGTCTGGAAGGAGGGGTTGCCCTAGGCCATAAGTGCAGCATCACAAACCATAAGAGTGAGATTTGGAGCTATAACAGTTACAGGGAGGAGATCGATTGCGAGTTTAAGAGACGAGATTTCGCACTGGACTGGTAAGACTGCTTCCAGGCCATATACCAGTTGGAAGGGTGTGAACCCGGTTGCATTCCTTACCGATGTTCGGTAAGCCCACAAGGCTGAGTACAGGATTAGGTGCCACCTTCTTTTGTGAACTCCGATCATCCTTTGCAACATACGCTTTAGGACCTTGTTGATCGCTTCAACTTGTCCGTTGGCTTGCGGATAATACGGAGTAGAGCTTTCGTGAGACAATCCTAGTTTGGCAGCTAATTCGAGCATCATGTGATTCCGAAAATGCGATCCATGATCTATGACTATAGCCTGTGGTACGCCGAATCTGGCGACTAGATGATTGAAAAAGAAAAGGGCAGCTGTTTCACCAGTGTTATCTAATGTAGGCATCGCCTCGGCCCATTTGGTAAAATAGTCAACTGCGACTATGATATACCCATGCCCCCCGGTCGAGGTGGGGTTACATGTCATGAAATCGATGCCCCATTTGGCGAATGGCCCAACAGCAACTATTGGCTGTAGAGGTGCGGGTGGTCTTCTGGTTTTGCTATCAAAAATTTGACAAGCATGGCAACTTCTGACTGCGGTTATGCAATCTTTGAACATTGTTGGCCAGAAGTATCCTGCTCGTAAGATTTTTTGTGCTGTAGCATATCCAGATTGATGCCCCCACAAGCTCCTGAATGACACTCATTCAGGGCTTTTTCGGCCTCCTCATGGGTGAGGCACCTTCTCAGAACTGTATCGATACCACGACGGTAAAGTGTATCACCGACGATCATGTAGTCTTTTGCTTGGTATCGAATACGTTTTTGTTTAGAGTGAGAGGTGTTAGGCCTAAAATTTTGGGTTTGGAGATAAATTATTATATCTCCATACCACTCATTGCTTGTAGATATCAGAAACAAATTTTCATCCACGATTGATTCTTCGGATGTTTCATCGTTGGATGACGATGGGAGATCGCATAATAGTTCTGCAAAAACTAGAGCTTTCTTTGACTTGGATTTTACAAATTCCAGATCAAACTCTTGAAGGATCGCTATCCATTTTGAATATTTGCCCCCCAGCAACTGTCGCGACAATATATAAGTCATGGGGTTGCAATCTAACAGAATGGTAGTTTTCCGGAAGAGGACATAGTGTCGAAATCTTTGTATCGCTTGAACAGCTGCAAGCGCTAGTTTTTCAACATAAGAATATTTTCTTTCTGTATCATTTAAGTTTTTACTTAAATAATATATAGGGTGTTCAATTCCATCGACTTATTGAACTAAAACCATTGTGATGGTCGTATCTGTTGTAGCCAGATACAGGTTAAAATCTCTTTGATAATCGGGGGCGTACATTAATGATGCTTTCATTAGGGAATCTTTTAAAGCATCAAAGGAAGCTTGCGCAACCTGATCCCAGACGAAGGGTACCTCCTTTTTCAAAAGACGTGTATAACCTTTAGCAAGTTCGGCGTAATTTGGAATGAACCTCCTCAGAAAGTTTGCTTTCCCTTGGAGTTTCTAAATCTGAAGCAAATTTGAAGGTGGAGGCAAATTTATGATTGCCTGGACCTTGCACGGGTTGAGACGAATCCCATCCTTGGAGACTACAAAGCCAAGTAAACGACCAGAATTGACGCAAAGTACACATTTGTGCGGATTGAGTCGTATCTTGTAGTGTCGGCAACGTAGAAATATCGCTCTTAAATGCTGCGGATGATCAGTCCGCTTTCGCGAATGAGCCGGAAGGTCGTCGAGGTATGGTTGAACGATGTTTTTGATGTCATGGAAGGCATAATTCATTGCCCTCTGAAACGTCGCCCCTGCGTTCTTTAAACCAAAGGGTAATTTTCGATATGCGAATGTGCCCCACGGACAAATGAATGCAGTCTTTGACTGGTCCTGTGGGCGGATATTTATTTGATTATACCCGGAAAATCCATCCATGAATGAAAATATTTCGTATCCGGCGCATTCATCAATTATCTGGTCGATGAAGGGTGTAGGGTAGTTGTCTTTTGGGCAAGGTTGATTTACATCCCTATAATCGACACACACTCTAATTGTCCCTTGTTTCTTCATAACAGGGACAATATTGGATACCCAATCGGTCAAAGGGACCGGGTAGATAAAACCAGCATGGAGAAGTTTTTCAACTTCTGCCTTAATGGCAGCGGCTTTCTTGGGGTGCACCTGCCTGAGCCGTTGTCGTACCGTTTTGACATCTGGATACATCTTAATTTCGTGTTCAAAGATACTCGAGTTGATGCCTGGCATTTCACTGTATGACCAAGCAAAGACATCTCTGAATTCGCGAAAAAGAGTGTTATATATTTCCAGTTCTGAAGGAGAACAACATTTGCCGACATAAATATTCTCTACAACATCCGTTTTAGTCGAGATATTTATGGCTATAGTCTCTTCAATGTTGGATAAGTTTCGCTCGAAATCCACCATATTTACAGTATTTGATAGGAATTCAAAAACTGAAGGATGATAAAGGTCATCTTGAGTATCTTCTTCATAATCCGGAAGAAGGGAACGATGGTGGCAATCACTCCATGGTGCCCCTTCAATCAACATTGATTGTACAATTCCTTTGTCGGTTCCATGCACTCGCGACCAAGGATCTGAAGGGGTACCATATTCTCTAGACCTATCTACCCAAACGCTTGATGAGCGTTGATTCGGGTTTGCCTCCCATGCTAGAAACATTGATTGCTATAATATTTCTATTGGGCTTGGGGGCAAAACCATTGCATGATCCATGTTGATATCGTTTTCTGAGATCTTTGTGGAAGATATCATATTGCAGGTACCTATCGACGCTACTTCCGCCAGATTGATTGGAGGTGGAAGAGCGAAAGTTCCCATTAGTATAGGATCTTTTAGTAGGCCTACTCTGATATTCTGAAGCAAATGGGGGCTTCCATGGATCATGGGAATGCTTCCTGTAACTTGAGAACCATTGGGGAGGAAGTTTTGTTGATCGACGATCGTAATCCCTCCTTGAAAGGGAAATGCAATCTTTCTAAAATAGGTCGACACAACAGCTGCCATGGCATATATCCATGGTCTTCCTAGTAGGATGTTGTAATCGAGATTCCCATCGATGACTTCAACATCTATTTCTACCGTTTTTCCCCCTAGTTCAACTTTCAAGTTATTTAGGATACCATATGGGGTATATGTCCTTCCGTCGAATGCTTTTAATGTCGTCGAAGATCGTGACAAGGTTGGAGATCCTAAAGTTTTCCAACAACTCATCGACATAATGCATGTGGATGCCCCCTCATCAATAATTGTTCGATGAACAGTTTTGTTGAGGGCTTTCACTTGAACAAGGAAAGCTAGTTGAGCCGGTAACTGAGGATCGTATCCTTTGTGGTCGAAGGATACAAGATTGGAATCCTTTGGATCAATCCCACCAATGGCTGATAATAAAGCATGCCTTTGGGATGGGCAATTTTGTAGCACTTCAAGAGTCGACATAGCGGATGGCGATTGGGCCAAATCTTCCACTATGTTATAATGTTGCGCCGCTCTAGCGCGGGGATTAAACGTCGACTTGTGTACTACCCCCTTTGGCGGCTTTATTGTTAATTTAGGAATGATGGGTGGAACAACTTCTGTCGAAGTTGTTGTCGAACTACTTGGTTGATCTTTATCCTTGTCGTTCGATAGCTGTGGATTCCCGTAATCTTTGTTCCTTGTCGAAATCAAAGCATCATTCTGTTGTTTCGAAATCGACAACATTAGCACTTGAGACGGGGAAGCATTTCCACTTTCAACCAGATTTTCTCCTCGATTTGGAAATGGATCAGTTAACACAGCTGAGGTTTTCGAACTCTTAAAGAATCTTTTAAGCTCAGCTTTGTATGGACATTCTTTCGTCCAATGATCCTCATCACATATGTGACACCCTGTAGAGGGTTTCCTATTCCCAGGAGGGTTTGAAGAAGGTTTTTCAGGAGATGACTCATCTTGTTTCTTCTTCTTCCCTTTGCCTTGTTTCTTCTTGCTTCCTGGTTGTTTAGTTTCTTTGCCCTTATCTGTCGATACAGCATTTACTTCCGAAGCAAGAAGTTCGTCTTTTGCATTTTGATCTGAAATCTTAGGGGCCTTCTTAGATGTAGCCTTTGTTGATTTCGCGTCTGTTTTGCCAATCACGCCATCGCCGGCGTGAGAGTCATTGTTCGATTTAGGAGGAGGAGGAATTGAGAATTCCGGTCTAGGGGCGTCAGGTATTTTATCGTAGAGCGTGCCGGACTGAGTATAGATCAAGTCCAGATATTGCGCACGAGCTATAACTTGCTCTTCCGTTACGACTCCCCCCTTTGCCACATCTTCCGTAATGGAAGGTAGTAATGACTTGATAAACCATTCAGCTAATAGTTGATCGGGAACGTACGTTTTTACCATCCTACAACGATGTCGCCACTCATGTATATGATCAGATATGTGAGTGGTTGTTGTTTGTTTGAAGTTGGTAAGGAGTTCTGTTCCCGTTTCATACCTTATCGGTAATTGAAAATGGGTTAAAAAGGTTGTGGCTAAGGTACTGAAGTTGTCGAACGAAGCTCTAGGCAATTCAATGTACCATTTTGCCGCTGGACCCGTTAACGTCCTCTGGAAGAGACGAAGCCTTATCGAATCATCGTTTAGGGTATTTGATGAACACCATAGATGAAATGTCATCACGTGATTCGATGGATCTTCGCCCGGATTTCCATTAAATTTAGGAATATCTGATGGAAGTTTATGAGGGATCGCTGGCCACCAAGGGGCGTAAGCAATTGGATCATTTGTTAACCGGTTTAAATCAGGTAACTCTAAAGTTGCCACGAATGGTAACTGCTGATTCAAATTAGGTGAAGCATACCCAGGGTAAGATGGGATTGCCTGAGCAGTTGGTCTTTGCATGCCAGCATAATGCATTTGATGCTGGTATGACTGATACGGTTGGTGGACATGACCATTATAAAATGGCTGATTTTGACCGTTTTGAATGTACCGCTGTCCACTGTTCGCAAAGATCTGCTGCTCAGAACCTTGGTATACTTGTTGGAATTGTGGTTGTTGGTATTGCACCAGCCACGGTTGTGAAGCCATGTGCTGTTGCGCTATACTAACCGTTGGACTGTGGGGTAATTGTACCCGTCTGGACCTGTGTCGCCCCACTAGTTGGCAATTGTGGTTGAGTCACAGGGTCAAGGGGCTGTTGCATTACAACCTAAGAAATTTGAGGTTGGCATACAACAGGCAGCGTTTGAACTTGTGACACCGTCACAATAGCTGGTGTAGTCAGGATGTTCGACATAGGTACACATTGTTGCATTGAATACACAACTCTTGGTTGTTGAGGTAGCATAGGTACCCAACCACTTGAGGTGATTCCAGTGTAACCTGAATACTGTTGTGAACTCCCGTATGGATATCCTCCCGAAGGGGGTAATGAAAGGGCATACTGCCCCCCATACGGTGGTAATCCGGAACTCAAGGGGATTGTCTGCCCTTGGGGACTGGATTGCCCAAATTGACCTCCAAATGGATCAATTTGTTGAGACTCAACATAAGAGTTACTAGATATTATTCCGGTTGAACAAACAGGAACGGACCAGACTGTCGAAATAGCCCCTGAGTGGGCTCCTTCTAGCGGTTGAGAGCTAGTTGGGACAGATGGTATGCCGGCGAACATTGTTGGAGTGACGGTAGGGAGTTCTGCTGTCGCTGTGTCAGTCGACACAGTCCTAGATGTTGACGGTTGTTCAGACATTTGGAGTCTATCCAAAATATTACCTAGCGATTCTACAGGAACTTCCACTGGTGGTAGACTAACTTCTGATGAAGAAGGATATAGAGTGACCCCGACTCCAAAGTGCGTTGGAGTACTTGTTTGAGGATCTTCTACAATTTCTTCAATCGCAATCAAACCAGGTGGAAGGGGAAGACCGTCAGGTCCGTAAAATATTTCTGGTGCCGAAGAAGGGGTGGAATCGACAGCGACAGATGTTTGAAGAGCAAGACTCTCCGAACCGGTTGTAGATGGAACTGGTTCAGTAACACAAGTGTTTACTCTCAGACTAGGATCAGTATCATTGTCCCTCTGTGGCTGTTGAACTTCTTCTGTAGAGGCAGGGTTTCCAGAAATGTTTGGAGTAACCAGAATCTCAGATGTTGTTGGAACACTTGTTCTAACTTTAATAGGAGATTTGGAACCGGTTAAACGAGTTCGCTTTGTCCGTACTAGTTTCGATTCCGGAGACAAAGATGGTTGACTCGTAAGCTTCCGCGAACGACGGGGTTTCAATTGACTTTCTTCCACAATTGCGGATTACTCGATCAACTAAAATACAAAAGGGGAAGTATGTTTCCGAATTAAATGAATTTTAGACGCTTTAGACACAACTTGTTTTTTCAGTTTTTAAGAGTCGAGAAAAAACAAAAGATGACTCTAGACTCCTTCGATTTTTAATGAGCCTGAAGTGACAAGTGCTCAGATGGACCTTTTCCGTTAAGGAGTCTGAAAAGGAATGAAAGGGACTGCTCTGGAGATCTAGGTAGAGGGTGTGCCAAACCAATCACAAAACTGCAGAATACGTTTTACGGTACGACGGTCAATCTTCCCGAATGCTGTGTTCGGTGCATTGCGATCAGTAGGGCGGCCGACACGGCTTCCTGTGGATAAAAGGTTTTAAGCCTATAGGGGTCTCCCAATATATACTCGATGGTATGTGGGAGCACAAGTCCATACTGGCACTTATCGTCTCACAGTGGAGGAATCACCCAACCATCAGTGAGGACAACAGTTACTAGGCTTTACGACGCCGGAACACGTCTCTAGCCTAGACCTCTATGTTGTGCGTTAAGTTCCAAAGCGTTGTTAGATTCATTCAATTTATTTTAATTTGATCTTTCTTAGAAGTTTGCCTTTTGGGATCACCACGAGATGTAGATGTAACTCCTAAATGCAATCTAAAGATGATAAGCAAGCCTTTTATCTCTTTTCAACAATGAAAATCCTAGCTACAAGGGGAAAAGAAAGACACAATCTTTTCTCAAAGAGCAAAGAGCACACTGTAGATGCACTTTTCCTAAATCAAGCCAAACAGACTATCAATATGCAAATGCACATATGCATGTATTTGTTTTCACTTTCTTAATATTGATGCCTAAAAAGAAAGTTGATGTACAAATCTGAATTTGCTTTCAAGTGAAAAACACAAACAAGCTTCTTTTCGAAATCAAAAAGGTAGAGAAGATTACGACACTTTATGATTTTGAAATAAACACTCGTTTCAACACTAGAAAGAGACAAATTCAAACCAAAGGTATAATCAACTGTCAACAGTAAACAAACTTTCTCCTAAGATCAAAATCGACACTTACGACAGATCTAAATCTAAGGACGACAGTATGACTATTCTACTCTTTCAATGGAAAACTGTAAATGATGTAACAAACACACAAAGAACATCTACAGCCGTTTTGTACAAAGGAGGCAGAATTAAAGCAAAGAAAATGGGTTTTAAAATAGGTACACACACTGATCACAGGCTGCAAAAATCAGAGACAAAACTGGACAAAATGAAGCAAATAACCTCAGCTGCACGGGGCAAAGGCTGATCAACGCACCTGTTGCACAGAGAAACTGAATTGCAGCGCAGGTAGCCCTCTCGGGACCTGCGTTGAAATGCAGAACCTCTTCACAGAGCCTGCGCTGGGGCAGAAACGAGACTTCTATCCGGGTTCTGGGTCACGGTTTGCAGTTTAATCTATGGATTTTGGCCGAGTAAAAGCAATCAGTAAGGTACAATCAGAGGGATGATTTAAAGGAGGACTAAGAGCTATCACAAAGGGCAATTAGAGCATTTGTGGATCAGTTGTTCAAATCATAAACAAATCCAGTGAGTGGATTGAAGTAGCAGCTACTTTGCATTTGATAATGGCAAATGCAGTTTGATTGTTACTTCTGTGTTTATGAGACAAACAACAATGGAAACACAAACAAACTAACTAGACACGCTCCCCAGTGGAGTCGCCATTTTGTTGTTGGGAAAAGTGTCTACTCAGAACGCCCCTATCCCACTAAGGTGTGACAGTGCCTTAGCAACAAACAAGGAAAACTACTTTCGTATTCTTCTTTATGAACTGTAAACGAAGAGGAATAGGATGAACCAACCTGTGTCTTTCGCTAGTCTTTTGATCCAATCTCTCTCCCCTTTGACAGCTTCCAGCTACCTGCTCCCTTACTTGCCCAGCTTCACCAAGTTCCTGCAAGATCACAGAAGAGGAAAACTACACAAAGACATAGATTTACATTCATAAATAGCTCAGGATCATATTTAAGCTAAACATGCAAATATAACAAAACATCATTGATACACAAGCATGTAGGAGAAACGCAAATAGTTTTATTGATATAACAAGAAGATCCAGGAGGAGATACAACCAAGTGAGTCCTGATCCAGCATCAACCTCCCAGCAAAGGAATCCCCTCTTCACCTCCAACAAAGCATAAATCACCCAATGCACTGATCTCTATCTCAAAACCAACAGCAATTCTCTGCAAAGTACAAAATTCCAACCTCTGGATCTCTAGGATGAGGGATCCATATATAGATGAATGCAAAGAGGATGAGTCAGCTTATGATTTGACTTGTGGCTTCTCTCTGTCAGTTCTTGCTTCCACTTGGAGACTGAGAGCCTCTTACTCATCCTTGGTCGAACTCAGTGAGGCAAGTGTCATTGGGGAAGATTCTGGAAGCTTCCATTGTCTGTCCACCTCGAGGAATGACACTGCCATTTGTCATTTCCCGCTCAGCGCACCCTGGTAGTGCATTTAGGTGCGTTGCAACGCACCTAGCTAGTGTACTGGGGTGCTATGCAACGCAGGTAGCTAGTGGAGCAGCTGAAATGATCCTGATTTGACTGATTCTGAGTAGTTTCTGGTGGAGAACTTCTGGGAGAAGTTGTAGTTGGTTGACCTTGTTCCTGTAGGGGTAGGAACAACACTTTTAGGAACTTAGGATCCCTTGGTTTATCGACATTTCATGCTTAGATCTGTAAGGCACAAAAATGTCTATAACATATGGAGCTCAAAAATCCTCAGCAAGGGGGTTTCTTTCCCCAATCTCTTTCCAAGTTTCTCCTCTCTCTCTCAAAGAAGTGTGAAGACTCTCCAATGGTGGATTCCTCTTCTCTCAATAAGATAATGGGTTGCTTAGAAGAAATATGACCAACATGCTAGTGCTCTTCACTTCTTTGGCTTCAACAATGCAATGGTGGTTTGCTCAAACAACGATTTGGCTAGCATAATGTCTCATGTTTTGGTTCTCCCATGGCATGTTTATATAGAAAAATTTTGAATCCTTCTTCCCTCTGTTGGTACATGTATGATAAAGACTCATGAGTAGGACAAGATGATTCCATTGAGGGTTGCATATCTCCAAGGCAAATCGAATTCACTTGTACTAAAATGAACTCATGTCAGAGAATCAGCCCCAGGTGTGTAAAGTGGTCCTAGATCGCTAAGTCATCCTTTTTTACAACTGTGCGGATTTTGGAGGTTATTTCGCGCACGCACGTTTATAGAAGAAATAGACATGCTACCTTAATTGTTTTTCCTTTATAAACTTTGGACCTTAGGAGAAATTTGATTTATTAAACTTCATAATGTATTCGGCAAGAAATTTCCACCTATGCATTTTGTTGGACACTTTTAGTTTCTTCTGGATTGTACTAACAGGTGTAGGATTTTTCAGTGTTAACAGTTTCCCCCTAATGTATGAGGTTAGTAGGAACAGTATAGCCAAAATACATCACACTTTATTTTCTGATGGAGGGTCTGATTGACTTTTTCAGAGGGAGGATAGCTTGTTGCGGAGATGAGTATAGAAAAACCCCTTGATTGAGTATCAATGGTGACCATGCTCTAGTGAAAGCCTACAATAGAAAATGCGTCTATACGAGCAGGGCATGTCCCATGCTCGTTATGATGGCTAATCGGACTTAAAAATACCAATTGCGGTCTAATCAACATTGTGGTTGTTGACGTGCTAATATCTGATGTTGATAATTGTTGACACCCTCAAGGGCATTTTCTAGTCCAATAGGCGTAATATGGTTCCTTTATGCATAGCCAAGGTGAAGCACTACTGACTGGGGTGTTGTGGTATGCATAGGTCTTCGGCTACGGGTACCTCCCCCATATCATAATGTAAGCATTGTTGAATGAGGTGCTTAGTGATGCAGGGGTCTTTGACTAAATGGATGAATTGCAACAGTAACTAAGTACGACACTGCCTTGACGTGAATGCTTGAGTTGGTGTTGAATGTCAAGGGGACCAGTGACATTAGTGGGCGATAATGGTTTCCATTGTGCCACCTGGGGATATCCCCTTTGATGGGGGGGAGTATCCAAGGTACTACCTCTTTCCTAGAATACATTTGTTGAAGTCGACAGGAAAAGGGGCATTAACTACCTGACATGGTGAGTCAGGAAATCAATGTGAGATATGAACAGGTTGTAATAACTTGGGTCGGATAGGTATGATAGCGAGGACCATTGATATAGGAGGATATGGATAGCTATCCTGAGGTTGGAGCTTGATGTGCCAATGACGGTGGTTAAAATATGTTTACTGATGGTGATGGTCCTGGAGTCAATGGGATTTCCAGGATGGGTGTGAGCAGGTTTTGAAACACATGCAAAAATGTGAAGTGTTTTGCTGGTGAGATGTAAGATGTGGTGAAACGTGACTAAAGACTGCTGCCAGGCACAGGTCATGAATTGTAAACACAAAATGTGGATGAGATTTTATTTTTTTGTGAAAAAATCTTTGTGCACTTGCTTAAAGAATATGAGGGTGGTTTGGATGTACAACCATGGAGACGGGTGCCCCATGATGATGGTAACTTGCATAGAGGTGTGGTGTATCAATTGAGGGTAGGGGCCCCATTGGTTGGTCTCTGTGTTGGGTTGGTGAGGCAAGTGATGTGACACAAATGGGCTATGCAATATGGATGAATGATAGGCCAAATGTAGGATGCGGGGGTGCATCCGTTCAGTACCTGTGATGGCCCGGGAAATGGGATGTATGCAAAATGAGTGTAGCATAATGAGGCTAAACTTCAAGATATGTACGTGAGATGGTTCCCAGGCTGGAGTGATGGGGTCGTGGCTCCTTTTAGTGAAGAGGGGTCTCTAAAGATGAAGGGAGCCGGAAGGGGGTTATATCAACCAGCGTGAATGTTTGTCATATGCAAGGGTGAGATGGTGATAAACATGGTCGAGATGATGGACCTTATGGTGAATTTTGCAGAAATGATGTCAGGCTATGCAAATATTTGAGGAAACATGTCATGCTAAGTGGAGAATGATACATGCTTTGTTGTTTGATTGACGGATAGTTGGTTGAAGTGGATCATGCATGATGTTCTTGCAATGGATACAACTAATACCACAAGTGAAATATTTGTTCACGACATACATATATAGTGAATGTTATAGAATAGAGAGCTGAAGAAGTACCTGACATGAGTTTGTAAGTGTGTAACAGGCCAAAAAATGATTCTTTGCATTTACCAGAATGAAGCGTTCCATGATGAATATGGCGTGGTACTGATCTTTGCGTCTCTTCTGTTTTTTCCAATGGAGGTCCCAAACTTTTGTAATGGACCCCAAGAGAAGGAAAAAAGGGTGATAGACAGGGTGAAGGGGCCCGTTCTCTGTAGCATACTCTATGAGCAGGTGGTTATGCATCACCCAATTCTTGGAGTACCGTTGGGGCCTGCTAAGGACCCGCGAATGCATCACTGGGGAGGGGTAATGTCGAGAGCTGGTGGCGAAGCTGTGAGGTGCTATTGGAGCGCCATGGTAGAGGGTTGGTTTAACTCTAATCCTAAGTTGATTCTAGAGTCTCCATGTCATGGGGTAGACTTTAGAGGAGATCCAGATATGGGGCTTCCTCAGGGTGTTTCCTGGGGACCAACATGTATATTTTGTTTTATGCATTTGTATACATGTGTGCTTTCATGTATTTGTTTATGGTTTTTTTTTTACGATGATGTTGACACTATGATTTGTTTACTTGCATATGCGAGGTCACGAGGGCATCCACTGACCTATCTAGTAGGCCATGATCCGAGGCACTTGGGTGTTGCAAGGGTTTCCCCTGTTCCATAGGGACCGAGGGTAGCGAGGCCACCGATTGTTCCTCGGGGTGGTGCAGAGCGCCTGATGCAACGACGCTGGTTTAATATTGGTGGGCCTCTTGGAGGGGTAGTGGCAGATGAGGATCCAACTAGATTGCTCACACGTGCTAAGGATGCAGAGGCACGATTAGTAGTTGTTGAGCCGGAGTTACGGGGTTACCGTGATACCTGGGGTTGGATTGAGTCCCTGAATAGAGGGTTGTCTGTCGAAGGATGGCCTGGCTTGGCTTTATCATTGTTGAGATGACGATTTCATTGGAGCAGGCATACCGACTGATTTTGCGTTGTATTGCTTGGTGATGGCTACGACTGGTCCGATTTTGGCTCTAGATGCAGATATTGGGCCGCTTGAGCCCTAGACAGACTTGATAGTTTTTTGCTTTTTTCTAAGATGATGTATGTACCAGGGCAAGCACCCATTTATGAGGATGTTCCCCTATATTTTTGTTGACTTATTCTTCCTGGTCGTGGGCCAGTGATGTGTATACGAGATTAGTTATGGTGGCTCTCATTATGTGTTATATGCGTCTATACTTTTGTTGTATTTCTGCATTTTTTGTTTTAAGATGTATGTGATGTTGATGTTTTATGTGTATTGATGATTATATATATGGGATGCATGCCAAATCTACGATTTGATTAGTGATGCGATCAGCTATATGATTTTTATTTCTTGGTATATGTGTAAATGTGATTTGATCAAAATATCTAGCCAACCTTTGTGCACGTAAATATTTCTGAAAAAGATATGGATCACCGATTTGAAAGGTTGTGTTTAACTGTGATACTACTAGTTTGGAATTAAGGAATACATGCAAGTGAGGAATACCTAGGTGGTGGGCATCAGCCAAGAGGCCTATGATGATGTCATATTCAGCTTGATTGTTGGTGGTTGACCCTATACAAAATCCATTAAAGTGACGAGGTTTCTAGTCAGGAGAGTATATGGCCCAGGCTACAGCAGCAAGATTTTGTGACCATCGAGATGCACCATTAGCGAACCCATGGTGATAAGCTGGTAGAAGATCCATCTGTTGACACATGATGAGATAATGTTTTTTAGAGTGAATCTATGACGAGGAGATCATCATGAAAACTAAGTCATGGTACACACATGTCTACTCTAGCATTTTATGGGTGAAATTTTTTGAGGTAGAGACCATTGATGGGGTTTTTTAGGCAAGTCCCGTCAAGCTCTGATAGTATGTATGCCCCCTTAGAAGGAAATGTTAATGACGTATGGGCCCTTCCAAAGGGTTTTGAAATTTCTAGGCCCTATTGCTTCCTGGGTGACATTGTAGAGGAGGACTAACTCCCCCTCGGTGAATGTTCGAGGAGTGATGTGGTGATCGAATGAGGTCTTGACCCTCTTTTTGTGGTCTTCATTATTTTGAAGGGATTCTCATCGAAGTTCATCGACGAGGTCTATCTATACCAACCTTTGTTTTAGAGGTTTGGTGTCAGCTAAAAGCTTAATGGGCGAGTGAAAAGTGGGGATCTCACACTTGATGGGAAGTACTGTTTCTGTACCATATACAAGTTGGAAGAGTATAAACCTTGTGGATGCTTTGACCATTGTGCGATATGCCCATAGGGTGGAGAACACCATGTGGTGCCAATTGGTTTATGAGTGTTCACCATGCGTTGTAACATGATTTTGAGGACTTTGCTAATGACTTCTACTTTCCCATTAGACTGGGGGTAGTATGGTGATGCAAACTTGTGAGAGAAACCAAGATGTTGGGACAGTTCTTGAAAGATTTCATTTTCAAAATGTTTACCATGATCTGACACCAATTCCTTGGGAACACCAAACCACGTTATGACATGGTTGAAGAAAAATCGTGCAGCCATTTCAATGGTGTTATTATATGTGGGCATTTCTTCTACCCATTTAGTAAAATAGTCCATCGACCACAATGTATTTTTGGTTGACAGATGATGGGGGGTTACAGGTCATGAAGTTGATGCCCCATTTATAGAAGGGGTCAGCCACTATGACTAGATAAAAGGAAGCAGGTGTTGCTCGCATCTTATGAGTGTATTGTTGGCATTGTTCACATCGTTTGACTGCTTGTATGCAATCATGGAAGAGGGTGGGCCAAAAATAAACGGGGCGAAGGATTTTTTGGGTAGTGGTCATCCCTGATAGATGGTTGCCACATGTCCCGCTATGACAGTCATTTAAGGCTTGCTCAGCTTGTTGGTGATCGAGGCATTGACATAGGAGGGTGTCAATGCCTCATCAATACAGGATATCCCCTAATAGGAGGTAGCGGGGGACTTGTTGGTGTATGCATCTCCAATCGTCATGCATAAGATGAGGTTTAAACTTTTGAGTTCGTAAAAAGAGGAGGATATCACTGTACCAAGGGTTGTCTATGGACATTCGAAATAGATGTTTGTCGGGGAGGGACTCATTAAAGGGAGATCTTTGGGTCTCTGTTGGGAGGTCTATGTTGAATTCAGCAAGAATGGGTGCTTTTTTGTTCTTGGGGGTGTTAAACTAAAAGTCAAACTCTTGCAGGATAACCATCCACCTAGCATATTTGTGGTTCATCATACAGTGAGTGAGCAGGTACCTCATGGGGTTGATGGTTGCTATCACAGTCGTGGTTCGAAGGATGATATAGTGTTGAAGTTTTTGTACATAATGTACAAGGGCTAAGGTCATTTTTTCTTCAGGTCCATACTTCAATGCAGGCCCGGATGAGTTCTTGCTAACGTAATAAATTACATGCTCCTTATTGTTTGGTCCATCTTGGACTAATACCTCAACAATGGATACTTCTGATGCAGATAGGTATAGGGTATATTCTTTGTTGTGATCAAGGGGGCTAATTAAAGGTGTTTGAGATAATGTATATTTCAAAGTGTCGAATGATTTTTGGGCTGATCATCCCATTGGAAGGGTATGTCTTGACGAAGGAGGCGCGGGAAACCTTGCACACAAGTGGCGTATATAGGTACAAAGCGACATAATAAGTTGGCCTTACCCTACAAGCTTTGCAATTGCTTTAAGGTTTTTGGGGGAGGTACCTCTTTAATGGCTTAGACCTTAAGGCGGTCCACTCTAATCCCTTGTTGGGAGTGGGAAACGAGGAAACCCATAAATCTTCTAGTGTTGACGCAAAATACACACTTGAGGGGGTTCAAGCATAGGTTATAGTGTCAACATCTCTGAAACATTCGACAAAGGTCCTCTAAATGGTTGGTGCATTTTTTCAAACGCACTGTGAGATCATCCAGATATGCAAGGATGAGATGAGCTAGGTCATGGAAGATGTAGTTCATGGCCCACTGGAAAGTGGCGCCAGCATTTTTAAGACCAAAAGGCGTGACTTGGTATGCAAATGTCCCCCAATGGGTGGTGAATGTCATTTTGTACTGATCCATGTGAAGAATCTAAATTTGGTTGTACCCAGTGAACCCATCCATGAATGACAAGGCCTCATGATTGGAGCAAGCATAGATGACTTGATCGATGAATGGTGTTGGGTAATTAGGGCATGTTTTTTTTAGATCCCTAAAATCAGTACAAACATGAATGGTTCCTTGTTTCTTCATGACAGGTACAAGGTTGGAAACCCAAGATGTGTAAGAAATTGGGTAGATAAATCCAGCTTTGTGAAGTTTATCAATTTCTTGTTTAATTGTTGTTGCCTTAGATGGATGCAATTGACGTTGTTTTTGTCAGAAAGGGTGGGCGTATAGCAATGTGTCAATTTGATGTTCCACTGTGGTGGGACTAAGGCCTAGAATATCAAAGTAATCCCACGCAAAAATATCTCTATATTATTGTAATAGGGATGTATATGCGGTTTTTTCTTCGAGGGAGCATGCTGCCCCCAGGGAGATCTCTTTGGTTTTGCCAGGATTGTTTGAAATATTCACCTTTATGGTGGCTAAAATATTGGACATGTTCCCTTCCTCTAATGAATCGGGTGCTGGGATGGGATTTTTGAACCAATCTACTTTTCTTGGTGGGAGGAAGTATTTTGATTCAATGACACAGATGTCATGGGTCTATTCACTGCTGGGAACAAAAAAAAAATCGGGTAGAAAAAGGATCGATGGTGCATACCATCCCAAGGATATTCAGGTTTTGTCATGGGTTCAAGAATATCTTCGTCTGAATGAAAAATATTATCCAGAGTTGACTTGGGGTGTGCCAGGTCTTGTAACTGAGATGTGGTCTTGGTTGTACTAGTGGATAAGCAAGAATATGATTCATCGCTTGAGGTCATAGAACCCAGAGAGGTTGATAAAGTGCAAATTTGGTGGTTCTTCACTGTCAGAGTTGGTACCACCATTGGGGTGGATTTTTCGGTCTTGACACCAAAAAATTATGAGCAAATAGTTTGGATCATGGTTCCTACGAATGAGGAAATAAATTGTATATGGTGTTGTGTGTCGTCAACATTGGGTGGTGGCAGAATCTCAATTATTGGTGACTGCGGTTGTCTGGGAGGAAGCTCTTGCATTCTTGTTGGTGTACAAGGGGCAAGAATGGCTTCTTCCATAGGATTGGTTTTGAATCCTAAGATGTCGAAATGTATGTAACATGGGGCATGCCTCATTGCTATGAGTAGTATCAGTACAGATTCTACATCCCTGCCTCATAGTACGAGGTGTTGATGCCTAGCTACCATATGGAAAGTCTAATATGTATTGGTGGTGGTGAGGGGGGATAAGATGACATGGACCCTGTTTTTTTTTCAGAAGTCATTTCTCCTCAAGCACACACAGAACGGACCCAGATGCTTCATTCCCAGCAGGTGGCGAATGATGTGGTGGTTCGGTCTCTACTTTGGCCAAATCCAAATTCTCTGCGATAAATCATCACATGAATCCTAACAATGGATGGAATCGAGAAAGATGGGGACATTGTCGCACGTGATGGTTGCCGACACAAATTTGGCAAGTGTGACGCCTGTACCTTGATCTTGTTGTTTGGGTGACATGGGGAACTGGATATAATCGGTTGAATGCCTATAACTCAAGGCATTGGTTGATTAAATGTTCTGATGTGTCGCATAAAGCACAAGTAGGTGACAGTGTGATATGTGTATGTTGAGATCGCCTTCGATCGTGGGTGGAGGTTGATGGACTTGTCGAAGTAGAGGAGCAAGAAGATTCTTCTCTTACGACGTAAAAAAAAAAATGTAACCATCCTCTATGGAGAGTAATGGGGAATTAGATTGGGTGAGTGCCACTAACGCATCCCAGTATTGAGGAACTTTGGGGAAATGATGGGTATAATGCCCGTACTCTATGCAAATGGCACATGCGTGATTGGTGTGTAATTCTTTAAGATGTGTGGGTGTGTTCTTCTTCTCGATAGGGGTTGGAGGGTTTACAGGCTCTTTTGGGGCATGTACCATAGATTTGAGCTCTTTTAATTCGGGGCACTTATTGGTGGGTGCCCTATGGTTTCACACAAGGTGCAGGGTTGAGGGACCCTAGAGGAGGGAGTGTTTGGGGCTTTCACATTTTTACCTTTTTTATTATCCTTTGGTTTTGCCTCAGTTGGTGTTAGTACCAACACTGCTTGTGGTGTAGGCGCTACCTCGGTATGCAATATATGGGGTGTTGTATTGTCCTTAGGAGGAATAGGGACTATCCCTATTGCAATGTAACTTGCGCTAGCTGGCATGGCCCTGGGGGGCAAATACTGGACTAGTATTGCGAGGGCTATGTCAGGCAATGTGAGTGTTGCAATGACTTGGTGTGAGACAAAACCGGGTGGTGGATATAAGAAGGTGATATTGGTGATAGAGTTAGGCAAGATATTTGGATTGGTAACAATGTCGTTGTTATCATCCAAAATTGGTTCTTTATTTTGGGTGGTGTTCGATGAAGTCATCATGCACACCGGTGCTCCAGTATTTGGGACAAGATCTTGTCTTACTGGAGGGTCTCCTAGGAATGTTCCTAGGAGATTTGATGGCTTAAACTGGCCCAAGCTAAGCTCAGTGTAAGTGGTGATCACCTCATGGAAGTACGAAACTAAGGGCGGCATGCCATCTGGTGTGGGTAAGGTTGCCTTCTTGTAGTATGTGAGTTGATCAATGGTAATGATCTTTCCATCATGGGGGAACATCATTATTCTGAACATCGATTAGGCGACTGCGAGAATTTTGTACATATAACTTCGGCCTAGTAGGATGTTGTAATCCAACTGAGTGTCTAGTACTCCAATGTCCATTAACACAGTTCTCCAGCCAAATTAACTGGCACGCTAGGGTATAAACCGATGGGAGTTGAAGGGTGCCCGTCGTATGCTCTGAGTGTTATGTCAGAAGGCTTAAGTTTAGGGGATCCTAATTTCTGCCAAACAGATTTGGACATGATACATGTGGAAGCCCCTTCATCAACGATGCAATGATGGATGTTGATATTTTTGACTGAGACACAGATTTTGAAAGCGATGGTTGAGGGTAGTCGTGGAGTAGCTTTTCCCAATTCAAAGACCACTATGTGGAAATCAGATGGGTCGATTGCGCCTAGAGCGAAAAGTAATGATTTCCGTTGGGTTGGGCACGTTTGCGGACTTCTAGCATTGACATAGTTGATGGTGATTGTGCTAAGTCGTCGACTATGTTGTAGCTATGAGCTGCTTTCGAGTTTTGTCCTGCGCGCCGTAAGGGTCCTTTGACCATTTTAGGCATGGATTCTACAGAAGGTCGAGGGATGGTCAATGACCCTGTAGGTATTTTCATAGCCAAGGTGGACGGATTGGGATTTGGGGGAGCTTCATAACTTCGATTCCTTGTTTGCAAGAGGATATCTTCCCCTATCATGAAAATATCGTGATTAGGAGTTTTATGGAGGTTCCCTCCAAATGAATGAGGTTGGGGATTTTGTTGCTGGCTATTAACGACTACCTGATGGGGGAAGGGGTCCAACATCACTGGAGCTTGTTGACCATCTTGGTCCCTACTATCTTGTATCCTTTTTAAATCAGGAAGTTGAGGACAGTGGTGGGTATAATGACCATACTCCCCACAGATAGCGCATGCATGATTAGTCTGAAGACTTGTGTTCTTGCCTTGTTTCTGTGAGTTATTGTTGGTCATTCCCTAGTTTTGATTCCAGTTGGGATTGTCCCTTCCTAGTGCCCTTGGGGATTGTTGTTGATTGTTGACCCCCTGCTTGGCTTCTCCCTTTGGCTTACTTTTTAGTTTTTTCTTAGCAGTGTTGGAAGGATTAATTGAATTCAGTTGTTCCTTCAATTATTGTTGTGAAGCGAGAGAAGGTTGCACTAGATTCACTCGTGCATTATTTTGTGTTTCTGGGATGTTCTGTTGTTGTATTAGGAAAGGAGAATATTAGTTTCCTTGTCCCTGGTTAATGTACTGAATTGGGGGAGCGGACGTCATGTTCATATTCGTAGAGGAGTATTGGTTCCCCTGACGGGTGAGGTACGAGCCTCCTTGCGAGGGCTGGTATTGGTTAACCTTGTTGACTATGTTCAACATAGGTGCGGGTTGACCATTATAGTACCATGTATGTTGTAATGGTGGTGCATTGTGTGTAGCATCATATGCTTGGCCATTGAACGAATACCCAAGGTTTAGTTGTTGTTGTGGTGATTTTGCGATAAGAACCCAATTAATCCGTCAACAACATTGGATGTGCTTAGGATCTCTTTATAAGTTTGCAATCGTAGGGCATCTGGAACCACATGATAAATGTACACAGACTAGGTGTAGATAAGCTCCAATTGTTGGGCTTTACTAATGGCTTCTTCCTCGATTTGTGGGGATGAATTTTCCACGTCCTTAGAGATTTCAGATGTGAGGGATCTCAAGAATATGTCCAAGAGGACTTTATCTTCAAACTAGGTTTTTCATAGGCTACGACATTTTCGCCATTCATGGAGATGGTCCAAGATGTGAGTAGCGAGTGTTTGTTTGAAGTTGGTGAGGAGTTCCAGACCCGAATCGTGGTGGACCGGGAGCTGGAAGAAGGTGAGGAAAGAAGTAGCTAATGAGCTAAAGTTCCCGTGTGACGCAGAGGGCTGGTCCACATACCATTTCGTGGCGGGCCCAATTAGGGTGTGTTGAAATAGTCATAATCTAATAGTATCTTCTATGATACTATTAGACGAACACCACAAGTGAAATGTCATGACATGGTTTCCTGGGTCTTCGCCCTGTTTTCCCTCGAACTTTGGAATGTTTGAAGGGAGCTTGGTGGGCATAGCTGGCCAATTTTGGCCATGGGTGATCGGGTCATTGGTTAGCTTGCTTAAATCTAGTAGGTTTAGCAAAGATAAGAATGAGATTTGTGCATTACCTGCCATCGTAAAACGATTCTGGATAGCTATATGCAACAAAGTCCTTTGTGGGGATGTCATGGGAGAGTTACCTTGATGGGTATCTTGAGGACTGTCTGGAGGAGAGGTGTGTGTACTCCCAAAGGGGGTAGCGTGTGGGGATCCTTCTGGAGTGGTGAAGGGTGTACTTTGCCGAGGAGGAGTTCTGAGAAAAGATGCACCAATAAAGGAAGACCCAATAATGGTGGTTGAGTGACGTCCTCTCTGCCTAAATGGTGGGAGTCCTGGCACACCTCCTGGTAATGGGGGGAGGTTTAAAAAACATTTGGATCAACCAAGAGCTGTGTGATACTTTGTGTATGGTAAGGGAAGGAGATAAATATCAATGCAATTGGATCACATACATAAAACAAAGCGAAAATATAAATGGTTTATTTTCCTTTAATTTAAACTATGTGATCAAGCAAACAAGAAAAAGGTTTTTGTTTGTTGCATATGATAAAAAGTCATATGTAGACTTAATCACCTTGTCCACTCTTAAAGTAACTAAGCCTTACAAAGATGTCTTCTGATGGGTCCTGGGGCAATGTCCTGAAAGAATTGGCGATGCCTTCTAGCAATCGAAGAATCAAACAAGGTAATGATAATGAGGTTCAAGTGTTTCCTGCACCGTCACCTATACGGAAACGATGCCCTATATTTGGTCACTAAGTACATTCATCCCACATGTGCATTCGAGTCTTTAGCTTCTTGGTAGTCAATTACCAGTACCTAGCACTAGATGGGTCAAGTAGCCCTAAAGAGTAATGCACGCACTAGACCTAAGTCGAACCCCCTCTGAATCAGGTATCTTCCATGCTCGGGTATTTTTTTTCCGTGGGATGATTGAAGGATTTTAAGCTCCTAAAAAGTCAAAAACTATGTTTCAATGATGTAACATGACCATGGAAACTTATGGGATGCCTACCCCCAATGGACCTAACCTGAACTATAAATTTTTTGGTGGCCCTTGTGGGGAAATTTAATTGGTTGAAGTTATGGTTGTTTTTAAGGAGTCTTAATTCACTTATGGAGTGATTTTTGTAAGCCAAAATAGACTAAGTACCCAAAGCTCCAAAAACTGGATACTCCTTGAGTATAAAGCGTGGTGAGCTCTAGTATTGCAGCAATAATGCTACAACTCCTGGAACTCCCTTCTTTAATTTTATCAACCCGGTAGTTTGTAACAAACTTGGAAGCGACGGTGTTGTATGCACAAGTACTAGCTCTTGCCGCAGCTGTCACTTGGTCAGCTGGCACAAGTCCGCTAGGGGCTTAAGCCAACTTCTATGAGCTCTTAGAAGAAGCTTTTTAACTGATGGATGAAAGCTAACTCAAAGGAAGCTATTCTACTTGCGGAAAGAAACTAAAAGCCAAAAAGAAACGCAAACCCTAGCAAACCCTAATTCTACCAGCTAGTCCTACTGACGCAAAGGAGAGAATGCAAACTACGAAAAGAGATTCCATTACTTCTATGAAGGTAAAATACATGTGTCTACACTGCCTCTAGCTGAAGAAAACATCTTTTTGTATTTTTGACTAAGTTATTAGAATTATCATGCATGTGCTTTTAACTGGCTTTTCACTGTGCAGGGGTGGATCAAGGAGGAGAAATGCTTGGAAAAGGTTGGTATGGTACAGAGAGGGCCTAAGGGGTCCCTAACATCTTTCTAGAGAGTTTCACAGAGTTTGGCTATCAAGAAACCTCATTCGTGAGCTTCTACAGGAAGTCTGCAGGGGTTCTACAGGATGTTTAGGATTTCTACAAGATGTTCTGTAATTTTTCTACAGGATGTTTAAAAATTGGATTTTGGAGGATGGGTGAGTGAGGTAAGGTGCATGAATGGATAGGGAGGCAGGGTAGGGGCCTGAAATGACCCAAGGACTGATGGATAGAGTTGAGGAGAAGGTGTAGATGGCTGGACTTGTTCCAAGAAGGCTGAAGTAATGCTGCACAAAAGGTAGGGTAATGAGGGCAGTATGGCAACGTGAGGCAAGAAACCAAGTTAGGAGATGGATAAGATGGGTGTGAGGGAGTCTGGGTAGACAGAGAAGTGGTACAGGTGCTCTGCAATTTGTGTTTCCAACTGAACCACCAAAGACATGCAAGAAAACAAAGATCTAGTTATGCTACCCTAATATGATCTAGCTAACAGTAACAAGAATGGACAGCAGCTTTATTTGCAAGGAAACCATGTATATTAACTATGCAATGAAGCATTCAAAGATCTGAACATGTAACCAACTTCTGCAAATGAAAACCAAACACTAATGATTGCATGGCAAAGCAAAGTCAGTGTTTTTGTGGGCAGCAAAGTCATCCTAGTCACAGCTCCTGATCCCACTGAGGGAGAGGTGAAACCACAGATGTTTGTTGGCCCTTTTCTTGAAGCTTTTTTCTGTTAACAACCTATCAACTAAATCTGAGCATGAAAAGCTATTTTACTCATCAAAAAAACAAACTAAATAACAAAACAAGATTTAGATCTAAATAGCAGATTTTATTCTAAGAATGCAGCAAAAACACATCAAGATAATCAAAGGAGGTATTGGGCGCTTGAGATGGGCCCAACCCCAAGAGCTATAGCCTCCTAAGAGAGATTTAGAGCTGGTGCAAAGCTGGATTCATCTTTATTGAGCAAGAAAAGAAGAGTTACATCAAAATTGTCCACAAGGAGAACTTGAAAATGAGCTGAAAGCAAAGCTAATCTATTGCCTAAAAATCGAACTACAGACTAGCTAACTTCTGCCTACAAAATGACTAACCATTGGCTAAGAAAAATGACTAACCACTAGCTAACTACTAGCTAACCCAAATGAGGCCCTAAGCCCTCTTATTTATACAAATTGAGGACCCCAACAGTCCTCCTAAACTTTAGGGGCTCGGCTGCCCAAAACTTGTAGTTAACAGCAGTCCTACTTGACTTGCTTGGCTGCCCTTGTGCTAATTGATTTGGTGGCCCTTGAACTCCAAGCTGATGGTGGAGAATTCGAGGTAAGGGCCCATAAATGAAGGGAACACCTTCCTAAAAATACTCTCCACGAATTTGGCTGCCAAATGCTCATTTCAACCATTGACTTTGTCTCCAAATTCACCAAAAAGGCTACACAAAGCACACATTAGACTTGTTGGCATAATGACTAACCCAATTCACTCTATTATCATAAATATAATCAAAAACATGCAATAAACTAATGAGAATGGTGGATTAAGTCGAATTATGAGGTTGAATGAGCCCAAATAATTATCCATTTTTGGGGCTCATCATCACCCCCTACTGAAAGTGTTGCTCATCCTCTGAGCAACCAACCTATCTCCTCATCTTTGATGGCCCTGGTGGCCTCCTTGTCATGCCAAGCTTCTGAAGTGATGTCCTCTTCTCTGTCATGAAACCATGCTTTTCTCTTTGCTTCTTCTCACTACTTGCTCCTTTTTCTAGAGAATTCTCAGCTTTGGTATGATTATGCAAGTATATTCAATCTGATGGTGGAAATGGTGGTGAAAGGAGATGAAACCAGTGGAGGATGGAAGAAAAGAGTGGTTTCATGCCTCTTCAATAGACTTCAAGCTTCAAATCCCTCTCCATAATCGATTCTGGCCTGCCCAAAGGCTTCTACAGGATGTTTCTGGTAAAAAGACATAACTTCCTGTAGAAAGTCCTGTAGCTTCCTGTAGAAGGTTGAACCATGACTAAATTGTGTCTAAACCCTGAAAAAAATGAGTGTTCATGGAGGGGATGGATGTGCTTAGGGTGGCCAGCACAGGTGTTGCCTCCCTAGCTAAAATCACGGCCAATTTCTCCTTCTACTGCCCTTTCCCCAAACTTCCTGTAGAAAGTCCTGTAGTGGTCGTTTTTTGGCTTCCTGTAGAAACTGTTTCGGTCTACTGTCATTGATATCTCATGGTGTGTCTCTTCCTCCTTTTTTTTCTCTTCTTTGGTCTTTTCTACCTCTGTTAGCTTGCTTCCTCATGCTCTGTTTTGGCTTTCTTCTTGTCTTGTTTAGTCTCTGCCCTCTCTGCTTTAGTCTTTTTCTTTTATGTTTTGGATCTTCCTTCTCATCTTCTGTTTTGATTCCCTCCTTTGTTTAAAGTTCTTCTTTCTCCATTTTTGTCTTTTCATCTTTTTCTATTTCCTCCTCATCTTCCCTTTCCATATTTCTAAAAATCTCCCTATCATGATGTGTGGTGACTACTAGAAATTTTTAAGTGAGGAGGGAGGAAACAAACTTTCAAAACCAGAAATAGAGAAATGGTTGAAGTTTGTCTTTCTGGAGTCAGGAATTTCTCATGTTCTTCTTTTTCACAACATCAATTTGCCATTTTTTTCTTCGAACTTTTTCCAACTTGAATTTGCTTCTCGATTTTTGAGAAAAATCAATACCTAAAACAGAGAATATTTATAACACAAGGTTTCGCTTCAGAGAGTTGACAGTCTTGCAAATTTGTTTCCTTTTCACACAGGTTGGTTTCTATGGTTGCATGTATTTTCTTTACAGTGGAATTTGAGAAAGAAGGAGACAAACTTTGAGTGGAGAGAAGGAAATAGAGAACTGTGTAGAACTCAAGGAAAATATGCATGCAGAACTTTAAACTTGACTCTTTTTTCAATCCAGTGCTGTGTTTTTAATCATTCAAATAAGTCATATGCAGATAGATTTCCCCAATCCTACCTCATTTCAAGCTTGAATTTTGACAAAAATCTCGGGTTTTCCTTCTGCAGAGCTGTTTTCTGCGTTTCTTGTAGACGACTTCCTGTAGAAACGCCTGTAGGGTGTCTCTGCGCCTTTGAATGATCTTGGTATGCAGGAGAATTTTTAACAAGCTAAAAAACTTGGCGAAGGACGTCAGTTTAACAGAATTCAGAGGCAGAGGATTCAGCTGAAGAGGTTTGCAAGTGTAAATGAATCAGCAGTTAACGTGAGTCTTCAGCCAAGCCGTCTTTAATTGCTGCGTGATTTGCGTGAGAGAGTGAAGTGGCCAAGTGTACGTGGCCACATGCAACTGGAAGTGTTGTTTATGAACTATGTGTTTTCCCCCTGTAATCACTGCTGTGAATTGAACTGAAGTTTAACCGGCCAACACTCCTGGTTGCTTTAATTCACGTAAGTCGGCTGTCCACGTGTACTGCATGACTTCCAGCTGAGTGCTAGAGAAGGCAATCGGCTTAACCTTGCTATATTCGTGGCTCAATTTCACCATTCCATTCGTTCATGCATTTCTTTAATTAGATTCATGCAATAGAGGAACAGGTGTTAGTCACGTACCTGAAGTCAAATGGCTGCTGTGAAGTGCTTTTTGCTGCTGCATGCTCATATTCTGCTACTGCATGCCTGGATCGTTTGGTTGCATGTGGCTTGGCTGCTAATTTTTTGTTGTTTTCCTTGTGCAAGTGTCCTCTGGCCGGATGCATGCTGCAGGAGTTCATTTCCACGCTCAGATCTGCACCCTCAAGCTGCTGCTGTTGAATTTTCACCGGACAGAAACTTGTTTTCGCCATTGCTCCCAAATGGTAAACTGGATCGATCTGAAACTTGCTGAGCACGTTCCCATCATCATTATGCATCTCCCATAGCAAAATTGTGATCAATGGATGCATAGATTTCGAGAAAAATGGAAAATGGTTGAAGATTTCAGAGATCAATTTCTCGGAAACATCGGAATTGGCTGAAACTGCTTGGGTAGGCTACTATCACCCATATGCATACCCCCATGAAACAGGTTTTAAAACGGATGCATGGATATGGAGAAAATGCAAAAATGGTTGATGGTGATGGAGGCTGATTTCTTGGAAACCGTGCACCGGAATTGCCTGAAACTGCTCGAGCATGTTTCCATCATCCCTATACAATTCCCTGTAAAACGGTTTTTCAAATGGATGCATGGTTTTCAAGTTAGGGCAAAAACAAATTCTGTTCTAGGTATTTTTGCTTCAAGGCATTTTGCAGTTTTGTTGCATGGTAAGAAAAATGAACTTGGGTTGTGATGCAGGTATGGAGATGATGGAGGAGGAGTTTTAAGATTGCAGGAGGACTTCTGAACCCTTGAGGAAGCTACCATGTTCGCCAAACCGCCTTTTTGAAATCCATTTCTAGCTTCCTACAATTTCTACAGGAACTTCCTGTAGAAGCACAATGAAGAAGCACAACGAGGTGGAAAAGATGATGGAAAAGGGTGAGGAATGGGAACATGGATGCTTGCAGGCATAACCAATGGATTCCAAGCTTTAGATCCCCTTCCAGAATCAAATCTAGCTCGCTTGAAGGTTCTACAGGATGCTTCCTGTAGAAATATAGAACTTCCTCTAGAAGCACAAAAACTCCTTTGTCTTTGTTTTGAGTGATCCTCCTGACCTGCAATGTCATTGCTGCAACCTGAAATTATTCAATGGAAATTAGATTTCTTTTTCTTTTTCTTTTTCTCTTTTTTTTTAAAAAAAAACAACTAGGGCGCCTCATGGAGGTTTTCAGCCAAATTGCCTGCCCTGGGCGCCTCCAAGGGAGGTTTTCACCCAGAGACCTTATTCTCTTTTCTCTTTTTTCCCAACCCATTGACCGCCTCATGGAGGTTTTCAATCAATGAGCCAATCTAAGGTGCCTCCGAGGAGGTTTTCACCTTAGATTTTTATTCTCTTCTTATTTTCATTTTTTTCTCTTTTTTTTTCTTTTTTTTTTTTTTTTTCTCTCTACCCTACCCTACTTGAAAAACAAAATCATTTTCAAGTTTAAGAATACTTCCAATGGAGCCATGTGCACATCGAGATTAGAGATAAAATGATGTGGCGGCTTGAAATGCATGCTTTGATAGCTATCCAGATCTCAGAGACAAATGATCTGACTTTGAAGGGATCAAACATAGCTGAGGAAGAGAGTACTGCTGCAACTTAGTGACCGTCCGAAACCATATCTCAATATAGCTCTGATATCCTTGGTTCTTTTGCTGATCTGGATCATGTTTCATGTCATCTTCTAACATGACTTCCTCATCTTCCTCTTTTTGCTGATCTTTCTCTTGAATACATGGAGGATTTGATGGTAACCATGAAGGATCTTTCTTTATCTCTGCTTTTGATGTCTTCTCTTCATCAAGTAAAGCCCATGGTTCTTTGATTTCCTCTTCTGAATATTCTTTTGCCTGATGTGGTCCTTCAATGCTTTCAATATAGTCGCTTTTTTGCAATACTCTTCCTGAGCTATGGTGAAGATCATTGAGCTCAAGAGCAGTTGTTTGGACATGTTGTGCCTTAGCTTTGCAATTGGGTTGAGCTGCTCCATGGTATGGTTTTGGAAATGGTGGTACGGGTAGTTGATTGGAGGTGTGTATTTGAGATGGATGCGGATGGGGTTGTGGTTGGGTAGGCATTTGGGGTTGCCTTGGTGGAGGAGGAGGTGATGGTTGTGGATGAGCAGGTGGTGGAGGAAAATAAGCGGGAGGAGTGTTGTATTGGGGCCTCCACTCCTGATGAGGTGCATTCCACTGAGGCTGTGGCTGAGCATAAGAGTGAAATGAATGAGCAATTGGTTGGGCATAATATGGATCTGTGAAGGAACAAGGAGGAGGTGTGAACCAGGAAGGATGAGCAAGGGGACCCCAAGAAGGCATGAAAGTGGCTTGATAAGGGTCATAATAGGTCTCGGATGTCCCTTGCAGTTCTTGTTGGTAAGATCTAGGTCCATGTGGCCTCCTTTGGTTCATATAATAGAGTGATTCAGTGGCTCCTTTGGCTCTCTGATATGCAGCTTTGATTCTGGGTAAGGAAGGGCACTGATCTGTAGGATGGTATTCTTCACAGATGAAACGCACTTCTAGGGAGTGCATTGGACATTCGTTCCTAGGATGCTTTCTAGTGCACCTGGGATAAAAGATGACCAAAGCCCTCTTGGCTTCCTCTTGCTTCTTTTGGATCCACAGGGTATCCAATTGCATGGCAAGAAACTGCCTCACATCACTCTTGAAATCTTCTATCTGATCTTCAAATTCGTCTTTGGACAAGGGACTGCTCCCAACATTTCTACTTGTAGCCATTTGCTCCAGAGGAATGGTTTCTTCTTCTTCTTCCTTTGAGGTTCTTCAAATATGTCTTGCTTTCCACCTAAGGGTTCTTTAATCACAGCCATCGAAGAAGAGAGCAGGTTGGCTGTGTGAAGTGGTGGGGGTGTTGTGCAATCATTTTTCTAACTTATCTCTACTCCTACAAGGCATGAAATGAAATCTTTTTGGCTGATTTTTGCATTTTTCTTCTTGTACCTGCAAAACTAAAATAGGTTGAACTGCAACTAACTATCTTGCTGAAACGAAAATGCGGAATTGAAATGAAAGCATGAAAGGACTAATCTATTTTGCTCAAATGAAATTGCAGGAATGAAATGCTAGGCTACGCTTGCGGAATTGAAATGTTAATCTACGCTTGCAAAAATGAAATTGCGGAATTGAAATGCTAATCTATGAAAGCGGGAAATGCTAATCTACTTTTGCATAAACGAAATTGCATAATGGAAATGAAATAAACTACTTAGCAGAAGATTGTAGTGGAAAATAGAAGAAAAGCGACAATCACCAATACTCTGACGCTTCCCCAGCAACGGCGCCAAAAAGATGGTGAGCTCCAGTATTGCAGCAATAATGCTACAACTCCTGGAACTCCCTTCTTTAATTTTATCAACCCGGTAGTTCGTAACAAACTTGGAAGCGACGGTGTTGTATGCACAAGTACTAGCTCTTTCCGCAGCTGTCACTTGGTCAGCTGGCACAAGTCCGCTAGGGGCTTAAGCCAACTTCTATGAGCTCTTAGAAAAATCTTTTTAACTGATGGATGAAAGCTAACTCAAAGGAAGCTATTCTACTTGCGGAAAGAAACTAAAAGCCGAAAAGAAACGCAAACCCTAGCAAACCCTAATTCTACCAGCTAGTCCTACTGATGCAAAGGAGAGAATGCAAACTACGAAAAGAGATGCCATTACTTCTATGAAGGTAAAATACATGTGTCTACACTGCCTCTAGCTGAAGAAAACATCTTTTTGTATTTTTGACTAAGTTATTAGAATTATCATGCATGTGCTTTTAACTGGCTTTTCACTGTGCAGGGGTGGATCAAGGAGGAGAAATGCTTGGAAAAGGTTGGGATGGTACAGAGAGGGCCTAAGGGGTCCCTAACACCCTTCTAGAGAGTTTCACAGAGTTTGGCTATCAAGAAACCTCATTCGTGAGCTTCTACAGGAAGTCTGCAGGGGTTCTACAGGATGTTTAGGATTTCTACAGGATGTTCTGTAATTTTTCTACAGGATGTTTAAAAATTGGATTTTGGAGGATGGGTGAGTGAGGTAAGGTGCATGAATGGATAGGGAGGCAGGGTAGGGGCCTGAAATGACCCAAGGACTGATGGATACAGTTGAGGAGAAGGTGTAGATGGCTGGACTTGTTCCAAGAAGGCTGAAGTAATGCTGCACAAAAGGTAGGGTTATGAGGGCAGTATGGCAACGTGAGGAAAGAAACCAAGTTAGTAGATGGAGAAGATGGGTGTGAGGGAGTCTGGGTAGACAGAGAAGTGGTACAGATGCTCTGCAATTTGTGTTTCCAACTGAACCACCAAAGACATGCAAGAAAACAAATATCTAGTTATGCTACCCTAATATGATCTAGCTAACAGTAACAAGAATGGACAGCAACTTTATTTGCAAGGAAACCATGTATATTAACTATGCAATGAAGCATTCAAAGATCTGAACATGTAACCAACTTCTGCAAATGAAAACCAAACACTAATGATTGCATGGCAAAGCAAAGTCAGTGTTTTTGTGGGCAGCAAAGTCATCCTAGTCACAGCTCCTGATCCCACTGAGGGAGAGGTGAAACCACAGATGTTTGTTGGCCCTTTTATTGAAGCTTTTTCTGTTAACAACCTATCAACTAAATCTGAGCATGAAAAGCTATTTTACTCATCAAAAAAACAAACTAAATAACAAAACAAGATTTAGATCTAAATAGCAGATTTTATTCTAAGAATGCAACAAAAACACATCAAGATAATCAAAGGAGGTATTGGGCGCTTGAGATGGGCCCAACCCCAAGAGCTATAGCCTCCTAAGAGAGATTTAGAGCTGGTGCAAAGCTGGATTCATCTTTATTGAGCAAGAAAAGAAGAGTTACATCAAAACTGTCCACAAGGAGAACTTGAAAATGAGCTGAAAGCAAAGCTAATATATTGCCTAAAAATCGAACTACAGACTAGCTAACTTCTGCCTACAAAATGACTAACCATTGGCTAAGAAAAATGACTAACCACTAGCTAACTACTAGCTAACCCAAATGAGGCTCTAAGCCCTCTTATTTATACAAATTGAGGACCCCAACAGTCCTCCTAAACTTTAGGGGCTCGGCTGCCCAAAACTTGTAGTTAAAAGCAGTCCTACTTGACTTGCTTGGCTGCCCTTGTGCTAATTGATTTGGTGGCCCTTGAACTCCGAGCTGATGGTGAAGAATTCGAGGTAAGGGCCCATAAATGAAGGGAACACCTTCCTAAAAATACTCTCCACGAATTTGGCTGCCAAGTGCTCATTTCAACCATTGACTTTGTCTCCAAATTCACCAAAAAGGCTACACAAAGCACACATTAGACTTGTTGGCATAATGACTAACCCAATTCACTCTATTAGCATAAATATAATAAAAAACATGCAATAAACTAATGAGAATGGTGGATTAAGTCGAATTAGGAGGTTGAATGAGCCCAAATAATTATCCATTTTTGGGGCTCATCAAAGCGTATGAAGGCTTAGTGTGTGATGAAAGTGAACATACGAAGTGTGATAAGATGCGGATATGCAGTGATCCTTTTCAATATCCTTCTAATTACCCAAAGTGTTGGTTGTTCCTTGCATGGAAAAAATAAAAATATTTGTGGATTATGGGCCACTTACTTCTTTCCTATTAAAATATATGGAGTTTAATAAGGGAGATGGAAATTCAAATGTTTTCGAGAAGGTTTTCATATGAAATCCCAGGTTCGTCTAAGAGACGCAAGGGAAGCATATATTACTTACTTTCTCTAGTAACATTTTCTCCTAGTCCCAAAAAAATGCTTTGGTTAGTAGTAAGATTTGTGGATCGTGGGCCACTTACTTCTTTACTAATTAAGCTATGTGATTTACAGAAAATTTAAGCAAAATAGTTTGAAAAACATATGTGGAATTTGACCACTTACTTTTCTCCCTAATTAAGCTATATGGGTATTTTCAAATACATAATGAAAAATACTCTAATTGCTTCACCAATTATGGTTCGTAAAGAAGATATTGAATGTAGAGGTGAAGGCAATTTACTAAAGGCTGCCAATCACCTGAGAAAAGAGAGAAAATACAAGGTTTTTTGTGATTTTTGTTGAACGCACAGTTTTTGCAGACACAGATGTACGCTCACATCTGTCAGAGAAAAAGGCGCGCGAGAAAAATAATAATAATAATAATAATAATAATAATAAATAAAATAAAAAATAAAAATAAAAATAAAATAAAATAAAAGATAAAAAATAAAAATAAAAATACAATAAAATAAAATAAAAATAAAAAATAAAAAAATCACTTCCATAGGCTCAGGATAGGTCTTGGGGGTCTGTAAAAAATCCAGAGAGGTGAAGAGTGCCTTGTAGGATGGTTGTGCAAAGAGTAGGTCCTGCAAAAACAATCTCTAGATTAATGAAAAGAGAGTAGTATGGTCGTCATTCCTGTTGTAGTGTTTTTGGAGCACAAGTGTACCAAAAGACACCCCCTTAGCAGTGGATTGTTCCCTACAAAGGATCACAGTCAAAATTGGTGTTGTTAATGGACAAACTTAAATAAACACAACATTGTAAATAGTGGAAACAATGCATACATAAACATAAACTAAACAAATAGGTACATAAACAAAACAATGCTCAAATGGACCAAACACATCAATAATATATGGGGAAATCTCCCTTTATTGATTTTTGGTGGTAGAGGTTGAATACAATAGATGAATCTTAGACACCTGAAAAGAATTCTTTGCGTTATGGATCTCAAAAATCCTTAGCAAGGGCGTTTCTTTCCTCAATCTCTTTGCAAGTTTCTCCTCTCTCTCAAAGAAGTGTGAAGACTCTCCAATGGTGGATTCCTCTTCTCTCACTAAGATGATGGGTTTCTTAGAAGCAATATGACCAACATGCTAGTGTTCTTCACTTCTTTGGCTTCAACAATGCAATGGTGGTTTGCTCAAACAACAATTTGGCCAACATAACAATGTCTCATGTTTTGGTTCTCCCATGGCCTATTTATATAGAAAAATTTTGAATCCTTCTTCCCTCTCTTGGTACATGTATGATAAAGACACATGAGTAGGACAAGATGATTCCATTGAGGGCTGCATATCTCCAAGGTGACTCAAATTCGGTTGTACTAGATTGAACTCATGTCAGAGAATTGACCCCAAGTGTGTAAAGTGGTTATGGATCACTGAGTCATCCTTTTCTACAACCGCGTGACTTTTTGAGGTTATTTTGTGCGCACAAATTTATCAAAGAAATAGATGTGCAACCTTAATTGTTTTTCCTTTATAAACTTTGGACCTTAGGAGAACTTTGATCTTTAAACTTCATAATGTATTCGGCTAGAAAATGTCCACCTATGCATTCTCTTGGATACTTTTAGTGTCTTCTGGATTTTACTAATAGCTGTATGATTTTTCAGTGTTAACACCCATTTTTGCTTCTTCTTCCCCTCCTTATAACCTTCACGTTACTCCTTCTGTTTCGATCCACTTTATTGCCCTCTTTTTAGGCCTATGTTCTCCAGGTATTATGCCTATACACAAGCCTCGTCCACTGATTTGGACTTGAAAAACATCACTTGCTCACACAAATAGCGGTGCAAACCTCCCAAATACTTGAGGAGTACATATGGGTTTATTGGATAGATACCCAACATTATAGCTATATTTCTAAATGATGTGGTGTACTCATGCACGCTTTGGCCTGAAGTAATGCCACCAGATCCACTGATCCTCAACATACCCAATGGGATAAAACTATGACTTAATGAGGGTTTTGAAATCCTCCCACTTAGTCACTGGAGGTTCTCCCTCCAACCTCAGGGTTTTTGTGTGGCTCCTCCACCAAGTCAATGCATCGCCCTCTAATTTCAGTCACATGAATGAGAACTTTTGTCCTTCCTCAATCTAATTGACGTTAAAATAAACTTCCAGTTACTGCAACCAATGGTTCAACTTCAGAGCGTCGATCTTGTCGTGGTACGACTTGATATCAACTTTTGTTTCCATTTTGAACAGGGATTTAGTCATGGCACTCGAACTGGGTTGATCTTTTCTAAGTTCTTTCTTCAGTTGGTTTTCTGTCTATTCCCATCCCCCTTCTGAATTTTACTCTGCATTCGAACCCCCATCTTCTCAAAATATCCTCAGCTTATTGCTTAGGGCCTCCATGAGGAGGTTTACATTGCAGTTTAAATCCACAACTTGTTGTTCGAGCCATGAAAAGCTCACCTCTACAGGATCACAAGGTTCATTCACAAATTCGTCGACCATGATTAGGCTTTTACGATTTTCGACCTCGCCAACCTAGATACCCTACAAATATCCACAAATACCCAAATAAACCTACTCTAATCCCAAATGATCCATAAAATTTTGTGGATATTCCACTAGGTAGTTCGTCACAACAGATATGATAATAATATATTAAAATACCGTATTTTTTACACTAGTACAACTCTATTAAAATTCTAGATCTGCTTACTATAAATTAGTGCATGAATGCAAATGGAAATTATGCAGAAAAGTAGAGAATTGAAAAGATAAGCTCACACACACATAAGACACAAGATATGTTCTCTGGGAAACCCTTTCGGGAGAAAACCCGGCAAGAAGGTGAGGTTGCTTCGCTCTCTTTATTTGTTTGGAAATATGGCTGCACGTACAAAGAAGTAATGTCTATGGCCTGTGGGCTACTACAATGCATAGATCCTCTCTGTGTACTCTACCTCCTATCTCTCTTGGCTATCTTTGCTTAGTTGTGGAGAAAAATTCTCTCGAAAGAAATAACATAGCCTGATAGCCTACTAGTGGTTAATTTTAACTACATCAACTCTTAACTAGAGTTATAATATAAACTCTTCTAGAGTCTTTTACATCACAAACACGTGGCTAGCCCCTTTTCCATAAATAATGGGGGCTGATGCGGCATCCTCCCGAACTATAGGTGTGAAAACAGGAAGGTCAACTTCAGAGTGGCATAACTTTTGTGTACGAACTCTGATTGATGCACTTCTTGCGCTGTTAGAAAGATATTTGTGTATATAATAACATGAAAGGTGTTGTGTGCAAGCGAAAAATTTTTACCCCCCCCCCCCAAAAATGTCGTTTGATGTCTCAAAATGCTCCTAGAAGGTTTCAGACTGCATTTAGCCAAACTGGGTCCCACTGATAAAAACGGTCCCGTGAGCTTATTCCTCGACTTTTTCCACTCCAAATTCATCAAGATGGATGCCAAACAATATATTGATCCAATTTGGATCAGTATATATATATATATATGAATGAAAAATCACACCTAATTACACTGAAGGTGTTCCTATGATGGGTTTGGCTGGGCAGATTCAACCAATATTAGAGGCTCAATTGTGTCCTCCTTTGTCCAAAAATTTTTGACCACGTGGAAAAACACAACAATTAGAAAGTTTTAGATTAATTACACTTTTTTGGACCAGATTTCATTGAGCGTGATTACCACTGATTGGCGTAATTACGAATTCGTTTGCCATAGTTCCGTGTCTCCAAGAGCATGGCGGGGAAATTTCCTTCTGTTGACACCGTAGTTTTTTTCCCTTAACTCCGAGGGATTTTTAGACTTTAAGTCTCCAGTGCCACAAAATATATTGCAGGATTTTTACTATGAAACAAGTCCACCCATAAAACTTTTGATCCCATCAATTGAATTTCAGTTTGAATTAGCATATCCACATCTTGGGTTCAACTTTAATAAAAAGTTGTCTTCAGAACATATATATAGAAGTGAACATTGGCACTCATTATGAAGAAACCTTGTATTACCTTGTCTAATAATAAAGAAATGACGTCCAATCCATAATATATTAATCTAATTCCGAAAGATCATGTGTTACTGTAAGCGTCAAAACTCCTTAGTTGCAGAAAGGGACTAATTTTTAGCATCTACCACCATCTGAACAAGTATTGTCTTCATCGCTCACTGCATTTAAACAAGGTTTTACACTTGCTCTGCACATGAAGTAAAAGAACTCTTGAAACTTGGAAGTTGACTAATAATTTCTCATCCCATAAAGCAAAGTTGCATATAGTGTTTACAACAACCCTATATTTAGGAAATGAGCCAACATAGAAAGTTGGACTGAACTCAAAAGATATTGAATGCCCCAACTCTCACTCAAATTGGATGCACACCAAAAAGTTTCCAAGCATGGTCATAAGGTCCTCCATGCCAACCAAATTTATCCATACACAGATACAATAATGACCAATATGCCAACAATCTCTATATCAATTACAAAAAATATAGTTATCCAAGCTAGAATCTTACAAAATATGGCTACATCCACTTTTGAAATATTAATAAGCTAAAACTAGGTCAATAACACTTATCTAGCTTGCACTAGGTTCTCACCTATCTACACCGAGTTCATGTATATATCAAATATTTCACTATTAGATACAAATATTTAAATTCTTGACAAAAATTAGGGTGAAAACATAACTAAACTGACACAAACAGATATATAAGTTTCTTCTACAACTAGTATGATAATAACAAAGGGTTACTATTACCAATAATGAAGTGGTAATTTTACCATGCACTCACATTTGAGTTAAAAGCAATGTTTAGTGATTTAGTTTTTCAAAATAATCGAGTTCCAAATATGTTATTCCTTTTGTGTACCTTTTTACGTTTAGGGGAAATTGCTAGTTTTATAAACCACTTGAATTGGGTTGAGTCTCAATACCCTATAATTTACCAAAAAAATTCCATCAAGAATTCTAAATAAACTTAACATTGATTTTTTGAAATGGCTTGCAATTTTTTTAATGGACTTGTAGGTCTCTACGTGGTTGGTGCCATACTTGTTTTACATCAGTTAAATCATTTTCTTATGAAGTTAGATGTCTAACAAGAAACAAATAATTAGGAAAAGTTATTTTTCTAAGAAGACACAAATAATTATGTAAAGTTGTATGAAATATGGTTTTTGTTTAAATATAGTTTTTTTTTCAAAGAAATGTGTAGGAATTTATATTAAAAAAAATCTGATTATTAGGTCAGAATATTTATATATTCCAATCTTCTTTGGAGGTTTGAAATTGAGCACTGAGGCTTAATTCAAACCCCCAAGCGAGTTCCCCATGACACAAAAATTCTAGACCCTTTCCAACTAAAAATTCTCCAAAAATTCTCAATATCCAAATACAATTGCATTCCATTATTCACTAGCTTTGTTTTGACTTAGTCTAACTTCTTGTTTTCCTTGGCGAAATTCCTTTTCCTCTCTTCCCTATTGTTGAAGCCTCGAAATTCGCTGCGACAACATGGGGGATAACCACCCGGTCCGAACCTTGAAAGCAACTCCTTTTTCGTTTGGTGTGGTGGCTCTGACTAGGGATAATGGGACCAGTTTCCCAGCAAGAATTGATATGATAATGATGTTGGGTTGATATAAGATATAATGGAAAATGATCAAATAAAAATGATCTATTTAAGTATAAAACACATGCATCTATCTATTCTAATATTATCTTACTATATACCCGGGAGTTACTCAAATCATGCGATCTACAAAGATGTCTTAAAGCAAAAGGTAATAAAGATCATTCAATTTCTATAAGATAAGAAATCGTTTAAAGATAATTATTTTGACTAAATAGTTAGACAAAATAATTATGGAAAATATATCGCATATATCAATTGATCATGTATTCAATAAGAAATTACAGCTGAAACATTTATACAAAAGTGCTTTGATGTTTAAACTATAACTCAGATTTCCTACATAACACAATATAAGAAAGAGTACTGCTAATTCATAAATGAAACACGATCATAAGATAAAAGTACCATATATGAAAGGTCCTACTCATGAGATCAACAATATTGATCTACTTCCTTTCAATCAAATATACCCTAAGAGTACAGAAATGCAAGTTCAGTAGAGTATGCTTCAATATCCAAGAAAATTAGATCATGTTCCAATTATCTCATCAAAACATTCACAAAAGTACAGAAGTGCAATCTCTTGCAAAGTGTTTTTGATAAAATCCTGGACCCCTCTCTAAATGCATGAGAGAGGTTTAAATAATACACATATGTTTCAAAAATAGATTATTACATAAAAAGTTGAGGAGGTTTCAAACAACCTTCCTCAGAATAAGTGAAATAAAAACTAAAACTAAAAATAAATGATGACAAGCTTCTCCAAATTGAATGGTCCTATTCAGCCATTCGGTCCTTGAGCTCGCAAATGTCTATCATTGGCTTAACCTGGGGAGGTTGGCCAATTCTAGATCTCAATTGCCCCGTGAATACAACATCAGTGAGAGGTGGCACCATCTTTTGAGCAGAATTAGTTAAACAACGTAGAGTCATCCAATGACTGTGTGGTTTTACCAGAAACCGCCAGTAGGTTTCCCAATCAAGCTTAGATAGTTGCTTGATTGCTTTTGCATTTGTTGGGTAGTTTCTTTCCACTATTCTTCCAACTGTTTAATGTTCGGGAGAGCTTTTGGCCTACATTCTCTAATGGCCATGGCTAAATTATCCAACGAAATAATACTTCAGTTCAAAATGGTAGCATTTACAATTGCATCAATCAAGGGAACACATTCAATGGAAAACTTGGTTGTATCATCTTTTCTGAATAGCCTACACAACATTGCAGCTCAAAAATTGTGGGGGGCTGATAGAGGTGCGATGGGATACATACCAGCTTTCTCTCGTCTAAACTTGTTGGAGCCAAACCTCCAATTATTCATAACGTCCATTGGATCTTCATTCTCTTTGTCAAAATGCTTGATAAAAGCTTTGTCATAAATCTTTTTTGGTTGTGGCAAATGGTACATCTGGCTCAAATTGTCTGATTTGAATGATCCATAACGTCTTTCTTGGAATTTCTAAATGTTCTGTCCAAAACATCCACTTCATCACTAATCAATTCTACCATATATGTGTATGGTAATATTTTTGGTCTTGCAGCAATCCTGTGTAGGAAAGAGCATGCTGCTTCGAAGTAAGAAGCATCAGATGAAGCTGTGGCATCTGTTGTTGCCTTAGTTTCCAGGGGCCTTGGGTTTTCTCCCTCTAGTAAATTGTACATTGCCTCCCAAGATGTAGTCCCACCATCTTTGTTACAAGTGGTATCAGAGAATAGTGGTTGCATGTCTGACTGCTCAGGTGCAGTATCCTCTGTGGTCTTTTTTCCTTTCTTAACCATTTCTGTGAGTGTTGTGTTCTTCGAAAACTTCCTGAAATTCAGGAAAATGGAGAAAACAGGATAAAAATGCAGAGCAGTAAATGTAAGTGAAAACACGATTAGCACAGTAAATTCTGAAAGCACGTAAGGATGGAGATTTTATTTCAAACACGAATAAGAAAGATATCTATCATCTTGATCCGTTAAATGAATAAATGCCTTTAAACCTCATTAACTATGCATTAAGGCTTACACAAGATTTTCTTTATGTCTTGTCAAAATACTGCATCACATGTTTCAAACTGATATTTCCGATTGGTTTGAATTATGCGTGATACCGATTCTTGCGATTTTGATGAATCAGAATATCGCAAATCACAAAGCACAAATCTCACAAATTGCAAAGCGCAAATCTCGCAAATCGGGAAGATCACAAATCGCAATATCGGAGATTATGAATAGAACAATTCAAAGTTGCTTTAATGTTTTGCGATTTGCGATGAGTGGCATTCCTTTTTCCTTTTTGAGCGTGTTTCCTTAAATAGATATTTACGATATGTTGGACCCGAATGTAGTTTTATAATAGTTTTAATATTCCGTCGGGTCCGAATTACATCGCATTTCACATTTTCTTGTGGTTTGTATGTTTGTGCTCTTTTAAAAACTGCGATGCGATTGCGATAAAAAAAATTGAAGAATAGCTTAAGCCTTAAGTATTATATAAGAAAAATGCTATCTCTGGGTCTTTTACGAGTATTTTTCTTATCGCATCTCGCTAATTCTGCCACATGACTAACTCTTGTTATTATCAGTTCTTGTGATTCGTGATAAAGCGGGAATGTGTTATCACGAAATGACTTGGTTTGATATCTTAGTTTATCCAAAGTTTTATTCTGAATGCTTACAAAAGGAAAGCTCTTATTCGCTAAGTTTTTTGGAGAATTTTTTAAAAGGGTCCCCATTTATTAATACAATATTAACTATTAAATCAATAAATGGGGGGGTTGTTGAACAGTACAACACCTACTTTAGGCCAACCCATGTTTTCTTCTATTTCCGATGAATCATTCTTTGGCAAGTGAAATTTGGATTCTTCCTCATCTGCCTGATATTCCCAAGAAGATGTTTTTCCAGCAAGAATCCTTGTGGATTTAGGAGGAGATCCATTTTCCACAAGGGTTTGTTGCTTTTCGACTTTCACTGAGTCTGAAGGATCCTCATTGGCATGTGTTTTTTCTTGCTTGGTTTCTGTTGTCGCTAATGCAATTTCTTTTCTGTATCTACTTCATTCTTGTCTTCTCATTCTTTCTTATCTTGAATATTTTCTTCTTTGAATATTGTATAATGATCACCTTGTCCTTCCTACCATTTGGATCTTCAAGGGGTTTTTCTTTTTGGTCTTTGTTTTTTTGTAAACGCTAGAGGAAATTTTTAATTACATGCCCTGTTTCATAGTATGTTCTACAGCAGAATGAAACATTCTCATAATTTAGATTTTGGACCCAAACATAGTTTGGAGCCTTCAAATTAATCTATGCAGGAAAACCCTTGTTGAACTCCATCTCCACACATATTCAGGCATAAGTAGTCCTGAATAATTTTGCATTTTTAGGACAATGGTAATAAAACTTTCCCATTGCATTCCCAATAGAGGAAAGCGATGAACGATTCCAAAAATGTAAGGGAAATTTCAAAAGCCTTACCAAAACTAGAGCCGTAGAGATTGATGTCATTACCAGATCAAAGGTGGGGGTCCAGGGCTACACGAAGAGACCGACACTACCCCAAAACCACATCCCAACTTCAAAAATGGCCTTCTTGTACTCTATATTATCAAAAACCATAATGAAAAAACACAAATCCGTAGGGTAAATGTTCAACTCATTTGTCAAAAGGGGCTTCCATGTCTTAGAGATCCATTTGTGTAGATCAACTGATCTGAAAATGGGGCACTTAGGCTTCTTGTCTAACTTACAAGAACCTCTCCCACTTCCAAAGCTTTAAAATTCCCAAGTCTTATTGATTAACCAATGCGGAATTAAATCTGTGCTTGAAAATATGGGTGTAGGCTTATGTTTGTTTTTAGCTAATTATATGCTTTAAAATCTATTGTTTGTGCTGATATGTAAATGTGCTCACACTGATGTATAAATACATGTAATCAGAAAATAAAGTAGCAATAAACAATCACACAGAAACATCAATTTAATTAGGATTTCACCCACAACTCTTGGGCTACATCTCCGTGAGCTCTAGTCAATTCAACTAGGCTCTCTAGGATTATGGCATAAGTCTTTTTTTTTACAAGCTCTTGGCTTAACTCCTATTGTTTTTCACAGAAACAGTGGGTTTAGACACCATGTTATTCCCTGGATCTTGAAGCTCTAGCTCTTGACTCTGACTCTTGGCTCTAGCTCTTAGCACTTGGTTCTGGCTCTTTGGCTCTGACTCTGGCTCTTCGGCTCTGGCTCTAGCTCTGGCTTCTTTCTGACCTCTATCAGTTCACAACCCTCTTGGCTTTTCACTTGACTTCCAAGTGACTCCCTTTGCTGCCTTTTCGCTTCTGCGCTGCCTCCTTCGCCTTAGATTCCTGCTTTGGCTTCACTTTCAGCAAAACCCAACAACAAACTCAGCAACCAACAGTCAACCACTGTCTCTGTCATTCTATGGCTTTTAAGCCAAATTGGCGTTGTTGGTTCATTTTCCCTTTCGGGTGCTCTGTCTTCTAGCCTTTGTCCGTTCAAATCCCCTCTCTCAGCGTTAACAATCATTGTTAAATGCCCTCAGGGATGGATGCCACCTATTCTATAAAGAATGAGTACATCGGGCCCTTGAAATCCCCAAAATGGCCGCTTTTCGTTAACACATAGAAATGCATTCAAAACTGAGAAAATCTGCCAAAAACATTGTGTATCGGACTTCAAAAGTCCTTAAATCCAGTCTATACTCCTATCAGGTCCGCCCACAAGTCGTTATCGCAAGTCGCGAATGGCTTGTCCCTTTGTATTTTAGAAATACATTAAAATATTAAAAATCTGGAAAAATGGCCTTATGGCGGACTTTAAAATAAGATGCATTTGCATTTCGAAACCCTTTCGAGTCCGGTTTCATCGAATCGGCGCATTCCTTCGCTTTTCGTTTATTAAACGAAATATGTGAAATACACATAAAATTGCCTTTTTAACGGACTTCAAAATATATCAAATGTCGTTTATTGCCCCATCGGGTCCGTATATATATATATATATATATATATATATATATATATATATATATATATATATATATATATATATATATATCGTCACGTCGTTGCTTAACTCCGATGCAATATTGCGATGCGACTTGTCGCAATCGCACATCGCACATACCTCGGTCGTTTAATGTGTGCTCCACTGTAATCGCCGATTGCGATACCGCGATCGTACAAATCATATAACATGTTCCGATATCCGCCGATTGTGATTTGCTGATCGGATCTGGACCGTTGATCGGCCAGATCTGACGACTCCTGTTCATTATTGGTTTAAGCTTCCGATAGGCCTTATTTCCACCATTTCTTCATATTTTGGGGTCCCAATAGTGTAATCCGATAAGTCTACAACATCTCCTTTTGCGATGGATTTTTGGATTTTCAGAAGACTTGAAGATTTAGAGGGTTTTTAGGATCCCTTTTTAGGGGATTTTGCTCCTTTTTCCAAAGGATAGAGGCAATTTCATTTTATGATAACTTCTGCATCCTAAGTTAGTTTTTGCCCATTCAAGTTGCAATAGATTTAGAATGAGATGATCTCTGCAATGGGGCTAGCTCCAAGAACTTCCTTGGACTTTCATTTTTCCTCTATGAGGACCACTAGACTTAGGAGTCTATCCAAAATCAATTTTGGATCACGCCTCCCCACTAAAAGAACTTTTGGTCTCCAAAAGACTGATATACTGATATGAATAGTACCTGAGAGTAAAAACACCCTCTTCTTTCAACCTCCATACACTTGCATTGCATAGTGCCTTTAACCAAAGTTTTTGACCACTTCCCTTCTGGATGGGCTGGTCTTCCTGGGAAAAGTTGCCTTCTTCTTTTCCTTCTTGCAGAACTCCTGCTTAGATGGTCATAGAAGGTAGTTTGAACTCTCTACCTTGATAATTGATCCAAGGTGGCTCAAACAAATGTGAAGTACACCTACTTCACAAAAACTTTCATTTATACCTGTTTGAGAAGCTGCCAACAACAACTGTTAAAAACAACAGGCATACAAACAACAACTGGATGGAATAAACTCTTGCTTCAGAAAAGAAACAGATTTCACATCTTGTGAACACCTCCATGTCTCACATCTACATACAAATGATGGACTAGACAACAAGCCCCCAAAACATGCCTTTAAAACAAATGACCCTTCAAGCCAAGCATGTAGAAAAAGACCATTAGGACTCTTTTCAAAAGATGAACATTTCATCACTATCTCCATCTTGGAGACCAAGTTAACTTCTTTCAATTCAACATTAGATGCATGTTTAAAGCAATTATCCCTGCAAGTTAATTACACACACATGTTCAAATACAAGGAAAACATCAACATCCTTGTATCCATGCACATCATGCTCATGCATGCATTTCATCCTTCAACTTTCGCTTAAGCACAATGTACTTTCGAAGCTGAAATGAATTATAATGTTGCAGCAACAAAGTGAGTCTCCCACTCAATCTTTTCCATTCACCATCTTGGTGGAAACCTGCAACTTGCATCTCATCAACAAGAAATGCAAATAGATGCATCAATAGACATGCAATCCTTAATTGGAAAAGAACTCTAAACATTTCTTACCAATCCATTTCAAAGGACTTGCCTTTGTCTACACATCAGCATCAACATGTGAATCATTTTGAAGCACATCATTCATGGAAACTTCCTTTCCATTTCTGCCATCTTCTCTTTCCACTTTCTTCAGCTTTGGTGGAAGCATTGTTGGATTCAATGTCCAACATTTTGCAGCAAGATGCCCTTGCTTATGGCAGTAAGTGCACTGCATGTGCATCCTCTTGACAGCATGATCTGCCTTGTCCAATGGACCTTTGGCTACTTGCTTCTTTTCCTTCAAAAGTTTCATGTATGTGGTCATTCTCTTCCAACATCTAGAAACATGATGGTTATCCAAACCACAAAAGGAACATGCAACTCTTTTCCCATGCTTATGTGGAAATTTACCATGCTTTGCAAAATCAAAAGGAATATGATTAGAACCAGATTTATACCTGCCTCTTTCACCTTTATTGCCTTCATGAGGAGGTGAAGCAAATGAAGAAGTGGCTCCCTTTGGAACACCATCATTCTCTTCAAGGTTGTTAGAGTTTCCACAACTATCTGGTTCGAGTGTGTGCTTCTGAGCACTTGCATCCTACAAATGTTTCAAGCCATTGCATTCCTCTTGAATACAACCTTCACACTCTGCAATGCAACCCCTTCTTAGAGTTGTTTCAAGGGCTTTCATGGTAGCCTTGGAACTCTCTCCATAATATTTTCCATAGCCAAGACCCAAATACTTAGGCCTTTCTTCAACCATTATTGGTTCAACAATACCTTGTGCATGCTTTTCCAAGCCCTTTCCTTCATAGCCCATCTTGGACATTAGCTTGGAACCTATGCCTCTAGTATGTTTTTCAAAAGAACCAATATAAGCATTCTTAGAAGAACTTGAAGACAAACTAGAATGGCTTACCTCTTCTTCAAGCTGATACTTGACCAAGGCTTCTTGGGCAACAAAAAGCTATGTTTCCAACTCATGCATCCTCTTCAAGTTCATATTTGCAATATGAAGTTGCCTCTCCATTTCCTGCAATTTTTCAGAAAGCAACTATTTCTCTTCCTTCATGGAATTCATCTACTCTCTAAGTTCACTGCTCTTCCTTCCATCCTCATACATTTCTTTCACCATATCCATCATGGTGGACAATTCTTGCTTCATGTCCTCATCAAAGAATCTTGTGTAGGAAGCAGAATTTGAGGACCCACTTGTAGAAGTTGTCATTATGCCAATGAACAAAAAAAACTTCAAACAAGATTAATAAAGAGTTTATTTCAGCAACCTTTTGCAACAAACCTCTTGTGCTTTAAGGACTACCTTGAGGTCCTTGGGATAGAAGAATGCCTTCAGCCCTTCTTCCTATTTGTCCTTCCCGGACTGAGCTATCAGTAGCTTTCCCTTTACCTCTACAAACTCAAACAATAGTCAGTTTGCAAAACAAGCATACAATCAGCCTCTTGTTGTTCAAACACCTTTCAGACAAGCAGTCTTTGCTTTGTCAATCAAGCATTCTGATATAACCTTCTTAAAGGTGTGGTTAACCAAACTTAAGCTCTGATACCACCTGATCTGAAAATGGGGCACTTAGGCTTCTTGTCTAACTTACAAGAACCTCTCCCACTTCCAAAGCTTTAAAATTCCCAAGTCTTATTGATTAACCAATGCGGAATTAAATCTGTGCTTGAAAATATGGGTGTAGGCTTATGTTTGTTTTTAATTGATTATATGCTTTAAAATATACTGTTTGTGCTAATATGTAAATGTGTTCACACTGATGTATAAATACATGTAATCAGAAAATAAAGCAGCAATAAACAATCACATAGAAACAACAATTTAATTAGGAGTTCACCCATAACTCTTGGGCTACATCTTCATGAGCTCTAGTCAATTCAACTAGGCTCTCTGGGATTATGGCATAAGTCCTTTTTTTTTTACAAGCTCTTGGCTTAACTCCTGTTGTTTTTCATAGAAACAGTGGGTTCAGACACCATGTTATTCCTTAGCTCTTGAAGCTCCAGCTCTTGGCTCTGGCTCTTGGCTCTTTGGATCTGACTCTGGCTCTAGCTCTGGCTCTTTGGCTCTGGCTTCTTTCTGCCCTTTATCAGTTCACAACCCTCTTGGCTTTTCACTTGACTTCCAAGTGACTCCCTTGGCTACCTTTTTGCTTATGCGCTGCCTCCTTCGCCTTAGCTTCCTGCTTTGGCTTCACTTTCATCAACAAAACCCAACAACAACCTCAGCGACCAACAGTCAACCATTGTCTTTGTCGTTCTGTGGCTTTTAAGCCAAATCGGTGTTGTTGGTTCATTTTCCCTTTCGGACTCTCTGTCTTCCAGCCTTTGTCCGTTCAAATCCCCTCTCTCAGCGTTAGCAATCATTGCTAAACGCCCTCAGGGATGGGTGCCACCTATTCTATAACAAATGAGTGCATCGGGCCCTTGAAATCCCTGAAACGGCCGCTTTTTGTTAACACAGAGAAATGCATTCAAAACTGAGAAAATCCGCCAAAAACGTTGTGTATCCTACTTCAAAAGTCATCAAATCCAATCTATACTCCTATCGGGTCTGCCCACAAGTCGTTGTCGCAAGTCACGAATGGCCTGTCCCTTTGTATTTTAGAAATACATTAAAATATTAAAACTCCAGAAAAATGGCCTTATGGAGGAAATCGCACATTGCACATACCCCGGTCGTTTAATGTGTGCTCCACTGTAACCTTCGGTTGTGATATCGCGATCACACAAATCATATAACATGTTCCGATATCCACCGACTGCCACCGCCAATTGTGATTTGCTGATTGGATCTGGACCGTTGATCGACCAGATCTGACAGCTCCTGTTCATTATTGGTTTAAGCCTCCAATAGGCCTTATTTCCACCATTTCTTTAGATTTTTGGGTTCCGATAGTGTAATCCGATATGTCTACAACTTCTCCTTTTGCGATGGATTTTTCGATTTTTAGAAGACTTGAAGATTTAGAGGGTTTTTAGGATCCCTTTTTAGGGGACTTTGCTCCCTTTTCCAAAGGATAAAGGCAGTTTCATCTTTTGATAACTTTTGCATCCTAAGTCAGTTTTTGCCCATTCAAGTTGCAGTAGATTCAGAATGAGATGATCTTTGCAATGGGGCTAGTTCCAGGAACTTCCTTAGACTTTCATTTTTCCTCTATGAGGACCACTAGACTTAGGGGTCTGTCCAAAATCAATTTTGGATCATCAACTAATAACGACCAAAACCCATTAAATTTGCAAATCAAACCTTGCTCCAAAAATAATTTTTCACAATTGAAAGCATCCTCATCCACAAGAACATTGAGGGAAGGAATTTCTTGAACCATCGGAAGACCATAACCAAATTTTAACATGGAACTGTATGAAACTGAAGAAGAACTTACTTGACCGACAACCATACCTGCAAAAGAAACTGTCTTTTTTGCCAAATCACTAGGATTCACCATTGAACAAGCTACAGAAGAAATCTACAAAATATTCACATAGACTAAGCATAGAATGGTCGACTAGGGTGAAACCCTAGCCATTGCAAAGGTTTCCAAAAATTGATTATTCAAAGATAATTAACGATACAAGTATAAAAAAATTGTTTATGGAAATTCTAAATTACTAGTATATTAGATAAAAAAATAAGTGTAAATTAGACAACTTGGTGCTTGAACCTCTTATGAAACAAGTGCTTCGGAAGCTTTGAAACCCTCCTTTTTTTCCCATATTTGTAAAGAGTTAAATAATATTGTTGATTTTCTAAAAAAAAGCAACAATGTTGCAAGAAGAGTTTTGGTCCCACCAAGAGTTCAAAAAGGGATTTAGTATTAAGTCTTCAAATGATCCATATATAGGGTAACAAGCAATTGCCCCTAAAGGTGCAAAGGTACATTGAAGGTATAGAAGTTTAGAATTTCATTTCACCACAAATAGAGCCCATTGCTTGAATGCGTGCATGCGGATAAGGTCTTCCAAACTCTCTAATCTAAACAAGAAAGTGTATCACACCAAATCATTAGAGGTTTCTACATGTGGGAAATAAATTGGCTGATAAAATCTACATCTTATTGGCCTCAATGGGGATGGCAGGAAGTGTTTGAGGAATCTGCAAAGCACTCTTCGAGGGAATGCATATTCCTTAGCGACTACTTCCTTATCATAATTCAGGAAAGCAACCTAGCTATTAAAAATCAGAGAAAAATTCCATTGGTATGGTTGTTGGAAGTACAATTGTTGGTATAAACTTGAACTTATGCTAACCATATTTCTCACTAATTGTAAGTAAGCCACATCCATGTATGCTGCATGGAATACACATTACATGAAGGATTCAATGCCTCAAATCCCTCACTAAAATCTAACCAATGTTAAAACTCTAAAAACATATATATACAATATTTAAAGAGTTCAAATTGGCTAAGAGACATCACATCTGAATTCAAACTATAACCCAAATCCAAGGACTAGAAAGAAGAAAGAAATTATTTTAACATCCACGAAGCTAAAGATAGCCTATGGGACAAATTGCTTCTTCATCTGCTTGATCTATTCGACCCTTTTTATGTGAAGCTTCAAAATAAATGCTCCCAACTTCTTGACAAACCCCTTGCTAAATAGATTAGCCCAAGAGCTAGCTGCCAACATATCTGCATAACTTTCCTTGTTGTCTTTGAAGGCCTCACATTCTAAAATGAAATGTTTTTCTGTTTCCACTTTTTTGGAAGAACAAAAAATGCATACTCTTTCCTCCCACACTTCCTTTGGCCTTTTCCAGCACCATGTTTCACAACGGAGTTGATGAGAATTAGTCCTTAACTAAGAAATAAGAATTTTGGCTGTCCAAGAGATATTGACCTCTATGTATGCTTTTGGTTGATGACTATGAGTGGGATTAAACACTTCAATATAGTAAATTTTCTTTCTTCCTAGCTCCTTATCCCAAGTACGCTTGTGGAACTTTTCCATAACAAAAGTTTTTATCTCTTTGTTGTTTATGGGACACACGTTCAAGTAAATACCCCATTTACTAAACCATTTTTTATTTTGTTGCATCCAAGTTTTTTTGCTCTTGCACAATCTATCATTAAAGACAACCTTAGGCCATCTACCCTCTTCCATTTTCTCAAGTTTTTGTTAAATACCTTGTTATCACTCAGGTTGTCCCTTGGCTCCTTAAGGGATACGGCCAAGGTAACCACAAACCAATCTTTGGACTGCAGGTCCTAGCCTACCTGCAATCAGAGAGGGCTCTCTCTTTATAATTTAGCTTTGTTTAGGGGTGATTTTAGGCTAGATATGAGTGCATGAGTTTGATTAAATTTGGTGGGATGGTTGATGTATTCAAACAGAGTTGGCATGCAAAGTGTAAGAAGTTCAGACCATTGGGCATGGAGTGAATGAATGTGAACTGATGGGTGTGTTTTCTTTGGTAAAAGAGAGGAATACATAGCAGGGTCGCTACACATGGCACAATGTTAAATTCTGGAAATAAGGTGAAATGGAGGTCAGGGGATGAAAGGCAATGAAGGATCTTTCATTCAGCCAACAGAGGGAAAGTGAATGAAGACTATGTAGGAGCAATGAAGGATTCATAAACAGCATTCAGAAATGAGAGAACTAGATTGAACATGATCAATAAAGTATTCATATCCATGACTAATTTAGAGGAAAACATAAAGAAATGACAGGAAGTGAGCATAGAGTGCTGCTAAGCAAATTCTAAGCTATTCTTCTTTCCTGCTATTTAGATGGTGAAACAAGGGTGGCATAAACACATATAAACTGAAAACAGAGACAAGAAGGACTTATTGAGTCATGTAGAAACACCAGAAATCTGTAGCATACTCTTTAAGCCATCAAATCCACAACCAGCAGTTCAGAAACAAGCATTCCAGCATCTTTGATTATAGAAACTTTCAGGCTTACAGCACAAGTCTAGAATGAGAAAAACAACAACCAACCAACCCTTAATACATCGCTGAGGGTGGTATATATAAGCAAAATATCTACAAACACAGATCTGAGGGAAGATCTGGGGAAATAACTGTGATTAACCTAACTTATCCTGAAATAAATGCAAAAATATCTATCTAATGTTGCGTTGGAGGTAGCTGCATCAAAATTGAGGCTTGAAGGTGTCCTTTAGCTGTGTGCTGGCCATTTTACAATAACTGCGCTTTTAATCTCTTATCTGCACTTCTTAGTCGGTTCTGCTGCCTTTAGGTGGCTTTAATATGCACTGATCTCGATCTGATGAGCCTTAATGGGCTTTTACTGCTCTTTTGACTTGGATGGAGGCCTCTTTATTGTCTATCTGCCTTGGAAATAAAGATTTCCACTGAAAAACATTAACTGATACTCTCTGCCGCAGCTCTGATACACTTTAACCTGAATCGGGGCCTTTTCTCTCCACTGATACTCTTTGCCTGTCAAATCGCCCTTTTTCTGCCACTTTATGGCAAAAAATAGCTGCTGCAATGCTTTCCGTGGCCTTTGGGATGCTATCGGCGCTTGGCCGATCAAAAATAGCATTAAATTCTGCAAAAATGCTACAAAAAGGAGGATTTGTATGTTGCTGACTGTACCGAGGCCGAAACTAGCTCTCTCAAGCAAAACTGGGCCTTGGAGCGATCTCAGATAGCTTAGGGATGCATGAATTCCCTTTAACTAGAGCCGGGCGCAGGCGCTGGAGGAAATTCTGTGAAAGATGGCCATTTTCGCTTTATAAGGAAAAAATGCCATTTACACGTAAAAATCGCAAAAATCCGGGCGGGAGCGACACTGTTCACTAGATTAAATCGTGGCCGTTGGATCCGGCGCGGGCGATCCAACGGCCAGCGCTAACTCGGTGGATGGTAGATCGGCAGTCCCAACATATCAAAACCCCGCTGAGTGATATACCACGGACCCGAAATTGCTTTGAGGCCCTCTTTATTTTATTTCGGGTCCGGCCCATCGGCGGAACCCAAATCGGCGGTGTTACAATGGAAATGGGTCTTCGTACCTGAAACCCTTCAAAACTGTGATTTATGGCTTTTCGGGTCTCAAAAGGGGCGTACAGTACCACCACCTTCTCAGACCCAAAAACCTTTAAGTGCTGCTTTATTTTATTTCGGCTCCGCCATATCGGAGCGGTCCCTTTCGCTGTACAACAGGCTCCTTTTCGGACCCGAAATCAATACAAGTCGCATTTTATAATACTTCGGCTCCGCTGGTCGAAGCCACATATGGAGCGATGCGATAAAATATAAGCCGTTGATCTACAGGCCCGAATGGGCGGCTGAGATTAACTCGGCACTTCGGCAATCGGCGGGGTGGATGGTATGCACATATGTGCGATCACCGAAACGATCTGGACCGTTGATCTGGGCGGGATGATGGATGGTTGTGATTTGGTCGCTTTTTTACTATCGGGAACATTGCGATAAGGCTTGCGATAAAGGGAAAATAGCGGAAAATGCAATGTTTTGCGATAAAGCGGGGTTATGCGGTAAAATGGGGATTTTCGTTAAGACACGGTTTAACGACAAAAAGCGGAAAGATGATATAATTGGGAGAATGCGATAGCGATGGAAATGAAATAATGAATGGATTCCGATAGCGATATTGCTTCAGATGCGATAGCGATATCGCATCAGAGCAAGGGGGAATGATGTTATGTATGCAAAGGGTCAATGTTGTTACCACCTCCGACAGCGATATCGCGTCGGAGGGGGGGGGGAATCAATCAGAGGAGGGTTTATATGCATTAAGAGGGGTTTTTAAAGCATGGGAAGGGTTTCATGCCTTGAAAAAGGTTTGATGAAATCGGAGGAAGGTTGTTAATGCATCGAAAGGGGTCCGAAGCATGGAAAGAGGGTTTTTATACATCGGAGGAGGGATTTTATGCAATGGAAGGAGTCCAATGCATTGGAAGATGGTTAAGAAGAAAAACTAGGGAGGCCAAGATTAAGTTGTTTGGCCTTCCCTTAACTGAAAACTCATCAAAATGGATCAACTCATCAAAAATGGAACACAGCAGTGGCACTTAGACTAGCACACTCTCATGGACACTTCTTTGGCCTCTGTAGCAAATATGGAACATTGCAGTATACAAAGTATGACATATTTGGCATGTAAAAATGTCGATCATGAAAGATGAATACCTGCTGCAGCAGGAGGCTAACATACCTTATGACTCGCACCATAGCAATTGCTTCAATAGGAGAAGTCCCTGTTAATATTAAATTTGTTTGTAATCAAACGTTTTTGAATTTTCTCAATTTGTCTCCACTGCATGTCGGATGTATCGCTGGTCCATAGTTCATAAGCATAGAGAATCACCAAAATCACTAGAAGCCCGAGAATAGTTTGAGTGGTTTTCCATTCCCATAACTCCGCTTCTCTACACCTATTTTGAAAAGCATAAAATGCTTTCCAACCCCCCAAAGTTCTTTTCTTTCTACAACCTTTCCATATTAGATTTTTGTTGAAGTCAATTTCGAGGTATTTGTAATCTGCAACTTCTTCCAGAATGTTGCCTTCAAAGTAGAACTTATGTTGGTTATGTTTTCTTTTCTTAGAGAAGACCACTACTTTCATTTTGTTGATATTGACTTGCATCCCCACACTTCTACAAAAATGCTCAATGGATAGTAAGTGCTCTTTCGATATATAAACCAAGAGTTGACTTAGCAATCAAAATAAGGTCATCTGCATACAAAAGAAGCCCTATAACAAACTTGCCCAAATAGATACCATCACCCCCTTGCGAATTTAACCACTCCTCAAGCTTGTCAATATATAAACCAAAAAGGGTAGGAGACAGTGGGCAACCTTGCTTGACCCTGATATTGCTTCTAAGACTTTTCGAAATGCCTGATGAAGTTCTAATTTTGACTTTCACCTCTTCATACAACCTATGCACAACTGTTCTCAATTGTTTAGGAACCCCAAGTTCCTTCATTCTATGCCAAAGCTTATCCCTAGGAACAGATTTAAATGCTTCTCTGAAATCAACAAAGCAATAAAAGACTTGTTCCTCTTTATCCCAAACTTTTTCAATGATGTGCCTTAAATTTATACAATGATCAACTGTGGAATGTTTAGGTCTAAAACTTGCTTGCCCTTTAGCACGCTTATCTCTTTCTTTTGCCCACTTGCTAATTTTGTTTTTTAGCATGCTTCCACATAGCTTTGCAAACAAAGGGTTTATCATGATGGTCCTATAATTGGAGGGATTACTGACGTCACTACTCTTGAAAAGAGGTATTGCTAGACTAGTTGTCCAATTTGTGGGGAGCCCTTGTTGTATGATGTTGTAGAAGATTTTTGTAATGTGAAGTGCAAGAATCTTTTAGCCCCACTTTAGATATTCTGCTTGGAGTTTAGCTAAGTCTTTTGCTTTTCCAACACCCAACTTCTTGATACCCATCTCTACCTCTTGTACCGTGAAGATTTCAGTATCAGTGTTGACCAAGGGGGGAGGATTAACCTTGGGAACCTACTCATAGATTTGTCTTGCATAGTCAAACCATTTAGAAGCTGTAATATTATTTCCAATTTGTATCTTTTTCAGTTGGAGCTCCTTCCAAAATAATTTGGGATTATTTTTCCCAAGGAAGATTAGTTCTTCCCTCCTTGAAACTGTGAAATCGACCTTTTTCTTGCTTAATAACTGTTTGTAAGCTTTGAGCTTTATGTTATCCTTGTTTGAATCTTTCCACATTCTCCTTGCCTTTTTGCATTCCTCCTCAAACCAAACATTAACTGGAAAGCAATTTCCTTCAAACTTCTTAATTTTTTTCTCTTTTGCACTTTGCAAGTGCGCATTGAATTAAATGTGTTAATTCATGACTATGAAGGTTGTGAATTGTAATTTTCTCCTTATCGAAGAGCTTCTCTATCGTTATTTTGAAGGTATTACAATTTTCTGGGGTCAAAAGAATTCTGCCACGTGGGAGATTTTTTGGACATGTTGAATTTTTTACTCTAATTGTTTCTTTCCAATCCAAGAGAAACATAAATAAATTGGCTTGTGATCTTATTTCAAGTCCCACAGCTAATCTCCAATCAAAACTTCCTCCATTTTCTCACACAAACCATGTGAGCAAATTACATAATCTACCACACTTGCTCCATTGTAAGTATTGCAAGTGAAATTACCGGACTTTGCCCATCTAGTCAAGCCATTACAAATGACTAAATCAAAGGCCCCACATAGAGTAAGCAATTGTTCACCAAAGAGATTGCAGCCCTTGTCCTTTGAAATTCTTTCCCACTGATGATTACTTTCTTTTGTAAGCCAAATAGGGTCACAATCATTTTTACAACAAAGAATGCTAGCTTGCTTACTTGCAGTCCTAACATTGAAATCACCCACTATAAGGACTTCACCTAGCTGTGAATATGTTGCAATATTCGCTTTTAAGGCTGCAAATGGATCTTTGTGGTCATGCCCTCTACCTTTGTATATTTTTTAAACTTGCGACGCAAAATAGCATGCTGCAATTCTGATGTGGTTTCCATTTTCTGATATTTTAAACCAAATGAATTGCTTATTTGAGTCTTCTTTTTCTAACTGAATGAGACGACCTTCTTTCTCCCTTACTAAAACCATGATACCCCCGTGCCCTTTGCCATTCCCCAATGCCTTGTTCCACACTGCCATCTTCCAGTATCCTTCAAACAGAGGTGTCTTGCACCCTTCATGCTCATATGTTTCTATGAGGCAAATTATGTCTCTATCTTCCGCAATATGCCCTAACCCAGGTCCTCGTCTCCATGGGTAACCTCTGCAGTTCCAACAAACTAATCTTAAGGAAACCTGGGTATGACTTGATTGCTATTTATTTTGACATGCAAGACTCACATTTGAGTCTTTGTCCTTGTTTTCCCATACTGACCTTGCTTTCTGATTTCATGTTGAAGAGTTTGTTGCCTCTTCTTTATTACCATCTTGCTGCTTTGTTTTGGAAGGAGGCCCAAATAGCGTTATCATAGCTTTGCCCTTATAAATCCATGCTCTTTTGCCTTCATCTCTTGTTGCCCTAACCTTTAAAATTTCCTCCCTTCTTTCCTCCTGTTGTTTTACAGTTAAATCTTCTTCTAGGAAAAAAACAAGAATCCCTCAAGAGATGTTTCTTGCTTAGAATGATATATTTATCACACAAGCTAGGCATAATGACTTTTATGGGCCTGACTCTCTCCCTGTTAAACTTACCCACCCTCCATGCTTGGCATATTTGTCCTTTCCATAGCAACTTGTCTTTCAAGAAGTCTCTTGCAAGGTCAAGAGTACATTCATTTTTCCCATAGTCTTTCACCCCTTTAATAATTATGTTTGTTGCCCTATTTTGTCTTTCCTTGCCTTCACTATCTTGCATGTTGTCAACCTGAATATTTGTTTCTCCTTCCTTATTAGCAGAATTTCTAATAACTTGAGCCCAAGTTTTGGAAACTTTGGTGGAATCTCCTTTCATTTCTTCTCTTGCGTTCTCTTCATGGTTGTTTATTTGGGCAATCATTTTCCCTTTATCCTGGGATGATTTCACATTCACCACCTCTGTACTTTCCACTATAGATTTCTTTATGTTTTTCACATCTGCCTTCATGCATTTCCATTATGTCTTCCCTATCAGGAGAGCTTCCTGTAGCAATGCCACTTGTTCTTTTAAAACTTTATTGCTTTCTGCTAAAGCCTTGTTCTTAGCTGTTATTATATGAATTTTATGATCTCTTTCCTACCCTTTAGCTTCTAAAACCTCCAACCTTTGTTTTGCATTTAACAATTCTTTCACATAAAGATCAGATGACCAGGTGAGAGGTGTGGATGTGGGACTATATAAGGCAAAATCATCAATGACTTTTCCTTTGGACTTCTTGTTGCCACGTGCTTGTAGAGGAGACTTGTTTGAGTGCTTTTTGCGAAGGGCTCGAGTACTTTTCTTTTTAGACCGTTTCTTCCTTGTTTTCTCCCATTTTAGACGGGCTATTCTTCGTTTTAAAATGCCCCAATATTGTTTGGGATTGACCCAAACCCACTTCTTAGCTTTAGCGGATGAAGCAATTTTCACTTGTCCTAAATCATTTGTCTCCACATGTTCTGAAATTTCTTGTTCCTTTGTCATGTTCTGAAAATGCATTCAAATGTTGCTTTGGATCTTCGAACTATCTATCTGTAAGTAAGGTCAAACAATCATTTGCATGCCAAAGATTAGAATATTGTATTAAGTGAAAGAGATGAACCTATATAATTTTGAGTCGCACTCGAGGCACCTTCGTCAGCTCAAGAGAGGAGCTCAACATTGTGTGGTTCACCCCAAATTCACATGTGCCTTATCTCTCTCACCAATGACTTTGTAATGGAGCCATCACCTACTATACTCGGTGTGGAGGTAAGTGGGGTGAGCCAACCAATTCCGTATTTAGGTTAAGTATTTCATTTCACTTTCTCTTCTTTTTTGCCTACCAAAAGCATGGTGATTTCACCTACTTACTTTCCTTTATGCATGCTATTAGTCAGCACTACCATTAGTTTACCTTGAACCATCAGCAAAATCCAAGCTAGTATATGTAGATTTTTCAGTTGACTTAGTCAATCTATTCACTTCGTCATCGATGAAGCACCAATAATTGTAGTGGTTGACCCTGTTAATCGAAGAGAATCAAACCCGTGACCTAAGAAATGCGGGTGAATTGCAAGGACTCAATGAAATAAAACGACGAAATTGGTTGAGAAATGATTCCAAATTTCATCCTCAGCCTCGCAACCTCAATTCCCCATAACAACCTCGAACTCAACCGTACAAAAAATCTCCTCAGCCTTCAAACCCCTAAGAAACATCAATGTATGTGGCATTTATTTATAACATAAAGGGCATATGCACTTGAACTCATTCATAGTCTATGTATAGAGGAAGCTCCACTTAAAATAATGCATTTTGTGTAATAAATAAACCTGAAATGGATTGTACAATAATCCCAAAAGAATAGCAAACCACGCCAAGCAGTTGACTCCAACTCAAAATAATGAACCGCTTACCCTAATGGTAAGGAGAAAAGGTTCATGGCATAAAATATTTCCATCGAACCTAAATACAAGAAAATATTAAATTCAGGGCTGGGGGACTTAGTAAACGCCTTAATATCCTCTTAGACATCGTATTTAGAGAGCTCCCCGGGAAGAATAAGCCTTACATTAGTTTTAATCTCTCGGGAAGTAATAGTAGGCTTCTTGTTGTATTGGGAAAGTCTGATGCTTCATTCACTAATTTCTTAAAGACGTCATTGATAAAGTTGTTCACGATTCCCATGGCCATAGTTGCAACGAATAGAAAATACGAATCTAGATGAAATGATAATTGTTTAAACAACAAAGCAAACAAGAGATCACAAATCTCTGTGGCATATCAAAAATGAATGATTTCTTAGAATGGAGATTATTGGATCTAGAATGGAGATAAAGGACACCCAAATTTGGATCTCTGATCATTGATATCTGGTGTAGTGTTTGAGAGTATGCGTCCATGGCCTTTTAGTTGGATCGAATACTAGAAAAGCAACAGATGCAACTATTGTTTGGTAAATTATTTTTTCTTAATTTACTCTATTAATTGTCACCAAGGATTTTTATACTTGTGAAATGTATGTGCATTATATATGATAGGATTTTTTTATGTGAATTGATTGATTCGAGAAATGAAATTAATTTTAAGTATGGACAAATGTTATCGACACAATCTAGAGAATAATTACGCACATGTTCTTTCAATCCAAAGTTATATTATATCCTAATTAACTGAATTGAAATTCGTTATTTTGCATAATTTGAAAATCTATCTAAATTGCAAAATTCAAACTATGAAATAAAAATGCTTAGAAACCAAATTTCAAGAAAGAAACAATATAATTCATTTTTGCAGAATTGAAAGCATTTTACATTAACTTGCAAAAAGAAACTTTTATACTAAATTGGAGTAAGGAAATTCTATACTAATTGCATGAAAGAGAAATAGCAATAAAAATGATCTAATTCCTACTTGCAGAAAATGAAATTAAAATCTTTACAACTTGAGAATGATTACTTGTGTGCACATTTAGCCTCTAAAGAGTATTTCATCAACATTTAAGAAATTGAATTAAGCTACGAAGTAATTAAGTGTTGGAAAGAAGATGCATTCAATAATCGAAATCTTTTTAGTGTTTTTTTTGTTTATGAGTACTCTGCAATCAAAATGAGAATCACGAGAAATGTAATTATGATGGAAACAAATTCTTGAAAGAAACTATAATACTTAAAACAAGTAATGCAAACAAAACCTCACAATTCGACAAGGGGCCCTCCCGTGAGTGCGGGTTAGGTGGTAATCACAAGATCTTCACGCACACATTGAGAACAAAGTAACTTATATTAAGTTGGAACAAAGTATCATCAGTCTTCACAATAAAACAATTATAAACTTAATATCCAAAAAAAAAAAAAACTTATGTCTCAAGTCTTAGCTTACATCAATTATACATGTTGAGTTTTTTTTTGGGTAGCATCAGATGTGCTCTAACTCTGAAATTTTGTGGAGGGACTATAACACACGAGATCTCCAAGAACCAGAAATCGTTTGGAGAAATTCCACCCAGAGTGCATGTTATTCAAATAATTAATTATTTTTAATGGTGCCTAAGTTAAAACTTAGAAAATTAAAATAATTAAAGTGAATTAATATAAATATGGGTGAGAAGCTTCTAAGTGACGAGGATCAAGTCTAATTTAATCTTAGCTATTGATTAGTGAGTAGATCACGATCATTGATTTCTCAACAGGAAAAGTATAAAGGAAGGCTTGGGGTCAGTTGGAGAATACACACACAGAGAGCAACACTTGAGCTAGATGGAAATTTTGGGGCGTGGTTCGCTGAGAATTTCAGAGTAAGCTTCTAGTGCAGAGAGGGGCAGTTCAGCAGCGGGACTTTTTGTCCAAGGCCGAGACTACATAAAAAAGAGGCAGTGCAACGCCAGAGAGAGACAACACAGCTCCAGGAGGGTGACGCAGAGCATGGAGGGATGACACAGTCACTTAGAGGCAGCGCTGGGGTTTCTGTGAGGCAGATCAAGCATTAGTTCAGTTGATCAATTTCTGAGTCGATAAGGCTCACTGAGAGAGTGACACAGCTCCTAGAGGAGGTGATGCAGTTCCAACACAGAGCTGGGAGCAGCCATTGCTGCCCAACACTGGGGATAATGCAATCACCTGTGGAGTTTGTTCATCCATTTGCTAGATCTACCAAAATATTTGTCTTCAGATAGAGGTACTTCTATTGGGTTTGTTCTCTATTGGGTGAACCAAATTTAGCACCCTAGTTGTATTCATAAATATGCTTAATAATAAAACCATCATATATGTTGCACTCGTTTTCCCACATTAGGTTTTTCCGGGAACGTTTAGTCCAAAAATAAGTGTGTCCTTTGAGTGGTTGTCTCAATTTTTTAGTACTTGATCTGTATATTGGTGTAGGCTGCAGTGTATTAGCATTAATATTTTCTGAATAATTCTGAAAATAAATTGTTAAAATGAAGAACACAAGTAGGTAATGCAAATCAATTTACTGCAGTAAGATTTCTAATTTGTAGGATTCAGAAATTTTCACATGGTATTAGAGCGATTTCAGATCAAGGAGGATTGAAGCCATCAAGCAAAAGGACAGAGGAAAATATGTCCGTGAAGGCAGCTGTCCTTAGAGATAACGTAGTTTCAGGCCAAGAGAGCAGAGGAGGGGTGACGCAGTCACCAAGGGAGGCCCACGCAGAGCCTGCGTCAGCCTGATTGGGTGACGTTGTTGTTGCAAAGGAAAATGCAATGGTTTCTGGGCCAATACAGAGACTGTCGAGTCTCATTTTTCTGATTGCCATGGCTAAAGGTACAATGCAGACTACATCTGGAGTTGTTGGTGGGGTGATGATTCTGTTAGTGCAGAACAATACTTAGTGGGGCAGAAGCAAAGTAGAGGGAATCAGTTCCTTAGAAGATTTCTTGCCAATAAATCTAGATCCAGTGCTGAGCAACAACAAAGAAATATCAGAGGGGTGGTTCGACAGTGATTGGAAAAAGGATTTCCATGAAGGAAATCAGAATTCAGAGGGAACTTGTTCCTTAAAGGATTTCTAGCGCCAAATAAATCAAGATCCAAGTTTTTTTGGGGCAACAATTAAAGAGGGAGAAGAGAACTAGTTCGAAATTCATTTGAGAAGAGATGGTTGTTAACAGACTGAGGGATTAGGACAGGTTGGATGGAGCATCCAACTTCGTCATTTGGAAGGCCAGGATCCTGACAGTTTTGGATAAAAATCGCATCAAGGATTATGCCTTAAGGACGGTTGTTGTTCCGGTTGATGCTGATCCTCTCAAGAAGTACGAGGAGGCTCAGGAAACAACAAAATGCATGATCTTGGACGGGGTCAAGGATCATGTGATCCCACATATTGTTGAGAAGGACACATCAAGGTAAATGTGGAAGGATTTGACCACATTGTATGAGGGAACTTCCGTTCAGTAGAAGATGTTGCTTGAGAGTCAACTAAGACAGTTTCAGATGTAGAAGGGAGAAGAAATCGATCCCTTCCTTCTCATGTTGCAAAGGATCCGTGACCAACTAACTTCCGTAGGGGCTACACCAGACCCTGAATTTATGGTTAGGACTACCCTGAATGCAGTCACTGAAGATTGAGAAACTTTTGTCCAAAGCATCTTGGGCAGGGCTTCTCTTCCCAGTTGGGAGGAGATGTGGGAAACTCTTCGACATGAAGGGATCAGACGATTGACCAAGGCGGGAAGCAGAAGTAGAGGGATCAAAATCAAGAAGGAGGAAGAGGAGGATGCGACTCTCGCATCAGTGGGACAACAAGGGAAACAAAAACAAAAGAAGAAGGACATATCCAAAGTCAAATGCTTCAGATGTGGAGAAATGGTTCGTTTCACCACGCAGTGCCCTCAGAAGAAGAAGGGAAAATAAGAGAAGTATGACTCAAAGGTTGCTCCAACGCAAGATGACAAAGAGGACAATGATGATTGTGCCATGAGTGCTCATGCACCTCTAGAGAAGAGGTGGGGCGATTTTGAGTTGTAGACGAGAAGACTACATAATGGGTAGGATCCTTGAGGTGCCCAAACTCTTGGATCACATACAACTACGTGAGCCCTTAATGACAGTAGCAGAATGACAGGAGTCAGTTGGTGCGAGGGATGATAGAGCAACAGTGGCAGAGCTAGAGTTCCAAAGTCTGAAGCAGCGCAGTAGAGTGTTGTAGCAGTGTGGAAGACACATAGAAGATACAATAGGAGTGCAGTAGCATCAGAGGATTAGTACATATTAGCAACAGAGGTAGCTTCAGAGTCAAGTGGCATCCAAACTGACTAGCATGTTAGTTTTTGGGTGGCTTTTTTAGTTGCTTACTTCTCAACAACTGAGTTGCAGTGCAACAGTTAGCAAGTGCAGTGTTATGGGCAACATGATGCAACATATTGAGAGGGAGCTGCAATACAAATGCAACAGTGACAATGGAAATTTCATGGGAAACAGTACAATTTGTAGCAGCACAGTGGATAAGGGGCAGCAAGTCGAGCATCAACAACACAGAGGACCGATGTCGTGGATCAGTGTGATACTTCCGCTAGGAACTATTGCTAGAGCACATTCCTCGCTAAGAGGGAGTGCTGATTTTTTTTGTGTGGTAGCATCGGATGTGCTCTAGCTCTGAAATTTTGTGGAGGGTCTAGAACACATGAGATATCCAAGACCCAGAAATCGTTTGGAGAAATTCCACTTGGAGTGCATGTTATTCAAATATTAATTATTTTCAATGGTGCCTAAGTTAAAACTTAGGAAATTAAAATAATTAAAGTGAATTAATGTAAGTATGGGTGAGAGGCTTCTAAGTGACGAGGACCAAGCCTAATTTAATCTTAGTTGTTGATTAGATATTAGATCACAGTTGTTGATTTCTCAACAGGAAAAGTATAAAGGAAGGCTCTGGGTCAATTGGAGAACACACACATAGAGAGCAGCACTAGAGCTAGATTGAAAATTTGGGGCGTGGTTTGCTGAGAATTTCGGAGTAAGCTTTTTGTGCGGAGAGGGGCAGTTTGGCAGCGAGACTTTTTGTCCAAGGCCGAGAATACATAACAAAGAGGCAGTGCAGCACCAGAGAGAGACAACGCAACTCCAGGAGGGTGACGCAAAGGCTGGAGGGCTGACACAATCACCTAGAGGCAGCATTGGGGTTTCTGTGAGGCAGATCGGGCATCATTTCAGCAGATCAATTTTTGAGCCAGGAAGGCTCATTGGGAGGGTGACGCCTTTCCAGTGTAGAACTAGGAGTAGCCATCACTGCACAACACTAGGGACAACATGGTCATCTGTGGAGTTTGTTCATCCAGTTGTTGGATCTACCAAAATATCTGTCTCCGAATATAGGTACTTCTGCTAAGTTTGTTCTCTGTTGGGTGAGCTGGATTTGGCACCCTAATTGTATTCAGAAATCTGCTTAATAATAAAATGCTCATATCTGTTGCACCAGTTTTCCCACACTGGGTTTTTCCGGGGATTTTAGTCAAAAAATAAGTGTGTCCTTTGTGTGGTTGTCTCATTTTTTCAATGCTTTATCTGTATATTGGTGTAGGCTGCAGTGTATTTGCATTAATATTTTCTAAATAATTATGAAAATAACTTGTTAAAATGAAGAACACAAGTAGGTAATGCAAATCAGTTTACTGCGGTAGGATTTCTGATTTGTTAGATTCAAAAATTTTCACTATACAAATTTCATAAAATGATTTTAAGAGTTTTAAGCCGACACGACATGAGCTATTTTGACATCTACGAGATAGATTCAATTTGAAACTCAATCTCTTTATGAATTGTTACCGAAAAAGCAAGTCATACGAGATTCGTCTCGATCCAAAATCTAACAGTTGAACATGTCTTCAATCTTGCTCGCTTGATGTTGTTCTATTCCTCCACTACTTTTACTTGATCGCTACACGCCATTTTCAGAGTTTGACTCTGAATTTGACTTCTAGATCTCTTAATCCTCATAGCTTGCCAAGTTATGCTAACAAATGGTTATCCATATGGTGGACATTTTTCATCTCCAGGTAGTCTTCATCCTTTTATTGAAGTGTTGCAACCTGTCTAACAATGAATATTGTTGTGGAAACCAATATTAGCTGCATAATGTTTATGATTATGTCATTTTAAGAATATTTTCATTATAATTCATTAAGAAACAGAGATTCTAATTATGGATGATGAATACCTTTTTAAGAGTTGAACTTGACCTTGAACATGCTGAGATTGCTATAAAATGGTGAAATGAGATGGAAAAAAGGATAGTAAAAAAAAACAATTCTAGATTTCAACAACTACTAAAGATGGCAGATACCCAATAAACCTATTCTATTTAAGGGTCAACTCTACAAGATAATTTGCCAGGAGCTCTAGCTGCAGGTATTGAACCTAATGACAAACTTGAGTTGCTCGAATAAACCGCCTATGAAAACTTTTTTATAGTTGGAGACGAAAGCTCGAAATGAAGATGTTGTAGAAATTGTGATTCTGTTTGCAACACCTCAACCCGAAAATAGGTATTGCTAGTTATGTGGTATAACTAGGCGATCTAAACACCATATTGTGTTTGCAAAGGGATACCGCAAGAAAACCGAGTTGAGTGGGATCTACAACTCCTTATAACTGAACTCAACCTTACCCCGAATCCATTAGTAGGAAAAGCTGAAAACAATATTAAACAACAAGTTATTCAACGTGTTGTCGAACCAATGTCATTCAAAATCAAATCCCGTAGCGGAAGTACTCAAGGTTACAGGAAGTCGTGTAACGAAATTCATGACACAAGACCAAAATTTGCAGGCATGACAAACCGCGGAAATTGCCTGCCATTCGCAGTCAAGCAAGCTGACAAACACAAAACCCTTTCCACGCGTAAGGTTTTTAGTCGACGAAGGAGGACAAAAATGGGAACGGGGATTGGCTAGGATGAACAGTGTCTACCCAGCCAACTCCATAGAGGAAACACCTTCGATGTAATTAATTTCTTCTTGTTGTTCTCGTTTTGATATTAATATAACAATGTTAAAGCCTTTTAACGCTAGGAAGGAAGGATGGTCCTAAAGAGATAGTAAAGTAGATTTTTATTTATTATTATTTTTAAGTTGTCTAAAAAGAGTTTATATTTTGTTTACAATAAGTAGTTATATGAAAGAATAGTGATCATTATTTTTTTCTTAAACAATAATAAGCTATTTTGAATTAAAAAATTGTTATCGCAATATTGGTCAACATAATAATACAAATATATAATGATTATCCAAAAAAGCTTAAAATTGTCTAAAATTTGAATTTTATCGACTATAGAGAGAAAATAATCATTCACAAAGGATTTTAGATAGCTACTATCGGTATAGATTCTAGAAAAACTCCTAATATTAAGCAAATTTCACAAAACATTGAATAAATGTGTGATGATTGTAAGCTTCCTCTTGGTTCTTTTAGTTGGCTTGAAATTTTTGGTCCACTTTCAATATTTCTACATCCTCATGTTGTTCTACATCCTCATGTTGTTCTACATAGTCTCATCTTCTTTAACCTCCTCCACTCCATACCCAATTAAAAGCTTAGCATTTGAATTCACTAAAGTAGCATTTACGACTAGATTCACAACTAGTCATCAAATAGAACACACTCTGCTTAAAGTTCTTCAATTTGTATTTTTTTTACTATGTTGGATTTCTTGGAAGAATGCATGTTTAGAGTTTCCAACTTTTTCCTAAGAATGTATCCTACTTATAATTGAGAAAATTGAGTTTCTATTATGCATGATATAATCTTCCTACCGTTTTATAGTTCCATGAATTTTGGTGGTTTCAGATAGTAAATATCTCCCAAGATTCGCTTGATCCATATCGATTGCACTACAACATTCTTGTAAAAACACCTTACCCCTGCCTACAATTATCACTCTAGTATAACAATAAATTTATTTTCTTTCCAACACTCCCTTGGAAAATATGTAGCAAAGTAAAAAAACTTGAGAGAGGATGGCTAACATTTTTTTGTTCTACATAGAGAGGGAAGGTCCTAAAAGACTATAAGAGGAACAAATAAGTTCCAAGTTGCCAAACTAGAAATGACTTGTAACAAAATCAAGGAATTAATGAGGCTGAGCAAACCAAACCCACAAGACCATTGAGTAAAGGCACACACACTGAAGCTAAGAAAACCAAAGCCAACGAAACTTGAGCCATGTTGTTAGGTCCCTATACTACTAGTGTAACCCCTTATTGTTATTAGTACAACCCCCTTATTATATTGTTGTTCCCATGTAGTCCCCATATTGTTATTATTGTACCCCATAAAAGCCTACTATTGTTATTATTGCGCCCTTACATTATTATTGTTATGTCGACTCTAATTATATTATGACCTCTTAAACTCCTATATATAGAAAGGAGGTCTTGTCATTGTATCATCCAAGAATTGTTCATTTCTGTAATGTAAAGGAGGTTGCCCCCTCGAAGATGTTGAATTCTAAGGTGTTGATCTATCTTTTATATCTTTTTGTGAGTTGGTTTCATAACATTTGGTATCAGAGCTTTGGATTTTAGGGTTTCGCTGCTCCAAACAGGTCCTCATGGAATTTTCGCTATAGCTTTTTTTTTTTTTTTGCGACATTTCTGAAGCTAAAAAAAACCCATTTGAGCTGAAATTGTTCTGAACTTCGGTTTTGAATTTCAAAGCTTGTCTCACTATATTTTCGGAGATATGATATGAGGAAGTTAGGGTTTTTGCAGACTCACGAATTACATTCCAAACAGGTGACCTGGGGAAAATCATCATAACTTTTGTTCTAAGCATCAGATTGAAATTTTGTAGGCATTTTTAGAAAGAGGACGACCTGTAGTTTTCTGTATATCAGTTTCAGGTACTAAGGTCGAAATAGTGACACGTGGAACTTCATACAAGTTCACTCTACTGAACTAGTCTATAATCAGGTCACCATGAGAGATTTGGCATAACTCTTCCTTGGAGAATCCAATCTTGATCATACTTGCGGGGTTAGAAATAGGACTCAAAGGGCTACTACAGGACGTGTTTCAGATATTCGAGATTCACAGTTACAGAGATACAAAAAATTCAATATCGAGCTCTTACAAAGTGAAAAAAGAAAAGAAAAGAAAACGGAAACACCTAGTAAGCAACTTGAAAGCTCTAGCATGACTCGTGAAGAAGAGGAAGAAATGCAACATGATATATCAAAATTACAAGACTAAGAACAACAAATTTCACTCTCACAAAAAGTAACTGAAGCCAAGATGAATGGCATGGAAGCTAATATGAATGGCATGCAAGTTAAGATGGATGGTGTGGAAGCTAAGATGGATGGCATGGAAGCTAAGTTGAATCGCATGGATGCTAAGATGAATGGAATGGACGCTAAGATGTAAGAATTGAAGATAAATTTGAATAAGTTTCTACAAGAAATGGTTACTAATGGTGAAAGGGTACTAAAAGAAACTCATGATGAGAACAAAATAAATGTTAATCATGATTTCATAGACTCTAATGTTGGATTGAAGACCCACCATGTTTCAAAAATTGATATGAGGAAGTTTGATGGCAAGGATCCTGGAACATGGATACTACAGATGGATCAATTTTTCAATCTCCATAATGTGCAAAACACACAAAAGGTACGTATTGCAACTTTATATTTGGAACCAAATCAATTTGTATGGTATCAGTGGCTTTGCTCTCGTAAAAAAATTGTCACTTGGGCAATTTTTACGAAAGAAATGATAACACATTATGAGGATACAAAAAGCAACACCTTTTTCAGCCAATTGATAAATCTCAAACAAAAGGGTTCAATGATGGAGCACATTGAGGACTTCCAAAAATTGAACATAAGGGTAAAAGATATTCTAGAGGAGCATAGGACTAATGTGTTCATAGGGACTTCAAAGGATAATATCCAACATGAGGTTCGCCTTTGGGAACCTGATTCATTGGAGAAGGTATTCAGGTTAGCAAGAAAAATTGAAAGCAAAATTATGGCAACTAGGAAGCCTACCACTCACAACTATAAAGATGGAAGTGGTGTTGCCCATAGCCTTCCACAACCTACAAGGTTGACACCACAACAATCGGAAGAAAAAAGAGCAAAAGGGCTTTGTTACAGTTGTGATAGAAAATACACTAAAGGTCATAAGTGTGCTGAGAAGAAATTATTCTACATAGACTGTAAAGAGGAGGAAGAAAAGGGACAAGAAATGTCAAAAGAAGAGGATATACTCTAGGAACAAACCCTAGATAAAGAAGAAATGAATTCTACCATATCTTGTAATGCATTGGTTGGAATTACCACTCCTCAAACTATCAAGATAGAAGGACATATCAAGAATAAAAAGGTAATAGTGTTGATTGATTGGGGAAGTACTCATAATTTTATTCATTGTAAGATAGCCAAGGAATTGAATTGCTTCCTATATCCAGCACCAGAGTGTCAAGTGATGGTTGCAAGTGGAGGAACCATAAATTGCTCTAGAAAGTGCCATAATATCAAGCTATCCATGGGAGAATATGTATTGAATAGCCCAGTGCTTTCCATTCCAATGGGTGGTGTTGATGTTGTACTAGGAGTCCAATAGCTACAATCCTTGGGTACAATAGCTTTTAATTTTCAAGAACTTTTCATGAAATTTTGTGTGGAAGGAAAGGAAGTTGAATTAAGGGTTATTGCAGGGAAACTGGGAAAGATAATCAGCTCCAACAGTATGACAAAGCTTCTAAAGAAGGAACAACGAGGCATAATTGCACAATTATGTTCGATAGAGGTTCCCACATCGAAATCATCTATTTCTCCAGATCTCCAAAAATTCTTGGACAATCATTCCAAGGTATTTGAGACTCCCAAAGGCCTCCCACCTATTCGTGATCATGATCATGCTATTCATTTGGTTCCAGGAAGTGCTCCTCCAAACATCAGGCTGTACAAATATCCCTATGCCAAAAAGAGTGAAATTGAACGTATGGTTGCAAAAATGCTAGAGGCAGGTATAATTCAACCTAGTGAAAGTTCTTTCTCTGCTCCAGTAGTATTGGTGCACAAGAAGGATGGATCATGGCGCATGTGTCTAGATTATAGGGAGATCAACAAGCTCACTATTAAAGATAAATTTCCCATTCCCGTCATTGATGAATTATTAGATGAATTGCATGGATCAATTTACGTCACCATGTTGGATCTTCGTTCAGGATATCATCAAATCAGAATGAAGAAAGAAGACATTTCGAAAACAACATTTAGGACCCATGAGGGTCATTATGAATTTTTGGTCACCAATGCACCTTCTACATTTCAAGGTTTGATGAATTCCATTTTCAAACCCTTCCTTAGAAAATTTGTGTTAGTATTTTTTGATGATATACTAATGTACAACAAGTCTTGGAAGGATCATGTTCAATATGTTTACAGGGTCCTCAAACTAAACAATTATATGCAAAAAGCTCCAAATGTTTCTTTGGCGTACAAGAGGTGGAATATCTGGGTCATATTGTATCTCATGAAGGTGTTAAGGTAGACCCTAGCAAAATTAAAGCCATTAAGGAATTGAAAATCCCCACATCCATAAAGCATCTATGAGGATTTCTCAGGTTGACAGGGTATTATCACAAGTTTGTTAAGAATTATGGGAGAATAGCAGCACCTCTCACAACATTATTGAAGAAAGATGCATTTTCATGGACTCCAGAAGCAACAAAGGCCTTCGAACATCTTAAAGAGGCAATGTGCCAAGCATCGGTCTTAGCTATGTCAGACTTCACAAAAACATTTTCTGCTAAAGCGTCTGACGTAGATCATGCCTAACAGAGAATGGTCGAGCGGCCTAACGACACCTTATGGTCGAGCCTGCTTGCGCATCCTTTATTGTGGAATGTGATGCTTCAAGAAATGGAATTGGTGTTGTTTTAATGCAAGATGAAAGACCCATTGCTTTCGAAAGTCGTCCAATCAAAGGAAAGTATTTACACAAAGCTATTTATGATACAGAAATGTTGGCAATACTACATGCACTTAAGAAATGGCGACCCTACCTAATGGGAAGACACTTCAAGGTAAAAACGAATCATGATAGTCTTAAATACTTTTTAGAACAAAGATTATCCTCTGAAGAGAAACAAAAATGGGTCACAAAGATGTTGGGTTATGACTTTGAACAATCTACAAAAAAGGGAAGAAAAATGTTGTGGCAGATGCACTCTCAAGAAAGGATGAGGATGTGGAAGCATTGTTTTGTGTTATTTCTATTATCCAACCAGATTGGATAAAAGAAGCAAGGGATGAATGGAAGAAGGATGAAGAAGTGTGGCCACTCATTCAAAAGTTGCAGAAGATCCCAGTTCAAACAATATTGCCAGAACTTGAAAAGGAAGGAAAAATCATACTGGAACCTGGAGCAGTCACAGAAACAAGAACTGGACAGCTACGAAATCGATCAATTTCAGGGTATCTAATCAAGTGGAAGAACTTATTCGTTGAAGATTCCACATGGGAGGACAAGATTTTATACAGAAGCATCAAGAACTACTCAAGCGTTGAGGACAACACTTTTTGAAGGAGAGGGGCATGTTAGGTCCCTATACTACTAGTGTAACCCCTTATTGTTATTAGTACGACCCCCTTATTATATTGTTGTGCCCATGTAGTCCCCATATTGTTATTATTGTGCCCTTAAATTATCATTGTTATGTCAGCTCTGATTATATTATGACCCCTTAGACTCTTATATAGAGAAAGGAGGTCTTGTCATTTGTATCATCCAAGAATTGTTCATTTTTGTAATGTAAAGGAGGTTTCCCCCTTGAAGAGGCTGAATTCTAAGGCGTTGATCTATATTTTCTATCTTTTTGTGAGTTGGTTTCATAACACATGCAAACTGGAGCCAAAGGTAAGGTCCATGAAGGTAGTGTAAAAACATAATAGATCAAGAATCCAATTTAGAGCCCCAATTTGGATCAAGAAGAACACAAGAAGGAACCATATGCCTAGAAACCATAAGAATCCCTAAACTTCAAACCTAAAATTAAATCCATTATCCCACTTGCATTAAAATTCAACTTTGAAAGCAATGAATGAGCTTGCTCTTACATTAAGTATCAAGTGTGTGAGGGTACCATGAGTGTATTACTCCTTGATTGCCATGAATCGTGGTACTTATCGCACCCTTGCAGAGTAACATGCTATTTGTCTCTTGTGCAAGTCCAATTCATAACTTTGGGATAATACTTAAGATATGGGGAAGAATGTATCCTTGCCTTTTGTTTTTAAAATGTTGCAATCTAGTTGAGTGACCTTGTTGGCTAGATGGTTTACATTTTGATTGACCTCATTTAGGACATGAAAGTACTTAACACTTTTTAACCTAGCGACTCCTTTCTTATTCTCTTGATAGTTCTTATAAGTTTTCCATCATTCAACAAGGAGGCTCTAAGCTTAAATTTAATAAATAATTCTAAATCTTAAATTGTTTTTTTTATATACCTTTCATTATTAATCCTTAGCCATTGAAATAGAGCCAATACCTTTACTTGAGTGGTTGATGCTCTACCTATTGTTCATTTAAAAGTATTTTCTTTGGTTTCTCTTTATATCAAGAATGATATATACACCTATCTTTAATGAGAAAAAAACAACTATCAAAGAGTCAAAAACTCTTTATTTTTAATCTTAAAATATGGTTATAATTTCAAATATGAAATATTTGGCTGTAAGATTTAAAAAAATCATTATACAAAATTTAAAAAAATAAACAAAGACTTTTATAAATTTAATCAATACAATCTTATATAGTAAAAGTTTTAACTTTCATAATAGAAAGAAGAAAGAAAGAAATTATTTTAACGTCCATGAGGCTAAAGATAGCCTATGGGACAAACTGCTTCTTCATCTGCTTGATGTATTCGACCCTTTTTCTATGAAGCTTCACAATAAATGCTTCCAGCTTCTCGACAAACCCCTAGCTAAATAGATTATCCCAAGAACTAGCTGCCAACATATCTGCATAACTTTCCTTGTTGTCTTTGAAGGCCTCACATTCTAAAATGAAATGTTTTTCTTTCCACTTTTCCGGAAGAACAAAAAATGCATACCCTTTCCTCCCACACTTCCTTTGACCTTTTCCAGTGCCCTGTTTCACAACGGAGTTGATGAGAATTAGTCCTTAACTGAGCAATAAGAATTTTGGCTCTCCAAGAAATATTGGCCTCTATGTATGCTTTTGGTTGATGATTATGAGTGGGATTAAACACTTCAATATAGTAATTTTTCTTTCTTCCTAGCTCCTTATCCCAAGTACGTTTGTGGAACTTTTCCATAACAAAAGATTTTATCTCTTTGTTGTTTATGGGACATGCGTTCAAGCAAATACCCCATTTACTAAACCATTTGTTATTTTGTTGCATCCAAGTTTTTTTGCTCTTGCACAATATATCATTAAAGACAACCTTAGGCCATCTACCCTCTTCCATTTGCTCATTTTTTTTTGAATACCTTATTATTCGCACCATAGCAATTGCTTCAATAGGAGTAGTCCCTGTTTCACTTAACAAGATATCATAAGGAACTGCACTTTTAATCTTAAATTTGTTTGTAATCAAACGCTTCTGAATTTTCTCAATTTGTTTCAACTGCATGTCGGAGGTATTGCTAGCCCACAGTTCACAACCATAGAGAATCAACGGAATCACTAGAAGCCCAAAAAGAGTTTGAGTGGTCTTCCAGTCCCATAACTCTACCTCTCTACACCTATTTTGAAAAGCATAAAATGCTTTCCAACCCCTCAAAGTTCTTTTCTTTCTACAACCATTCCAGCTTAGATTTTTGTTGAAGTCAATCCCGAGGTATTTGTAATCCGCAACTTCTTCCAGAATGTTGCCTTCAAAGTAGAACTTATGTTGGTTATGTTTTCTTTTCTTAGAGAAGACCACTACTTTCGTTTTGTTGATATTGACTTGCATCGCCACACTTCTACAAAAATGCTCAAGGGATAGTAAGTGCTCTTGCAAAAAAGGAGCTAATTTAGCAATCAGAATAAGGTCATCTGCATACAAAAGAAGCCTTATAACAAACTTGCACAAATAGATACCATCACCCCCTTGCGAATTTAACCACTCCTCAAGCTTGTCGATTTATAAACCAAAAAGGGTAGGAGATAGTGGGCAACCTTGTTTGACCCCAATATCGCTACTAAAACTTTCAGAAATGCCTGTTGAAGTTCTAATTTTGACTTTCACATCTTCATACAGCCTATGCACAACTGTTCTCAAATGTTTAGGAACCCCAAGTTCCTCCATTCTCTGCCAAAGTTTATCCCTAGGAACTGAGTCAAACACTTTTCTGAAATCAACAAAGCAACAAAAGACTTCTTCCTTTTCCTCCCAAACTTTTTCAATGATGTGCCTTAAAGTTATGCAATGATTAACTATGGAATGTTTAGGTCTAAAACCTGCTTGCCCTTTAGCACACTTATCTCTTTCTTCTGCCCACTCGCTAAATTTGTTTTCTAGCGTGCTTCCAAATAGCTTTGCAAACAAAGGGTTTATCATGATGGTCCTATAATTGGAGGGATTATTGACATCACCGCTCTTGAAAAGAGGTATTTCTAGACTAGTTGACCAATCTGTGGGGAGCCCTTGTTGTATGATGTTGTTGATGATTTTTGTAATGTGAGGTGCAAGAATCTTTGAGCCCCACTTTAGATATTCTTCTTGGAGTTCAGCTAAGTCTTTTGCTTTTCCAACACCTAACTTCTTGATACCCATCTCTACCTCTTGTACCATGAAGAGTTCAGTATCGGTGTTGACCAAGGGGGGAGGATCAACCTTGGGAACCTGCGCATAGAGTTGTCTTGAATAGTCAAAACATTTAGAAGCTGTAGTATTATTTCCAATTTGTATCTTTTTCGGGTGGAGATCCTTCCAAAATAATTTGGGATTATTTTTCCCAAGGAAGATTAGTTCTTCCCTCCTTGAAACCATGAAATCAGCCTTTTTCTTGCTTAATAACTGCTTGTACGATTTGAGCTTTATGTTATCCTTGTTTGACTCTTTCCACATTCTCCTTGCCTTTTTGCATTCCTCATCAAACCAAGCATTAACCAGAAAGCAATTTGTTTCAAACTTCTTAATTTTTGATCTTTTGCACTTTGCAAGTGCGCATTGAATTAAATGTGTTAATCCATGACTATGAAGTCTGTGAATTGTAATTTTCTCCTTCTCAAAGAGCCTCTCTAGTGTCATTTTGAAGGTATTACAATTTTTTGGCATCAAAAGAATTTTGCCCTGTGGGAGATTTTGTTGGACATGCTGAATTTTTGACTCTAATTGTTTTTTTTTTGTTTTTTTTTTTGTTTTTTGTTTTTTTTTTTCTTCTTCCGATCCAAGAGAAACATAAATAAATTGGCTTGTGATCTGATTTCAAATCCCACAGCTGATCTCCAACCAAAACTTCTTCCATTTTCTCACACAAACCTTGCGAGCAAATTACATAATCTACCACACTTGCTCCATTGTAAGTATTGCAAGTGAAATTACCGGACTTTGCCCAGCTAGTCAAGCCATTACAAATGACTAAATCAAAGGCCCCATAGAGTAAGCAATTGTTCACCAAAGAGATTGCAGCCCTTGTCCTCTGAAATTCTTTCCCACTGATGATTACTTTCTTCTGTAAGCCAAATAGGGTTATAATTATCTTTACAACAAAGAATGATAGCTTGCTCACTTGCAGTCCTAGCATTGAAATCACCCACTATAAGGACTTCACCTAGCTGCGAATATGTTGCAATATCCGCTTTTAAAGTTGTAAATGGATCTTTGTGGTCAAGCCCTTTACCTTTGTAGATTTTTGAAACCTATGGCGCAAAATAGCATGCTGCAATTCTAATGTGGTTTCCATTTTTTTATACTTTAAACCAAATGAATTGCTTATTTGAGTCTTCTTTTTCTAATTGAATAAGACGACCTTCTTTCTCCCTTACTAAAACCATGATACCCCTGTGCCCTTTGCCATTCTCTGCTGCCTTGTTCCACACTGCCATCTTTCAGTATCCTTCAAACAAAGGTGTCTTGCATTGTTCATGCTCATGTGTTTCTATGAGGCAAATTGTGTCTCTATTTTCCACAATAGGCCCTAACCCAGGTCCTCGTCTCCATGAGTAACCTCTGCAGTTCCAACAAACTAATCTTAAGGAAACCTGGGTATGACTTTTTGCTATTTATTTTGACATGTAAGACACACATTTGAGTATTTGTCCCTGTTTTCCCATACTGACCTTGCTTTCTGATTTCCCGTTGAAGAGTTTGTTGCCTCTTCTTTATTACCATCTTGCTGCTCTGTTCTGGAAGGAGGTCCAAATTGCGCTATCACAGCTTTGCCTTTATAAATCCATGCTCTCTTTCCTTCAACTCTTGTTGCCTTAACCTTTCAAATTTCCTCCCTTCTTTCCTCCTGTTGTTTTACAGTTAAATCTTCTTCTAGGAAAAAATGAGAACCCCTCAAGAGATGTTTCTTACTTAGAATAATATATTTATCACGCAAGCTAGGCATAATGACTTTTATGGGCCTGGCTCTCTCCCCGTTAAACTTACCCACCCTCCATGCTTGACATATTTGTCCTTGCCATAACAAATTGTCTTTCAAGAAGTCCCTTGCAAGGTCAAGAGTACATGAACATTTTTCCCATAGTCTTTCGCCCCTTTAATAATTATGTTTGCTGCCCTATTTTATCTTTCCTTGCTTTCACTATCTTGAATGTTGTCAACCTGAATATTTGTTTCTCCTTCCTTATTAGTAGAATTGCTAATAATTTGAGCCCAAGTTTTAGAAACTTTGGTGGAATCTCCTTTCGTTTCTTCTCTTGCGTTCTCTTCATGGTTGTTTATTTGGGCAATCAATTTCCCTTTATCCTGGGATGATTTCAGATTCACCACCTCTGTACTTTCCACTACAGATTTCTTTATGTTTTGCACATCCGCCTTCATGGCTTGCCATTCTGTCTTCCCTATCAGGAGAGCTTCCTGTAGCAATGCCACTTGTTCTTTTAAAATTTTATTTCTTTCTACTAACGCATTGTTCTTAGCCATTATTATATGAATTTTATGATCTCTTTCCTGCCCTTTAGCTTCTAAAACCTCCAACCTTTGTTTTGCATTTAACAATTCTTTCACATAAAGATCAGATGACCAGGTGAGAGGTGTGGATGTGGGACTATATAAGACAAAATCATCAATGACTTTTCCTTTGGACTTCTTGTTGCCACGTGCTTGTGGAGGAGACTTGTTTGAGTGCTTTTTGCGAAGGGCTCGATTACTTTTCTTTTGAGACCGTTTCTTCCTTGCTTGCTCCCATTTTAGACGGGCTATTCTTCGTTTTAAAATGCCCTGATATTGTTTGGCATTGACCCAAACCCACTTCCCAGCTTTGGCGGATGAGGCAATTTTCACTTGTCCTAAATCATTTGTCTCCACATGTTCTGAAATTTCTGGTTCCTTTGTCATGTTTGAATGCATTTGCTACTGCTTGCTCGCTGCTCGATACTTTTGCTGCATAAAAACTCCCTGCTCTCACACTGCTCACTATTCACTGTTCGCTGCTCTCACTGCTGCCCACACTGCTCACACTGCTCTGCTCTGCTCATACTGTTGACCACTCTGCTCACACTGCTCACCACGTTGCTCAATGGTTGGACAAAAACCTCCAGCGAATTCAAACCCGGCTGCTCCTCCAAATTCAGTCCTCCAAATGAACATGGAGAAAACTCAGGTGAACAACATGCCGAATTGAGTGGTGACTGCCTAATTAACGCAAGGTGGAAGCGACTTGGCTGTAGATGATCTCTTTGTTGCAATTTGGAATGCCTATAATTGGCTACAAACTGCCATTGCATTACCTCCACGCTTTTTCTCTTTTTTGAGCATAAACAGGTAAAGGATTGTTTGTAAACACTGGAATTGATCATTCCCTGACGGGGGTGTTCTCACGGTCATCGGTTCCTGGCAGGAGGCAGAACCAAAATGAGAGTTTCTCCCGACATTAGTTTTCCAACCACAATTATAATTAACATGCGGGTATTATGTTTGATTAACTGGGTGGCGACCCTCGACGTTAGAGCCTTTCTCTACACCTAGCTTTGCATGCCCCTTGTGTGGAAATGAGATGGTTCCCAAACCTGATTTCACCTACCCAAGTTTGATCGACTTAAGCACGAGCAAGTGGGAGGAGGTGGTAATGTGTACGATAATGGTTTTGGTAATGAAATTCTTTTTGTTTGTTCTGAAATGGATCACCCCTCTCATGGTGGATTGGCCGCAGATGGAAAATTCCCTAACAAATGGGAAAAGTCTATTTATGAGCTTATCATGTTGAAGCGTTTGAGATGGCAAAGTACTGGTTTGGATTGTACACTTGGCTCGCGTTGTTGAGCACTCCTACTGCTCATCTCACTCATCAAGCCCAATTTCCCATATCCGTGCCATATTATATATGCATGGTCCTGGTCTTAGGGTGGTGAAAATATTGTGTTTTGGTTGCTGCTGGTATAAATCCTCAATCATTAATCTCTTTATGGTGGCCAAGAGAAGTTTATGCTATAGTAATTGGAGGTATGTTTTCATTGTACTCTTCATGGTTGATCATTGTATGGTTGCGTTTTTGTCTCTCCAATTCTGGTTATTGCTTGGTCCTATTGTCATTAAATGTAAGGAGGTCAACTCTCCTTCAGGTCATCTGTTGTTTCTCCATAAGTGTCAATGTTCTTTGTGCTCTTTTTACACAACTTGGGGACTGGTCCATCCTTTGAATTAGTGGCAATATTACCTTCTGTAGCAACACAGAACTCTAACCCTGTCGGGATTTTGTTCAGTTGCCTAGTGTTGGTCTGTGGAGTGTGGTAACCTAGTAGCTTCTCCATTTGGTTTTGACAATGGATATGGCCTCACTAGAACTCCACTATTTCAAACATTTCTAACTCATTTAGCTTTTGGCTCACACAAAGTTTGGGTTTCTAGAAGTTTGGGTAGGTCTCTTTTCGGGAATGTGGTGGGCTCCTATTTTTCTTCTTTTGCCCACATATAGTTCTCTTTGTTTCTATTATAGGGTCTGTGGTTTGTATTGTATTGGGGTCTTACCATCCCTTTGCTCTGTCCATCTCCATCGTTCAGTTTTCTAGGGTCGTCTCTTCTTGTTTTGTTTGCAAGTTATATGCATATATGGCTCCTCGACAAAGACTTCCTAGTCGCAAGGGTGGTGCACCTGGGTCATCCTCTTCGCAATGCCATCATTTGTTCGGATGGGAATCAATGGCTAATTTTTTCGAATCAACTCCTCTAGAGGTTAGAAAGGAAATTCTCCACTTGGAGGCCAAGGAGTTCAGTGTTAAGAATATTATTCTGATTCAAAGATTGGAGGTAATAGCCTTAAGTCGGTTCCTGATCACAGGAAGTTTCGTAAGAGAAGACTTCACTCACTCCATTCTATCACCTTGCATTGTAAGTTGGAAACTCTACTAAGCATGGTAATTTGAGATAAGCAAGTAGACAACTACAAGCTGTTTGCAGGTCAAGAAGAATTTAAGTGAATCTTGAGGGCTAAGTTACCGGAAACTCCTGAAGAATTTTCCGGAAACGCGAATCCCCGTTTCTGATACTTAAACAGATACGATTCTTGTCCGAAACGCTGTAAAAACATTTTTGTTTCGTTTCAAAAAATCGGAAACTTTAGATTTGGAATAGGATACGTTTCCAAGGGATATAAAATTTTTTGGATCCGTTTCCAGATTTCCGGAAACGGATCCACTAAAATTGTGATCAAAATCCACCCTTAAAATGTTAAAAAGCTTGAAAATTTGTATAGCCATAAATAAATAATAAAAATGAAGAAATCAGATTTGCAAATAAACTCACTATAAACAGAGTCTCATAAATTCTTTTCTAAATCTTTAGAAACGACACTCCATATATTTATCAAGGATTCTTACTAAGAAAAGATAGATGTTCAAAAATGCAAATAAAAGGGTTTGATGAATGTCTTCGTAAAGAGATTTATTAGAGCGATTAATTTTCATTTTCATTTTGGTTAAGGTTTTGTTAATTGTCATTGATTTTGCTCTTGATTTCATAAATCCCTCCAATATAACAAATCTTCTCTAGCCAATCTTGTGCCTGCATATAGTCATGAGACCAAGCTGACATCGAGAAGATTGAAATGCTCAAATAGGTCTTGATGGAATATCCCAATGATCCCATGGCCCTTTTAATTGTCATGCAAGGAAGATAGATATCATCTGCCATGCATGACACGTTCTTTGAAGGAGTTGGACCCCAAAGCACAAAGGTTGTAGCATTTCTGATTACATTATTAATGATGATGATAATATGTCGATTGTTATAATAATCACTAATGATGATGACAATGTTTATGCTGAATTGATGATGATGATTAGTTTATGTTGAATTCATGACAATGACTATGCATTTTTAGATATATATTCTAGATTCTAAAAGATGAATGGTAATATATATATATATATATATATATATATATATATATATGCATGCCATTTCCTTGCCGTATCGTATCCTGATATTTTGAAAATCTGTCGTATCCGTTTCAAACCCCGTATCCGTATCCGTTCCCGTATTCGTTTCAGTGCAACTTAGCTTGAGGGACATCAAGTATAACTTGGATGATATTGTGGTTAGGTTGACTCGAGTGGAGCATTTTGTGGTATCTGATTCAGAGACTGACTCAAATGACCATCAGGAGGTGCCTACAGTCATCAACACTCCAGCGCAGACCACTTCTCATGTAAACTCTTCTCCTCATTCACCAGTTATCATTTTGGACTAATAAGTCCACCATGCACACCATATTAATGTTTATTGTGGGTTAGAACTTGTTTTTTGTAAGCAATCTTATGATGTTTTGTCGATATTTCCATTGGGTTGGACATGTATTACTACATTTCGCTTCTAGCATTTTGCATGGTTCAGTCAAAGCCTTAACGAAATTGGAGGATCATAGTTGACTATGTCGTAGTTTCCAATGTTCCTATATTCGAGTAGAGTAGTCCCATCTTGCTAATTTTATCCATTATTAATTTATATTGTGTCTTTGGTTATCCCAGCGATAGTTATAATCTCCCAAATCACTCTTTTAAATATATGAAAAATTTCCAATATAACACCCTCTCCTACCAATAAAAATCAATCCATCGAAGCCGTTAAAAAAAGAAAGTGTAATGGATTGTTTCTCCTCTTTTTATTGTTCATTTTCTCCCTCACAATCAAATTTATAATTAAATTAGTGTAATGATGCTAAAAATGATGAGTGCACTACTGAAGGCTTTACTTGAATCTTTATTGATGTCCACGTGTACGGGGTTTTGCAACGATTTTTTTTTATAAATTTATAGTTAAATTAGTGTAATGATGCTAAAAATGATGAGTACACTGCTGAAGGCTTTACTTCAATCTTTATTGATGTCCACGTGTACGGGGTTTTGCAACGACTTTGTAATTAAAAGTCAGTCCCACTTAGACAAGAAACCTACGAATAACACCAAACAGAGATCCAAATAGAAAAGGCAGCCGGGCTTCGTCAACGATGTAAAAAATGATCGTGAATGACGTTCACATTTTCCTATGAATTCTTATCTTATTAGCATACTTATTATATTACAATGAAAAAATTCAAACGAGCACGGCATTATAGCATTTTCCATGTTTTTTTCGGGGTTGGAACTTGGGAATGGCGTAATTTATATAGTTTTTTATTTCCCGGCAATATCCCTCTGTTTTTGTGGAGGCTTTATATCCCTGGACTTCTATAATCTCGACTTGCATGATCTAGTTGACTAGATTAAGTTTATAATATTTCATTGTTCACACGATCTTCAAGTTACAGGAATGCCCCTTTACAGCTTCTCTGTCTGGGTTGTGGATTCCTTTGACAACAGTTTTTTCAGTTTTCATAACAGGACCTATTGGACTGATCTCTTTGACTTCTAAGCATTTTTGGGTTCTTTGTCTTTTAACTGATTGAGCAGTAGCCAGAGATTCAACCAGGTCAGTACTAATTTCTTTGACTATGATCGTACAATATCATAAAGCAGAGAAAACTATCAAATTATTCTATTTATTGATAGCACTGTATATCCATTATATATATTATTTTTTTAAAGTATTAATGGGAACAATAAATAGTTATCTACCAATTGATATCATGGGTTAATTTGCAGATTACTTTCAGTCACTTTATAGACATGGTTTTCTGTATGCTGTTAGATTTTTCCCATGAATAGATGTTGGATGCGGAAATTTCAAATTAGCAGGGGCTTGATGCTTGGATGAGTTTAGATATTGGACTTCGAAACATTAGAGATGTCTGTCTCGCCTTGGGAAGGTCTTCATATATCCGGAGCAATTCTATTTATAAGGGTTGACATTATCATTGTGTTACTGGGCTAATGTGCTCTTTCCTGAGAGCTTGAGAGGGGTTGCTCACTTATATTTGATCATGGAGCCTGGTTGCTCCTATTTGATTGTGATATTGCGGTGGAGGCATATTACCAGAATTGGTTCATGATTTGACTCATGGCGTTGAGGTTCGTTTATGGTAAAAGATCCCAATGTTGAACCCTTGGGGTTAGCCAATGGTAAAAGGCCATCAAGGAGGGCTTACTCATAACTAGTATGCAAGCGTGCTATAGAAGTCTTGGAGCACAAGTTAAAATAGGTGTATTAGCAATGTTTTCCAAGTATTTGATTGAAGCTACAAGGATTCTGCAAGAACAAGACCTAAGTTATAATGCTCGGAATATTGTGTTTAAGATGACTTGAGTGGACAACTGAGACTTATTTTGATGCTGAATAACTTATATAAGTTTTAGGCTGTGCTTTTGATATTATTGCCAAGACTACGGTCACTGCATATAATTTCATACAATTATGAATTAGAGATTCATATGTGTTCTAGAATGGAATCTATTAAGATTCACTAGGTTGAGCTGTTGCCAGTGGCCAGCAATTCATAGTGACCTCCTGGCAAACTTGCAAGTATGATGTTGGACTGGTCTCATTCATGTGGACCCTGGTCACTTCCACATTGGGCAGGTTGCCTGGAACTCTGGCTTTACAAACTAACAATGGCCTGTCAACACGGTTGCGGTTCAGTTGTGTAACCAGGGAAATCTCCTCGAGGCATGGATAAATAGTTGAGGCTAGACACAAGTCCTAGTTGTTTTGCTGGAAGAGTATTCCTGTTGCAGCATTTTGGCCAAGCCAAAGTACTTGTATTTGGTGATTGATCCGAAACCAGATCCAAACAAAAGTCAAATGCTTAAAATAGCTCAGCAACGAAGGAAAACTTGGCAAGATCAGAAGGTTGGCTAGGAATAGAGGGTTGAGCCTACAAGGTTGATGACGAGGACAAAAAAACAGTTTACAGTGTGAAGGGGGCCATGCTTGCCTCCAAAATGCTGCATACCCAAGGAAAGCATAAAATAATTGAAGCATCAAAAAATTAAAAGAAGAAAAAAGACAAATGGCAAAGGAACAGTGAATCGGAATGCTGCCAGCAAATTCCAAAGGAGGAAGAGTGCTGGAGTTATGAAGCTGAAGAGTCGGGGATGCTTGGCCTTCCAGATGCTCCTGGCAAGCAAATTCAGCCTATAAATGTCTGCATAGCATTGGAGAAAAGGTTCTTTGGCAAAGAAGAAAAGTGTCTCTGAGAAGATATATGGGATTCTAATATGTATCCTGAGAGTCAAAATACCATTGTAATTCTGCAATCGCTGAGAAAAATGGGCTGAGTAAAGCAATTCAATACTGGTTTTCCGGTTTGTATTTCTAGGGTTAAATCTTTGTGGTTATGGTGTGATTCATTGCCGCATGATTGAGTTTATGTATGCTTGATTCTTCTTTGGGTTTAAATCTGTTGTTTGGGAACCGTGTAAACCACAAGCATTACCCGGTAACTCAATGATTCTCTAGCTCTGTTGTTAGTTAAAGCCAATCACCAATTCGTTTGATCATAGGGTTAAAATATGCTTTGTGAGTTTCATTAATTCTATACACAACAACTGCAGCTTGATTCCTTTCTTAATTGAGTTGCATACATTCCCCAAGCCTGTGTTCGTTGGTAGATTAACCACTACTTGATTTCTCTTTGGTTAGAGTGTTAGCATAAGGAACGAGTTTGAATGGTGTGTCGGTTCTGTATTACAGCGCGTTTGGGTTATGTATTACATAAACTCATATTTATGTTTTCTTGAGGTGCCAAGGCCAATGCCAAAAGAGAACAAACACTCTACAGCTCTGTTATGCCAAGATCAACCACATCTCTGCATTCAAGATATATCTATTCAAGCAATACTCAAGATCAGTGTTGCACGAAGCGCACCCCCCCCCTGGTTCCAAGCCCCGAAGTGCGTCCCGTACGGAAACGCCTAGGAAGCTTGGCCGGAAGCGGCGCTTCCGAATTTGGAAGCGCCGCTTCGGCTTTTTTAGCCGCTTCCTGGAAATTTGGAAGCGCTGTATGGAAACGCCGCTTCCTGGAAATTTGGAAACGCTGTACGGAAACGCTCCTTCTGAAGCGCCGAAGTGCGCTTCGTACGGCGCTTCGGGCGTCGGAAGCGTGGTGTTTCGGAGGAGGAAGCGTACGCTTCCCGTACACTTCCAGAAAAGCTTCCGAAAAAGCGTTTAGAAAATCGTTTTTTTCATTTTTTTTTAATTTTAGGTGAGTTTGCTTGTTGGGGGTGGGTCCACCTTGGGTTAGGGTGACGAATGAAGGCAAAAAAAAATATAAATATAGCAGATGCTCCCTCATGGTAATGTTAAATTCTTAAAGTAAAAGGATGAAAATGAAAAATAAAGGAGAATCTCCTTTATTTTTCATTTTCATCCTTTTACTTAAATTTTTAACATTACCATGAAATGACTCAGGATGTTTGAGAGTGGTTCCAGCCTCATTGGACTTCATATGGAGAAAATAGAATTTCATATCCTATTCAAAATTCAGCAAACTTAACAGTTTTCAGGAATTCAGGATCAATGGGATTGTGGCATTTCATTAGATTATATCAAGTATGAAGGTATGCGATTAGCATTTAATCAAGAGCACCAAGCCCTATATGTACCCTAGTGTTGGTGGTGTTAATTGTTGAACTCCTTTGTCATGCGGCACGCCCTTAGAAAAAAATTACCTTTCAATCAAGTTAAAATCATTGATCAAACATGTTAAGCTTTTTCTACCATATTTTAAGTCTTGAATTAGGTAGTTTGATCAAAATTGGGCAATGTTGACTAATATCCCTAGACAATCGAGGTAGAGGCAAAGGCTAGACAAGAGGAGAAGAATCTAGATTCTAGATCATTAATGTACAATGGATGTTATATCTATCTTGATTTATGCAAAAATATGCATGTTTTCATGTCTTCTACAATTAATTTGGTATTTGGGATGTTTGTTTTGAGTATAAATGCAAAAAAATATAAAAAAAATATATATATAGCAGACGCTTCCGCGGACGCTTCGCTTCCTAGATTTTTGGAAAATGACGCTTCGGCGTCCCCGCTTCCAAAAAACGCCTCCGCTTCGCTTCCGCTTCGTGCAACATTGCTCAAGATATACATATTACTGCCGTAAACTTAAATTTGAGTAATGCAAACTATTCAGTAAGTAGGTAATGGACCCTAAAGTTCCTATATAACATAGGCAGATTAGAGCATGCTCGGTAAGCCTAGGAACTTTCCAGCACAAGCATTTTTGGATTTTCCATTCAAGGTTTTCTCCTTCAATTGCCTTTACTCATGCGTACTCAAATTAATGGAAAAGTATAACATGGGCCAAAAGATTAGTCCTATGATCCATCTAATGAGAAAGAAAGAAAACATTTATAAAAGATCCTGCACCTTAGAGAGGAGCTATTGTCTAGTACTTCTATTCAAATTTTATTTCCAACAAAACTATAGTATGACTTTCCAAGTTGTTTGTGTTGTGGGTCTGACTGACTTTTCAATTACCTTTTAATTACTTATCAGATATTTGAGGAACTGTTCATTTAATTATCAATCCGGTGTTTGTATGAACTTTTGAACTGTCGTGCACTATATATGCTAGTATAATCCTGTGAAATTGTTGATGAGGTTGTAGTATTCTAAATGAATGTCACAGGGGAAGATATTAAGATACTTTCACAAGTCACCAGAAAAACCACACCACATTTTTGCAGGAAAGTAAATAACACACTTCTACCTAGTGGGCTTAGGAAGATTGATGTTATAACTCCCAACATAGGTAGAATTACTAGTCAAGTTGCAGGAAAGTAAATATTAGTCGTCTACTTAGTGGGCCGAGGAATATTGACGATGTAACCCCCAACACAGGTATACACACCATTAAGGAAAAAAGTAAATCACACTGGCTTTCAAGGGTGACTTGTTCAAGGATTTAGATGATCTTAAATTCTGTAACAGGAATGCACATGAAATGCAATGGCTAACAAACTACAATAAACAAAAAGTTGTAAGAGATTCAAACCACACTGTGCTATAAAGAATTACACCATGAACTGAATTAATAATTGCAATTTTTGGAAGACATGGTAAAGTAGAAATCAATCTGAAAATAGAGTAATTAATGGAATCTGTAAAACAAAGCACTGAAATGTTAAATGCGGAGTTGCAACAATACTATATATCACGAGTTACAACTATGATCGCACACGAATTGTAGTAATAGTCAGTTCACAAGTTATAATGATATTAATTAACGAGTTGCAGCAATGTATACATTTGAGAGTTGCAACACTATGTAAATAACAAAGTTACAACAATATTAAATATTTGAGTTGCAACAAGGTAAGAAACAAAGTAAAAGGATTGTAAATGAAACTACAACTACACTATAAAGTTATAGACAGTACGTGGCTAAGGAGGGGGCCTTACTTCCTTAGGCGAGGAACTGGTTAATAAAACAGTAAGACACTAATCAATCGACACACCATTAACTCAAATTGGAACAGAATGAAAACTTGTACGGCGGAAACTCAAATTACAATCACAATTCTCTTGAATTAGTTGATTCTCTGACTACCAACTCTTCCAGCTTGAATAGAGCATAGGCTTTTGTACATGATGTTAAATACCTAAATTAGCCCTAGGATTTTATGGACAACCATGAGAATTTGATTGTTCTATCCAGTTACAAGGATTCCACCAAAAGATGGAAAAATTGGGAAAGAGTTAACCTGTTCAACTATGTGACAAGTGGTGGTTGGGTCAATCTTTCCTTGTTGAGCGACCAATTTCCTTTGTCACTTTCTTGATTAGGAGATTGATCGGTTGACTTCTTTGGGCACTCTATGTTAGAAAATCAGAAAGGCAGAAATATTCTCTTATGTTGATAATTACTTGTGATATTTTTGTAGTCTTATTAACTTTCTTTATGCTCTTTTATCTTCTTTCATCAGGCAATCATCAAATCAAAACACGAAGATCAACGACACCAGATATAGGCTTTCAGCCAGAGCTAAAACCCCTCTATAGGGGAAAACCCAGTCAAACTCTTCTATTCATAAATTCAAATGAAGTTGAGACAAACCAAGACCTTATACCTGACCAAAAGACCTTCCTCCATCAAGTCAACTTTCCAAGATGATTCTGCGAACTTCAGTAGTCTCCTCTTGCCTCCCATCTTCAACCTAGCAACAACACAGAATTTTTGGCCCTCAACTTCTAGAATTTCGGCCTTACTACAAATCTGAAATTTTGGCCTCCCCAACAACCCAGAATCTTCGCACGTGTGGTAGTAGAGAGAGAAAATTCGACTTCTTTTGCTTGACAAAGACTTCCTACTCCTTCGCTAGGTTTTCCTTCTTCTTCATAGGGATTTTGCTCCTTTCTTCCTCCAGTACTGCAGATTGAACTTGCTTGAGATGTGTTCCAAATGAGGTCGAGTTGCTGCCTTTATATAGTGGATTCTGCCTCCCAATTAGGCCGACTTGTCCAAGTTGAGCCTGACTTGGTGGAGGAGGACTATAAGACCTAATTTACATGAAAATAAATTTCTATCTTGATAGATAAAGCCCAAGAAGGGTCTTTTACATGATGACGAAGACAATGACTCTTGAGTCTTGACATAAACCCTAGAAGCCTACAATGGAGATTTTGACCTAAAAATAATTGACCTAAGCATGAAACCCATGCTTTAATAAGTTAATTTCTTTTACAATAAAAATTCTTTTTCTTTCTTTTGACAAATACATTACATTATGACTCAAATACAATTATGAAAACTGACACTAGTTACATTTTTCAACACTCCCTCTTAACTAGAGATGTATTCATAATTACATATATACAAGGTACATGGAAGATCTCAAAATGATATGCTTTATGAAGATTCACAACACACAGTACTATAGATTAGATACTTGACTAGGGTACTCTAATTGGGTGGGACTAAGGTGTACTCAAGCTTTAGCCACTCTAGGTACCATCAGGCTTTGAAGCTCTAACACCAACCCAAAGATCTAGGTGCGTATCCAACATCTGAGCTCCAAGACCAACGCCACCCTCTCTACTTCGGGATCTAGACATCAACGCGTAGGCCAGCCAGATGTCCTCCCAAGCATCTTGGTGTCCCAAGATGCTTTATCTCTCCTAATCAACTCAATCAGATATATATTCACCAATCCAAGCATGCTTCAAACGTTCAACATTTTTACGGAGAGATCCTGCACAATCACAACCCCAATTAGTAATAAACCTTCAAATATATATACAAGTAAACACAAACCTTTGGGGTCCTTAATCATTCTGATGCTACTTATATCATCATCAAGTTATCCAAATACAACTTGTCAAAAGTTTTCTTTCTTCTTTCACTTCTTCAGTAGTACCAAATACAACCTCAATACTTCTCAAGTCTTTTGTTTGCAAATCTATCTGTAGTACTTTCGTTCATTATTCAGTTTCATTCTTTCTTCAAGGTATTTACTATCACTGTCATAATATGTCCTCCCTCTTAACTGGGGAGATATACCCTTTCTTCTATCTAAGCTTCCTCTCAACTCAACAGTTTCCTTCTTTTATAGCATTGGAGAGACTTCAACCTTTCAAGGCTTCATTTCTTTCTCATGGCATCAAGGTCATGTCGATCATCATCATTCTTATAGCTTCCTTCATCATGCTCATTATTATCATCATCTTCAATTATGAACATCTTCATCATCTTGAAGATTATGTACCTGCAAAACTTTAATAGCAAGTAAAACCAAATACAAATATACATAAGCATGAAGTCAACCATATCAAAATCATGTTATTGCAGTGGAAGCATCAAAACATTCAAGCTTTAGACATCAAATACCTAAACCTAGTTAGGTTCATAATTAGCAAGGGTCCCATCTTTTATACACTAGACTTCAACATCTTGCTAGGGTTTTGTCATAAACGCTAGACTCCATCTACGGGACATAAAGCCTTAGATATCAATAACTCAATCAAAATATCAATCTAATCATAAAGTTTCAACGATGTGATTTTAGAATTACATGTCAAAATCTACTAGGGTTTGTTGTAAACCTTGGATTTCATCATCAAAACTAAATCACATCAATAATCGAAAATAATATATTTATGGGGTTTCATTACCATGCCCTAGAATATCAATCTCTACTAGGGTTTTGTTACAAACCCTAGATTTGAAAAACTAAAATATGAATATCAACAATTAAGTTAGCATACCAACATTTCATCTCTAGGGTTTCATTATTATTTCCTTATATCAATTTCTTTCTATGATGCAAACCCTAGATGCAAACATCAAATTCCAAAATTAGATAACGATTTTGACTAGACTAGGGTTTTGATCACACAGAAGAATATACACCTAGGTTTTCATTCCTAGAATCTTCCTATAACTATTACAAGGGTTTTTTCATAAACCCTAATTCACCAAACCTTGAAGATCTAAGGTTTCATTATATAAACTAGACATTAACAAAAAACCTTGAAGGACCAGGGTTTTTACCACGACATTATCAAAACCCTAAACTTCAAAAGAATATCATTTCATTATATGTTCTAGACTTTATCAACACCCCTAACTAAACTAGGGTTTCATTATTAACATTGACATACCCTTAGCATCAAAAGGTTAGGGTTTTACAGTGAACCCTAAAGGTTAGGGTTTCATAAAAAATAAACAAATGACAAGAGATAGTATAACAAGGGTAGGTTCAATCTAATTATTAATCACCCTAACAAGATTCTCTATGATTCAAAACCCTAGACGTAAAGATGTTAGTAATGTAAAGCAAATTTCAAAAGAAGAATGATCATACCTTTTGTATGAAGAAAACCTTGCAACTAAACCTGTAGCCTGAGACATACATTGAGTTGTTCTCTAACAAACCTTGTAAAGTATCATTTTGAAGGACTTCCGTTGCAACAAAGCTTCTTTTATGACTCAAATCTTTCCTTTGAAGTTTCCTCCATAACCTTTCTGTGTTTTGCAAGCTTTCCTACCAAGGAAAATATAAAGAAAGGATTATGAGTATACAATACATACAAATCTTGATGTGAATAGGAAACCAAATATGAAATATGAAACAAAGAACAATATACTTATCTTTTGGTAAAATGGTGAAGGCTCCCTCTTAATCCAATCTTTCTGAGGGATACCTACAACTTTAAACAATTCAAAAATTTCTAACAAGATATATTAGATCTATGAACTCTAGAAATTAGAACATAAAAGAAAAACAGTACAAAACTTAAAGTAGAAGGATATGCAAGGGATAGTATGCCTAAGGTACTTTAGCAAATAAGTCTTTGATTTAGGATTCTTCAGTCTTGTTTTTATTGGGTGGAGCTTCATCGACAATATTTACATGTTCTCTTTCTCTCTTCTTGTTTCTTGTATTTTCAGGACATTGACTTTTGTAGTGTCCCATCTTATGACAATTGTAGCATTCAATATTTGATAAATCAACCTTCTTCTTTGGTCCTTTGAACTTCTTGTATACTCCCTTTTTCTTGTGATGAGCAGAGTAGGCATTTGAAGTGTTATTTTCTTCATCCTCCTTTTTGTTACTTACTAATGAGATGCGGGCTTCTTCTTGACTACATGCATTCCACATTTGTTCAAAGGTTGGTGTATCTTTCCAACTACTAATTCCTGATGCAAAAGAGCTCCAAGATTTTGGTAGACCTAGTAGTGCAGCAATCATGAGTTCTTTCTCTGGTACAACTTCATCAATAGCTTGGAGTTCATCTCTTATTCTAGAGATTCTTACAAAATAGGATGATCCAGTGTCATCTTTATTGTTCTTAGTTCATTCTTGAGACTAGCTATCTGACCAATGTTCTTGATGGTAAATAACTTGGAGAGGGCTTCATACATTTCTTGTGCAGAGTCTATATTGGATATGTATGGGATTAGATTGTCCTTCACTCCATCTACTATTAGATTCATGGCCAAGATGTTAGTTTCCATGTACTTTTCTTTTCCTGCATCATTTGTAGGTTTCTTAACTTTTCCTTGAGAAAAATCCAAAACTTTATGTTTAGCAAGAATAAGATCCATCGTCTTCTTCCATGCCTTGTAGTTAGGGGCTCCTTCTAGCTTATTTTCTGTCTTCATTGAGGTTGCCATCGACTTTATAATATCTCCTTTACTTAATATCAATGTAGAAGAAGTTGAAGTCGGGATTAAATCAACAAGGGTCTAAAAATTGAAAAAGTCGTTAAAATCGGGAGGTTTTTGAAAAAGTCAGCAAAAAGTCAGCAAAATACAAAAAAATACAAAAATATTCATTTTTTTTTAAGTTGCTAAAGAAACTACCTCACTCACGATTTTTTGGAAAAACTCCTGATTTTATCCCGACTTTTTTGATAAAATCCCCATTTTTTCAATTTTTTTTAGCCATTAAAGAAACTACCTCACTCATGATTTTTTGGAAAAACTCCCAATTTAATCCCGACTTTTTCGATTAGGAAAAAATCGCCAAAATGTCGGTCGATAAAATCGGCTAGTCCAAAAAACAGACTTCACCGATTTTATTGCGACTTTTTCCACACTGCTAGATATGAATAGTAGGCTTTTCTTATTCCTTCCTTCTTAACCCTTCTTTCAATAGATCTTCAAGCTGCCTTTTTCTTTCCTCCTTCATCTTAGCTCTGATACCATGTTAGAAAATCAGAAAAGCAGAAAGATTCTCTTATGTTGATAATTACTTGTGATATTCTTGTAGTCTTATTAACTTTCTTTATGTTCTTCTTTTATCTTCTTTCATCAAGCAATCATCAAATCAAAACATGAAGATCAATGACACCAGATATAGGCACTTAGCCAGGGCTAAAACCCCTCTATAGGGGAAAACCCAGTCAAACTCTTCCACTAATAGATTCAAATCAAGTTGAGACAAACCAAGACCTTAGACCTGACCAAAAGACCTTCCTCCTCCACCAAGTCAACCTTCCAAGATGATTCTGCAAACTTTAGTAGTCTCCTCTTGCCTCCCAGCTTCAACCCAACAACAACACATAATTTTTGGCCCCTAGCTTCTACAATTTCAGCCCTACTACAGATCTGAAATTTCGGTCTCCCTAGCAACCTAGAAACTTCGCATGTGTGGTAGTAGAGAGAGAAAATTTGACTTATTTTGCTTGACAAAGACTTCCTTCTCCTTCACTAGGTTTTCCTTCTTCTTCTTAGGGATTTCATTCTCTTTTCTTCCTCCAGTTACCGTAGATCGAACCTGCTTAAGATTTGTTCCAAATGAGGTTGAGTTGCTGCCTTTCTATAGTGGATTCTGCCTCCCAATTAGGCCGACTTGTCTTTCTTGAGGCTGACTTGTCCGAGTTGAGGTCGACTTGGTGGATGAGGACCACAAGACGTAATCTATATCAAAATAAATTTCTTTCTTTATAGATAAAGCCCAAGAAGGGTCTTTTACATGATGAGAAAGATAAGGACTCTTAAAATAAACCCTAAAAGCCTACAATGGAGGCTTTGACCTAAAAATATTTGACCCAAGCATGAAACCCATGCTTTAATAAGTCGATTTGTTTCTTTTGACAAATACATTACATTATGACTCAACTAAAATTATGAAGACTGGCACTAGCTACATTTTTCAACACTCTGTTGGTGATAGCTATGCGGTTGAGATGATGTGTCATACCAACTGTCTCATAGTTGCAATGCCCTTCCCCAATGGTCTACTATTAGAGAGTTGTAGTAGCAGTTCTGGAGTGAGTTGTAGCAACAATGCTATGCGAATTGTAGTAACAAGGAGTTGCAACATGAGTGGCGACACTTGGAAGTTGCATCATCTGCACTGGAACAATTAGTTGTAGCAACCAACAGCAAGGAGTTGCAACACCTGTATTCGAACAATGAGTTGCAACGACCATCAATAATGAGTTGTAGCACCTACGTTTTGCCCCCGTCTGAAGGTACCTGTGCAACTCTACCACTGGTTAGCATAGAAAAATAATTATCTCCCTAAATGCATAAGAATGAGCATTAAAATTACATGTTAAGAAGATAACTGTACCTTGATCAAAAATACATCTTCATTGAACAAAAAGGGTCTTAGGATGACATGAAAATGGGAAAAGATGACAAAAAGGTATTAGACCAATACTAGAAAAATGCTAAATTGGGCATTTGTCATCTCCCCCAGCCAAAACTATTGCATGTCCCTATGCAACCAAGTAGTCAATCTAAGTTTGAGTGGCAATGGCTTCCATGGAGGTTGCTAACATTGCAGTCAACCTCCCTTGCTTCATGTGCATGATAGTAACATTTCCTTTCTTCAACCTCCCTCCAACAGGAAAGTTCTTCCTTCATGGACATGTTGTCATCTTTTTAATAATTTGTGGAATGTAGCTATATCATTGGTAGTGGAAGTTGACGCCTACCCAATGTTTCCACAATTCTCCATACACTTAATGTATCGGTGTACTCTCTTCAAAACCATTGCAAAGTTACTAGGGTTGAATGGATCTTTTCTGTGTATGTCTTCTGTGGCTTGTCTCCAGGGCTGAATGCCTCCTACAACTGTCCTTGATAATATCTCAATCTGTACTTTGCAATTATTAATGGCCTCTTGCCTGTTTTGGGCTATAAAATTTGCATGCCTTGGGGAGTTCATCCAACTGCAATGTGTAAGAAGGACATCCTTTGGCCCATAATACTACCCTCTAATCCACAAATTGCATTTGAAGTTATTCTCCGCTACTTAATGAGCAATTTACCAGTCAATGGGGTTGTTGAGGAAAGATGCAAAAGCTCTCAGTTGAACATCTCCCACAAAAGGGTTAGGGTTCCAAATAGGGTCATGATGCAACAAAATATTGTGTTGGTATAGCTCACACAATAGGTTCTTTTCTCATTAGTGCATGCATAGTAGGCTCCATGAATGTACTTGAGGAGGTATTTTCATATGGTTTGCAGGTCATTATAATTTATAACCATCCACTGGAACATGAGGTATCTCTCCTGTAAGTACATGATGTACACAAGGGAAGGAGCTCTGCAGTTAAGCGCAAATTCTACCTGTTGCACCTGCTTTTTCAACATTCCAAGGAAGCAAGATCTGAGGACTTCAAAGAATTTTTTCAAAGTCAGAATCAATAACCAGTAGTCTGTTCTATGTCATTGTAAACCCATTTTGCAAAATTATAATGTAGATGATGCTAGTAGGAATGTATATTTACGTAATAACCTAGGTAAGCCTATTATTTTGGCGACGAATTACAACCTAGGAGGTTTTTCATTTCATTGATTCCTCTGGATTTCTAAACACGAATGATCGGCAGAGTTTTTCCCTCCAACCTCACCCCAAAGCTAGGGTGGAATTTATCGTCAAAGTCTTAGGTGAGTCCTAGTGTTTTAGTCGAGTCTTCTGTAAAAGTGATTTGGGAATAATTTAAGCTAATTGGCTAAATTATTTTATTACAAGTCACTTGGTCTACTAGATCATATTGTGTTGTAGAATTGGGTAAGTTATTTGAGAGTCTATAACAAACGAGTATTCCCCCTTTGAAGGTTGAATTTGTAAAATCTTATGTAAAAAATATTTTAGTGCATGGTCCCTCATACTTAGACACCATGGCTAAAATATTTGAGGGTGGAAAAATAATTAATCCCCTCAGGTGTCAATTAATTATTTTTCTGGCAAAAATAAAATTAAATCCTAAGCCAGAAAATTAATTAATTAGAGTAAAAAATTAAAATGTTAGAGAAATTAAATTTTCCAAGTGGAAAAATTCGTGGGTCTTAAAGAAATTAATTTTTGGAGGTCCCCCACCAAGGGAATATTGGAAATTTCAAGAAAAATTGGACCCTTGAACCTTGGTGGTTAAGTCAGTGAAATTTTTGAGGAAATTAAAAAATTCCTCAAAAATAATTATTTCAATGACAAAGATTAGAAGATCATCAAAGATTTATCGATGACCGAGATTATTTTGACGGGGATCAAGCCAACTAGCCGTTATTTTCCACTTGGAGGAATTTCTTTATAAATAGAAGATATTTTTCTTCTATTGGTCATTTTGATTTTGAGCTCTGCTCTGATGTAACTTTGTAAAAACGAGTGTAAAGCCACTATCCCGCTGGGAACATTTTGATCATCAAAATAAAAGACTTTGGGGTGCAGTTCATGGTGTATTTGTCTCGCTTATTTGTGGTGTGTGCTGGGTACGAACATTCCTATATTGTGCTTCAAATATTAATTGAATCGTTATTTCATTTGTAGATGATAGAAACATTCTATTGTTGAGTTTTGGGCTATCTTAGGTGATCCAATTCATTGTATGTTCTAACGGTTTCTTTTTGAGAAAATATATAGAGTTTGCAGGTTCCCCAGTCCTTGGGCTCCAAGTTCACAAATTGTGAGCACAGGTTGACTATTTTTGGATTCTGAATTTTTATGTTATTTTCTAAGTTTGTTAAGGCTATGGTTTGACATTTATCTTTCAAAATACATCTAGCCATTGTCAAGATCTAAAAAATTCTATTTTTCAAATTTTTTATGTATGTTTGTATACAATTTGTAAATTATTTCTGTAAATAAGTTATTGCATTTAAGTTATTTTAGGACTGTTGGGCAACTTCTAGATCTGATGTATTTTCTACAGCCATTTATGCAGTCATATAAATTTAATAAGAATCATCAAAATTGATTGAAGAGCATCTAAAAATCACTCAAATTGATTAGCTAATTATTGGAGCTTATTTGGCATTAATATTTAGGCATCTTGTTGGTTTATTAAAGACTGAATCACTGATTTTCTGAGTTATTACAGATCTGATATACAACATTTTGAGGTCTGATATGAGCATACTAAATTTGATCTATAGTGTCTAAGCAGTCCTATAATCAAGTGAATATCATTGGAAGTTAAATGCATTGATTTTCTAGCTTATCTTTGGCATCTTGCATCATTTCTTCACCACTGATATAAAATTGTAGACCTCTAAATACAAGGTTGCAACGATACTAAATATCATTTAAGTCTCTAAAATTAGGTTAGGAAATTTTACAATTTATAATCATTCATGATTGAAGTGATTTGGGCTTAACTTTAGTCATTGGCATCTTTTACACTCTTGCATTCACATTAGTGCTCTAATCAAGTTGTTAAGTGTTTAATTGGCTAATTGCTCTAAGTGACATTGTGGATTAATGCTCTTAATTTCTCATTGTTATTACTGTCATTGAGTGGATTCATTGCTCATTGTTAAATTGAATATCTCTTGTGGATGCTATCTTGATCATAATTGTGATAAGAGATTTAAATTTCTCTCTTGTATCTAGGTGGCATATTGGTGATTTATTGATTGTAATCTTGGAGATTGTTAATGGAGTTGTCTTTAGTGTGACTTTTTGGACTTTTGGGTGTCGGAATTCAGTGGAAAAAAATTGACGTAAAATCTTGATTTGTGTTATTTAAACTGGTTTTTGGACTGTATATATGGATTCAACACCTTGAAAAACCCCTAGGGCACTTCGATTGTGCAGGGGTTACCCATCATTTCTGCCGGATTTTAGAGAAGTTAGACCGGAAAAACCCAACGGAAAAGCTTCCAAAAAGTCTCACTAAAGACAACTCGATTGTTAATTGTCTTAAGTAACATTAATCTTGTCTTTGAGCAATTGTCTATTTATACTACTGTCACGTTTCTCTAGCACTGTTAAGCTTGAACACTCTCTTGTGGTTGAAATTTTATTCATTTATTGTTTAAGTACCTTATTGTTCTTAATTAAAAATTATTGTCATTAAGTACTTAACAAATTAAGTAATCTCACCTTAAGACCATTCATCTCTTGCACTTGCATTGCCTCTTGCATTGATAATTTACCTCCAAGCATAAGCTTCATTGATAGAGAATAAGACCACCTTTCTCAATTTAGCTTGAGGGGGTTAGCACCTCTTTAGTGGTTAACATGGTGACCTTGCAGTCGTCAGAGTCACAATCTCTGCAGCGTCGAAGGCATCAGGTGGTTAGAACATAGGGGGAGGTATCATTAATCAAGCCTCTGCTTGCTTCTTGTTGATTTCTATCCTACAACCTACTCTAGAGACTAGTTCCAAAATAGTTAAGAGGAAGGTTACACTTAGAATAGACATCTATCTTAAAATCAACCAAGATTTTGCATTTCACTTAGCTTGTAAGATTTGCACTTCATCTAGGATAGTCAAACATCCAAGCAACGATTGTTCATCTAGTTACTTGGCATCAAATTGATAATAAACAAGAAGTTGACTCCATAAAGCATTGGTCTCACATTTAAATCTAATCTAATCTTTAAGTCTTACTAAATTTAACCAAGTAGCTAGGTCATTCAATCATGTCTCTCGGACTTATTGGTTGCCAACTTGTCCTTCATCTTCACAAATCTATAGGGACTACCCCCCATAGCTTGCTGTTGGGAGACAACTAGAACGGAGAGGTCAGGGATTAGAGTGACAACCCCCGACCTGAGTTGTTGTCGCAGTGCCTGTATAATCTGAGCGACAACATTTTTTGGTGCTGTTGTCGGGGATAGATTTTTTCTGTCCTTGGTCCTCACGATAATTTTCAATCTTTCATCTTTCATCATTCCTTATCCCATCAATGCCACACTTTATGGCGCCATTATATTTCTTTATTTTTTCATCACTTTATCCTTTTTCTTCTCACTAATCCTTCATCTTGTCTATTCGCACCTTCAACACCTAGACATTTCGGTTGTTTTCCAGTTTGGGTGGCGACTCCACTTATTCATCTATTTTTTCTTAGACAAGAAGCCCTCCCTAATATCCATTTGTTTCTCTCTGACTAATCTTGCTGTTTTTGTCTTTTGGGTAGATTTATGTTCAAGTGGTGACTCCATTTCTTTCATTTCCTACAAGAATTTCTACTAGAAGTTTGCTTCTTGTGGATCTCTTATTTTTCTTGAACAATGATCTCTCTCTAACATCCATTAGCCCCTTTTTCCCTAAAGCAGGTCATCATGGATGACTCATTCACCCCTTGTCGCTTTAGTGACATTCTTCATGATATCTCGGGCGATGCCATTGATAATTTTCCTTCTTTCATGGGTAATAATGCAGTCACTGCTAAAGATCATCTTACAAAGTTCATTTTTCGTATCGTAAAGTTCGGTGGCTATGCATATGATAAACATGAGGATGTAAAGATGCGACTCTTTGTTCCCTGATGAAACTTTTGACACTTTACAATCAATTATTGAGGCCTTTGAAGATAAATTTGGAAATCAAAGGGGCTCGCCTTGTGCCTCTAGTGTTGAGCAAAAAGATGAAAGTGGTCATGTGAAGGACCCAAATATCATAGAAAGGTGTCAAGAAAATGTGCCATATTGCAGACCTTGTAATCATTTTCATGATGAATCCACTTGTGCAGTTGCAAGAAGAATCCGCGATAGTGGAAAAGCAGGGACAAGTTGTCAAATTGGTATCGACAATGAAAAGGAAAAAGATAAGCAACTTATCAATGAATTAACTCAAATGATGAAAACCATGGAACTTAATCAAGAGAAATTGATAGCAGATCATGCTAAGGATATGAGAGCTATGCAAAATCATTTGATCACTATGGAAGCAAATCATAAAGAAGAAATGAGTTTGATTCAAGTAAATTATGATAAAGTAATAAAGGACATGGAAATCGGTTTTCAGAGCAGGTTGTCAGCTATAGAAGAAAAACATGATGGAGAGCTAAAGATCATGAAAATTAATCACTTTAATTAGATGGTAACCATAGAGTATATATTGGGTTTTTGGGAAAATTTCTTCTTGTTTCTACGGGTGAAATCTCTCAAGGGATCAAAGAAAGGAGTAAACTTTTGAAGTTTCCAACCCTTAAAAACCCTAGACGTCTAGGGTTTTTGAGCCCATTTTTGCAGGTTGCTTATTTTCAAATTGGGGAAGAAACCTATTTTTTGAAGGCCCTAGTCCTTACCCAACCTAAAAGGCTAGTGTTTGGGACCTATTTTGTAACATTAAGAAGACCATAAGCCCTACAAGGGCTAGATCTCATTGCAAACGAGGGTTTCTTCAAGGGATTGACATTTTATCTCTAATAATTTGTGATTGGTGCAGTCATAAAGGTTCGATCTTCAGGCTTTGAGTAACATTTTGTGAGTGCAGGTGTTGAGGAGTGATTTATCTCACATCTCCAAACTTGGCATAGGCCATTAGGCCTTGGGGTTTGCTTCTATTGCCTTCATCTCTCATTTTAATTGACTGCATAATTTATATCAGATCTGATATATTGATATAAAAGTGGCATAATCATCATAATACAAGCCTAAAGAACCCACACATTAAGCTAATAACTCATACAAGACATCAAAATAAATTACAAGGGTTTGATCTATCAATTTTATTGTTTTATGTTGGATGAAATATAATTTTCAAGCTCTGATTTGAAATTGCAGAGGTATGATCTGAAAGTTTGAGGTTTGATATAATTGTTACAGTAGTGTATTCAGGGCATAAACACACATAAAATAAGCTTAAATTCATTAACAAGTCACTTAAGGCATTGAACATTAATCTTGTGGTTAAATTGATTGCATATAAGTTATTTTTGAGGACTGTTGGGCAATTTTCAGATCTGATATATTTGCTACAGCCATTTATGTAGTCATATAAACTAAATAAGAATCATCAAAATTGGTTGAAGGTCATCTAAAAATCACTCAAATTGATTAGCTAATCATTGGAGCTTATTTGGCATTAATATTTAGGCACCTTGTTGGTTTATTAAACACTGAATCACTAATTTTTTGAGTTATTACAGATCTGATATATATCATTTTGAGGTCGGATCTGAGCATAATAAATTTGATCTGTAGTGTCTAAGCAGTCCTATAATCAAGTGAATATCATTGTAAGTTAAATGCATTGATTTTTTAGCTTATCTTTGGCATCTTGCATCACTTCTTGACTGCTGATTTAAAATTGCAGACCTCTGGATACAAGGTTGTAGCGATAATAAATCACATAGAAGTTTTTCAAATTAGGTAAGGAGATTTTACAATTCATAATCATTCATAGTTGAAGTGATTTGGGCTTAATTTTAGTCATTGGCATCTTTTACACTCTTGCATTCACACAAGTTCCCTAATCAAGTTGATAAGTGTTTAATTTGCTAATTGCTTTAAGTGACATTGTGGATTAATGCTTTTAATTTCTCATTGCCATTACTGTCATTGAGTGGATTCATTGTTCATTATTAAATTGGATAACTCTTGTGGATTTTATTCTGATCATAATTGTGGTAAGAGATTTAAATTTCTCTCTTGTATCTAAGTGGCATATTGGTGATTTATTGATTATAATCTTGGAGATTGTTAATTCTCTTAAGTAGCATTAATATTGTCTTTGAGAAATTGTCTATTTATATTACTTCCACCTTTTTCTAGCACTATTAAGCTTGAACACTTTCTCTTGTGGTTGAGATTATATTCATTTATTGTTTAAGTACCTTATTGTTCTTAATTGAAAATCGTTGCCATTAAGTACTTAACAAATTAATTAATTTCACCTTAAGAGCATTCATATCTTGCACTTGCATACTAGGGATAGCCTCTTGCATTAATAATTTACCTCCAAGTATAAGCTTGGTTGATAGAGAATAGGACCACCTTTCTCAATTTAGCTTGAGGGGCTTAGCACCTCTTTAGTGGTTAACACAATAACCTTGCAGTCGTCAGAGCCACAATCTCTGCGGTGCCAGAGGCATCGGGTGGTTAGAACACAGGAGGAGGTATCGTTAATCAAGCCTCTGCTTGCTTCCGGTTGGCTTCTATCCCACAACCTACTCTAGAGACTAGTTCCAAAATAGTTAAGAGGAAGGTTACACTTAGAATAGGCATCTAACTTAAAATCAACCAAGATTTTGCATTTCACCTAGCTTGTAGGATTTGCACTTCATCTAAAAGTGAAGCATCCAAGCAATGATTGTTCATCCGATTACTTGGCATCAAATTGATAATAAGCAAGAAGTTGACTCCATAAGTCACTGGTCTTACATTTAAATCTAGTCTAATCTTTAAGTCTTGCTAAATTTAACCAAGTAGCTAGGCCATTCAATCGTGTCTCTCAGACTTGTTGGTTGTCAACTTGTCCTTCATCTTCACATTTCCATAGTGACTACCCCCGATATCCTATTGTTGGGAGATAGCTAGAACAGAGAGGTCGGGGATCAGAGTGATAGCCCCTGACTTGAGTTGTTGTCGCAGTGCTTGTACAATTTGAGCGACAACACTACCAATAGCCCAAGATGGATCTTCTTGATTTCTAGATTTTCCACCTGCTTTTGGAGTTTGATAGTTTTCTCGGACTCCTCATTCATTCCATTCCTCCATTGATCCCATCTGGCTCTGTGGATTTCCAAATGTTCTACCCATCTCTCTTTGAGGTTCCTGACAATCTGTTGGTGTTCCTTGATAGGCATTAAAACTTCCTCATAGGTAGCCAATGTTTCATTCCACTTATCGTCTTTAACAAGGTTCACTTGGACTTCTTGATCCTTCATCAAAGTAGGATTTGTTTGAGTGGCAAGTTCCAATAGTTCAGGTCCTTCATGCTATGTGTGAACATTCCCTTCTTATGTTTCTTTGTTGTGTAATTTTGCTTGGGCCGTTTCCCTTGCCTCAGGGAGAGGTTCCCCTGTTTCTTTTGCAACAAGGAAACTTGCTATGTGAGAAAGGAAATCCAACTTGTCAAAGGGCCTATCTTCCCTTAGTTCATCCTTTAATAGTTTGATTGTGGTTTGAAGCTTTCTGTTTTCCTTTCAAGCATTTTATTTCTTTTGAGAAGAGATGTATACGAAGGCATAAGGGAAAGAGTACCTAATGTTTTCCTTTGCTCTTTGACCTCAGAGTTTTTCTTGTGTTAGGGTAGCAACAACGTCTTGTACTTCTGCTGGTATACTAGGTGTTGCGGCTCTTTCTTCCTTTGCCTATTATTCCATATCGATTTTCGAAGTTGTATCAAGGCTTTCTTCTAGGTTTTTCCTTGCTAGTTCTTGTGTTGCAACAAGGTTTTTAGCTTCTATCTTTTCCTCTAATTTGGGTCCCTCAGAGTCTTGTCCTCCCCCTTCTGGTTCTTGTGTGGTAGCAAGGGTTTCTTCCTCCATTACCCCTGTTTCTTCTTGTGTGACAAAAGAGGTTCCTTCCTCTTGTGCTGTGCTAGGTTCCTTTTCTTTTTCCACCCTTGTTGGTTCTTGTGTGATAGCAGGGATTTCTTCATGTTCTTCTTGATTTGTAGCAACTAGGGTTGGCTCTTCCTTTTTAGTGTACCTCGTCCTCTTTCTCCTTGATGCTGCCACATACATGGACCTCTTTGTCATCTGCTTCAACTTCTTTGTTGGGGACTTGCTCCTAATAATTTCCATATCGCAGTGGTGGTTTGTTTCTTCTTGCTATGGAGTTGCAACAAGGCTTTCTTCTACAACATGAATTGTAGTAGGGATCTCCTCTTCTATAAGAGTTGTAGCAGGATATTCCTCAGTTGTAGCTTTAGGATTTATAGAAGTTTCAACCTTCGGAGTTGCAACATGACTTTCTTTGGGTGGAGTTGTAGCAGCTACAACTTCAGGCAAAGTTGCAACAACTGCTACTTCAACTAGTGCCCTTGCTACGTCACTCTAAATGCGACCTACCTTGTGCAATGCATGTTCGAGCAAGATTTTTAAGAGGTTGTGGTCTAAGAGGGCATCCTTGGTGCGACTAGCCTTTTGAACAAGGGAACCATCATTTGAAACATTCTCTAGAGAAAGAAAGGCATGTTGATGAACTTGCCATGCCTCAGGTGATCCAATAGCCTCAAACATTGTAAGTAGACTACCCCGTGGTGACCCTCGCATGTAAAATATCTCTGTACTACTGTCGCTACATCTCCCCAAGTCAAACTCAGTGCCTTTTTTTGACCAAACCCTCTTTTGGCTCTTGACATTGTTCCATAATCTCTAGTTTTGGCCTGCTCCTGCAATACCATTGCTCCCATGTTTGTGGTAGCCCTATTACCTCTACCATAATGTCCTCATCCACTTGCACTAGCGTTCTTCCTACCAAAGATTTGTTATCCCGAAATTTCAAAGCAAATTCCAATGCTACATTGTCATCATATCCTTGTAGTTTATGCTTGTATTGAATCTATCCTCCATCCTGGAAAATAGGCCAAATGTGGTCAAATGCCTACAACAATAGTCTTTGTGAGCTCCCTTTGATTTAGTGAGCCTCCTTTTTTTCTCTCTACTCTAGCTTTAGATGTTTTGCAGCTAAAAGATGGAATGAATAGTTCATTCGATGGGGGTGTGGCGATTTCTAATAATGGCAAGGGAGTGATTGTCAAATCAATGGTGAAGTCGAGTTATGTCAATTCAATTCCATTCATCATGCAGTCAGGAAATGTACCTATCTAACTTACTATGAGTGATCACTTCCTTCTATGTTGGCAACAAGAGTCGTTATGTCCCATACCTTCGTTGGGTTGTCATGCTGGCCTTGCAAAGACAACTAGAATCCTCATTAGTGTGAGAGTTGCAACACATTTTTAGAGTTGCTAGACTCTAGTTGCAGTACATCCAGAGTTGTAGCACGTCAACTGTTGAGCTCGAGTTGTAGCTTGATTTGATTATGGTGTTGCAGTAGGTGTTGTTGCTACCCAAATCAATGAGCAAAATTGTGGCAGCGGAGTTGTAGCATCTAAGTTGCAGTAATGGCAACTTCCTCCCTTACATATCCTGGAAAGCAATTTATTAGTAATTAAAAAATTAGAAATAGTCTATGAGTTTCATGAATAGAAGGATCTTGACATAACCATCACAAAACTGTGAAGTGTCCTTCTATTCATGAGCCATTATTTGATTTGACTTTATTTATTTATTTATTTTTAACACGTCATGCACTAGCCTAGGCAATTTTTCACATAACATGTGCCTAGGTTATGCCCTTAAGAGTTTTCATACATGCACTTTGTTATATCTCCCCCCCTTTTTTGAAACAATCATGGGATGGAAAAATGAATCATTCAGCATGGATTTATCCCTTATGGACTATCTCTAAGTCATTGTTGGGCCATCCATCACCGATTCCCTTTAAGAAGGCTTCCCCTGATAGTAGTCTATGACTTAATCGAATCCTGTGTCTATTTTCCATTAGTGGGGTTCTTTCTTTGTCGATAGTGTGAAGCTTGATAGCCCCATTGTTGTACATAGTATAAATCTCATAAGGTCCAAGCCATTGAGTGCGAAACTTTCCTTTGAAATCTTTGAATTTGGAATCAAATAACAAGGCCTAGTCTCTAGCTTTGAATTTCTTCTTCTTGATAAGCTTGTTGTGCCACCAAGCTCTCTGATGTTGTATCACTATTGTCTGGTGTAAGGTAGTCTAACGAAGTTCACCCAACTTGTTAATCTAGAGGAGTCTCTACTTTTGAGCTTCACACAAGTCCATTCCAAGTTGTAATGTTGTTCTAAGTGTTTGGATCTTCGTCTCGATTGGAAAAATTATTCTCTTCTTGTATATGAATTCATACAGAGTACAACTAGTAGTTGTTCTCCATTTTGTCCTCTAGGCCCATAAGGCTTTAGGAAGTCGGTTTGCCCAGTCCTTGAGATGCAAATTGATAGTCTTTGTTATAATAGCCTTAAGGATCTTGTTTGACCCTTCTACCTGCCCATTGGCCTGTGGATGTTATGGTGTTGTTGACGGTGCTGGAACTCGCCAACATGCAAATGGGTCTCCCCGATGTGAAGTCCTAATTAGACCTCACACTATTTGGTATAGGAGCCCTTCCAAAAATAAGGCCCGACTGCCATTTTCTTAAGGATTTGCCTTGGCTGCAATAGTTAGCACAAGAGAGTAATGTACATGTACTTTTGAATGAACAAGTGAGTATGCCTTGTGAAATGTTCAGTTGTAGAATGTATCAAGGTTCTTTCACTAGAGGGAAACGAAAGTGAGCCTTTAAGAGAAGAGTAATAGTACTAATATAATAAAGACACACGAGCATATATATGAAAGAATCATTAATAAACTATCAAAATAGTTCACATAGAAGTAACGATCGTTAAGACTAGTACAACACACATTCAATAAAATAAGTACAAAATCCACCGAAATAGTTTAATTTCTTTAATACAGAAAAACAACAACATATACCACAAACATTCAAAGAATAGTCTTACAACATTTACGATATATGCATGAAAGTGTGTTGGCTCAATGAGTTTCAAGTATTAAGCGAAAGTTCCAAGATACATCGATATAGTGAACACCACTATGAGGTGACTCTCCACCTCCCCTATGACTCTTGAGCTCCCCTCATGACTCTTGGGCTCCCAGATGACTTTTCGAATTCTCATGAGACTCTTTGAATTTTACATGACTTTTCACATTCTATAAGTGACTTGGATTTCCACTTTACTTTACATTTCTCATTTGTTGAAATTACATAATTACATCCACAAATGATGTGGCACATGGGGACTCATATGACTCTTGAAATGACACCTTGACAAGACATGACTTGACACTAATGACCTTGGCTTGATGACGATGTTCAAGCTTCTCCTTTTGTTGCTATCTTTGTGTCTTCATGAAATATGCTACATGGTCTTTCGAAGAATGTAACGACCCACCTCGAGTTATCAAGAATATGGAAATATTAGCATGCATACGAGACATGCATATGATAGCTACATATGCACGTATCGCATGCACAACACTAGTAGGCATACTAACTAATTATGGAGAATGTCCAAGTATAAGGTAATGAATTGAAGTTATGTAAATACTAATGCATCAAAATCTAATGAATATTCGTTGTGAAGTACTTATACCACCATCATAATATATAGTTAATATATACAATGAATTATGCAATATATATATATATATATATAGGTTCAAAAGGGAAAGTAATATAAACCTTTAATAATAAAACCCAAATAAAGTCAAGTATGAATTAATATAAATTTATTGAAGGTATAAAGTCATAAAAGGGGATAGAATAACCATACCAACCACATTAAATAAAGGTAATAAAACATGGAAGTAATGTATGGAACTAGTGACTGAAGACGAATGGAGAGGGCGATGAATGGGTAACCTGGATATGAAGACGAATGGAGAGGGCGGTGAATGGGTAACGATATAAGAGATTTAAGGAGGACAAAAGGGGACAATTCTTTTGGGGTTTTTACACAGAACAAAGAATGAAATACGAAGAAAGTCTTAGATAGAGAGAAGATTTGAGCAGTTGTTCTTGAAGCTTTTGGGCACGTGGGCCCACTTCGAATTTGAAGTACTTTGGAGTTGCGTATCGAGATTGTGTCTAGTTTGGCTGGGAGGTTTTGGTCTTTTGGTAACGAGAGCAAATTGAGAGCTACAACAATGCAGGATCGACCTCAAACTCGGAAGCCAGGTATGTATCTGTGAATTATAATGATAAATTCGGTTTAAATGATAACTGACAAATGCTGTAGAATTTGTAAATTTAATTAGGTTTGCTCACTAAATCATTCTGGTGAAATTTTAGAATTAAATTTTGAATTTGGCCACTAAATCTTCCTCCTCCAAAAGGCTTGGAGAGGAGTCTTGACTATGATCTTGATCCTCTAGCTTTTGTTGCAATCTAGTGTCCCTTGATCTTCTTGTTCAATGGTCATCTTATCTTTACAACTTCCTAAGTGTCTTCTAGCACAATCTCCTTCTCCTCCTTCTTGAGCATTGTCTTGTCATGTCGAGATGTAGTACATGCAAGTGAAATTCACTCATGACAAGACAATATTAGTCCGAAAATCTCCTCATCTAACTTTCTCCATGAGAATCATTCACTGACCTGGAATTGAGTACTAAACCGGGAGAAACGCTTAGGGATTGCGCAGTGCGCAGTTCTAGAGGTCAGGAGTGAAGGACTGAGGCTTGCAATGCGCAATGTGTAGTTTTGGAGGCCTGAGAGGTATGATTGCGCAGTTGAGGGTCACAATGAGGCAAATTTGCCCACTGTAACTGCGCAATGCGTAGTTTTCGAGGGACACTGGGCAGTTGGGTTGCATAGTTCAAGGAGCCATGAAGACAAACTGTAGAATGGGATTGCGTAATGCGTAGAAAGAGACCGGCTGGGAGGCAGGATTATGTAGTTTTGGATGTCAGGCTGGGATTGAGCACTGTGATTGCACAATGCGCAGTCCTTGGAGGTAGTGACTATGCATTGCATAGTTTCAGGAGGCAAGGGATGCAGGCTGAGGCTTGCAACTGTGCGATGTGCAGTTCAGAGGGGCAAAGTGAGCTCAGGTTGGTCGGGCATGAAATCTTGTAGAATTTGACCAAGTGTGGGATCAGTGAGGCAGAGATGAAACCAAGGTAGGACTTGAACATGATCACACACTCAGAACCATTGATGACACAACATAGAACACTCAACACTTAGAAACAACATGATCCCCTTAATGTGACGACAAAACAACAATCTCCTCCAAGTGCAACACTTAAGATACACTTTGCGACGATAGTGACGACACTAGTACGACAGTGCATAAAACTTTGGGAATGAGTCTAGTACATGTTTATATGATAAATAGGACCCATCAGTACCAAAGTTGCCTCTTGAAATAGACTAGAACTCTGCTTTCACAATATGTGACACTTCCCATGCCAAAAATGAAACTTTGGTTTTCTACACAAAGGGACTAGAAAACATATAGGATTTACATGGGATGACTCTTTCCACTAGAAACAATAGTTTGAAAGGTCAAAGTAGGCTCCAAAATTTGGATGTAACCCTCCAAAATTTTGGAGGGTGTTGTAGCAACGACAACAGGTCTCATAACCTTGTGTTTGACCTTGTTATTGTCCATAAGGTCCTTGATGATCTTTGGAGTAAATTGTGTTTGATCATTGGTGACGATCTCTCATGGTATCTCGAATTTGGTGAAGATCTCTTCACGAAGAAAATTTACCACTGCTTGCTCAGTTGTAGCTGAGAGTGCCTCAAATTCCATCCATTTTGTGACATAATTTGTACATACTAAGATGTAAGAGTTATGATGAGAAGGAGCATTTGTTGGAATTTCTAAGTCTAACCCATTAGAAACCCTTCATGCACTTTTTGATTTATTCCTACCTACTTGTTCTGTTAATTAACAAGTTAATTACCATGTAAATACCGAAATAAATACTAGTACATGCTCAACACAAACTAATCATCATTTGAAGGAAACAAAACAAGCACACAAGTGACACCGTTGTTTTTGGACTAATGCCCCTGGAAAAACCCAATGCGGGAAAACTGGTGCAACTATCTGAGGGTTTTATTATATGCAGTTTCTGAATACAATTTGGGTGCAAAAACCGGCTCACCCAACAAAGAATAATCTCGGAGTAGTACCTCTCCTTCGGAGATAGATGCTTCGGCTGAAACCCTGGACAAACACTCCGGCAGCTCCTCAACTCCAATCTGCGCCACGAAAAATCCCAGTGCCAACCTCTAGGGACTGCGTCAGCCTCTTTTGCCCTCCGCGTCAGCTTTCCTAGCAGTTCCGACAGTTCTCGACAGTTACGGTTGTTCCCGACAGTTACGGTTGTTCTTGGCAGTTTCGGCTTCTGCCCTTTGCGTCAGCTTTCCCTGCTGTTCCGAAAGTTCCCAGCAAATTCGGTTGTTCCCAGCAGTTTTGGCTTCTGCCCTCTACGTCAGCTTTCTTGGCAGTTCCGGCTGTTCCTGACAGTTCCAGCTTCTGCCCTCTGCGCCAGCTTTCCCAGCTGTTGCACTGATCCTCCTGACACTATCTCTGCCTCTCTGATTCTGTATTCACTGCCCCTCAGCTACAACTCTGTTCACTCTTTCGACTTCCTCAGCAAACCCTGCCCTAGAAAGTCGAAACCTTGATCAACTCGGTGTGTTCTCCAAGTGACCCTCAAGCCTCCTCTTATACTTTTCTTGTTGACAGATCAACGGCCGAGATTAAGTCCCTAATCAACGACTAAGATTAGATCTGGCTTGATCCATGACTTTTGGACCATTCTAACACAATTTTATATTAATTCACATTAATATTTTAATTTCCCTAAGTTTAGACTTAGGGACTCCATTAAAAATATTAATTATTTTAATATCTCCCAAACTGTTTAGAATCTGCCCAAACCCTTTCTGGGTATTGGAGATCTCATGTGCCTTAGCCTCTCCACCAAATTTCGTGGCTAGAGCACATCCGATGCTACCCCAAATCAACACTCCCTCTTAGCGAGGATTGTGCTCTAGCAATACTCCTCACTGAGTATTACTTTGATCATCCGGCATTGGTCCCTGATGCTAGGCCTGCTGCCCATCATCTGTACTATTGCATCCTATACTGCCACCCATGGCTCTGCCACTACCACTGCTGCATCTGTACGACAACTCCCTCTGCATCCGTGTTGCTGCCCATGGCCCTACCACTGCCACTGTTGCGTCTGCACTGCATCCCCTCTCATCATGCTGCATCGTGCTGCCCATAGCACCACCACTGCTAACTGTTGCACTGCAACTTAGTTACTGAGAAGTAAGTAACTGATCTCCCAACTCTAACATCTCTGTCAAGCTAGAGACACTCCCGATGCTGAAGCTCCCTCTGTCACTGACAAGTGATCCCTCTTTGACCTCTGCGTTGCTGCAACAACTCCCTGCATCCTGCACCGTTGCACACCTCTCTGTGTCATCCTGCACTGGTGCAACACTCCCGTGCCTCTCGCACTGTTGCAGCCTGCTAGCCTCGCGCTGTCCGTGGAATCCTGCACTGTAGCTCTCTCTGCTGCTCCATCCTCATTCGTCTCTACCGACATTTGCTAGTCCTGTTACTCGTCTTCAGGGCTCCTGTAGTCAGGTATAATCCAAGAGGTTGGGTACCTCGAGGATCCTGCCCCTCATCTTCTGTAGTCCTCCTGACTACAGCTCGATGTCTCCCCACTTTCGCTCAAGTGGCATGTGAGCACTCATGGCACATAGAACAGATAGGATCCTGGCCTTCCAGATGACAAAGTTGGATGCCTCATCCAACCTGTCCTGATCTCTCAGCCCATTCATGGCCATCTCTCTGCTCTTCTTGTCGACTCCTCCGAGTCTCTCTACTTCCCGCCTGGAAGTTCTCTGTTCGACTCCTGTTGAGTCTACTTCCTGCTTGGAAGTTCTCTGTTCGACTCCTGCTGAGTCTACTTCCCGTCTGGAAGTTCTCTGTTCGACTCTTGCTGAGTCTACTTCCCGTCTGGAAGTTCTCTGTTCGACTCTTGCTGAGTCTACTTCCCGTCTGGAAGTTCTCTGTTCGACTCCTCCGAGTCTATCTACTTCCTGTCTGGAAGTTCTCTTCTGGACTCCCTCTGAGTCCCGATTTCCCTCCTGGAAATCCTTTTGCCAACCGTCAAGTTGCCTCTCTCCGATCGTCTGTGCAACTGCACTACTGATCTGGATTCCTTAGCTAGAAATTCGCCTCGGCAGCAACTCCCTCCCCTTGGTCTTTCCCTGTTAGGTACTGTTCTGACTACAGTACCCCACCAGCTTCACTCTGCAACTTACCCACAGCCTCCTATACCCCAACAACTGAAGGATTGAGCCACTTGGCTCTGCGCAATCCCGACACCGGTAAATAAGCTCCGCCAACCAACTGTGTCAGCCCTCCTGGGCTCTACGTGAACCTGATTCTGCCTCCCTTAGCCTTTGCGCTGTCTTTCTCTGGCCCAGAATGATGATGGAGTCCCTCGGCGTCACTCCTTCCTCTATCGCTTTCTGCAAGGATCAACTCTGTCACTTGGGACAACTGATTTTTGTTGTTGCTACTCTGCTCAGCTGATGTCCTCAGTTCTCCTATGATTTGCAACCACGCTCTGATACCATGTTGGAATTTCTAAGTCTAACCCATTAGAAACCCTTCATGTACTTTCTGATTTATTCCTACCTACTTGTTCTGTTAATTAACAATTTATTTACCATGTAAATACTGGAAATAAATACAAGTACATGCTCAACACATTACAGATCATCATCAGAAGGAAACAAAACAAGCACACAAGTGACACCGTTGTTTTTGGACCAATGTCCCTGGAAAAACCCAATGCGGGAAAACCGGTGCAACTATCTGAGGGTTTTATTATTATGCAGTTTTTGAATAAAATCTGGGTGCCAAAACCGGCTCACCCAACAGAGAATAATCTCAGCAGTAATACCTCTCCTTTGGAGATAGATGCTTTGGCTGAAACCTTGGATAAACACTCCGACAGCTCCTCAACTCCAATCTGCCCTACGAAAAACCCCAGCGTCAGCCTCTAGGGACTGCGTCAGCCTCTTCTGCCCTCTGCGTCAGCTTTCTCAGCAGTTCCGACAGTTCCTGGCAGTTACGGTTGTTCCCGGTAGTTCCGGCTTCTGCCCTCTGCGTCAGCTTTCCCGGCAGGTCCAGCTTCTGCCCTCCGCGTCAGCTTTCCTGGTTGTTGCGTTGATCCTCCCGACACTATCTCTGCCTCTTTGATTCTGTATTCACTGCCCCTTAGCTGCAACTTTGATCACTCTCTCGACTTCCTCAGCAAACCCTGCCCCAGAAAGCCGAAATCTTGATCAACTCGGTGTGTTCTCCAAGTGACCCTCAAGCCTCCTCTTATACTTTTCTCGTTGATAGATCAATGGCCGAGATTAAGTCCCTAATCAATGGCTAAGATTAGATTTGGCTTAATCCATGACTTTTGGACCATTCTAACACAGTTTTATATTAATTCACATTAATATTTTAATTTCCCTATGTTTAGACTTAGAGACTCCATTAAAAATATTAATTATTTGAATATCTCCCAAACTGTTTAGAATCTGCCCAAACCCTTTTTGGGTATTGGAGATCTCATGTGCCTTAGCCTCTCCACCAAATTTCGTGGCTAGAGCACATTCGATGCTACCCCAAGTCAATAGGATTGATTGGTCCAACAAATTCAAAGGCTCATTTGTCGAAGGGTTCTAGTATCAACTATGGCTACAACGACATCTCATTTGATTGTACTGGTCTTCCCATGTGCTGACAACAGTTGCATCTCTTTACATATTTGCTTGGCATCACATAAGATGGTGGGCCACTGTTACCCTTGGTGAAGTCATTTATATCTAGTCCTCCTATCTACAAAGTGGCCTCCACATGGGCCACCATGGAAAGATTTTAATATTTCATAGATTTCATTCTCTCATACACACCACTAGATGATAAGATTTGACCTTGTGTAGAAGAGGCATCCATCGATCCAAGAGAATCTCCATCTTTATCTGATGATCTTCTGCTACTCATTTGGAGATAGGCGATGTGGAAGTTTACTTGTAGCCAAGTAATTGGAAATATCTACAAACCAAGGAGACTTAGTAGATACTGTGAAAAGGTGCTCATTAAGGAAAGAATTTTCTATACGAGGTGCATTTTCATTTGATGTTAGCCTTGAAAGAAAATCAACGATTGCATTATCATTCCCTGGTTTGATTAAGATGGTTATGTTAGATTCTTGCACAACTCCAATGGCAGTGTTTTATGCATCCATAGATATGTGAAATGGGAGGGACTAAAAGGGCCCTCTTAAAATAGGATCCTCAGATACTCTGAATTTTAGTTCTTCAAAGGCACACTGTTAGCGCTTTTCCCACACAAATTCAACATTTTTATTTAGCAAAGCAAATAAAGGGCGAACTATTTATGAAAATTCTTCAATAAAACAACAATAATAACCAACATATCCTAGAAGACTTCATACCTATTTATGTGTTTGTGGAATAGGCAAGTTTAGTATTACCTTTATTTTTGTAGGGTCTAGGTTGGGTAGGCGTCCCCTAGGTCTAAGTTTTGTCCAAGTCATGTAAAGTCTTTGCATTTTGAGGAGCGGAGTGCAATTAGTGTAGAGTTATAAGAGTCAAAGGGGCTTTAAGGCGGGTCAAAGCCCTTTATTTTGTAAAGGGATGAGATTATTTAGAATATTTTGAGCTCTGCTCATGGTTTGCGAACCATGGTATTGTAAGGGTAAAGGATATATAAAGGGATGTCTTAGCAAGCCTAAGGCAGTGAGTGATGAATGTAATGTTGTGAATTTGTTTTGATATCTTTTTGTATTCAGGCGAAGGGGAAGGCTCTTGCAGCTGTGTGCGTAGAGATCTTGGCAAGTCTGCAGTTGTGTGTGCAGGCCTCTGCAACTGTGTGCGCATGGTCGGAAAGATTGTATCTGTGAAGAGTTGAGCTAATAAAAGAGAATTTGAGACAAATCTATGTATTTTATTATGTTTGTGTAGCTTCTGTATTTTTGCATGATTAGAAATAGTTTTTATATATTTCTTCTGTAATTGCATCGCGAAGGTTCAAATACCGTTTTATATGATGAATAATAAATGTTAGACTAGTTACACGCAACTCATAAGTCTGTTAAGTGGTTAACGTGAGGTTGGTGTTGTTTAGGTGGAGAACTCTTGACATTCATAACCAAGGAGGTTGAAAACAACCATATCGTTAAACCTATGGTATATCCAGGAAGGGACAATGTAGCCATCTAAGGAGCACCAATATTTCCAAAAGAAGGAAAAGGACCAGGATTCCCGTCAAAGGGGTTTCCTTGAATGGTAGACTACGGAACTGTTGCTATCAAATTCAATGTAAGCTCTAGTAAGAAGTAAAAGGCAAGAAGTCAATCAAAGAAACAGTGACAATAAAAAGGGTCACTAGGTATGAAGGGATTACCAGGCCATTGTGAACTGCAATATACTGTTAGGTACGTGCAGGCAATTTCCCGAATGCTGTGTTCGGTGTATCACAATGACAAGGTGGCTGACTCAATTACCTAGGGTTGGTTTGCAACCTAATGGGGACTTCCGATAAATACCCGAAGGTATGTGGAAGCGCAGTCTGTGGTAGTGCTGTCTAATGCGTAACTGTATGGTGGGGGGATTCCGATATACTCATTGTACGTGGAGCACCATCCTATATAGCCAATGGTACATGGAAGAACGTTCCGATATACTCCGATGTATGTGGAAAACCAACCATCCCCGAGATGTACCGTGACAAGTAACAACTCTTATGTTTAGAGACGCCGAAACACATCTTCTAGCCTAGACCACTAAATGTGTCTTTAATGTTTCATATACTGCTTCGATTCATTGATAAAATTTAATGTTGATCTTGATTAAAGTTTCAGTTTCAAAGATCAAAACGAATTCCCCTGAACTCCTAAAATGCAACTAACACGAGAAAGAATTATTTTCATTCGATGAAGATCTAACTAAAGAAGGGAAGGGATTTCAAACAATGATACAAAAAGAAACAACTTCCAAACAAGATCTTCAAATTTACTATTCCAATTCAAATAGTCAAAACCCTAATGCATGAAAAAGTGAAACTTTTTTTCTTGTTTTTTCAATTTTCAATGCAAAGAAAGATGAAAAGTATGACTATATTATTGAAACAAAAACAAATCAAACATATTACAATTGTAATATGAAATGTATTTTAAGGAATCAATAATCAAGCCAAAGAATACCAAGCTCTAATTGACAAGAAAAAAAATGATTTCCTACCAAAGAGCAAACAAACTCAAATTTCACACAAAAATGCTAGCTTTTCAGAGAATAAGACAAACCAGAGACTCAAAAAAGTACAACAAACAAAACAAAATTCAAAGCAAGGCAAGGGAAATGCAATGTTTTTGCACTTACAAGATCATTGCAGGCATTATATGGAAACTAGAGAAAGTCATCACACTTACAGAATGGGACATGTGCGCTGGAATGCTCTGCCTCAGAATAAGAAGTGCGATGGGGATAATTCACTTAAAATACGAAAAAAAACCCTAACCAAGCTCGAAATTAAGCTTTCCTATGTCTCATGATAGTCTAAATAAGATAAATAGGGTTGACTTCAGAGGTCTTAAAAGGCTAGATAAAGAAAACCACTAAAGAACATCCTGTTCCTAGCGGAGTCATCAAGTTGTTCAGCGGATAGATTTCTTCTGCGAACAGAAACAATCTCCCTAGACCTAGTGGCTTAGCCTAGAAACAACCAAGACAAAACTACAATGCTTTCCTTAGAGATGCTTGAAATATGGAAGGAATACCTGCTTGGAATCCAATGCAAGCTTCCTCCTTCTCCTTAGTTGTTAGCTCCAGTGCTAACTCCAATTTCTATAAGTGGAACCTGCAAATCATCCAAAACAAGAAAGAGAACCAAAACATACAAAATAGCATATACAAACAACTCTAAACAAGAAGTCAAGGATTCATGTTCTACATATGCATAAATGAGACATAATGTATAGGAGAAACAATGCACTTTTGTATTAATAAAAGCAGAAAAGGAAAAGATTACAACCCTTGTAGGCCTTGACCTTATGAATATCTCCTAACTATCTTGTCCTTCCTTTGCCACAATGGTAAGCCTTCAATCACACCTAAAGCAAATGGATGGATTATGGACCTCTAGACACAAATGAGCAACATAAGGGCATAACTTAGAGTCTCCAAAAGCCAACCCAGACTCTAAGGCAGGCGCTGCATTTATAGGGTAGAAGAGGTAGTTTTGGATTTACCATTCTAGGGCTTAGATCCACTTTAGAGGGAGGTAAGTTCTAGGAGGTAAGAGATAAAACCTCATTAGTAGGAGTTCGAGATAAAATCCAACAAGAAATGGTTAAATCCACTCTTGAAGCTTCTAGAGAGAGAAACTTCAAAATTAATTTTTATTTTTACTAAATTCCAACTATCACGCACTTTTTGTAAAAGAAACATGCGTTGATTAGCGTAGGTTGAATGTATGTAGATTGCACCATCACATGTGGTCTCAAAGGAAAGTGCGCTGATCCACAAAATTAGGGTTTTTAGCCAATGTAATCCAGGATTCTTGTAACTTTTGGAAAGTGAATGATTTTGGCTTTGTAGGGGATGATTGCAAAGTGTAAATGGATGATGATAGATCTGGGTTCAGGGCCATTTAGTTGAATGCGACAAAGGCAGAAAGAATGGGCTTGGTCTACACCCTTGTTCCCTAGTCCCAATTTGTTGGTTAATCTTGTATCCTAGTCTTGTAGGATCTCCTTTATTGGCACTACATGGGAAACCTTGATTTTGGTTGTGTGGTCCTACTCCCCGACACCATATACATCACTCCCCTCCACTTATTATAACCCCTTTTCACACTTTTCCCATTCGGGTTCACATTTGTCCATTGGGTCCACAAGGAGTTAGCCTCCCCCTCCCCTTGTCCACACTTTGGGTCGGAGCTGGAACGATGCCCCAGAGGTTGATGTAGCTAAAAAGAAAGTTAAAAACATAATTTGGCCACTTACAATAGGAAATGTACCATAAAATGCAAAAGATGGTTGGGACATAAGAATTTAGCACGTGGGCAAAAGCCAAACATGAGCTCTACCCCCTATCATTATGGCCATCACCCTGGTTCCTAGGGCCCCCTATATGAGCCCCCTATATCATTAGGGAACCCATGATTGTTACAACCTTGGTGGGTGATGAACTGCCTAACCTTAAGGGGGTATTCATTGCTATATCATATGCATCATGCTCTCATTCCCTGGAGCCCCGAGCAGTTAAAAGAAAGAAGAATCAATAAAAGGCAAAAGGAATATGAAGAAGGTTGGAAAAACAAAGGTTAGGGTAACTCATGTACCACGATTTCTCCCTCCTACATCTACATACCCATGTGTGGGCTTCCCTCATTATAGCTATCCTTGTGCCATGACATGTGATTTGGAGTCTTCCCCTGCTATCCCCCTCCATTCCACCATTATTTCACATAACACTTGCCATTTGACAGATATACCATGGACTTGTCACTCCCTTAGAGGTTGAAACCATCTAATAGGGTCCTTTATTAACCTCCGTCTTGAGCTTGGGGACACTTGTACATTTTAAAGCCCCATTTAGAAGGGCATGCCACTATGAAGTGTCCACTTTGCCTCTGATTTGCAAGCTTATTTATTTAATTGCTCTAATGAATTGTTGTATTGGAAGGTGACGAGATGCATTGGATCTTATACAAGGTTGCAGGTGGGTCTTCATCTTGGCCTTGGCCTCCCTATATGGGATCCAAGCCCTCTAAAGGGTCATGATGACACTTGTAGGGTGAGCGTTTAGAGCCATGGGCCTCCACCACAGTAGAGCAGTGATTAGCCACCCCATGAGCTTCTTCATCACCCCATATTGCTTGCTCATGCCCCAGCTATACAAAGATGATGATGCACATGGACCACGTTGCCCAGTCGGCCACATACTTGCACCATACACTTGGTAGTTGATCCAGAGCTTAGACGGGAGGGCTTGTATCATCATTCTAGCCCTTATTGCTGGAGCATGGACATGTACAATCCCGTTGGAGACCCATAAGACCATTCATAGTGCCCGACAGCCACTTGGGAGCACCACAAATGTTTTGCTTGGAAACCAAGGGGCCAACCCCTTGATCATCATCATGGGCACCCTCCTCTTCATGTTGTCACATGGAGGACTTATCTAGGTTTTCCAACGACCCCTTTGCGCCATTTTTCTATCATTTCCATTCCATTAGGAACCATTAGGAAGGCTTGTTGAGTACTTTTGAGCTATTTGGTGTGCTTGTCACCAATTAGATCGTCATTTTGCACATTAAAGTTGTTTTTAGGGGTTTGTTAGGCTAATTATAGTAAATCGAACACCTTGAGGGTCATATAAATAAAAGTAAGCCTCATTTGTAACTCATCATCACTTGGATTTCGATTTTCTCTTGTGAAAAAAAACTGAGACTTGTAATTTTGGACGAAATTTGGATGTTGGGATGTACTTTGACATTTGGAAAGTTTTCGTTGTCTTTCTTGGAGCTTGTTTTTGCAATGTTAATGTATGGATATACTCTCATTGCCTTGTAAGTGCTTTTCGATGCTATATTTTACCTTGTTTAGTGTCGAATGTATGGAATTTCATTTCATGATGATTAATGTGCCCTAATTTAATATGAATTTGCGAGAACATTAAAATTGTTGGAAGAATTGCATGCATTCCTCATAGGCTATGATGAAATAATGTTCCTAGAGGTCGATCTTGTGTATTGCATCCTTGAAATTCCATTAAACATTGTCTCGAAGTATAAAATCCTCTTGTAGCTATGTTGCTGCCTCCATTAGGGCTAATGAAGTTGCATAGGTATCCTTGATAGTGCGAAAATCATCAAATCAAAGTAAGCTTTGACTCCATATTTCCCAATTGACATGCACTGGTCTAGAAATCCTTAGTGATCATATCACTTAACGAGACATCATTATCTCACCTTCTTTTCTTCTGTAATATCCTAGAGGGGAAAATTTGACAGATTTTCAGAGTTTCAACTTACAAATGCTTTAGACAAGGTTCCATTCAATTAACAAAATATTGCCATGTAAAATATAACTAATAAAGTTCAGCACCACAACAACATGACAAGCAAAAAATGATCTCAGCTTTTATTATAATAGATAAATTTGGGTTACGTGCATATACAACCAAAATAGCTGAGATGAGAAGCTGGCCTCCAAGATAATATGCTCCAATGTTGCACGGGCCCTCCACCAAACTGACATGAACTGCATTGCTAAGCTCTCCTGTGAATTCTGGATGAATTCACCAAGGGGAGATGGGTATTCGCCCAATCTCACTGAATCACCGGAGGGTTTCCATCCTGGGGCTACAATGAAGTAGAGAACCGGGTTCTCAAACCTCTCATACAAGACAATGCTCAAATCCAAGATGTCCTCTAATGGCATACTCCTCCTCTTTTTATAGATTTGATGGACCCCCCTAGAAGCTCCTGTTATCGATCAAACTAGTAGGGGGCCTAAAAGGGGGGGTCCTAAAGGGATAATTGTTAGATCAAAGGAAACGATGGAGGCTTAGTCCACTGTCACCTCAGCTAAGACTCCCTACTCTTTATGGACTTTGACCGATGGGAGGAGCCCCAATCAGTGTTTTACAACCCGGTCGAGTCAACTCCGAAACGGCCGTTTCAGACCGAGCCAGCACCAAGATTTGTGACCCGGCTAGCAACCCGGCTCGGTTGACCGAGTCAACTATGACTCGGTCAACCCAGCCGGGTCCGTATTGACTCGGCCGAGTCAAAAAACCAACGGCTGGGCAGCGTAAAACATGAAAAAAAATTAACTTTTTTGTGATTTTTGGTAAAGTGCAATTCAGTTTATGGATTCCAAAGGGTAATGGTAAATTGTTAAATGCTTTTGGGGTCCATTTCCCCCTCCCAAACCCTATTTAAGACAGCCAAATGCTCTCATGATCTCACAACAGTCTTATGCATTTGAGTGAGAGTCTTCTTTGAGAATTAGTGAGCAGTTCTTGAGCTTGTTTTGGAGCAGCAGTGAGGAGTCTTGGAGGAGCATTGTAGCTGGAGTGAGGAGCTTCTTGGGCAGCCATTTGGAGCAGCATTGAGGAGCTGATTTTTGGAGCAAGCTTGAGGAGGCAGTTTGTGCCTGGAGGTATTTTTTTCCACCTCTATAAATCTGTTTTTGCTTAGTAAATTTTAGGTGCATATCAAGAAAGCTTAGAGAGTGTTTTTTGTCAAATAAATGAACATTGAATCAAATTTTTTTTTTTTTTTCATTTTCAGATTGTTTTCCTAGTCAAAAAATGGCACCTAGAGCAAAAGATCCTGCTTGGGCATATGTTGAAATGGTTGATAGTCAGATGCATTGCAAGTTTTGCCATAGGAAAATTAAGGAAGGTCCTGGGGGGATTCATAGGCTGAAACAACACTTGGCAGGGATTAAAAGCCAAATTACCGCATGTCCCTCTGATGAAATTGAGGAGATTAGAAAGAATTTGTTGGCCAGCTTTGAAAAATTTAAAGAAGATAAGGCTAGGCAACAAGAGATACAGGCTGAAATTGGGAGGAAGAGGGAGATACAAAGAATGATGGCTACCAACCCCCACTATGATTTTGAGGGTTCTTCCTCTATCCCTCAAACTGAGGCATCCAACCCTTTCCGTTATGTTCCTCCCTCTTTTGGTTCTGTTCAAGATAAGGGAAAGGGTAGAATGAAGGGTGATGTGACTATCAAAAGTTATTTCACTCCCTCCTCTCCATCAGATGCACATGGTCCTGAAGCTAGTAAAGGTCAAATTCAGCCCACTTTAGATGACCATTGGAAGAAAGAATTGAGGGAGACTGCTTGTGACTACATAGCTAGATGGTGGTATGATGCTGATATCCCCTTTAATGCTGCTCGTTCACCATATTATGAGCCTATGTTTGATGCCATACATGCTGTTGGAAAAGGCTTCAAAGGCCCTACTATGCAAGAGCTAAGGGGGTTTCGTTTGCAGAAAGAAATTCAATCCATTAATGAGTATTTGCAAGAGTTCAGGGACTCATGGGCAAGAACAGGGTGTACCATCATGTCAGATGGATGGACTGATCAAAGAAACCGTACCATCATAAACTTTCTTGTCTTCTGCCCACAGGGAACCATGTTTTTAAAATCAGTTGATGCATCTGATAAGGTAAAAGATGGCCACTTGTTGTTTCAGCTATTGGATGAGGTTATTGAGGATGTGGGGGTGGCTAATGTTGTTCAAATCATCACAGACAATGCCTCTAACTATGTTCTTGCTGGTAAACTGTTAGAGGAAAAACACAAGACCATCTTTTGGACCCCATGCGCTGCACATTGCATAGACCTCATGCTTGAGGATATTGGAAAATTAGATTGGGTCAGAAACACTGTAGATAATGCCAAAAGCATAACAAAATTTATCTACAATCATACACTGGTTTTGAGTCTCATGAGGAAACACACTGGAGGCAAGGATATTATTAGGCCTGCCATCACTAGATTTGCTACACATTTTTTGACATTGCAATCTATGCTTTACCAACATAGAAACTTGCAAAAGATGTTTTGCAGTGATGAATGGAATCAAAGCAATTGGTCTAGCAAACCAGAAGGCAGAGAATTGAAAAGGAAAGTCCATGATGAAACTTTTTGGAGAAAGGCAGCAGAGATTGTGAAGCTTGCTGAGCCACTAGTTAAGGTGTTGCGGTTGGTGGATGGGGAAAGGTTGGCTATGGGCTTCATTTATGAGGCTATGGATCAAGCAAAGGAGCAAATAAAGACAGCATACAAGGATAGAGTGGCAAAGTATGGGCCCATTTGGGCAATCATTGATGAAAGATGGAACAATCAACTCCATCGCCCTATACATGCAGCTGGGTATTTTTTGAACCCACGGTATCATTATAAAGCTAAGGAGTCAGGAGCTTTGAGGGGGGAGGTCAGAGATGGACTGGTTGATTGCATTGAACGCATGATCCCATCGGAGTCTGATCAGCTGCAGATACATCAACAGGTCACAGCCTTCAGCAATGCAACAGGTACCTTTGGGAAGAACCTAGCAAAGATTGCAAGAGAAGCAGATGAGCCAAGTAAACAAAAATTTCAATTTTCAATTTCTTAATGGTTTTACAGTTTTACTTTTTTTATTAAAGACTAAAGTTTGTTAAATCATTTATAATTTGAAAGTTAGATATAATTTGTAATTTTGTTGAGCTTCAGCCTTCATCTAACTCATAATTCATTACACTCCTATGTTTTTTGCAGCACAATGGTGGGAGGCCTTTGGTGGCCAGTGCCCTCAATTGCAAAAGTTTGCAATTCGTATTTTGAGTCAAACTTGCAGTGCATCTGGGTGTGAGCGCAATTGGTCTGTCTTTGAGAGAATTCACACAAAGAAGAGAAACCGTTTGGAGCAAAAACGGTTGAATGATCTAGTTTTTGTCCAATACAACCTTCGGCTCAGACGGAACCAATTGCTGAACAAAAGACCTGATTCAAATCCCATTGTGTTGGAAGACATTGATCCAACATCAGATTGGGTAGTGGAGAGTCGTGCACCAGAGTTTGATCCTGATGAGGATCTTGATGAACTTGAACTGGAACATCAACTTCAGCCTGTTCAGTTGAATGCAGATCCCGATCCACCAGCCTCAGTCTCACAGCCAGCAAGGAGTAGGACTCCAGTTGTAGGTGCTTCCTCTGCTCAGCCACGACAGAAGCGTAGCCGCATATCTACTCTATCTCAGCTTGCATCTGCTGCACAGCCTGCTAGTGGTACTGGCACCACTTCTACAGTTGCAGTTGGAGACGATGATGATGAGGAGGAGGCATGGGGCCCCTTGTCTGACTCTGATGATGATGATCCAGAGATTGGTCGAGATGATCTTGGCTCCTCTGGCAGTAGCTACTAGCCAGTAGTACTAGTATTGGAGTCTGGTCACCATCACAGTTTACTTTTGTTGTAGAGGCCATTTCTAGCCTCCTTGGTTATTTGTATTTTGTTTTGAGTCTTTGATCATGTATGACAGTTGACTATGTATTGCCATTGGGTACCATTTTGATATAATGGATTGGTTCATGAGCCTACTTTGATCATATGTTGTCTTCCATCTATATTATAATGCTGTGTGTTTGGAAACATGAATGAAAATCTTTAAAATTATGTTTAAAATATTTAAAATTATGTTTTTTTATAAAAAAAATAAATATTTAATGTATTTTTTACAACGACCGAGTCATTGAAATCGAGCCGGCCGAGTCATTACCGAGTCGGAGTCGATCCTCGGCCGAGTCGGAGTCGGAGTCGGAGTTGTAAAACATTGGCCCCAATATATAGAAAGTCACTTGTGAAGGATGAATCAACAAATGGATGTGAAGTGACCTTAATGATCCTTTTCCTGGATGGAGGTTAAAAATGGAGCTTGCTTGCTGTTTAAGGAAGGTACACAACTTTCTAGGGGGAGGTGAGGATTTAAGGGCTAGGTTAAGGGATTATGACTTATAAAGGAGTTTCCCAATCCCTAAAATCCTTGCAAAACTTGGATTCCCGAGTTGTCTTGGAAGAATTGTCTTTGATGAGAAATGGGACCACACGGGCCAAGTGGGCCCAGCCTAGGTTAAGGTGAGGGAGTTTAGCAACCAATGATGATCTTAACCTAAACAAGGGGAACGGATCAACATAAGAGTTTTCACTTAGAGGTGCCAAATTGATCCTGTGAGGTACTAGCTTAGGGAACACCAGGGCAAAGTTTGGTCTCAGGGCTAGGGATTGGGATATCTCGCAATCCCACTGTCATAATTTCTTCAAATTTGGAGGAGAGCTTGAGGACACACCAATGCAATAGAGGCCAGGAGATCTAACTTTTTCTATGGCTACTTTGTTAGGAAAATGATGCCCTAGGTGGCCCAGTGTGGCTAGACCTAGAAAAGAAGGGGAAAAGGTGAAGAAAAGAGGTTCTAAGGTTATCAACTTATGGTGGATCAGTGCCTAATTCCTTTGGGGATATGGAGTCAGGAAGAATTATGAGAATGGATTTCGTTTCTAGCTCAAGGAGGCTTTTAAGGGCAACTTCGTTTAGCATTAGGGAAAAGAAAGAGAGTGACCTTAAAGCTTTTATACTTCGTTTGAAAATCAATATGGCTTATCAAGATAACGTCGATTTCTAGGAAATTTCGTTCAACAAACATGGCCTATACATAGAGATATGCTATATCTCTACATAATTCCACAATGAAGCAGTAAATTGATGCAACAATTAGCCCTAAAATAGCGAAAATCCCATGATCAATGTATGTGAAAAAGTAAAAGAAAATAACATCGAAGTTGTACTTACATGTAAGAGAATATATCCAACCATCAATACATTTGCGAATTAAGAAGCTCCAAGATAAGAAAATACAATCCAAACATGAAAATTCGTCCATCCTCCAATTTCGTCCACCAAGAAGGAAATGCGAAATTCTCAAGAGAGAAAAAGATCCAATCCATGTGATGATACAAAATGAGTTCATGTCTAAGTTGCACTGAAACGAATACGGGAACGGATACGGATACGGGGTTTGAAACGGATACGACAGATTTTCAAAATATCAGGATACGATACGGCAAGGAAATGGCATGCATATATATATATATATATTACCATTCATCTTTTAGAATCTAGAATATATATCTAAAAATGCATAGTCATTGTCATGAATTCAACATAAACTAATCATCATCATCAATTCAGCATAAACATTGTCATCATCATTAGTGATTATTATAACATTCGACATATTATCATCATCATTAATAATGTAATCAGAAATGCTACAACCTTTGTGCTTTGGGGTCCAACTCCTTCAAAGAACGTGTCATGCATGGCAGATGATATCTATCTTCCTTGCATGACAATTAAAAGGGCCATGGGATCATTGGGATATTCCATCAAGACCTATTTGAGCATTTCAATCTTCTCGATGTCAGCTTGGTCTCATGACTATATGCAGGCACAAGATTGGCTAGAGAAGATTTGTTATATTGGAGGGATTTATGAAATCAAGAGCAAAATCAATGACAATTAACAAAACCTTAACCAAAATGAAAATGAAAATTAATCGCTCTAATAAATCTCTTTACGAAGACATTCATCAAACCCTTTTATTTGCATTTTTGAACATCTATCTTTTCTTAGTAAGAATCCTTGATAAATATATGGAGTGTCGTTTCTAAAGATTTAGAAAAGAATTTATGAGACTCTGTTTATAGTGAGTTTATTTGCAAATCTGATTTCTTCATTTTTATTATTTATTTATGGCTATACAAATTTTCAAGCTTTTTAACATTTTAAGGGTGGATTTTGATCACAATTTTAGTGGATCCGTTTCCGGAAATCTGGAAACGGATCCAAAAAATTTTATATCCCTTGGAAACGTATCCTATTCCAAATCTAAAGTTTCCGATTTTTTGAAACGAAACAAAAATGTTTTTACAGCGTTTCGGACAAGAATCGTATCTGTTTAAGTATCAGAAACGGGGATTCGCGTTTCCGGAAAATTCTTCAGGAGTTTCCGGTAACTTAGGTTCATGTATCTCCTATTTATACACTCATTAGGAGTTCGAATTACCTAATTTGAGCCTACATTAGCTTATCAACTAAAATAATGTGCAAATAACTATCTTTTGGTGACAAGCCCACCAAACTAGCTCATAAACAATATAATAAGCCTCCCAAGAGGTCGAATAATCAATAATGCATGTCGTTGGGCTCTCTAAGAAGCCTGATGAAGTCCATAAGTGATCCAAAATGGACCTAGTATAGACTTCTAAGTCTAAAATTATTCCTCACAGAGGAAAATGAAAGTCAAAGGATGCTCTTGGGAATAGTCTCATTTCGTAGATTTTTTGGATCTGAATCTACTGCAATTTGAATGGGCGAAAATGGACTCCAGATGAAGGAGTTATCGCAAAAAGAGGTTTGCCCATTATCCTTAGATAAAGGAGGCAAATCCTTATTAAAAGGGGCTTAAGGCTTTATATGCAAATATCGCATCGCAATGTTAAAGGGTGGAGTAGCAGCCCTTAAGGATCCTCGATTAGCGATCTCCGATGCAATTGGAGAAAGGCTTACATATGATATCAGAACCCCTGGGTAAGCCGAATTGCAATGTGCGATAAAGCGATCGACGATGGAGTGATATGGAAGCGGACTCGAAATACTATATTCCGCAGCCTAAAACCCTTATCGGATCTGTAAGACATATCGGATCGGAGCTTTGAAGGGATAAAGGCCTGGCGGGAGGACATTGCGATATGCGATATGCCGATAGTGCGATCGGCGATCGGATCGCAACAATGCAGAGGGGAGCGCTATACCATGCGACATGCGATTACGACTTGCGATAGAGCGCGGACCCGATAAGGCTTATGGACGCGATTTCATTTAATTTGAAATCCGGCTTGGGCGCTCAGTAGCGGATTTTCTTTATATTTTCCGTGTATTGGGTTGTTTTGGCTTATGTAATGCGATTGCAATATTGCGATAAAGGGACAGACCCGAAGGGTTTATAAATGCGACTACATATTATTTGAAGTCTGGGTTAAAGGCTCATGACGTGTTTTCGTGAGTTTTCCTGTGTATTTCCGTTACGAACGAAATATGCGTTATTTTGCAGATTTTGTTCTGGAAAAAGGTCGTCGATTCCTTTGTAACTGTCCCCATTCTAAAATCATTGTGCCACGCTGTAAGCAGGTGTTTTGTAACAATGATGTGTTGTAACAAGAATGTGTTATACGCAGAGAGCCATAGAGCCACAGAGTCAGATGGCCAGTCGCAGAGCCAGAGAGCTAGAGAGCCAGAGGGCCAGTCGAAGAAACGCAAAGGAAGAGGAATGATTACACACAGAGAAACGGACAGGAAGTCGTAGAGCTGGAAGGATGCCTCACAAAAGCCAGAGAGCACAATTGACAGGAGGAGTTTTGGAGTCACTTGGAGGTCGAGCGAAACCAGAGAGCTCAATTGACGGAGAGTCGCTTGGAGGTCGAGCGAACCTAGAAGCTCGTGAGAGCTAGAGCTGAGAGCCAGAGTCAAGAGCCAGAGCCAAGAGCCAGAGCCGAGAGTAGAAGCAGAGGCCGCCAAAGGTTGGAGGCAGTTGCAGAGAACAGAGCCAACGTTCATTCTCAAGGTTTCAATAGTCGAGGTGACTGTAGGGGACCATTGAATCCGTTGAGATGGAATTTAGAAAATCCTGAAGACTTCTAAGAGCCATGGAGCGGTAATGAAGTTTCAGAACAACAAAGAGATCAAATGATCAAGCTATCGCTGATGTCCAAAGTGTGCTGAAGACAGAAGAAGGAACTCCAGAGATAGTAAAAGAATTCTGAGGGAGTTGGTGGAAGCTAGAGCTCAAGATAGCTCAGGGCACTGATTGAAGGAGTCTAGTCTAGAGAATCCTAGATTTGTCCGCAGAGTAAGGACAACCAGGGATAAGATGGTATTCTAAGCCCATAGGTATAGTTGTAAACCTATGGAGTTAAGTGTGGAACTTATACAAGAAGCATTACCATAATCCCAAAGAGCCTAGTTGAGTTGATTAGTGCTCAAGGAGACATAGCCCAAGAGGTTTGGGTGAACTCCATATTACATTGTTGTCTTTTGTGTTTGCTTATTTGCTGCATTATTTACTGTTGCATGTATTTAAATATCAACATAAGCAAATAAACTTAAAGCACTTAACAGTTAAAGTACAAACACAAGCATAAACTTATTTCAAGTTCTTTTAATTCCGCAAATTATCAATCATAAGCATATATCTTGGGGATATATAAGCTTTGGAGTGGGAGAGGTTCTTGTAAGCATGACAAGAAGCCTTTAGTGCCCCATTTCAGATCAGGTGGGATCAGAGCTGGTTATATCAGAGCATCAGGTGTATTAACCCCACCTTCAAAGAAGGTGATAACAACGCTAGTTATATCCGAGTTGGTTATATCAGAGTAAGTTATTCCAGAGCAGGTTGTATCATGATGCAAGTGGTATCAGATCAGAATGCTTGATTGACAGAGCAATCTATTTGCTTGCTTTACTTGAAAGGTGTTCAAATAGTCAAATTCTTCTGCTTGATTGTTTGTAAACTGGCTATTGTTTGAGTTTGCAGAGGTGAAGGGAATGCTACTGATAGCTAAGTCCAAGAGAGGGCAAAAAGGAAGAAGGGCTGAAGGCATTCTTCTTATCCCAAAGGACCTTAGAGCAATCCTTGAAGCACAAAAGGTTTGTTGCAAAAGGTTGCTTGAATAAGCTCTTTGTTAATCTTGTTGAAGTTCTTTTGTTCATCTTGATAATGACAACTTCTACAAGTGAGTCCTCAAATCCTTCCTTCATTACAAGATTCTTTGATGAAGACATGAAGCAAGACTTGTTCATCATGATGGATATGGTGAGAGAAATGAGTGTTGGACTTCGAGAGTAGTTGAATTCCATGAAGGGAGAGAAGCAATTGGTTTCCAACAAATTGCAGGAAATGGAGAAACAACTTCATATTGCAAATATGAACCTAGAAAGGGTGCATGAGTTGGAGACACAGCTCTTTGTTACCAAAGAAGCTTTAATCAAGTATCAGCTTGAAGAAGAGGTAAATAATTCCAGTTTGTCTTCAATATTCTCTAAGAATATTTATGTTGGTTCTTTTGAAAAACACACCAGAGGCATAGGTTCCAAGTTAATGTCCAAAATGGGCTATGAAGGAAAAGGATTGGGCAAATATGCACAGGGTATTGTTGAACCAATAATAGTTGAGGAAATGCCCAAGTATTTGGGTCTTGGCTATGGACAAGCTTATGGAGAAAGTTCCAAAGCTGCCATGAAGACAATTGAAACAGTTCCAAGAAGGAGTTTAATTTCAGGTCTTCTACCTCAAGAGTGTGAATACTGTATTCTTGGGGATTGTGTGAAGCATACTTTGCAAAAAGAAGGTGTTCATAAGCATGCACTTGAACCAGAGAGTTGTGGAAACTCTGAAACCATTGAAGAGGTTGATGGTGTTCCAAAGGGAGCTACTTTTTCATTCAATTCACCTCCTCATGAAGGCAATAAAGGTGAAAGAGAGGCATAAATCTGGTTCTAATCATATTCCTTTTGATTATGTAAAGCATGATAAATTTCCATATAAGCATTGGAAAAGAATTGCATGTTCCTTTTGTGGTTGGGATAACCATAATGTTTCTAGTTGTTGGAAGAGGATGGCCACATGCAGGAAACTTTTGAAGGAAAGGAAGCAAGAAGCCAAAGGTCCGTTGGACAAGGCAAATCATGTTGTTGAGGAGATGCACGTGTGTTGCACTTACTGCCATAAGCAAGGACATATTGCTACAAAATGTGGGACTTTGAATCCAACAATGCTTCCACGAAACTTGAAGGTGGAAAGAGAGAATGGCTGGAATGGAAAGGAAGATTCCATGAATGATGTGTTTCAGGATGATTCACATGTTGATGCTGATGTGCAGACAAAGGTAACACCTTTGAAATGGATTGGTAAGAAATTGTTAGAGTTCTTATCCAATTAAGGTTGCATGTCTTTGGAAATTGCATCAAATCAATAGAATGCATTTCTTTGTTAATGGAATGCAAGTTGCAGTTTTTTACCAAGAAGGTGAATGGAAAAAGTTGAGTAGAAGACTCGCTTTATTAATGCAACATTATATTCATTTCAGCGTCGAAAGTACAGTGTGCTTAAGCAAAAGTTGAAGGATGAAATGCATGCATGAGAATGATGTGCATGAACATAGGGATGCTGATGATTTCCCTGTATTTGAACATGTATGTGTGATTAACTTGAAGGGCTGATTGCTTTGTTTTTAAACATGCATGTAATGTAATATTGACCTGGAAAAAGTTGATTTGGTCTTCAAGATGGAGATGATGATAGTGTTTCATCTTTGAAAAAGAATCCTAAAGTTCTTTTTCTACATGCTTGACTTGAAGGGTCAATTGTTTTAAAGGCATGTTTTGTTGGCTTGTTATCTAGTGAATCATTTGTATGCAGATGTAAAGTCATGGAGGTGTTCACAAGATGTGAAATCTGTTTCTTTTGATGAAGCAAGAGTTTAGGCCATCCAATGGTTGTCTGTAATCCTGTTGTTGTTAACAGTTGTTGTTGACAGTATGTCAAACAGGCACAAACGAAAATTTTGTGAAGCAGATGTAACTTCACATTGGTTTGAGCCACCTTGGATCAGTGATCAAGGCAGAGAAGTTCAAACCACCTTCTGTGACCTTCTCAGCAGGAGTTCTGCATGAAGTCAAGGAGGAAGACAGTTCTTCCCAGGAGGACAAGCACATCCAAGAAGGGAGTGTTCAAAGGCTTTGGTTCAGAGGCACTATGCAAGGCAAGTGTATGGAGGCTGAAAGAAGAGGGTGAGGTATTCTCATTTACTATTCAGATCAGTATATCAGTTTTTTGGAGTCCAAAAGCTTTTTAGTGGGAAGGCGTGATCCAAAATGGATCTAGTATAGACTTCTAAGTCTAAAAATATTCCTCACAGAGGAAAATGAAAGTCAAAGGATGCTCTTGGGAATAGTCTCATTGCATAGATCTTTTCGATTTGAATCTACTGCAATGTGAATGGGCGAAAATGGACTCCGGATGAAGGAGTTATCGCAAAAAGAAGTTTACCCGTCATCCTTAGAAAAAGGAGGCAAATCCTTATTAAAAGGGGCTTAAGGGTTTATATGCAAATATCGCATCGCAATGTTAAAGGGCGGAGAAACAGTCCTTAAGGATCCCCGATTAGCGATCTCCGACATTTCGCTATCGGAGAAAGGCTTACATATGATATCGGAACCCCTGGGTAAGCCAAATTGCGATGTGCGATAAAGCGATCGACGATGGAGCGATATGGAAGCGGACCCGAAATACTATATTCCACAGCCTAAAACCCTTATCGGATCCGTAAGACATATCAGATTGAAGCTTTGAAGGGATAAAGGCCTAGCAGGAGGACATTGAGATATGCGATATGCGATATGCGATACGCCGATAGCGCGATTGGCGATCGGATCGCAACAATGTAGAGGGGAGTGCTATACCATGCAACATGTGATTGCGACTTGCGATAAAGCGCGGACCCGATAAGGCTTATGGACGCGATTTCATTTAATTTGAAATCCAGCTTGGGCGCTCAATAACGGATTTTCTTTGTATTTTCCGTGTATTGGGTTGTTTTGGCTTACGCAATGCGATTGCGATAAAGGGACGGACCCGAAGGGTTTATAAACGCGGCTACATATTATTTGAAGTCCGGGTTAAAGGCTCATGACGTGTTTTCGTGAGTTTTCCTGTGTATTTTCGTTACGAATGAAATATGCGTTATTTCACAGATTTTGTTCTGGAAAAAGGCCGCCGATTCCTTTGTAACTGACCCCGTTCTAAAATCATTGTGCCATGCTGTAAGCGGGCGTTTTGTAACAATGATGCATTGTAACAGGAATGCATTATATGCAGAGAGCCACAGAGCCAGATGGCCAGTCGCAGAGCCAGAGAGCCAGAGGGCCAGTCGAAGAAAAGCAGAGGCAGAGGAATGATTACACACAGAGAAACAGACAGGAAGTCGCAGAGCTGGAAGGATGCCTCAAAAAAGCTAGAGAGCACAATTTACGGGAGGAGTTTTGGAGTCGCTTGGAGGTCGAGCGAAACCAGAGAGCTTAATTGATGGAGAGTCGCTTGGAGGTCGAGCTAACCCAGAAGCTCGTGAGAGCTAGAGCCAAGAGCCACAGCTGAGAGCAGAAGCAGAGGTTGCCAGAGGTTGGAGGCAGTTGCAGAGAATAGAGCCAACGTTCATTCTCAAGGTTCCAATAGTTGAGGTGACTGTAGGGGATCGCTGAATCCATTGAGATGGAATTCAAAAAATCCTGAAGACTTCTAAGAGCCATGGAGCGGTAATGAAGTTTCAGAATAACAAAGAGATCAAATGATCAAGCTATTGTTGATGTCCAAAGTGTGCTGAAGACAGAAGAAGGAATTCCAGAGACAGTAAAAGAATTCTGAGGGAGTTGGTGCAAGCTAGAGCTCAAGATAGCTCAGAGTGCTGATTGAAGGAGTCTAGATCTGTCTGTAGAGTAAGGACAACTAGGGGTAAGATGGTATTCTAAGCCCATAGGTATAGTTGTAAGGCTATGGAGTTAAGTGTGGAACTTGTAAAAGAAGCATTACCGTAATCCCAAAGAGCATAGTCGAGTTGATTAGTGCTCAAGGAGACGTAGCCCGAGAGGTTTTGGTGAACTCCATATTACATTGTTGTCTTTTGTGTTTGCTTATTCGCTGCATTATTTACTGTTGCATGCATTTAAATATCAACATAAGCAAAAAAAGTTAAAGCACTTAACATTTAAAGTACAAACACAAGCATAAACCTATTTCAATTTCTTTTAATTCTGCAAATTATCAATCATAAGCATAGATCTTGGTGATATATAAGCTTTGGAGTGGGAGAGGTTCTTGTAAGCATGACAAGAAGCCTTTAGTGCCCCATTTCAGATCAATAAGTGCCAAAATGATGAATTAGACTTCCAAAAGAAATGGACAAGGGGTTAACCCCTTGTTCTCCAGATAATAAACCTGTGGTGCTCCCAATGGATGTGAGGGAACACAAGTGACCTCATGGGTCTCCAAGTAAGTCGAAGATGCTTGTAGGCCATCTGTAAGGGCTCAGATGATGGTGTAAGTGACGCCACATCAACATACAAGTCCTGGGTCATTTGCCAAGTGCATGGTACAACTGTGGTGCTGGCTGGGCAAAGGTGAACCAGGTGCATCTTCCTCATCCAATAGGTGAATCTCGAGCAATCTCTGAACAACTCTTGAGATCCATGGAGTGTTGTCTACTGTTGTGGAGGCCTATGGCTCTCAACACACACTCTACATGCGCCAATGTAGCTCTCTGCTCTCTCATTTTGGTTGTCACTCTCATTTATTGGGGAACCTTAGTTTATTGAATTGAAGGACTAAGTAGTTCAAGAGGAAAGGGCATGATAGTTACTTTTCTTTGTACAACAGGATTATTAATTAATCGTTGGCTTTATTCAGGACATTTACCGTCGAGTAATTTGTATGAATCATTCATGTTCCTTTCCTTGAGTTCATCCGTGTTCCATATACTTCTAGAAGTATGGAGTCGAGATGATCGGTGGTTAGGTGCAATCATCGCGCCAAGTGCTATGTTAACTCATGGTTTTGCTACTTTAGGTCTTCCGGAGGAAATAAGTTTAGGACCTCGTATAGGGAGACCAAACCCAATATGGAGACCACCTGCAATCCTGCATAAGATCCAATGCATCCCCTAGCCTTCCAGTACAACAAGTCATCAAGGAAATCGAGTAAAAGAGCTTACAAACCATGGACAACAGGTGGGGACTTCATAATGGCATGCCCTTCCATAATGGGCTTTGGCATGTGCTAATGTCTCCAAGCTCCAAATGGGGTTAACCAAGTATCCCATTAGGTGGTTTCTACTTCTAAAGGGGATAATATGTCCAAGGTACATCTTTTAAAAGGTGGTGGCATGTGATAAAGAGATGAATGGAGTAGGGAATGAAAAGGGGCAGCCCTGGGCCACATGCTGGGGTACAAGGGTAGCTAGTAAAAGGGAATCCCACACTTGGGTATATAATGTATAGGAGGGAGAAATCGTGGTACATGAGGTGCCATGAGCTTGATTTTTCCACCCTTCTTTATATGCCTTTTGCCTTTTATGATTTTTCTTTATTTAACTGCTCCGGGTTCAAAGGGTAAGAGCATGATGTGTGAGATATAGTAGTGGATACCCCTTTTAAGGTAGGGCAGTTAATTGCCCACCAGGGTTTGGGACAATCACGGGTTCCTAAATGATAAAGAAGGCTCATCTAGTGCTTATAGGAACCAGGGTGATGGCCATGATGATGGAGTAGAGCTCATGTATTGGCTTTTGCTCATGTGCTAAATGTGTTTGTCCCAACCATTTTTTGCATTTTGTGATACATTTCCCTGTTGAATGTGGCCAATTATGCTTTTTCTTTTCTTTTCATTTGCATCAACCTCCGGGGCATCATTCCAGGCCTGACACAAAGTGTGCGCAAGGGGAAGGGGAAAACTAACCTTATGTGGACCCAGTGGAGGAATGTGGACTCAGGTGGGAGAAATGATAAATATGGTTACAATGAGTGGAAAGGGGGCAATATATGTGGATGAGGGAGCGGGACCACGCAACCAAAATTAGGGTTTCCCATGAAGTACCATCCCTAAAGCCAAATGGTCACTAAAAGAGATCCCACGACACTAGAATTCAAGTTTAACACTGAAAAAGGGGTCTAGGGGATAAGAGCACAGACCTATCCCATTCTTTCCACCGAATTCCCCCATTAACCATGTCCAGAAGTGTTCTTGATAAGTGAACTACAATACTCAATTACCAAATGACAAGGCATACCTTTAGGTTCGGGAGGCCCACCTTCAAACATACGATCATGGTAGATGGGTGAGGGACCACATGGCTGGCTCAAGTAGCGAAGAAATGGCACAATGAGCTAGTTGGTGGCTGCAAGGGGCTGCTAGCTGCTGATTAAGGACCATCTTGGAGAAAAATATTCTCCTCGGGATATCACCCACAAAATGGTGGGTAACAACTCCTATTTTATTACTATTTTAATCATTAAGCACATTTCCCTTAAATAAAATATTCTTTTTAATGTGGGAAAATGGTAAATTGGCCACCATGCCTTTTCATGCCACTAAAAATCACTTCTAACCATCCCATCATATAGATCTTTTTGTTCTGGTTCCAATGAGCTATTACACTAAGGTGTTTTGCCAAGTATTCCTCCCGAAATGCCACCTTAAGCATAATTAATTGAGTCGGGCTGATTAATAACTCTATTTTTTGAAAGTTGTCAGAATGCAACGGAACGAAAGGCAAACTGTGCGGATGATGGAATATACCAAGCGAAAGCCATCAGACCCTATAAAAACTCCTTAAAACCCCTCCAAAAGCCCCTTGGGCCTGCTGATGACGCTAACCTGCACTTGTGACGTGTCTTCCCCATCTCTGAAATTCCATCTTAACCATGGCATAAGGAACACCAGAAAAAGGAACATCACAAATCCTCCAACCCCAAGATTGCTTGCCCTCAAGCAATCCGCACTTGTCAACTGTAGAGGCATCTACAAACTGATACCAGGATCCCATATGAACCACTGGTCCACATCATGCCTCCAAGCAATCCAAACATGACTGGGTCGCTCAATACCTGGATCCCATGCCTATCTCTGACTCATCCTGCTACCCGTAGATCCACCCGGATCCCAATGCTACGACGACCAATCATTGCCCAAGTCCCATGGCTCTGACTATGCTATGTCTCCAACTATAGTTGTTACTCCATCAAGCAAATACTAACTCATCACCTCTCTCCAACCCAACCTCTGGCATAGGCCAAGGTCAACCCCACTCTACTGATGCTGGGCTAGTGTTACTGAAATATTGAGGAACTGTCAGTCCACATCCCACTGCCCACTGAAACATGCAGTAACACTCTCATCTAAGGGCTCCTGTTGTACTATGCCCTGGACTAAGAATGATAGTCCATCAATAGGATACTGACTCATGATCTCCCGCCAATCTATCCTGTGAAAAGAATCGAATGCATGGACACCTATGTATGGAACAAGTCTACTATGCTGCCGCTGGTCCATGCTCAACTCATGCCGCTCTGTCCGGTCCATCAACAAGATCTATCTGAGGAAACTTGCCCCCCTCTATAATAGGAAAACGTGGGCAAGATGTGTTGCAAGCCTTGTCTATGTACTCCTGGAGAGGGTTGCTCCCTGAAAGTATTGCAACTCTGCCCGCTGCCTGTGCAAGTACCTACACCTCATCAATGGGTTGGCCCAAAGGTGGATGCACCACCATCTCAAAAATATCCACCCTCATTTGGCTGGAATCTCCACGCTCCTCCAGTCTACCAACCTTTTGCAAAACAATCCGGTCAGACCCTTGCACCTCCTGAGAGCAGGTGTCTGCAAATATTGCCACCCTGCTAGCTGTCCGTACATGTGCCTGCGCCTCACCAATATTTGGCCCCAAGGATGGCTGTTCATCCTTCTCCATCATGGGATCAGCATGAACCTCCAACTGGCTCTCCCTAAAAGGCTCATCGTGCATATTGTGCATATCATCCTCCTGAGCCGATTCATGCTCCACCATATGCTGCTCCTGTTGAATCATCACTAGTGACTCATCATCATCCCAAATGTCTCCCATAGGGTCCACTGACTGCTCACCATACACACTAGAATATAAATTGGCCTAGTGTCAACAACTCCACATGACTGCTCATGCTCCCTAGAGGCATCCTTGTATGACCCAATGGACTCATTCAAAGAAGAGTCCTCATCCTGAAAGACAGAAGGAATATCCTCTTGCTTTACCTCTGCCATCTCCTCTGCATCTCTCAAGCATGAGTGGTCAGGTCCCCAAGGTTCCTTGCAGATGAAGCAAAGAGCCTTCCTCCTCAGCTCATTCTTGCATGGTTGGTCACCATAAATCGACTGTAACTCCTCCTGGGTCAACCATCTCTCGAACAATCTAATGTTCTTCTCAACTAACCTTTCTGCTAGTTCATAAGTAGCAGGTGGAAACCAACTGTTCCTCCCTTCAAATGACCAACAACCAGATTGCATCCTCCTGCAAATGGCATCACGACCTCTCATACATGAAGACAAAATGGACTGCATGTGTGTTATGACTGTGTCAGGATGATGTGTCCTAATGTGAAGAAGCATTGGAACATCTGTAGGATCAAATCGTCACACTCCCAACTCAAACATGAGGTCATAAGCTCTAACCAGGGCCATGACTTATAGAATCTCATGCTTCTTCCCAAAGGTAGGGCCCTCACTATTATCCAAATCTTGAAAGGTCTCTACTATCATTCTAAAGACTCTCCTCATAAAGCCATCATTGTAAGGAGGTATAGGTGTGGTCAACATCATGATACTACCAAGACAAGAAGTAGCTGGAAGTTTGACCCCTACACATGGATGCTCCAAAAATTTGTGTTGTATGAGAGCAATCATGGCTGGTTTTAGAGCCCAAACCAAGCTCTTTCCATCTGACTGATGTACTTTAGAGAGAACTAAAGCAAGTTATTATAGTTTGAGAATGACCTTTGTTGTAACCCCCATGCATCTCAAATCTGTTCCAAGTGCATAAATTTTGTATCCAACTCATGTTTTTTTTGTGGCTGTTCTTGTTGTAGCAAAGTAAGTATCCCCTTGGAAAGGGATCTGTTAATTTCAGCTGCAATTTTATCAAGGGCAATTTTGAAGGTCTTATCCATGTTTTAGTTTAATGATGAGAAGTATATAAACTGTTTTATGCATGATTTTAGCTAACAAAATACAAGGCCATACGAAATACTAGAAGCAACAACAATCTGCTTTGCCATAGTCAACTCAAAACCTATCCTTTGCTAAGGATTTGGCATCAACAAAGGTTAAAAGGCTTATACGACAGAACAACTATTTATGGATGGTGATCAACATTATGCCCTCACACTCTTACTCATGAATACTAATGACAACGGACTGAAGATAAAGCAACATATATTCCGACTCAACCCATAAGACAACAACATTATGCTTGACACGCCCTGCAACAATCATACATTACAAAACAGTGTATCTTTACTATGTGTTCTCGAAATGGTCTACTCTAGTACTGGAATTGGCTGTTATACACCTTCAAGCAGTATATTCACAAGATCCCATAACTTGACATCAATGCTAGAATATGTTGATTTGGGGTAGCATTGGATGTGCTCTAGCCACAAAAATTGGTGGAGAGGCTAAAACACATGAGATCTCCAATACCCAGAAAGGGTTTGGGTAGATTCTAAACAGTTTGGGGGATATTAAAATAATTAATATTTTTAATAGAGTCCCTAAGTCTAAACTTAGGGAAAATAAAATATTAATGTGTATTAATATAAAACTGTGTTAGAATGGTCCAAAAGTCATGGATCAAGCCAGATCTAATCTTAGCTGTTGATTAGGGACTTAATCTCGGCCGTTGATTTGTCAATGAGAAAAGTATAAGAGGAGACTTGAGGGCCACTTGGAGAACACACTGAGGGAGACCAGTCAGTTCAATTTCTGGAGCGGGGTTAGCTGAGAAATTGAACCAGTGGTTTGGAGAGCAGTCAGCAGGCATCAAGTACGGAACAAAGAGATGGGAGATTAGCATAGAGGCAGAGCCAGAGGAAGCCACGCAGAGGCAACAAAGACTGCACAGAGCCAGCGTCATCCATGCAAAGGCTGCAGGAGTGACGCAGAAGGCCAGAGAGGCTGTATAGAGTCTCAACGAGCTGATGCAAAGGGTTTCTGGTCACGCAGAGGTCAGTAGGGCTGACGCTGGGTTTAGAAGAAGTGCTGGAAAAATTTCTCTATTTGTGGGTAAGCCAGTTTGGCACCCTGTTGTACTAGAAAATTGTTGAATAATAAAATCCTCCTTTGTTGCACTGATTTTCCCACATTGGGTTTCTCTGGGGACATTAGTCCAAAATAACTGTGTCAATGTGTTGATTCTTGTGCATATGTTTTTTTTTTTTATTACGGTGTGATATCTGCAACAATGTTTATTTTAATGTTTATTGAAGTAATTTCATGAATAACTTATGGTGAAATAAGTAGGAAAAGTAAATCAGTTGCTGTAGTGATAGAATTTTCACATGGTATCAGGCAAGTAATCAGAGACAGAAAGGGAAAATTAGTTATGGGTCGAGACCACGATGCAGAGGCATCCACCTCAGGGGACGCATGCAGATTTTCAGAAGATTGCACAAGAGAAAGAGATTTCGAATTCTTTATGTTGGCTTGCAGGCTGGAAGAAGAAGTGGCGTGCATGACTAGTGCTGCATCATCAGAAGTATGGTATATAGACAGTGGAGCATCATGGCATATGACGGGAATCAGGGCGTGTTTCTCAGAATATCGGGAAGAGAAGATGAACTTTCAGATCACCATGGGGAACAAGGCAAAGTGTACTCTAGTAGGAAAGGGTACCATAGTTTTTCAGACAGAATCGGGAGAGCAATTCCGTGCCATAAATGCGCTGCATGTATTAGGATTGGGGATGAACTTACTTTCCGTGTCACAACTACAAGGCAAGGGCTATGACGTCTACTTCATCAAGGAAAAGTTACACGTCAAACACCCGAGATGGAAAAAAATAGTGCAGATCGGGATCAAAAGTAATCGGTTGTATAGATTACAACTAGAATCACCAATGGCACTAATAGGCAGTCATGGGGACAAGGACTTGAATGAACTATGGCATAGAAGGATGGGTCACTTGCACCATGGAGCTCTGAGAATTCTCAGGAGCACTGTAACAGGAGTCCTGGATCTAAGTACGGAACGAGATGATGTATGCAGGGGATGCGCTCTAGGAAAGTATGCCAAGGCAGCATTTCTTAGGAGCAAACACAGGGCCAAGAGTGTACTAGGATTGATACACTCAGATATCTGTGGACCTATGTCTGTTAAAGCTCTTAGCGGTGCCGAGTATTTCCTTACCTTCATTGATGACCACTCGAGGAAAACTTGGATTTAGTTTCTGAAAACCAAGGATGAGGTTTTCTGTCGATTCAAGGAGTTCAAGGCTCTGGTGGAGAATCTGACTGGGAAGAAAATAAAAGTCTTGCTCTTAGATAATGGTAGAGAGTATGTCGATAAGGACTTCACTTATTATTGCGCTAAGGAGGGCATCGGAAGAGAGTGGACAACTCCCTACAATCCGGAGCAGAATGGGGTGGCAGAAAGAAAAAAACAGACTATTGTAGAAATAGCTAGGGCCATGCTGTATGATCAGGATATGCCAAAATTCCTGTGGGCGGAAGCATGCAACACAACCGTCTACGTTAAGAACAGGACCCCTCATCGGGCATTGGGCAAGATTACTCCAAAGAAAGTCTTCATTGCGAAGACACCTGAAGTCAGTCATTTCAGGATTTTGGGAGTTTAGCATATTGCCGCATACCCGAAGAAAAGAGGAAGAAGCTGGATGAGGCTGCAGAAAAGGGATATCTGGTGGGATATAGCGAGAATGCTAAGGCATATAGAATCTATCTTCCAGGGAGCAAGTAGGTAGTAGTACAACGAGATGTAAAGTTCATGGAGGACAGAGCTTTCAGAAGATCTCGCGAAATGCCTTCCGAGGAGCAGTCAAAAGAGGATCCGTTGGTCATACCTCTTCAACCATCGGAAGTGAAGAATTCTTCCTCAGGTCAGGAAGATTCTCAGGATGAGGAGGAGGAGCGAACAAAAGCACTTGTTGGCAGAGGAAGAACTAGTAGGGAACTTCGTCAGATTCTATGTGATGCAGAGAACTTCATTGGTGAGCCAAGGAACAGTAAGAGGGAGCGAAAACAACTAGACAAATATTAGGTGTTAGTAGCTCAAGATGGAGAGCCTGCCAGTTTCGAGGAGGCAGCTCAGCATCAGGTCTGGCTAGATGCGATGGTAGAGGAGTATAACTCCACAATGGTGAATGATGTCTGGGAGGTGGAGTCAAGGCCTCAAGAAAGATCTGTGGTAGGTTCAAGATGGATCTACAAGATCAAATATGCTGCGGACGACAGTGTTGAGAAATATAAGGCTAGGTTTGTGGCTAAGGGGTATGCTCAAAAGGAAGGGATTGACTATGAGGAAACCTTCGTCCCAGTAGGAAAAGGTATACATCTATTAGAATCGTGATATCTCTTGCAGCCCAGATGGGATGGGAGATCCATTAGATGGATGTCAAGACGACATTTCTGAATGGGGTAATAGAAGAAGAGGTATACATTGAACAACCAGAGGGGTTTGAAACTCATGAGAAGAAGTCTCATGTATGTAGACTCAAGTAAGCCTTGTATGGGCTGAAGCAGGCACCGAGAGCGTGGTATGGTCGAATAGATGGCTACTTGCAGAAGATGGGGTTTGTCAAGAGTGGCGCAGATCCGAATCTCTACTATCTGATCATAAAGAACAAGCCACTTATCTTAGTATTATATGTGGATGATCTCTTTCTGACAGGAACATCTAGACTCATTGAGGACTGCAAAAAGAATCTAGCCACAGAGTTCGATATGAAGGATCTGGGAAGAATGCACTACTTCCTAGGGTTGGAAGTTTGGCAGCAGAAAGGAGAAATCTTCCTTGGGCAAGCGAGGTATGCTACAAAAATCCTGAAAAGGTTCAGGATGGGAGACTATAGACCTATGGCTACGCCAATGATCACCAATTGGAAGAAGATTGATGCATCAGACAACAAGGATGTCGATCCCACCTTATACCAACAACTCATAGGGTCCCTGATATATCTGGTCAATACCAGGCCATATATTTGCTATGTTGTCAACACCCTCAACCAATTCATTGTGGAATCAAAGAGGGCACACTGGGCAGCAGCCAAACACGTTCTCAGGTATTTATAGGGAACAATTGATTATGGGCTGTTATACACCAAGGAGAAGGATATCAGGTTGAGTGGATTTACTGATGCAAATTGGGCAGGAAGCTTAGTGGATCGGAAAAGTACCTCTGGGTACTGTTTCAACATTGGATCAGGAATGACCTCCTGGTGCAGTAGGAAACAAAAGTCTGTGGCTTTGAGCTCATCTGAGGCAGAATATATGGCAGCAAGCACAACTTCATGTGAGGCCATATGGCTTAGAAAATTGCTGGCGAACCTATTAAGAAGAAATATGGAGGAGATCAGGATCATGTGTGATAATCAGAGTTGCATCAAACTCTCTGAGAATCTAGTGTTTCATGATAGGTCGAAGCATATTGATATCTGATGTCACTTTGTCAGAGATTGTGTCCAACGAGGAGCTGTACAGTTGAGCTACACTCCTACAGGAGAACAGGTGGCAGATATCCTCACCAAGGCCCTTGGAAAGTCAAAATTTGACTACTTCAGGAAAAAGATGGGGATGGTAAAGAACCCCTTTCAGAAGTAGAAATGAGTGTGTTAGCAGCACGAATGAAGAGGGAGTTGCAGTGCAGATGCAGTGTTGGGAGAAAGGACCAGCAACAGCACAGATGCAGAGGGAGTTGCAGTGCAGATGCAGTGTTGGGAGAAAGGACCAGCAGCAACACGGATGTAGAGGGAGTTGTCGTACAGATGCAGCAGTGGCAGTAGCAGAGTCATGGGCAGCAGTACAGGATGCAGCAGTGCAGAGGATGTTGGGCAGGGAGGCTTAGCATCAGCACAGGGACCGATGCCGGATGATCAGGGTGATACTCAGTGAAGAGTATTACTAGAGCACAATCCTCGCTAAGAGGGAGTGTTGATTTGGGGTAGCATCGGATGTGCTCTAGCCACGAAAATTGGAGAGGCTAAAGCACATGAGATCTCCAATACCCAGAAAGGGTTTGGGCAGATTCTAAACAGTTTGGGAGATATTAAAATAAGTAATATTTTTAATAGAGTCCTTAAGTCTAAACTTAGGGAAAATAAAATATTAATGTGAATTAATATAAAACTATGTTAGAATGGTCCAAAAGTCATGGATCAAGCCAAATCTAATCTTAGCCGTTGATTAGGGACTTAATCTCGGCCATTGATTTGTCAATGAGAAAAGTATAAGAGGAGGCTTGAGGGTCACTTGGAGAACACATTGAGGGAGACCAGTCAGTTCAGTTTCTGGAGCGGGGTTAGCTGAGAAATTGAACCAGTGGTCTGGAGAGCAGTCAGGAGGCAGCAAGTACAGAATAGAGAGACGGGAGATCAACACAGAGGCAGAAAAGGCAGATGCAGGGCCAAAGGAAGCCACGCAGAGGTAGCAGAGACTGTTCAGAGCCAGCAGGGATTGCGTCATCCATGCAGAGGCTGCAGGAGTGACACAGAAGGCCAGAGAGGTTGCGCAGAGTCTCAACTGGCTGATGTAGAGGGTTTCAGGTCACGCAGAGGTCAGTAGGGCTGACGTTGGGTTCAGAAGAAGTGCTGGAAAAATTTGTCTATCTGTGGGTAACCCAGTTTGGCACCTTGTTGTACTAGAAAATTTTTGAATAATAAAATCCTCCCTTGCTGCACCGGTTTTCCCACATTGTGTTTTTTTGGGGACATTAGTCCAAAATAACTGTGTCAATGTGTTGATTCTTGTGCATATGTTTGTTTCTGTATTACAGTGTGATATCTGCAGTAGTATTTATTTTAATGTTTATTGAAGTAATTTCATGAATAACTTATGGTGGAATAAGTAGGAAAAGTAAATTAGTTGCAACAGTGATAGAATATTCACAGAATACAACACATTCTCAACAACAGTTCTGTCGTTACATACTAGACTCAGCAAGATAGATCCTTTGTCACCTATACGTGATTATTGCAACATAGGCAATAACACTGCACCTGCTCCTCTGTGCTACAAATTACAGGAATCACATTCTTTCTCGTTACTCTGACACAAATTCTTATGCTCTCCAGAGGGTATGCACCATGACTTAAATTTCTTGCTGTTAACGATCTCTGCACATGCCGGATGCGTCCGACTACACCGTCTAACCTCTATGCATAAGTCGCCAACGATTAAATCATTCTCTATCACACGCCCCTGCACCCATTACTAATGTGTGTGAACATACAACCTTCCTACCAATTGACTGCTCAAACCGGCTGGGACCCCACTTTCGTGCTCCCATCACACTGGTACTAAAACAAACAAATGTAGGCTCAAACATATCCGTCAACTCTATACCCACAACTACAGCTCAATCCACTGCTACATTATATGCAGGCAATTTTAGTACTCTATCACACAGTCACGGATAGCTCGTAGTGCTCCACTTTGATGCGCACAAGTTCATATATTGCTCCACATTCTAGCAATCCACATTCACACCATGAGCAATTGTTGGATGCAATCACGATGTTCAAACAAAATGAACGGATCAGTCTGTCGACAACCAATATTAATTCCGTGCAGTCATTGATCATTCATTCCCTTGTGCATGTATACTGTTCCCAAATCCTGGCCCGATCTTCCGACGATTGTACACGCAATACAGGTCACCATACTTCACTCAAAGTCGCAACTTGATCCGGCGTGATCCTTGACCTTCTGCTCATGCAACCTTTTCGGTCTTTCCTGTGCTACATTCTTTGTGCTTTCATATATGCTAACGGTGTCGGCGGCTACGTAAATCACTTTATCATGGCCACATGAAACAATTCACGATCACAACTATTGATTCTTTGAGACGACGATTTGATCCCTTGAATTATATGTACCACACACTGCCCAGTAGACGAGGAACAGGTGTTTCGGCTACTCCACCCATCTGACAAATCCGTCAGGGTTGTTTTCCCTCCTGTGGTGGTTCCTAGTGCCAGGCTGATACCAAATTATGTGGTCCCTAGCACCAAGTCGACGCTAGATTACATGAGCAGTGGGTTAGTTTATAGACCCGGCAACTTGATCCACCCAACGTTCCTCAGAGGATAGATTCGTTACAACGACAGTTGATTCGGCCTTATGGGCAGTACACGTGGTTTCCAGTAAATGATGACTTGGCTTATGCTCAGTCCACACATTATTAAAGAATAAGTGTTCGCACTTCCCAAGTCTGGGGCATTCAATCTCCTAGGGATTTAGGGTCTCGTTTCACAAAGAAAATCGGAATTCAGCCCACAATATTGTTCGATCCCGGTTGCTACTATGAAAATGCTCACGATCCTCAAGGATTAAAGGCTCTCGTCAGTTAAATAGAATCGATCTTGGGGCAATCCGGTCCTCCAATTAATGAACTTTTCCCTTTCGATTTTCAAGCAAGATCTCAATCCCCAACTATTGGCTCTCGGGTTAAGAAATTGATTATAACACCCTCATCCCACATCTACACAAGTAACTGGCCAACCGGGGTAAATATGCGACGAGAAGCCACTATGATGGGATTCAATCTCCTAGGTGACTTTAAGGAAGTGGAATCTGCAGAAAAACACCATACAAACCTTTCAAAGCAACAACAGAATTCCTAGGAGCCATCCCAACCACCCAGATAACCAGCCCCTGAGACCAACTAAAGTTTTATACCATTAAACCCCTGGACGCTCCCTTGATATGGACATGCATGTGTCTAGGAGGCTCCAGATGCTCCCACAACATGTGTATACATGCGTCTGGGGAGTTTTCTCCTCGCCTGTGACTCTGGGATTTGTGCCACTTTTTCAGACCTAGAGCCCAGGTCATTGCCCATAACTCAATGACACTTTTAGATGTAACACCCTCCTCCTACATCTACCCAAGAAACTGGTCAGCTGGGGTAAACATGCAATGAGAGACCACCATGATAAGACTAAACCTCCTAGGTAACCTTAAGGAAATGGAGTCGACAAAACAAGACCTTACGGACCTCCCTCAGGTGCATTAGGAACCCAGGAGCTAATCCACCACTCCAGGTGCCAAACCCCTGAGTTAACCTTGCAGTTCAATGAACTAAACCCAAAGTCGCTCCCATGACAAGGCATGCATGTGATTGGAACCCTATAGTTGCTCCCACAATGCCTACAAGGGAGAGACTGTAGTGTTTTTCAGCCAGTTCTGTGCCAGAGACTACGAGATTTAAGCCACTTTTTCAAGGCTAGTTTCCAAACCAATGCCCAGAACTTGATGATACTTTCCAAGACAATAGATGACACCAAGGCAAAGCCTCTAACACAAAACTTGATCAAGGGCTTGACCTAATTAAGCCTAACCATGAAAGACATTTTGTCAAACACTTAGTAAATATGCAACCTACAGGTGTAAATAATAGATCTGAGCATAGGGTCTCATACTTATATGAGATTCATTATGAAGAATTGTCTCCTTATCACATTAGCTGCCATTTCATCGATTAGGTCATAAATACATTGATCATTCAATAACAAGTAAGAACATGATGGGAGGCACACTTAACTGCTGTCATAAAATACATACATAACTAGCGTAATAGGGACATAAATACCAATGAAATCACAGCCATATAAACCACATATAATCCATCGTAATTCTCATAGAGATACAAGGAGAAATAACCTTTTATTAATGATGCAAAATCCAAACCCGGGATAGGACTTCCACGTTCCACCCGATCGTAGAATCGCTGAGCCAAATCTCGCTTCAACCATTCACCCTCGTGCCATATTCCAAGCTTGAATGTGGGGTCTCATAGAACACATCAATCAAAATTCATCCAGGGCTTCTAAAGGCCATCCACCCAACCCATCAAACAGTGGTTCCACCTCACGGTTGGACATCACAAACCATCATCAAATCGGTCTCTATCCAAGCCTTCCAGGGCTTCCAGAGCATTTTTTCCAACCCGGCTCCCAGGACTAGTAACTCAACCCACGGCTGCCGCTGGGCTCTATAGTGTTTGTCCAACCAAGGCTTCCAGGACTAGTAACTCAACCCACAACATTTTCCAGGCTTCCAGGACTAATAACTCAACCCACCAAGGGTTTCCAGAGCGTTTGTCTAACCAAGGCTTCCAGGACTAGTAACTCAACCCAAGCTGTTACAGGGCTTCCAGAGCGTTTGTCCAACTAGGGCTTCCAGGATTAGTAACTCAGCCCAAGCCGTTACAGGGCTTCCAGAGCGTTTGTCCAACCAAGGCTTCGAGGAACTAATAACTCAACCCAAGCTATGGAAACATGAGAACCAACCAAACCAAACAAGGAAATAAACCCACAAACTCCATAGCTATCCAGGAAATGGAAAGGCTAGGCAAATCCACTGCCAATCCAGGCAATCCTCCATGCCAATGACAGATTATAACCAAGAAACCACATGCATGTGCCATGCATGCCGAAACTAGTGAAGAAATCATACATGCAACTCGGTACCTGCAAGCAAAACTGTTGATCCCGATGCCCTCTTGCGCTTTCCTGCTCTTCCTTTGCCTTCTTGTTCCAAAAATCCAAGTATGCCACACCTTTCAAGAGTGCTCCAAGAAAACTCTAAGTATCCAAGAGTATGAGAGAGAGAGAATAGAAGAGAGCTCCACCAAAACCTGTCAAAAGCTTACCCACTGATCCTCGGAAGCCTTTTTATGAATGAGGCCTCTATTTTATTCATTTTCCATTATTTTCCTTGATTTTCCTCCTCACCTGCAACCTATGACCTTTTAGTTTTTTTTCCTAATTTCCATTATTTTCATAAATAAATGCCAGTTAATGCCTCATGCCTTTCCACAACCTTAGCCATTGCCTTTGCCAATTCCCTTAGCCATAATAAATGGAATCAACACCCACTAGATTGTTTCTGCCACCATTCAGCGTGGAATACTTGTCCCATCGACCGTGGCCATATATATATATTTACATGGAATTTTCACTAGGGCTGTTACAGAACCCTCCCCCTTGGGGGAACACCATCCTCAGTGTTCAATGACACCTATAACCAACAAGACTGCTGAAAACAAAACATACTGCCCATAGAGCTTTATAACACAACTCGTTGCAGTATTTACAATGACCACTGCTAAAACATGACAAACATACCGTTTACTGGAGCTTTATAACATAGCTCATTACGATATTTACAATAATAACAACATATACTTAATTACATTTGCTTCAACCAACAAATAACCATACTGTCTATGGAGCTTTATAAATCTAGTTTGATATAGTATTTACAATAATACGCACATATACACATGTACATTTTCTCAACCAACAAATAAAAGGATATGATGCCTGCATCCTCAACAAGGGAATCCGGTGGCTCACACCTCCACCCTCAAAGTAATACGAGGATTCATCTCCTTCCTAGGAAGTTCATAATCCACTGTAAAAGTGAAATCTGCATCCAATGTCCAGCGCTATAATCCTGCGCCACGTGTCCTCTCAGTGAACAGTTACTGACTCATTGTTCCAGTGTGCACTCCCAATGTGCATTTGATTCCATCTGGCAATGCTAATGACCAAAACAAATCCATCCCTAGTCCTCCCTTCTTTGCTACAGAGGCCCTCGGGCAATCCGGTCAACCCCTTCCGTGCAGTCACTCACCTTCCAAGTTCTGCTGACACTCCCATCCCGGGTAGTCCATCCCTTGGCAAGGCTTCCTTGCATTAGAAGATACAAAAAACCAAAGCACATCCTTGTCTTGAACCATCATACCGGTCATAGCATGCTCATGGAAATCAATGGACACTATTGGGTACCAATGTCCCACAATGGCCCTACTCCTGAAGTTCTTTACCAACATACTGCTACATTTTCCAATTCCTTTTGTTGCTATTGCCAATTTTTGCAGTCGATTTCAACCACCCAACCGGCCATGTTAATGCATTCTTGTACCAAGAGCATAATTTCCATTAGATTTAAAATAAAGTGAAATAACTTCAAATCATACCTCATTGGTTGCTCGTCAATAAGGTACATTTGCAATTCTGTTCGCTTCTTGTCACAACAAGTCAAACTAACATCTTTAACCAAATCATCATGTATAAGATATCACATCAGGTTAGCTTGAAACACAACCATCATAGATCAAAATCATAAATCACATGTAACCATCATAAACCATAATCATAGATCACATGTAATCATGATAAACTAGAATCATAAATCACATGCATAATAAAACTGAAGTAAAATACTGATGCTTATCCTTTAATCAAGCCTTAGCTTCTATCTTTGTTTTTATTCTGTACGCACTCTGGATTAGTTGCCACACCCGACAAACACCAAGTGCCTTCTCCTCAACCATGTACGCACACACATAGTTTACATCCCACACATACAACCACACACGACATACCACACCATGCAATACATGCATCTACACCTGACATACAAAACATACACCTATACCCAGTGTTCAACACAACACAATACATACACCTGCACCTGGTGTATAACACAACACAACAAGTATACATATGCAATGTACATCATAAGACATGCATCTACACACAATGTGCGACACCACAAATGCATACACATACACCCAATATACAACACAACTCATACATCTATACTCGATGTACAATGCCACACAATACATGTACCTACACTTGGCGTACAACACAACAAAATACATGTACTACACAGAATACAACACAATGAGTACGCATGTCAGGATACCACAACTACACAATACGCATACATTGTACCGCATGTACAGAACACAACATGTACGACACGCACACAATACCACATGTACACCAATACCATATGTACAACACGTACACAGTACCACCTGTACAACGTATGCTCAGAATCACATGTACACGACACTCCTTGCACAATGTGTACACAACACCACATGTACATCATACCACCTGTACAACGTGTACACAATACCACATGTACATAGTACCACATGCACGACATGTACACGACACCACATGTACACAACGCCACATGCACGACATGTACACAGCACCACCTGCACACAATGCCACTTGTACCACATGTACACAACACCACATGCTCACAACACCACTTGTACAATCATGCACACAACACCATATGTACATAACACCATATGTACAACATGCACACAATGCCATATGTACATAGCACTGCATATACAACATGTACATAGCACCATACACAACACTGCATATCCAACATGCGCACAACACCATATGCACACAACACCACATATCCATCATGTACATAGCACCATCTATACCCAACACTGCATATGCAACATTCGCACAACACTATCTGTACCACCCTGTACATAACATTGCATAAACAACATGTACACACACTATATATACATAACACTGCATGCGCACAACATCATAGATGCAACATGTACAACATATACAACATATGCACAACAATAGTACCACACATCCAAACCACATAGTCTCTACTAGGTAACCTTGCTTCTAGTGTCTCTTTACCATCCATGCTTATCCTAGCATGCCACGAACCACACGACTTTCATTCTACTGATGCATCCCTTGGTATAACCTGTCCATAACATAGACATAATATAATCACATAATATCAAATCATAACCACATGATACTGACATCGTAGATGTGTTAGACTACTCTTCCCACTTGATTCTTCATGAACTAGGAATCTCTTCATGCCATTCATCTGCGTAAGAAATCATTCTTCCACACGAACGATACCTGACAACCTTGTTAGACAGTGACATAGATAGATAGATAGATATATATAAATCATTAGCATAAAACAATCATCATCTTGTCAGACAACGACATACATACATACATGTATACATATATAAACATCAGCATAATCATGATCATAACATAATTACTAGATAACATAAGGTCTAGGTTAAGAGAACTAACTTATTTGCGCACAACATGCACAACTTTGAGAACCACCGTTCCCAACTTGATCAAACCATTCGACACCTCAGGTCCATTTACTTTACCTTTTCTGGTTATCCTTCTCATGTCTGTACTACTATTGTCCATTTACCACAATGGACTCAACCAATCCTACCAACTGTCAGTCTTACCTTCCGCTACGCTTACTCATGCACCGAGCTTCATCTAAATTTTACATTACCTTTCGGGTACCACACAGCTCTCCCCGAGCTCTATTAACTTCCTTCTTTTTCAACCAATTCCCAAGGCTCAAAACTTGAAATACAAGCACAAGAAACAAACAAGAAGAAAACTATGAAAACCAGTAACAACACAACTCCACAAACAAAGTGGTATGGGCATACACTAGACATAAACAAAGCCACAAATCAAGCACAACAAATCACGAAAGACCAAAAGCACAAGACTAACAATAGACAACACAACTCAATCCCTATGGTTCCCAGTGCTTCCAAAGGAAAGCTCAACTTGAGCCTTCTTGAATATTTCATGGCAGTCTCTTTGCCATGCAATCCCCTGCATCATATTGCCATAAACCCATATCTGTCAGTGCATAAATAAACATAATGACATACTAGTTACCTTACCTTGTTGTGCCAAACATGTTGCTTGCAACTGAACACATCCATGCCATCTCTCAAGGGACTCCAATTCCCTTGACAGATCCACCTGCAACTAGAGATTGGCTAATATACCTAACAAGTACATGTTCATGACTATAGCACATCCACATAATGTCAGACAAAATCAAGGTTAAGAAGACTTCTTGTATTCAAAGCACTCATTTGTTTGGAATTAGGGTTTCCAAACATAGCCAAAGGATTTCTTTTTCAATTCCTTCCTTTTACCTTTTTTCTTTGTTGGAATCAAGGCTTACTATGTGTTGTCACATCATCCAACTGTTAGTTATATAAACACATCAACTATTACCTTGTCATGCTAATACCACGCATGTTCCCTGCAACTGCTCACACATGTCAACCACATGTTCCAAATATCAAGACAATCATATCTATCAATTTGAAATCAACCTTTACCAAGACTAACAATCATGTCATAATCCATAGTCAATTCATAGTCATTAGACATAATGCTAAAACTGTCACCTACTTACACTCAAGTATATATCAACTGTGTCAACACATATGTGTTAGTACAATCATCTTAAAACAAGATCATTGGAACGCATACTCGTATTATGAAATTCATCAAACATTCAACCAATTTGCAAACATACCATGTTAAATAAAGCAACTAGACACCAAACACTCAAACACCAAATAGATGTCATAATCAAACAGTCAAGCACAAGGTAGATGAAATAAACAAGTTCATACCTTAATGTATCTTGGGAGGCGAGTTTGTCTGCACAATCAATCTAGATTAGCATGATATAACTCCACAACATGTCAACTCAACCACAAATAAGGTCATGATATCCATAACACTAACTAACATGTTCACATTATAAACTCATAAGCATTTATTGTTCATGCATAACATTCACGTGTGCAAAGTCATCACAAATGTTGGCTCATACCTAAATATTGTAACCATAACCATCTGCATAGTCCAATCCAATTTAGCATGATACATATAACATCAAGATATTGATGTTATAACCCTAATCGCATGTTAAGTAACATATATTGTAACCATAACCATCTGCATAGTCCAATCCAATTTAGCATGATACATATAATATCAAGATATTAATGTTATAACCCTAATCGCAAGTTAAGTAACATATAACAACAATCAGTTAACATATAACATGCTCATCAACAACATATAACGTGATCATCAAGTTATTTAACATAAAATAAAATAGAAATGTATACAACCACATGTTACTATCATTCATGACATGTGCATGCGACTATACTAATCAATTATCATCTATCATATACGTAACCATAACATAAAAAACATGTACATAAACCTAATGCATATGACAATCCTTAAATTACATACCTGCATGCCAAACATACAATACCTGTATGATGATCTGCTCTTGCCTCGAGGTCCAATGCTGCAACTTCACTTTAATGATCTGCATATGCTGTTCCATCTCAGCCAACACATTAGCGTCATAACAACCAATAGCTCCATGATGACCTAAATTTGCATACAATGACTTCACAAGGCATTATTGACCTACTATTCATGCATAACTATAACCAAGACCATATATGCATAATAACTGCATATAGACATATAACACATGAGTACGAAACCATATACACATCATTCTAGCTAGAGTACAATCATCAATGCATGACCATATCAACTACACAAACCATGACCTCATGCATGCCAACAACAACCACATCACGTGCACTGGATAACATGTGAACACTGACGTGCATAAAAATGCATAATGAACTATGCACACATGAAGACATATTCCACGACAACACCTTCAAGCTTCACATGGCGGCATCACTACAACCATAATCAACATCATGCAAATGCAACAAGCACATGGACTACATGCATAAGGAACACATATGCAACCAACATGAAAGCATGATCAACACATAGCCCAAGGAGAGCGCAACCATGCTCTGATACTACTCTGTAACACCCTCCTCTCACATCTACCCAAGCAACCGGCAAGGCGGGGTAAACATGCGACAAAAGGCCACTATGATAAGACTCAACCTCTTAGGTAACCTTAAGGAAATGGAGTTGACAAAACAAGACCTTACAAACCTCCCTCAGGTGCTTCAAGACCCCCAGGAGCTAATCCACCACTCCAGGTGCCCAACCCCTGAGTTAACCTAGCATTTCAATGAACTAAACCCAAAGTCGCTCCCATGACAAGGTGTGCATGCAACTGGAACACTATAGTCACTCCCACAATTTTTGCAAAAGAGAGACTGCAGTCTTTTTTAGCTAGTTCTATGCCAGAGACTGCGAGATTTAAGCCACTTTTTCAAGGCTAGTTTCCAAACCAATGCCTAGAACTTGATGAGACTTTCCAAGACAATAGATGACACCAAGGCAAAGCCTCTAACACAAAACTTGATCAAGGGCTTGACCTAACCAAGCCTAACCATGACAGACATTTTGTCAAACACTTAGTAAATATGCAACCTATAGGTGTAAATAACATATCTGAGCATAGGGGTCTCATACTTATCTAAGATTCGCTATGAAGCATTGTCTCTTTATCACATTAGCTGCCATTTCATCCATTAGGTCATAGATACATTTATCATTCAATAACAAGTAAGAACATGATGAGAGCCATACATAGCTGCTGTCATAAAATACATACATAACCAGCATAATAGGGACATAAATACCAATGAAATCACAGCCATATAAACCACATATAATCCATCATAATGCTCATAGAGATACAAGGAGAAATAACCTTTCATTAATGATGCAAAATCCAAACTCGAGATGGGACTTCCACGTTCCACCCGACCGTAGAATGGCTAAGTCAAATCTCTCTTCGGCCATTCACCCTCGTGCCATATTCCAAGCATGAATGTGGGATCTCATAGAACACATCAATCAAAACTCATCCAGGACTTCCAGAGGTCATCCACCTCAACCCATTAAACAGTGATTCCACCTCACGGCCGGACATCACAAACCATCATCAAATTGGTCTCCATCCAAGCCTTCCAGGGCTTCTAGAGCGTTTGTTCCATCGCGGCTCCCAGGACTAGTAAGTCAACCCACGGCTGCTGCCGGGTTCCAGAACGTTTGTCCAACCAAGGCTTCTAGGACTAGTAACTCAACCCACAACATTTTCTGGGCTTCCAGAGCGTTTGTCCAACTAGAGCTTCCAAAACCATTAACTCAATCCACCAAGGGCTTCCAGAGTGTTTGTCCAACCAAGGCTTCCAGGATTAGTAACTCAACCCAACTTGTTACGGGGCTTCCAGAGTGTTTTTCGAACCAGGGCTTCCAGGGCTAGTAACTCAACCCAAGCCGTTACAGGGCTTCCAGAGCGTTTGTCCAACCAAGGCTTCGAGGAACTAATAACTCAACCCAAGGCATGGAAACATGAGAACCAACCAAACCAAACAAGGAAATAAACCCACAAACTCCAGGACTAGTAAGTCAACCCACGGCTGCCGACGGGCTCCAGAACGTTTGTCCAACCAAGGCTTCTAGGACTAGTGACTCAACCCACAACATTTTCTGGGCTTCCAGAGCGTTTGTCCAACTAGAGCTTCCAAAACCATTAACTCAATCCACCAAGGGCTTCCAGAGTGTTTGTCCAACCAAGGTTTCCAGGATTAGTAACTCAACCCAACCTGTTACGGGGCTTCCAGAGCGTTTTTCCAACCAGGGCTTCCAGGACTAGTAACTCAACCCAAGCCGTTACAGGGCTTCCAGAGCGTTTGTCCAACCAAGGCTTCGAGGAACTAATAACTCAACCCAAGCCATGGAAACATGAGAACCAACCAAACCAAACAAGGAAATAAACCCACAAACTCCATAGCTATCCAGGAAATGGAAAGGCTAGGCAAATCCACTGTCAAACCAGACAATCCTCCATGCCAATGATAGATCATAACCAAGAAACCACATACATGTGCCATGCATGCCGAAACTAGTGAAGAAATCATATATGCAACTTGGTACCTGCAAGCAAAACTGCTGTAGCTGTTGATCTTGATGCCCTCTTGCGCTTTCCTGCTCTTCCTATGCCTTCTTGCTCCAAAAATCCAAGTATGCCACACCCTCCAAGAGTGCTCCAAGAAAACTTTAAGTATCCAAGAGTATAAGAGAGAAAGAATAGAAGAGAGCTCCACCAAAACCTGTCAAAAGCTTACCCACTGATCTTCAGAAGCCTTTTTTTAAATGAGGTCTCTATTTTCTTCATTTTCCTTTATTTTCCTCTTCACATGCAACCTGCGACCTTTCACCTCCTTTTTCTCCTAATTTCCATTATTTTCATAAATAAATGCCAATTAATGCCTCATGCGTTTCCAAAACCTTAGCCATTTCCTTTGCCAATTCCCTTAGCCATAATAAATCGAATCAACACCCACTATGATGTTTCTCCCACCATTCAGCTTGGAATACGTGTCCAATCAACCGTGGCCATATATATATATATTTTACATGGAATTTTCACCAGCGCTGTTACATCAAAACTGAAAGATAACTACAGAATAATGATACAAATGCAATTACTTGAACGAGGACTTGACTGGACCTCCACTAGCCATAACAGACATTTCGTCAAACATGTCACAAATATGTAATCTACAATTTTAAACAAGAGATCTGAGCATAGGGGTCTCATACTTATCTGAGAATCGCTAAGAACCATTGTTCCTTTATGTCAATAACTGCATTATCATCTATTAGGTCATAGATACATTGTTCATTCATTTACAAATCAAAACATGAGGAGAGCCATATGTTGATTTGGGGTAGCATTGGATGTGCTTTAGCCACGAAATTTGGTGGAGAGGTTGGGACAAATGAGATCTCCAATACCCAAAAATAGTTTGGGCAGATTTTAAACAGTTTAGGAGATATTAAAATAATTAATATTTTTAATGGAGTCCCTAAGTCTAAACTTAGGGAAATTAAAATATTAATGTGGATTAATATAAAACTGTATTAGAATGGTCCAAAAGACATGGATCAAGCCAGATCTAATCTTAGCCGTTGATTAGGGACTTAATCTCGGTCGTTGATATGTCAACGAGAAAAGTATAAGAGGCTTGAGGGTTCCTTGGAGTGCACACCAGAGTGATCAGTCATTCAATTCTCTAGATCGGGGTTTGCTAAGAGAGATAGAATCAGTGATCGAAGTTGTAGCTGAGGGGCATTGAGTATAGAGAGACAGAGAGGCAGAGATAGTGCCGGGAGATCAGTGCAAGAGCTAGAGAGAGTGACGCGGTAGCAGCCAGGGCTCACGGAGGGCCACGCAGAGGTAGCTAGGAGCTGTGCAGAGGTTCAGAGAGGCCAGCTTTGCTGACGCAGAGGGCCAGAAGGCTGACGTAGACCCATTCAGGGTGACGCAGGGCCAACGCTGGGCAGAGAGGGGCTGATGCAGTCCAGAAAGGCAAACGTTGGGGTTTCTGGGCAAATTGGAGCTGAGGAGTTGCCAAAAGGATTATCCGGGGTTTCAGCCGGGAAATTTGTCTCAAACTGAGAGGTATTACTGCCAAGGAAATTCTCTGTTGGGTAGGCCGGATTTGGCACCCAGATTGTACTCTGATATTGCTTAATAAGAAAACCCTCAGATAGTTGCACCAGTTTTCCCACATTGGGTTTTTCCAGGGACATTGGTCCAAAAATAACGGTGTCATTTGGTGTGATTGTTTCTGTTTCCTTCAGTTGTTGATCTGTAATATGTTGAGCATGCACTAGTGTTTATTTTCAGTATTTACATTGTAAATAACTTGTTAAGTAACAGAACAAGTAGGTAGGAATAAATCAGATAAAGGGCATGGAGGGTTTCTAACTGGTAGACTTAGAAAATTCAACACCATACCTCATCACTGTCATAATACATGCTTATAACCAACATATTAACAACAGAAATATCAAGCAACCACATAATCTAGATATAAACCAATACATTTAGACATAAGATACCAAGGAAAGAACCTCTTATTAATGGATGCAAAAGCTAACCCGGGATGGGACTACCACATTACACTTGACCATAGATTGGCTGAGCCAAATCTCTTTTCAGCCAATCACCGCTGTGACATATTCCAAGCATGAATGTGGGACTCAAACCAAAAGAACCAACCAGGGCATCCTGAGGCTGCACCACCTCACCCTCATCAATAGAAACTAGACTTTATCGTAATCCACACTGGATCACTAGGCCAAGACAATAAACATGTAATAATAGGCTTTACCATGGTCTCCATTAGATCACTAGGCCAAACAAGCATGGATGCCATCGGATTTCTCCACCTCCATCGTGAGGAATTTTCATGTCTCCTAGTCTCTCAAGTTTTACCGCAATCCACACCGGATCACTAGGCCCTAAACCAAAACCCCACTCTCTAGGCTTTACCGCATATCCCATCCAGAGATTACTAGGCCTGATGGAGAGCACCCACCTCTAGGATTTACCGTATATCCTGCCATTCATCGGTTGAGGATTCCTAGGCCCACCCAGGCAACACAAAATCCGGCTTTATCACAACCCATAGTCTAGTTTAGTGGTTACGAGGCCACGTGTTCTATTATTCAGAGATCCACCTCACTCAGCTTCGAATCCATCTGGCAATCCAGCTTAACCAAAACATGAGAACCCCATCACACCATGGCTATCCAGAAATTGCATGGCTAGGCTAGAAACACTGTCACACCTGGAAAAATCCATGCCATAACAACAAAGAACCACATGCGATACCATGCATGCCAAATCTAGCAAGGAAAACACACATGCAAATCAATACCTGCAAAGAATCTTGCTGTAGCTGCTTGATCCTACTCTTCCTTGCTAGCTCCTTCCTTACTCTTGCCTTCTTTGCCTTTCTTGATCCAATGCCAAAGTGCTCCAAGAAAAATCTAAGTTTCCAAGAGAGAGAGAAAAAATAATGAGAGAGCTCCAAAACTGAATAGACAAAAGTTACCAACTGATCCTCAGATGCCTTTTTATAAATTAGGCCTCTATTTTCTTCATTTTCCATTATTTCCTTCATTTTCCTCCTCACATGCAACCTGTGACCTTTCACTTTCCCTTTCTCCTAATTTCCATTATTTTCATAAATAAATGTGCCAAAAATGCCATTTTACCTTTCCAAAGCCTTAGCCATTGCCTTTGTCAATTTCCTTAGCCATAATAAACCAAATGAACACCCACACTAGGATGCTTTGCCCAACATTCAACTTGGAATTAGTGTCCCATCAACTGTGGTTATTATTTTGCCTTTATTAACTTTTATTACATGTAATTTTCACCAGGGCTGTTAGATTGATCTCTAAGTATTGATGAAAAACCCAGGAATTCGATCTTTAGGAGAGCTAATTGGGTTCTTTTTTGGCGAAGGGTTTCTTTCAGAAAATCCTTGCTCCCATTCCCGTGGTGGATCTGGTCCAACAATTTTGACACTTTGCAAAACAATCTGAAACTCTGAGGCTGTTGGGAAAACCACGTTTGATACCACTGTAATATCCCAAACGAGAAAATTTGACAAATTTTCGGAGTTTTAGCTCACAAATGCTTTAGACAAGATTTCATTCAATTATCAGAATATTTCCATGTAAAATATTACCAATAAAGTTCAGCAACACAACAACATGACAAGCATAAAATGATCTCAGCTTTTATTGTAATAGATAAACTGGGGTTACGTGCATATACAACTAAAATAGCTGAGATGAGAAGTTGGCCTCCAAGATAATCTGCTCTAATGTTGCATGGGCCCTTCACGAAACTAACATGAACTGCACTGCTAAGATCTTCTATGAATTTTGGATGAATTCACCAAGGGGAGATGGGTACTCGCTGAATCACTTGAGGCTTTCCATCCTGAGGCTACAATGAAGTAGAGAACCGGTTCTCAAACCTCTCATACAAGACAATGCTCAAATCCAAGATGTCCTCTAATGGCCTCCTCCTCCTCTTTTTATAGATCTGATGGACTTCTCTAGAAGCTCCTAGGACCTATTTTATTATTATTTTAATCATTAAGCACATTTCCCTTAATTAAAATATTCTTTTTAATGTGGGAAAATGGTAAATTGGCCACCATGCCTCCTCAGGCCACTGAAAATCACTTCTAACCATCCCATCCTATAGATCTTCTCGTTTCAGTTCCAACAAGCTATTACACTAAGGTGTTCTGCCAAGTATTCCTCTCGAAATGCCACCTTAAGTATAATTAATTGAGTCAGGCCCATTAATAATTCTGTTTTTTGAAAGTTGTCAGAATGCAATGGAACGAATGACAAACTGTGCGGATGATGGAATATACCAAGCGAATACCATCGGACCCCATAAAAACTCTTCAAAACCCCTCCAAAAGCCCCCTCGGCCTGCCGATGATGCCAACCTGCACCTGTAACCTGTCTGCCCCCAACTCTAAAAGCCCATCCTCACCATGCCATAAGGAACACCAGAAAAAGGAACATCACATCTTCTCCTCATTCCTCCCTTCAAGAACCGGTAGCCCCTATAGGGCTTGGTATGAAATTCCCTAAGAGTGAGATCTCACAAAACTAATCCGACAACCTTCTGCATTGGTGTTTCTTCTAGGTCTCCTCCAGTTTTCGGGCCATTCTCACTGTGGAATTTCAAGATATTTGATACTCTAGCCTTCGTACCAAGTGGGAACCCTTGAAGCTACATTGACTTGGAGATTCCTTAAAGGTTCATGCTTAATTACTTGTTGAAGTACATCATACAAAGCCTTTTCTCTTAACTACCTTGGCCTTGGATGAACCCACACTTTGGCACATACATCAACCCTAGGTCTCGTGTAGCTATCTATTACAAGGGATTTTTGTGGAAAGCCTTTATAGCTTCTCCCAAAGCTTGCATCTTTGTTGACCCTTTCCGTTGAGTGAGCCATCTTGCCTCACTTCAAGCTTATCCTAGGAATATCTATCACAAGTGAGGGATACTGGGACTCCTCTCGTTGGTGAAAATTCAAGAAGAGAAGGGTACACAGGCTGTGGTGACAGTGGGCTTTGTCGCAAAGTGTTGCTATGCCCTAGTAGTTGTGACTTTATGTTCCCCTTTAGGACCCCTGCTACTTTGTGCAGTAACGTTTTGGGCACTATTGCCAGGGAAAGAAGATGTATGTCTTGTTCCCCACATGACAATATTAACTTATCATTCTTGGCGACTCCATTGGAAGAACGAAGCCCTAGTTCTTCATTGAACTTCAAGGTTAATGCTTGTAGGGTGAAGCAAGCATCTATCAAGGCATTTAGATTCACCCTGGCAACTCCATTTTGATATCATATGAAAAATCATGAAAAATGGCTTATTGTCAAAGAGAGATTGTCCTTGGCTTTCCTTGCAATGAACTTGACCATGAAGACCTTCAAAAACTATAGGAAAGTGTGGACTAGTTTGCTGAGTATTATGAGTATTTGATAGAGCACAAGGATAGGGATTTCATATTCAAGTATTGTAGTAGGAAGAGAAAAGAAAGTACGATGTGACTATGAGAGAAATCCTCACCGTCTCCTTGAGCTTGCTCACCATGCTTGTACTTTCAATATCCTGATTGATCTAGTCAACGAAAGATATTACAATCTGCAACAAATTCATCCCATAGAAGTCAATGAATTGGATGATTGGGATGATCCTAAAGAAAACTCAAATATGGAAGGCCCTCATGAGGATAAGGGGTATATGGAAGAATGGAATGATTCCGAGGAAAATCATGATGACTGAGGAAATGGAGAACCTATGGAGGATCTTCAGACTACAAATTTGGGAATTGAGGACGAACATATGAATGAGTTCCCCATTCAAGCCCACAAGAATGAACATCATGAAATGAAGCTTCTCATTCAAGAAAAGGCGCTAGAGGGCGAGGATATTGTTGCCCTTGATGACATTGGCATTTCTGATTTCTTCCACATAAATGAGGAAAATGGGATATTGGCCATCATTTTGCCAATGACCCTATTTACGATACTGACATTAAGGTTGGTTTTCCCTTTCCTCAGAACATTACTCACAAAGATATACTTATTCACATCATTGAAAGGGAGGATCACAATCTTCCCATATATGAAGAAGGATTGTTGGAAAAATCTGGCCCCACTTATGATACTGATGATGATACTAACAAGAGCCTTATTTTTCCTTGCCTTCTTCAAGATCTCGAAGATATAGTTGCATCATCCATAAGCCATCGCCTCACCCTTTCTCATACCATCACTAATCTCGATAACCCTTTTCACCCTCCTGAGTATGATGCTGAGGAAGAGCCACTCATTAGATGTATCCCTTCTTCCCAGTCATACCCTCAGGATTGTGAGCACACAATTGTTGCCCCTTTTCAATGTGACCATCATATCGAGCAATTTGTTTGTTGTGTCTCTCCATGTTCTCAGTCCCCTTATCCTTCCCATCATAGCATGAATAATGATCGTGATAGGGAGTTCTTGAGCTTGATCATTCATTCATCCATTTTGTGCTTGCAGGAAAGGCTCCGAACTTCTAATATGGTATCTTTCTGCTCATCCAAGATTCCTTTCTACACCATATGGATATCATATTTTCTTTCTCGCCTCCCACCCACATCATCCATATGATTGTTTCTATCTTGGCTTTTGGATTTATTGCATGAGTAATCATATACAAGAATTCTTATATTGATCTAATGATATGTTGGTTGTATTGGTTGTACGATTACACTTTGCATTTGAATAATGTAAACATGCATGTTAGGGTAGGTTGCATTTCATATTGATTTTCGCATTAGGACTAACATCGTATTATATTATCATATTAAATTAGATTGCATTTAGACTACAATTGCATTTAGAATTAGATTTTATTTCATGTTGATTTTATGACTTAACAAAAGCATGGGCAATCAAAAGACTCCATAAAAACATGCTACCCTGTGTGCTTAGTCTTTGATGTGCAGGTAACAGGTCTGCAGTCCCAAGAGATTGTCGGTGTTCTCATGACCTCCCCATTCGAGTACTTTGTGCACTCTACTGAGATCTCATGTCCCAGTTGGAGCTAGATGTTACCCACTGGTAGTGGGTGACACCCATAGGATAATTTTTCTCCTAGATTTGACTTCAGCTGGCAGCTAGTAGCCACCAGATAGCTTGATGTGCCACCATTCTCCACCACATGAGCCAACCATTATGTTCCCTCATCCATTTGCTATGATTGTATGTTTGAAGGTGGGCCTTCCAAAGTTCCAACCTCGAAGGTATGGCTTGTTACCCACGATTCGTGGGTGGTATCCATAAGGAGAATTTTTTCTCTTAGATGGTCCTCTGTCGGCTGCCAGCGGCCCCTTGCAGCGACCAAATAGATTGATGTGTCACTATCTCAGCCACCTAAGCCAACATTTTTATCCCTCATCCATCTGTTATGATCGTATGTTTGAAGGTGGGTCTCATGACCTCTCAAAGGTATGACTTTTCATTGTGTAGTTAGGTAATTTTGTTTACTTATGATGGACACTTTTGGGCATGGATTGGTGGGGGGTTTGGTGGAAAGAGTGGATTTGGTTTGTACTCTTGTCTCCTTTGTCCATTTTGATGGTCAACCTTGTATCCTAGTCCCGTAGGACCTCCTTTATTGGCTACTAGCTTTATGGGTGAGACACTACATGGGAAACCTTGATTTTGGTTTTGTGGTCCCACTTCCCGATACCACATACATCACCCCCCTCTACTCATTATAACCCCATTCACCATATTTCCCACCTGGGTCCACATTTGTTCATTGGGTCCACAAGGAATTAGCCTCCCCCTCCCCTCGTCCACATCTTGGGTCGAGCCTAGAACGATGCCCCGGAGGTTGATGCAGCTAGAAGAAAAAGAAAAAGCATAATTTGGCCACTCAACAAAAAATGTACCTTAAAATGCAAAAGATAGCCAGGACATACACATTTAGCATGTGGGCAAAAGCCAAACATGAGTTGTACCCCTATGATTAGGGCCATTACCCTGGTTCCTAGGGTCCATCATATTGACCCCTTTCATTATTAAGGAACCCATGATTGTCCCAACCCCTGGGGGGTGATGAACTGCCCCACCTTAAAAGGGGTATCCATTGCTATATCCTACACATCATGATCTCATCCCCTCAAGCTCCGATCAGTTATAAAAGAAAATCAATAAAGGGCAAAAGGCATATGAAAAAGGGTGGAAAAACAAAGGTCGGGGTAATTCATGTACCATGGTTTCTCCCTCCTACATTCATATACCCAAGTGTGGGCTTCTCTTACTATGGCTACCCTTGTATTGTGGCATGTACTAAGTGCGATTTTACGATTATACGATAATATCGCGATTTTAACAACACTGGTCCCACCATCATATCACAAGCTACCTACCAATTGATGGATGTAACATGGACATGTCACCCCCTTTAGAGGTAGAAACCACTTAATAGGGTCCTTGGTTAACCTCCTTATTGAGCTTGGAGACACTTGTACAAGCTAGAGCCCACTATGGAAGGGCATGCCACCATGAAGCGTCTATTTGATTCCATGATTTGTAAACTCTTTTCCTCGATTACTCTAATGATTTGTTGTACTGGAAGGCAAGGGGGCATATTGGATCTTATACAAGATTATAGGTGGGTCTGCATTTGGGGTTTGGTCTTCCGATATGGGGTCCAAGCCCTCCAGAGGTTTATATTGGCAGTTGTAGGGTGAGCGTTGAGAGCCATGGGCCTCCACCATAGCAAAGATCAGATTGCCACTTCATGGATCCATCAACGCCATTCATTGATTGCTCGTGTTCTGCCTTTTGGATGAGGATTATGCATTTGGACCACCATGCCCAACCGACTTCACACTTGCACCACACACTTGGCAGATGTTCTAGGGCCTAGATGAGGATATCTATCACCATGGGAGACAGAGGGAGGGCTTATGTCATCATTCGCACTTATAGATGGTATACAGGCATCATTGATTCACTTGGACACCCATGAGGATGTCATTATGCCCCCACACCCACTTGGGGACACTGCATTTGATTTGCTTGGATATCAAAGGGCCATCCCCTTGATCACTATGTTTGGAGCCTATTCTCTCACCTTGGCACACTCTGGACTCCCCTAGGTCTTGTCAAGGGCCCAGCGACTCATCGTATCTACTATTTTTCCCTCTTGAGAGGCTTATCTTTGGGTTATGGAGCTATCTTGGTGGACTTGTCACCTTGTCATGTAATTATTGTACATTATTTTATTATTTAGGGGCATTATTAGGCTAATAGGCTATTCCAACCCCCTTATGGATTGCATAAATAGATGAGAGGTTCATTCATTTCTCTCATCACATTTTTTGGATTGGACTATCTCTTCTTGAGAATTTCGGCTAGCCTCTTTGATGGATGAATTAGATCTCTAAATGCATTTCAATGTTTGGAAAGCTTATATTGGTCTTGGAGCTTAGATATTTTTGCATATTGATGATTGAAGGATTTTCGCTGTACTTGTAAGTGTCATTTTCAAGTTCTACTTTACATGTATTGGCACTTGTGTAATGTATCATTGTTTTTTGCTCATGAAGCTAGTGTAGCTGCCTTTAAGAAATGCAAATTCGTTAAAACTCGTCTCTGTGAGGGCTTTCGTACGTTTCATGTAAAAGTCTGGTGAAGAAATGTCCTAGAGGCATATGATTGTTCATTATTACCTTGATAAGTCATCAATTGCAACATCAAAGAAGTATAAACTTTTCTAGTGACCTATTTGCTGCCTCTAGGGCTATGCGAAGTTGCTAAGAGACTCCTTGATTGAGTATAAGACATCTCTAAACATTGATTTGCATTAGATTCCATTATCCCAATAGACTAGGCACTGGTCTAGTCCTCAAGTGATCACAAAAGAATATTTGTTTCACCTCCTTTCGTCTTTTCTAAGCCCTAACCTAGTAGGCCTCTTAGGGAATCACCTAAAATCATTTCTAGCCATTGAAAATCCTTTAAAATTGGTCAACTACAATTCTGTAGTATTCTTGAGAGATCCTCCAAATTTGAGGTCAATCCCACAGTGGAATCTCAAGATATTGCAAACCCTAGCTCGAAGACTGTTCTCCTCCCTACGTTCCCTTTGGTTGGTGGCTTCATTAGGATCATTGCACTTAAAATTTCAAGTCAAATCTTAGTTTGATCCTTTTCTTCCCCCTTGGTCAAGTCCATCTGTTGGAAGCCCCATCCCTCATCCTTGACCTTGTTTAGGTCCACTTGTGCTTGTTTGTGGTCCCATAACCTTGCAACTCCAATTTCACAAGGATTGCATAGAAACCCTTTTCTTCTTTAGGATTCTTGCATCTAGGGCATTTCTTATCAAGAAGGACCCCTCAACTCTAGATTTAGGTATCCTCTTAACCCTTCTAAGAGAGTCATCCATCTTGCTTCTATAGCAAGTAAGCCCTGTTGACCTCTACTGGTCAACTACCCATGCAGTGCATCCCCCTTTTCTTGGCAAAAAGGGGCAGCACCTGATCAGCATGTCTGTGCCATCCTGCCATCATCAGCAACTTGATCTTTTTGATTGTAAACCCAGTCTGCATGTATTGATTGTAAATAATCTTAGCAGACATGAGTCATGTATGTAATTTGCCTAGGTGGACCTAACTTTCTGATGATAATCTACGTCCCGGAAGGTTTTTCGTCTCACCGATCCACGGATCGACAGAGTTTTCCTTCAAACCTGACCCCAAAGCCGGGATTGATTTTGTCATTAGAACTTTAGGAGAATCCTAGTGTGTTGATCTGCTAGATTATAGTTGTGTCGCAGAACTGGGTGATTTGTGAGGGTCTGTATTAAGTGGGTTTGTCCCCTTAAGATGTAAATTTGTAAAAGTCATCATGAAATGTGTCTTGAGGGTTGAAAATGTTTTAAATCCCCTCATGAGTCCTAAGTCCTAGGTCCTAGGTGATGTTTCCGAAGGCTTAGTTCGGTGATCCATAATAAAATGAATTAAAAAATGAATAAAAATAATAAAATAATAATTTTTTAAGTGAATGCATTTTTTAATAATAAATCGACGGATGAGATCAAGAGATATCTTGATCCTCATCAACGGTCGAGATCATTTCAGCATGGATCACTCGAACTAGCCGTTGGAGGCATTTCCTTTAAGTAGGGTGCTAGGGGTCATTTCAGATCATTTGATCTGTGAGTCTGGACTGAAAAAGCTCTCTTGTAATTTGATTTTCTGGTTAATAAAAAGACTTTGGGGTTCAAAACTGGCTGGTGTTACTCTCTGGAATTGCTGTGAAATGTTTGTTTTTCTGCATATTTCAGTTTTCAGCAGTTAATAATAGCTGGTTTTCAGAGTATTGTGAGTACAGGTATCTTGCTCATGTGCTAGGGTTTGAATGTTGTAGGGTTTCTGGAATAATGGCAGGTATCTCCATTATTTCTTGAAATCTAGCAGCATTTCTTGCCCTCTTTACTGATGTTTGCTTGAGGTGTGCAGGAAATCTTTAGGTGAAGGGTATTTGTGGGCGTTTGGGGAAGTTCTAGGCTGAACCAGCCGACTCCCACAGGCTTTTCTTTGCAGAGCCCAGCTGATTTTGGCCCTAGGTTAATCATTTAAAATTTATTTCCTGTTTTGCATGAGAAACTTTCTTTCTGTTCACAGCAAAGTTCAAATTTCTGTTCTTTGAAATATTTTCCTGTGCTCATGGCTGAATCTGGCTGTTAAGGGGCCAAATCTGTACATTTATAAACTGTTCTAGGGTTTCAAATTTTCTGATCTAGGGTTTCATATTTCAAGAGTTTGCTTTGTACAGTTTTCATTAGGGTTTTGTTTTCTTGTATAGGGTTTTCAAAAAGCAATCTGTCAGAGCGTAGCTGCAAATCAGTTTTCAAACGCTGTCAGCGTGGGTAATATACGTGGATCGGGTCAAGAGATTCAGTATCACAAATAACGCAGCCGTCAATCTCCAGTGCGGCCAGCATATGCATCCGTGTTCGATCCAGAACTCGCTGCCATCAAGGGATCACGTCCTGTTTGAGGCCATAAAGCATGCGTTGAAGTCTCCTGGATCTCATTCACGCCGGCTCAGCTCAAATTTTCCTTACGGCTCATGTCCATGCATCCCACAGAAGATATTGAAAGGTGTATGCGTTGTTGGGTTACTGCCTCCGCCGTCCAGTTTATCAAAGATCACGCCGCTATAGCAATTACCATCGAATCGATTGAGGCAAGGAGTGCAGCATAAATCCGTTGACGGCCTGTGGCATCAGAAACGTTAAAGCTCCTTCACCGATTGAACGCCTTTTCCGTCATTACCTGTGCGTGAACGATCCCGGCGTAAGTTTTTCAGCATAAATCCTTTTCGGTGTTCCATCAAGCCGCAAGTTGGTTTCGATTTTGATCCGCGCCTCAGGTAATATCGTAAGTCGTTGCTCTGCATGGGTCATCAAAATGGATTTCCATATGCTATTCGATTTGTCCAGGTTGATTCATAAACCCGTCGTTTGACTGCTGTATCCATGTGCGTAGGTAGTTTCACGTTGCTGTATCCATAGTCTTTGTTTGATTTATCTTTTTTAGTTAGGGTACCGTTCTCGTTTTCGTTTTTTTTTTTATCCGCCTTTGTTTTCTCAGAAACAAAACCCGTAGTGTAGTTTTTACGTCAGGTTTAGAGCTTTATCGTTTTAGATTATGGTTAGGTATTAGTTTTGTTTTATTTATTTCTTTCAAAAATTATATTATGAAAATCAAAAAATGTGATTCCGCCCCATTTTTATTTTAATGTAGTTTTTCTTTGTTTTATTTAAATCTTAGTTAAGTTACATTTAGATTTAATGTTTCATTAGATTTTAATTTATTTAACTTTTAGTTTTGTATAGTTTTTATTTTATGTTCTAGATTTTAGTATTTTAGATCTTAGTTAGATTTAGATTTTAAGTTTTAGTTTAAATAAATTTTAGGATTTTTTTAAAATTTCATTTTTATGTAAAAAAAAAAAAAAAAAAAAAAAAATTCGAAAAAATATAAAAAATTTTGTGGAAATTTTTTTAGATCCGGTTATTTTCGGGATTTATCATCTTTCATGCTGAGATCTAAATTTTTCAAGTCGAGATGCGAAATTGATATCTGGTTAATGGTTTATGATTCGTGGTGGTTTAAAGCATTTATCTTTTCAGAGCTTTCAGTTGCTGGATATCGTTTTGGTTATTCTTAAAGCGTTGTGTTTTAGCTGATGCCTTTGATGACAAATGATTGCTGCTCACGGTTTATTTTTCTACATCATCTAACAAGTAATCGTTTCAATAACAATCTCTTAAGGCACTGGTCTGCTAAGTTAATCAAATACATCGAGTGCTTTTCATATCGTGTCTCGTGTCTCCCGACCAACTGGTCGACAGTTGGTCTCATCATCTCACAGGGACTACCCCCCTTAGCCGCGGGAGACAGGCTTAAACGGAGGGATCAGGGATCAGAGTGACAGCCCCGGTCTGAGCGTTGTCGTGACAATTCGCGCGACAACATTTTTTGGCGCCGTTGCCGGGGACGAATTGTTCTCGGTGTTTCAAACGACAATCATTCATCTTCTCATCTTTCTCATCTCTCAGTGGAGCTGGCAGATTCAATATTTTGGCATCTTTTCATCACATATCAGTAGCGCCTCTTGGGTTTGTTTCCTGTTTGGGTGGCGACTCCACTTTCTCATTTTTCCCAGACAAGAAGCTTTCCTCATATCTGCTTGTGGTTACTTTTTGGATCCTAGAATCAGATTCATTGTTCAAGTGGCGACTCCACTTCTCTCATCTCTTAATTCTCTTGAGCAGAAATCTCTTTCTATCATCCATTTGATCCCTTGTTGTTCATCATGGATTATTCATGTAAACCATGTAATTTTACTAATAATCTCCATGATCTTCCGAAAGAGGCCATTTCTAAATTATTTAAGTTCTCGGGTGATGATCCGGTCGCTGTTAGACATCATTTAAACATGTTTACTTGTGTAATGACCATATATTGTAGACTTCCTCAATATAATCATGAAGATTTCAAGATGCGTCTATTTGTCCATTCTTTAGAGGGTGATGCCTTGAATTGGTTTAATAATTTTCCTAATGATTTTTTCACTTCTTTACAAGACATTCTAAATGCTTTTAAAGATAGATATGATAGTCCAAACAGCTTGCCTTCTGCCCCTAAAATTGTGCAACAGAAAGAAAGAGTTCAAGATCAGAATGTGTCATCAACCGGAACTATTGCAGATCAAGTTCATGATAGTGAAAAATCAGGGATAAATGACAATGAAAAGGAAGAGCAAAAGCAAATAATACAAGATTTAATGATGCTGGTGAAAAATATGGAAAGCAACCAAACTAATCTTATCAATGATGTTAAAACTTTACGCACCCATCTGGAAAAACGTAATAAGGAGATTGAGGACACGCAAAATCAGCATGCTAAGGAAATTGAGGCCATGAAAACTAAACATGAAACAGAAATTGGAAACATGCAAGCGAATCATGAAGAAGAAATAAATTCCATGTAGCATTGCTTGATGAACATGAAGGAAGAAAATGTTAAAGTAATAAAAGACATGGAAGAACATCATGCTAGACAAATTAGTGCTATAAAGGTTGAACACTCTAGACAGATAGATGCCATTAGAATACAGGTTCAAAAGTTTCAGCAATTGGAAAATGAAAGAAACCAGATAACATTAATAGATCAGGAGCCTTCTCATTTGTTGCAACAAGCTCCATCTTATTATGAGGAGGTTATTAGTTCAGTTGAAAGATGGTTGATTGAAGATGGACTTAAGAATGATAAAGATCAGATGCGGGCTAAAGAGAGACATATCACGCATACTTCATCTGATAGTTTCGAGACAAAAAGTTCCAGCTCATCAGTAATTCATCCTGCCAGAAAGAAAAAGCGCAAGAGGAAGAAAATGAGAAGAAGATTTGACGCATCAGACGGCCGCGAGCTGCTTGATTTTCGGATAGGAAAAAGTCCTACCATATGCAAAATTGGACATGGCACATCCGACAAGCAGCCGACAGATTTGCCTGAAAGCAGGCAAATGCTCAGTATACACTATATTGAACACATCTGATGCCGTGGGGCATTTTTTGTATTGTATTTCTAACTCTACTCCTCGTCTTTTCAGCGTTTCATTTCTGTTTTAGGATTAGATTTACTTTTCATGTTATTAGATAGTTAATAAATGAAGAGCTTTTATGTGCTTAATGTATATGCTGATTTTTTGGATGGACGCTACTTATTTTTTGTGTTGTATGGATGCAGATTCTGGATTCTCACATTCCTGCAAGCAGCAACGTGTCCCCAAGTAGAGCCAGATGTTGACCTCTACTGGTCAACTACCCATGCAGTGCATCCCCCTTTTCTTGGCAAAAAGGGGCAGCACCTGATCAGCATGTCCGTGCCATCCTGCCATCATCAGCAACTTGATCTTTTTGATTGTAAACCCAGTCTGCATGTATTGATTGTAAATAATCTTAGCAGACATGAGTCATGTATGTAATTTGCCTAGGTGGACCTAACTTTCTGATGATAATCTACGTCCCGGAAGGTTTTTCGTCTCACCGATCCACGGATCGGCAGAGTTTTCCTTCAAACCTGACCCCAAAGCCGGGATTGATTTTGTCATTAGAACTTTAAGAGAATCCTAGTGTGTTGATCTGCTAGATTATAGTTGTGTCGCAGAACTGGGTGATTTGTGAGGGTCTGTATTAAGTGGGTTTGTCCCCTTAAGATGTAAATTTGTAAAAGTCATCATGAAATGTGTCTTGAGGGTTGAAAATGTTTTAAATCCCCTCACGAGTCCTAAGTCCTAGGTCCTAGGTGATGTTTCCGAAGGCTTAGTTCGGTGATCCATAATAAAATGAATTAAAAAATTAAAAAATGAATAAAAATAATAAAATAATAATTTTTTAAGTGAATGCATTTTTTAATAATAAATCGACGGATGAGATCAAGAGATATCTTGATCCTCAGCAACGGTCGAGATCATTTCAGCATGGATCACTCAAACTAGCCGTTGGAGGCATTTCCTTTAAGTAGGGTGCTAGGGGTCATTTCAGATCATCTGATCTGTGAGTCCGGACTGAAAAAGCTCTCTTGTAATCTGATTTTCTGGTTAATAAAAAGACTTTGGGCTTCAAAACTGGCTGGTGTTACTCTCTGGAATTGCTGTGAGATGTTTGTTTTTCTGCATATTTCAGTTTTCAGCAGTTAATAATAGCTGGTTTTCAAAGTATTGTGAGTACAGGTATCTTGCTCATGTGCTAGGGTTTGAATGTTGTAGGGTTTCTGGAATAATGGCAGGTATCTCCATTATTTCTTGAAATCTAGCAGCATTTCTTGCCCTCTTTACTGATGTTTGCTTGAGGTGTGCAGGAAATCTTTAGGTGAAGGGTATTTGTGGGAATTTGGGGAAGTTCTAGGCTGAACCAGCCGACTCCCACAGGCTTTTCTTTGCAGAGCCCAGCTGATTTTGGCCCTGGGTTAATCATTTAAAATTTATTTCCTGTTTTGCATGAGAGACTTTCTTTCTGTTCACAGCAAAGTTCAAATTTCTGTTCTTTGAAATATTTTCCTGTGCTCATGGCTGAATCTGGCTGTTAAGGGGCCAAATCTGTACATTTATAAACTGTTCTAGGGTTTCAAATTTTCTGATCTAGGGTTTCATATTTCAAGAGTTTGCTTTGTACAGTTTTCATTAGGGTTTTGTTTTCTTGTATAGGGTTTTCAAAAAACAATCTGTCAGAGCGTAGCTGCAAATCAGTTTTCAAACGCTGTCAGCATGGGTAATATACGTGGATCTGGTCAAGAGATTCAGTATCACAATAACGCAGCCGTCAATCTCCAGTGCGGCCAGCATATGCATCCGTGTTAGATCCAGAACTCGCTGCCATCAAGGGATCACGTCCTGTTTGAGGCCATAAAGCATGCGTTGAAGTCTCCTGGATCTCATTCACGCCGGCTCAGCTCAAATTTTCCTTACGGCTCATGTCCATGCATCCCACAGAAGATATTGAAAGGTGTATGCGTTGTTGGGTTACTGCCTCCGCTACAGCAATTACCATCGAATCGATTGAGGCAAGGAGTGCAGCATAAATCCGTTGACGGCCTGTGGCATCAGAAACGTTAAAGCTCCTTCACCGATTGAACGCCTTTTCCGTCATTACCTGTGCGTGAACGATCCCGGCGTAAGTTTTTCAGCATAAATCCTTTTCGGTGTTCCATCAAGCCGCAAGCTGGTTTCGATTTTGATCCGCGCCTCAGGTAATATCGTAAGTCGTTGCTCTGCGTGGGTCATCAAAATGGATTTCCATATGCCATTCGATTTGTCCCAGGTTGATTCATAAACCCGTCGTTCGACTGCTGTATCCATGTGCGTTGCTGTATCCATAGTCTTTGTTTGATTTATCTTTTTTAGTTAGGGTACCGTTCTCGTTTTCGTTTTTTTTTATCCGCCTTCGTTTTCTCAGAAACAAAACCCGTAGTGTAGTTTTTACGTCAGGTTTAGAGCTTTATCGTTTTAGATTATGGTTAGGTATTAGTTTTGTTTTATTTATTTCTTTCAAAAATTATATTATGAAAATCAAAAAATGTGATTCCGCCCCATTTTTATTTTAACGTAGTTTTTCTTTGTTTTATTTAAATTTTAGTTAAGTTACATTTAGATTTAATGTTTTATTAGATTTTAATTTATTTAACTTTTAGTTTTGTATAGTTTTTATTTTATGTTCTAGATTTTAGTATTTTAGATCTTAGTTAGATTTAGATTTTAAGTTTTAGTTTAAATAAATTTTAGGATTTTTTTAAAATTTCATTTTTATGTAAAAAAAAAAAAAAAAAAAAAAAAAAAAAAAAAAAAAATTCGAAAAAATATAAAAATTTTTGTGGAAATTTTTTTAGATCCGGTTATTTTCGGGATTTATCATCTTTCATGCTGAGATCTAAATTTTTCAAGTCGAGATGCGAAATTGATATCTGGTTAATGGTTTATGATTCGTGGTGGTTTAAAGCATTTTTCTTTTCAGAGCTTTCAGTTGCTGGATATCGTTTTGGTTATTCTTAAAGCATTGTGTTTTAGCTGATGCCTTTGATGACAAATGTTTTGCTGCTCACGGTTTATTTTTCTACATCATCTAACAAGTAATCGTTTCAATAACAATCTCTTAAGGCACTGGTCTGCTAAGTTAATCAAATCCATCGAGTGCTTTTCATATCGTGTCTCGTGTCTCCCGACCAACTGGTCGACAGTTGGTCTCATCATCTCACAGGGACTACCCCCCTTAGCCGCGGGAGACAGGCTTAAACGGAGGGATCGGGGATCAGAGTGACAGCCCCCGGTCTGAGCGTTGTCGTGACAATTCGCCGACAACAAGCCCATTATTTGAGCCTCTCTTGTGAATTAGATTTATGAATCACTCTACATCCTATTATTAATCCATCTATCCTAGTGATTCCTCTCATACCGAGATTCCTCCCATTGATGAAAGTATGTAAAGAGCAGGGAGCTTTAGTTGAGGTGACAATGGGCTTTTGCTCCATTATTGCCACTTGACCTAGTAGTTGCTCTATAGGATCCCCTCCTAGGACCCTTGCTAGATTGAGCAGTAACATATTTTGGCATCGTTCCAGGGGACACGAGACCTGTGTCTTGTTCCTTATACGACAATATTGATATATCATTCTTGGCGGCTCCATTGGAAGAACGAAGCCCTAGTTCTTCATTGAACTTTAAAGTCAATGCTTGCAGGGTGAAGCAAGCATTTTTCAAGGCAATTTCATTCACCCTGGCGACTCCCATGTCATTAAAAGCTCAACAAGATGTTGATCAGATATATTCCTGCCATAGGTATGATAGGGGCCCTGAGATATCCCACATTAGAATCCATGAAGAATATGCCAATGTTCGATGGGGATCCGCATTCTGCAGCCAGTCACGTTGTAAGATTCATGAGGTTTGCTTCAAGGCAAAGTATAACTCAACCTTGTGACCAAATGGAATTATTTGTCCTATCCATTGCTCCGGATACTGATTGGCTTGAATTATGTGAACCTAAAAGAATCTCTTCTTTCTCAATGTTGGTTGTGTACTTTCTTTGTCATAAGGGACCAACTCTGCAAACTAGTGAAGAAATGTGTCGAACCTTGGACTTGGCCATCCAGGAAGAGGAGCTTGCTGAATATGGTTTTTCACTTGATGAAGAATATCCTAATCTTCAAGAGCAAGTTATCAATAGAGACATTGATGAAGAAGAGGATGATGAATTAATGGAGGGGTTGTTAATTGCAAATTTGAAAGATAACAATGATGTCCCTGGGAACATTTCCTTTAAGGATGAAGATGGGGAGTTTGATCTTGAGAGTCTCCAGGTGTTGCAAGAAAGGATGATGGAGTTCGATGAGTCTTGCAAGCAACTTATGGCAGTGTGTAGCACCAAGGAGATTTTCTCCCACTTATACGAGGCATCAGAAAGGTTCTATAATATGAGATGTGAGTATGATAGGAACCCTACTGATGCCCTCCTCCTAGAAGCATATTACCAAAATCATGTAAAAAGTGTTTTGAGTAATATTCTTCAAAAGAAGAAAGAGGAAGAGTCCTCCCTGCCTAACAAGGAAGAAAAAGATTTGCAACCTAGTCATCATGGCAAACAATGGGATAATTCTGATGAGGATCATGATCATCAAATGAATGAAGAATCTATGAGTGATTTTTGGGCGGCTGATTGGGGAATTGGGTGTGATTGTAAATACGAAAGCCCCATATTATCTAAAATCCATAGGAATGGGCCCAAAGAAGAAGAAAGTGCTCCACCCCTTCTGATTCACGATATTGGTCCATGTGAAGCCCTTCCTAATGATTGGAAATGTCTCTTATTTATGTTCCAAGATGACAATAATTTGGTCAAAAAATATCTTTCTACCATTAACGCTAATTCCAATAGCCTTTGTGCAAAAGGGATTGATAAAGATGCTTCACTTAGCCATGCCAACATTAAAGGGTTTTTCTTCATGTTTGAGTAGCTCTCCCCTTGCCTAGATATAGATGTTTGTGATGAAGTTCATTCCCCTAGTTTTGATGAAGAGCTGATTTCCCCTATTAAAAATGAAGAATCATGGTTTTTCCCCAAATACAATGATGGTTCCACTTCTTGTTTTCCCAATAGCCAAGATAATATCATCTTAAATGTGTCTGAGTCATTCGTTCCTTCTTACTCTGAGGATGATATGCTTGAGATAGTTCTTCATCAAAGGTTCATGTACTTGATCATTGACATTTCCATCCTCTGGTTAGAAGAACAAATTCGATCCTCTCAATTGGTGTCTTTCCCTTCTTCCAGGGTTCCTTTCTATGATATATGGGTCTCATATTTTCCCACCTTCCGCCCTCATAATCCCTCATATTTTGCCCCTCGTTTGTGTTTTTGGATCCATTGCGTGAATAATCGTAGAGGCACGTGTTCTCATACTGATCAATTAACATGTTGGTTATATTAGATCTATGATTATACTTAGCACTTGCATTATATTATATGTTGCTAGATTAGGATGCATTGCACGCTGATTTTCTCATTAGCACTAACCTCATATGATATTATCATGATAGATTAGTTGCATTTAGATTAAAATTGCATTTAGAATAAATTTTGTTTCTTGTTGATTTTATGGCCTAATACTAAGCATGGGTGATAATAAGACAACCCAAAAACATGTTTCCCCATGTGCTTGGTCTTTGATATGTGTAGGTAACAGGTCTGCAGTCCCAAGAGTTTGCTGGTGTCCTCATGATCTCCCCATTCGAGTACATTCATTCATTCTTCTGAGAGCTCGTATCCTAGTTGGAGCTAGATGTTACCTACCATATGTGGGTGGTATCCATAGGAGAAAATTATCTCCCAGATGGTCCTCAGCTGACAACCAACAACCCCTTGCACCCACCAAATAGATCAATGTGTCACTATCTCTCTCACTTGAGCCAGCCATGTGGGCCCTCGTCCATTTGTTATGATCGTATGTTTGAAGGTGGGTCTCTCGACCTTAGAGGTATGGCTTTTCATTGTGTAGTTGGATGATTTTGTTTACTTATCATGGACACTTTTGGGCATGGTTTGGTCGGGGGATTCGACAGAAAGAGTGGGTTTGGTTTGTACTCTTGTCTTCTTTGTCCAATTTGATGGTCATCCGTGGGACCTCCTTTATTGGCTACTAGGTTTAGGGGTGACACTATATGGGAAACCTTGATTTTGGTTGCTTGCTCTTGCTTCCCAATACCACATAAATTACCCCCCTCCACTCATTATAACCCCATTCACCATATTTCCCATCCCGATCCACATTTGTCCATTGGGTACACAAGGAATTAGCCTCCCCTTCCCCTTGTCCATACCTTGGGTCAGGCCTGGAATGATGCCCTAGAGGTTGATACAGCTAAAAGAAAAAGAAAAAGAATAATTTGGCCATTCTCAACAGGGAATGTTCCATAAAATGCAAAAGATGGTCGGGACATACACATTAGGCACGTGGGCAAAAGCCAAACATGAGTTGTACCCCTATCATTATGGCCATCACCCTGGTTCCTAGAGTCTCTCATATTGACATCTTTCATCATTAGGGAACCCATGATTGTCTCAAACCCTGGGGGGCGATGTAATGCCCCACCTTAAAAAGGGTATCCACTACTATATCCTACACATCATGATCTCATCCCTTCGAGCTCTGAGAAATTATAAAAGAATATCAATAAAGCGAAAAAGGCATATGAAGAAGACTGGAAAAACAAAGGCTAGGGTAACTCATGTACCATGGTTGCTCCCTCCTACATTCATATACCCAAGTGTGGGTCTCCCTTACTATGACTACCCTTGCACTGTGGCATGTGGCTTGGAGCTTTCCGCTGATGTCCCATTCCGTTCCACCATTATATCACATGCTACCTACCAATTGATGGATGTACCATGGACATGTCACCCCCTTTAGAGGTAGAAACCACTTAATAGGGTCCTCGGTTAACCACCTTATTGAGCTTGGAGACACTTGTACACGCTAGAGCCCACTATGGAAGGGCATGCCACCATGAAGTGTCCATTTTATTCCATGATTTGTAAGCTCTTTTACTCTATTACTCTGATGATTTGTTGTACTGGAAGGCAAGGGGATGCATTGGATCTTATACAAGAATACCAGCTGCGGAGCAGGACGGTTCGGGAATTCTTGATGAGGTGGAAGAATTTGTCGGATGAGGATGCCACTTGGGAGAGTGAGAAGATCTTGCAGCATCCATCATTTCAGTTGCTTGAGGACAAGCAACATTTTGCCGGGGGAGACTATAATATTCCTAATTAGCTATGGCTAATTGGAATATTCGATTTTGTTCGATTTTTTCCTTCTATAGTTATTTGTAAATAAAAAGTGAGGAAGGGGGAACATAACTCACTTTAGAATAAAAAGTCACTTCCTAGGTAGCACAACATTGTGACTTAAGGGGGAATCAAGGGGGCCAAAGGGGGACGCAGAAATGGGGCCCACGCAGACACATGGAGAGACTGCGTAGGAGGGAAGGAACACATGGCAAGAAGGGGATCATGCAGGAGGGAAGGAACACATGGCAAGAAGGGGATCACGCAGGAGAAAGTGAGCCTAGGGATTGTGAGAGGCAGAGGCTATAAAATAGAGAGGAACCCCCTCATTTGGGATCATTCGGTTATGTGCATTTGTGATAGTCGTTTTGGCTTAGAGCACGCTCGCTGTTTAGCTAGTCTGCAACACTATTTAGTGCATTGAGTGTCTTCGTTCGGAGATCTCACCCTTAGCCCTGGGGGACTTCGAGTGCCTGCTCGGGCAAGGTATTTTCGTTGGCATTTCAGCAGCAGTATCTTCAGCATTTCAGTAGTGGTTTTATCAGTGTTCTGGAGGACTGCGCAGCATTGGGAGAGGGACGCAGTTCTTTTTGGGAGCAGTCTGGATTGAGGGTTTGTGGAGGATTTGAGCCGAGGGATTGAGCAAGAGATCAGCTCTTACATATTGGAGGAATTTGGCAGAGTTCTGGGCTGAGTTTTGGAGGATTCTATTCAGTGGTAGCGCAGAGCAGTGAGGAACTGCACAGAACCCCAAGGGGGTGATTTTCGGGGGTCAAACATTCCAGAAAAGCTTTATGGGTTTCTTGAGTAGAGTCCGATTCCAGAGTTTCAGATTTTTCTGAGGACGGGAGAAGTCCCAAATCCTCGTTTGATTTCTAGCAGCAGTAGCACAACAGTTTTCCCAGCAGCTTGGACGCAGATCAGAGAGTGGCCATTCCTTTGCTATTCTGAGTGTATTTCTTCACTTGCCTTGTGCAAGTATAGCTGCCATCTTTCTGATCACCTCCTGTACTCATTTTATTACTTAGTATAATAAAATGGCTTAGCATTCTCTCTGCATTTCTTGTGTATCTGTTTATGGTTTATTTGATATATATAGTACCATTGTTACTTGTATCTCTGTGAGCATTCTCGGTTATTATACCACTTGTATGTTTCTATTATACTCTTAAACAGAGCCTAGAAAGGGCCAGGTAGCCTCCGGATCTCGTCCTCTTTTTAGAGGCGACATATCTGGTAAATGCCCTCCCAGTCCATCTCTGGTTGGAGTTTGCTTGTGTTTGGGGTATATTCCTGATAAGGGATATTACAGTGGTATCAGAGCATAGATCTAGCTCAGCCTGTGGAGCTAGCAATCTATGACACCGGGGGAAAAACCCTATATTTGTTACAGAGGTCAGAGATACAGAGACACTGGGCGTAGGTTGGAGAATACCTACGGAGAGGGAGATTGTGTTCCTGTGGCAGATGCAGAACAAGAGGAACCTGTGGTAGACGCAGAACAGAGAGAGCTAGTAGTGGACGCAGAGCAGATGGCAGACGAGGACGGGAAGAGATTTGCGGATATGCTCCTCAAATCAGTGCAAGATCTGTCGAGGCAGATTGAGGTGATGGGGTAGAGATTCATGGCAGTAGAGGCCAGACAGCGTGAGAGCCCACGAGTTTTCCAGATTGGTGAGCGATCGGGTGCATCCCATCACTTGCCAGAGCAGCGTGATACTGCGCAACAGGTGGCTTCACATGCCCCTACACGCTCTACCATGCCCACTTTCTTAGGAGCAGACACGGGGGCCGTAGCCCAGCAGGGGGCAGAGCCCAGACATATGGGCGATTATTTTGCAGAGTACCAGGCCTATGGGCAGGAGTTCAAGGAAGCCCTCTCATTCAGAGATTTTTTTCAGCTCCAGCGGGATAGTAGACCCCGCGACCATCACAGAGGGTACCGGCATTACCATGATGGTGACACCCACGGTGCAGCGAGTAGATTCCACTTGCCTACGTTTGATGGCTCATCAAACAGTTCGGCAAAGTCTTAGGTGGAGAAGCTGGACATTTATTTCCAGCTTAACCAGATGTCGGAGGTAGAGGCCATTAAGGTGGCAACATTACATTTGGATGGCGAGGCCCAGGATTGGTGGTTTCATGGGATGGTTACACTGGGGCACTCCACAGTGACGACATATGCTGAGTTTACCAAGAGACTGATGGAGCGATTTGATCGGAGGGATTCAGAGCAGCATTTTGTTGAGTTGACAAGGCTCAAACAGACAGGGAGCTCAGAGACCTACATTGCAGATTTCTTGAGGGTCTCTGTGATGGTGCCAAACCTATCCACGGCACGGAGGGTCTATATGTATGTTGAGGGGTTAGTAGAGCCACTTCGCGGTCTAGGCCGATCCACTAGACCAGCTACGCTCCAGGACGCTATCAGCAGGACCTGGGACTTACAGGATGTCTTACCCAGGACCCGAACACCTTACCCCCAGAGACAGACTTTCCAGTCTAAGGGGAAGGATGTGAGGATTCCACCTCCAAAGGGGAATCCAGGACGAGTATAGCTTGACGATGATGCCAGGAGGGAGCTGAAGAAGAAGCGGTTGTGCTTCACTTGTCAGGAGCCATGGGCACCAAGACATAGATGTGCTGCTGGTAAAGCACATTTTATTAAGGTCTTCTCCGAGAGCAGTGGAGAAGAGGATGACGAGGAGGATGTGGAGGCAGGAGATAGCCATGCCATACAAGGACCTTTGCCACCTCCACCACCAGCAGCAGGTGGTGCATCTTTTGCACCCACCGGAGGGGCCCTTGCAGCGTTGCGAGGAGTTCCCAAGTATCTGACGCTACGCGTATGAGGGACAGTACGTGGCTAGCGCGTATCAGTTTTGGTTGACAGTGGGGCAACCCACAACTTCATCGATGCCCAGATGGTTGAGCAAAGAGGTATACAGACAGAGAGCTTCGATGGGTTTTCAGTATTGGTCCCAGGAGATCAGACTATGATGTGTGCTCGTTATGTTCTAGAGCTATCAGTGACAATGGGCACCTACACATTGACTGACCACTTTTTCGTGGTCGATATTTCGGACACCAACATGACACTGGGTGTTCAGTGGCTTGTCACTCTAGGGAAGGCCACGACAGATTGGAAGACCCTGGAGATGGAGTGGGATGATGAGAAGACAGGGAGGCATGAGAAGATATGGGGACAACACACATATCCGCCTCAGACTGTCTCGGCTCATCGGATGGAGGCAGTCTTCCGAAAGGGAGACATAGAGTGGGTAGTGGAGCTGCGTGCATCAGAGGCAGGAACTACAGGCCAGATGGTACATCCAGAGATACAGTGTATCCTTGATCGATATGCCATAGTGTTTGGGGAGATTCCACCAGGGAAGCCACCGGATCGGGGGTTTGAGCACACGATCGAGCTTGAGTAGGGCATACAGGCCGTGATTACCACCCCCTATAGGCACCCCAAGGCCTATCGGGATGAGATTGAGTGGGCTATCCAGGAGTTGCTTGCATTGCCAGATTTCACGCAGCCATTTGTTTTGGAGTGTGATGCGTCGGGAGAGGGGATCGACGCAGTATTGATGTAGGGAGGTCACCCTATAACATTTGAGAGCCGAAAACTCCTTCTGCACGAGAGGTTGTATTCCATATACGACAAGGAGATGCTGGCCATCATGCATGCATTGGCTAAGTACCGACAGTATTTGGTAGGCAACAGGTTCAGGGTGAGGACTGATCACAACAGCCTCAAGTTCTTTTTGGAGCAGAAGCAGCTACAGGAGAGGCAGCAGAAGTGGATCAGTAAGATCCAAGCATACGACTTTGACATTGAGTACGTCAAAGGTAAGAACAACGTGGTAGTAGATGCCGTTTCACATAGACCAGCCACGTTGTCTCTTATGAGCTTGGATACAGATTGGAGGGCTTGACTCTTAGTAGAGTACTCCAAGGACAGATTTGCATGTGAGGTTCTGGATGGGCAGGTGGCAGATGACAACTATAGGGTGGTCGATGAGATCATCTACTACAGGGACCGGATCTTCTTGACTGAGGGGTCTCAGCTCAAGAAGAAGATACTCCAGGGATCACATGATTCCCCATTGGCAGGACATCAGGGTTTTACCAAAACCTACAGGGCCATTAGGGAGAGGTTCTCATGGAAGGGCCTCAAGGAGGACGTACTCCAACACATCTGGGAGTGCGATGTTTGCCAGGGGAACAAGGGAGAGATGAGCCATCCTGCAGGATTATTGCAGCCTCTTCCCATTTCGGAGGGGAAATGGGAGAGTATTTCAATGGATTTCATCACAGGGTTGCCCATGGTACAGGGCAAGGATTGTATCTTTGTCGACGTTGATCGACTGACGAAGTGCGCAGGTTTCTTTGCCATGTCCGCACATTATATAGCAGCACAAGTGGCCGAGTTGTTCTTCAAGGAGATCTTCAGGCTACATAGTCTTCCTAAGACCATCGTTAGTGATAGGGACAGCCGTTTCATGGGCGTGTTTTGGCAGGAGCTTTTCCGATTGGTGGGGATGGAGTTGACACCGAGTACCAGCTATCACCCACAGACGGACGAACAGACGGAGATAGTTAACAAGTGGCTAGAGGGCTACTTGCGTAACTATGTTAGTGGGTAGCAGTGAGCATGGTTGAGGTGGCTGCATCTAGGGGAGTACTGCTACAATACTTCACATCACATGTCCATTTGTATGTCACCATTCTATGCTTTATATGGGTATCATCCTTTATCTTTTGTTGACATGATGTTTGGTGATAGCAAGGCTCCCAGAGCTAAGATATGGATCCAAGAGAGTCAGGATATTCTCTGAGCTCTCAAGGATAACATGGCTACAACACAAAACCAGCAGAAGCTGTATGCCGACAGGGGTCGGGTAGAGAGACAATTCGAGGTAGGGGACATGGTTTACCTATGGTTACAGCGATACCGATAGTCGTCACTAAAGAAGAAGGGGGCTGAGAAGCTTAAGCCCCGCTTTTATGGGCTATATAGGGTGATACGCAGGGTTGGACAGGTTGCATATGAGTTGGAGTTGCCCCAAGGCAGCAAGATTCATAACGTTTTCCATGTATCATGCCTGAAAAAGGCATTGGGGCAGCAGGTGACAGTGACAGATGAGCTACCACCCATGGATGACGAGGGGCATTTGGTATTGCAGTCGGAGGCTGTCATTGATACCAAGAAGAGGCAGCTGCGGAGCAGGACGGTCCAGGAATTCTTGGTGAGGTGGAAGAATTTGCTGGATGAGGATGCCACTTGGGAGCGTGAGAAGATCTTGCAGCATCCATCACTTCAGTTGCTTGAGGACAAGCAACATTTTGCCGGGGGAGATTGTAATATTCCTAATTAGCTATGGCTAATTGGAATATTCGATTTTGTTCAATTTTTGCCTTATATAGTTATTTGTAAATAAAAAGTGAGGAAGGGGGAACATAACTTACTTTAGAATAAAAAGTCACTTCCTAGGTAGCACAACGTTGTGACTTAAGGGGGAACCAAGGGGGCCAAAGGGGGACGCAGTAATGGGGCCCACGCAGACACATGGAGGGACTGCGCAGGAGGGAAGGAACACATGGCAAGAAGGGGATCACGCATGAGAAAGTGAGCCTAGGGATTGTGAGAGGCAGAGGCTATAAAATAGAGAGGAACCCCCTCATTTGGGATCATTCGGTTATGTGCATTTGTGATAGTCGTTTTGGCTTAGAGCACGCTCGCTGTTTAGCTAGTCTGCGACACTGTTTAGTGCATTTAGTGTCTCCGTTTGGATATCTCACCCTTAGCCCTGGGGGACTTCGAGTCCCTGCTCGGGCAAGGTATTTTCGTTGGCATTTCAGCAGTGGTTTTATCAGTGTTCTGGAGGACTGCGCAGCATTGGGAGAGGGACGCAGTGCTTTTTGGGAGCAGTCTGGATTGAGGGTTTGTGGAGGATTTGAGCTGAGGGATTGAGCAAGAGATCAACTCTTACATATTGGAGGAGTTTGGCAGAGTTCTGGGCTGAGTTTCGGAGGGTTCTATTCAGTAGCAGCACAGAGCAGTGAGGAACTGCACAGAACCCCAAGGGGGTGATTTTCGGGGGTCGGCCATTCCAAAAAAGCTTTCTCGATTTTTCTGGGTTTCTTGAGTAGAGTCCAATTCCAGAGTTTCAAATTTTTCTGAGGATGGGAGCAGTCCCAAATCCTCGTTTGATTTCTAGCAGCAGTAGCAGCGCAACAGTTTTCCCAGCAGCTTGGACGTAGATCAGAGAGGGGCCATTCCTTTGCTATTTTGAGTGTATTTCTTCACTTGCCTTGTGCAAGTAGAGGTGCCATCTTCCTGATCACCTCCTGTACTCATTTTATTACTTAGTATAATAAAATGGCTTAGCATTCTCTCTGCATTTCTTGTGTATCTGTTTATGGTTTATTTGATATATAGTACCATTGTTACTTGTATTTGTGTGAGCATTCTCGGCTATTATACCACTTGTGTGTTTCTATTATACTCTTAGATAGAGCCTGGAAATGGCCAGGTAGCCTCCAGATCTCGTCCTCTTTTTAGAGGTGACATATCTAGTAAATGCCCTCCCAGTCCATCTTTGGTTGGAGTTTGCTTGTGTTTGGGGTATATTCCTGATAAGGGATATTACAGTCTCCATTTTGGGTTTGGTCTCCCTATACGGAGTCCAAGCCCTCCAAAGGGACATATTGGCACTTGTAGGTTGAGCGTTGAGAGCCATGGGCCTCCACCATAACAGAGAGAAGATTGCCACTTCATGGTTCCATCAGTGCCATTCATTGGTTGCTCGTGTTCCGCCTTTTGGATGAGGATGATGAACCTGGACAACCATGCCCAGCCGGCTTCACACTTGCACCACACACTTGGCAGATGTGCTAGGGCCCAGATGAGGATATGTCTCACCATGGGAGATAGAGGGAAGGCTTATGTCGCCATTTTATCCCTTACAAATGGTATACAGGCATCATCGATTCACTTGGAGACCCATGAGGATGTCATTGTGTTCCCACACCCTCTTGGGGACACCACATTTGATTTGTTTGGATATCAAAGGGTCACCCCTATTCTCTCACCTTGGCACACTCTATACTCCACTAGGTCACTTCCAGGGCCCAACGGCTCATTGTATCTACTATTTTTCCCTCTTGAGAGGCTTATCTTTGTGTTATGGAGCTATCTTGGTAGGCTTGTCACCAAGTCATGTCATTATTGTAGATTATTTTACTATTAAGGTGCATTATTAGGCTAATAGGCTATTCGAACCCCCTTATGGATTGTATAAATAGATGAGAGGTTCATTCATTTCTCTCATCACATTTTTTGGATTGGACTATCTCTTCTTGAGAATTTTGGCTAGCCTCTTTAATGGATGAATTAGATCTCTAAATGCATTTCGATGTTTGGAAAGCTTATATTTGGTCTTGGAGCTTCGATATTTTTGCATATTGATGATTGGAAGATTTTTGCTATACTTGTAAGTGTCATTTTCATGTTCTACTTTACATGTATTGTCACTTGTGTAATGTATGAATGTTTTTTTCTCATAAAGCTGGTGTCGCTACCTTTAAGAAATGCGAATTCGTTAAAACTTGTCTTTGTGAGATCTTTCATATGTTTCAAATAAAAGTATGGTGAAAAAATGTCCTAGAGGTATATGATTGTTCATTATTACCTTGACAAGTCATCAATTGTAGCATCAAAGAAGTATAAACTTTCCTAGTGACCTATTTGTTGCCTCTAGGGCTATGCGAAGTTGCTAGGAGACTCCTTGATTGGGTATAAGACATCTCTAAACATTGATTTGCATTAGACTCCATTCTCCCAATAGGCTAGGCACTGGTCTAGTCCTCAGGTGATCACAAAAGAATATTATTTTCACCTCTTTTCCTCTTTTCTAAGCCCTAGCCTAGTAGGCCTCCTAGGGCATCACCTAAATCATTTCTAGCCATTGAAAATCCTTGAAAATTGGTCAACTACTGCGCTAGAGTCTTCTTCAGAGGTCCACCAAATTTGAGGTTGATCCCATAGTAGAATCTCAAGGTATTTGAAACCCTAGCTCGAAGACCATTCTCCTCTCTAGGTTCCCTTTGGTTGGTGGCTTCATTAGGACCATTGTGCTCGAAATTTCAAGTCAAATCTTACTTTGATCCTTTTCTTCCCCCTTACTTGGTCAAGTCCATTTGTTGGAAGCTCCATCCCTCAACCTTGACCTTGTTTAGGTCCACTTGGGCTTCTTTGGGGTCTTGCAACCTTGCAACTCCAATTTCACAAGGATAGCATAGTAACCCTTTTCTCCTTTAGGATTCTTGCGTCTAGGGTATTTTTTATCAAGAAGTACCCCTCAACTCTAGATTTAGGTATCCTCTTAGCCCTTCTAAGGGAGCCATCCATCTTCCTTCTATAGCAAGTAAGCCCCTTATTTGAGCCTCTCCTGTGAATAGGATTTAGCAGTGACTCTACATCCTATTATTGATCTATCTATCCTAGTGATTCCTCTCATATTGGGACTCCTCCCATCGGTGAAAGTCTCTAAAGAGCAGGTAGCTTTAGCTGAGGTGACAGTGGGCTACTGCTCCATTGTACCCACTTGACCTAGTAGTTGCTCTATAGGATCCCCGACTAAGATCCCAACTAGTTTGAGCGGTAACATGGCTTTCATTTTGTAATTGAGTATTTTTGCTTGCTTATCATGGACACTTTGGACTTAGATTAGTGGGGGTATTCGACAAAAAGAATGGGCTTGGTTTGAACCCTTGTTCCCTAGTCCCAATTTGGTGGTTAATCTCGTATCCTAGTCTTGTGGGATCTCCTTTATTGGCTACTAGCTTTAGGAGTGGCACTATATGGGAAACCCCGATTTTGGTTGCATGGTCCCACTTCCCAACACCATATACATCACTGCCCTTCAGTCACTATAACCCTTTTCACACTTTTCCCATTCGGGTCCACATTTGTCCATTGGGTCCACAAGGAGTTAGCCTCCCCCCTCCCTTGTCCACAATTTAGGTCCGGTTTGGAACGATGCCCCAAAGGTTGATGTAGCTTAAAAGAAACTTAAAAGCATAATTTGGCAACTGACAACAGGCAATGTACCATAAAATGCAAAAGATGGTCGGGATATAAGAATTCAGTGTGGGCAAAAGCCAAACATGAGCTCTACCCCCTATCATTATGGCCATTACCCTGGTTCTTAGGCCCCCCTATATGAACCCCCTACATCTTTAAGCAACCCATGGTTGTCCAAACCCTTGGTGGGCGATGAACTGCCAGACCTTAAGGGGGTATTCACTGCTATATCATACACATCATGCTCTCATTCCCGGGACCCCCGAGAAATTAAAAGAAAGAAGAATTAATAAAAGGAAAAAGGCATATGGAGAAGGGTGGAAAAACAAACATCGAGGTAACTCATGTACCACGATTGCTCCCTCTTACATCTATACACCCATGTGTGGGCTTCCTTCATTATAGCTATCCTTGTGCCATGACATGTGGTTTGGAGCCTTCACCTGCTATCCCACTTTGCTCCATTATTATTTCACATAACACCTCCTCTAATGAATTGTTGTACTGGAAGGTGACGGGACGAATTGGATCTTATACAGGATTGTAGGTGGGTCTTCATATTGGGCTTGGCCTCCCTATATGGGATCCAAGCTCTCTAGAGTGTCATGATGACACTTGTAGGGTGAACGTTGGGAGCCATGGGCCTCCACCACAGTAGAGCAGTGATTAGCAATGCCACAGGCTTCTTCAACAACCCATATTGCTTGCTCATGTCCCAGCTATACAAAGATGATGATGCACTTTGACCACGTTGCCCAGCCGGCCACATACTTGCACCATACACTTGGTAGTTGATCCAGAGCTTAGACGGGGTTTTGTCTCTCCCTGGGAGACATTGGAGGGCTTGTATCATCATTCTAGCCCTTATTGCTAGAGCATGGACATGTTCAATCCCGTTGGAGACCCATGAGACCATTCATAGTGCCCCACAACCACTTGGGAGCACCACAGATGTTTTGCTTGGAAACCAAGGGGCCAACCCCTTGATCATCATCATGGGTACCCTCCTCTTCATCTTGGCACATGGAGGACTTATCTAGGTTTTACAACATCCCCTTTGCGCCATTTTTCTATCATTTCCACTCCATTAGGAAGGATTGTTGAGTACTTTTGAGCTATTTGGTGGGCTTGACACCAGTTAGATCGTTATTTTACACATTAAAGTTGTTTTTAGGGGTTTGTTAGGCTAATTAGAGTAAATCGAATCCCTTGAGCCTCACATAAATGAAAGTAAGCCTCATTTGTAACTCATCATCACTTGGATTTTATTTTCTCTTGTGAAAAAAACTCGGACTTGCAATTTTGGACGAAATTTGAATGTTGGGATGCACTTTGACATTTATAAAGCTTTTGCTATCTTTCTTGGAGCTTGTTTTTGCAATGTTAATGGATGGATATACTCTCATTGCCTTGTAAGTGCTTTTCGATGCTATATTTTACCTTGTTTAATGTCTAATGTATGGAATTTCGTTTCATGATGATTAATGTGCCCTAGTTCAATACAAATTCGTGAGAACATTAAAATTGTTGGAAGAATTGCATGCATTACTCATAGGATATGATGAAAGAATGTTCCTAGAGGTCAATCTTGTGTATTGCATCCTTGAAAATTCCTTTAAACATTGTCATTGAAGTATAAAATCCTCTTGTAGTTGTGTTGTTGCCTCCATTAGGGCTAGCAATGTTGCATAGGTCTATTTGATAAAGCGAAAACCATCAAATCAAAGTAAGCCTTGACTCCAGATTTCCCAATAGACAGGCATCGGTCTAAAAGTCCTTGGTGATCATATCACTTAACGAGACATCATTATCTCACCTTTTCCTCTCCTCATTCTTCGTCCCTTTAAGAATAGGTAGCCCCTGTAGGGCTTGGTATGGAATTCCCTAGGAGTGAGATCTTGCAAAACTAATTTGACAGTGTTCTGCGCTGGTGTTTCTTCTAGGTCTCCTCCAGTTTGGCGTCATTTTTCTTGAGAAATCTAGGGCATTCATTGTTAACTATTTCTCTACTTGATAATTGCTTGTGATATGCTTGTTTTTCTTTGACTTATGATCTTTCACTTTGTTAGCTTATTAGAGTGTTCTTTTTCACCAAGGCAATTATCAAAATAAAGACAAGTGACACAAAATATAGGCTTCTCTAGCCAGGGCCAAAACCTCTCACCTCTAGAGAGAAAAACCCAATAAAATTCTTCTTCTAGATCTTCAATTGATAAGTACCAAGACCATGACACTGACCCTTGACTCTATTATCCTCTTCAAGAACCTTGTCACCAACCTTGTCCTTTCTTATCCTTCCTTCGTTTTCTTCTTCTAGAGAAATTTGGTCTCTACTTCTTATGCTGGACCTTCACTATTACCGTAGAGAATCTCGGCCTCTAGGTCTTCTAGACAAACTCGGTCTCTACTTCGTATGTTCTAGAGGATTCCTATCTTAGCTATCCCAGAAGAAACCTATTCACTGTCTCCCAAAAGATTCCTTCTTCGTTGCCCCAGAAGATACTGTTGCTCCAAAAGATTCTGTTGCCCTAGAAGAATCTACTTCGCTTCCCTAGATGATTCTGCTTCGATTTACCCAAAGATTCTTTCTTCAATACCATAGAAGAGTGTCCTTTTTACCTTAGAGAAAACCCTTTCGTGCTGCCTCCTTTTCACACTTCTTTTTGCACTTTGCTGGAATTGAGTTCGAACTTCATGCTTAGAATGGAGGCCGAGTTCCCTTACTTATACCCCTCTTCTCTAGGTCTTTAGGCCGACTTGACAGTTAGATGTAGGCCAACTTGTTCTAGCAGCTTCTTTAATGTCTGTAGGCTGACTTGAAGGGGTTTGGTGACAAGTTCTTTGGAGGATACTTTACATAGACACGATGACCTTTTACATAGTGTAACATGACTTCATTTACATGACACTGACTCTTATATTTTATGACTAGATGACAAATAAATCCCAAAGACTCTCAATGGGAGTCTTGACTCGTGTTGTTGCACAGATTGGCACAACAACGCTCAGACCAGGGGCTGTCACTTTGATCCCCGATCTCTCCGTTTAAGCCTGTCTCCCGCGGCTAAGGGGGGGTAGACCCTATGAGGTGATGAAGACCCACTGTCACCCAGTTGGGTTGGGAGACACGAAAGAGAAAGCACTTAAATGATTTAGGAGTTTAATGGACCAGTGCCTTGTGGAGTTAATGTTTAATCGATTAATTATGAGACGCTGCAGGAATATAAACCATGTAGAGCAATCATTTATCATCAAAGTTTAACTTGAACGATGCAAGATATCCAATAAAACCACAATGATTACCAAAGCGAGTGAAGATGCTTAAACGATGATCCAGCGATTAAAGCTTTGAAGAGATGAACGCTTTACACAACCACTCAAATCATGAATCATTAACCAGATATTACATTCGTATTCAGACTTGAAAAATTAAATCTCAGCATAAAAGATATAACATGATAATTTCCTGAGGAAAACAACTGAATCTGGCAAAAATTCCCACGATGCTTTTTATGCTTTTCAAATTTTGGCAATTTTTTTTTTTTAAGCTAAAACCCAAATAAAATCTAAATCTAAAATATATATATATATATATATATATATATATATATATATATATATATATTTTAATTATTTATAAAATAAAACTTTAAATCTAAAAATGAGTTAGACCAAAAAAAAAGAAATCTCTTTTTTTTTTTTAAATTTTTATGAAATAAAATCTAACTATTTAGCCCAAATTAATCAAATTAAACTAAATAAAAAAAAATAGATTTCTAAACCTAAACCAAAAAAAGGAACTAAGCTAACCCTAACTACGCATCATAAAATTAAGAAATTGAAAAATACCCAAACGCTGCACCCTTCCCCTTATTTTTTTTTTATGTAACTTATGATTTCGAAACCCCTTTACCCACAATGCTTACTGCAGCCACATAATACGATGGATTTAACAACTAAAACCTGAGACTACAATCACGATGAGCCAAGCGAAAATCATAGACGCTGCTTCTGAAGGGTACGGTGTTAAAAAAAATTGAAACGCTCACTTACCAGATCTGCAGGCCTTGCCGCTTTAAACACCAGACGACGGCGTTTTGAAGGAAGAGGCGTGGATCGATTTTGAAGACGTGCAGGTGAAATCACAGTAATGCATCACCAACAATAACCGTTTAACAGCTTACCTTAGGACGTGTATTTCAGCTGGAGCGGAATGGTTTCGACTGAGATCGGATCTGAGCAATTCTTTTCATACAGTATACCGTCTGCGTGAATAAAATCTGTGTAGCAACGAATTTTTGTTGATGCCCACGCTGTCTGACGATTTCACAGTATGTCCACCACGTCAGAGCTTTACACATTGTTTGAAACCAGCAACCAGACGGCAGAGATTTAATAAGGCGCGTGGGTATTTTGAAGCATCGCATATAATCCGGGACCACGAGCCCAACAGAACTGGTTAACCGCAGTTTCACTTGAAGCTTTTCATGCTGGATACAGTGAATGCGTTTTCCTTTATGCAGTCAATGCACAAATTCAAGATTTTTTTGCAGATAGGAAGTTTTCACGTGGGTGACAGGATGGCCAAAACCCTTGAAACGAAATATGCTTCCTTCTATGCGTGATTTCTGGGCCTTGATCCTTCGACGGCCAGCCAAGCAGATGGGCAAACAATCAACACTGCATCTAGAGAAAACTTTCTATCGATTTTGTCTCAGGTCTGTAACCTGCAAGAAGAAAACAAAATCCGGCAGATATACACAAAATTTTTAAAGTAAAACCCTTCAAAATTATCCTAAAATCACAAAAATTCACAGCTCTAGAACAGCCAGATTTAACAGTAACAGCATTTATATTTAAATGTCAGATTAGTTATGAAAAACTTCAGAAAATCTCTCATGCAAATTAGGAAAAATAAACTGAATGATAGACCCAGGATCAAAACTAGCTGGGCTCAGCAAGAAAATTGCTTGCGGGAGTTGGCTGGTTCAGCCGAGAACTTCCCCAAACACCCGCTAATCTTCTTCAATAAGGGTTTCCTGCACAGCTCACTTCAACCATCAGTAAAGAGAGAGAAAATAATATTAGATCTCAAAAAGCAATGGAGATACCTGCCATTACTCCAGAAACCCTAATACCATTCAAACCCTAGCAAGTGAACAAGATACCTGTGCTCACAATACTCTACAATAAGCTATTATTAATGGCTGAAAAATAAAATATGCAGAAAATAAAACAGCTCACAGCACTTCCAGAGAGTAACACCAGCAAGATTTGGACCCCAAAGTCTTCTTTTATTAACCAGAAACAGATTACAAGAGAGCTTCTTGAGTACAAGACTCACAGATCCAATCTGATCTCAACTGACCCCTAGCACCCTATTTAAAGGAAAATATCCCAACGGCTAGTTCGAGTGATCCATGTCGAAATGATCTCGACCGTCGATGAGGATCAAGACATCTCTTAATCTCATCCGTCGATGAGGATCAAGACATCTCTTAATCTCATCCGTCGAAATTGTTAATTCATTTAAAAAATGAAACTTTGCATGCATTCACTCAAAATATTATTATTTTATTATTTTTAGGGTTTTTGCTTTATTTTATAATTTATTATTATTATTTTTTTTTATTATTATTTTTTTATTTTTCAGTTATTTACTTATTTATTTTTAATTTTTAATTCATTTCTAAATGGATCCTCGAACTTAGCCTTTGGAAAAATCACCTAGGACCCAAGACTTAGGACTTATGAGGGGATTAAAACATTTTCTAACCCTCAAGACACTTTAGATCATGACTTTTACAAATTTACATCTTAAGGGGGAAAACCCATTTGACATAGACCCTCATAAACCACCCAGTTCTGCGACACAACTATAATCTAGCAGATTAACACACTAGGATTCTCCTAAGATTCTAATGACAAAATCCATCCCGACTTTGGGGTTAGGCTGAAGGAAAACTCTGCCGATCATGGATCGGTGAGACGAAAAACCTTCCGGGACGTAGATTATCACTTAGAAAATTAGGTTCACCTAGGCAATTTACAGACATGACTTATATCTGCTAAGATTATTTACAATTTATACATGTAGACTGGGTTTACAACATAAATTGATCAAGCTGTCGATGACTGCAGAATGGCATGGACATGTCGATCGAGCGCTACCCTTTTTGCGAAGAAAAGGGGGTGTACTGCTATGGGCGGTTGACTGGTAGTGGTCAACATCTGGCTCTACTTGGGGACACGTTGCTGCACTGTAGGAATGTGAGAATCCAGAATCTGCATCCATGCAACACACAACAAAATATAAGTAGCGTCCGTCCAAAAAATCATCATATAACATTAAGCACATGAAAGATATAAGCTCTTCATTTATTAACTATCTAATCCTAAAACAGAAATGGAAATGCTGAAAAAACAAGGAGTAGGGTTAGAAATACAATACAAAGGATGCCCCATGGCATCAGATGTGTTCAATATAGTGTATACTGAGCATTTGCCTGCTTTCAGGCAAATCTGTCGGCTGTTTGTCGGATGTGCCATGTCCAAGTTTGCATATGGTAGGACTTTTTCCTATCCGAAAATCAAGCTGCTCGCGGCCATCTAATGCATCAAATCTTCGTCTCATTCTCTTTCTCTTGCGCTTTTTCTTTGTGGCAGGTTGTATCACTGATGACATGGAACTTTCTGTTTCAAAACTATCAGATGAAGTATGCAAGATATGCGTGATATGTTTTTCTTTATCCTGCATCTGATCTTTATCATTTTTAAGTCTATCTGGATCAACTTCAATTAACCATCTTTCAATCGAACCAATGACCTCATAATAAGATGGAGCTTGTTGCGGCAAATGAGAAGGCTCCTGATCTATTGATGTTTCCTGGTTTCTTTTATCCTCTGACCATTGTTGAAACTTTTGAACCTGTATTTTAATGGCATCCATCTGACTAGAGTGTTCAACCTTTATAGCACTGATTTGCCTGGCATGGTGTTCTTCCATATCTTTTATTACTTTATCGTTCTTTTCCTTTATGTTCATCAAGCAATGCTGCATGGAGTTTATTTCCTCTTTATGATTTGCTTGCATGGTAGCTAACTGATTATTATAATTGAACGTCATGATAGTCATTTCTTCATCCATAGTTAATAACTTGTTTTGCATAGAATTAATTTCCCTATCATGATCAGCTTTCATGGTCGTCATATTTTCCTCTAAGCCTGACATCTTGCTTTGCATGAATCTAATTTCTGTATCATGATTAGTTTTTATGGCTTCAATTTCCTTAGTATGCTGATTTTGCATGATCTCCATCTCCCTATTATGTTTTTCCAGGTGGGTGCATAAAGTTCTCACATCATTGACGTAATTAGTTTGATTAATCTCCATAATTTTTACCAGCAACATTAGTTCTTGTATAATTTGCTTTTGATCTTCCTTTTCATTGTCACTTATCCCTGCTTTTCCATTATCATGAATTTGATCTGCAATAGTACAGGTGGATGACACATTCTGATATGAAGAATCGTCTTGGAATCTTTCACCGTCAGCTGGACCTTTTATCAAATTACTTTTATTCTGTTGCACAATTTTAGGGGCAGAAGGCAAGCTGTTTGGATTACCATATCTATCTTTAAAAGCATTGACAATGTTTTGTAAAGAAGTGAAAGAATCCTTAGGAAAATTATTAAACCAATTCAAAGCATCACCCTCTAAAGAAAAGACAAAAAGATGCATTTTGATATCTTCATGATTAAACTGAGGGGGTCTACAATATATGATCATTATACGAGTAAACAAGCCTAGATGCCTTCTAACAGTGATTGAATCACCACCCGAGAACACAGGTAATTTAGAAATGGCCTCCTCCGGAAAATCATGGAGACGGTCAGTAAAATGACATGGTTTAAATGAATAATCCATGATGAGTAATAAGGGATCAGATGGATGATAGAACGAGATCTCTGCTCAAGAAAATCAATAGATGAGAGAAATGGAGTCGCCACTTGAACAATGAATCTAATTCTAGGATCCAAAAAGGAAACACAAGCAGATATGAGGAAGGCTTCTTGTCTGGGAAAAAATAAGAAAATGGAGTCGCCACCCAAACAAGAAACAAACCGAAGAGAAGCTGCTGATATGACGAAAGATAAGGCAATAAAAGATCCAAATGATAACCCAAAAGGTTGAATTTGCTAGCTCAAATGAGAGATGAGAAAGATGTCGATGAAACTCCAGGAACAGAAAAATTCTATCCCCGACAACGGCGCCAAAAAATGTTGTCGCACAGATTGGCACGACAACGCTCAGACCGGGGGCTGTCACTCTGATCCCCGATCTCTCTGTTTAAGCCTGTCTCCCGCGGCTAAGGGGGGTAGACCCTATGAGGTGATGAAGACCCACTGTCAACCAGTTGGGTTGGGAGACACGAAAGAGCAAGCACTTAAATGATTTAGGAGTTTAATGGACCAGTGCCTTGTGGAGTTAATGTTTAATCGATTAATTATCAGACGCTGCAGGAATATAAACCATGTAGAGCAATCATTTATCATCAAAGTTTAACTTGAACGATGCAAGATATCCAATAAAACCACAATGATTACCAAAACGAGAGAAGATGCTTAAACGATGATCCAGCGATTAAAGCTTTGAAGAGGTGAACGCTTTACACAACCACTCAAATCATGAATCATTAACCAGATATTACATTCGTATTCAGACTTGAAAAATTAAATCTCAGCATAAAAGATATAACATGATAATTTCCTGAGGAAAACAACTGAATCTGGCAAAAATTCCCACGATGCTTTTTATGCTTTTTCAAATTTTGGCAAAAAAAAAAATAAAAATAAATTTTAAGCTAAAACCCAAACAAAATCTAAATCTAAAATATATATATATATATATATATATATTTTTTTAAATTATTTATAAAATAAAACTTTAAATCTAAAAATGAGTTAGACCAAAAAAAAGAAATCTCTTTTTTTTTTTAAATTTTTAAATTTTTATGAAATAAAATCTAACTATTTAGCCCAAATTAATCAAATTAAACTAAATAAAAAAAAATAGATTTCTAAACCTAAACCAAAAAAAGGAACTAAGCTAACCGTAACTACGCATCATAAAATTAAGAAATTGAAAAATACCAAAACGCTACACCCTTCCCTTATTTTTTATCTAACTTATGATTTCGAAACCCTTTACGCACAATGCTTACTGCAGCCACACAATACGATGGATTTAACAACTAAAACCTGAGACTACAATCACGATGAGCCAAGCGAAAATCATAGACGCTGCTTCTAAAGGGTATGGTGTTAAAAAAAATTGAAACGCTCACGTACCAGATCTGTAGGCCTTGCCGCTTCAAACACCAGACGACGACGTTTTGAAGGAAGAGGCGTGGATCGATTTTGAAGACGTGCAGGTGAAATCACAGTAATGCATCGCCAGCAATAACCATTTAACAGCTTACCTTAGGACGTGTGTTTCGGCTGGAGCGGAATGGTTTCGACTGAGATCGGATCTAAGCAATTCTTTTCATACAGTATACCGTCTGCGTGAATAAAATCTGTGTAGCAACGAATTTTTGTTGATGCCCATGCTGTCTGACGATTTCACAGTATGTCCACCACGTCAAAGCTTTACACATTGTTTGAAACCAGCAACCAGACGGCAGAGATTTAAGGCGCGTGGGTATTTTGAAGCATCGCATATAATCCGGGACCACGAGCCCAACAGAACTGGTTAACCGTAGTTTCACTTGAAGCTTTTCATGCTGGATACAGTGAATGCGTTTTCCTTTATGCAGTCAATGCACAAATTCAAGATTTTTTGCAGATAGGAAGTTTTCACGTGGGTGACAGGACGGCCAAAACCCTTGAAACGAAATATGCTTCCTTCTATGCGTGATTTCTGGGCCTTGATCCTTCGACGGCCAGCCAAGCAGATGGGCAAACAATCAACGCTGCATCTAGAGAAAACTTTCTATCGATTTTGTCTCAGGTCTGTACCCTGTAAGAAGAAAACAAAATCCGGCAGATATACACAAAATTTTTAAAGTAAAACCCTTCAAAATTATCCTAAAATCACAAAAATTCACAGCTCTAGAACAGCCAGATTTAACAGTAACAACATTTATATTTAAAAATGTCAGATTAGTTATGAAAAACTTCAGAAAATCTCTCATGCAAATTAGGAAAAATAAACTGAATGATAGACCTAGGATCAAAACTAGCTGGGCTCAGCAAGAAAATTGCTTGCGGGAGTTGGCTGGTTCAGCCGAGAACTTCCCCAAACACCCGCTAATCTTCTTCAATAAGGGTTTCCTACACAGCTCACTTCAACCATCAGTAAAGAGAGAGAAAATAATATTAGATCTCAAAAAGCAATGGAGATACCTGCCATTACTCCAGAAACCCTAATACCATTCAAACCCTAGCAAGTGAACAAGATACCTGTGTTCACAATACTCTACAATAAGCTATTATTAATGACTGAAAAATAAAATATGCAGAAAATTAAAACAGCTCACAGCACTTCCAGAGAGTAACACCAGCAAGATTTGGACCCCAAAGTCTTCTTTTATTAACCAGAAACAGATTACAAGAGAGCTTCTTGAGTACAAGACTCACAGATCCAATCTGATCTCAACTGACCCCTAGCACCCTATTTAAAGGAAAAGATCCCAACGGCTAGTTCGAGTGATCCATGTCGAAATGATCTCGACCGCCGATGAGGATCAAGACATCTCTTAATCTCATCCGTCGAAATTGTTAATTCATTTAAAAAATGAAATTTTGCATGCATTCACTCAAAATATTATTATTTTATTATTTTTAGGGTTTTTGTTTTATTTTATAATTTATTATTATTATTATTATTATTATTATTATTTTTTTTTTTTTTTTTTTTTCAGTTATTTACTTATTTATTTTTAATTTTTTAATTTTTAATTCATTTCTAAATGGATCCTCGAACTTAGCCTTTGGAAAAATCACCTAGGACCCAAGACTTAGGACTTATGAGGGGATTAAAACATTTTCTAACCCTCAAGACACTTTAGATCATGACTTTTAAAAATTTACATCTTAAGGGGGAAAACCCATTTGACATAGACCCTCATAAACCACCCAGTTCTGCGACACAATTATAATCTAGCAGATTAACACACTAGGATTCTCCTAAGACTCTAATGACAAAATCCATTCCGGCTTTGGGGTTAGGCTGAAGGAAAACTGTGCCGATCATGGATCGGTGAGACGAAAAACCTTCCGGGACGTAGATTATCACTTAGAAAATTAGGTCCACCTAGGCAATTTACAGACATGACTCATATCTGCTAAGATTATTTACAATTTATACATGCAGACTGGGTTTACAACATAAATTGATCAAGCTGTCGATGACTGCAGAATGGCATGGACATGTCGATCGAGCGCTACCCTTTTTGCGAAGAAAAGGGGGTGTACTGCTATGGGCGGTTGACCGGTAGTGGTCAACAACTCGAAAACAAAATCCTTGCTCATGAAACCCATGAAGCAAGTCAATATAATAAATTTCATTTTTCTTATTTACATCTCTTTACATAAAATCATAATTACATGTCATTATGAAGACGAAACCTAGTTACAACTTTCAACACTCCCACTTAACTAGGGAGTTATTCATAATGATACCTTGGAATTTCTCAATCTGAAGAATTTTTCTTAAGAAGAATTTGGATTTGTAACTCATTTGTATAGCATCATACCAACCAACATTTATAGCAAGGTCTTGACTAACAACTCTATCCATAAAGCAAAATGCTGGCGAGACAAATGATTTATAGACATCCTCATCATTGTCTCTCTTTGAACATACCCCACCTGGGTTCTCTCAGGATATGCTCCATGAGGACTATTCCTTTCTTGGACTTCCCAGTCCCCAAAAGAATATCGGTCCTCCACAACTACTCTTCCATGGGATTCCCTAACTCATCCCACTAGCGCATCGAATGCCAAATGTTAAAATTGGCAACTAGGACAAAACTTCATGTGGGTCATACTATTCATGGCTGATAATATGTTCATTAGATTCCTCTCGTTGAGAGTTCTAGGATTGATCTAAGGATCATTCGATTCTGATAAGTATTCATGGAGATATGAATTTATTTTGATTATGGAATTATTATCAAGCCGACCTACAACTCATGTAGGCTTAGAAGCCCAATAGTCGCATCTATTCAAACATCAACAGTTGTGTATAAATACAGGAGGAATTTTCCTCATTTGCACTCACTCATCTCATCACATCTCTCTCTCTCTACTGCGCAGAAAAGAGTCTCTTCTCTATTGCGCAGAAAATGGTCTCTCCCTCACACATGTGAAGCTGGAAGCTAATGAAACTGAAGTTGCAACTGTGGAAGTAAAGATTGACCTGCGTGGACTAGAAGATCTCCTCATCTAAACTGCGTTGTAGGTTCATCTGAACCTCCTCTGAAAGCTGCAACTTTTGGTGGTGGAATCAAGTCAATCTAATGGACGGTTTGCAAGATATCGACTGCTCTAGTTTGAAGCCGGAAGCTGTTGAAACTGAAACTGCAACTGCAGAAATAAAGTTTGACCTGTGTGGACTAGAAGATCTCCTCATCTGAACTGCGCTGTAGGTTCATCTGAACCTCCTCTGGAAGTCGCAACTTTTGGTAGTGGAATCAAGCCGATCCAACAGTCAGTTTGTGAGATATCGTCTGCCTTAGTTTGATGATGAAGCCGCTAATGCTAATGTTGTTGATCTAGGGTTTGCTACTGCTGATATGAATCAGATTTATTGTACTATTTCTCTCTGCTGAATTATTGAAGATAAAAGAAGATTTGATCAAAGGGTTTCCCCTCACATTGTGGGGTTTGTCCCTGGCTAGCCACCACATCTTGTGTCTCTTGTCTTGGCTTGTTTTCTGTCGATCGTTTAATGTTCTATCTGCACTTTACTTTATGAACATGTGATTGCTAATCTGTGGAATATAATTAGAAAAAGAAGTAAACTGTTATAAGCATAGAACATACCATAACTTAACATGGTATCGGAGCTGAGGTGAAGACAAAGCTCGAGCAAGAGCAAGAGCAATCACCGAAGAGAAGATAGGCAAGACTATCCTAAAAGAACTATGGGGTCCTCAACACTCTTTCCTGCCGAATACAAGCTCCGTGAGAAAGCTGATTATCACGGATGGAAGATATCTATCGATCTAACCTTAGAAGATCAAGGAGTACTGGACCATGTAAGAGGCAATATTGTTGAGCCTCCATCAAATGTATCCGCTGTTGCCTGGAACAAATGGAAAAACGGAGAAGTCAAAACAAAGAAGATCATCCGGGACTCTATCGACAAGCACTTGGTGGCCTACATCTCTGAACTGGACACCTCCAAGGAAATCTACGATAGACTGGTGAGTTTATTTAAAGTTAATGATGCAAATCAAGTTTTGTTTCTTAAAAATAGGCTGAAGGAAATCAAGAAGGGTAAAGATGAGAGTATGCAAGCATACTTCTTAAGAACCACCGAGATCAAGAACGATCTCCTATCTATTGGGGAGACTATTACTGATAGGGAAATGGAACTCACAACTCTTGGAGGATTACCATCCGAATGGTACGTGTTCAGGACTACTCTTGTGAACAATAATGTAATTCTTGGTTTTGAGGAATTAATGGCTAGATGCATTCAAGAAGAAACAAGGGTAGAAGAGCAAAAAATTCCCATGCCTAAAGGTCCTCCTGCTGCCTTTTATTCTCATGCTAAGAAATAAATAATTCCGGGACTAAATCAAAAGGAAAGGCTGGACCTAAGGGTGGAAGAAAATGACGATGTTACATTTGCAATAAAGCAGGTCACTATGCAAGGGAGTGCCGTGATAAAAAGGACTCACACTGTGACGATGATCAAAATCCCTCTGATGGCAATCAAAGGAATGACCAATTCAATAGCAAAGGTAAGAGGAGAGTTGGGAATCAAGGAAGAGGACAAGCATTCAAGAAGGCTAGAAATTCCAGGATGTATTAAATGCACCTGACCTCCGAAAGAACCTGGTGTCTATCTCGGCAATGGAAGACAAAGGCTACAAGGTAACCTTTAGCGATGGCAAGGTACGTGTATCGAAAGATAATGTTAAAGATGCCTTTACTCTTGGGTTTCATGTTATCAGGTCGATGAAAGTCAGGTAGGTGTCATGTCTTATGACACATTCGTTCAGTCCGAACTTTGGCATTAGAGGTTTGCCTACCTTCATTACAAATATCTACTCGATGTAAGACATATGGTAACAGGGATGCCCGAATTCCGAGTAGAAAAAGAAGGTGTATGTTCGGGATGTGCTGAAGGAAAGCTCAAAAGGGGACCATTCCCCTCAAGCCTAAGCAAGACCTCTGATATATTACAGTTGGTTCACTCAGGCATACCTGAGGTTGGCATTAAGAGGGAGACTACTACACCACATACTCCAAAGTAGAATGGTGTGGCACCGTACGATTGTGGAAGCTATCTCTATGATGATGTAACAATGCCTGATGTGGAAGAACCGATGGATCTTATTTATCCACTTGAGCCTTCCTCTTCTAGGAAGAGGCCTTCATGGCTTAGGGGGATACTTGATGATGCTGAAAGACATGCTGCACCCCGAGGAACCTTCCGTGAAAGTAAGAAACCCAACAGGTATCAGGGATACCTGACCAGTATGAGCACAATCATACAAAATGAGCCTTCATCATTCTCAGATGCTGTCAAGCATCAAGTATGGAAGGATGCTATGACCATTATGGAGAATGATGTCTGGGAAGTAGTTCCCAGACCCCAGGACAAGACAATTGTTACTTCAAAATGGCTTTACAAGATAAAGTTGCAGCAGATGGAAGTATGGAATAGTATAAGGCTCGTTTTGTTGCTCGTGGTTTCTCCCAGAAGGAAGGTATAGACTATGATGTGATATTTGCACCTGTTGCCAGATATACGACCATCCGCTTGATCATAGCCCTTGTGGCTTCACAAGGATGGAACCTACATCAGATGGATGTCAAGATCGTGTTCTTGCACGGTTCGATCAAAGAAGAGGTCTATGTGGAGCAACCCAAAGGATTTGAGATTTAGGATTGAAAATCTCATGTATGTAGGTTGAAGAAGGCTCTCTATGGGTTGAGGTAGGCACCCCGAGCATGGTATGAGAGGATCGATAGCTACTTGATGAAGCTGGGATTCACTAGGAGTGAAGCCGATCCTAACCTTTACCTTAAGGTTGAAGATGACAAGCCTCTCATACTGGTGTTGTATGTGGATGACCTCTTTCTAACAGGTGCAGACCCTCTCATTCACAAATGTAAGAGGGAGTTGGCTTCTGAATTTGAAATGAAGGACCAAGGACTTGAAGTGTGGCAGAAGCCAAGGGAAATTTTCCTATCTCAAGGAAAATATGTGGTAAAGATATTGGAAAGATTCGGTATGATGGACTGCAAGCCTGTGACTACCTCGAGGATCTTAACTTTTAGAAGTTATATGGTAGTGATGTCGGACCAGATTTGGGAAATGCCTTTGAGTTTCATAAACTCATTCGCATTGATGTTCTTGGTGAACCTCCGTCCGAACATATGTTTTGCAGTTAGCATTGTGAGCTCATATTTGGTTGAGCCTCACTGGATTGATGCCAAGAATCTTCTGAGATATCTTCGTGGCACAATTACTAATGGGTTAAGATACACTGCTGGAGATGTGAGATTACTTGGATATACTTATGCTGATTGGGCAGGCACTGTGGTGGACCGTAAGAGCACTTCCGGGTGCTGTTTCACCTAGGGATCTACTTCGATATCTTGGATGAGCAGGAAGCAGAAGTCGGTGGCTTTGACCACCGCCGAAGTAGAATATATTACTGCTAGCATGGCCTCCTGTGAAGCAGTCTGGTTGCGAAAGCTCTTCAGTGAGCTGTTTGGATTTACATTGGATACCACTGTGATTCTTTGTAACAACCAGAGGTGGGATTCGATAATTGAGGAATCCTGTATTCGTCGATTGCTCCAGGAGATAGACATCATCTGGGATATGGTAAGTCGATGAGCAAGGAGGCTCCATCGCATTAAGATGATGTATAGGTCAATACACCTTGTGAAAGCCCCGAGGAAAGATCTAATCTGTGATTTTCCCAAACAACTTGGAGTCGTCAAGAAACCCTTGTACAAGGGTCTTGCATGTTGCATACATTGAGCTCTGGGAGCTTTGAGGGCTGGCAGTTCTTACTGGAGCAACATACGACCACAGGGTGACTCACCCTCCCCTGGTGGTGTGCACTGGAACAAGATGATTCCCTCTCTTGTGGGACAAGATGATTTGCTCTCTTGTGGAACAGGATGATTTGCTCTCCTGTGTAGCAGGATGATTAGTTCTCCTGTGAGGCCTGGATTGATGTGTTCTCCATGGCGATTGTAGCAGGATTGATGTGTTCTCCTGTGAGGCCTGGATTGATGTGTTCTCCATGGCGATTGTAGCAGGATTGATGTGTTCTCCTATGAGGATGGGATTGATTAAGTTCTCCTGTTGAGGCATCCTACCCATGCAGTCTGGGACTCATGGGAAGTACCTCTCATCTGATCAATGAGCAGAGAAATGAAGTTAGGGACCATAGTAGTACCGATGGACGCATCGCTGTATCTACTGTACTCCCTACGCTAGGATGACCTCCATTGATCTGGGATCAATGATACTGGTCTGGGACTAGTGGTAGGAGTTGTACCATACTATGACACTGACCTCGGGTCGGTTGAGACTGGTCTGGGACCAGTGGTACATACTCTGAGACTGATTTCGTGTCAGTGAAGTACTGGTATGGGACCAGTGAGAGTGGTACATACTATGACGCTGACTTCGGGTCAGTTGAGACTGGTCTGGGACTAGTGGTACACTCTCTGTGTAATATTCCTAATTAGCCATGGCTAATTAGAATATTTGATTTTGCTCAATTTTGCCTTCTATAGTTATTTGTAAATAAAAAGGTGAGGAAAAGGGGACATAACTCACTTTTAGAATAAAAAGTCACTTCCTAGTAGCACAACGTTGTGACTTAAAGGGGAGCCAAGGGAGCCAAAGGACCACGCAGACACTTGGAGGGACTGCGCAGATGGAAAGGGAACACGTGGCAAGAGGGGATTACGTTGGAGGAGGTGAGCCTTGGGATTGGGAGAGGCCAATGCTATAAAGGAGAGAGGAGCCCCCTCATTTTGTCATTTGATTATGTGCATTTGAGCTAGTCACTTCGACTTAGAGCACGCTGGCTGTTTAGCTAGTCTGCAGCACTGTTTAGTGCACTGAGTGTCTCTGTTTGGAGATCTCACCCTTAGCCCCGGAGGACTTCGAGTGCCTACTCGGGCAAGGTATTTTCAGTAGTCTTTTTGCAGTATTTTGATCTTTGGCATTGAGGTGGAGCTGAGCATTGGGAGACTGTGTGGTCTTGAGAGAGAGGGACGCAGTTCTTCTGGGAGTAGTTCCGGGTTGAGGATTAGTGGAGGAGTTGAGCTGGGATATTGAGCAAGGGATCAACTCTTGCATATTGGAGGGGTTTGGCAGAGTTTCAGGCAGTATTTTGGAGGATTCTACTCAGTTGCAGCGCAGGGCTTGCGTGATTCCCTAAGGGGGCGATTTTCGGGGGTTGGCCATTTCAGAACAGCTTTCTGGGTTTTTCTGGGTTTTCTGAGTAGGGGTAGATTCCAGAGTTTCAGCATTTTCTAAGGAGGGGAACAACCCCAAATCCTCATTTGATTTCCAGCAGTAGCAGTAGTACGACAGTTTACCAGCAGCATCCACGTTATTCTGAGTGTATTTCTTCACTTGCCTGGTGCAAGTCGAGGTGCCATCCTTCTGATCACCTCCTATACTCATTCCATTACTCAGTATAATAAAATGGCTTAGCATTTCTCTCTGCATTTCTCGAGTATCTGCTTATATTTCATGCTTATATTATTATATGTTACACCACTGTTATTTTTATCATTTTGAGTTTCCCGGCTATTATATTATTTGTGCGTATTTGGTTGGAATTTACTGGGGTTTGGGGGAAAATCTCTAAAATGGGATATTACACTCTGAGACTGCGATACTGGTCTGGGACCAGTGGTAGGAGTGGTACTTTTTGAAGCTGACTTCGGGTCAGTTGAGACTGGTCTGGGACCAGTGGTACGCACTCTGAGACTGACTTTGAGTCAGTGGAGGATGAGATTGGTCTGGGACCAGTGGAGTTGTACTCACTATGATGCTGACTTTGGGTTGGCTGAGACTGGTCTGGGACCAGTTGTACATACTCTGAGACTGACTTTGAGTCAGTATGATACATCCTCGATCATTTCTACTTCTTCATAATTTGGACAAAAGTAGAGCAGAGCAGAACAAAGCAGAGCAGCGCATAATAGAGCAGAGTCGTACAGATCAGTACAGGGTAGATCAAGACAAAGCAGAACAGGCGGAATAGAGCAGAGCAGGGCAAGGGTCAGGCTGTACAGGGCAGTGCATTTGATGGATGAATAGTAACGACCGATAGACAGATTGCAAATGAAGTTCTCCCTAGTTGAGAAGGAGTGTTAAAATTGGCAACTAGGGCAAAACTTCATGTGGGTCATATTATTCATCGCTGATAATATGTTCGTTAGATTCCTCTCGTTGAGAGGTGTAGGATTGATCTAAAGATCATCTGATTCCGATAAGTATTCATGGAGATATGAATTTATTTTGATTATGGAATTATTATCAAGCCGACCTACAACTCATGTAGGCTCAGAAGCCCAACAGTCGCATCTATTCAAGCATCAACATTTGTGTATAAATACAGGAGGCCTTTTCCTCATTTGCACTCACTCATCTTATCACATCTCTCTTTCTCTATTGTGCAGAAAAGAGTCTCTTTTCTACTGCGCAGAAAAGAGTCTCTTTTCTACTGCGCAGAAAAGAGTCTCCCTCACACATGTGAAGCCGGAAGCTGCTGAAACTGAAGCTGCAATTGCAGAAGTAAAGATTGATCTGCATGGACTAGAAAATCTCATCATCTGAACTGCGCTGTAGGTTCATTTGAACCTCCTCTGAAAGCCGCAACTTTTGGTGGTGGAATCAAGTCAATTTGACAGACGATTTGCAAGATATCGACTGCCCTAGTTTGAAGCCGGAAGCTGCCGAAACTGAAACTGCAACTGCAGAAGTAAAGTTTGACCTGTGTGGACTAGAAGATCTCCTCATCTGAACTGCGCTGTAGGTTCATCTTAATCTCCTCTAGAAGCCGCAACTTTGGGTGGTGGAATCAAGCCGATCTGTCGGTCGGTTTGTGAGATATCGTCTGCCCTAGTTTGATGATGAAGCCGCTAATGCTGATGCTGCTGATCTAGGGTTTGCTACCGCTGATATGAATCAGATTTACTGTACTATTTTTCTCTGCTAAATTATTGAAGATAAAAGAAGATTTGATCAAAAGGTTTCCCCACACATTGTGGGGTTTGTCCCTAGCTAGCCGCCACATCTTGTGTCTCTTGTCTTGGCTTGTTTTCTGTCGATCGTTTAATATTCTATCTGCACTTTACTTTATGAACATGTGATTGCTAATCTGTGGAATATAATTAGAAAAAGAAGTAAACTGTTATAAGCATAGAACATACCATAACTTAACACCAAATGATTATACAATCCTTCATTCTGTCTTCTCAGGTGAAGCACAAAATAACATGTCTATCGCTCCTTCTTATACCAGGAGATTTTATTCCTTTGATGTACCCATTCCTATCACAGAGGAATGTACCTAAGCTTACGACTTAGAAATTTTTGAGTTTCTTCCAAGTAAGAAACTTATTCTCAGGCTCCCTCTTAACCAAGGACCTATAGAACACTTAGCTGCATGAAGAGCTCCTTTCTTCGATGTCATGAATTTCTTTTAAGGAGTCTTCAACTTTTGGGAACTTCTGTATATAGGACACATATCATCCATCACTTTTGTCCATGAGTTAGTCATGTCCCTAACTCATCAGAAAGTGATCCATCAGATTTTCCATCTGGGTTTGCTTCATGTCATTCTGGTTTCATCCCATATTTCCGGAAGAACATTACATCCTTCCATATGGTCTGCTTGGAAGTCATTCACAGCTCTTTCCTTTTACAGTTGTACATAAGCCCAACCAGATGTTAGTTAAAAAATAATGTACACTTCAAATTAGAATTACCTTTGTGATGATCATTCACCATGACATCTTCCTGTAAGCATCGACATCCTGCAGATTAACACATCTTCCACAAATATTTAGTGTCAAGGGTCTATCTTTTTCCGACTTCTTCCGGGAGATATTCTAGTCAAATCTTCTTGGACTTTGAATGCCTTCTATCATCATTGTATATTATCACGATCTCTTCCTTTCTTTTCACACACTTCATTCCCAGAAGCTTCCAATCTTGATTGTAGTCAACTTTGTGTATATTATGTTGATTTCATCTAGTGTGACTTATGCTCTTCTGCAATACCTAGGAGGAGGAGATCCTTTCTTCTCTAGATCATATTGTAACCATATGACTTTCATAATAATCCATGTGAGCATACCTCATTTTTCTTTCGGTCATCCAGACTTCCTGTAGTAGCTTCATCCGAAGGGACTTTATCCTTCAGACCTACTTTCCTTGTTGTGTCATCATATTATTCCTTGAATCCCACAAGTTGGAATTCCTTAATGAAAAACTTTTGCTTCCTTTCTCTATCGGTGAGTCCTTTGATGAGAATTCTATCAGAGAAACTTGAGGATATTTTATGTCCTCATCTGGCAGATGTTTTCTTCTATGATGATCCCAGTCGATGATGATCTTTTGCTTCTTATAAATACTCATGAGGTTTCCTAAGAACTTCCTAATTAGTAGGATTTGGACTAGACATACTTTCTTCCCATGTCACGAGCTCTTACTTCTAATGTTTCTATGCTATTTTTCTAATGAGATGCATCCTATCTAATTTTAAACTGCATCAAGACCATAATTTACAAGTGAAAAGTACCTTCTTGAGAAGAAGATCATCTCAGTCATAGTAGAGATCTTTTACTTCTTCATTCTTAGGCTTCTTGGACTCAAGTTCTTGTACTTCTTCAATGATGTGTGCTCCTTCTCTATTCCTCTTGTCCTTACCACAATTAGGACAATCTCTTTTGTAGTGTCCAAGTTCCTGACATCCGAAGCACCTTATCTTATCCATGTTCTTTTTCCTTGAGGGACCAAACTTTCCAAATTTTCCCTTTCTTCTTGTCATTGTAGCATATGCTTGATTCTGTTCGCTTGGTCCGACATCAACTTTTTCTTTTAGTCTAGTTTCTTTGATCTTACATAGTGACCATAAATCTTGAAATGGAGTAGTTTCTTTCTTCCCATATAAGCTTGAAGTGAAGCTGCCCCATTCTTCTGGTAGTGCATTTAGTACCACTGTGGTCATCTCTTTGTCAGACATAACTTCTCCTAGTTCTTGTAGTTGATCTTGAATTTTTGATATCCTCATGAAGTATGAGGCTATTCCATCTTCCTTGGATATCTTTAGCTTGTAGAGTTCTTGCCTTAAGGAGATTACTTCTCCTGCGGTACTTACAAAAAACAACTCTACTAGTTTGTCATATATAGCTTTTTCAGTTTCTAATTTTGATACATATGGAATTAGAGTCTTTTATAGATTCTATAAGAATCCTTTGAGCTCTCACTTCTCCCTTCATGTATTTAGCATGAGCTTGAGTATCCTCTTTTGGAGGTTGGGTTATTGATCCCTTAATGTGAACCATGACCTCATTCTCAATAAGATTGAGGTCAGTGCTTTTCTTCCATGCAAGGAAGTTTGCAGCTCCAACTAGTTTATTGCTTTCCTTGCAAAAAGATATTTGGATATTATCAGATATAGTCATGGACTTTGTTGTCGCACAGAATGTCTAGGCACTGCGACAATGGCTCAAATCGGGGGCTGTCACCTTGATCCCTAATCTCTCCGTTTAAGCTTTCTCCCTACAACAAGCTAAGGGGGGTAGACCCTATGGAATAGTGGAATGAAGAAGAACTCGTTGGGAACCAACCAGTTCGGGAGACACAATGAAGCAATCAAGTACTTGATTAAGATTTAGCAAGACTTATAGGATTTGATTAGATTTTAAACGATTGATACCAGTGCCTTATGGAGTCAACGATCTTGCTAGGGAAATTAAGACCAAGTAATCGATTAGCAACTGCTGCTTAAATGAATGAGTATTTTATATGAAATGCAGATCCTAAAACTAATGTGAGATGCAATAATCTTGGTTAATTTTAGTTAAATGCCTATTTAAATGTGAACCCCTCAATCCTTTCCGTGTTGAGCTTGATTTCGTAGTAATTGGGAGTGAGAAGATCAAGAGAAGCACACTAAGGTGTGATTAATGATACCTCTCTTGAAATTCTAACATACCCAGTGCCTCCGGCGCTGCAGAGAACTGTGGCTCTGACGGCTGCAAGGTCACTGTTTTAAGTACTATTAAAACAAACTTCTCAAGAAAAGACAGATGGAGATCTATTTGTCTAACGACCAAGCTTATGCTTGGAAGTAAATTTTATCTATGCAAAGTTAACTTATATGCAAATGCACCGGAAAATGAGATGAAGTTAGACTCGAGAATGAGAAAACACTTATGCCGCAAAAGCGCTCAATTACCCAAATGAAATGCTCACCTTTTTTTAGATGAAGACTTAGAAAATAAACTCTTGAAGATACTATAGTTAAAACACCAGCTTATTTCAAATCTTCTTGATACAATTTTGGCTCAAAGAGAACAAAAACAACTGTGCAATTTGATATCAATGTCAATAGATGCTCAGGAAAATACTCAGTTTATGAAACAAAGGATATGCATTTTATCACAATTCCATGACAAAGTACTTAATTTTCAGAAATTAATTTTTAGGACAGCAGTAAGAAAAACTTTATGACAGCGACAATATGACAGTGAAAACAGTAAGCGATCAATGATATATTTATGCCAAAAATTTGCCGAAATTTTTCCAAAATTGCCCACATAAATTATCAAAAATTTTCAGCCTGTTATGATGTGGTTTCCGGAATTATATCAGATCTGATATACTTATTATAGCCAACAATTAAAACATGAAATAAGCCTAATGATGAATCCCAACTCAAGAAATTAATTCCTTAATGTATTAGACAACTTAGGAACTTATTTTAGGCTAACCCACATGAAATTTTTCCACTATTATATTTCAGACTTTAGAAACAAAATTATTCAGAGATAACAGTGACCCAAAATGTAGATCTAGGCTAAATTCTTGATACACATCAAACATAAATGACTTATTAATGTATTTAGCGATTTTTTAGTTAATTTCAACCACTTAGATGTGTTTTTCACCATTATTAGAAAGCTATATGACTGCTATAGCAAACAATGAGGAAAAAGATGGTTTAGAGATCAAACCCTTATGCCTTAGGCTTTGAAGATCACTTGCCCAAGTTGCCAAAGAATTTCAATATCTGAAACACAAATTTTTACCAAATTTTCTGTAAAAACCCACCAATGATTAGCTTCAGAAAATCAAATATTCAAATCAGAAATGGAACAAGGGAATATAGGGCCAATGAGAGCTAGCACTAGGTCCAATACAACTAGCGTTGGGCTAGGAGAAGGCAGATCTGGGCTAAGGAGCTCCAAAACTTGAAGCCCTTGTTTTGAAAAAAATTATTTTGCTTAAGATCTTCAGATTTACTAAAATCTTTAATGGCTGGCCTTGTAAAAAGATTTGGGATAAGATATTGCCCTCCAGGGTCTAGATCTGTCTCAAAACCCCCAGACTTGCTTGAAAAATCTCAGATCTGAAGATTTACTTGGCTGATTTCTCAGATTTATTCCTGCAAACAATCTTTGAGCCTAGATCTTGCCCTCTAGGGTCTAGATCTAGCTTAGATCTGAAGATTTACTTGGCTGATTTCTCAGATCTATTTCTGCAAACAATCTTTGAGCCCAGATCTTGCCCTCCAAGGTCTAGATCTAGCTCAGATCTGAAGGTTTACTTGGCTGATTTCTCAGATCTATTCCTGCAAACAATCTTTGAGCCCAGATCTTGCCTTCCAGGGTCTAGATCTAGTTCAGATCTGAAGATTTTCTTGGCTGATTTCTCAGATCTATTTCTGCACAAGTGAATAGAGAAAAACCCAATACCCAATATGTACAAAAATAGAGAAAATCTCAAAAAACCCAAGTGTTAAAATTCAAAATTATGTTACAAAATTTCAGATCTACACAAGTAAATAACAAATCTATACAACTAATTTATAGATCTATACAAATAATTTACAGATCTATCAAAATTTCCACAAAATATTTAAAAGATTTTGAAATTTTAGAGAGCTACTAGCCCAAAAACACCTTGTAGAAAAAAGATTATTGTTAGATAAATCCTGAGGCTTATATGAAGTAGGCTCTTCAGAAAATCTATGTTGAGAGTTGGCTGGTCCAACCAAGAACTATTCCTAAATGCTTAATGAGAACCTGAGAGATTTTCTGCAAACACTAGATCAACCATCAAATCAAGTAGAGAATAGAACAATAAAATTCTAAAGAAATAGAGATATCTGCTACTTCAATCAAAATTAAAAATGTTACCCTAGATCCAACAAACTGAATAAGATACCTGTATTCAGATTATTCTAAGAGAGCTATTGATTGATAGTTTTCACATAATATTAAGTAGAAATTAAAACAATGTTACCATAAATTCATGAAGAGGAACACTACAGCACGTTGAAACCCCAAAGACTTTTGCATTAATTCAAAAAAATATACAAAAGAGCTTGAGAGCTTAGTACACAATCCAAAGATCGGATTCCTTCAACTGACAAATGACCTTCTATTTAAAGATAAATCCTCCAACGGCTAGTTCGAGTGATCCTTGTCAAAGAAATCTCGATCGTTGATGAGGATTAAAATTTCTTTTAATCTCATCCGTTGAAATTTTAAATTATTGAGGAAATTCGAATTTTTCAATTAAATGAATTTTAATTAATTTCCTCAAAATTGCGACTTTGACCTAACCCCAGGGACCAAAGGCTTAAAATTTAGCAAAATAATTAATTTACCTTAGTCCTGAGACCTTTTAAAATTTGAATTTTAAAGGACCCACGAATTTTGCTTTTGGAAAATTTAAATTTACCTAGGACCTATAATTAATTAAATTTCTAGTTTAGGATTTTAATTAAATTTTTGGCTAGAAAATTTAATTAATTAACCTATGAGGGGATAAATTATTTTTCCAACCCTCAAGACACTTTACATCTTACATCTCAAGGGGGAAAACCCATTTGCAAAGACCCTCACAGACTACTCAATTCTGCGACACAAATATAATTCAACAGACCAAGTAATTTGTAATAAAATAAGTAATAACTTAACCAAATAGTTAGGATTATTCCCAAATCACTTTTACATAGACTTGATCTAGAACACTAGGACTCCCCTAAGATCCCAGTGACAAAATTCACTCCGACTTTGGGGTAAGGCTGAAGGAAAACTCTGCCGACCATTCGAGAATGGATCGGTGAAACAAAAAACCTCCCGGAATGTAGATCGTCACCAGAAAATTACGTTTACCTAGGCAATTACATACACGACACGGATCTGCTGAGATTATTTAAGATTTACACATGAAGAAAGGGTTTACAATATAACATGATGATCAAGCTGATGATGATAGTTGATTGGCACAGACACGTCGATCAGGCGCTATCCCTTTTGCGAAAGAAGGGGGTGTACTACTATGGGTCATTGACACATAGTGGTCAACAAACTTACTTGTCAAATTGATGTTTGCTTCCTCCTTCTTGATGTTGATGGATGGCCTTTTTGATGAGAGAGAGCTTGATTTATGATCCTTTGATGATTTGAAGTGCTTCTAGGGTTTTACTTTTTCTTCCTGCTTCCTTCTTATGATGTAGGTCTTGGACTTGTTGATAACCTTTGACTTGCTTTGATTCCCCTTTTGAAGTTTGATTTGCATGTCATCTTGCTTTGTTTTCCCTTTCTTGTCTTCAACACCTTAGCTCTGATACCATGTTGAGAAATCTAGGGCATTCAATGTTAACAATTTCTCTGCTTGATAATTTCTTGTGATATGCTTGTTTTTCTTTGACATATGATCTTTCACTTTGTTAGCTTATTAGGGTGTTCTTTTTCATCAAGACGATTATCAAAATAAAAACAATTGACACAAAATATAGGCTTCTCCATCCAGGGCCAAAACCTCTCACCTCTAGAGAGGAAAACCCGATAAAATTCTTCTTCTAGATCTTCAATTGATAAGTACCAAGACCATGACACTGACCCTTGACTCTAGTATCCTCTTCAAGAACCTTGTCACCAACCTTGTCCTTTCTTATCCTTCCTTCATTTTCTTCTTCTAGAGAAACTCGGTCTCTACTTCTTATGTTGTACCTTCACTATTACCCTAGAGAATCTCGGCCTCTAGGTCTTCTAGAGAAACTCGGTCTCTACTTCGTATGTTCCAAAGGATTCCTTTCTTTTCTATCCCAAAAGAAACCTATTCACTGCCTCCCAAAAGATTCCTTCTTCGCTGCCCCAGAAGAATCTACTTCGTTGTCCTAGAAGAATCTACTTCGCTGCCCCAGAAGATTCTACTTTGATTTACCCATAAGATTCTTCCTTCGATACCCTAGAAGAGTGTCCTTTTTACCTTAGAGAAAACCATTTCTTGCTGCCTCCTTTTCGCACTTCTTTCTACACTTCTTCGCTGGAATTGAGTTCGAACTTCATGCTTAGAATGGAGGCCGAGTTCCCATACTTATACCCCTCTTCTCTGGGTCTTTAGGCCGACTTGACAGCTAGATGTAGGCCGACTTGTTTTGGTAGCTTCTTTAATTTTTTTCGGCCGACTTGAAGAGGTTTGGTGACAAGTTCTTTGGAGGATACCTTACATAGACAAGATTACCTTTTACATAGTGTAACATGACTTCTTTTACATGATAATGTCTCTTATATTTTATGACTAGATGACAAATAAATCCTAGAGACTCTCAATGGGAGTCTTGACTCAAAAACAAAATCCTTCCTCATGAAACCCATGAAGCAAGTCAATATAATAAATTTCATTTTTCTTATTTACATCTCTTTACATAAAATCATAATTACATGTCATTAAGACCGAACCTAGTTACAAATTTCAACAATTCTCATTGTTGAATTTCAAGATATTTGATGCCCTAACCTTCATACCATGTCGGAACTCTTGAAGCTGCCTTGACTTGGGGATTGCTTGAAGGTTCATGCTTAACTACTTGTTGAAGTACAACACACAAAGCCTTTTCTCTTAACTACCCTGGCCTTGGATAAATCCACACTTTGGCATATACATCAACCCTAGGTCTCGTGTAGCTATCTATTACAAGGGTTTTTTCATGGAAAGCCTTTCTAAATTCTTCCAAAGCTTGCATCTTTGTTGAGCCTTTCCCTTGAATGAGCCATCCTGCTTGACTTCAAGCTTACCCTAGGAATATCTATCACAAGTGAGGGATACTGGGACTCCTCCCGTCGGTGAAAATCCAAGAAGAGAAGGGGACATAGAATGTGGTGACAGTGGGCCTTTATCCCAAATTGGTTCTATGCCCTAGTAGTTGTCCCTTTTAGTTCCCCTTTAGGACCCCTGTTAGTTTGTGCGGTAACAATACCTTCTCATCTTGCTTCCATTCTATCCTTGCCTCTTCAAGCCAGTTAAATTGTGGAATGAAAATAACACATATTGAACCCTCTTTGTCTTCCTCTTTGCTTCATGGTGCATCTACCTGTTGACGGTGCTGGACCCGCCAACATTCAGGGATCACCTCGGTATGAAGTCCTAACTAGACCTCACACTGTTTGGTGTGAGAGTCCCATCCGGTATGATGGCCCGGTTGCCATTATCTTAAAGATTTTCCTCAACTCTTGCTTGTCAGCCCAGGAGAGTGGTCTGCTTTGTCTTCAAGAAGTGAGGTTCGCGTGCCTGGTGATTGTAAGTGTTACTTGTGTCAATGGTTCTTTCACTGTAGAGGAAGAGGGTGAGAGTGAGTCCCAAGTCCGTTGGGTGTAAGTCCCAACTTTGCTAGGAACACATAATACAACAGGACATGCACAGATTCCGGAGGAACAATCCACACAGATGCAACGGTCACAACACACAAGGGAAGATAACATGTACAACACTCAGCGGATGAGTTTGCACGAGTGCAACAGTTGTTACAACAAGTTTTATGAGAAAGGTCTGTCTGATGTCTGAGAAGGTAGCCACCCCGGGCAAGACAATGTTAACAACATAAGCAACACATTTTCATTAATAGATTATGTATTACAATAAGTGAAATAGTTCAAGTGTGAAATACAGGTTAAAGCAACATGCATCACAAGTGTTCAATATTAGTCTTACAACAGTTACAATACATGTGTGAAAACATGCTGCCCTATTAGCAGGCTTTTGAATTAAGCGAAAGTTCCAAGACACATCGTTACACCATACATCACTAACCCTGTGGGCGGGGCATTGGAACCACTACTTACTCCTCAAAGGAAATATTACAGACTCTCTTGGCTATATGGGAGGCGCTGAGGTGAAAAGTCCTTTGCATGTACAAATGAGGGGGTATTTATAGCTTAAGGGTGAAACTTACCCTTGTCACTGTTTGAATACCCTCATGACTGTTTGACTTCATGACTTTTTGACTTTACATGACTCTTTGTACAACAAGTGGGTCTCTTGGACTTCCACGATACTTTACATTGATAGACATTATGGCCCATAGTAGAGATGTGGAAGACATGATTCATGACACGACTCGACATGACAGTGCTGCTACATTCGTGCTGCTGCTGGTGTGCATGTCGAGCTGCAGTGCTGCTGGATGATAGATGTCTTCATGGTGTGTCATAGCTTCACCTTTGCATGGCAAAGTGTGCGGAGTCTTTGATGGTCGTTGGTTCGCTTGATGTTGCTTTTGCGCGTTTCTCCTTGCTTGTATGTTGGAAGGCTTGACAGGTTCGTCTGTTCCCAAAAGGTGCATGTTTGTTCGTTCGTTCATCCATGAGCACATCTTGCATGTTTGCTCATTTGTCCATCTCGCGAACACATCTTTGCATGATCATCCGTTCGCGAGCACATCTCTTTGCATGCATCGTTTGTTCGTCTATTGGGGAACCTATCCTTCTGCATGTGCTCCCTTCGTTCATCCCATTCGTCGTCACACCATGTTTGTTTGTGTACTTGTTCCTGCAGTCACTCATGACGAGTCGACATTGAATCCAAAAACCTCCTAGTCTACCATGATACATGATCATTTCGGATGCAGGTGACCAGGAGAGGCAACAAGGTTGCCAGGCGGGATGGAGGCTTCGGGCATTGCTGATGAAAACTGCGCAAGATTCACTGGGTGATGAAGATGGGCAATCCGGATTGACAGTGACTATCCACGAGGTCTAGGCTCAGCTGGAGGACAAAACTGTGCAGTTTTTGAAGGGAATAGTCTGGGCTGCAGGAAGGCTGGGTAGGCAAAATCTGCGCAGTTTCCGGGACGAGTGAGCAGCGGGGGCTTGGCAGCAAAAGCTGTGCAATTTTTTGGAGGAGTAGGCTGGGTTGTAGGGAGGCTTGGCAGCCAAAATTGCGCAATTTCTTCAAGGAAAAAGCCGGGAGTTTGGCAGCCAAAACTGTGCAATCCCTGGAGGGCACTGGCAACTGGCTGCTGGGTCACTGGCAGCAGAAATTGCACAATTCTTGGAGGGAACTAGCAACTGGTTGTTGGGTCACTAGCAGCGGAAATTGCGCAATTCCTAGAGGGAACTGACAGTCTGCTGCTGGCGAGAAAAACTGCGCTGATGCTGGAGGCTGGACTGCTGATCACCTCGACGCTGTTTCTGAGCTGAGCAGTAGAGGGCTTGCTCATGAAAATTGCGCAATTTTTTGAGGGAGACATGGACGGGCAACGAGTGTTTGTCGGGTCAAACTCTCCGGTTGACCAACATGAAGGTTTATTGATTTTCTTGCGGGCAACACAGCTTGAAATGACTTGCTTGGTGCTTTTGTGCTGTCCTGGGTGACAGTCGATCGAAGTCGATGGCGGGGTGATGGTCCGGCTGTCAGAGGGGGTCCAGTCATAAGAACTTCAACAAAAAATGACTAAGTGTGTGAACGAGCGAAAGATGCATATGCGATTCTGCAAACACACACTTAAATGACTCGACGACGAGACGACTGAAACCATCCAGACACACATGTTCAACGTGACTGACCGACAGTGCAAGCGACAAGCGCGACACTCGTGATTTATTGTTGGTTGACCGTGACGACACTTGCGCGACAGTGAATGTGACTCCGTGTGTGAGTGCGACAAATGTTTTCATAACAAACACAACAAGTACACACGAAGCGAAGACTTTGAGCATGACTAGAACATGGTCGCAAGCATGACTTTGACATCAACATGCAAAACTTGGGTGGAATGAACAAGCAGGGCGGATGCGAAGACTCACACGAACTCACGGAGTGAACCCGAGTGTGTGCAGTCATCAAGTGCAACTCTCAAGGGAGGCTCCGAAATTGGGTGCAGGCCAAAATTTTGGAGGGTGGTTGTAGCCGCTACAACACTACCACAATATTTTGTTTGCCTTTTTTGTAATATTTTAAAAGTCCTAACCCAACATCTTTGTAACCACTTCTGTTGCTCTTTTGAAGATATTGTTTGTTCCACGAATTACTTCAAACTATCGTGATTTTGTTTTGCTTTAAGGTGTCTTTCTATTAGGTATGGATGCCATTTGAATTGCATGTAGTATGGACAACATTTCTTTTTCAAAGATGGATTTGAGTAAGTTCTTTTCTTTAAGTTCACTACTTTTAGAGGCAAGGGGCCTTCCTTCTTGCATCAAAATTGCACCAATGCCATGGCTTGAAGCATCACACTCCACAATGAAGGTTTGGCTAGAACAATATTTGTACACATATCCTCTTTAAGTTTTTCAAAAGCTTTGGTTGCTTCTTTAGTCCAAGAAAATGCTTCCTTCTTCAATAATTTTGTTAGAGGTGCTACTATTTGACCATAATTCTTGACAAACGTTTGGTAATATCCTGTCAATCCTAAGAATCCTTTGAGTTTCTTTAGGGTCTTGTGGATTGGCCATTTCATCATAGCTTTGATTTTGTTAGTATCCACCTTGACAGTCTCATGTGATACAGTATGACCCAAATATTCCGTGCTTGAACCATAAAGGCACACTTGGAAGGCTTTGCATATAGTTGTTAGTCTTCCAATACTGTTAAGGCCCTATCAACATGTTGTTTGTTATAGATTAGTATGTCATCAAAAAATAATAATACAAAATTTTCATCAATCTTTAAAATGTTGAAGGTGCATTTGCAAGTCTAAATATCATAACCAAAAACTCATAATGACCTTCATGTGTTCTAAGGGTTATTTTGGGAATGTCTTCTTGCCTCATTCTGATTTGATGATATCCAAAACGAAGATTTAGATGAGTAATGAAAATTATTCCATGCAGTTTGTCTAATAATTCATCAATGACAGAATAGGAAATTTATCTTTGATTATCATTTTGTTCAGTTGTTTGTAATCTGGACACATATGTCATGAACCATCCTTTTTTATAGCCATCACCACTGGTGAAGAGAAAGCACTCTTGCTATATTGAATGATGCCAACCTTTTCTTGAATCATACGCTCAATCTCACTTTTTTGTGCATATGGATACTTGCAAGGCCTAAAGTTAGGTAGTACACTTCTACATTGCAAATGAATACCATGGTTATGATCTCGAGCAGGTGGAAAACCCTTAGGCATCTCTCCAAATGCCTTGGAATTATTGTTGATAACCATTTGGAGATCTAGTACAGTAGGGTATATAGATATTTGAACATCTAATGAACATAATTGTATAATTACACCATGGTGTCCCATTTTTAGAAAATTTTCCATCATATTAGAGCTTATCACTTTAGAGGGTTTCCCTTAGATACCTCTAGGCTCAATTCCCTTTCGTTTTGAGGAAAATCTTATGAAAATATATTGAAAATTAAGGGCCACTATTCCCAATGATTGTAACCGTTGGACCCCTAATATAACATCAACACCACCCATTTGGATTGCAATAATGGGACTATCTAATAGGTACTCCCCCATATTCAGCTTAATACTATGGCACTTCATTGAACAATTTATGGTACCTCTATTTGCAATCATTACTTGAAATTTTGGTGCTAGATATACAAAGTAGTTAACAAGTTTTGCCAATTTGTAATTGATGAAGTTATGGGTACTACCTATATCAATCAACAATATTACCTTTTTGTTTTTTATATATATTTCTATCTTTATGGTTTGTGGAGTACTAATGTTGTCCAGTGCATGGCAAGGTATTATTGGAGTAGTCTCTTCCAGCTTTAGATCTTGTGATGGTTCCAATTCTCGATCTTCTTGATTTTCACTATCTATGTAGAATAATTTCTTTCACTGCATTTATTCCATTTATTTCCCTTACTATACTTGCTATCACAGTTGAAACATGGTTCCTTTTCTCTTCTTTCATCCATTTTGCTATGGTGTCAACCTTGTCAGTTCAGGAGAGGCAACATGTTGATCTTTAAAGTTATTAGTGACCATTTTTCTACTAGCCATATTTTACATCCAACTTTCCTTGTTAGACTAAAACATGCTCTAGGGATTTAGATTTAAAGAGACACAACCTCATGTTGGATGCTTTCCTTTAAAATTTTCATAAAGAGGTCTAACACATTATCCTTTGAAATGTTCTTTACCTTGAGACTCATCTTTTGAAATCGTTGAATATGCTCTATAATTGGACCTTTTCACCGAAGATTTACCAATTGACTAAAAAATGTATTGCTCTTAATATCCCCATAATGTGCTATTATATCCATAAAAATGGACCGAGGTACAATAGAATCGTTTTCCCTTTCACAAATCCATTGATACCATACAAATTGATCTCATTCTAAATACATGGATGCCGTATTTACCTTTTGTAATGTTGCCACTTGGTGTACATCAAAGTATTGCTTCATCTAGAATATCCATGTTATAGGATCATTACTATCAAGCTTCCTCATAGTAATCTTCGGAATGTAGTAGTTCCTTGGTGTTGACTTGAATCCCTAATGAGGTGGATCTTGGATTGAAAATTAATGATTATGGTTCTATGATTCAATATTTGTGCTCTCCAATCGCGATAAAATACTTGTCATATGTTATTGAATCTCAACACCATTCTTCTTATTTTCATGATTTCTTTGGATATTTTGTAGTAAAATGTTTTTTATTTCTTCCCTATTTTTATTCATGGATTTTTTAATTTCTTGCTTGTTTTGATTCATCTTTTCCATTTCATCCATCATCTTTTGTTCCATATTTCCAATTGATCATATCACCTGTGACAATTTAACCCTAATAATATCACTTATTTGCTTAGATTGAATTTCCAAAGTGGTTCACCAGTACTCGAAGTCTTTTGTTTCTTCATGAGTCATGAATGAGTGTGCAAGAGGTTTAATTGGTGTGGTGGCTTTGGGATCTTTCTTTGGAGCCATAATAGTTCTCTTTATCACAACTTTCACTCACAAAAAAATTTTGGATATTTTAATCAAAATTTATGTCTCTTGTAAGTTATGTACCTGTTGACCACTCTGTGTCAACGACCCCATAGCAGTACATCCCTTTTTTTGCAAAAGGGATCTATCATGTTCGAGTGTTCGCGCCTTTCAGATTTCATCATTAGCCGACAGTTTTGTTAAAGATGTAAACCCATTCTGCATGTTTATAATGTAAATGATCTTAGTAAGACCATCATGTATGTAACAACCTACGTAAGCATAGTATTTTGATGACGATTTCTACCTTAGGGCATTTTTTGTCTCACTGATTCATCTGTGTCTCTAGACACAAATGATTGGCAAAGTTTTTCCCTCCAACCTCACCCAAAACTAGGGTGGATTTTGTCGTCAAGATATTAAGTAAGTCCTAGTGCATTTTATTGAGTCTTTGTAAAAGTAATTTGGGAATAATCCTAGCTAATTGGCTAGATTATTTTATTACAAATTACTTGGTCTACTAGATAATATTTTGTGTCACAGAAATGGATAAATGTTGAGGGTCCATAGCGAACGGGTGTTCCCCCTTCATTATTAAATTTTAAAATCTTCATGTAAAAATATTTAGTGCATGGTCCCTCATAGTTAGACACCATGGCTAAATATTATAGGGTTGGAAAAATTATTAAACCCCTCATCAGTCAATTAATTAAATTTTCTGGCAAAATTAAAATTAATCCTAAGCCAGAAATTTAGTTAGTTTTGTGTCCTAGCTAAAATTAAATTCTCCAAAGGTGAAATTCGTGGGTTTTAAAGAAGTTATTTTTTGTAGGTCCCCGACCAAGGGAATATTGAGGAAATCAAGAAATTTTGGACCCTTGGGCCTTGGTGGTTAAGTCAAAGTCAAAATTTTGAAGAAATTAACTCAAAATAATTAATTTTGAGTTAATTAAAATTCAATTAAATAATAAATTCGATTTTTCCTCAAAAATAAAATCGTTTCGACAATGATAATTAGAGATTAATTAAATATTTATGAACAATTGAGATTAATTCGACAGGGATCAAGCCAACTAGCCGTTGAGATTTTACCTATAAATTAGAGGTCAGTGTTATTCTGTCTTTTCATCCGATCTTTGAATCGTGTACTAAGCTCTCAAGCTCTTTTGTATAATTTTTTTGAAATTAATGCAAAAGTCTTTGGGGTTTCAACGTGCAGTGGAGTTTCTCTTCGTGAATTTATGGTAACATTGTTTTAATTCTTCCTTAATGTTATGTGAAAACCATCAATCAATAGCTCTCTTAGAATAATCTGAATATAGGTATCTTATTCAGTTAGTTGGATCTAGGATAACATTTTTAATTTTGATCGAAGTAGAAGGTATCTCTAGTTCTTCAAAATTTTATTGTTGTTCTATTGCTCTACTTGGTCTGATGGTTGATCTAGTGTTTGCATGAGATCTCTATGGTTTTTGTTGAGCGTTTGGGGATAGTCCTCGGTTGGACTAGCCAACTCTCAACATATATTTTCTGCAGAGCCTACCTCATATAAGCTCTAAGATTTATCTTAAGATTATTATTTTTTTATTTTTAGGGTGTTTTTTTGGGTTAGTACCTCTCTAAAAATTTCAAAATCTTTTTTAAATATTTGTGGAAAAGTTGATAAGATCAAGCTAGTAAGAGCCTTAGATTATCTATCTGGGAGCGACATACTCCTCAGATCTAATAGATCTACAATCTTTGTGCATAGATTTGTAATTTTTTTTATATAGATCTGGAATTTTTATTTTTATTTTTTCTAACTTGGGTTTCTGGGGTTTTTATTCATTTTGTTTTATATCTGAGATTTGGGTATTTTGGTTTTCGTTTTTGTAGGTATAGATCGGAGGGTTTTTTCATGGAAATTTTCTTTTAGATCTAGGCCCTGGAGGGCAAGATTTTGTCTCATAAATTCTTTGTTTGTAGGATTATTGATTTCAAATCATTCAGCAAATACTTCAGATCTGAGTTTTTTTTTTTTTTTTTTACAAATTTATGAGATAAATTTTAATGAAAAATACATTAGTTTGGAGGAAAATTTGATTGTCAGGTGGAGATTTTTGAGGTTAAATTTTTTAGTTTTCAGGCCAGAGACAACCCTTACTTCCCAACAGTCTTGTTTGTTGTAGCTGCGTTGTTCTCCCTCCTCGTTGCTCGATCTAGCCTGCGTTTTTTCTGCTACTCCTCCTCCTCTGCGTTTTATTTTGCTGCTGCTACCAAATCACAACTCTCTCCTCCTGCATTCTCTCTTTTCCTCTGCCCCCTCCTTTCGCTGTTTGCATTCCATCTCCTTTGCGTACTAACCCTCATTGTTGTCGCTCTTTTCTCCTTCAACATCCATCGATTTCTGTCGTTCCTCCTTTCTCTTTTCCTCATGCAACTCCTTCTACGTCGCCTTTAACCCCACACCCTTCATTTCCCTTGCTCCCCAAGCTTTCCTTCTTCCATTTCGTGGCTTCCCTCGCTCTCCTTTCTGCTTGTGTTTTCTCTTTTTCTGCTCTATTCTCTTGCGTACCTGCATACAAACGCCCCTCTTCCTTCTCGCAGACCTGCGATCACTATCTCCATCGAAGCCCGCTCAGTCCTGTGAGTTCCAACCGCCTCCATCTCCTCCTTCGATCTGCATCTTCCCTCTTTCACTGCCCGAGCTCTTTTCTTCGTTGCCATTGTTGAAGCCTACACAGAAACAGTCCATTCGATTTCTTTTTTCTTACTTTGTTTTGTTTTGAGTTCATTAGGGTTAGATTTTCAGAACAAAACAAATTCCGTTTTTTTTAGTTGCTTTTCATTTTATTTTTGTTTAAAAAAAAAAGAAGAAAACTTCAAATTTTTTAATTTCTAAAGTGTGACTTTGATTTTTTTTTAGAAATCGAATTTTTTATATTTTTTTTCTTGCTTTTCTTTTTGGTTTTGATTTTGATTTTTTTTTATTACATTTTGATTTTGTTTATTTTCTAGACAAAAAACAAAAATAAAAATAAAAAATTCAATTTCCATTTTTTTTAAAATGTGGTTTGATCTTTCTAAAAAATTAAATCAAAAGAAAATTTTGTGCTTTCACATTAAAAATTTAAATTTTTATCTGGCCTTTGGCCCATTAAAAATTTAATCATTAAGCCTTTTGATTTTTTTACATTTGTCATATTAAAAAACTTAATTAATTATTTGCCACATTAAATTTGTTTCATGAGCCTTAGCACATAAAATTTGCCCAAGGAATAATTAAATTTTTAATCTAAAGTTCCTTCTTGGGTTTTTTTTGTTGTGTTAGTGGCTTGGGAGTTTAAAATTTTGAAGGGAAAAATCTTGTGGTGGTAATTTTTTTTTTAATTTCTCTATAGTCAAAATACATTTAAATATTTTTGAAATCATCTCTAAAGTTGACTATAGGAAAACACGATTTTTTTTTGGATTGGGGTCATTTAAGAAAAATCATTTGTCGGGAATCATTTTAAGTGTTTAGCATTTGAATTTCATGGTTCTTAATGGTATTCAATTGCTAGAGTATTTTGTATGCTAAGGTTTTGAGCATTTTCTTATGCTTGACATCTATCGAGATTGCTCGTCGTTAAAGTAATTCTAAGTGTGGTTTAATTACTTGAATTATTGGATATTTATTACATATTTTTTGGTGAATTTTTCAAATAATTATTAAGTACTACTACTCTTTCATAGAACTGTGGTAAATTTCATATCTTTTGAGTATTTTTGAGCATCGGTTGGCATTGATGTTAAACTGTGAATAAGCTTTTGTTCTCTTTGAGCTATTATTGTATTAAAAAGATTTGAAGTAAGCCTGTGGTTTAATTGTGATATTGTTAAGAAGTTTGTCTTTCAATCTTTGTCTAGTGAAGTGAACATTTCATTTTGGTTATAGATCATGACATAAGCGTTTCTAATCCTTGAATCTAACTTCATCTCATATTCTAATCATCTCGTGCATTTGCATATTAAATTAGTTCTACATAATTGAAATTTACTTCTGAGCATAAGCTTGGTCAATAGAGAGATAAGTACCCATCCATCTTTGCTTGAGAAACTTGCTTTTAATAGTACTTAAAATGGTGACTTTGCAATCATCAGAGCCACAACTCTCTACAGCGTTGGAGGCACCGGGTACGTTAGATTTTTACGAGAGTTATTGTTATTCACACCTTAGTGTTCTTCACCATATTTTCTCTCTGCCAATTACTACGAAATTAGGCTCAATATGGAAAGGATCGAAGGGTTAAAACTTAGATAGGCATTTAACTAAAATTAACCAAGTTACCTGCATCTAACATTAGTTTTAGGATTTGCATTTCATATAAAATAGTTATTCATCCAAGCAACAATTGCTAATCAATTACTTGGTCCTAAATTTCCTAGCAAGATTGTTGACTCCATAAGGCATTGGTATCAATCGTTTAAATCTAATAAAATCCTATTAGTCTTGCTAAATCTTAATCAAGTACTTGGTCGCTTCATTGTGTTTCCCGAACTAGTTGGTTCCCAACTAGTTCTCTTTCATTCCATTTTCGTAGGGTCTACCCCCCTTAGCCTGTTGTAGGGAGACAACTTAAATGGAGAGATTGGGGATCAGGGTGACAACCCCTGATCTGAGCCATTGTCGCAGTGCCTAGACATTCTGTGCGACAACAATGCCTTTAAAACCTTAATTTGGAAACTATCTAGATGGTTGACTTTTGTCTTGATATATCTTTGAGATTTGAGCCCTTCTAAATTTGAAATTTTGGATTCTGATACTTTGATATGTCTTTTCTGTAGTTTTACAACTTTGACCAAAATTTGATGTTACAAGTGAAAGTTATGGTAACTTTTCCAAAACATGGTGATTTTTGACTTCTTCCTAGAAGCATACTTGCAAGGTGTGTGGCATGTGTCCAATTTTTCAAATTTGATTCTGAAATTTTTACATGAGGTACTTGTTGGAGAATGTAACTAAGTTCAGTCTTCAAAATTTGTACCATTATGTATTTTATGTAAAAAGAAAAAGAAAAAATATTATTACTATTTTTCTAGACAAGCATGTTCTTCATGCTTCTAGGTTTTTGAGTCAGAGTCAAAGTCCTATTTGGACCTATGGTAAAAGAAAAAGAAAATGAATTTTCAAATATGTAAGTTTTTGTTGAAAACCCCTCTAGGTGACAGGTCAGCCTACATGTCAAGTTGGCCCTACCCGAATGGACCTGTCTATTCGCATCCATCTGGACAGTATAAATAGAGGGAATATGGAATTCATTTGGACACACACACTTGATGGATCGTGGTCTCAAATATCGCAGAGAGGACAGAGAAGTGAAGGGTTGAAGTTTGAAAGAAAGGATTTCTTTTTGAGCTAGGGTTTGTGGAAGATATGCGTGGGTACATCTCTTGTTGTTGGTCTGTTGCTGGTGGATCTGCTGGAAAGAAAGAAGGTTTGACTTGGCATCTAGAGGTGGAAGTTTTCTGTGGTTATGGGTATTGGATATCTCATTTGATATGATTCTATAATTAGATAATTTTCTGGGTTTTCCCCTTGGAGGGGTTTTCCCTGGCTTGGAGTCTATATCTCGTGTTCTTTTGTTTATGTGATCTTTAAGTTCATGTTATGGTAATTGCTTGGTGAAAGAATTAGAATAAAGATTAAGAGAGAAGTAAACTAAATTCACAAGAAGTTACTATTGAAAGGAAAATCTAAACTAAACTACAAGCCTCACAGTTTTCCAACAGTGCTTTGGTATGTCTCCTTAGATATCTAAAATTTTCACAGTGTGAAGTGCCCTAGAAAAAAAGTTATATGGAGCCAAGATCACTTGTTTAAAACTGATTTCAAGATCGTTCACAAAGCCTAACTTACATAGGGTATATATCTGAAATTATAATGAGCTAGAATTTAAAATTTTTACCAAGCATATCTTGAGATGATTTCTCACTCCACTCAAAATTTCACGGTTTGAATCCTAGAAAAACAACTATACCAAAAATTTCCAAAATCACTTGGTTGAAACTGATTTCAGGAACATTCACAAACCCTAACTTCCACAGAGTATATCTCTAAAAGTATAGTGAGCAAGATTATAAAATCTTTACCAGATGTACCTTGTGATATCTTCTCAATCTGTTCAAAATTTGTTGTTTTAAAACATCCCCAAAAGAAATTTATAGCAAAAATGCCAAGATGGCTCATTTGAAGCAGTAAAACCCTAGGATCATATCTCTAATACCAATCATTATGAACCTTGCACCTTAAAAATGATATGAAACCAATAATTATTGTCCACTTTGAGGGAGAAACCTGCTTTTACAATGAATACAATATATGAGACAAGATTTGATGATCCTAAGACTAGGTCTCTTTAGTGCATCTATAGAAGACAAAGGGCACAATTATAATAAAATGGTACAATGAAAAGGCTTAATCGACATAACAATATAACAATAGAAATGTACTAACTCAAAATCTAAGGCTTAATAACGGGTTTCTGGGTTAACATGGGGCTTATATAGGGCTTAACAATCTCCTAATAATAGGCAATGAAACAACTCAAGTTGTTATGTAGAATGCTTTTCTGGATTTATAGTATTGTGGAAAAAACATGAATGCTCACTATCTCTAGGATGTTACTTCTTAATTTGGATATAGTGAAATTTTAGTGAAAAGATTGATTGATAAACATGGAAGGCATCAAACTTGCATTATCAATCATCAATTCAGAGCGACAAATAGCAGTTGCATGCAACTGAAGCTGATATTTTAACCTGAACAGTTGCAACATTTGGCAAAACAACTTCCTTGAGATGACTCTATAAAATTGATTTCCCTGGTCCATGTGCATTATAAGTAGTTTACCTGTGTTTATGTAAGAAAGGTGCTGCCTACCATAAGTTATAGTATACATCTGTATTTTCCATTAGTATTTAATGTTAGAGACTGAATGAAGGAATGCATGTGGTGGTTTAAAGGTAGGAAATCTCATTTTTTGTTCATGTGATTTATTGCCATGTTATCTCTATGGACAATGTTTTACCTTTTTATTCTGGAAAATGCTTCGTATATAAGCATTTTCTTTATATTGACAGGATGAAAAATGCTTTGGGAATCTCTATCTCCCTCATTCTTATAAATCTCACTTCCATTATGGAAAAGGCGGATGAGAATCTTCTACCATCTGTGTATAAAGAAGTTAGTAAAACTTTCAGTGCCAGCCCTTCTCAGCTTGGATATCTTACATTCATCCGGAACTTCGTGCAAGCTTTGTCATCTCCTTTAGCTGGTATATTAGTTCTTCACTATAATCGGCCCACAGTTCTATTTATGGGTACAATGTGCTGGGCATTGTCAACTGCTGCAGTGGGGATGTGCCAACATTTTGGACAGGTGGCATTTTGGAGGGCAATCAATGGAATAGGTTTAGCAATTGTGATACCAGCGTTGCAGTCATTTATTGCTGATACCTATTTGGAAGGTGTACGTGGATTTGGCTTTGGATGTTTGAATCTTGTAGGGTCTATTGGTGGCATAGGAGGTGGGGTTCTTGCAACTATAATGGCAGGGTATACCTTTTGGGGAATACCAGGCTGGCGTTTTGCATTCATTCTGATGGCAGTATCAAGCTCACTTATTGGGTTGCTTGTGTTTTTATTTGTTGTTGATCCAAGGAGAAGACTACCATATTCACCGAGTATTAAGAGACGTTCTAAAAGGTACTTCTCTCTCTCTCTCTCTCTCTCTCTCTCTCCCATATTGTTATCATGTAGATGCCATTCTCTGGATCATGCACTTGTGTATCTATCTTCTTGCTTCTGTTAAAGAAAAAATAAGATAATTAAAAGAAAAATGATTGAGCTGAGCTGCAGAAAGTATGATTGTCACTCGTTTTTATTTTTTTGTGAGAACTCTAGATATACATTATATAAAACCCATAAATTGGGCAAGGGTTGGGATAAGGATGCAAGATAACAGCAGAGGTTGGGACCTGCTTGATGAATGGGATCTGTTCATTGGATGATGATATGTAGGATGGTGATGTACTTGCATGACCTTTTTTGTTCTAGGATATCATAAGTTTCTAAATGCTCATCACCTGAGACAAATGAGGGAGCATCTTAATACTTTTCATTTGGTGATAAACTCAAAATCGAGCCAGTTCAATCAATCATAATTGTTATGCATGATTATCTGTTTTTTGTTTTTTAAATTAGAAAGCGTTATTTTTAAATTGTTAAAATTGGCAACTAGGTCCAAACTCTATGTGGATCTTCTTATTCATGGCAGCTGATATTTTTCTTGGATTCCTCTCGTCGAGAGGTGTAGGATTGATATAAAAATCATCCGATTCCGACATGTATTCATGGAGATATGAATTTATTTGTGTTATGCGACAATTCGTCAAGGTCGGCCAGCAACCAAATTGCCCCCATCTATCCTCAACGTTTTACTATAAAAAGAGGTGGTTTGCAAGTCATTTGGGACACACCTCTTGTGATTTCTTCCTCTCCACTTGTCTTTGGGTTTTGTTGGGAGGAGAGATCTTAAGATGTTATGCTGCCCTAGAGGATGCCCTAGACCCTAACGCTGTCATGGAGGAGACACAGCTTCTTATACGCTGCCAAGGAGAGCCCTAATCACAGTCAAGGAGAAGCCATAGACGTGGAGGTGAAAGGGTTTTCTAAAGAGACCTATGCTGCCCTAAATGCAGTCATGGAAACACAGCAAGGAGTGGCTAAAACGCAGGTCTATAACAGACCCTAAGACACTGTCCTTAAATGCCCTAACGCTGCCCTAAACGCAGTCATGGTGAAGAGACATTAACGCTGTCTATAAGAGACCTATATGCTGCCTTATCTCAGCCCTAAAGGAGATCCCTAATATGCTGTCCTAGGCCGCAGTCAATAAGGGGTTTATCTACAGCAAAAGGAGGCATTACGCAGTCCTAAGGAGAGCCCTAGTTGCAGTCCAGATTCGCTCTAACTGCTGGGCTTATTCTGCACTAGAAGCTGCCCTACATCCGCAATTGAAGAAGGCTTCAAGCATGCCCTAGCCGCAGTCATGGAGGAAGCTGAATGATGCCTAATCTGTTTGGACAGGGACAGCGTCAAGCTTCAGGCAGATAAGGAAGGTCTGGAAGTGACTTGAATGACATGGTGAAGAGTGCTGAAGGGTATGCATTGAAGTCTGTCCTGCAAGGTGTGTTTGGACAGCATATGTTAGGACTGTGTTGACAATAAATGCAAGAGCATTATTGTTGTATCACTGTGTTGAAGACCTTGGTACAGTGACCTTTGAAGCAGCAAAAGGGGACTGTTAGAGGACAGTTAATATAGGCCCTTTGTTCAGTGACCTTGGTGGAGCTTCGTCATTGATGAGCTGATCATGTAAGAGAATATGAAGGGGCAGACTCACTTGTGAGCAGCAGAGGTTTATGATGCTAACTGAAGACTGTGTGTTAGGCTGCAGGCCATAACACCACAGTCAATATTTCGTATGGGTATGAGGGCTTATATATGCCCACATCTTCAACTATCCTAGGAGCTGTCTTATGAGACATTCTGTTGTGATCTTAGGCCATCTTGATGACTATTAGAGGGCTGTATGGTGCTGTTCCAATATGAGATGGACAGGGCTATAATCATGGGTTCATTGAGGATTAGACAGCTAGCTAGATGCAGCATGATGAGATGCAACATGGTGATGAGATGCAGCATGGTGATGGAACCACTTTAGAAGAATGTTTGCCTTCACCCGAATTCAGAACTGCAGTCCATGTCCTCAGATCTGCAACCTCTTTATGTCATCTTCATGGTGAAGATCTCTGCTCTTATTTTGACAAGTCAAAGTGTTGACTTCTGATGTATATGTACTATATCTCTTCGCTGAACTATTGAAGAATATAAGAAGAATTGATCAAGGGTTTCTCCACATTGGGGTTTATCCCTGGTTGGCGCCACATCTTGTGTCCTCTTGTCTTGGCTTGTTTTCTGTGATTTATGTTTATGTTTTATTTGCACTTTACTATCATGCTGATGTTGTTGCTAATCTGAATATTGTCATTGGGCTAATATGAAAAATTGAAGTAAATTGCACTAAGCATAGAACATACCTAAAATTAACATGGTATCGGAGCTGAGGGGAATACAATGCCCAAGCAAGAGTGAAAGAGCAATCACCGAAGACAGTTGGAAAGGACAAAAAGGCTCAATGGGTTCCTCATCCATCTTCAAATTCACCAAGGGTTAAGCCGAAGCAAAGAAGATTATCAAAGTGGCGCAGCGGAAGCATCTGGTGGTCTACCTATAGGTCACTTCAATGGGAAGTCCGGATCTAAGAATGGAAGGAAAGGCAGATGCCTTGCTTGCAATGAGTTTTGCCATTATGCAAAGGAGTGTCCGAATAGAAGGGACACATCACTTGATGACAATAACAATCATTCCTGGGGCATCTTCAATCATCAAAGGAATGATAGGTACAATGCCAGAGGAATAGAAGGAATGCAGGTCATCAAGGAAATGGTCGACTCTTCAAGGAAAGCAAGGAACTCCAGGTATGAAGAATCAAATGTTGTTGCTGACTATTATCTTATGTTGACCCTCTCCACCAGACTCATTGGGAAAATTGATAGAGGTGCCTCAAGGCACTTCACTGGATTCAAGGAAGCTCTCTCTAATTTTATAGAGAAGGAAACAATCGTGGAGATTATTCTTGGAGACGATGCCACCTATCCTGGAAAGGGTGCAGGGAATGTTTCTCTTCAAATGGATCAGGGTAACTCGCAAGAAGTTCTTTATGTACCTGATCTCAAAAATAACCTAGAGGCTGGTGTCCATTGCGGCAATGGAAGTCAAAAGTTTCAAGGTGGCATTCATCAATGGAAAGGTACGTGTTTGAAAAAGAATTTTCAAGATGCTTTTACTCTTGGGTTCAGGGTTGGCAATTTGTATCAAGTTGCAAGAAGTCCATTGGGGACCATGTCGTGTGACTCATCTCTTCTATGGTACCGAAGGTCTGCTCATCTTCCCTACCCAATGTGAGACAGATGGTGACAGGGATGCCTGAATTCAAAGAAGAGCATGAAGGTACATGCCCGAGATGTACTGAAGGAAAATTTACAAGGGGACCATTCCCCTCATGTAATAGCAAGACCACAGATGTGGAACAACCCAAGGGGTTTGAGATTCATGATCGGGAATCTCATGTATGCAGGTGGAAGAAAGCTCTCTATGATTTAAAGCAAGCACCCCGGGCTTGGTATGAGAGGACTAACAAGCTATCTGATGAAGTTAAGATTCACTAGGAGTGAAGCGGATCCAAACCATTACCTTAAGGTTGTGGATGATAGACCTCTCATTCTGGTACCTTATGAGGACGGCCTCTTTCTGAGAGGTGCAGATCCTCTCATTTGCAAAAGTAAGAGGGAGTTGGATTCCGGATTTGGAATGGTGAACTGCAATCCCATGACTACCCCGATGGAGCTTAACTTAAGAAGTTATGCGGTAATGCTGCTGGACCTAACTTGGGAAGTGCCTCTGAGTTCCGCATTGATGTTCTTGGTGAACTCTACTTCAGATATATGTTTTGCAGTTAGCATGTTGAGCCACCATATGGTTGAGCCTCATTGGATTGGTGCCAAGAACCTTTTGAGATATCTTCGGGGCACAATCTCTCATGGAATGAGATACATTGTTGGAGCTATGAGGCTGCATTGGATGCTGATCGGACAAGTAGTGTGGAGGATCGCAAGAGCACTTATGGGTGTTGGTTCTGCTTCGATATCCTGGATGAGCAGGAAGAAAAAATCGGTTGTTTTGAGCATTAATGAGGCCAGATACATAGCTGTGAGTATGGCCTCTTGTGAAGTTGTCTGGTTGTGGAAGCTCTTCTGTGAGATGTTTGGACACGTGCTGGATACCATCGTGATCTTCTGTGACAACCAGAGGGGGGTTTGATTGTTGAGGAATCCCGTGTTCTATGATCGCTTCAAGCATACAGACATCAGGTACCACTTTATCTGGGATATGGTACAACGAGGAGCAAGAAGGCTCCATCACTCGGGGTCTGATGTGCAGGTCGTCAATATTCAGATGAAGCCCCTGGGAAAGGTTAAATTCCCGACTTTCCGAGAATGATTAGGAGTCATGGAGAGACTCTCTCTTGAAGGTCCAGAATAATATGGACATTGAGCTCTGGGAGCTCGGGGGGCTTGGGGGTACTTCTTGGAGCGATGAGCAACCATAAGTTGAGTGGTTCAACCTTCCCCTAGTGGTATGTTATGTAAGCAGGATGAGTGGTTCATCCTTCTCCTGTCGAGATAGAATCATAGGGTGAGTGGTTCAGCCTTCCCCTAGTGATTCGTTGTGTACAGGGTGAGTGGTTCAGCCTTCCCCTGGGATACCCCTTGGCAACATGTAGGCAGGATGAGTGGTTCATCCTTCTCCTGTGAGATATCCTACCCATGCAGTCTAGGACTCATGGGAAGTACCTCTCATCTGGCCAATGAGTAGGGAAATGAGGATAGGGACCATAGTAGTACCGATGGATGCATCGTGTATCTGTCGTACTCCCTATGCTAGGATGATATTGATCTGGGATCAATTGGAACTTTGGATCAGTAAGAGTGATACAACTCACTCTCTTTTGGAACTGACTTCGAGTCAATAAGAGTGGTATGAGACACTCTCTTATTTGGAACTGATTTCGGATCAGTAAGAGTGGTATGAGATACTCTCTTTATTTGGAATTGATTTTGGATCAGTAAGAGTGGCATGGCACACTCTCTTCATTGGGACTGACTTCAAGTCAGTAAGAGTGCTATTAGACACTCTCTTTTATTTGGGACTGACTTCGGGTCAGTAGAGGATGGTATGATACATTCTCGATCACTTCTTCGTCTTCATAGTTCAGTAGAGGAGTGCAAGGCAGTGCACTGATGGTAGAGATAGTATGGACTGACAGATGGATTTGCAGATGGAGTTCTCCCTAGTTGAGAGGGAGCGTTAAAATTGGAAACTAGGGCCAGACTCCATGTGGATCTTATTCATGGCAGCTGTTATTTTTCTTGAATTCCTCTGGTCAAAAGGTGTAGGATTAATCTAAAGATCATATGATTTCGACATGTATTCATGGAGATATGAATATATTTGTGTTATGCGACAATTCATCAAGGTTGGCTAGCAACCAAATTGCCCCCATCTATCCTCAACATTTTACTATAAAAAGAGGTGGCTTGCAAGTCATTTGGGACACACCCCTTGTGATCTCTTCCTCTCCACTTGTCTTTGGGTTTTGGTGGGAGGAGAGATCTTAAGATGTTATGCTGCCCTAGACCCTAACGCTGTCATGGAGGAGAGACAACTTCTTATACATTGCCAAGGAGAGCCCTAATCACAGTCAAGGAAAAGCCCTATATGTGGAGGTGAAAGGTTTTTCTAAAGAGACCTACGCTGCCCTAAATGTAGTCATGGAAACACAAAGAGTGCTTAAATGCAGGTCTATAACAAACCCTAAGACACTGTCCTTAAATGCCCTAACGCTGCCCTAGACGCCGTCATGGTGAAGAGACCTTAACGCTGTCTATGAGAGACCTATACGCTGCCTTATCTCAACCCTAAAGGAGATCCCTAATACATTGTCCTAGGCCGCAGTCAATAAGGGGTTTATCTCCAACAAAAGGAGGCATTACGCAGTCGTAAGGAGAGCCCTAGTTGTAGTCCAAATTCGCTCTAACTGCTGGGCTTATTCCGCACTAGAAGCTGCCCTACATCTGCAATTGAAGAAGGCTTCAAGCATGCCCAAGCCGTAGTCATGGAGGAAGCTGAATGATGCCTAATCTGTTTGGATAGGGACATCGTCAAGCTTCAGGCAGATAAGGAAGGTCTGGAAGTGACTTGAATAACACGATGAAGAGTGTTGAAGGGTATACATTGAAGTTTGTCTTGCAAGGCATGTTTGGACAACATAGGTTAGGACAACATAGGTTAGGACAACATACGTTAGGACAACATTGACAATAAATGCAAGAGCATTAATGTTGTATCGCTGTGTTGAAGACCTTGGTACAGTGACCTTTGAAGTAGCGAAAAGGGGATTGTTAGAGGATAGTTAATATAGGCCCTTTGTTCAGTGACCTTGGTGGAGCTTCGTCATTGATGAGTTGATCATGTAAGAGAATATGAAGGGGCAGACTCACTTGTGAGCAACAGAGGTTTATGATGCTAACTGAAGACTGTGTGTTAGGCCGTAGGCCATAACACCACAATCAAGATTTCGTATGGGTATGAGGGCTTATATATGCCCACATCTTCAGCTATCCAAGGGGCTGTCTTATGAGACATTTTGTTGTGATCTCAAGCCATCTTGATGACTATTAGAGGGCTCTATGGTGCTGTTCCAATATGAGATGGACATGGCTATAATCATGGGTTCGTTGAGGATTAGATAGCTAGCTAGATGCAACATGGTGATGAGATACATCATGATGGATGGAGTATGATGAGATGCAACATGGTGATGAGATGCAGCATGATGAGATGCAGGATGGTGATGAGATGCAGCATGATGGATGCAACATGGTGATGGATGCAGCATGGTGATGGAGTCATCTTAGAAGAATGTTTGCCTTCACCCGAGTTCATAACTGCAGTCCATGTCCTTAGATCTGCAACCTCTTTATGTCATCTTCATTGTGAAGATCTCTGCTCTTATTTTGACAAGTCAAGGTGTTGAATTCTGATGTATATGTACTATCTCTCTCTGTTGAACTATTGAAGAATATAAAAAGAATTGATCAAGGGTTTTCTCACATTGGGGTTTGTCCCTGGCTGGCGCCACATCTTGTGTCCTCTTGTCTTGGCTTGTTTTCTACAATTTATGTTTATGTTCTAGCTGCACTTTACTATCATGCTGATGTGATTGCTAATCTAAATATTATCATTGGGCTAATATGAAAAATTGAAGTAAATTGCGCTAAGCATAGAACATACCTAAAATTAACATAAATTAACAATAAACACACAATCACTGTTATTTGAATTAGAAACTGTTTTTTTTTAAATTATAAATTGTTGTTGTAAAAGGATATTCTTTGCAAGATCTAAAACCAATGCTAAATGGGAAATTAGAAGATACTAAATAGTCATGGCTACACCCACACTTGCCTATGACCATAGTAGCACCCAAACCATTTTGTGGGCATTTTTTTTCCCATTTGTGATGTTCTCTTAAGGAAATATTCCCCCTTCAAAATAGCGTTCAGACATCTATTCTTTAAAGTAGTAAAAAATTAATATTAAAATGTTGTACTTACACTGATATCACTAGCTAATGACGGTTCCCCTTATTCACTGCACATGGTTTTGGTCAACATGCCAAGAATTTCCCTTCTAATTTTTGCACATAGTTGCAGGAAGCACCCCCTTCCTACCCTGCTCCAGCCCTAGAACCGTGCTCTGAGCGGGAGCACGCTCTAGAACTTTGGGCACACTCCTTGTCAATTCAAGAGAGTGGTGCGCCCAAGGATGCCCTGAAGCCAAAGAGCACCAAGTCCTATATAAACCCCAATGTTGGTGGTGTTGATTGTTGAACTCCTTTGTCATGGTCTTAGAAAAAATGTACCTTTCACTCTGTTGAGAAATCTAGGGGCTGCAAGGTAGGTGATTTCTCTTCTTGATAATTGCTTGTGATGTGTTTTTACTTCACATAGTTAGCTTCTTCTTTCACTTATTATTATTAGTGATCTCTATCATCAAACAACTATCAAAGAATAAAGAATAATGAGACAATAGGACACAATGTGTAGGCTATCAGCCAGGGACAAAACCTCTCCAACTGAGAGGAAAACCCACAAGAATTCTTCTTCTTATAGAATCTTCGATTGAACAATTCCAAGATCTAGACCCTTGACCAAGACCCTCCAAGACCAAGTCAAACCTCGCTTCTAGCAACTTTTGCAAATTCTAATTTCTAACAGCTTCTTCTGCAATTTCGACCTGCCTAGTAGATTCTTCTGCAACTTTGACCTGCCCAACAGATTCTTCTGCAACTTCGACTTGCCCAGAAGAATCTTCTGTAACTTCAACATGCCCAGAAAAATCTTTTGTAGAAACCCTAGATCTTGTTCCTTTCTCCTTCGCTTGGGTAGATTCTCTCTCCTAGATAATTTGGCTTGCACAATAGCTCTTCTTGATGACCTAACTTTACTTTTGCAACTCAGCTTTACTGTGGCAACATGAACCCTAATTCCTTCGCACGTGTGTAGAGAAGTAGCCCAGAAACAATCCCAAAAACTTGACTTTCTTTTCGTCCTCCATCCTCTTCTTCTTCGCACTCCTTTTTCTTTCCTGTGATTTGAACTTGTGAGTGAAGTGTGTCCTTGAATGACGCCGAGTCCTTCCTTATATAGGCTCTCTTGTCCATGATTTGAGGCTGACTTGCAACTGTCTCTAGGCCGACTTGTTCATTGCAATTTGACAAGGCCTTCGAGAGCCCTTTGACTTGATTTCGACTCAAATAATTTTTCTTACAATATGTAACATGCCCTAAAAGGGTTGTTGGTACCATTTCATTGCCATCCTTTTCTTCTAGAAATCCATCATTTGTCTATCTTTTGCTCCCATAAACCCCTCATAGTCCATTGAAATTGATTAATCAAAGCATTATAGTTGTTATTTTACATTAAATTTAATTTGTGAATTTTTATGTTAAAAATTAGAAATTTTCAACAAAATTACAGGATGTCATGACTTCCTGTAAATGGTTTGTGATGTGACATGTGGCATGGCAGGAAAATCAAAACAAAGGATAGGAACATGATCTCGAATGTACATACATGGTGAAAGATCTATTCAACAACGAATCTAAAGCTCCTGGATACATGGTCAATGCTGGTCAAACCCAGCCTTTTTGGTCACAAAAGCAGCAAAAAGCCAGAGCTGCCTAAACTGATTTCGTTTTTCTTTGGAAATCAGTTAAGATTAGAAAAGACAAAAATCACCTTTCTTAAAAGCAAAAACATCTGCATGATAATGTATGTACATCCGATTATAGACTAGAAGGGAAAGTTAGTGAACGAGGATAGGAGACAAGCAGATAAAAAGACTGCGTATTGTATTGTCCAGAACGTTGTTGTTCTTGTGTATTCTTTCCAGAACATTGCTCTTGCATGTGATTTGATTTCCAGAACTTAATTATAGGCATCGTTTTACCATTACAGTGCTTATGCGTTAACGTTTTCATCACTTGAAGTTTCCTAAGTGTGCCATTGAAGCGTGGACGGGCCCTACGTGGAGATTGGTATACTTTTATTTTCATTTCCATAGCTTTTTCGAATCTGAATAGTGTTGAATACCGTTTAATGTCATTTTCTTGCCTGTGAGTTTATTGATTCGATTAGAAGTTATTGCAAGTATTATTCATGGTGATAGTTTGAGAATTCAATTACTAGATTATTGAACAATATCTTGTAAAAGATTTGATCGACCATTGAATTTCGAAGTATCTCTGTGGACTCTGTTTTCATGCATCTGAGTTTTAATGTGCTTAAAAGAGTTTTTGGTTTTCATGAATGCTTAGTGTGTTCGCTGGAAAGAGCTTTTGTGAATGATATCCTTGTAAGAGGGTTGAAAACTCAGACTAGTAACACGCTGTTTCTTTAGAATAGTTAATTAAATTAGAGGATTTGAGTGCTAAAGTGTGAGAGGAAACATATTTCAATCTCCTGTAAAGGAGTGCTGTAGCTTGTCACAGTAAACACTTAGTTAGGTAGATGAGATCCTTTTAGGTCTATAGACTTTAGACACGTGCCTCTAAGTTTACCTACCTTGGTTGATATTAAATCTAGTCTAATCTAGCACCCTAGATTGGCCACTACATTTTGGCGCCATTGCCGGGGAGGCGCAGCTAGAGGATTTCTAAAAACAAAATAAAAAAATAAAATAAACAAAAACAAGCAACAACATAGATTTAATTTTAATTCATCATTTTAGAAGTCATGTTTACTTATGTCTAGATCTAGAGATGATAAAGGTAGATTCATAAAAATCCCCTATCCAAAAACTAATTTACCACTAGGAGCAGACCCTTTAGGAAAAGTTGAACACACAACACCAGCTGGGAAAGTTACCATACAAACATTAGAGGATAAACAAAAATCAAGGCAAAGACTCACACTCATTGAGAGGCAAATTCTATTAGCACACGAATCACAGAAGAAACATCTCCTTGAATCCTCTATAAAAAAGAGAAACTGTAGCACAGTAACTCAAACAATCTCTCCTGAACTATCTCTTTGAAACAAGTGACACTGAAGAAGAAATTAAAT